>CM024956.1:18976072-20206758 GCA_014282245.1 Rhododendron simsii | reverse complement strand
CCCTCGACCCTCGTTGGTCGAAGAAGTACCCGGGGGTGAAAAGAGGGGGAAAAGCGATCTGAACGCCTACCGACTATACTTGGACGAGTTGCTCCTGACTAGGTACTCATGCTTCTTTGGTTTCTCAATCCTTGTTACCCATGCATTGAATCAATTCTCTAATGCATGCTTCTAATTGCAGGTACACTGGTGTAGGGGGATGAAAACAATTGGTGCTCTGGATAACACCGATTGGCAACAGCTTCACGGGCCTCTACACCGGAACCCTAGTTTGTCGTCGAAACCCTAATCTGCAAAACAGACAAGGGGTGAGTGTGTAACGCCCCGAATTTTGGGTACGTTAAATAAGACAATTTTATTGAAATTTCAAAATAGAGTCTAGCTCTTTATTACAACATAACCCCCCACAGGAGTACTTTTATTACAAAAGGAAGGGAAACTAAGGTTCCTATCTACAGCTCCGCCTGCTCCTCCATCCTGGCCAGCTCCTCGGCTCCGTACGCCTCCAAGGTGAAGATCTCGCCCTGTTCGTCTATGAGGTCTGACACATTATACCAGCGTCGCCACCGATATAATATGCCAGGGTCACCAAAAGGGTAACACCATGAGCTACAACGCTCAATAGAATAATCCCATACCTGCTAACCCAAAGCTTACGAACAAGAGATCATAGAAATCATACTAACGATGATAACACATCCACATCCACTAACTAACGTTGGTGTCCAAGATTTCTCGAAGTTCTTCCTACGTAACCCATCGTAGACCGGGTTGTTTTTACTACCTTTCTTTTCCAAAGTCTCCTTTTTAACTCACCCAATCTCGGTTCCGCCGCGCCGGGTTCCCGAGCATCCTCACAATGGTTCCGCCGCGCCGGGTTCCCGTTGGCACACAAAACTTGCATTGGCTCCTCTCCACGGATAACCAAGCCATATTACCAACAAAGCTACCACGTCCGGCCCTATTGGCAATCTTCACAAAGGGCTACCAAGTTCGGCCACTTTGTGGTTTTCACAACCCACTCAATGGGCTACCAAGTCCGGCCACATTACGAGTTTTCTTTCACAACGGGCTACCAAGTCCGGCCACGTTGCGGTTTTCATTATCCACACGATGGGCTACCAAGTCCGGCCACATCGCGATTTCAAAACACATTTCTCTTGTTAAACACACCCTAGGTGCCATGTTTCTAACTTCCTCGGTTTTCGTGTCACGTTCTCATGCAAGACTCCGCGTGTAAGACTTTTCATACAATCATGCATTCAATCAAAGCCTTGAAATTAACACAACAAGATCATCAACTCTAGGTACATAGCATGCTCGAAACACCTTGAAAGTAAAACATGCATTTTCGATTCAAAAGATAACCTTATCTTACTTAGAATTAAATCTTCTTCCTTTTTGGAAAGTTTAAAAGAACATATGTTTTGAAACGATACTAGAGTTAGAAGGGTAAGATTAAACTACCTTGATCCGAAACTAGTCGGGGCCGAATAAGCAAGTTGGAAGATCCTACGGGTGGTGAATACTCCAAATCTGGACCGAACTTCGGACGGCAGTAACTCGGTCAATCTTTGGCTGAATAGAGTCGTTCTTGGGTTGAAATCGAAGAGCTCGAAACCCTCTACAACTCTCGTGAAGGAAGTTGATCCTAGAAATGACTTTAGGTAGGAGAAAAATGGGGACGAAGGAAGTGACAGTAAGCTGTCAGGAAATGAAAATCCAGAATTTTCACTGAACTTCGGATGACGATATCTTTGTCATTTCTTAACCGATTGGGGTGGATCTTGGGTCTAACTTCAAGGTTTCGAAGTTTTCTACAACTTTCTAGAAGGAAGTTGGTTCTAAAAACTACTCAAAACAGGAGAAAACTGAGGAATTCCGAAGGGCAGTAGGCTGCCAGGAATGGTTTCTAGAGAGAAGGAAGAGCAAATGAGAAGGTGTGTGTTCAAATGGCAAGAGAATGGCTCTATTTATAGGCCAAGGCATGCCCTCTCCCTCTCCCTCAAGGCCGGCCCCCCTCCCTCTCACTCTTCCTCAAATTTTGACACTTGGCATGCCAACTAGAAAGATCAAGGCAAATCCCTAGGCTTGCATGGCTAGGATTTGATTCTAGGAGACTTGGTGGGCAAGAAGAGTGTGAACAAGATTAAACAATTGGTATTTGTACAAGAGGGGACAATGGAGGTTAAGTCTTAGCTAGGAAGGAAGTTTCCCATGGATTTGAAGTACAAGAAAATCAAGGCCAAGTACCAATCAAATCCCTCCCTCTCTCTCTCTCTTTCTCTCCCTCCCTCCCTTTGGCCGAAATTCCCTCTCTCTCTCCTCCCATTCGGCTCTCTCCTCTCTCCCTCTCTCTCTCTCTCTCTTGCATGGTACATCACACATATACATATATATACCACATGCAAGAATACAAATAAAATAGTACTTTTTGTACTAAAAGATCAAAGGACTCTTAAAACTCAAGATTTTCCCAATAAACTAAGAATTAGGCACATGGTCCTTAAGGTATTATTCTAGTCATCCAAGTACTATTGTACTCTAGGTAGAATCAAAACCCCAACATAAAATAATATGGAAGTACTTTAAGAATCTTAGTACTAAGTACTTATCTAATAAAATATCAAGTACTTTCACACTTGGTTTAAAGAAAAGGATTAAATTAAGAACCTATGGTACTTTGGTGAAAGACTATTCTTTTATCCATTGGGTAAAAATTCCCCTAACTTCTATTATCCAATGGATAATAGTCATTAGGTTAATTATATACTAAAATAATCCCAAAAGTACTTTTAAAGTAAATAAAAAAGTATTTTTCTTAATATTCTTAGTACTTTGACCAAGTATACCTTTAAAATAAACAATTGGGGTTCTATTATCCAATGGATAATAGTTTCCCTAACATTTATTGTCCAATGGACAAAGAATAAAAACCAAAATAATTAAAAGAAAAAGAATAATCAAATTCCAATCCTATGGTTGAAAAGGTTCAAAAAAGTCCATGAGGGGCAAAATGGTCCTTTTACAGTTAGGAAAAAGTAACCAAATGATTTCCTAGTTTAGTTTCTCCAACAAGTCGGTTAGAAACTAACTAGGCTTACCAAGCGGGGTTAAAGTATAAGAAACGAAAGTTCAAGGGCTAAAGTGCAGTTATGACAAACTATCGGAAATTAAAGTTATTAAAATAAAATTCAAATATTTAACGAAATTTTTACCAACTAAAAATCAGGGTCGTTACAGAGTGCTTGCTTTAATCCTATATAGGTTCACGGATGCTTGCTTTCCAAGCATCCCTGTTGCCTTAAGATTCCTATCTCGTATAGGAAACCTAGTATATCATGGATTCTCGTTCCCTTATCGGTATAATAGCTTATTCCTTTTGGGACTCTTTCTCCCAATCATCCGAATACCCCACTTGCGTTGGGTGTCTTGCCTTGATCCTATATACTCGGGATCTCATCCCTTTACGGAATACTACTATTCTGGAGCCTTCTGGAGCATCCCTGCCGCGTCATGTTTTAGGGCAACTTGTTCCTCTGTTCGGCTACCTCGTTACCGAACAGTCCATATGGACCATTGACTCCAAATGCAACTGGTCCATGTCGTTACGTTTGGACAAATGACTTCATATGTCTTTTGTCCTTATTAGCCGAACAGATAACCTGGGTTAACGACTTCTCATGTTACTGGTCCATGTAGCCGTTTATCGCACTGCCCGGCGATAAGCTTATCACGTGCCCTCGGTTCATCACGCGCTCGGTGACTAATTTTACCTGTTCGGGAATACCTCCCTACAATTGGCGCATCTGCGATCGCTTCGAGGTCCCGTATATGGCTCACAGCCGGGATGTGATGAGAGGGAGAGTGCTTCTAGAGTCCCCTTACGGCTAGCAGTGGTATATGGGCGATCGGGTATCACGTCATCGCTAAGGTTGGACACTTTCTTAGTCCCTGGTCCGCTCCCTCCTCTTGTGCTGACGACGAGCGAGTATACGCTGGAGGAGGTTGAGCGGTTCACGCAGCCGAACCCTCAGCTAGAGCAGTCGTTTGAGGCTAGCGCTAACTACGCAGAGTACCAGGCTCGGTACCTGATGCAAAGCTTTGGGATTCGCGCTACTTGGGAGACGCAACGGCAGGTGCGAGGTGGTAGAGGTGGTAAAAGAAGAAGGGGAGGAAGGAGAGAAGATAAAGGCAGAGGAGGTGAGGGCTCCCATGGTGGTGGCACAAGTCAGGGTGGAGCCGAGCTACCCGCGCTTTCTTGGACAGTGGACTTGGTGTCCGCTCAGGGAGTCTCTGGCCTGGTGGAGGTCCTGCGTCCTATAGTCAAGCCTCCGAAGTCCTTCGCTCAGGTATGACATGCTTCTGTCACTTTTGTATCTATACTATTGGCACGACTTATTCTAATCGATCTTTACGTTTGGACAGGCGACTCCTGAGTATGCTAGGGAGATGGCGGTGGCCATGATGGGCCTAGAGCAACTGGTGCGGCAATATGTCATGGGTCACTCCCCACCAATATTGGCTCACGCCGGAGGGACGATGGTAAATCCATGGACTCTAGTTCCTTACCATTACTCCTATTCATAATTATGATGCAACTGCTATATGAACGCTATTCTATTGCAGGCTGGAGGAGGAGCTGCTCGGGGGCTACGCAGGAAGTCTGTTCGCATGCCTATGCAACAGGCTTCGTCTGCTGGCTCTCGGGAGGAGACAGCGACACTCGGGCGGCACAGAGGAGGAGCCTATTGCCGTTTCGGACAAGACTGAAGAGCCTACAGATATTGATCTGGAGGACACCTCTGGTAGTACCGTGCCCTGGGTGACTCACACTCAAGAAGTTGTCAGCTCCGAGGCAGAAGAGGGGGTCTCCAAGGAGGAGGACGAAGATGAGGACGAGGACTGAGTTTTCCCTTTTGTTTTTGTCTTTTAGTGGAGCCTGTGTGCTTCTTTTTTGGTTGGGTGCCTGTTTACCCTTGGTAGCTAGGATTTTGAGCATCAGGCTTGCAAGCCTTGTTTTGTACTTCGACTCATGGATTCCTTTACGATTTCATATATATGCACAGAGATTGCCCTTCCATTGTCTTTTGTCATTCAATTTCTTTTATTGCTACTGTTCAAAGAAAATTGAGTAACTAAGACACTTACCGGAATGCACAGCGTGCCATAGATCATAAAACTAAGTCCAATTCATGGTCTACAATAGGGGATTCATTGACAAGGGAATAGAAATCAAAGAAGTAATAGAATAAGCTTTGAAAATTGACGCTAAATCCAGAAATTCTCATAGACACCTTTGTTACGGGCTCGAACATGACCATATACAGTAATGACAATCTTCAAAGCTCGAGATGTGACTCCAAAGTTTGAACTTATGCTCGGAATACACCGGAAAACTCAAAAAATGTTGACTTTGAAAAGTGACAACTTCAAATCTTGACACGAGACCCGAATTGGAACTTAGACCAAGTCACTTTTGACTATTATGACCTGTGTGAGTCTAAGAAACGACTTGAAACGGCTTAAAACGCAATTTGATGCTTCGTCATGATTCAAGAATGAGATTATATCGACTTTTTGTACCACGACCTTGAATCTCAGGAATTGACTCGAAACGAAACATCCTTGAAGTCCCAAATTCTTGCTAGAGTGTGTTCGGGTGGTTGGTGATGCCTTGAGATGCCTCAAATCCATTCCATGCTCTTGTTGTCAAAAACTGCAGAAATGTAGACGCAGTATGCCGTGCATTCTTTTAAAATGCCGTGCGTTACTCCTCAAGGTTTCACGAGGTACCGAAGCTATACCGCGCTGATTTCCTAGATCTAATACACCGTGCGTGGCTCTACTACGCCGCACGGGGTTATCTTCCTAACACTCTACATTTTGTTGTTTCCTAAGGCATTTTGCACGAAGGTTGAAGTTTGACCTGTGCAAAGGTATTTCAAAGCCAATGCATGTCTGCATTGTACTTTAATGCTATGACCAAGCCTTTTCCTATGCAAGACTCATGGAAAATTTGTACTTTTGAAACCCAAGCCAACTTGAAAGTTAAAGTTGTTCCCTCCATCCTTCCTATAAATTCAGGCCTTTAACTCCAAATGCTTTCCATCCCACTCAAGTCTTACTTTTCTAAAGCTCACTCTTCCTCCCAATGGCCCTTTCGCTCACCGGATCAGTCCACCCATGGTTAGTTTCGATGGAGGGCGTTGATTGGGTCAACTTCCGGGCTCATGGCCTCTACTCCATGAGGTACCTTCACAACATCCGTTTTCGGCCCAAGCTTTTGAGGGCAGCTACGAGTCTTTGGGACTCGGAAGTTCACGTATTTCACTTTGGCGAGCAAGAGCTTTGTCCTACTGTGGAGGAATTTCATGCGTACCTCGGCGGTTTTGGCTCGGGAGAAGTCATTATCCCTCCTGTTCGTGAGAGCATTCACAAGGTTTTGTCTGCGACCCTTGGATTGAGTAGCGGCGCCGCCCGTTACATAGTTAGCAATGGTCACCTCAACGGGATGCGACTCATTGAGACGTTCCCCCCCCCCAGTGATCTAGCGGACATAACTTATCAAACTTGGCGCATGACTGCCCTCTGCATGTGCCTGCTTACAGCCTACCTTTTGGTACCCTCCACTGGTCATGCTAACCCAGCTCTGGTCAGCATTGCCATTCAAATCGAGGCTCGAAAGGACATGATTCCGATGGTTTTGGCGGAAACATTGATAGGTTTGGATAAAGTTTGTTCCGGAGAGACTGAGACTTTCGGGGGTAGTCCTCTCCTCCTACAGGTTGGCTTCTCACTCAGCTCTCATTTTTTAAGTCTTTCTCACGTTCTCATTTTACCTTAACGCTCGGTTCGGGTTCCTATGGTTTCTTACTTGTTTTTCTCATTTCTTGGAGGTGTTCGTGACTAGATCTCCCTCTTATGACTGTGCACTTCATGGGCCCCCAGTGGGTCGTCCTTGCTGGTTTGGAGGCCTTTACTTTCTATATCCCTTACCAGATTCAGCGTCAGCTTGGCCTTAGACAAGAGCCCCCTACAAAGGTTTTGGTCGATGTTGTTCTGCCCTTGTTTCGCCACTCTGTTCTTTGCTACTATTAGTTGTTCTAGAGAACTCATGAAGTGACTGATGTACACCCTTATTCGTCTGTGATGGTTCGCGGGAGCTATCGAAAGTGGTTAAGGAGGGACATTGCCGCAAGAGCTGGGGCTCAAGGAAACTGACTCAATCCTACTACCCTGACCATGAAATAAATTGCGGACCTGCTTTGATCATGTTGTCTTATTCATTTTTGAAAGTTGTGCTCAGTCTTAGAAGCAGTTATTATAATGAAAACGAGTTACGGAGGGTTTCCCCTTCCTTGATTCAGTGCTCTAACTTCTCACAACTTGGATTTTTATTTTGATTGATGGTGACCGAGCCTCAGAGTGAGGCTGCCTACGTATCCTTTTGGCAAAAGAATCATGTCATAACGTAGTTCAGGCCAAGGTTCGCTCTAGTTTTAACACTCTCTTTTTGTGCTCTAAATTTTGCCTAGTACCACACTCTCGGGTTTTCGGCCTAGCGAGCTCATTCATTATTTGCCTTAATTTTTGCCTAGGGTGCCCTTGCGGGTATTTAACCTAGTAGGCTTTTGCTCCAACTTTTGCCTGGGTCTGCCAGCCCTTGCGGTTTTCAGCCCAGTGAGCTTCTCTCAGGAATAGTAGTGTTTGAGCTGATCCAGGTTGACTAGAGTTGCAAATTCGTTCCCGTCCAAGTCAATGAGCTGTGTGGCTCCTCCAAACAAGATGGTCTTAATGATATACCGCCCGAACCACTTTGATCGGAACTTTCCGCGTGAATCGTAAACTGGTGCCCGGATTTCCTTTAAAACCCTATCGCCTTCCAGCAAGTCCCTTGGCTTCACCTTTTTGTTAAACACGCGCGCAATTCTCCTTTGATACCTCTGGATATGATAAAAGAGCTCTTAACCGGCTTTTGTCGAGCAACATGAGCTCTTCGAACCGATTACTTAACCATTCTGCTTCTTGAACTTCACACTCGATCATGGTCCGAAGATATGGAACTTCTAACTCAATAGGGAGCACTGCCTCTATACCGTAGACCAAAGAGTAAGGGGTTGCTCCTGTTGGTGTATGTACAGATGTGCGATACCCCCATAGGACCAACGACAACTGCTCATGCCAATCTCTTGTGGATTGAATGGTCTTTTCCAGAATAACTTTGATCATTTTGTTAGCTGCTTCTACGGCTCCGTTGGTCTACGGCCGATAGGTTGTTGACTTATGTACTCGGATCTGAAACTCATCCAAAACTTCCTTGACTCGTCCTTTGAAGTGAACCCCATTGTTGGACACGAATGCTTGGGGGACTCCATACCGGTAGATGACATTTTGCTTGATGAAATGGGCAACTTGTACCGCGGTTAAAGTGGCATACGAAGCAACTTCGACCCATTCGTGAAGTAATCCACAGCCACCAGAATGAACTTATGACCATTTGATGCAGGCGGCACAATACTTCCGATGACGTCAATTCCCCATACTGAGAAAGGCCATGGTGAGGCCATTTGATGCAATTCAGATGGCGGAACATGCGTTAGATTGGCATGGATCTGGCATTTATGGCACCGCCGCACGTATTCCAGACATTCCGTCTCCATGGTGGACCAAAAATACCCCTGCCTTAGGATCTTCTTGGCGGGCATCATGCCGTTCATGTGAGGGTCACACACTCCTTCATGAATTTCTTCCATCACCCTTCTTGCCTTTGCACCATGGATGCATAACTTGTGCATGCCACATTGCGACCTCCGGTATAGATTTCCTCCACAAATGATGTACTGCACTGCCATCCTCTGAAAAGCAATTTTGTCCTTCTTGCTCGCTTCCATAGGGTATTCTCCCCTTTCTACGAATCTCCGAATGTCATAATACCAAGGGCAACCATCTTTAGGTTCATCAACAACCATGACATGCCGGTATACCGGCGTATCTCTTTGTTCAATCACAATTGGTCTCAGTTTTACTCCAACAGGAATCTCGATCATGGATGCCAGTGTTGCCAATGCATCTGCGAATTGATTCTTGAGTCTTGGCACGTGAGTAAAGGTTACCTTGTTGAAGTGAGAGATGAGGTCTTCCAAATCCTAATGGTACGACTTTAGCTTCTCCTCTTTGACTTACCAATCGCCGTTGGCCTGTGACACTAACAGGTTGAAGTCCCCTACTACTTCCAATTTCTCTATACCGATTTTGATGGCCGCTTCCATACCTACAATGCAAGCCTCACACTCCGCTTGATTGTTAGTAACCTCAAAATTTAGCTTGAACGCGAACGGAATGTGAGATCCATCAGGTGCAATTAGCAACACACCGATTCCAAACCCTTTTTGATTAGCAGCCACGTCGGAGTACAACTTCCAAACATCTTCAGCTAGAGTCATTATGTCTTCGTCAGGAAACCCGAACTCAGCCTCTTCACCTCCCTCAACCGGGCTGTCGGCCAAGAAATCAGCAACAGCTCTTCCTTTTACAGACTTTCTGGTGGCATGCTTTAATTCAAATTCTGATAACATCAACAACCACCGTGCCATCCTTTCGGTAAGGGCTGGTTTCTCAAATAGGTACTTCAGGGGATCCATACGAGAAATGATCCTTACCGGATAAGTTAGCATATAGTGCCTCAACTTCCTGGAAGCCCAGACGAGTGCCCAGCATGTCTTTTCCAATGGAGTATAACGCTCCTCACATCCGACCATCTTTTTGCTTAGGTAGTAAACAGCTCTTTCAACCATATCGTCTCCTTCCTGCACCAGCATACACTGCATAGAAGTCGGAGTGACTGACAGGTATAGGATTAAAGGTTTTCCTGGCGCGGGGGGCGTTAGAACTGGTGGATTTTGCAGATAAGTCGAATCGCCTCAAAAGCTTTCTAGCACTTGTCGTCCCACTTAAACGGCACACCTTTCTGGAGCAGACGAAAGATTGGCTTACAGGTCGAGGTTAGTTTGGCAATGAACCAGCTAATAAACTTCACTTTGCCGAGGAAGTTCCTTACGTCCTTTTCGAACCGCGGCGGTCCCATCTCTAGAATAGCCTTAATCTTAGACGGGTTGACCTTGATACCTCGGGTGGTAATCATGAATCCGAGCATTTTTCCGGCTGTCACTCCAAATGTGCATTTGGCCGGGTTCAGACGCATCCTGTACTTCCTGATTCTTTCGAAGAACTTTCTGAGCGCTGGTAGGTGTCATTCCCGAACTTTCTGAGTGGATCCCGCGATTTTCAGCCCAAAAGGCATCACCTGGTAGCAATTAGTTCCCCACTCAATGAACGTGGTTTTCTCCCGATCCTTTGGGCCATTAGGATTTGATTGTACCCCGAAAAACCATCCATGAAAGAAAGCAAAGCATGTCCAGCGGTATTGTCAACTAGCACATCAATATGAGGCAACGGGAAGTCGTCTTTTGGACTTGCTTTGTTGAGATCCCTGAAGTCAACGCAGAACCTAATTCTACCATCCTTTTTGGGACTGGGGGTATTCAGTTACCATTACAAATCCTACGTTGATCTGTTTTGTGACTTCCTCTTTTATCTTAAGCACCCAATCAGGTCTCATGCGTCTCAATTTTTGTTTTATAGGTTTTGCATCAGGATAAAGAGGGATCCGATGTTCCACGATTTCAAGATCGATTCCGGGCATGTCAGCATGCGACCATGCGAAAACATCCTCGAATTCCTTCAACGGACTTATGAGAGCTTGACGTTCTTCAGCAGATAGCGCGGAACCGATCTGAATCATTCAAGGATTCCCTTCATCTCTCAGATTTATTAAAACAACTTCTTCTTTTACAGGCTGAGCATGCCTTTCGCCTTCCCTTTTGACTAGAGATCGGATTCCTTTAGGGATATCCCCATCGAAATCAATCTCCTCATCATGAGGGTCGACACAATTTATTTCAAAATCAGGGAAGTAAGCGAAATCAGGTTCATTTATTTCATCACTAGCAAAGGCCTTGGGGGCACCATACATATGGGTAGACTCAAACTCGAAGTACATACGACGAGGGGTTGGGCAAAGACGCTCCAAATTAGACTCGACAGACTTAGCAGACTCAAAAGACTCGGAGGACTAAGTCTGAATCAGACTCAGATTCAGATCCATAGTGAGTTGCACTTGGTAAGAAAGCCCCAATTCTTGTAATCTCCAGCGGCATCCATGATGAGTAAAGTCGGGTCTTCAAGGACCTCTTGTCCTTGCATCAGCACTTTTGCTTCCATGACTGTACTCACTGGTTCATCCTCACTAAACAGGATTGCCAGACTCCCTATGTCAAAGACCTTGATCCAATCAGTTGGCCCTATCGGTTCTTTTGCGGCCTCAAATTCTTCCTCATTTTCTAGCCAGACAGCGTTGGCGAATATCTCGAATCCCGAAAGTAGAGTATTGGTTTCTTTATCCCAGAATGGTTCTGGTTGCCCATGGTAAATCTGCTTTGCTTTTTCCTTAACAAAATAATCTTCCAGTCTGTCCCCCTTTTTCATCTTACTGCCGTTTGAGGCTAAGTAGCAGAGCCTAGTAGTGCGTATCAGAGTTCCGCAATCCTCGAACTTTGCTGGACCTTGTAGGTTCTTTCCCAATCCCAGACCTGTCATGTAGGACATCCTCTTCATTATCTTTATGGCAACATTGCTGATGACAAAGTCATTATCAATTCTGACTAAAAAGACAGATTTAGAGGTATCTAGCGAGAAGCCACCCAGAGCAATGTCTTCTTCTCCATGTTGGATTTCCAAGAGTGGGGCATTGTCTTCAGTAGGTGCGCGAATCCCAAAGTCTCCATGAATAGTAAGCATGCCCGTTTCAAGTCCTAGACAAATTTTCTGATGGAGAGTGGAAGGCACAGCAATGATGTCAAGTCGATGCAACCAAGGTCTACCCGGCAACAAGTTGAAGGAAGCAGGAATGCTCACCACATGGAATTCCACATCCGTTTGGTAGGACCCGAAGGTCATCGGCAGCATAAGGGTCCCAACTACATCTCGATGAATGTTGTCGTATGCTCGGACTTTGACTTTCGAGGGAGAGAAATCCTTATTTATGTACCCCAGACAATAAGCAACACGGAGTGGGCAAACATTGATTGCGGATCCATTGTCAATTAGGATTACCGGAACCCATTTATCGCGGCACTTCAGAGTAACATGGAGTATTTGGTTATGATCAGTTCCTTCAAGAGGTAGGTCTCGATTGGTGAAGGTTATGTGGGCACGCGCCCGTCCTATACCTGCGTGCGCCAGTGGAAACTGGGCCAACGGTCGATGATTGACATGTGGCAGTTTACCAGCGTCCGCTAGCATAGTACCGGCGTAAGTGAGTAGGGATTTGCTGAGGCCATTTAATTCTGTCTTGGAGGGTTTGAAATGGAGTTTGAAAAGGTTTGAATGAGGCTCGGGACACTCAAAGCTCAAACACACCAATAATCTCGGAATATACTTGACCTTAATCATCATTGGGGAATCAAAGACCGTAAGTAAACTAATCGGGACAGTCCAGAATAGGGTGTCTACAGTAGCCCCCCTTTTGACAGCACTTGTAGCAACATTGACTTGCTACAAGTAACGTCAAAGGTTTTTTAGACACCCTTCCAGGCTATCCAGAACATACAAGTCAAAGTAAACATGAATACTTAAAGAACCTGACTGATGGATTGAATTTGAATGGGCGGGCCGTTGCTGGAGATCGATGACGGGCAAACCGCCGCTTGTTGGTCGAATTGGACAGAATAGGTTGTCACTGCAGAGTTGAACGGGACAGGCCGTTGTTGAATGTGGATAGGACATGCCGTCGTTGCTGGGGATCAAACTATCCTTGGCTCGAAGAACTCTAACATCCACAGGTAGGTTGAATTCTATCTGTAGGGGGATGAAAACAATTGATGCTCTGGACAACACCAAACTGCAACGGCCTCATATGCTTCTACACCGGAACCCTAGTTCGCCGTCGGAACCCTAATCTGCAAGACAGACAAGGGGTGAGTGCACCTTTGCTTCTCGTAGCAAAGGCCCTCCGATGCCAAAGTTAGTATCACGAACTAATAACAGACCCTAATTATCAGTAGGAAAAACAATATGAAATGCCCAAATATCGCGTACCTTTTACCTCCAGGTTTACCTCGTATTTATAGACTCATAGATGCTTGCTGACCAAGCATCCCTATTGTCTTAGGATTTTTATCACGTATAGGAATCCAAGACATCTTGGGCACTAGTTTCCTTATCAATTCACTAAGAGAGTCATTTCAGGACTCTCTTCGACCACTGGCCAAACCTCCCATTCACGTTGGATGTCTTCCTTAGATCCTATATACTCGGGATCTTATTTTCACGGAGCAGGACCGTTCCAAAACTTCCTAGGGCGTTGCTGCCATCGTAACGTTTAAGACAGCTTTTTTCTACGGTTTTTTCCTTGTTCGACTACCTCATTGCCGAATAGAGTGTCTGGTCCAATGACCTTATGTGCAACTGGTTCTTATCATTATATTTGGACAGATGACTTCCCATGTCTTTTGTCCTTTATAATGCAGAGCAGACTATATGGTCCAACGACTTCTCACGTCACTGGTCCATATCGCTGTTCATCGCACTGCCCGGCAATAAGCCCCGTCTACTTACCACGTGTTCTCATACACATCATATGTTCGGCTACTAAATGTATCTGTTCGGGAATACCTCTCTACAATTGCTCCCCAGCTTTGCCTGTGACCACTGTTCGGGGGTTACAAATAAAGCTTGATTTTTAGATTTTGAGCCGAGCTCCTCGAACCTTATGTAGATATAAAACCCAAACCCTTTGATGTTTTTTGGCGGTTTAATCATCATTTCCTCGAGGTAGTGGTTCCACGTGGCGTATTTCGTATGTCTTGCATTTAATTCTGACTGATGTTTCAGTTAAAACGGCGTTAGAATAGCATCCGTTGAAGCCCTCTTTCCGTTACCTTTCTTGTAACGGCGTAGGGGGCGACGTTTCACTTCCGTCCCTTACGCCTAAACCCAAAAAAAGGGATTCCCTTTGGGTTTTTTCGAAAAAGAAACCGAATCTCAGTTTTCTCTCTCTAGAACCAGGCGAAAGCTAACTTCTTCTTCTTTCCGCCATTGCCGCCGTCTGCTACTCGATTGCATCTCAGGCCACCACTGCAACCGCTCCGTAAGATTCTCGTTCTTACTTCCGTTTGCACCATTTTCTGAGATTCATTCCCAGATTTTTCCTCTTATTTTAGGGTTTCTTTGCCTGTTCTTTTCCTCTATATTCATGGCGGATAATAGCGAAAACCTTCCCAAACCTAGTAAGTTTAGGAAGCTTTGTGAAACTCCTACTGCCATGGCAGCGTTCAGGGCCGAATATAATATTCCTGATAACATAGGAATTGAGCTTGCCCCTTTAGGTGCTGACAGGGATGGCGGTACTTGGGATAGAATGTGCATACCCATAGTAGCCATTGTCGAGGGTGGGGTTCATTTTCCCCTCCACCCACTACTCCGCCAAGTTTTGAATTGGTATCGCCTCACCCCCATGCAAGTCTCGACAAACGTGTTTAGGTTAGTGATGGGGATCGTGGTTTTGAATAGGATTTTAGGGACCCAACTGGGGATCTGGGACATCCAGTGGTGGTATAGCATCGTGCTAAACCCCAAGTACAACACATATTATTTCAAAGTTAGGAAAGCAGACAAGCGTCTCGTGCTCAACTTGCCAGACTCTGCTCGTGACCACGAGATTGATTTTCTTTATGTCACCGGAGCGTTCGAGCCTATTGGGGAAGACGGCCAGATGGTGGGTTTTCACTGCCCCCATATATGGGGCTACCCACGTATGCTCCATTTTCACCTCATAATTACCTTTTATTGTATTCCCATAACCTCTTTATGTTTCTAATTCTTGTTTATGCTTCATTTGTGCAGCGGAAAACGCTAATAGGCGCCCCCGACGAGAACCAAGCTACGTCCGAACAGCTGATATCAACATGATCCTTAAGTACACAGGAGAGCCTGGTACTCGTACTGCTAGGCTACGATCCTGCCTACAGGGGGTTCATTGACAGGAGGCTAGCCAACCCGAGCACCAGCGGTGCCTCAAGTTCAACTGCTCCTCAACCACGGAGTTCAAGACTGCAGGCTAGAGTCACACTTGCTGGGCAGCTAGGTGAAGTTTCTATTCCTAAAGGCGTTCCTCTGACACGCGTGGTACTCAGCAAATCCAAACGAAGACAAGTTTTCTCTGAACAACAAACCGAGCAGCCCATTCCCCTCTACGTCACCAGCCAATCTCTCTTCCTCCGGTTATTCTCGATCTCCCCAGAGCCCAGGTACGATGACTCACCAACCTGTCGACCTTAGCACCCTTCTTACTGTCTCCGGGCGGGGTCGTGATGCTGCCAATAGGGCGGCATCAACTGGTGTTGGACCCCCCCCCCCCCCCCCACGATCTCGTCGCAACAGGGGGGGATCTACACAGTCATCCTCTTCTCCTCGGGAACACGATAGTTCCCTCGAGGCCGCTGATGCCCATCGGGACAAACGTCCCCGGAGCGACGAAGCCGGAGATGCTGATGCTCTAGCTACCTCGGTACCACTGGAAACTCCATCGCCGAGCATCCAAATCACTCCTGAAGTCTGGGCCCCTCAACTCATGAGGGGGGACCGACCTGTAAACGTCGGAGACAGTGCTAGCTCCTCCGAAACTGCACTAGCCCTGGCTCAGGGACTATCACTTCCTGTGGACATGCAGAAAGAATCCTCATCTTCTGCAGACAGACTTGTGTCCACTGGTCTCGTCAGTGGAATCAAGGTAACCAAAAACTCTCCTTTTAGCCTTACCTTGATTATAGTAATTAGAAAACCTTTTTAACTTATGTTTGGTATTTGTACAGTTTATCCCAAAGATGATGACATTGGGTCAAAAGTTTCAAGAAGCTGATGCCGAGAGAATTAGGCTCCTGAATGACAATACGAGGCTGCTCCGAACAGTCTCGAGGCTGGAGAAAGAGAGAGACAAAGCCAAGGCAGAAGTTGTTGAAACAAAAAGCAAACTTGAGACTGCCGAGGATAATCTTGGTCAAGCTCTGGCAGAGATTGACAGCACCAAAAAGGTTGCGTATGAAGAAGGTTATAAAAAGGCGTTTGACACAACAACGGCCAGGTATGTGGACCAGATGCCAGCCATTCAAGACCAAATCTGGGTCGCCTGCTGGGAGACGTGCCTGACGAAGGTGGGCGTTGCTGAGGACTCTCCCCTCTGGGAAGACAATGACTTACCAAGCCGTCAAGCTGCAACTGCTCGGGAATCTGATGGGCCTCCTATTAACGATGTTGATCAACAGATAGATGATTTCGCTGATGCTGACGAGGAGATTCAGATGGAATCTCAGGATGCTGTGGTTGAACATACAACAGTTCAAGAGGTGACCAATGAAACCATCACTGTGGAGGAGAGTGCTGCTACTAATATAAGCACAGAGGTTGCTGATGCCGTTCCCCCAGAGATCCAAAATCTGGACTGAGCTGGTAGGTAAGTAAAGTGTGAACACTCAGACTTGATTCCTTAGAGCTCTTTTGCAGGTCCTGCGTGACCGTAGCTTTTTCGGCCCTGTGAGGCATCAGCACATTTTCTTTATTTTTTATAATACAGGTATTCGGCCACTTGTGGCATAACTCTTGGTTTTGGGTGGTCCTTTATTGCTTTAAACTTCTACCATAAGTGTTTGCTTTAAGTAATCGTAACCGAACAGACTGCATGCTTTCGTATGCAGCCCTAGCTCCTCAAACTATACTCGTATAGTTATTCATACTCGTACTTAGAAGTATTTCGTACTTGATTTCTGCATGTTCTCGTATACGCACCCCCACAACTCTTTTGCATTTAAGTATATTCATACTTAGATGTGTGTAAGTTTCTTGTACTTATTTCAAGCGTTTCATGCTTTACACAAAGCTTCTTAAGTATTTGCATATTTAGACAATATATGCTCGTTAGCTAAGCCAAATGTTTCATACTGGCCTGTAAGTATCTCGTACTTAATTTCTGCATGTTTTCGTATGCAGTCCTGAGTTTACTCATACTCATAAGTCTCACATACTTAATCTATTTCCAATCAAGCATTTTATTCATACACTGATTTCACTAGGTATGTTCGTACTTTGATCGACAAACAGATTTAAGCCTATCGTGCTTTTAGTATCTCGTACTTTTATTATCACAAGTTTTTTCATACTTTTTCGTTTACTTCTGGTAAGGATTTGTGCATGGCAATTCATGCCAATCCCTTGCTCCCCAATATGAAAAAGGAAAATAATGCAAAAATCCATATTTCATATTTCCAAAATGAAAAAGCTTGTCATACTGGAAAGAAATGACTTTATTTATAATCTTGAACTCAAGGGGGCGTTATTCGTGCCCCTTGCAGCTAAAACAGAATAAAATCAAACACTTAAAAAAAGGGCATTATATTCGTAATTCCCACACAATCACGTAGTGCATCCTATGTTAAAACCCAATTCTTCTAAACAAAGAATCTACTCAGATTATGGACATTCCAAGGTCTCGGTACTGGATTGCCGTCCAGATCAACCAGCCTATAGGCCTCTATGCCCACAACCTCAATTACTTGATACGGGCCTTCCCAATTGGCCCCCAGCTTGCCTTCACTGGCTACCTTGGTGTTGCCGAGCACCTTTCGTAGTACAAGATCCCCAACACCAAATTCTCGAGGGTGAACGTGCTTGTTATAGCCTTTCATCAGTTGTTCCTGGTAAGAAGCCAGATGTACCAGGGCCCTTTCCCTCCTTTCTTTGGCGAGATCAAGCTCGATTTCGAGGGCCCTGTCATTGCCCCCACTTTCGACCAATATTGTCCTGTTGGTAGGAAGGCCCACTTCTAAAGGAATGACTGCCTCTGTGCCATATGCCAACGAATAGGGGGTCTCTCCCGTAGACCGTCTAGGCGTTGTTCGGTGAGTCCACAACACTAGTGGTAACTCGTCAGGCCACTTGCCTTTAGCCTTGTCTAGCCTCTTCTTGATCCCGTCAAGGATAGTCTTATTAGACGCCTCTGCCTACCCATTACTCTGAGGGTAAGCTGGGGTCGAATAATAATTCCGTATTCCATATTGGGCACAAAAAGCCTTGAATTTCTTCTGAAATTGGGACCCATTGTCAGTGATCAATGAATAAGGGACTCCAAAGCGAGTAATGATGCTCTTCCACACGAACCTCTCTATCATAGGTTCAGTGATTTTGGCCAGTGGTTCTGCCTCTATCCACTTAGTAAAATAGTCTATCGCCACAAGCAGGAACTTTCAATTCCCAGTTGCTTTGTGTAGTGGACCCACAATGTCCATTCCCCATTGAGCAAACGGCCAAGGGCTCGTTAATGGCACCAAGTCTTCTGCTAGTGTTCGAATCATCGGTGAGAATTTCTGACATTTCTCAAAAATTTTCACGTACACCTTTGCATCTTCCTGCATGTGTGGCCACCAGTAGCCCTGGGTGATTGCTCGATGGGCGATGGATCTTCCTCCAGCATGGCTTCCACAAGTTCCTTCGTGTATTTTGTGCAGAAACTTTTGCACCATCTCATTTTTGCACCAAACTGCAACGGCCTCACGTGCCTCTACACCGGAACCCTAGTTCGTCGTCGGAACCCTAATCTGCAAGACAGACAAGGGGTGAGCGCGCCTTTGCTTCTCGTAGCAAAGGCCCTCCGATGCCAAAGTTAGTATCACGAGCTAATAACAGACCCTAATTATCAGTAGGAAAAATAATATGAAATGCCCAAATATTGCGTACCTTTTACCTCCATGTTTACCTCGTATTTATAGACTCATAGATGCTTGCTGACCAAGCATCCCTATTGTCTTAGGATTCTTATCACGTATAGGAATCCAGGACGTCTTGGGCATTAGTTTCCTTATCAATTCACTAAGAGAGTCATTTCAGGACTCTCTTCGACCACTGGCCAAACCTCCCATTCACGTTGGATGTCTTCCTTAGATCCTATATACTCGGGATCTTATCTCCACGGAGCAAGACCGTTTCGAAACTTCCTAGGGCGTTGCTGTCGTCGTAGCGTTTAAGACAGTTTTTTTCTACAGTTCTTTCCTTGTTCAACTACCTCATTGCCGAATAGAGTGTCTGGTCCAATGACCTTATGTGCAACTGGTTCTTATCATTATATTTGGACAGATAACTTCCCACGTCTTTTGTCCTTTATAATGCCGAGCAGACTATATGGTCCAAGGACTTCTCACGTCACTGGTCCATATCGCCGTTCATCGCACTGCCCGGCGATAAGCCCCGTCTACTTACCACGTGTTCTCATACACATCATATGTTTGGCTACTAAATGTATCTGTTCGGGAATACCTCCCTACACTATCTATTAGGAATCAAAGTCAATCTCCTTATCAAATACCATCTGAGGCAAAGCAATAAGGCTGCTGGAAGATGTGCTTGAG
This sequence comes from Rhododendron simsii, assembly GCA_014282245.1. Classification (NCBI taxonomy): domain Eukaryota; kingdom Viridiplantae; phylum Streptophyta; class Magnoliopsida; order Ericales; family Ericaceae; genus Rhododendron; species Rhododendron simsii. Next base: position 20,187,244 of record CM024956.1, on the reverse strand, counting down.
GCTAGACTGAAATAGAGGTATTTGTTCGGGACAGGCCGAGGTGGACTCTCCTAGGGAACAGTTAGTTGCGGATGGACGGACCGTCAAACGATATTCTAATCATCGTTGACGGAATGAGCTGGACAATGATCTGATCTCTCTTGAGGGAGAGAACGGGTAGACCATCGTTGAGTTGGGATGGTGGGTCATCATTGAGGATGACGTGGAGACCATCGTTGAGTGTGTTGGAAGAGAGTTTGAACTCCGTTGGGAAATGGGGATGGGCGGACCATTAATGAATGCCGAGGCGGACTCTCCTAGGGAATAATCAGTTGCGGGCAAATCATTGCCACTGGAGATCAAACCTTCTTCAGCACAAAGAACTCCAACAATCACGGGCAGGTCGCGTCAGGTAGGTTGAATTCCATCTGTTGGGAATCAAAGCCAAATCCTTATCAAAGACCATTTGAGACAAAGCAATAAGGCTGCTGGAAGATGCTAACTGTAGACCGATATGGATCAGGATAGGCAGACAGCCGTCGTTGTGATGATTGAAGCAGACGATATTCTGATCGCCATTGATTGGTTGAAGTGGACGATATGGCTGATCGTCGTTGATTGATTGAAACGGATGATATTTTGATTGCCGTTGATTGATTGAAGCGGACGATATTCTAATCGTCGTTGATTGATTTGATTTGAAGGACGACATGGCTGATCATCGTTTATTAATTTGACTTGAAGGACGGTTAGAACGCCGTTGATTGATTTGATTTGAAGGACAATATGGTTGATCGTCGTTGATTGATTTGATTTGAAGGATGGGTAGACCATCGTTGAATGATTTGATTTGGAGGATGACCTAGCTGATCGTCGTTGATTGATTTGATTTGAAGGATGACATGGCTTATCGTAATTGATTGATTTGATTTGAAGGACGGGTAGACCATCGTTGATTGATTTGATTTGAAGGACGATATGGCTGATCGTCGTTGATTGATTTGATTTGAAGGACGGGTAGACCATCGTTGATTGATTTGATTTGAAGGACGACATGGCTGATCGTCATTGATTGATTTGATTTGAAGAACGACATGGCTGATCGTCATTGATTTGATTTGAAGGACGATATGGCTTATCGTCATTGAATTGGACAGGACCAGAGGATCATTCTTCAGGATGAACGTGCCATTGGTGAACTTTGGCCCAAGCCTTTGCTACTTGAAATTGTATTTTGATCCCCAAAGTGTACTCCAGGTGCTAGTGGAGTGGGACGGTGAAGCTGTGTGATTGATATTTGCCATGGAGAAATGGATAGGGAGAATGGCATATGGCACCCCCCTTTAAAATTACATTATCCCAGAGTAGCAGCTCCAGCTCCAGTTCTAGTAGTGATTAGATTCTAGGTATGAACCCCAAAAATCCTGATTACTTGCTGCTTTCAATGCTGGATAGGTGTGCTTTGGCACTTGACAGACGTTTCCTGTTTTCAACATTTGATATACAATATGCAATGATATGTACTAAATTGAATACACAAATTGAAATGCAGACGCAAGCTAAAGGCAGCTCCTAAGACAACGACGACACCCGAGGACTACCACTGAGCCTCCTTACTTCACTGTCCTCTGCTTTTGAGTTTCGGGCTTGTGTGCCAAAATAGAGAGGCATTGAGCGAGCCAGTGTGTCCCCAGTCAACATTTAGTAGCGGCGTTGGGCCTGCATGCCTCTTCCTTGATGCTTGGGCGAATGTGCCCCATAGATATGAGTTGTTTGGCCTTGGCCTTAGGTTGATATGCTCTTGCTGTTCACGAGATTCAATTACTTGGATAGAAGATAGAGGTTAGGGTAGCAATACAAAAATTGCATTTTTCAGTTCAATGACTCTAAAAGAGCGCATAAACCAACCGCTAACATCTAATTTGCATTGACAAGTGAACTGAGCCAACACGCAAACATGCGCACAAGCACAAACTTGCCTAGCTCAAACGAATAGGGCGAAAGAGCCCCACGATAAGACACAGACTCTTAGACACACAGAAAATAATGAAATTTTGGGCATTAATGAGCCAAAAGTCAAATATCCCGTAGACAGGTGAAACTGACGCTTGCGTAAGGTCAAATAGATGTATAATGACCTGTATGAGCAAACAGAATTGAGAAGAAAGCCCCACAATGGGAAACAGACTGAAACACTCGAAAAAAATGCCGCAAAGATGGACAAAAAAACGCAAAGGGATGATTCGTATAGGCCCGGACTGAAACCGCCACCCCCATACAGTCACATTAGGTCCACATGACTTGCACAGCATAGAAAAACTTGGCAAAAATCCCTTTGAATGACATTTGAGGTGCTTTGAACGATAGAACAACTTTTGAGGCGCCGAGACCTTGATTTGAACTTGAAGTACCCCCGTAGGAGTACAAAATCTTTGTTAGGCACAATGGCTGCCTAATGCTGTCTGCTCCAGGAATTGAATAAGCGCGCACAGGTTTGGAACCAACGCGCATCACTTTGAACAAGCGCGCGTGAATCTCAAATTAGCATGTGTGACCATGAGTCTGCTACAGCTATTCAAACTAGACTTTGCTGAACTTAGAATAAACTCTGAGCCGTTAGACCTCACAAGCATTTTGTTCTATTTTTGATGCTTCAAATATTTTAAGGCTTTATGCTCAGCTTCAAAATTGAAGAAGTAATTTGAAATAAGATTGAAAGACGAAAGGTTTTTCCCCCCTCTGATTCTCCAATGAAGATTGTCTTCTTCTTGACTACGGCGATGTACCAAAGCCTTGGATTCAATTGATAGATTGCGACCGAACCTCAAGGAAGGAATTGTCAAAACATAGTTCAGGCGGCCAATGCGGTGCACCAAAACCAAAACTTGAGATCCAATTGATAGATTATAGCCGAACCTCAAGGAGGGGTTGACTATGTATCCCATTTAGGCGACCATAGCGGCATACCAAAGTCGCAAACCTGTGATCCAGTTGAATAAATTATGACCGAGTCTCAAAGAGAGACTGCCTGCATATCCCAGTATGGGGATTCAAGTCAAAACGTAGTTCAAGCAAAGGTTAACTCGTGTATTTTACCTTTCCTTTTACGCTCTAACTTTTGCATAGTACCGCCCACTCGGGTCTTCGGTCTATCAAGTTTTCGACTTTTTGCCTATTTATATTTGCCTAGACCGCCTCCTTAGGTTTTCAGTCTAGCAGGCTGCTCTAACTTTTGCTTGGAACTGCCCACCCTTGTGGTTTTTAGTCCAACGAGCTTCTCTCAGGGAAAAGTAGCACTTGTACTGATCCGAGTTGACCAAGGTATTGAATTTGCTGCTGTCGAGGTCGATGATCTTTGATTGTAGCCCCAGATAGAATGGCTTTGATAGTAAAAGGGTCCTGACTGCTTTGGTTGGAAATGCCTCACTCCAGGTCACTTTTGCACCTTCTTAATGTGCACTTGACGGAATGCTGCTATTACTGTTATGAACATGGTATGTGGCCTGGAGCCTTCTGAGCTTCTGCTTTCTGGCTTGGTATACGGTAGCAGGGGATTCAATGCTTCTTCATCTCATGATCATGATCAATGCCAGGTGTGTCTTTGTGAGACCATGCCAAGATGTTGTTGAATTCTTTGAACAAGTCTGAACAGGCGCAATGCTCTTCTGGGGACAGCACTGAACCAATTTGAACCATCCGGTGGTCTACCACACTTTCAAGTTTACTTGAAATTACTTCTTCTTTTAAAGGCTGAACATGCCTTTCGTCTTCCCTTTCGGTGAGGGAACACATTTCCTTGGGGATGATCCCATCGAAATCTATCCTTTCATCGTCAGAGTCGACACATTTTATTAAAAAGCCAACAAAGTATTTATCAGCAGGATAATGCACATCATAAAGAAAGCCCTCTCGGGATTGCCAAGTATAGCAAAGACTCGAATTGAAGATAGAAGTTACGACATGGAGGGCCAAGAGGCACAAACTCCGACTCAGAGCTAGACTTCGACAACTCGATAGACACTGTGTCAAACTCAGACTCAGACTCGGACTCAACAGTGTCAATGCAAAATAGACGCGATTTGAAAATGCAATTTTTGTAGTTACCCTTGACTTCCTCGCAGAGAGGTGGGAGCTAGAGGACAACAGGCCCAAGCAACAGCACTTCGGCTTCTTCAGCTTCTTCGGCTAGACCCACTTGAGAGAACTCCTTGAACAACAGCCCCAAACTCTCATGATTGAAGGATCTCAGCCAGTCCGTTTTCTCCTTTGAATGATTAAGCTTCCTCTTGAATTCCTCCTTTGTAGGCTCCTCAACACTGTCAACCCAGGTGTCCACAGTGTGGACCTCGACTACACCTATGGCCATCAGGTTAATATCAGGTTCGGACGGGAGAAACAAGATTGGCATGGATTGATTTTCTGGGATGATGTAGAGGCTAGAATTGAATATGGTGGAGCTTGGGTTGATTTGAGTGGAGCTGATGGATATCTGGCTAACACGTGGGTTGGAGCCGTGTTGAGGCATGAAGTTGGATATGACATTGGGCTTTGATGGGGGTGGAGCTTGAATGATGCCATTATCGATGAGATCTTGAATTTCAGGCCAAAGGCGGAAGCAGGCGTCGGTGAGGTGGCCAAGAATTTGATGGAAAGCACAATAGGCATTTGGATTGTAGGATGCTAGGAATGTTCGAGGTAAAGGAGTTGGAAGGAGTGGCTTGAGGAAGCCAGCTTCGAGGAACTTCTCGTAAACCGAGGACAAAGGTGTGGAGAAGCAGGAGAAGGTCCTTGGTGGGTTCCGACGACCGGATTGAGGATTCAAAGTGGAACCTTTGCTTGCTTTGTAGTTGCACAACATTGCACCATCAACAGGATGCACTCTTTTTCCTTCGAGATTGATTTATTTGTCGCGCATATTCTCCCTTTTTGTGTTGGCTTTGAACAAGGATCTAGCATTCTCCTTCAGGTGAGTCCTGGCTTCATGAAACTCAGCCAAGTCTTTGAACATGTCTCTCGAGCATAGCTTGGTTTCGACCGCAGGAGTGTGGCAGGCCTGAGGAGGTTCTTTGACTAGCCCCAGATTCGGCTTTGACATGACATAGGTAAAAAGTCAATCAGCCCCTGGACCATAACCATTTGTTTGTCCATTTTCTGGTTCATTTCTTGACCAGCCCTCTCAGCTCAGCCAGCTCTATTTGTGTTGCCATTTTGGATTGATGATCGAGGAGAGTGATATGGCTTTGGAAGTGATGGTGAAATAGCCCTGGCAAACGCTCCCAAGTAGGTTTGGTTCTATCCTTCGGTGAAATGGCCTAGAGCTTTGGGCAGCAAAGTAAATGAGAACTCAGCGGTGTTCCTGCACCAAGAATTTGAAAGAATGCAATGTGCACATCATCGTCGTCGGTGTCCTCCTAGACTCTAGAAACGAGTTTGTCTCATGACGTTCAGATGCTGCCATAATCCTCGGATTTCTTTTCGACGGTATATCCTTGTTTGAATCGACTAACACTAAGAGATGTCAAAATAGTCTAAGCCTTTGACTACTCCGTTCTCGAAGTTTCAAGTTTGGAATTTGGAACAACTCGATGTAAATGACGTGATACCGAAACCTAATTGGCTTAAGCAGCACTGTGCCAGAGCCTGAGCGGTATAAGTATCACGACATTCTCTCCATTGTTCCTAGCTTTCTGTATGAAACCTCGATCAGGTTTTAGACAAGGACTTAGAAGATTTTTATTTTCCAAAGTCTCATTGATCCAAGGACTTGCAAATTTGATAACGTGCAACATCGAGATGCACGACTCGTCATCGGTCTAAGGCAACGTCCTAATAGTCATAAGACAAAGTCGACAAAAGACAACCGAAAAGCCGCCCTAGCATGCTCCTACGCAGAACGGTTATGAATGTATGTACAGGCACGCGATATGGAAAGCAGTAACACGTAGACAGTTTATGGGGGTTAGACGCAAGAAACCCTACCTTGCAGGTTCTTGTCTTAGGTTGGAAGGTTCTAGTGCTTTGTACACATGAAGAGGCCGGTTTTGGTTTAAGGGGGTTCCTCTGACTAGAGTCGCGGTATACCTCCTGCTGCAACGCGTATAGCAAAGCAACGGTTGAACAATATTACCACTCATCATCGTCAAAGGTTGTTGGGCATTTGAGGACCCCGGGCTCCAGTAAACTGTGCCGGTTACCCAAAACACCTTAACGGGGCTAACCAACATCGATGCAAATGGAGAACGCCCAAGAATGATAGAATGAGAGAGAATCGCAATGTTTTGAAAAACGCCTTTTGAAGCTTGGCTCACTTTTATTAATCAATACTTGGAGAAAACTACACAAGTGAACAATAGTAAAAGCTCCAGTTCGGATTGGTCGGATGCTGAGATCCCGTTACGTTACCATTCTGTTCTTCAGCAGCACGGAGCGTACTATTTTGACAGATGATGAGCTCCCAATATTGTAGATATTTGGTGTGACTAGTCCCGTACTTTATTGGTTTAACTTGAGTTTATTTAGTTTTTATAGTGATATCAAACGTAAGGTGTGTTTTTGTGTATCTCAAGTAATTCGTACAAATAAGGCGCTTTTAAACGCCAAGGAATGCTCCGGGCGCAACCAAGTACTCAAGGCCATGTGCCACCCCATGGTGGTGCCCGAAAAGTCATGAAAAGATGGTTTGGAGGTTGTTCGGGTCGCCCAAGGGTCAAGGGAATTGAAGGACATGTGAGGATTTTACTAAAGCAATTCATCTTCCGACTAGCTGAGGGTAGAATCGTCATAACTTTTGATGTACAAATTACTTTTGATCCAAACCACTTGGGTTACAAAGTAGACTCGACGAGCTTTCCAACGGTCCAAAGAACGCCTAAATCCGAGTTCGCGAGTGTCCGGAGCGCGTCCGCGAAGTTGCCTAAAAAAAGCTGTCAAGCTATGAACCGGTACGGGTTTTGGCTGTACCGGTTCATGCTGTCCAGAATTTATGTTTTTTAGCGTTTTTGAAGACATGAACCGGTACGGGTTTTGGCTGTACCGGTTCATGCTGCAGAACTGAGCCACGTTTTTGCTGCTTTTCCAACTTTCTACTTTTGGGATATTTTCCACTTTTAGCTACTTTTAGGATATTTCTTGGGATATTTTGAGGGAGAAAGACCATTTTGTATAAATAGGGGTGTCTCTCTCTCTCTCTTCTTGATCATCTTTTGTACATATTAGTTGCTTTAAGTCTTTTTATTTTAGAACTCCATTAATATTTCAAGCTTTCCTAGCTTAATTCCTTCAAGAACACTAGTAAGTCTTTCTCGTTTGTTAATTTCTCGTTTATTAAAGTTGTTTGTACGGTCTAGATCTTTACTAATATCAAGTTTATTTCCGTTTTTATCGGTTAATCATGTTTCCTTTCTTAAGCATGTTTTCTAGTCTTTTTATTATGTGTGAGTAGTTTTTCGGTTAAGTCTTGGGCTAATCTTTCCCAATGACTTAGGTGGTTATTTGGTTCTCGAACTCTCGGGTTTAAAATCATGGTTTTCGGAATTGGATTAATCTAGCCATTTTGGTCTAAGCGAGGGGTGTTAACTCCTTGGTATGTTGTTTAGTCAAGCAGTCTTGGCAAATGGCATATTGAGGGCTCATGGCCTCCTACGTATTAGATACATTAGCAAAAATAGGTTGGTTTGGTTTCGATAAATCACATCTTTTGACAAACGTGGTCGTTAAAGTTAAATCTTCCGGGCGTGAGCACGCGGTCGTGACTCTCACTTGAGTTATAATCGAGAACCGGTAACGGCCTTTGTTAAGGGTTAGACGATCCCTAGACTTGCCTCTTTTAAGTTCTTTAAACTCGTTTCTAGTCTTTTCATTAGCATTTTCACCGATTAAAACAAAACCTAGTTGGCCGTATTGAAAGCCACACTCCACCGTATAAACCTACAATCCAAGCTAGCTATATTTCGATTCTCTGTGGGTACGATCCCGGACTTCCGGATATTATGCTATCAACAACCTAGCCCTACGCTTGGGGTTTTCTCAACCTTATTTGAAGGTGAGGTTCGGAGGCTAAGCATTTTTAGCGCCGTTGCCGGGGATTTCTTTCTATAGCTTATTTGGAGGATCAACAAACCCTTGTAAGTACTCCGTTTATTTTCTTTTTGTGAAAGTTGAACTCAACTTAGCGGATACCTCTAACTGAGCCACCAATTCGATTTGAGGTTTAACGAAGCTAAATTGAGTATCATTTACCTTTTCATTATTTATTATTGCATATCTATCTAGCCGTGGTGGTGGCATAACCCCACGAGATTGTTTGTGAAAGAGGTGGCGGCATAGCCCCTCTAGTCTGTTTACTTTATGTCTTATCTATCTAATAGAATGGTAGCGGCCAATTGGGAAACACCCCACAAGCCTTTGGGGGCGTACCTTTGTCCCAATCAAATTATGACGCCCCATAAGACTTTGCGGGATTACCTATGTCCCAATCAAACTTTTCACACCTTCTTGCATAGCCCCTCATGACGTCAATGCTTTTAAAAGTCGTATGACTATTACCAATTGGTTTGATCTCAAGAACCAAATTCAAACTTTTACTGAGAGAGAGAATGAGTCGTTTTATGCATGTTGGGGAAGATACAAGGACTTGCTCAAGGCGGTCCCGAATCATGGCTATGATAATGTTCAAATTGCTAACTATTTTTATGATGGACTTTCTCAAAAGAGTCAACGATTTTTAGACATGATATGTGATGGCAAACTTTTTGAAAAAGAACCCACTCAAGTCTTAGATTTTTTTGATCATTTGGCTGCAACTTTACAATCTAAGATTTTTGTTAAATATTGTCAAGAGTCCAATTCAAATGCCATGAAAGAGGATATTGAGCCGCCTATCTTTGTTGATGATGTTAGTGTACATTCTGACAACTCCTCAGAGTATTTTTGGAGTGATGAGCCAGATGTTGAACCTGTAGTCTAGTGTTCTCCATCCATGGATCCTTTTTTGTGTGACAATCCGGGGAAGAAATTTCTCATTGTTGGGGAAACGAATGTGGAGGTAGACTTCTTGAATGCTTTGCTGAATGAGCAAGATGCGAAGAATGTGAATCGACCTGAGAGTTTGTCTCCTTCCTTTGAGGAGATACCATCCATAGAAGTTTTGAACAATCAAAAAGTCTCAGCTCTTGATGCTGCCACCCCTCCTACTGAGTCTCCACCAGTGCAAGAGCTTTTAAAAGTCGAGTCAATTGATTTTCTTGGTGTTGATGAATTTGATTCAGTTTATCATCCTTGCATTGTGAATTTTGTCAACAGTTTGAAAATTGATTTCTTTTGGAATATGCACTTGGTGGAACTCAAGTTTATGAAACGAATTCGGCAATTACTATACTCCAAGTATCTTATCTTGTGGCATGGTCAGATTCAATTCTTGATTAAGAGTTTAAATTTGAGTGGTATGTTCATTGTAATAATTTTTGATGGCATGATAAATGTTCAAAGCCCGCGTTTGGCTCAACGTACATAAACTCTTTCTTTCTCTATCTCTTTTCGTTTCCTCTTTTGATGGTCTGGTATAACCACCTGTTTTTCGCTTGGGCAATGGGGAGAAAAGTAGTACCCGTGTAATCACGTGACGATTTGGTGGATTTAAATACTTGTCAATTTTTGGGCCCGGCTAACACGAACCGGGCGGTTCTAATGTCATTTGCTTCTTAGTAGGTAGTTGGTTCTTAAGTCTTTTGCAGGGTAAGCATGCTACCATACCAGCCTTGGTGGTTTAGGTTTAAAAGCTAGGGTGAGTGAGGCATTCAGGAGCCCTAAGCATGGGTGCGATTACGTGTTGCTGTTGTAAGACCAAGAAAGCCCCGGCGATGACCTTGTGTGACTAGCTGTGGTTCTAATGGAAGAGCCGAAAGAGTGAGCCTTGGAAGCAGTTCCAATGACGAAGGGAAGCAATGACAAGAAAGCCTCCAACTTGGTCGAGGTATATGGGGGTTGACATTCCCTCGGAGGTACAATCTTTTGTTCTTTCCTCTCAATACTGTTGTTCTTCATGCGATGAGGACATAGCATCGTTTAAGTTGGGGGGAGGGATATATATGTTATATATATGTTCTTGATACTTATCTCATTTTTCTGATTTTGGTAAAATTTTTAAATTTTTTTGTGCAATCTTTCCTTGTTGGTAGTGATTTCGTATGCTAAATACTTTAATTATGCTCCATTGTGTCAATATGACAAGAGCCGTCTATCCCCTCGAATTCGGTTGTATGGTTGAATCCATGTCGTATGCGTATACATGAACATTGATGAACAAGTTGAGCCTAAAAGTTAAGTCAAGCGTTGTGCATCGCTAGAGTGGAGATTCGTTTCTTAAGCATCCCATGCTTTTTGCTTTCATTTCCCGCATTTGCGTAAATAATATCTTTTGTTCATGCTTGAGTAGTGTATATATCTTTCATGCATCTTATTGGAGTTGTTGGCGTACTTAGGAAATGATTCAAGGCATTTTTGCTTGATTAAACCACAATATAGTCACCTTGTCCTAATTTTGAACCATAGTCCGAGTCTCTTCCGTTGTTCAAACCTAGGTAACCGAATGTTTGGAGGGTTGTGTGTCAATGTTTCTCAATGTTTTAAGGAGCTTTGGGTGGTGTGAATGTGATAGAAGTGGTTGGGATGCAAAAAGGCGAATAATTGATACGTGATTCCATATCTCTCATCTCCCACTAAAAATGTTAAAGCCCAAATTTTCATCTCCCTCTCCAAAGCTCTCAAAATTGGCCCCTCAATCTCTCTCACTACAAATCTCAATTGAAATGACCCTATTCCTCAAAGAAAATCAAAGAGATACTATGAAAGAGCAAAATCATATTTGAAAGAGGGTTGAATACTATGATGAGAGGATTGGTGTGACCTCCGGGCTAGCTTACATTCCAGATGAGAAAGAGTCCGATGGAAAGGAGAAGCTTGATGCTCAATACCGTGAGGAGCCGGATGAGTATAATGACTATGTGTGGTAGAGTCGGTGGTAGTAGTTTTTCTTTATTTCTTTTTTTTTTGTAACCTTGTTTGGTGTTTGGTCGATATGTGGCCATGCCTAGGGTAAATTTAGGGTCCGTAGTGGCCAAGGGTAGATGAATCATGCAAGTATATGGCCACTACATTTTTGTAGTTCTCTTCTCTTTGTATCCAAGGTCGTTATTAGCTAATAAAGTCCTCCGTTGATCTTTTGTACACTAATTAACTCCGTTTGATGCATGATTGATATCTATTACTGTTTGAGTATGATTTGTTCCTTTGTCGTGTATAGTTGTGAATAATTAGCTTTCCTTTCATTCTAAGCGCCCTTTTGATAGCTTGCGTAGCTTTTTGTGTCTGGCTATTGCATTTACTCGCTAGCGCTTGTCATGGGATGTATCTTGTATCTCATTGTGTGAAAAGTCGAATAAGAGCGTATCCTTGTGAGTTTTGGAGTCAAAACTCGTTGTGATGCATGCATGCGTGATTGCTCTAATATGGCATAGTTTGTTCATCCTAGTTCATGGCCTGTTTGTGCGTGGATTGCACATGATCGGATTTGAAGGGGTGTCTCGAACTCTTGCCTAGTCGAAGTAGTTGAGCATAATTTTCGTATCTTAAATCTTGAGAGGGTTGCATAGCTTAGTTAAATATGTTTTGTTTTAGTTTGCTAGGGACTAGCAAAGTTCAAGTTGGGGGGTGTGATGAGCACCCAATATTGTAGATATTTGGTGCGACTAGTCCCGTACTTTATTGGTTTAACTTGAGTATATTTAGTTTTTATAGTGATATCGTACGTAAGGTGTGTTTTTGTGTATCTCAGGTAATTCGTACAAATAAGGCGCTTTTGAACGCCAAGGAATGCTCCGGGCGCAACCAAGTACTCAAGGCCACGTGCCACCCCATGGTGGTGCCCGAAAAGTCATGAAAAGATGGTTTGGAGGTTGTTCGGGTCGCCCAAGGGTCAAGGGAATTGAAGGACATGTGAGGATTTTACTAAAGCAATTCATCTTCCGACTAGCTGAGGGTAGAATCGTCATAACTTTTGATGTACAAATTACTTTTGATCCAAACCACTTGGGTTAGAAAGTAGACTCGACGAGCTATCCAATGGTCCAAAGAACGCCTAAATCCGAGTTTGCGAGTGTCCGGAGCGCGTCCGTGAAGTTGCCTAAAAAAAACTGTCAAGCTATGAACCGGTACGGGTTTTGGCTGTACCAGTTCATGCTGTCCAGAATTTATGTTTTTTAGCATTTTTGAAGACATGAACCGGTACGGGTTTTGGCTGTACCGGTTCATGCTGCAGAACTGAGCCACGTTTTTGCTGCTTTTCCAACTTTCTACTTTTGGGATATTTTCCACTTTTAGCTACTTTTAGGATATTTCTTGGGATATTTTGAGGGAGAAAGACCATTTTGTATAAATAGGGGTGTCTCTCTCTCTTCTTGATCATCTTTTGTACATATTAGTTGCTTTAAGTCTTTTTATTTTAGAACTCCATTAATATTTCAAGCTTTCCTAGCTTAATTCCTTCAAGAACACTAGTAAGTCTTTCTCGTTTGTTAATTTCTCGTTTATTAAAGTTGTTTGTACGGACTAGATCTTTACTAATATCAAGTTTATTTCCGTTTTTATCGGTTAATCATGTTTCCTTTCTTAAGCATGTTTTCTAGTCTTTTTATTATGTATGAGTAGTTTTTCGGTTAAGTCTTGGGCTAATCTTTCCCAATGACTTAGGTGGTTATTTGGTTCTCGAACTCTCGGGTTTAAAATCATGGTTTTCAGAATTGGATTAATCTAGCCATTTTGGTCTAAGCGAGGGGTGTTAACTCCTTGGTATGTTGTTTAGTTAAGCAGTCTTAGCAAATGGCATATTGAGGGCTCGTGGCCTCCTACGTGTTAGATACATTAGCAAAAATAGGTTGGTTTGGTTTCGATAAATCACATCTTTTGACAAACGTAGTCGTTAAAGTTAAATCTTCTGGGCGTGAGCACGCGGTCGTGACTCTCACTTGAGTTATAATCGAGAACCGGTAACGGCCTTTGTTAAGGGTTAGACGATCCCTAGACTTGCCTCTTTTAAGTTCTTTAAACTCGTTTCTAGTCTTTTCATTAGCATTTTCACCGATTAAAACAAAACCTAGTTGGCCGTATTGAAAGCCACACTCCACCGTATAAACCTACAATCCAAGCTAGCTATATTTCGATTCTCTGTGGGTACGATCCCGGACTTTCGGATATTATGCTATCAACGACCTAGCCCTACGCTTGGGGTTTTCTCAACCTTATTTGAAGGCGAGGTTCGGAGGCTAAGCAACAGACTTTTGAAAAATTGTTCATTTATGTATTAATTGCCAAGTATCAACCAATGCAAGGGTCCCCATCGGAGTCGCCACTGTGGGCACACGCCCCCGAAAAATTTTCACGAAAAATTTGAAACGTTTGCTACGTTGAAGCTTCGATTCAGAGTCGCCACTCAGGTTTTAGCGGTGAAACACCCAAGGAACCGAACTTGAAACGTTTGCTACGTTGTTTGATTTTGAAAGACATAGATCGGTCCGTCGTCACCTTTGATATCTAAGGTTTGGGAGCCAGGTTACAAGAGGGGAAGGGTTTTATGGTACCCCCCCTCGCCCAATCCGGAGATCGGTCTCTAGTTAGGTATTTTGTAAAACATTTGCATTTTTCTCTCATTAATTATTTTTTAGCCAATTAGGGCGGGGGAGCAGTTAAAGGGAATTAAGACTGTAACAAGTTGTAGTTATGTGACAAAGTGATATGCATGATTCGATTGAAACAATGAATATAGATTGAGAACAAGCTCCTGTGAGTGTTTTAGATAAACTAGGGCACAATGATCCAGAATAACACACGCAGGAAAGAACCTGTAGGCACTGGTCAGGCCAGAACATATAGTCACTACTTGCGTATGTTACACCCAAACTGGTGTGCATAGGTAGATCTATACTCATAGCTCCTATTCTCAACCCTCTGGACTCTGGAAAGGACTAGTGCACACTCAGGACAAACCACACAGTTTATAGAGCAGAATATATAGTTACAGGCGACATAGATGAATTTGAAAGAATGGAACAGACAGAATACCCCAAAAACAGCGTGGGGAAAGTAAGGAAAGACTAAGGCTTAGCTAACATGCAAGGGCCAGCCACTGGACTCAGCCATAACAGCCGTACGCCAGTCTAAGTGAACCGTACGCCAGTTATACCTCTTGTCCAATGCTTGGCTTTACATCACCAAAGCACTGGAGCATGGCCAGAAAGATCCCAGAAGCCTTTCAAAGCAAAAGAAAGCAAGTATTGAAATGCTACATCTATACAGTTCTAAATACAGAAAGCTGGAAATTGGTTTTTAGCATGCTATAAGGTGATAAAAAGGCAAATGAAGGCAGAAAATGAGCGATCGATGATCCCCATGCCAGTGGTACACGTACTGCCATACTGGCATATGACTTAAGGTTACTGGTGTGCGCCTCCTATCACCTCATACGATCCTTGAAAACTTGCCAGTTTTAGGGCCAGGACTGGTATTGATTACCAGCCTCGACCCTGCTAGCACCCCTCAGGGGTCAGAATATGTCACGCCCTCGATTTTCAACATAAATAATAATCATTTTCAATAAATACAATCAATATTGACGTACCGATAATACCCACATGACTTATTTTCCCAGTTCTCAAAGTTAAAATTTACAAGTTACAATCCTGGTTCGAAAACCCCAAGTTATGCAAATACCAAAATAATATTACAATTTTCAATATTCATTCTTTCGAATACTACTTTCAAATAAGATGCGAATTCAATTCATCCTTTATACCTCCGAGACACACGAACAACAAGTACAAGATGCACGCCATGCCGATTTCCTTGCTTTTTACCTGAAAATGATAGGTTGAGCCATACTAGCCCAATAGAGAAATCTATACACAAGTTATAGGAAAATATGATGAGTTATGCATCTAGAGTGAGAGAGTAACAACAGACAAACCTAAGTACACAAGACTGTCAACATCAGCACACTATGATCAGGGATTCGAGGCGACCTATATGAAGGATCTATCTGCTCATATGTCAAAGAAGGACCATCAATATTCCTACATCATTCTAAGTAAATAAACAATAACTTTAGTACCGTTCATTACATCTCGTACAATTTCACAATCTTTCACATTTCACCTTTCATCACCAAATCCCATTTCTCCTTATCATCAGTCATCAGAATCTCTTTCATCAACTTCATAAACCAATTTCTTGTCACATGTCTGAGCCTAAGCTCTTGCCAGGTACTTACTCAATAAGTAACCCTGAAGACAAATTATATGAGCATTTAGCTCCTGCCAGTCGTTTACTCATTCAAGATTATACGATTTGAGCATATAGCTCCCAGGCAAGTTACTCATTCAAGAGCCCTGTAATTATACGATTTGAGCATGTAGCTCCCAGGCAGTTACTCATTAAAGAGCCCTGTAATTATACGATTTGAGCATATAGCTCCTAGGCATTTACTCATTTAAGAGCCCTGTAATTATACGATTTGAGCATATAACTCCCAGACATTTACTCATTTAAGTGAATGAGCCCTGTGATTATACAATTTGAGCATATAACTCCCAGGCATTTACCTATTTAAGTGAATGAGCCCTGTGATTATATGATTTGAGCATATAGCTCTCAGGCATTTACTCATTTAAGAGCCCTGTATGTTCTCGTTGTGTCCGATTGTTATTCACATTTCAATTCGCATATCCAATTTACAAGCACCAAACCAACTCTTTGTGACCATTTGTCATCCACGTTCCACAAACATCAAATCATTCAATCGAATCCAAAAGTCATTTAATCAAACAAGTACTTCTCTACCAATTACGCACGTCACAATATTTCTTATGGTCTACGATGTTCACGGACTCTTTTATGCTACTATAGCCTTTACGACAATACTCCAACTATGCTAATGAAAAACCAATGGCACAGATACGTTCAACGAGTCGTACGATACGATCTTTCAAGCTTAGGAATGATTGTAAGATATCCTAATTTTCAGCTGAGCAGTCTGTGTTCAAAAATTTATTAAAAATAGCATGCCCAATATTTTTCAATGATTCCAACGCCAAAATATCACCAACTTACCCATCTTTAAAACCCACAAGGACCCATAACCAATAGGATCGTTTAACCATAGCTAAACAAAGAAAAACGCTGCTCAGTGGGCTGTCCAGATTTTCAGATTACAAGGCAATCTTCTAAAAATCACTATAAATCGAGTGCTTAATAGTTTTGAGCGATTCCAGTCCCAAAAGTTGCGCAATTGAACGAAGCTTAAAAGTCACGAAGGAACTCTTGTCAAATCTGCACTCCAAGGGTGGTTGAACAGGGGTTTACCGAGGCTACACAAATCTGTCACGCAACATGACAGATTAACACACCTCCACTCAAACAATCATAAGTTTCTGTGTGCTAAGATTTTTAAGACGATTCTAGTGGCAAATGAAAGCTAACTTCAAGACCTTCGAACCGATATAAAGTTCGCACAAAACAGACATCGGACGAGAAAGTTATGGCCATTCGAAGTGGGCTGAAACCCAGAAAACGAGACAGATTGCAGACCAGATTTCTAAAATCCACCATTAATTCAATTCTCAATGGTTTCGGGTGATTCAAGAGGCATTAGAACGGGCTCTAAGTCTAATCTATTTTATATGAAGGAACCAAAATTCAATCATGAGTTTAAGAAGGCGTAAAACCCCAAAAAGGAAGGCCCTGTTTCTGCAGATTTTCGGAAATGAAGGAATCAACCTCAAACAACGATTTTAAGCACGATCTATCAACATAATCAACATATAAACGCATAACAAGCGCAAGAAATCCCTACCTCAAGGGTTTTGAGCAAAACCCGACCCTTTGACCAAGTCAATCGAAGCCCATGTGGTCCGATCGTAATTTTTCTTGGATATTCGGAAAGCCCGCGCTCCGTAGAGCAACTTTAATTCTCAGGCCTCGTCCGGAATCACACCTTACGTAGATGAAATCGAAGGGAGAAAAGAGGAGGGAGTTTTTCGGAGGAGAGGAGGAGAGAGAGAGAGTCGGCAGAGGGAAGAGAGAAAAATGGGGAAATAATCTCTCTCCTGGAGAAATTATTGAGAAGAGAATGTGTAACGACCCTGATTTTTAGTCGGTAAAAATTTCGTTAAATATTTGAATTTTATTTTAATTACTTTAATTTCCGATAGTTTGTCACCTGCCCTTGACCATCTTGCACTTTAACCCCGCTTGGTAAGCCTAGTTAGTTTCTAACCGACTTGTTGAAGAAACTAAACTAGGAAATCATTTGGTTACTTTTTCCTCCGCAAATCGTTTTGCTCTTGGACCTTTTGATTACTCAAAGAAATTATATCCTCCATTGGACGGGGAAGACGTCAAGTACACCGAATATAATTACCGCAACTATCGTCTTGGGTAAAAGCTAGTCTCAAAGTACGGGGATTATTAGTTTAATACCATTTAAACCATGTACACAACCATTAACAAAAGAGACTAAGATTCTAAAGACCCTTTAATTGTTTTCTATTGGGATTTTGATCTTCCTAAATCTCTGTATATATTATTTAAGTTACCTAAAAAGTTGTTGGGAAAATCCTAGGTCTTAAAGTCTATTTTTTGATCTTAAAGTACAAAAAGTACTATATTTTAATTGTCCTACAGAACAGAGAGAGGGAGGGAGAGAAGAGATCAGCCGAATAGGGAGAGAGAGAGGGGGGGGCTGGTTGGGAGAGAGAAGAGGAGGGAGATTTTGGCAACTTGCCAGGTGGTATCTTCCACATTCTTCCAATGTCCTTTTTGCTTTGAAACAAGAATCTTGTTATTCTTCTTGACCAAGTCTTCCAAGAAACAAATCCTAGCCATTGGATTTGCCTTTGGTCTTCCAAGATTCATGACAAGTGTCAAAGAGAGGGAGAGAGAGAGAGGGGGGCCAGCCATGGAGAAGAGGAGAGAGAGCCAATGTTTTGCCTATAAATAGAAGCCATTCCAAGCTTCAAAACTCACACCTTCAAAGCTTTGCTCTTCCTTCTCTCTAGAAACCATTTCTGGGCAGCCTACTGTCCCTTTGGAAATTCCCAGTTTTCTCTTGCTTAAGTTAGTTTTTAGAACCAACTTCCTTCGGGAAAATTGTAGAACACTTCGAGGTGAACCACCCCAATCGGCCAAGAAATGACCAAGATATTGGTCCGATTCAGTAAAATCTCGATTTCCAATTTCCAGACAGCTTAAGCTTCTTGCTTACACCATCTTTCTCCTACTTAGTGTTTCTAGGATCAACTTTCTTCACGGAAGTTGTAGAGTTTCTTGAGCTTCGATTTGGACCCAAGAAACTATTCGGAGATTGACTGAGTTAGCCGTCCGAGTTCGGTCCAGATTTGAATTCACCACCCGAATCTTCCAACTTGCTTATTCGGCCCCGACTTTTCAGACAAGGTAGGATACCTTATCCCTATCCCTATGATAAGAGTATCTTGAATTACTTTTCATGTCAATTAATTGTGTTTTGATCTTTAAAGATGAATATGAGCATGCATATATGAATTGCTTGCATTACTTGTGACACGATAAAGCATAAGTGATTTATCACTCCAAGGGCGTCCGAACATGTGGCGTTATGCTTTAAGCGTAGGCATTATAGAGTTGGATGATCTTGTTTGTTTACAAGGAAATGATTTATGCTTACCTTTGTCCTACAGTCTTTGTATGTAAACGTGACATGGGAAACATGGCACCTGACTGAAACTACGTAATGACTAATTTGGTGGTATTACTTGAGGGCTGGTGGTAGCCCATTGCGTGGGTTGTGAAAACCACAATGTGGCCGGACTTGGTAGCCCTTTGTGAAGATTGCCAATAGGGCCGGACGTGGTAGCCTTATTGGTAATATGGCTTGGTTATCCATGGAGAGGAGCCAATGCTAGTGTTGCGTGCCAATGGGAACCCGGCGCGGCGGAACCATTGTGAGGAAGAACCCGGCGCGGCGGAACCGAGAGCAGTACGGAGCCAATGCAAATGTGTGTGTTCAACTGCACGGTCTACGACGAGTCGCGTAGGAGAAATCGGGAAATCTTGGACACCAACGATAGGTGATTAACGATGTGTGATTGTTAGTGTTGTTGTAATTGTTTACCGTCGTAAGGTTAGTGGGTAAGGATTTCCTATTGAGCGTTGTAGCTCATCCCCCTGGCATATTATATTGGTGGCGACGCCGATATAATGTGTCAGACTCATAAATGAGCAGGGCGACTTCAGCTTCAGCCAAGGAGCTTGTAATGGGGTAGCCACAATTTCAGTCTTGTGCACGTACCCAAAATTCGGGGCGTGGTTATCCCATGCTGAATAATGCACCTCTCACTCAATTACTCTTATATCCTCCACAAAGTGTTTTGACTCAAGGGGCCGTACATTAACAAAAGGGAAAAAAAAATTATAGCTTACGGGTGACCGGCGTATGCCCTTCCTATACCTGCTTGCGCCAGTGGCCAAGGGGTGAAACTGGGCCAGGTTGGTTGGGGCTGGTTGACGGTTGATGATTGACACGTGGCTGTTCATTGTAATTTACCTGGCTTTGAGCATGCCCTTCCTATACCTGCACGCCAGCACGTGGCAATTTACCAGCACACGCCAGCACAGTACCAGCGTAAGTCAATAAGGATTTGCTGAGGCCATTTGGTTCTGTCTTGGAGGGTTTGAAATGGAGTTTGAAAAGGTTTGAATGAGGCTCGGGACGCTCAAAGCTCAAACACACCAATAATCTCGAAATGTTCTTGACCTTATTCATCATTAAGGAATCAAAGACCATAAGTAAACTAATCTGGACAGTCCAGAATAGGGTGTCTACAGGTTATGGCGTGCTTGATGGGTATGGTTTTGATAAGTGCTACAAGCTCATCGGTATGGTTTTGAATGAGTCCCTCACGGTGGCGAGTGGAGTGAATAAGCACATCCCAAACAGACATTTTGGCCTGAGTTCATTCAAGTTGTTGCTTAATCATTCCTTCGGGATTTTTCTCAGGATGGGAGGGTTCCTTGACTAGCGGAGCAAAATGTTGGAAAGTGTTTTTGGTTGGGGTAGTGAAAGGGTCTGAAGGTTCTTTGGCTAGTGGAGCCGCAGGGTTAGAGGATTCCCCGACTTGGAGGTTAGGAGGTTGATAGATACGCCTACTCCGGGTCAAGTGGTTAATCTGGCGGTACTTTGATTTCTCACTCCACAAATCAACAGGGGCTTTACGCTTGGTCCCGATGGTTGTATCCTGGAGATTGGATGCTAGATCGGCGATAACCAGATCTTCCCAAAGGTCCTTTGGTTTCCATCGTTCAGCCTCCATCACCGCCCTGTTCACAGTCCAATCCTCATTTCCCACCTTTATGTTGATGACTTCAGAGCTAACCCATGGTCTTGCTTTGACCACTAGTTCATCCTCTCATAAGTTCATCATGGCAACATCAACGTCTTCGGGGAAGGTGATTGATGATTCTGATTCTGCCTCTTCCACAAGATAATCCATGGGATTAAATTCACTACTGGCCACTTCTTCTTCTAACTCTGGGAATCCTGGAGTTGGAAGCCATGGAGCATGTCTGATACCGTTGCTAATGTCATACCCGCAGAAGTTCGAGTGGAACGGGGCAAATTCTGTCCAACCATAAGTTGCTGTCTCGGGTTGGTATCCATCATCAAATATTGCCAGTAGGGAGAGCATATCCTGCAGATCATCCGTGGCCAAGAGTTGATATTCGCTTGGGGTTGGGTCCCATTCCCATCCAGGAACTTCTTGAGGGATTTGATAGTTTTTGTATTGGCCTTCGAACATCATGTTCAGAAAAAAACCATCAAGGGGATCTGCATGAATATTTTGCCAATCGACTTCCCATCTAGGCTCAAACGGTGGTTCAGCATCCCCCTGAAAGTTGGCTGCTTCGAATTCTTCCCAATCTAAAATGAGGTTTCCCCATGCATTTTCCCATTCTCCTAGGAAGCAAAGAGCAATTTCTTCAGGGATTTTCACAATTGGCTTGGGTTCAGTGTCAGGGGTGATGAAGAGGGTTGGATCAAAATCTTGGGTGGTTTGATCCGCGGTTAAGGTAATTTGGTTAACACAGAAAGGGGTGTTGTGTTGTGGTAAAGGGTTTGAGATGGTATTTGGTTTGTCAGGAGGAGGGGTATCAACAACCTTATTATCGATTAGATTTTGGATCTCATGACGAAGGCAGATGCAGTTGTCGATAGTATGACCAAGCATCTAATGAAATTCACAGTAAATGCTTTGGTTCAGGTTTGGCGGAATGGTTTGTGGTGGTGAAAGAGGTTTCAAAACTCCGGCTTCCTTGAGTTTCTTGAGTAACGCAGATCTGGGAGTGCTGAATTGGGTGAAAGCTCAGTTTTGAGATTTTGATTTTTTCAAAATCTGGTTGACTTCTATGGGCTTGGCGGATAAGGTTCTGGCTTGATTGGTATTCCCAAAAAGAACATTGCTATTACCGGAATATGCTCTTTTAGACTTGGATCCCGTTTCCTTCTTTTCCAAGGTGCCATCACGTAGAGCTTCCTCTATGGCCAATCCAGAGTCATAGAAAGTTTCAAAATTTGGGGCGGCCTGAGAGAGAACCACGTATGGGGCAAAGGAGCTTTGCAAGTTTTTGGTTATGATTCATATCTGTTCCTTAAGGTCTGGCTTGTTTTGCATTTGAGCTGCCTTGGCTGTCCAACATTTCACAGAGTCGGCGAAGCTTTCCTTTTCACCCATCTTAGTGCTCTCTAACTCTCGGGTGGTCATTTTCAGATCAACATTGAAATTGTATTGGGCTACAAAAGCTGTATCAATGTCTTCCCGAGTCCTTTTCTTGGATGGTTCGAGAGTAAGAAACCATTGCAGGGCAGGACCGGACAGGGATTCATGGAATAGTTGTGCCATAGCTTCCTTTTCAATTCCCCGCATGGAGAGAGAGCCAACATACCCCTGGAGGTGTGCCCTTGGATCACCAGTGCCGTCAAACTTCGCAAAATCCACACCCTTGAACTTTTCTGGCAACTTGGCGTTAGGGAATACGCACAGCTTGCTCATGTCGACTTCTCCCTTCCCCAGTCGCCTAGTCTCTTGAATAGACTCCTCTAACTGGCTGATTTTGGCCATAAAAAGGGCCAGCTTAGGATCGGCAATGGGCACTTCTTCTTTGGGCTGCTTGGACTGTGGAGGTGGTTAGTTTGGAGCTTGTCACTGACTTCTTGCATGGCTTCCATCATCATGATCATGTCATTCTTCATAGATGCAACAGAGGTCTTGAGTTGTGCGTCGACATTGGCGATAGACTACCTAAATTGAGCATCTAAAGCAGCCATGTTTTCCCTAAGCTCCTCTACCCCATTTCCTTGGTTGGCCATTGACAAGGGTCTTTCAGATGGTATTCCTATTGAGGGTTCTTATGGTTTTTTGGTTGACAGTTGTCCTTCCTGCACTATCCGAACCTCAAACAAATCTGTGCCTTCCAGGGTGTCTATGCAAACCAGTCTTCGGGAGGGACGAAACCAATTGAGTACAGCCTCTTCTTGCAGTCGACCAATGTCTCAGAACTGGCAGCAAAGCAAAAAGGGAAACTCTCAACTCATCACGAATGTTCGTCCTTCCCTCGTTCAAGCCTCCTAGAAACTAAGCTTAGGACCTACCGTGACCCAGGCTTCACTTAAGGTGTTTGTACAGAAGATTTCCAACAATCCGGGTAGGTGCTGTCACGTAGGTTTAATTCCAAACGCTTCGAAACCAGAGCCAATCTCCTTACCTTGACCATCTGAGGTAGAACAATATGACTGCTGGAATCCAAATACGCGCACCATTAAGGTTCGTCCTAGACCAAGGGAGCCATTCGGGCACGAAAAACACCGAAGGTATCTCAAACTCCATGGATTTAGAGTCTCCTAGACTGACCAAATCCTAAGGGAGTCCTATCCTCTAGCATGCAAAATGCAATGATGCATGAGTGATATGAATGTACAGAAAAGGGAACACATAAATAGGATATATCACGTAAGTCCTAGCCACGGGTTCCTGTTGTAGTTGGGATGGTTCTATGTTTATGTACGAGTGCAAAGGCTGGTTTTGGGTCTCAACAGGGTTTTCCGGACTAGAGCCAAGATGTACTCCCCACGTCAAGTGTATTGCAAGACAGTGGTCGAACAGCACGATGGCTCATCATCTTCGAGGGTTGCAAAGCGTTCCGGGAGAGCTTTTCACCCGCGAACCGAGCAAGATTGCCGAAACACACTAGCGAGACTTGTGCGGTGCAGAGTGTACAAGATAAAAGAGCTTGATTTTTCAAAAGATATTAAAAATTCCTCTTTGAAAATGTTTTTCAAGTTTGGCTCACTCTATTAATCAATACTTCGGAGAAAACTACACAAGCGAACAATAGTAAAAGTCCCAGTCCGGATTGGTCGGATGTAAAATCCTGTTATGTTACCAATCCATTCTTCAGCAGCGTGAAGCATACTGTTTTGACAGACTTTTGGAAAATTGTTTATTCATGTATTAATTTCCAAATTTTGATTAATAATACTTCCCCAACAGAGTCGCCACTATGGGCTCCCCGACCGTTGTGCGCCCAAAAAGAGTCATCACTTGGATTTTTGAGATGGATGATCCAAGAAACCGAGAGCTCATTTGAAACAGAATTTTGGTCCAACAAAAACGTCAAGATTTTGGGTTTGGGAGCCACGTTACGAATGGGAAGGTTTTGTTGAAAAAGCACCCCACTCGCCCGGTAAAACTGGTCTCCACTAAACACTTTCAAAAAGGGAATTTTAAATATCTTTTGGAAAATCAAGCTCTTTATTAAACAAGTAAGGGGGAAAGGGACATGGAAAATATATCACGTTGACGTGCACGTGGTGCTGTCTGTACGAGGATGGTAAAATGATGCAGAAGAAAAGAACTTTTCAACATAAATTGTCTGGATCTCAGTATCCTTCTGCATGGCATATTATAATACCGCGCACGGCTTTACAGTACGCCGTGCGGGGCATCTGTTCTATTATCAGGCCATTATTAGGTTCCAGAATACTGCCCGGCATGTTGTATGGTACGCACAGGGTTTTTATCAAACATCACCTAGTGCTTTAGTCGCTGGATCATTTTGGGAGGGTACCATTCCTTAGAGCCATGAACGTAAAACAACTTTTAATACGTTTAATCACTTAAAATGATCAAGAAGGCTTTGTTTATGAAACAAGGCATGGCTTGTAGATATGGTCTTATTCTGAAAGCACTGATGACTGATATCTTATCAACAAAAATAGGTCTGATGAAGAAATAGCTGTGATCCAAACAGTGTGAACAAGAAAACAATAGCTACATGGAAGGCCGTGCGTCTGAGTACACTATGCCGTGTGATGCATCAAAGCGCCGCGCGGCGTAGTGCAGCCAGCACAGTGGTTTGTTTTTGTTTTTGATAATGGTTTTTGAGTCAGTGTTCGACCAAGGGGGTTAAACCTGACTATAGAAAACTTCCCTCAGGGATAAGGACAAAGCCTATCCCAAGGAAACTAGTTTATACCTTTTGATCTTGAGCTTGGATGAGGATGGACGGCTACGGATGAGTGCGGGTAAGACCGGTTGAGAAAATGAGGTTGTATATGTGAGTAATAGATGGGTATATTGGGTAGTTGGGACTTTAAAGTGAGTAAAATGACTCACTTCAATGGCGAGGAGAAAAATGGAGGATTTTAAGGAAGAAAAAACCTAGAGAATGTTTTTAGAGTAACTTTCTCAAGACTTAGAAGTGAGGACTGGGTGTGAAAGCATGATGAGAAAGAAAGAGAATTCAGGGCCCTTTTCTCTTGAGTGGAGGGTTGTATTTATAGGCAAAAGCCAAGGATTTTGAATTCAAATGGGGGAGGTGTTGTCTGGGCAGGCTAGAAGTGCTTTTTCGGCTAAGCCAACTTGTAGCTATGGCTCAAGTGAGCATGGCCGATAACTAGCTAAGCCAGTCAGAATTTTATCCAAAATGCCGTGCGGTTTACCTCATGACCTCATGTGGAGTAATGAGATTCGTTATGCCGTGGGGTTTAGAGATGTGTCGTACGGTACTTAGGGTTCAGTTCCGGGCCTTTGGGTTTGTTTTGGGCTTTTGAGCTTTTGATTTTAAGGGGGTCCTTCATCCAAGTTCTCGAAGGTATTGTTTCCTTTATTTCATCATCGGGACATTTAAAGAACCTCCGAAGTCCAGATTGGGGTGTCTATACTCATACCTTCGATCAAGAATGAGACTTCATCCGATACCAGCTATCAATCGAAAAGGCATTTGCGGGATGGACAGTTCACGCCGACAAGAGTCTCCATTTTCAAGAGCGAATTTTAGTACCCTACAAGAAGCGGTACTCAAGGAATTTCACCATTCAAATTTTGCCGTTCACTCAGGAAGTACCAAGATGTACTAGGATCTTCGCCGACAATACTGGTGGAGTGGAATCAAGAAAGACGTAGCTAAGTACGTATCAACATGTCTCACCTGCCAACTAATAAAGGCGGAACATCAGAAGCCCGGTGGGACCTTGCAACCATTACTAATACCTGGATGGAAGTGGGAACACATCACCATGGATTTTGTAACATGACTGCCTAGGTCACCACAATCAAATATGGCCATTTGGGTGATTGTCGACCGTCTAACTAAGTCTGCGCATTTCTTGCCAATGCAGATGACGGATCCAATGGACGCCCTCAGTAGACTATACATTTGAGAGATTATGCGGTTACATAGGGTACCGTATCTATCGTATGTGATCGAGACTCACGGTTCACGTCAACCTTCTAGAATAGCCTGCAAAAAGCATTAGGAATGGATCTCTGCCTCAGCATAGCTTTTCATTCGCAGACAGATGGACAGTCCGAAAGAACAATTCAGATCCTAGAAGACATGGTTCGTGCATGTATTTTGGATTTCAAAGGGAGTCGGGAACGACATCTACCACTGGTCGAGTTTGCCTACAACAACAGCTACCAGGCCAGCATTGAGATGGCACCTTACGAAGCCCTATACGGTTGACCTTGTTGATCACCTGTCTGTTGGACCGAAGTGGGAGAGTCAAGCCTACTAGGACCAAAACTTATCCAGGAGACCATAAAAAAGGTCAAAATGATATGCCAGCAACTTCTGACCGCTCAAAGTAGACAAAAGAGTTATGCCGACAAGAGGACCAGACCATTGATGTTTCAAGCTGATGATCACGTGATCCTAAAAATCAAACCGCGACGTGGAGTAATTCAATTTGGGAAGAGGGGTAAACTATTACCACATTACATCAAACCTTTTGAAATCTTAGAAAGGATTGGAGAGGTAGTGTATCGTTTGGCGCTGCCACCACAACTTGATCGTGTTCATAATGTGTTCCACGTATCTATGCTTCGCAAGTACATGTCACATTCGTCCCACGTCATAAACTGGGAAAACGTCACACTCAATGAGGACATCACTTTCAAGGAACAACCGATGGAGATCCAAGATCACAGTGAGAAGTGTATCAGGGGCAAAGCCATTCAGCTCATCAAAATTCTATGGCGACATCATGGAATTGAAGAATCCACATGGGAGCGAGCCGATGTTACGCGCATTAACTATCCGCATCTCTTTCCACCAGAAGGTATACTTTGATTTCAAGGATGAACTTTTATTAAGGGTGATAGGTTGTAACGATCCTAATTTTGCAACAATTTTTATTTCAAAAATTATATTACTTAATTAGATTAGTTAGTTAATTATAATTATTAGCAGATTGAATCATTAGTAATCGAAAATCTTAAATAACTATATGACCTTGTAATAGTTCAAAATTTTCGGTAATCAAAATAAATTAATAAAAAGACCTAAATATTGATTATGTTTTTGTCAAACCTCCTAAAACAAATATAATAATATAAATATATGAATATATATAAAAACTATCCCTGTGCGTGCTACTGCTCTAAGGTAATGCATGCATGCATATTTTTCTTTCTCTTCTCTCTCATCTCTCTCTCCCATGATCTCTCCCTCCTCTCTCTCTCTCTCTCTCTCTCTCTCTCTCTCTCTCTCTCTCTCCATTGCCACCTGTGGGCTCCCCGCCCCGGTGTGCACCCAAAAAGAGTCGCCGCCCGGATTTTTGAGATGGATGATCCGAGAAACCGAGAGCTTGATTTAAAAAGAAAGAAAGGCTTTTGGTCTAGCGAAAACGTTGAGATTTTGGGTTCGGGAGCCACGTTACGAACGGGGAAGGTTTTGTTGGAAAAGCACCCCGCTCGCCCGGTAAAACCGGTCTCTACTAAGCGTTTTAAATTGGGGATTTAATATCATTTGAAAAACATAACTTTGATTAAAACATGTACGGGAAAGGGACATGGGTTTTAATATAAAACATTGCCGTGCTTGTGGTGCAAACTGTACAGTATGAAATGATGAGTAATGTACAGAAAATGAAACAAAAGCATCACAGCAGTCTGCCAATATCAAGTGAAATGCCACGCGACGGACCGGATGCATCGCACGGTGTATCTAAAACGCCGTGCGGTTCACCTATTTACGCATTCCAGAATCAGTTCGCTTTTACATGACAAAACAAACCACAGATCTACAAAATAGTTTTTTATATTTTTTCGAATCTCTAGAAAAAAATGATTTACGAGATGATTTTGTTTATCTTATCATGTAAAACAATGTTAAAAGTCTTTTGAAATGTGAAAAGATTTAATAAAAATAAAAAAAAAAGAATTTTAACATGAAACTTGATTCTAAAATGTACCCACACAGAAAAGTAATAAACAGACTAAACAGAATAACATAAGAAGGATTATGTGTGAGAAATAAAATAAAGCACGGTATAATACGCTACGCCGTGCGGTGTCGTAAAACGCCGCACGATGTAGCATATTCCGATACAGAAACTATTTTTTTGTGCTTTTTGAATAAAAAGTTCGTTTGAGACCCAAACTGAGCATAGAAAGACCGAGAAGGGCCTCGATCGGCTCCCCTCAAAGCTAAACGTAGTTTAGCCCAAGAAATATGTTTATACCTTTTGATCGAAGCTTGGATGTGCTTGAAGATTGAGGAATGGAAGATGATTTGGGTTGAGCTTTGAGAGACTTGTGAGCAAATGAGTGTAAAGAGTGAGAGAGAGAAAGAGAGAAAGAGAGAGAGATCAACTTGAGGTTGATTTCTTAATAGCCCAACTTGTGGGTTGATGTAGAGAGAGAGATGTATATTGTAATGGGTGTAAGAAGTTGTAGAGAAAGAATCAAGAGGGGTGAGGTATTTTTAGAGAGAGAGTGTGTAAGTCTAGAAAATAACAGAGTAACTTTATTTGAAGTTGAAGGGGTGTTTCTCAACTAGAGGGGGGTGTATTTATAGGCAAGAGAGCCAATGATGAGCACTACAAAGAGGGGAAGTCACTTCTGGGCCAGATAAAAATTATCCTCTAAACCTGCAGGCATAGCTGACAACTTTCTGCTGCTGTCAGAACTTTTTCCCGAAATGCCGCACGACATAAGGAGAAATGCCGTGCTGTATATTGAAATCTTGTGCGGCGGAGTGATTTTTTTGAAATGTCGTGCTGCGTTTTGAAATGCCGCGCGGTTCTTCGAGACAGCTCAGCACACCAAACTTCACGGGGGCGCTCCGGACACTCCCGAACTCAAATTTGGCCTTTTTTCGAAGCGTTGAAAAGCTTGTCGAGTCCTCTTTCTAACCCAATTGGTTTCATTTAAAGAAGTTTTATGCATTGAAATGTGTGCCCATTTTACTATCAGTGTGTCATGAAAAAAGTTTTTTTTGACCAAACAAACGCGTTTTTCTCTTTGCAATTGAACCGGGGCCACCCTACTTGTTTGGGAAGGGGTTTTCTTGAGGTTTAGAGGAGGAGTAGCAAAGAAGCAACAATCCAAGCCTTGAAGGTATATTTTTCCTTATTTCATCATCGGGGAACTTAAAGATTATTCGGAGGCTCAGATTGGGGTGTCTACAGTAGTCCCTCTTTGACGGAACTCAGAGATCACTGTCAGATATGAGTGACGTCAAAGAATAAACAATCCAATCCATCGTTCCAAAGTCTTTAAGTTAAATGCAAGAATGCAATAAAGGTGGTTGCGCTCATAGGGCCGCCTACGTAACCCATTGTAGGGATCAGATCAACGTAGTTTAGTCGGGACAATGCAAGCAAAACGAGTCCCAAAGGACAAATTAAATAGCAAACTTGAGAAGATTGAGTGCTTGAGTGTCATGAAACTTCTTGAGACGAGTCCTCGGGGGACTTAAAATTTGAGACGAGTCCTCGGGGGACTAAAATTGAGATGAGTCCTCGGGGGACCTAAAATTGAGATGAGTCCTCGGGAGACATGCGATGAGTCCTAGAGGACAAAAATGCGCCTTTTGACCAAAGCATGGTCATTTTTACAGATTTTAATGCTTAGACGGCGAAGAGACTTGAATTTTGAAAAGCTTGAATTTTCTTGAATTTGACTTGATTTTTGGAAATAGCTTTAGCTTGAATTTGAATAGATTGAATTTTGAAAGACTCTTGAATTTGAATAGTTTGAATTTTGAAAGAGACTTGAATTTTGAAAAGCTTGAATTTGAAAGAGCTTGAATTTTTGGAAAAGATTTGAATTTTGAAAGGGACTTGAATTTGAATTTTGAAAGAGACTTGAATTTGAATTTTGAAAAGCTTGAATTTGGAGAGACTTGAATTTGAATAGCTTGAATTTTGAAGAGATTTGTATTTGAATAACTTGATTTTTGAAAGAGACTAGAATTGAATAGCTTGAATTTTGAAAGTGGCTTGAACTTGAAGAGCTTGACACTTGAATTGAATAGCTTGAATTTTGAAAGAGACTTGAATTTGAATAGCTTGAAATTTGAAAGAGACTTGAATTTGAATAGCTTGAATTTTGAAAGAGACTTGAATTTGAACTGTTTGAATTTTGAAAGAGACTTGAATTTGGGACTTGAATTTTGAAGGAGACTTGAATTTGAGACTTGAATTTTGAAGGAGACTTGAATTTGAGACTTGAATTTTGAAAAGCTTGAATTTTTGAAAGAGACTTGAACTTGAAGAGTTTGAATTTGACGTTCGATTGAGACTATACATGAATGAAGATGCAAGTTGATATGTCATGTCATGTAAGCATGTAAAATCAATGCGAGTGAGTCGCAAAGGATGAAGTGCAAATAGAGTATGAGTCCCAGAGGACGAAGTGCTGAACCGAGTGAAGTCCCGGAGGACGAAGTGCGATACAAAGTGTAGTCCTAGAGGACGAAGTGAAGATAGAGTGTGAGTCCCGGAGGACGAAGTACTAGACAAAGTGAAGTCCCAGAGGACAAAGTGTAGTCCCAGAGGACAAAGTACAGTCCCAGAGGACGAAGTGCGAGACAAAGTGTAGTCCCAGAGGACGAAGTGTAGATAGAGTGCGAGTCCCGAAGGACGAAGTGCTAGATAAAGTGCAGTCCCGGAGGACGAACTATAGCTTGAGAGACTAAAAGGCTTCTAGGTCGGTTAGACCGTAGCTCGAGAAACTAATAGGCTTTTAGGTCAGTTAGACCGTAGCCTGGTTGATTGAGAAGCTTAGGACTTTTGGACTGTTGCTCGAGAAACTGTGAAGCATTAGGTCCTTTGACCGTTGCCGATTGAATGAGAAGCTTAGGTCCTTTTGACCATCGCTCGAGAGACTAAGAAGCATTAGGTCCTTTGACCGTTGCCGATTGAATAAGAAGCTTCGGTCATTTTGACCATTGCTCGATAGACAAAGAAGCTTAGGTCTTTTAGACCGTAGCTTGGAAGACTAAGAAGCGTCAGGTCTTTTGGACCGTAGCTTGGGAGACTAAGAAGCATCAGGTCTTTTGGATCGTAGCTTGGTTGATTGAGAAGCTTTAGGTCTTTTTGACCGTAGCTTAGTTGATTGGCTTTTGAACAACATTTGAGATACGTGAGTTGGCACCGAACGACAACGATGATGACATTCTTTGAAAAACAGGGAACGTTTTTTAGCACCCTATTTGCTTTACTGTCTTTGGCCAGTGGACCGGTATTCTCAGGAATTTCGAATTTAGGTTGGATTCCGCGTCAGATTTGAGCAGGGGTTTGCCTTTGGCTGAGATTTGATTATTGGATTTTTCTTTCCCTGGTATTGAGCTGATGTACCCCAGTGAGTAACGACCCGCAGTCCTGATGGTTTTGACAAGTAGTTGACCAAACGCAATCCAGGCTATGATTATGGCCTAACGAGTTTTTTTTTTTTTTCAAGGGTGACTTTCACGAGTTTAGGATTGACAAGACTAAGACGACTGGTTCGACCTTTTAGCAAAGGAAGTGGCTTTTGACAGGATTGACTCAAATATACGAAGGAGGGAAAGACCGTTTATGAATGAAGCGACTTTCGAAGAGTGCCTCTAATTGGGCAGAGATTTTGACTTTTTTGAAGAAAACAAGATTCATGTCCCATAATTTACGACAGACCAAGTTTTTGTAATTTCTCCCTTCGAAACTTATTTTACTCCGTCAATTGATCAAAACACAAGAGATTTTATCATGAACCTAGTTGCTAATGATGACCCACGCCCCCGTTTGGATTTTCGCCTTGAATGATGTGGGTTTCACACAATGCCTTGATGTATTGATGCCCTTTAACATAACACCAGGACTCTTGCTATCAAGTTGTGCTTTCCAATCCCAAAGGACTTTTTTGGGTTGTAATGTGGGTCATGGTTTGGGCTTGACAAAGAAAGGATATTAGGCTCAAAAATTTCACTTTCTTATGGGTTTTCAAAGCTAGCAGCTATCTTTGAATTGTAGGTGCCTTCTGTTCATTTTTCATTTGCTTTCTCATGCCTTCAATGCCTTTCAGTGTGTTTGGCACTTTCATCCTGTTGATCCTTTGAATCTTGATTTGTTTGGCACTTTCAACCTTTTGATGCTTTGAATCTCGATGTGTTTGGTTCTTTCACCCTTTTGATGATTTGAATTTCAAAGTTTCTTTTGGCACTTTTATTTTTCACTTCACCCCAATGCGGTAGATAGCTGGCTAGTTGGGCTTCTTTTTCAAAGAATTTGATTGTGGCTCAAAGAGGCTATCAAAATATATATCTTCACGCGTAGGATGAAAGAAACGATGGCCTTTCTTCATTTTGGATTCCACAACCTAACAACTGAATCCTCGATGCTCATTGAAAGGCTTTCGTTTGAGTGCTCTAACTTTTGCCTAGGTCAGATTTTGAGATTTTGACCTAGCGAGCTTTTCTTTGAAATTGTTCTTCTTGCATGGGATGAGAATGCAATCAAAAATCATCTTGTGTTTTGAAGTAATTATTATGATTCTCAAATGAGGGCAGAAAACAAGTCTGAGTTGGGTAGGGGATAATCACAAAAACCTGAGTTTATTATCATGATTTTGACACAAATATGCGACACTTGAAAGACAGCGGCCGAACCAGCAGGGGTTGACTTGAAAGACTATAACTAAATCTTGGGATTGACTCAAATGCTCGTGACCGAGTCTCAGGGTGAGGCTGCCTACGTATCCCGTAAAGGAATCAGGTCATAACGTAGTTCAAGATTACAAAACTGACTCTCTGTTTTGCATTTTTTTTTTGACAACATACAGACACGAAAGCGAAAGCATGAAAGACTCGAAGTGCAGACTGACACAACAAGGATGAAAACTTGACTTGAAACTTCGAAGATCTCCAAAACTCATGGAAAGTCGGACAGTTGCCTGGCTCTTGACATTTTACTCCTCTTTGTTGAAGAAGGCGGCGCTGATGCAAGGATTGCGCTTCGGCACAGGGTCTAGCTTTGGTTGGGGAGGTGCCTTAATGACCTTGTTGTCAATGAGGTCTTGGATAGCATGGCGAAGGCGGATGCAGTTGTTTGTATTATGGCCGGACATTTGATGGAAGATACAAAAGGTACCTGGGTTATGGGATGCTGAGAGCTTTTGGGGTAGAGGAGCTGAAGGGAGCGGCTCAATGAGGCCAGCTTTGAGGACCTTTTCATAAACCAGGGATTGTGGTTCCAAGAAATGGGAGAATGCCCTTGATTTGGTTCTACGACTGAATTGAGGGTTTATTGTGGCACCAGAATCTTTGCTTGTATTGCAGGCCTCGTTTGCTTCGGCTAAGCCTTTGAACATTTTAAAAAGCTTCATCTTTGGGGGTGAACGCCCTTCATCCATATCTTCCTTAGCATTTTGCTTTGGACCCGAGACTATGAAGGCAAGGAGACTATCCATCTTTTGTGTTAAAGCCCTTATTTGGATCATTTGCGTACCCATTTTCCGGCCCATTTCCTCCACAGTTTTCCTCAACTCTTTAAGTTCTGTTTGCTCTGTCGTTGGTTCAAATTCCAATACTGAAATACTGGATTCATCGGGAATGGGTACAATTGGTTTGGATAGGTGAGCAGGGATGATATAGTGAGTGGGGTCAAATGTAGGGGAGCTGGTGTTGATGTGGTGGTTTGACAAGGTGCTTGATTCCTTTAGTGGCGGAAGAATGGTTTTGCTATCGATGAGGTCTTGAATTTTGTGATGGAGACGGTGACACTTATCGATAACATGGCCAGACATTTGGTGAAAAGCGCAGAAGGCATTTGGGTCATGGTAGGCTGGAAGCTTTTTGGGTAGAGGAGTTGGAAGGAGTGGCTTGATGAGACCGACTTTGAGGAGCTGTTCATAGAGTGTGGATAGGGGTGTGCTGAGTTGAGTGAAGGTGCGAATTGGTTTATCAGCTATCTGGTTTATTTCAAGGGGTTTGGCATTTGAGGAGTTCCCGATGTGAGAGGTATTGTTGTTTTCGAAAAAGACTTTGCCATCGCCGGGATGGAGTCCCTTGCCTTTTAAGGCGGGTTCTTTCTTTTCGAGGGTACTATCCCTAAGTGCTTCTTCAACAGCCAATCCAGAATCGTAGAAGGTCTTAAAATTGGGAGATGACTACGACAAAACCATGTAGGGGGCGAAGGCACTGGGCAGGTTTTTAGTGATGATACGTATCTGCTCTTTTAGGTCTGGCTTATTGTGCATTTGAGCAGTTTTGGCTCTCCACCTTTTTACATAGTCAGCGAAACTCTCATTTTCACCCATTTTGGTGTTCTCAAGTTCTTGGGTGATCATTTTCAGCTCAACGTTGAAGTCGTATTGGGACACAAAAGCCATTCCAATATCCTCCCATGTCTTCTTTGTCGAGGGTGCCAAGGAAAGGAACCATTGTAGAGCCGAGCCTGTAAGTGACTCGTGGAACAGTTCAGCCATGGCATCTATTTCAATTTCCCGCATGGTGAGAGAACTAACATACCCCTGAAGGTGCGCCTTTGGATCTCCGGTGCCGTCGAATTTTGCAAAGTCCACGCCTTTGAACTTTTCTGGTAATTTAGCGTTTGGGAATAAGGACAACTTGCTCATGTCAACTTCTCCCTTCCCATGCCGCTTGGTTTCTTGAACAGACTCCTCTAGCTTACTGATTTTGGCAATGAGGGCAGCTAGGTTAGGGTCTGCTACTGGTGTTTCTCATTTGGGATGTTCAGGCTGTGGGGGTGGCCTAGTCTGAAGCTTATCACTGATTTCTTGCATACTTTCCATTATCATGAGCATGTCTTTTTGCATGGAGGTAACGGAAGCCTTGAGTTCCTCATTGACATTGGCAATGGATTGCTTAAGCTGGGTATCCAAGGCCATCATATTCTGCCTGAGTTCTTCCACCCCATTTCCTTGGTCAGCCATTGGTAAGGGATTTTCGGGCGATATTGCTGCTTCTGCTGATGACTGTTCTTCTTGTAATACCTCAACCTCAATTAACTGGGTTTCTTCCACGGTGTCCGTGCGGACCAACCTTCGGAGTGGACGAAACCAATTGGGTACAGTCTTTTCTTTCAAACGACCAATGTTTCAGCACTGACAGTAAAGCAAAAAGGCGGCTCAAATTTTGCTCGAGAATCGTGCCCATGTAATGTTGTCGGTGTCGTCTACGTCCTAAGATCTACCTTAGCTCCAAATCTCACTTAGGATATGACTGTACCAAGGGTTTCAGCAGCCACAGGTAAGTCGTGTCAGGCAGGTTAAATTTTGAATGCTTCGAAATCAGAGCCAATCTCCTTATCTTGACCATCCAAGACAAAGCAATAAAGTTGCCGAAACCTAGATACAAGCGCATCCTAAGGCTAGATTCAGACCAGAGGGGCCGTTCGAGCACGGTGAACACCGGAGGTATCCCAAACTCCATAGATTTAAGGTCTCCTAAACCGTTCTAAGGACCTACCGTGGTTCAAATCTCACTTAAGACGTGGCAGAAATGACTTCCCACGATCCGGGTAGGTCGTGCCAGGTAGGTTAAATCCCATTCGTTGGGGATCAGAGCCAATCACCCTATCTTGACCATCCGAGACAGAGCAATATGACTCCCGGAATCCAAATGCCAATATTCCTTTAAGGCTAGACTGAACCAGGAAGGCCGTATGGGCACGGCAAACGCCGAAGGTATTACAAACTCCATGGATTTAGAGTCTCCTAGACTAACTGAATCCTAAGGGAGTCCTGACCCCTAGCCTGCAGGATGCAATGATGCATGAATGATATGTATGTATAGGAAAGATAAACACTCAAACATGGTATATCACATAAGTCCTAACCATGGGTTCTTGTCCTAATTGGGATGGTTCTACGATTATGTACAAGTGCGAAGGCCGGTTTGGGTTTCAGGAGGGTTCCCCAGACTAGAGCCAAGATGTACTCCCCGTGTCAAGCGTATTGCAAGACAGTGGTCGAACAACACGATGACTCATCATCGTCGAGGGTTGCAAGGTATCCCGGGAGAGCTTGTCACCGATGAACCAGGCAAGATTGCCGAAACACATGGCAAGGCTTGTGCTGTGTGGAGTGTAAAAGAAAACAAAATTAAATTTTTTGAACGATATTAAATCCCCCAGAGAAAATGCCTTTCAAGCTTGGCCCGCTTTATTAATCAATATTTGAAGAAAACTACACAAGCGAACAATAGTAAAAGTCCCAGTTCGGATTGGTCGAATGTAAAATCATGTTACATCACCATTCCGTTCTTCAGCAGCGTAGAGCATACTGTTTTGACAGACTTTTGAAAGATTGTTCATTCATGTATTAATTTCCAAATTTTTGATTAATGCAAAGTCCCCAGCAGAGTCGCCACTGTGGGCTCCCCGCCCCGGCGCGCGCCCAAAAGAGTCGCCACCCGAATTTTTGAGATGGATGATCCGATAAACTGAGAGCTTGATTTAAAAAGAAAGAAAGGCTTTTGGTCTAGCGAAAACGTTGAGATTTTGGGTTTCGGGAGCCACGTTACGAACGGAGAAGGTTTTGCTGGAAAATCATCTCGCTCACCCGGTAAAATTGGTCTCTACTAAGCGTTTTAAATGGGGGATTTAATATCATTTGAAAAACATAACTTCGATTAAAACATGTACGGGAAAGGGACATGGGGTTTAATATAAAACATTGCTGTGCTTGTGGTGCAAACTGTACAGTATGAAATGATGAGTAATATACAGAAAATGAAACAACAGCATCACAGCAGTCTGCCAATATCAAGTGAAATGCCGCGCGACGGACCGGATGCATCGCACGATGTATCTAAAACGCCGTGCGGTTCACCTGTCTACGCATTCCAGAATCAGTTCGCTTTTACATGACAAAACAAACCACAGATCTATAAAATAGTTTTTTATATTTTTTCCGAATCTCTGGAAAAAAATGATTTACGAGATCATTTTGTTTATCTTATCATGTAAAACAATGTTAAAAGTCTTTTGAAATGTTAAAAGATTTAATAAAAATAAAAATAAAAATAACTTTTAACATGAAATTTGATTCTAGAATGTACCCGCACAGAAAAGTAATAAAAATACTAAACAGGATAACATAAGAAGGAATATATGCGAGAAATAAAATAAAGCACGGTATAATACGCTACGCCATGCGGTATCATAAAATGCCGCACGATGTAGCGTATTCCGATACAGAAACTATTTTTTATGCTTTTTGAATAAAAAGCTCGTTTGAGACCCAAACTCAGTATAGAAAGACCGAGAAGGGCATCGATCGGCTCCCCTCAAAGCTAAATGTAGTTTAGCCCAAGTAATATGTTTATACCTTTTGATCGAAGCTTGGATGTGCTTGAAGATGGAGGAATGGAAGATGATTTGGGTTGAGCTTTAAGAGACTTGTGAGTAAATGAGTGTAAAGAGTGAGAAAGAGAAAGAGAGCGAGATCAACTTGAGGTTGATTTCTAAATAGTCCAACTTGTGGGTTGATATAGAGAGAGAGATGTATATTGTAATGGGTGTAAGAAGTTGTAAAGAGAGAATCAAGAGGGGTGAGGTATTTTTAGAGAGAGAGAATGTGTGAGTCTAGAAAATGACAGAGTAACTTTATTTGAAGTTGAAGGGGTGCTTTTCAACTAGATGGGGGGTGTATTCATAGGCAAGAGAGCCAAGGATGAGCACTACAAAGAGGGGAGGTCGCTTCTGGGCCAGATAAAAATTATCCTCTACAACTGCAGGCGTGGCCGACAATTTTCTGCTGCTGTCAGAACTTTTCCCCGAAACGCTGCACGACATAAGGAGAAATACCGTGCTGTACATTGAAATCTCATGCGGCGGAGTGATTTTTTTGAAATGTCGTGCTTCATTTCTAAAATGCCGTGCTGCGTTTTGAAATGCCGCGCGGTTTTTCGAGACAGCTCAGTACACCAAACTTCGCGGGGGTGCCCCGGACACTCCCGAACTCGGATTTGGACGTTTTTCAAAGCGTTGAAAAGTTTGTCGAGTCCTCTTTCTAACCCAATTAGTTTCATTTAAAGAAGTTTTATGCATTGAAATGTGTGCCCATTTTACTATCAGTGTGTCATGGAAAAAGTTGTTTTTGACCAAACAAACGCGTTTTTCTCTTTGCAATTGAACCGAGGGCCACCTTACTTGTTTGGGACGGAGTTTTCTTGAGGTTTGAGGAAGAGTAGCAAAGGAGCAACAATCCAAGCCTTGAAGGTATATTTTTCCTTATTTCATTATCGGGGACTTAAAGATTATTCGGAGGCCCAGATTGGGGTGTCTACACCACCTTTCTTCCTTCCCAAGAAAAACAGCCACCACCCCTCCTCCCAATCCAGTATTTTGCCACTACCTGCTTCTCAACCCCACCAACCACCATTCTTCAACCCTAAGTAACCCATCTCTCTCTCTCTTTCACTCTCATTCTCCAAAACAGAAAATATTCCTCTTTATCCTTAAAATCCGAGCTCCAACCCCGCCATGCCACCTCCTGCTTACCTACTTGACCCCTACCCTAGCCCCTACTACCCTACCCTACCCTGTCCCTTGCAAGCTCTAGAACACCACTGTGGGCTCCCCACCCAACCAGCGCTCGTAGAGTCGCCACCCTTATTTTTGAGAGGCATGATCCGAGAAACTGAGAGTTTGTTTTGGAAAAGGTTTTTGGCCTGACGAAAACATCGAGACTTTGGGTTCGGGAGCCACATTATGAACTGGGAAGGTTTTGTTGAAAAGCACCCCATTCATCCGGTAAAAACCGGTCTCTACCAAACATTTTAAAAGGGGAAATTTCATAAACCTTTCAAAAAATGGAACTCTTTAATAAGCAAGCAAGATGGGAAGGAACATGGAAAAATATATCACGTTGGCGTGCGCTTGGTGCTATCTGCACAGGAATGATAAGAGTAAGATATTAGGAAATAAAGTATCCAAACAGCGGACTGTCCAGATCAAAACCATTATCACACGGCTTATCACAGTATCGCGCATGGTCTTGTGATACGCCGTGTAGCCTACCTATTATATTATCAGACTATTCATTAGTACCTGCGGTAGCGTTCGGTGTTCTAGACATCCTGTGTGTAATTTTTAGAGATATTCAAAAATACCCAACTATTGTCTTACTTTAGAATGACATCCCTTTCTTCAAGCCATGAACGAGAAACAAGTTTTGATGTATTTGGTCTTTTTGATAAAGCGAAAAGGCCTTGTTTAAGAAATAAAACATGGCTTGTAGATATGGTCCTGTTCTGAAGATACTGATGACAATATTTCAATAATACAAGCAAGCTTGATGATAAACAGCCATGATCTAGACAGTCCAACTTAAATAAATAGAGATTAATAAAAGACCGCGCGTTTTAACATACTACGCCGTGCGACGTATCAGAACGCCGCACGGCGTGGTACATCCTGCATAGTGATTGCTTTTGTTTTTGAAAATGGTTTTTGAGTCAGCCTTTAACCAAAAAGGGTCAAGCCTGACTATATGAAAAGCTCCCTCAGGGATCAGGACAGGGCCTATCCCAAGGAAACTTGGTTTTTACCTTTGGTCTCGAGCTTGAATGAGGACGGATGGTGATGGATGAGTGTGGGCAAGGTTGGTTGAGAAAAGATGATTGTGGATATGAAAAGTTGTTGGGTGTTTTGGTAGGTGAGGTCTCAAAATGAGTAAAAGGATTACTTTAATGGTGAGGAGAAAAATGGGGCATTTTGAGAAAGAAAGTGCCTAAAGAATGTCTTTGGAGCAACTTTCTCAAGACTTAAAAGTAAGAAGTGGGTGTGAAAGTATGATGAGAGAGAAGGAAAAATTTAGGGCCCTTTCTTTTGAGTGGAGGGGTGTATTTATAGGTAAGGGCCAAGGATTTTGAATTCAAATGGGGGAGGTGTTTTCTAGGCAAGCTAGAAGTACTTTTTCAGCTAAGCCAACTTGTAGCTGTGGCTCAAGTGGGTGTGACCGATAGCTTACTGAGCCAGTCAAAACTTTATCCAAAATGCCGCGCGGATGACCTCGTGACCTCATACGGTGCAACAAAATTCCTTACACTGCGCGGTGTAGAGATGTACCGTGTGTACTAAGGATCCAGTTCCAGACCCCTGGGCTTACTCCAGGCTCTTGGGCTTTTGGGTTGAGCAGGTCCATCATCCAAGCTCTCGAAGGTATTATTTCCTTTATTTCATTATCGGGACATTCAAAGAACCTCAGGGATCCAGATTGGGGTGTTTACAACCACCACCATTAATGCCACCTTATCCCTCCATCTCCAAATTCCCTATAAATACCCAACCCCACTGCAATACAAACCCACACCCCTCTCCTCTACCTCCTACCACTGCCATACCTCGAAGGAACCAGAAAGATAGAGCTCCAATTCAATGGATTCCTAGAGAGAGAAAGAAAGAGAGAGAAAAATGGGTTTACTAGGAGCACTCAACTGAAACCCTAATTGACCATACACATCATCTCCTATGACCCCTAGTATCACCAAACAAGCACCAATTCAATCCCAAAGTCCCTCCATCAACAAACCCGAAGTCATCTTCTTCAATTATTAAAGTTTCGATTTTAATTCAATTCGACACATTCAAGGTATTATAATGCTATCTCTCCCTTCTCTAAATATATTTATTCATTTTTAGGCCTAACACATAGTCCCATTAGGTTCCATGCATCAAAACCATGAAGAAACAAAAAAAATTCAAAATATGTGTTCGACCTTGCGGCCGCAAGGACCAGTCAAAACCTTGCAGCCGCACTCCCACGACAAACTCCCTACGGTTTTATTAAAAGATGTTCGAAATGATTTTCTGACCTCCCGAACAATGTTTTTGACTCCCAAACTATTTTTCCTAGACTCCTTGCACCTCAAAGATGATATCTTGTTAATATTAATTTTTATTTATTTAATTATCTATTTATTATATATATTACAAAGTTTTCAATCAAAATAACTTTGCGAGTTTATAACCCATGTTATTATTGCCCGAATAATTTTTTTTCACTCTTTATAATCTTAAGATAAAACCTTGTTAGCCTCAACATATTTTATTTATTGGGTTATTTATTTTCTAATTATTTTACTCTCGACAATTTTTGGTAATATCTTTATTCAAATAAATTCCACAACCCTCCGGACCCACTTTTCGAAACCCAAACATGTTATGTAGGACAGGTAGGACTCCTATTAAGGTCATGATTATTATCATAATATTTTATTCTATTTAGCAAAATTCTAATATTTAGTAAAATAAGTATATACCATTAAAACCTTTCTTTTGTTATAAAAATTCATTACTAAACCAATTCTTATTCCTTTCGAGCCACTATAAATAAGTAAATCAAATAGAACCTTAGCATCATAACGGTGATCAAATAAAATATTTAATAATAACAATAAGTGTGTGTCTCTATGTGTGTGTGTATTTGTTGTTTCTACTAACGATTTTACTATATTGTTTGCACAACTTTATAACTAATATTATAATTGCCTTATTTTTCTTTTATAATCAAACTTGTAAAACTTGCTATTTGTTTCCATACAAGATTAAGGGTAACGGCCAATTCATAAAATATTATGTGATTTATTGTTCAATATTATTATGTTGTTAATTCAATATTTTGCATCTTATTGATTATTGTTAGATTCATGAACTTACGTGTTAGATCGGACTTAGCGACATGGGTTAGTATACGCTAGAAATCACCTAGACGTTACGAGGTAAAGAATAAATTGGAAAGTTTCAGGAATAGAGGTTGCCTGCAGGCGGATGTTAAATAGTGATGCGGTTTGAGACATGTGCTAATAGGGGCTTGGTCTTCGATATGGGTGCTAACAGGGGCCTAGTGATGTGATTTGAGACAGGTGCTAATAACGGCCTGGCCTTCGATATGGGTGCTAATAGCACCCCCAGTGATGTGATTTGTGACAGGTGCTAACAGGAGCATGGCCTTCAATAGGGGTGCTAACAAGGGCCCAGTGGTGACTTTGAGATGTGATTTGCGATGGGTGCTAACAGGGGCCCAGTGGTGAATGTTTAGGGGGACTCTAGTCATGTCATGGCATGATAAGCTACCCCTTTGTTTGTAGTTGATTTGAAATCCCGACAAACAAAAGGGAGTGATCTCATGGGACAAGACATCGGCTAGCAGTTGGGGAGGAAAGGATCTTAGGGATAAGATCTTGAGATCACACAATAGGTTAAAGGATAGTAAGAAAAAGAGTATGTGTTATTTATTTGTACTGTTTTGTGTCAAAATTTTATTGCTTACTTGCTAGGTGTAAAATAAAGGAAGTATGGGTAAGATTATTCTACTGGGTGAATCTCATCACTCACGGTACAGAGTATCTGGCCTCGTGCCAGATTTTTTGTAGAAAATCAAGAAGGAACATTGAACCCCTGAGGGCGAGCAGAACTATCCAACAGAGAACTTGGAGGTGGAACTTGAGCCAGGATTAGCTTTGGATCCATATCGAAACTAGAAAGCGGCTCTGTGCCTTGTCAGACAAGATTCAGTATTTTTGAGAAAGACTTAGTATTTGAATTTGGGTTTGTAATAAATAATTTCCTTGTTGAATTTATCCGTTAGGATTTTGTGTAATAAATAAGAGCAAATACTTATGTAGAATGACATTTAATTGTCTATGTAATTCATTACGAAAATCGGGGCGTTACAGTACTACATTTTGTTCCTAGGGGTTGGCAGGGTCTGGTAATCAATACCAAGTCTTGGCCCTAAAACTAGCAAAGTTTCAAAAACTGTGTTGCAAGTTACCACAGGGCGCCGGTCCATAGCACGCGCGTACCACTTTATGGCTGCACAAGCAGATCTTGCGCGGGGACTAGAACCCTGTTATTTCATGTTCTCCTTTGCATAGATATCACTGCAAGTACGCTAAAAATCAGTTTACTGCTTTCCTTTGTGAAAATTGTTAATTTTATTGCAACATGCACACCTACTGCAATGCAATACCCTTAGGGCCTTTTTGGACATGACCTAGAACCCTGAAACATTAGAACCAAGCACTGGTTTGTTGACTCATACCTGCGCGCAGCAGTGGTCTACCCGCGTACGCAAGTCTAGTCTAGACCAATGGCTGATCTTTGCATGGGTAACTAAGCTTTGGCCTATGTTTTTGTCCCCGCATTGTTTATGGGGAGTTTTATTCATTTGGTGGCTTTGTAACCCATTCAAACTGTCCATAACACAACTGTAAATTAACTGCCTATAACTGCGTGATTTGTCCTGGGTGTGCACCGGTCATCTCCAGAGTCCAGAGGGTTGAAAGTAAAAGCGGTGGGTTTAAGACTACTAGCGCGCGCGTGTTATGGTGTTGCACGCACAGGTCAGACCTTCATGCAGTGACTTGATCAGTGCATACTGGTTTCTTCCTGCGCACGACACTCCAAAACAGTGCTTTCCAGTCTGTTTAAGCTCCCACGAGAGTCTGCTTTCATCCTATTCTAACTGTTTCAAAAAGCGAGCATGTCATTCTGTCACATCCTGCAAACTTGTTACAGTCTTAAACCCCCTTAAACTGTTTTCCGGCCCTAACTAGCTAAAATAGATTAATGAGAAAGAATCACAAACGTTTTACAAATGCCCGAGTAGAGACCAATCTCCAGATTGAGCGAGAAGAGTGCCTTAAAACCCTTCCCCTCTCGTAACCTAGCACTCGAACCTTAGATATCAAGGTGATGACGGACCAGTCTACAAGCCTTTTCAAATCAAACAACGTGGCAAACGTTTCAAGTTCGGTTCCTTGGGTGGCAAACCTTCAAACCCAAGTGGCGACTCTGAATTGACTGTTTCGCCGCGCTTCCAAAAAAAGGGCACACCCGCTTATCGCGATCGATTTATGGGGCGTGTGCACACAAGTTTTGGGTTTGCGACTATTATAGAGTGTGGGAAGTTGAAGTCAGATAAAGTCTGAACATTGCCATGAACTTTATACCTCAGAGAAACTCCGGAGAACCCAACTTTCCACACTACATAGTTGACAGAAAATATGACTTGGTTTGAGTCAAAATCATATACATGGTACAAACATATATTCCATGGAGTCAGATTCAAATATTAACTTGGTCTATATACCTCGGAGAATGTTCACCTAACTTTCCACACTTCATAGTTGACGTCAAATATGACTTGGTCTGGTTCAATAGTATATATGGTCCAAACATATATGTTATGGATTCGGATTCATGTGTAACGCCCCGAATTTTGGGTACATTAAATAAAATATTTTATTATAAAAACAAAGCGAGTCCAGCTCGTTATTACATCATAACTCTCGTAAGAGCATTTGAAATACAAAATTGGATGACAAAGAGGGAACTAAGGGTCCTACTCTGCAGCTCCTCTTGCATCTCCATCCTAGCCAGCTCCTCGGCTCCGCACGCCTCCAAGCTGAAGGTCTCGCCCTGCTCATCTATGAAGTCTGACACATTATACCGGCGTCGCCACCAATATAATATGCCAGGGTCACCAAAAGGCAACACCGTGAGCTACAACGCTCAATAGGAAATCCTTACCCGCTAACCCATAGCTTACCAACAAACGGTCATAGAAATCACATAAATGACGATAATACGTCCACATTCACTATCTAACGTTGGTGTCCAAGATTTCCCGATTTCTCCTACGCGACTCGTCGTAGACCGTGTCAACGTTTTCCACTTACGAAACCATTTTACAAAATCCTTTGCATTGGCTCCGT
The DNA here is from genome assembly GCA_014282245.1 of Rhododendron simsii. Classification (NCBI taxonomy): domain Eukaryota; kingdom Viridiplantae; phylum Streptophyta; class Magnoliopsida; order Ericales; family Ericaceae; genus Rhododendron; species Rhododendron simsii. The sequence continues at coordinate 20,142,679 of CM024956.1, read as the reverse complement.
ACCGCGGATAACCAAGCCTTTCAAAATCATTTGACATTGGCTCCGTACCGCGGATAACCAAGCCACACACCCAACCTCGGTTCCGCCGCGCCGGGTTCCCGAGTATCCTCACAATGGTTCCGCCGCGCCGGGTTCCCATTGGCACACAATTGCATTGGCTCCTCTCCGCGGATAACCAAGCTATACCTCACCATGGTTCCGCCGGTCCGGGATCCCATGGGAACGCACACACACAACCTCACAATGGTTCCGCTATTCCGGATTCCCATTGGAACACACACACACACATAATGCCCTCGAAATGGTCATTATGTAGTTTCTAAAATATCTTTTTCCTCGGAAAACTCATCGTTCTTTGTCAAACACACCCTAGGTGCCATGTTTCTACTTTCTCGGTTTTCGTGTCTCGTTTACATGCAAGACTCCGAGGCAGGACAAAAGTAAGCACTAACAAGATCATTCACTCTACTCAAATCAACGCTTAAAGCATAACGCCACATGTTCGGACGCCCTTGGAGTGATAAATCATTTATGCTTTATCGTGTCACAAGTAATACAAGCAATTCATATATGCATTCGCATAAACATCTTAAAAGATCAAAATACGAATACTTCGTTCCAAACGATAAGTTCTTTCTTAGAGATCAAAACAACATACGTTATACTTGAGATGGAAAATAAGAAGATCATACATAAACTTAGGATAGGGTAAGAGTATCCTACCTTGATCCGAAACTAGTCGGGGCCGAATAAGCAAGTTGGAAGATCCTACGGGTGGTGAATACTCCAAATCTGGACCGAATTTCGGACGGCAGTAACTCGGTCAATCTTTGGCCGAATAGAGTCGTTCTTGAGTCAAAATCGAAGCTCAAGAAATGCTCTACAACTTCCGTGAAGGAAGTTAATCCTAGAAACGACTTTAGATAGGAGAAAAACGGGAATAAAGGAAGTGACAGTAAGCTGTCAGGAAATGAAAATCCAGAATTTTCACTGAACTTTGGATGACAATAACTTTGTCATTTCTTAACCGATTGGGGTGGTTCTTGAGCCTAACTTGAAGCTCTCAAAGTGTTCTACAACTTTCCCGAAGGAAGTTGGCTCTAAAAACTACTCTAAGCAGGAGAAAACTGGGGAGTTTCGAAGGGACAGTAGGCTGCCCAGAAAATCAGAAAATGGTTTCTAGAGAGAAGGAAGAGCAAATGCTTGAGGTGTGAGTTGAAATGCTTGGTATGGCCTTCTATTTATAGGCAAAACATTGGCTCTCTCTCCTCTTCTCCATGGCTGGCCCCCCTCTCTCTCTCTCCCTCTCTTTGACACTTGGCAAGAGATCATGGAAGATCAAAGGCAATCCTAGGCTTGCATGGCTATTTTTGTACCAAGGATTTGATTCTAGGAGACTTGGTGGGCAAGGAGGTGTGAACAAGATTAATTGTACAAGATTCTTGATTAAACAAATGCAAAATGTACAAGAGAAGGACATTGGAAGTTAAGACTTGGCTTGGAAGATCAACCATCAAGAATCTAGTTGTACAATGGAAGATCAATGGTAAGTACAAGCAAATCTCTCTCCCCTCCTCTCTCTCCAACTGGCCCCCCCTCTCTCCCTCTCTCTCTCACGGCCCTCTCTCTCTCCCTCTCTTCCTTTGCTTCCTCAAAGTACATATATATGTATATATATGCAAGTATACAAATAAATTAGTAGTACTTTTGTACCAAAGATCAAAAGTAGACTTAAGGGCTAGGATTCTCTTTTTAAACTAGTCAATTAGCACATGGGTACTTTAGGTATTTAAATAAATCTTCCATGTACTAAAGTAATATAAACATGGTACCTTTGTACAATAGGAAGTTCAAAACCCCATTAGAAAATAATTAAAAGGTACTTAGAGAATCCTAGGCTTAAAAAGGTTCAAGAGGTCAAAGAGGGGCAAAACGATCCAATTGAGGTAACTAGATAGCTTCCTAGTTTAGTTCCTTCAACCGGATGGTTAGAAGCTAACTAGGCTTGCTAAATGGGCTAAAGTGCAAGAAATCAAATTTGAAGGGGCAAAAACGAAATTTTGACAAACCACAAGGAAATTAAAATAAAATTCAAATATTTAAAATGAAATCTACTTTTAGTTGCTCTTCATACCTCGAACAATGACAAAATAGACAATGCACCAACTTTTACCCACTAACTAAGTTTGTTTGAATGATAATTTTGTGCTCCTTTTAGATACAAGACTCATTCTCATTCTCAGAGAGGAACCCTTCTCTCAGAAGCAGCAACATGCCATACATCCACCTTTAATTTTAGAGTTGCCATCAACGTTATGTCATGTAGAGGAACACTTCATAGTCAAATCGCAACCAAAACCCATACATCTGGGATTGATTACCAAAATGAAATACTGGACCTACTTCGTAATTCCAACTAAAAAATGGACGGACTTTTAGGGACAAAATAGAGTACAAAATTAGATTGATTACCCCATTTAAGAGCTACCTTCCAGGAGCAGGTAAGAGCTTACAATATGCGACAAGAAATCCTAAGAAACAAATCGTAAAAACCTTTGCAGTGGGTAATACAACATTGTTTATAGTCCCAGCCAATGATTCTCCTCCTCCGGCTCCACCCTGATTTTCCATTACCACTTACGCTAGAAATCTTTCCATATTTCCCTATATGAACGTCACGTATCAAATCCCAAACAGAAAAAAGTTGATTTCTATATTTGCAAGGAATCACAAATGACACGCAGAGTGTGCTTTGTCGTGTGTGTGTATGTATATATATATATATATACATATACACACACACATACACACACATCCATTCTCTTAAGGATCGCCTTAATTTAATAAAATAAGGACCTTCCTTTCCCGATAGAAATTCAATGATCCAAGCCGCTCAACGTGTTCAACACGTGATTTTAAGAGTACCCGCGAGAAATCAGCAAAAAAAATGACCAAAAATGCTTCATCCGAGCAGTTTTTGTTTATTTTTTTATCGAACAGTTCAAATAAAAACTGTTCGGATGAAACCCTTTCCGGTCTTTTTTTTTTTTTTTTGCTGATTCGTTTCGGGTACTCTTAAAATCACGTGCTGAACACATTGAGTGGTTCGGATCATCGAAATTCGAACGGAAAATGGGAGAAATGGAAAAAGTTCTTATATTAACTAAAATCCTCATTTGAAAATGACTGCAAAAAAAAAAAAAAAAAACTTACATGACGAGTGTGAAACGGATTCGAACAAGATTGAAATGAATTGAGACAGAATCAATGGCAAGAGGAAGTATGCACACGTCTTCGATTCTTGTAGAGCATGGAGGACCACCACCATCACTCTGCTATCACCACAACTAACACGCCACCCTTACCACTACTACCACGTTGCCGCCGCCGCCGCCACCACAATGCCACCATTGCACCACCATCATTCCACCGCCACCATCCCACCACCACCCTCACCACTATCATTCCATCACCACCACCACCACAATCACCAAAATTAAAGAGAATCAGAATTAAAATTAATTAATTAATTTTTAATTCAGTACTTAATATGTTTATTAAATAGCTTTTCAGCTTAAAAAAATCAGCATTCCGCTTTCAGTACTTAATTTTTCAGTTTTCAGTTTCAATTTTCAGTTTTATCAAACAGCCCCTTGGTCTGTGTCGTGTGTTTGAGAGAATGAGAATAGGGTTTCGGGGGTTTTGATTACAAATGGTGCGGTTTATTATTTAGGGGCAAAATTGTCCGCACCGTTCTACCAGTGTCATGCTCACCATGTATGGTAATTTGGAAACTGCGTACCATCAAAGTGGTAAATATGGGCCGCCTGCTACACTGTCCGGTCATTTTCCCTTTCCGATCTGTGTTTTCAAGAATAACAATTGACTTTACACAGATTCTCCTCATCCATAACCGCCACTGAGCCGGACATGGTCCTGTGGTCGTACCCAACAACGCCCAAGCAACTGGCCGCCACCATCGGCTGCTTCGTCACCGGCGCCGCCCTCTTCGCTATCGGAGCCCACCTCTCCTTCGTCAACGTAGCCCCTCAACAAGCTCGCACCAAGGCCCGCAACGATTTCGTCAAAGATCGCCTTCGAAAGTTTCTCCAAGATTAGCCCCACCAAACAAATAGCTTTAAAACCCACTTGATCCAACTTTAAGCATCAGCCCTTCTTACTCTAGTCCACTAGGTATGTTAAATTCTACCCACCCTTAATGTTTACTTGTACTTATCCTTGTATGGATGCTTGCATACATGTCTATAATTGCGTAATGGATGATCTTTTTTGGCGTCTTTTTGATAGTTTGTTGTTTATATGTTTTCATTCAACGGGGATCAGGGGTTGTGGGTTTTTTTCCTCGATGACTGTTATTGCGCAGCACATGTTTGTCGAAAGTCCTGAGTCAAGAAAAAAAAGGGGTCCCATTTTTTTCCATGGAAGCATTTGGTCGTCTTTTGAATAGTCTAACCAAGTTATATTTTCAATTTTTTGCCATTCTAGTGGTGGTGTTCATACATTCAGGTGATTAGAATTAAATAGCTGTTTTTTTAATCCATGAAGCAGCTTGTGTACACTGTGTACATCAAAAAAGCATCTTGTGCCAGAACTTTAGGTCAGCTGTGACAAAAACATGCAAAACATTTGTTGCTAGAAATTTAGTGGAAAAAAGAAAAAAACCACACTTAATGATGATGTCCGTCAAATAAAGAGACAATCCTGAATAAACATTTCTAATGATGAAAAAAATGGAAGTTTAACGTGTAGATGCCCTTGTTTTCTACAACGGCACACCAGCATATAAAACTTAACAGTTGCACGAGGATTTTTCATATGTTGAAAGTGTTTCATAATAGCTTTCTTTCAGACTATCAAACGTGTGGTGGTCCAGAATATAATCCATAACCCAAATCGCCCAAATGGGTCCAAAGTGGATAACCCCATCACCTTTCCCAATTGGAGGGTCCGCTGGGCTGCTCCGTCCAGCCACGCAGTAGTCGGTCCAAGGTGTCGGATTGGGTCACGTCCGTGAACTACAGTGGAAATCAGGAGAGCCAGTACGGAGCGATTCTGTCCGACCTTGCAACATACAACAATATGCGCAGTAAATGTACGGTCCAACCACATGGCATTGTTTGATGGTACCACGTGGCACAGTCCTTTGCTGTGCAACAACGTTGTATTCAACATCTGTTGCACAGGATGCACGGTACCAACCTTGTCGGTAGGCACTAACCGGTTGCTGAGAGAGAGCTCACCATGCCATATTTCTGTCTGTTCATCTTCCGCCTTTTATTTTAACGAGAAGCTTCAATGGAATGCTACTAAGCTCTTTTTCATTAACAAATTTCTCGGGCTAGGTTAATTTCAATATTTTGGGCTCCATTATCTACCTACTCTTAACTTCAAGTAGATTTTAATTTACTTTGGCCCAGTTCCAACAATACTAGTGCTGCAGTGAGTACAAATATAAGCTTACAAAACCGGAAAAGTTAATGTCTTCTTTGAACCCAAGAGGTACATTAGAAGTTAGAACCCTCCAGCTATAAGCTAGATCTGCACTTGGTACCAGGTAGATACTGCATACTGGTACTTCGCATGGTACACCTGCAAGCTATCAGATTTGCAAAACACTTCCCCAGTTGTGTGCTTAGCATGTTCTTAGAAGTAAGCTTTGTGTTCTACGAGCTTTTACGTAAACGACATCTAACATAGGTACATAACTTACTATTGACTTTGAACTCTGTTTTGTCTTGGATCCTTTATCAATGAAGCCATTAACTAATTATTTCGTTTGGTTATTTTCTCATTGTCGCATCAAATGTATTCCTTCAAATTATAAAATATATTTTTAGTGATGTCCCAGCCCATACCTCCTACTGTGAGGTTTTATTCTATCGACGTTTGTGTAGTGTGCTCGTGTACATACTTCAAATTTTGTAATCATGCAATATGTGTTTTTATTCTCCGTTTACATTTTATCTCTCGAGTTTCAATCTTTGTGTCCAAGTTGACTGTTACTGTGGTACATAGATGTAGTAGAGCCACAGTAGGAACAATATAAACCATCCCTTAGACTCACCTATGCTAGATACAATTAATGGCCTACCTTTATAACAAGGAATCTCAAAACCCACTTTCACTAATCTTTGTGCGGAGGATGACACACTTCATGTACTTGCAGTTGCACCTACCTAAGTACCTAACATCACGTGTTGTATATTTTCACCAAAAATAAAGTGTTGAGTCTGTTTATGGCTGCTCCTTGGATATATGTGCAAAAGCCATCCACCCACCAGGTTCAGTGGAGTTGATGGGGATCTATTGATTTGGTGGAAGGCAGCATACGTACGACTTCGCTTTAGCATGGTTTACGCAGTTTGCCATATGTGAGCATGCATCTGACTCCTGATAATGGTGTTGATCATTCTCGTAGCATGTTTCCCTATGCCAAACATGCTATTTGATGTTGAACTGATTGGTATAGCAAAGAGGATACTCTGTTCATCCAATGTACGCTCACGAATGGTTCTTTACACCTGGACTTGTGATTTTGGACCATTTTGCTACTCTGCTAGCAATCAAACACAGGACTTGGATGAGCAAAAAAGCACAACTGGATTTGCATATGGCAGACTTAGAAGAAAATATACATACTTGGACTCATGAGAAATTTGTATATTTACTTGGTAGTCTGAGAAGCAAGCTATCTACCTTTAGAGCTGAGTACTTGCCTACTTGGCCACTAACACTATTGTTTGTCATGCTCTATGATGAGAACGGTATTGGAAATTTTTGGATTTTCTTAAGAATGTCCCACATGGGTTTATGCTGATGGTCACTTGACAATTGCATTAGCAACGAATCTGGTGTATCGGGAACTACTTTCTAGTAAGCCTGTTGACACACATCAGGTTTGTTTTTCGAGAGCTTGTGAAGAACAATAAGTGGAGTTGGTTTCTGGCAAGTCTCAAGAAAAAGTTGCAGATGTTTTCATGAAGGAGTTATCGTATCATGTTTGTCAAGAGTTCGAAAATGTAAACTTGATTACTCATGTCTAATGGGGACATATAAATGTAAACTTATTGTAAGAAGACAATAGAAGATTGACTAAAGATAGTAGAGTCTGCTACATTACGTTAAATTTGGAGTAAGACAATTTTTGTGTACGTTGCAGTGTTTATTAGTGATAATTTACTTTGGATTCATTTTTTCAAAACTCAGAAAACTTAATTCGTCGACAGTTTTTGAAATGTTCTTTTTTTCAGAAAAATATGGTAAAGGAACCCTTCAACTGGAAAAAATAAAAAAGATACTTGCATGTTCTTGGAAATAATTTTACTATAAAATAAAAAATTGGAAAATGGTGTGTTTTAAGTGTTCTGCAAAATGAGTCATACAAGTAAACCATACATCACGTATATATATGGAGAGAGAGGGAGGAAGGAGGGAGAGAGAGAGAGAGTACTTTGATATGAATCGATATTTATACTGATTTAATAGTTTTATTACACTTTAATCCAATGGTTTGAAGTAAAACTGAGAGAGAGAGAGAGAGAGAGAGAGTATTTTGATACGAATCGATATTTATACTGATTTAATAGTTGAGAAAATTTCTCTTATATCCCTTCGACTTTGAGCAAAAATTCATTTTGGTCCTTCACCTTTCAATTTCGACATAAAAATACTTCGACTTTCTAATTTTTTTTCAATGTCATCCTTTAGGGATATATTCATATATACACGAAAAATAGGGTGTTTGTGTAACGGCCCTGATTTTTAGTAAATAAAAATTTAGTTAAATATTTGAATTTTTCTTTTAAATACTTGGATTGCTTTAAAAAAATTCCTTTTAATTCCTATAATTCGTCATAATTACATTTCAGCTCCTTAAAATTCGTTTCTTGACGAAAGGCCCTACTTGACAAGTCTAGTTAGCTTCTAACCGACTAGTTGGAGAAACCAAGCTACCAATCCACCTAGTTACAATTTCCTAACCATAGATGGACCTTTTTGACTGTCTTTGAGCCTTATGAACCCTCCCATTTCCCTAGGTGAAGATTTTAGCAACTCTTGAACCTTGTGAACCTTTCCACAGTTTAGTTGAACCTCTTTAACCATTGGACGATAAAAGTTAGGGAAACTTTTATCCATTGGATAGTAGACTTTCCATTAAAAAGGATTTTATGTTAGATTGTTAAGTACAATTATATAATTATATATTGTTATATGTACACATGCCTAAAGGACATTTAGCATTATTCTATATATATAGTACCCTACCCTTTTATCCATTGGTTAATAACTACTAGGGAAAATATTACCCATTGGATAATAGAGTTAGTCTTCCATCAAGTACTAGGATCTTATTAATTAATCATTTACTAGATTTCCCATGTGATTATATCTTTTAAAATATGCATATATCTATTGCCCTATAATTATTTTATATGTGTACTAAAGTACTCTATTATAATATTCTATAAGTACATGTGCCAAATTGGATTAGTTTAATAGGGAATCTTGACTAGGGAAATCTTCTTAGATCATATAGTACCTTAGGTACACTTATATATATATATATATATTATTTGTACCTAGGAATATATATATGTATCTATACTAGTATAAGGGAGATATATATATATATATATTTTATTTGTACCTAGGAATATATATATATATGTATCTATACTAGTATAAGGGAGAGAGAGAGAGAGAGAGAGAGAGAGAGAGAGAGAGAGAGAGAGAGAGAGAGAGAGAGAGAGAGAGAGAGAGAGAGAGAGAGGGAGAGATATGGGATTTGATCTTCTTACACAAAATCCATCCAAATCAAATCCATAGTACAAAATCTAGTCTTTCAAAGTCATATCTTTCATAATTGCCCTTTTACCCATTGGACAATAATTGTTAGGAAAAATTTTATCCCTTAGGTAATAACCAAGACTTTTGCTATAAATAGCACCTCATTCTTGCCATTCAACTCACACCTTCCAACCTAGCAACTTCTCTCTCTAGAAAAACTTGCGTTCTTCCTTTGTTCTTGCTTGTTCTTGAGTTCTTCTTGTGTTCTTCAAGAAACTCATCCAAATCCGCCACTAAACCGCCCCTCAATTACCCTTTGATCCAAAAAGTTTAAGTAGTTTAGTCAAGATCTAGTTTCGAGACAAACCTTTCTCTTCCGAAGCTACCGGAAGCCTACCATAGGAAGTCACTCCGTCCGATGTCAACTTACATTTCGTAGTCGTCACTACCGCCAAGAAGAACGGTAGGATACTCTTACTCCTATCCCTAAGTATATGTAGATTAATCTCTACTCATTCCCCCTAGTATAACTATCTTAATCATTTTCTTTAAAGTGGATAAAGTTATCTATCGTTTATAATAGTTGAAATGCATGATTGTTAACATCGGATTTTTTTTAAGTAGAAGTATGAACATGTTGAATAGTTATGAGTATAAATGTGTGAATTGCTTGTATTACTTGTTGATAAAGCATAAGTGATATTCACTCCAAGGGCGTCCGTACGTGTGGCGTTATGCTTTAAATTGTGATTTGAACATGCTAAAAAAATATAGAGTTGGATGATCTTGCTAGTTTAGTTTCAAGATTTCAAATGAATGATGAATACTTGTGTGGAAACTCCTACCGCGGAGTCTATGCATGAAAATGAGACACCGAAATCAAGAAAATTAGAAACATGGCACCTAGGGTATGGTTAACAAGGAAAAAGTAATCGAAGAAGGAAATATTTTGAAACTACATAATGACCAATTTTGGTGGCATTATGTGAGATGTGGGTGTGTGAGTGTGCGCGCCAATGGGAACCCGGAGCGGCGGAACCATTGTGCGGATCCCTGGGAACCCGGAGCGCGGAACCGAGGTAGGGTGTGTGGCTTGGTTACCGCGGAGAGGTGCCAATGGAAACCCGGAGCGGCGGAACCATTGTGCGGATGCTCGGGAACCCGGAGTAGCGGAACCGAGGTTGGGTGTTAAAAACAAATTTGGGAAATGTTGATTTGGAAAAAGAAAAGTGAAAAATTGTGACACGGTCTACGACGAGTCGCATAGGAGAAACTCTGAAATCTTGGACACCAACGATAGTTGAATAGCGAATGTGAATGTGTCTTTGTTGGCCGTTTTGTTAAATATGCTTTGTACCTTTGAAAATCGTTAACTTATGAACTGATGTATGCAAGTTTAAGGGTTAGTGGGTTTAGATTATTCTATTGAGCTTTTTAAGCTCATGGTGTTACCTTTGGTGACCCTGACATATTATATCGGTGGCGACGCTGGTATAATGTGTCAGACCTCGTAGATGAGTAGGGTAAACTCTACATCTTGGAAGCCTTTAGAGCCGAAGAGCTAGCCAGGATGGAGGAGGAAGCGGAGCAGTAGATAGGAATCCTAGTTCCTTTCCTATTTAAATAAAAGTACTTTTGTAAGGTTTATGATGTAATATTGAGCAAAACTCTATTTAAATATTCAATAAAATTGTTTATTTAACATACCCAAAATTCGGGGCGTTTACAACTTGGTATCAGAGCTTTAGGTTCAAAACCTCGGCCATGGGTAGAATGGGTAGAACCATAAGATAGTTTGACCGTTGCACAAACGTGAATTTGAGTTTAAGTTTACCGTCCCAAATTGGGTGGAATTCTGTCAAAACAATCTTCGGATTGAAGCAAGGCGCGGAAATTGGCAGTACCGCCGAGCTGGGAATTCCCGAACAATTGGATGATGACTTAAATCAAGGATCGAATGTGGAACTTAGAAACTCGAAAACATTTTTGGTATTAGTAAACCTTTGCCTAAAAACATTACTAATTGAGCAAATTTTATTTACTAGTTCATTAAGGAGTCGTTCTTAGATAAATATTTTAAGGGATGAGAGTAGGAACCTAACTCCTAGTGCCGAGCATACCTCATTAGGCGCGGCAAACCCCACCTTCTAAACTTCAAATTTCAAAATTTTAACCTCCAAAATTCAAATTTCAAATACCAAATTTCAAAATTTAAATTTCAACCCCTTTCCCTCCTCCACCCACATTTTCTGTCCCTACATATACCCCACCACCACTTCCATCTCTTCATCTCCCTCACCATTTTAACTCCACCAAACCGATATCCTCTCGTACCGAGCCATGGCAACCCAACGACAAGGATTTCCGGAAGACGCCTTGTTCCGAGAAATTAAGCGAGCCGAAATAACCATAACAATCCAAACCCTATGGTTGCAACTCTTCGCCCTCATCATATTTTGTGCGGTACTCACAATAGGCGTGCCACGGTGGTTCGCCGTGAATAACCGCCTCAACACGTTCTGGTACTGGGCTCTCGTCGTGGCCGTCGCACTCGCCGCAACCATAAAGGAATACGAACGTCGGTTGCGCCAAGCTTTCAATGAAAGATGGTAGAGAATCTTGAGGAAGGCAAAACCTAAAACCGAGAACATACCAGTTAGGCATATCTTAGGCCGATCTAGTAACTGTTGTAATCTTTCGGGATGTAGGATGTTGAAGATTAGGATCGTGTTTCAAATTGTATTAGCAAACCTTGTCTTAGGTCTACTTACCTTGTAGTAGAACTCTATGTTTATGACTGTAATTCTCTACTTATCTATAAAAAGTCTGTTTTTTTTAAGAGAGTACTGTTGCATACTACTTGATAAACGACTTTCGACTTTCGACTTTTGAAAAAAAAATTGCCATTTGCAAAAGAAAAATTTCTTAGATAGACTAAAACTCCCCCTTTCGATTTTTACTCGTAGATGGTGAACCGACATAGTGGATTAGGACACGAGAACGGAGAATCCTCTAACCCAAACCCCGACCTAGCTCAAATCATGCAAGCACTCTAACCGCCCTGAACACTAACTGCCAAAACCAGAACCAGAACGACGGACCTATGATCCGAACCCGAGCAATGAACAAGTTCTGCAAACGTCGACCCTCGACCTTCAATGGAGATACCAACCCCACTGTGGCTGAAACATAGCTGAAGGAAGTCAAGGTGATCCCGGACACCTTGGAGATCACTCGAGATGGAGATCGTGTAGCCTTAGCTACGTATCAGCTGAAAGGAGAAGCCCATTACTTGTGGGATCTGATGGAGGCTACACATGTCCTAGCCACCATGACCTTTGCTGAGTTCGAGACCCTGTTTCTCGACAAGTATTTTCCCATGCCAATACGTTTGGCCAAGGAACAAGAGTTCCAAAACTTGAAACAAGGAACGATGACCGTCACCCAGTACGCAACCAAGTTCGAGGAACTGTCACGTTACGCCCTAGACTCCATCCCAAACGAGGACAGGAAGGCTAGGAGATTCGAGTGGGGACTGACGACTGCTCGAAAGGTTGTGGTGGCTCAAGCTTTCCCCACCTATGCCGGTGTTGTGAAGTGTGCTCTTCGATTGGAAAGTGAAGAGAATGACTTCAAAACCCGATGGAGGAAGGCGACAGGCAATATTGGCGGACCAATCCGAACCCAACCCCCCAACAGCAACCATGGACCCTACCCCACCAAACCCTCTATTCCGCCTCAAAGCAACCAAGCCTGGAAGACTGCAATCCCCGGAAGTGGCGAGCAGAAGAGAGGTGGTCGAGACATAGCGACAGTTCAATGCTTCAACTGCCAGACTATGGGACACTATAAGTGCGACTGCCCGCGACTTCAAAGGGAGAGGATTGGAAGCTTTGGAAATCAAAAGGCTCAACAACCTGAGCAGACCGGTTTTGAGGAGCAAAACCCTAGAGGCCCATCGCAGCAATAGAATGGGCAGAATAAGGAAAAGCAGCCCATGGGATACCAGCAAAGCACTGGAGGGCGTATCTTTGCGCTACAAACTGAGGCACAGGAGCAGGATCCCTCTTTGATCCAAAGTACGCTACTATTGTAAAGTACCTGTGTGCAAGCCTTGTTTGACTCTAGAGCATCACATTCATTCATATCTACTGCCTGCGTAACTATAAACAGAACCCCTGAGTATGAGTATGAAGGTAACATCACCGTTTGAGGGGGATATAGCTGTTAGTCTAACGTATAGAGGGTGCGAACTAGGAGTAGCCAACCTGCGCCTAAACTGCGATCTTAGAGTGATCGACATGGCGGATTTTGACGTAATCCTAGGGATGGACTGGCATTAGCACATCGAGCGGTCATAAACTGCCATCAAAAGATGGTGACCGCGTATACCTCCGAAGGGACTCGTTTCCAATTTAAGGGGGATAGACAGATAGTGAGCCCGACGACGAGAAGATCCAGGTGGCAGAATCAATTGTTTGGATGGCTAGCTAGCCTCCAGTTGGGAGAAGCCGATAGGATGGAAGTGGGATTACAACACATCGTGTGCGAGTACGCCCGTGTTTTCCCTGAAGAACTTCCTAGCTTACCACCCAAAGAGAGAGATAGACTTCTCTATAGAACTCCGGCCGGGAAATGGCACCAATCTCTATGGCGCCGTACCAAATGACCCCTGCGGGACTAAAGGAGCTCAAGACCCAATTGCTAGAGCTGTTGGACATGGGGTTTATCAGGCCGAGTACGTCACCATGGGAACCTGCACTGTTCATGGTGAACGAAAGAAGGGTCAAAGCAATACTAAATTGGAGGCAACCGTACATCTGAAATTACCGCCAGAAGGTCGACGCTGCCAAAGGCTTATTTTCCCATGACTACATAGGTTCTTTCAGTGCCTTGCTAATAATATCCGAGTTTGTAGGGTATCGTAAGAATTTCTTGCTAATTTTCCCCGAAATGAGGATGGAGTACTTATGTCTTACGATTATGGGGTTATTCTGCTCAAATGAATCCGTTGTTTCCTAGTTTTGGAAATGAGTTTAATATCGTTAGGTGGGGAAGGATCGTGCTAAGGGATCGTTTGTAGGGTACGAATCCGCATGATGATTTAGGGGAAGTTTTGCATTTGGCGTTGACATTGCGGTGGAAACTTCATCAGAGGCATACAACAAGGCGAGTTGTTCGACGACTGAAGCAACTTCAACTCCGCTTTGTTAAGCAAGTGATGAGGCTTATTTCGAGTAATAAAACGTGTAAAGGATTGATGGTGACCTGCTTCTATTTTAAGGGTGATAGGCGAAGATTCGAATACTAGTATAAGCGACTATGTCTAATCCGTAGTCACGCACCAATTTCGAGGACGAAATTATTTTAAGGGGGGATAGGATGTCACAGCCCTGATTTTTAGTAAATAAAAATTTCGTTAAATATTTGAATTTTTCTTTTAAATACTTGGGTTGCTTTAAAAAATTTCCTTTTAATTCCTATAATTCGTCATAATTACATTTCAGCCCCTTAAAATTCGTTTCTTGACTAAAGGCCCTACTTGACAAGTTTAGTTAGCTTCTAACCGACTAGTTGGAGAAACTAAACTACTAATCCACCTAGTTACAATTCCCTAACCCTAGATAGACCTTTTTGACTGTCTTTGAGCCTTACGAACCCTCCCATTTCCCTAGGTGAAGATTTTAGCCACTCTTGAACCTTGTGAACCTTTCCACATCCTAGTTGAACCTTTTAATCTTTAACCATTGGACGATAAAAGTTAGGGAAACTTTTATCCATTGGACAATAAACTTTCCATTAAAAAGGATTTTATGCTAGATTGTTAAGTACAATTATACAATTATATATTGTTATATGTACACATGCCTAAAGGACATTTAGCATTATTCTAATATATATAGTACCCTACCCTCTTATCCATTGGTTAATAACTACTAGGGAAAATATTACCCATTGGATAATAGAGTTAGTCTTCCATCAAGTACTAGGATCTTATTAATTAATCATTTACTAGATTTCCCATGTGATTATATCTTTTAAAATATGCATATATCTATTTGCCTATATTATTTTATATGTGTACTGAAGTACTCTATTATAATATTCTATAAGAACATGTGCCAAATTGGATTAGTTTAATAGGGAATCTTGACTAGGGAAATCTTCTTAGATCATATAGTACCTTAGGTACAGTTCTATATATATATTTTATTTGTACCTAGGAATATATATATATGTATCTATACTAGTACAAGAGAGAGAGAGAGAGAGGTGGCCGAAAGAGAGAGAAAGAGGGAGAGATATGGGATTTGATCTTCTTACACAAAATCCATCCAAATCAAATCCATAGTACAAAATCTAGTCTTTCAAAGTCATATCTTTCATAATTGCCCTTTTACCCATTGGACAATAAATGTTGGGGAAAATTTTGTCCCTTGTGTAATAACCAAGACTTTTGCTATAAATAGCACCTCATTCTTGCCATTCAACTCAGACCTTCCAACCTAGCAACTTCTCTCTCTAGAAAAACTTGTGTTCTTCCTTTGTTCTTGGTGTTCTTGAGTTCTTCTTGTGTTCTTCAAGAAACTTATGCAAGACCGCCACTAAACCACCCCTCAACCACCCTTCGATCCAAAAAGTTTAAGTAGTTTAGTCAAGATCTAGTTTTGAGAGAAATCTTTCTCTTCCGAAGCTACCGAAAGCCTACCATAGGAAGTCACTCCGTCCGATTGTCAACTTACTTTTCTTAGTCGTCACTACCGCCAAGAAGAACGGTAGGATACTCTTACTCCTGTCCCTAAGTATATGTAGATTAATCTCTACTCATTCCCCCTAGTATAACTATCTTAATCATTTTCTTTAAAGTGGATAAAGTTATCTATCGTTTGTAATAGTTGAAATGCATGATTGTTAACATCGGATTTTTTTAAAGTAGAAGTATGAACATGTTGAATAGTTATGAGTATAAATGTGTGAATTGCTTGTATTACTTGTTGATAAAGCATAAGTGATATTCACTCCAAGGGCGTCCGTACGTGTGGCGTTATGCTTTAAGTTGTGATTTGAACATGCTAAAAAAATATAGAGTTGGATGATCTTGCTAGTTTAGTTTCAAGATTTCAAATGAATGATGAATACTTGTGTGGAAAGTCCTACCGCAGAGTCTATGCATGAAAACGAGACACCGAAATCAAGAAAATTAGAAACATGGCGCCTAGGATTTGGTTAACAAGGAAAAAGTGTTCGAAGAAGGAAATATTTTGAAACTACATAATTGACCAATTTTGGTGGCATTATGTGAGATGTGGGTGTGGTGTGCGCGCCAATGGGAACCCGGAGCGACGGAACCGAGGTAGGGGGTGTGGCTTGATTACCGCAGAGAGGTGCCAATGCAATTGTGTGCCAATGGGACCCGGAGCGACAACACCATTGTTCGGATACTCGGGAACCCGGAGCAGCGGAACCGAGGTTGAGTGTTAAAAACAAATTTTGGAAATGTTGATTTAGAAAAAGAAAAGTGGAAAATGGTGACACGGTCTAGGACGAGTCGCATAGGAGAAACTCCGAAATCTTGGACACCAACGATGGTTGAATAGCGAATGTGGATGTGTCTTTGTCGGCCGTTTTGTTAAATATGCTTTGTACCTTTGAAAATCGTTAACTTATGAACTGAAGTGTGTAAGTTTAAGGGTTAGTGGGTTTAGATTATGCTATTGAGCTTTTTAAGCTCATAGTGTTACCTTTGGTGACCCTGACATATTATATCGGTGGCAACGCTGGTATAATGTGTCAGACCTCATAGATGAATAGGGTAAACTCTACACCTTGGAAGCCTTTGGAGCCGAAGAGCTAGCCAGGATGGAGGAGGAAGCGGAGCAGTAGATAGGAACCCTAGTTCCTTCCCTATTTAAATAAAAGTACTTTTGTAAGGTTTATGATGTAATATTGAGCAAGACTCTATTTAAATATTAAATAAAATTGTTTTTTTAACGTACCCAAAATTCGGGGCGTTACAATTTGGATTAAGCACCCTATACACATCGGATGCCATTGAGTCCCGCATTATCCCCCTTGTTTTTTTTTTTTATAAATTTTTGGACTGCTCGGATTGACCGTTCGGTGGCCGGAGACGGCCCGGCGTGGCCGTCAGTCCCTTCTAAAGGATGACATTGAAAAAAATTGAAATGTCAAAGTATTTTTATGCCGAAATTGAAAAGTGAAGGACCAAAATGAATTTTTGGTCAAAGTCAACCTATTTGGAGTGTCTGTGCTTCATAGATTGAAGATTTTTTAAGTGCGCAATTTGTGTTCCCTAAACAAATTTCGATTCCACGGTTGGACAAACAGATTGGGATGGAGTAGCACTTTGAACAGGAGTAGGATGCTTGACGCTGAATGACTCCATCTAACGATTATTACTTTTGGTTGGTCATTCCCTTGTTGGCGTCGCAAGCGGTGTTGATGAGCTTAAAAGCTAGTTATGAATTATTGGTTTTGTGAGATGGATTTAGTCGAATATGTAGCTTGTGCATGCCATTTTTATGTTTTAAGTTATTCTCTTGATTATATAGTCACAATCTTAGGGTACTTTTTTCGTGGTTAGATACGTCCTGTATGCTAATCTGGGACACATGAAAGTATTGAAAATATTGGAGTGTTCCCAAACTTGTATTGTTCTGTTATTTTGTAGCACAATCTTTGCTATTTTCACTCCTTACGGTTGCCGTTTCACATTCATGGTCACGAAAAGACTAAAAGCTAACTCTGTTCTTTTAGATCATCGACTTGCTATGAAGCTTTGATTGAAGTACTTGGATGCCAATTCACAATCTTATTCTTTATTTCAGTTTATTAAACCTGCCACCCCAGTTGGAGGCTTAACCAAATGCTTCATTGTGTGATTCCATCATCATCAAAACGAAGACAAAATCCCAATTCATCCCTCCCATCACTGCAAGGTAAATTCCTATTATGCTCTTCCCTTTCATTTAATCTAGGGCCTTGTTTGTTTGGTTGGACATATAGTGTAGGGATATAAAACTACATAAAATAAGTAACTTTATCGGATTAATAGTGAGGGGATCAAATGCCCCAAGGTGTTGTATATCACATGTTTGGTGGGCAAAAGATTCATGTCGGGTATATGGTCCCTTGGATTTATTGAGCAATCGCTTTAATTTGGACGAACAAACCGGACCTGTAGTTAATGAAGCTCTAATGTGTTACCAAGCTTATGCTGATTTGTGAATAAATTGTAGGAAGTTCAGCTGAAGATACACCGAGTTCAAGCGCTGAACCCTCTACCACCATCAATCTCACAAGCGAATACACCCTTGCCATCCAGACGACTTCCTACAGTGAGATATGGTCTAGAATCCATCCCAATGACCCGTCTTATGAAGGACACTTAGGGGAAGGGGAGGCCCTTGAAGAACATCAGTCATTGGAACAGATCCTTAACCCTAGCCGAGAGTGTGTCGACAAAGTACTTCAGCATGCTAGGCCGACTACCCTTACCCACCTTGTCTCCACCTACTTTGACCACAGTGAAAATACCTCCCATCTTTGCCTCATTCTCCACGACAGTGTCCGCCGGGCCCGCTTAACTTACCTCAATCTTCATAACCTCCTCGATGTTCTCCCCCTAGATTCTGACCCCAACTCCCTCACCCTGTCTCAGTGCGATCAGGCATTTGACATCTTTCTAAAATTTGACCGCCTCGACAATCCCTTCCCCTGTCCAGACTCCCACAACTTCCGCGACATGCGCCATTGCTTTTCCCAGCTCAACGACCAACTCCATCGCCGCCTCTGCAAGTCCCGCTCTAGGGTCCGCCTCCTCCGCCGTGCCACCACTTGCTCCACCATCTGCCTCATTGGTACTGCTGTTGGTGTTTGCATAACAGCCGTGGCCATAGCTTCTCACGCTCTTATTGCCCTTGTTGCAGGCCCACTACTCCCCGCGTTCCCCTCCAAGATAACTAAGAAGGAGATGGTCCATATGGCACAGCTTGATGCAGTAGCAAAGGGTACTTATGTCCTTCACAACGACCTTGACACGATTGATCGCCTGGTTGAGCGCCTGTATGCAGCCGTTGAGGGTGACAAGTTTCTGATTCGACTCGGATTGGAGAGGGGCAACGACAGGCATCCCATCCATGAGATCGCAAAGCAGCTTCAGAAGAATCATCTCAATTTCCTTAGCCAGCTGACGGATCTTGAGGAACACATATGCCTATGCTTTGCTGCAATCAACAGGGCTAGATCTCTCCTCCTTGAAGGGATCCATCTTCATAAATGTCACAATTGCAATTAATTTGCTGCATTTCCTGGTGAGTAATTTTTTTTTTTTGTTGCCAACCTGTAGAACACATTTCTATTATTATACTGTTTGACTTGGGTTCTCTATGTTCAATTTATCTGGTCATCAATACGCTTTTGTATTCCTCAACAAGGTTGATGCCTCTACATTTGGTGGTTTCTCCATATGTTGATATATAGCAAGAACTACTAGACACTGTTGGAAATTGTCCCACATCAATTAATTATCCACTCGAAAACTAGTATATGAGCCTGAGTGGCCTCTCCTCTCATTGCCAATTGGTTTTGAGGTGGATGCTTGGAAATTGTCCCGCATCGATTTATTATCTACTCGAAAACTAGTTTATGAGCCTGGGCGGCCTCTCCTCTCATTGCCAATTGATTTTGAGGTGGATGCTTTAACAAACACTGCTTCGTTCCTGTTAGGCCATCCTTAGAAACAATAGAATTGAGTCCAACCTAATACATCAACACAAAGGAATAACTTGATCATTATTACATGTCTTTTGTGGATATGTCTGTATTTCCTCGCCTCTTCAAGCACATATTCATCTTGGAGCCCAAAAGTTCAATAATTTTCCTAATGTTCTATTTATTCTCTGTTCCGATCCAGTTATCTGACATATGAGTGTAAAATGATGTAAGAGACAACCACACTGCATCAGTTATGAATTGAAGGAACTAAAGAAAGAGAAATAAAAAAAGGGACTGACATCAGGTACTGACTACCTTCGATGTTATCATGTTTCTTCACCTATCTCAATGGCGTGGTTATAATTATGTCAATAGGTATTTCAAACTTCTCAGTTATCGTTTTCATTGATGAAATGTGCAAAATGGATTGTTACTTTGTGGTTAATTTGAATTATTGTTGTTGTTCAAATCTTCTTGTTTATGTGGATCTGTCCTGTACCTGGCCTGCTTGGGATCGGTTCTTATTGTAACAGCAGTTTGCAAAATGAATTACACCTGCAACTTCATTTACATAGGAGGCACAAAGTCTGTATGACTATTGTGTTGTGTTAATTGTTCGATAAACGAGTGACTGGTGCTCTGCTTGCGTACTGGAAAACATTCTACATTCTTTGTATTTGTGATTTTCTCTTTTAAAATGCTTAATTTACTTGTGGTACGACATTAGAGCGTGAAATAGTAAATATGCTTGCATCTATGGAAGGACATGAATTATACGTGTTTGTATTCGGTTCAAAACTCGTAATTATGAAAGGCTTCTTACTTCTTAGCTTTTGTTTCGAGACTATTGCGGACCATCATTTGGGGACTGAACTGGGCATAGTTTTTATCCCAAGCCTTGTATTTCGGTGTCAGTTTATAGTTCATCTGATTCCCGATTAACAAGCTCGACATTGCTTGAGCAAGTTTCTTCTTTACAGTCACATAACAACTTCCGTGTAACCTATAATAAAGCTCAACTTCACACGAGCTCGCCACTATTCCAGAAAATGCTACTTGTAGGATTTCAACGTTAGATATTTCTGTTTTGAGTAAGTTTCACAACTGCATTTCGGTCCAAAGTTTCCTGTGAATATGTCTTCCTTGTTAGCTCTCTTGTCTCCCCATTCAATATGAAAAGGTTTCCATACGCATCCTCTCTGGAGCAAAATTAAAATGTTTCCCTACACGTCCTCTCTGGAGCTGCATGGCGAGGTTATTGCATAATGGCCATAATCAAAGAATGATTTATCACGAGGATTTAAAGTTGAAGTACAGTTTGATTCTTTGGTTTTCCTGGTCAAAGTTATCTTTGATTTGATTTGTAATGCTCGCTTTAGTCAGGATAGCTAGTCAAAGTACGGATATATCAAATTTGCAGCCTATTGGGCTATATCCAAGGCCCTTGTCCCAGCACATTGGTCACCCTCGTGAGTGGAAGCCATTGCGCCTGTGTATGCGTTTGTTTTAAAAGTAATTCTGTTTATAATTGACATACAGCCACTTGATATTCATGTGCTTGTTTGTGCTACCTGTTTGTTTCCCAGCGAAGTGGATCTCATATAACTTCATGTTCCAACAGCACATTGACCGCGAGCTGCTTCAGATAGTCTCAACTTCCCGGGAATCGGAATTCATTCTCCCAACCTAAATAGTTTTTTTTCAAATTCAAGGGACGCTCGCTCTGATACAAGTTTTGTGCTCCAATTGCATCTGATTAACTATAGGACCCCACACCCAGAACACCACTAGACGAAATGATTTAATTGCGGTACTAGAAATATCGATTGTTATTGTTTCAAGGATGTATCTGTTTCTGGTTACTTCTATTTTTTTCACTTAAGCAACAAATAAATCAAACGAAGGTGTATTATTTTTGGATGTACGTATGGAACTGGCCGAGAATGATTTTATTATTTTTGGATGTACGTATGGAACTGGCCGAGAATGATTTTATTTGTTTATGTATTGAAAGATATCAACTCCACTCCTAGTTAAATATTTTTGCACTGGATGATGCAATGATCCATGTCAAAAAAAAAAATGATGCAATGATAATATGATATGGGCTTGTGATCTTGTACAGGAAGTAACTTGATGGAGTTATTTGGGACAACAAGATGAATTATGGTTTTGGAAATGAAAATGGATAGTAATTTTGCATCTGAAATTAAATATTTTATCTGTTAAACAAACTAGGTTCATTGTTCATTTTGGATGGAAAATGTCATCTACCAGACTAGTACGTAACACTTTCTAAAAACTGCAAAAGTGAAGTACTCCCTCCATCCATTTTTTGTACACTACACGTTATGTGGAGCCATTTTAGGTCCCTCAAAAATTCAGAAAAATATCCATAAATTCTAAAATATTATTTTATGGGATCTTGTAAAAAAATAGCTCCAACGAATATCGGTAAGTAGTACTTCTTGATTCGCAAGAATGAAATTGCTCAACTGCGCAGTTTCACCATTACAAATCTAGAAATGATATTTACCGATATTCGTTAGAGCTGATTTTTTACAGGACTCCATAAAACAATTTTTTAAATTTATCGGTATTTTTTAAAAAAAATTCTGACACCCAAAATTGACCCTACATAATACATAGTGTAACTAAGTTAGTGTAAAAAGGTAGTGTACCTATCTTTAGTGTTTTTAGAGTTTAGTATTTTATTTGGATTGTTCCTAAATAAATGTTCATTTAGTAAAGTTAGTGGGTAAAAGTCGATATATTTTTTATTTTGCTCCTAAAAGTATATTTCATTTTGAAAAGTTAGTAAGTAAAAATGTAATGATAATATTTTCATAGAGGGTAAATATGAAAAGTTGATGTGATGGGTGTAATAATGATGTTTTTTTAATATGTTGGAGTTAAAGAGCTGAACAAATAAAAAGACAAATAATAAGAACGGAGGGAATATCATTTCTTGCCATTGACCAATCTCGCAAACAAATTTAGTTTGGCTCTAGCTCGTACTTGAACGGGGACACAACCAAGCTTATTCAACCATGTAACATTGCTCTCTCCTGTTTAAGAGTCACACACAAATAATGAGCCCTTCAATAATTTGAAATAATTGTTCAAATGGTCATCTAAAAAATCAACTCAATCATATAATTGTAAGTATTTAATTCAAGGGGAAATTACAATAAGCCCCCTTCAACTATATCTCGGTAACGAGTTGCCCCCTTCATCGTTTAACTCGGACACTTAACCCCCTTCATCTTTTATGGCGTGACACTTAACCCCCTGCCGTTAGTGAGCCGTTAACGGAATTGCGGAAATTACCAATTTACCCTCTTTGGACTATTTTTGTTTCGCTTATAACTTTTCGTAGGAAACTCTGTTTTAGCCCGTTCTTTTTTCAGAACTCTTGTTTTTTCCTCTATTTTATGGGTCTATAATAATTTTAGTATGGTTACTTTACGCTTTCTAAGGTTAGATAAAATAACCATACTAAAATTATACTAACCTTAGAAAGCGTAAAGTAACCATACTAAAATTATTATAGACCCATAAAATAGAGGAAAAAATAAGAGTTCTGAAAAAAGTACGGGCTGAAACAGAGTTTCCTACGAAAAGTTATAAGCGAAACAAAAATAGGCCAAAGAGGGTAAATTGGTAATTTCAGCAATTCTGTTAATGGCTCACTAACGGCAAGTGTCACGCAAGAAAAGATGAAGGGGGTTAAGTGTCTGAGTTAAACGATGAAGGGGGCAACTCGTTACCGAGGTATAGTTGAAGGGGGCTTACTGTAATTTTCCCTTAATTCAATCTTTCAATTCTTCGTTCAAAATTTCTAATTCTAAATGAATTTTGAAGAAAAATTAGACAATTGTGTGCAGTGCTGGCCACGATATTTGGGTTGCCCAAGCCCAACCTCAAACTTGGTTGCCCGCTTATGTCATAAAAAATAATAAAATAAAAATACAAGCCAAAAAAAATAAAGGTCTAAATGTGCTTTTAGTTTGAATTCTATCAAAAAATTAAAATTAAAATGGAATTTGGGTAATAGTGCTTTATGATTTAGTATTATTAGATTCAAAGAAAAAAATGATGGGCTTCTATTTATTTGAACTTTCAATTCGAAATATTATGGACCGATTTAAAAAAATACAAATCTGACTTAAAAAATGGTTAATTTTTTTCATTGCAGTTTTTTAAATTGGTGCATGCCTATATATAAAACGCATGCCCATGCTTGAAGGCACGGCTTAAATAATTGACATGCAAATAAATATTAGACTCACGTGCAATACATGAACTCCTGCCCAACGAATCCAACTATGTGGAAAACAATAACCCAAACATATTTATTGACCTGGTTAACTTGAATTAGCAATTAAAGAATAAAAAAATTTTCAATCTCTAACTTTTGCATTCCCAAACTCAAATGCATAAAACTTGAAAAAATAAAAAATAAAAAAGCTATCCAAAACACCAATGGAAATAAGAAACGATACACAACAACGAAATTGCGTACCTCGAAGAGATTAAAAAAAAAAAAAGAATATA
This sequence comes from Rhododendron simsii, assembly GCA_014282245.1. Taxonomy (NCBI): domain Eukaryota; kingdom Viridiplantae; phylum Streptophyta; class Magnoliopsida; order Ericales; family Ericaceae; genus Rhododendron; species Rhododendron simsii. The sequence goes on along the minus strand of CM024956.1, from coordinate 20,118,577 downwards.
GCAAAACATGTCATATTCACACAAAAAAAAAAAGCCAAAAGATAAGAAGTGAACACTTACAGTCTAGGATTAAAAAAAAAAAAAAAAACACTTACAGTCTCCCTAGAAACGGCTGTCATAATGTTGATCGTGTCCACAAACACAACTAACGTTGATCACGTCCAACATCCTCCTCATAACTTTTCGAAACGTCTATGAGTCATCAGCCCCATTAACTTGACTCAACAAAGGAAAAAAAACAAACCAAGAACAAACAATTTACCACTCCCAAACTTTAGCATGCTCAAAATTCCACACATTAAATCTCACAAAATTTGGAGTTATTAGCGATCCCTCCCCATCCAAAACAATAATGAAAATAAAAAATGCCACATAACAAAACAAAATGCGCGCTTGATGAGATATAAAAAAGAACATAGAAAAATTTGACATATTCAAGAAAAGAAACAAATAGAAAAAAAAAAAAAAAAAAACCCAGATAATCTCCCCTAAAACAGTCGGCACACAAAAACAACAAACGTGAACTTCTCCAAACATCCTTGGATCCAGATCCTCTCCAAACATATTCTCTCCAAAGATCTTCCACAGCTTTTCACCAGAGGACAACAGCACATAAATGAACTCATCCAAGGGCAAAGACAGCGCCAGCAATGCTGTTGTCAATCCTTTAATTACCACGACGTCGTTTCCTCACCTTCACCTAAACAGAAGCCTAACGTCTTCCTGTTATGCATCTTCTCCCTCCTTCTCTTTTCAATTTCGATCTCCAGAAAAGCCCTAAGTTCATCGAACAGACAAAATGACTCTCTCCATCTCCATTCGACGCGTCATTGTGTGAGAATGGGTTGTCGATCATTCAAGCCAATATCGAACTCGGCAACGGCAATGGCGACGGCGACAAGCCCTCTAATCTCACCGAACATCACCATTTTCTCATCTTCATCGTTGTACTTACGTATTACGCTTACCTTCAAATTCTTCTTTCTACATCGACGGAAATCTCAGAGAATGTAATGTTCTTGGATGCGTAACTGTATTTCATTAGCATTCTTTGTTTGACGACACAAGTCCAATTTTTCTCTGAAATCTTGCATGGATATAGAACTTTCTTCCAATATAGATTCATTTGTCACTTTCACCAGCTTAATTAATTCCACACGCAAATTTTGTTAATTTAGTTTTTGATGCAAGTAAATGGATGGATAAGAAGATGAACCCAATTTCCTGCAAAATTCACTCTTATATTGGCTAGGAAAGAGAGAGACCCATTTTCCTGCAAATCCCACTCCTATCTTGGCTGGGGAGAGGGAAAGAGAGATGAAGCCATTTTCCTATGAATCCCACTCGGGGAGAGAGAGAGAGAGAGAGAGAGAGAGAGAGAGAGAGAGAGAGAGAGAGAGAGAGAGAGAGAGAGAGAGAGAGAGAGAGAGAGAGAGAGAGAGAGAGATGAACCCATTTTTCTGGAAATAGTATCACTTCTATCTTGGCTAGAGAGAGAGGATTTGACGATTAGGGAATTTTTGTAACTGGTCTGTAGTTCCAAATTGAATAGAAGAAGACAGAGAGGATGGGCATTAAGCTGCCCTTTAGGTGCGGGTGAGGAAACGACGTCGTGGTAATTAAAGGATTGGCAACAGCATTGCTGGCGCTGTCTCTGCCCTTGGATGGGTTCATTTATGTGTTGTTGTCCTCTGGTAAAAAGTTGTGGAAGATCTTCAAAGAGAATATGTTTGGAGAGGATCTGGATCCTGCCGTCCTCATAATAACTGTCCGATACGTCCTTGTATCAACTTTTACGTACCAACTCCGATTACATGCATAATGACCTGGTTACGTGAGAGAACACTAAATTAGAATATAGTTATGACAATAAGCATGTATGACAAATGTGCAAGACTATAGAGCTTGCCCTTTGCTTTTCCCGAGCCATTTGCTTCCATCATTTCTTGTTCCTTTTAGAAAGATTGTGTATTAGGAAAAATTTACAAAGTTGGTAAGGACAAAAGATTAGAAATACCTCTTGAATGCGGAACGTTGATATCTCGGTCATCACAAATCAATACCCTAATAATACTTTCTCGAAGAGGCTGTACCTGTTTAAAAAAAGAGGGAATGAGGGTTTAAGCTTTCACATTAAGTAGATAAAGCGTGATAACGGAGAACAAAAAAGAAGCATGAAAATATATAAGCGTCATGCCAAAGGAATTTCTCTTTCATTGTCGTAGATGGCTTTGCATTTCCCCTTACTTGCACAGCTCGCCTTTTGCCTTTTTCGAGCAATTGCTTCTGCCTTCTGTTTTTTCCTTTTAAGTGGTATAGCATTTGAATTAGATGTGCGTACATTAACCCAAGATTCAAATAACTCTCAGTGCCAGCATCTTGCTAAAAATGCGACTGGACAAAGTCCTTCAATAAGGCATAATGAAACAACATGTTCAAATGCACTTGCAACGCCTTGCACCAACCAACCAAGTCAATTAGATTATTTTCAATTGAGCCCAAATTACCTCTACTTTTCAGCACCGTAACATTTAGAGAAGAACCCAATTTGAAGAAAATACTGTGAAGGTGGTTTTCTTTTTTGGCATGGTAGCCATAGATTGCAAAATGTCCCTTTTCCAACACCGAAAGTGGAGTTCACGTGTTCTACTCCCTTCGTGTTTGAAAATAGAGATCCGAAGCAACTATTGAAACCAATTTCATAAAGAAGGGCACGTTGTCTTGAAAACAATGAATCTCGGTACTGACTAACCAAAGGTTCTCAATAAAGAAACAGAACTCAATATGATGGTGAATCTAGATGGAAAGCTATAAATCAAACCAAGAACCGAACTGAACAAAGGGGACCACAATCAAAGGGAAGTATGACACATATGCAAGTAAAAGAATGGTCTAACCTCAAGTTTCTAAAATCGGAAGTGGCTTCAATTGGGGAGATTGTCTAATAAAGTTAAGTTTTCCAATTCGAATACAAAAGGGAAAAAACAAAGAAAAGTCATACCCGTAAATAGACTTTTTCATAGATGGTTTTTCCGCTCATCTCAACCTAATGTTGCCCACATCCTATTGCCCCCAACAAATCAACTTGCCTTTTCTTGTATTTTAATTTTGATGTAATTTTCGTTTTTGTTATCCAATTTCAATTAAGACAACTATTTTTTTTTTCTCAGCAAAATAAAGATTTTAATAATTATTGAAAATACAACGATTAAACGGAGACAAAGAGTGACAACTGTTATTAATCATTGATTAATAAAGATTTTACTAATAAATTAAGACAACTGTTATTGCACCAAATATCCTATCAACAAAGAAAAGATCAAACAATTAGCAGTGAAAAGAAGAAGATCATGTACACACCACCATCCAGATCGAGTACATTTTGATCCAATGCACTATATGTAATCCTAGTTAAATTTAAAAAAGAAAGGAAAAGAAGTCACAATAAAACCATTTCAGTTGCTAAAATCCTAAGCATGTAACCTTCTAGCACGTTTTGAATACATAATCACATGGTTTCCAAACTAAAATTTGATTCATGCATTGTATCAAAAAGTTACCATGCGAGCACTGTCTATTAGACCAAAATTTTCAACTATGTTGATAAATTATATTTTAACCAATGCTTGATCCACTAATGAAAGACTTAATTGTTGAAAACCTTATGTCGAATAAGTAATCCAATTCACAACAACTACTGTTTCAATCTACTTACAGCTTTTTCCAAGGGAAAGCTGTGTGATGCATTCGGAAGGAATTGCGGCTTGGTTTTTTAAGCTTCTCATTACCCGCAAGAGTCCCACTGCCGTTAGCACCTTTTTTAGTACTCCTTGAGCTAATCCCTCATTGTTTTCGCGCATTAAGCTCAGGAGTACGTTTATTTGCTAATATGATGGCCGGTCATAGTTCAGTAAAGATTTTAAGTGGGTCCGCTTGGACTATGCTATGTATGAATGATCTTTTATATTTCATAGGAGATCTTGGTCCTTTATTTATAGTTCTTGCATTAACCATTTACCACGCACGCGGTCTGACACTGCCCTGATGGATTTATGTGGTAGTGACCCTCCTAACCCCTGTTACGACCATTCCGATTTGAAGCTGCATGGATTTCTCAACAAAATTTGTCTGAATTTGTGGAGAAAGAATGGCAATTAACCAGTGAGGAACCCTTTGTGGATTTTCTGAATCAGTTCACGACATCCCTCCGCAATTGGAATCATGAGGTATTTGGAAATCTATTTCGAAGAAAGAGACACTAGCCAGGCTGCATGGTGTCCAAAAGGCTCTTAGCACTAACCCAACCTATACTTTTGTGATAAAGACTCCGAAAAGCGAGGCTACTTAAAAATTCTTAACGATAGAAATATTTACTCCAGTAGTATACTTCTAGGTGTCCAGTCTTTGCCCCATTTTTGCAACCCAAAAGTGGCTAATTCAAAGCTTGTATGCTGCGTTCGGAAACTGGTAAAGCACATGATAACATTTCCATATACGAAATCAGCCATAGAGACCAAATCTAATCCAAATGTGAAAGTCAAATGCAAGTGAAACAACTGATGCAACTATTAAGATTGGATTTGCCTAAACGTGAATTCAACAATTTAAAAAACTCATCATTTCTTTCACCTTCTACGATGATGTACCATAACTGCTCACTCAGTAAAAGCACATGATAACATTTCCATATTCGTATGCGGTGGTCTGTGGTGGTGGGTTTGTAAGAGAGAGAGTCGAGAGAGAGGAAAAAAATTTGGCAATTTTGATATCCGTGCTAATTTCAATTCCTTATATCTTTTGACATAGATCTTAAAAAATATGCAATTGTTTGATAATTCTCGATTAGTTCTATTATACAAAGTTTTCAAACTCATGAAAAACATTTCGTCGATGAAAATGACCGAGCCCCAAAGTATTAAAGTCATCTCATTTTCGTCCCCAATATAAATATTGGGGACATTTAGTCCCCAACATATCAATTTTGTACCAATCAAGTCCCCAGGTCCAACAACGTTAGTTCCATCCGATAAATTGAGGAGCGTCCTTGTCCTTTCACCCACCCCTAACTTTCAGTCTGAGAAAAAGAAAAAAAAAAAAAAGAGAGTTACAGCGCATGGCAGCCATGGCCACGACCGCGATGGTCGCCGGTTGGGCTTCCTCTCATCCCTTCACTCTTTTCCACCCTCATCCTCTCTGCCCCTTTCTCTTCCATGACGACTCACCCCTCCAAGAAACGGGTCGAATCCTTGCCTGAATCTTCTTCCACATCTTCCATGGCAACTCACACACACACAAAACAAACAGCTATACATGCATGCATGTATGAAAAAATTGAGGCTCGCATCTGTGTATGAAAAGAGAACCAATCAGTGCGCATTTCTTTCTTAATTTATTTGCCACTTTCTTGCTTTTGGGTAATCTTGGGGTAGAAGCTTAATTAATGTCATCTTCTAATTCTGATTTCCCAGCAAAAGCACACACTCACATGCATATATAGATTGATACATACACACACACACAAACGAGGGCTGTTGATTGTTAAGGACGAATGATCGGCTGCGATGATCAGATTAGAGTGAAAATATTTGATTTATGGTTTTTGCAGAGAAAGATGGAGAGGCGCTAAAGAGTTTTTTGGATGGAATGAGCTTTTTTCTTGAACTGGGCCGAAGCGGGGGGGGGGGGGGGGGGGGGGGGGCTATCGGATGGGATTCGCTAAGGTGAGTCGCCACTGTAGAAGAAAGTGGGGCATAGAGGAGGAGGAGGAAGGGGGAAGAGAAAGAAAAGAGGAGAGGGAGCCAAGATGACGACCTTGGCCACTGCTGCAACCCTCTTTTTTGTTTCTTCGACTGGAAATTAGGAGTGGGCAAAATGACCAAGGCGCCCCTCAATTTGAGGGATGGAACTAACGCCATTGGACTTGAGGACTTAATTGGTGCAAAATTGATACACTGGGGACTAAATGTCTGCAATGTTTACATTGGGGACGAAAATGAGTCGGCGTTAATACTTTGGGGACCAAAAAGATAAATAAGCCAAAAAATTTTGAATGCAGCGTGAATAATGGTGGGGCTAGGTTTCCAACAAAATGTCGTTTATGATAACCCTTGGATGGTACAAGTATCTACCAAAACCCCATTGTAGAATGAATTGTGGAGATTTATGTAGGGGATACATTTGGAGCGTTGATTATCTTTTGGATTCAAGAAGATAGGACTCGCTGTGATAATGGCTTAGATTACACGATGGAGAGGGAGTATCACATTAATCGTTATATGGATTGTTGCTTACTTGGTTACAAAGAAACTTGAATATTGGTAACATAAGCTAGATGTGTTCTTAATTGTTATATCTGTTATCTGTGATTTTCTGGATGTGTGATTTTTTTTGCATTGCTTTGAAACATATTTTTAGTAATCGATTACATGCATTTTATTATCACATTTAGTTTAGTGATAAACTATGATGCACGGATTGGAAGACAAACATAGTGGGTGACTCGGACAAATATAAGGGCACTATAGTTCTAAAAAAAGGGGGACAGAGACATGGCTAGTTACACGAAAATTTTCTGCTTCATTTTTTAGTTATGCGAACCTGTATTCAGTCAGACTCCTATAGAGTGCATTATTGGCTAATTGTACAGGCCTATATACATACACAATTGTACATATTGCTTTTACGTCCCATTACTACTGGAGTTAAAAATATGAAAAAACCTTGTGCTGGTGTAACATGAAAAAATAGCTTTTCGTTATTAGCTCCCACTGCATAACCATCTATGTCTTGAGCATGACTATGACCTCTTCTGCTAATTCACCAATTGTTAGTTCTGCTTTTGGATTAAAAATGCAAAGATTATTATACCTCATGTCCTATTAAACATAGATCAGAAAGTATAATATGCCCATGAAGGATGAAAACATGATTTCTGAATGCAAACTTCCTTTATATATTCACCTAAGTTGATTGTGTGGGGTTGTCGATCAAGATTGAAACCTCTTGTCTGAGCTCCTGGTTGGAGGAACTTAACTGAGCGTTGCACCGAGCGTGTCCGTTGTGACCGAATCGTCACATCTGACCCACCTTGGGACTATTGGGCCCTTTGTTAGACAGCTGAGGTCAATAGTAAAATAGAGTAGTTGGTTTAGGTTGGTATGAGCTAGCCTTAGCACATGCAATTGTATAGCAGTCAGTTTCTTTGATTTCTATTCCCTAACTTTAAAAAATTGCTTGATTATTTTGGAATTCAATGCGCTAAATTTTGATGATCATGTGTTGAGTGGGTTTGCGTGAGTGTGTGGTGCTATAACTTTTGAAAATAAAATGAGTGAGGCCCATTGGTCAATGCTTTTGAATGAGTGCCTTCAAACATGAGCTCATTTGCTATTAGAATTCATTGTTAGTTGGCATTCTCTAAAGGGATGTGATGAAATATGCAAGTTTTTTTTGTATCTAACTTAATCCATGAATTGTTAAAACTACTCTATGTATATTTTGTGAAGGTTATGCAGGTTGAATGAGTGGATCATTATGTAGTGGTTTAATTGAGTTACGTTGTGACCAATTTTTTGTTTTTTTTGGTGAAACTTAGACAACTTTGTTTTTGTAGTTGTAAATTGGTAGTATATTTTTTTGAAATTCCGGTAGTGAAAAATTTGTAGATTTTTATTTGTGGTTGAAAAATTGATAGGTGTTTCAGGTAGTGAATAAGTTATTGAGAAATGTCAAGTTGTTTTCGGTAATGATTTTTTTTTGCTGGGTATGTGAGTGAAAAAGTTGTGTTGTAAAATTTTTTTTCAATTGATAAAATGTGTTAAGCTTTTAGTATTTTTTGTTAGTGAAAATGAGATGGTAAAGTGCATTAAGTTTTTTGTGATTTGTTGGTGGAAACGGGGCCTCACTTGAATTGATTAGATGCACCTTGGTTGTTGCTTATTTAAAAAATCTTCTCTTGAAAAAGTTGGGTTCGTTATCGAATTGGTTAGAAGCAAAGAATGGTAGGTTAATTTAGTTGTTCTCAAGCACGGGTTCATTCGCTAGTATATATTGTTACGTCCCCAATTTTCAACATAAATATAAAAGATTTTTGTAATAAAAATCCTCACAATATCCGTACAATACCCAAAAGATCTCAATATTTTCTTTTCTGTAATTGCATTTCAAAGTCCAATAGTTTCCAAAATATTACATCATTGGCTCAACGGCCCCAAATTGACATTAGTTTCAAGTGTCAAGAGAGTTAAGAGTTTACAAATGTTCCTTAGTCAAAGAATTACAACTTAAGTTACAAATACTAGGGCTGCTCGCGGTCCGGTTCAGTTCGGATTTTTAGGAATCCGAGGACCGAACCGCTAGTCACGGTTTTTTCAAAATGAAATCCGTGTCCGGACCAAAAGTCCTACGGTCCGGTTTCAATCCAATCCGTGACTCGCGGATCGGTTACGGTTTTGTCCACGGATTTTAGCAAAAAAAAAAAGCTCAAGCATATATCCCACGATAAAATGGAAGAATGTTACATTCAAAATTAAGTTTAACGCCACCAGAAAGTACTTGTTACATAAACTACCAAAGGCTTACTTCAGAAATCAAATTCAAAAGAATCTAAAACACTAGTAGGATTGTATCATTAGAGTACATTATATAACATAAAAGAACCGGAAAAGAAACGAACTACTGAAACTCAACTAAGGTTATCCGTAATTTTTACGAAAAAACTACGATTTACTCCCTATATTTTATGTACATCTACACTATATCCTATTATTAAGATAAAATACTAAAATTGGTAGAAAAAGTGTTAACATTACTAACAATTTATTATATAAATACACACACATATATTATTTATATAAAATAAATATCTCACGGTCCGATTCGATTAATCCACGGTTTCGTAATGAAAATCCGTGGACCGAACCGCGAGTCACGGTTTTCTAATTTTTCAATCCGTGTCCGGACCATTAATCCACGGACAAAATCCAAAAGGTACTGATCGGTTCGGTTCGGTCCGGTTTCACGGTTCACCGAATTTTTTGAGCAGCCCTAACAAATACATCTTTCGAAAGAAATTCACAAAGATGAATAGATAACTCCTTTGATTAACTTTCAAAAAGGTATGTCCACACTTTAAGCACTCCAATCATGCAAGCTATTTATCCGGGTTAGCACCTGAAAATAATATAAGGCTTGAGCTACACTAGCCCAGTAGAAAAGTTTACGCAAACTGTATATGCAAATGAGCAACACAGATAAACAAATGAAGGAAATCAAACGACAATGAATGTAAGCACAACTTGTCATGGTCAAAGTGTCCAACTATCACCAATCTTTCATCTTGACATACACTTATATCCTGTTCATTTCATTCGTGTCTCAATAACTTGTATCATTAGTGCGTCTGAGCCGAAGTTCCTACTGGGCTAATTGTGGGACCTCGATATCCCCTACCAAGCGTCCACTTTGAAGGTTAGACCTTAAGTATTCAATATGAGCATTAGCCCCTGCCGGGCTAATTATGGGACCCTGATATCTCCTGTCAGGCACCCACCCGTCGATGGGCCCCGAGTGTTCGCGTGTCGTTCACATGCTCATGTATATCGTTCGTATTTCAACGTGCAATAACGTACATTTCACATTTCTTAACTCAACGAGTTCATTCAAGTCCATCGGATACCACTCTTGTGTGAAACAAGTAATACTCTCCAAAACACTTGAAAAAATGCATAAACAAACCCATTAGAGTCGATGAGATCAAAGCTCCAAAAAGTGGTTTGGAAAAAAACGTAGGAAAAGCAACTCCTAGACACTGTGCCTACTGGTAGGTGAATAAGTCCTACTGGTAGAGGATGAGAATTCTGCACTTGTCCTATTGGTAGGTGAAAGTTCCTACCAAAAGGAAATGAAGATTTTGAGCTGCTGCAGTACGTTTGAGCTGGTTATGAAGAATTTCTCACTTGTCCTACCAGTAGGTGAAAAGTTCCTACCGGTAGGGAGAGTGTTTTTCAAGCAATTTTGACAGGATTTTCAGATTTTGATCCAATTTCAATATCAACCAATGCAAGCACAAAGATGACACAAAAACACTCAAATAACATATAAAGAGAGGTAGAATTCCCTACCTCGAGTATCCAAGCCGAAACCGAAGAGATTGAGCAAGCTCTAGCTTTCGGAATCCAAACTGAGCCAAATACACCGAACCGAGCCCTATCCAACGCGATACGTGCCCTAACACGCAAGTAGAAGATGGAGTTGAGGTTGATTGTTGTGGGTTTTGAGTGAGTTGAGTGAAAATTTGGAGAGAGAGGAAGGGAGCCAAGAAAGAGAGACGTGAGGGAGGTGGAGGAGAAAAATGATTCTCTACCCCCTTACCCTCCTATATATATTAGTCCAAAAATATATCACACTTGCACCCCTTCCACAATCAATTCTACTACTTTAACCCCCAAAGCACGTAAATTCTATTCTTTCCCAATAATCAAGCATTTATAAAAATATTAACATTAATAAAATAAATGCGGGTCTCTACATATATAAACACCACGGTTCAAGTCCACACCCTCTTACCTTTTGCACCTCCCATTTCCTGATCGAAATTCGATAATCCTAACCGCTCAATATGATCAGAACGTGATTTTAAGAGTATCCGCGAAAAATCGGCCAAAAAAATGACCGGGAAGGACTTGATTTGAGTAGTTTTTTATTGAACAGTTCAATAAAAAACTACTCAAATCAAGCTTTTCCCAGTAATTTTTTTTTGCTGATTTTTTGTGGGTACCCTTTAAAATATGTTCTAATCACATTGAGCAGTTTGAATCATCGAAATTCGATCGGGAACAATGAGGTGCGGACCGTAACAAGGTCCGGGATCCTTGATTGGATTTGGATTTATATATATATATATATATATATTTATTTATTTTTGGTTGCCCTAGCCTTGGGGGTTGCCCATGTCCACGGGCTTGTGAAGCTTACCCCTGGGCCAGCCTTGATTGTGTGTTGGGTATCCCCTTAATCTGAACTGCAAATATTGTAAAGCTTGTTGAGGAGAAATTTTTTTTCAAAATGTTGAGAAGAACATTCATAAAAAAATTATCATGACCAGACATTGATTCGTATAAAAAAAGGACATTGATAACTATTTAAATAATTTATAGAATTAATCGTTGTGTTTTTTGTACCTATTGATTGATACTCAATTAAGATAATATTTTTTTTATTAATGCTGTTCTCAACAAGCCCTACGGAGATAAAGGAACACCCGACAGACTATTATCTAACTTTTTCTCAAAATTCTTTTAGAATTTTACAATCCCAAATTCTAAATAAAAAATTGGAAGGCTGGATCAATTACTTACAATGATATGATTGAGCTAATTTTTTAAAAGATCAGTCAAACAATTAATTTAAAATCATATTAATTTAAAATCATTAAACGGCTTAGAGAAGTTACACGAAAACCTCAAAATAGATCTCATAGGATAACTTCTGAATTTGAGTAAAAACTTCATTAATAACATAGTTGCAATTTATGAACAACATAATAAGACACAAATTTGAGAAAAAAATTGAGCCTCCTTTACTTTGGTGAAAATTTCGAGTCTCCTCTGCTTTGGTTAAAAGCAATTGATAAGTATGATTTTGAGGCAAAGACCTAGAATTTAGTCTGTTAATCGAGAAAAAGTTCTTTTCAGTTAATCTGGACAAGGGGCTGTCAAGACAGTTCCTTGTGGGTTCCCTTTGTGCATTTTTTTGAAAAATTCAACTCGTGCATCTTGTAGGGCTCGCAAAATATTGTATCTACGTAAAAAATCAGCATGTCCGAACATCGATAGGCATGTCAAAAAATGAGTTTTTAGAAGAAAAAATGGACGACCGTGATCTGTCAACTATTTTTAAAGTTACACTGTTTACAGTCGTCCATTTTTGTGTGTAAGAACTCAACTTTTGAATACCTATCGATATCCGGATAAACTAATTTTTTGTATAGATACATAATTTAGCGGACCATACAAGATGCACGGTTCGGATTTTCCAAAAAAATGCGTAAAGAGGGCCCACATGGAGCTGTCCGGACAGCCCCTTGTCCGGATCAACCGGACAGAACTAATTCTCCCGTTAATTATGATAAACTACTGGCAAATGTGACTGTGTTTGTGACCTTTGACTAAAGTAAAGAGTAACTAGTAGTGAAGTAATGGCAAAGACGAAAGAATAGGACTCCTTCCAAGTAGGAGTTCAGACCCAGAAATCAAAGAGTCAACCGCACCAATCACCTCCAGCCACGTATCAGCGGAGATGCTTCATCTTTTCTTTTGCTTTTGTTCCCCCGTCAAGCGCCTCCTCGTGTACTGATTACATCACTCCTCCAGCTATGAAAGCATCTACAGCAGATACAGATTCGTTCGAACCCAGAGTAGATCACAACAACATTGCTCATTGTCATTCTTATTGGAGTACTCTCAAACCTCTCTAGTCTAGTCTAGATATTAATATGCCTAGGCAGAACCGGTTGGTGGACGGGTTGATACCCGGGTCGTGCAAGATCCGGAAGAGGGGTTGCTCGCCGACGTCTTCGACGACGTCGTCTGTCCTCCAGAACTACAAGTTCAAGCGCGCCATCTTGGCGAGTACGGGTCGGCGATCGAGATCCGGCACGCCCGTCCCGAGTTGGAAAAATGCTGCGGCGCCGGAGGAGGCGGCGCCGTCGCGGAGCGGGGGCGGGAGGGCTGCGGTGTCCGCGAGGAAGCTGGCGGCGGCACTGTGGGAGATGAACGAGGTTCCGTCACCCAAGGTTGGAGAGAGATTGGAGGAAGCGGAGGAGAACAAGAGGGAGAAGGTGAAGAAGAAGAGTGAGATGATGAGGGTTAGAGAGAGAGTAGGGGCCAGGTCGATACATTCTGGTTCGGGTTCGCTTCCTCCGCATTTGTCTGATCCCTCTCACAGTCCTGTTTCTGAGGTGGGTTAACATTTCTTGTAACTCCGTTCACTTGTCAAGAAATTAGTGCAGGAAAATTAATCCCGAGAAAATTGAGGTAAAGATGCGTTCACTTGATACAAATAAATATAAGGGGAAGTTGAAGAGTCGTAGCTTAATTATGTAGAAACTAGTGTGGAAGCAATATTCGTGCAAAATCTTGCTTGTTTTGCTGGGCAAGTTTTGTGGGAAAGCTAATTGGGAAAGTTTGAGACGTCAGTTTCACAATTTTCCTACTAACTGAACACGTTAAAAATGCAGGGAAGTTAAACGCACATTTTTCCTACTAACTGAACACATTAAAAATGCAGGAAAGTTAAACGCTACCGCGCTTTCCTTTTATTTCCTTTCACTGCAGCTAAATGGGGCCTGTAAGGGGAAAAAAATCCGCGTAGTAGTGTTTTAACACCTCTTGAGATCAACACATGTGGCTTCTCGCCGAAACCCTAGTTCTTGAAAACAAGACACCGTAATTGCACCTTTGCTGCTCGTTAGCAAAGGCCCTACGATGCCAAAGTATTTCGTACTCACAAAACCCTAATTCACAGTAGGTAAAATAACGAATGACCATGTACCTTACTTCGTGGGTGTTACCTCTTATTTATAGATATAGACTTACTTGCTCCCCAAGTAGACTTGCTGCCCAAGGATTCCTTCCACATATGGAATTCCCTCCCATGCGATAACTCAATCTCAATCCCTATAATCATGAGATACTTTTCTATCACGTAGGATCCTTATTCTATGACCTCTAGAACATTATACCGCCACTCCACGCCACTTTAGGCAGTTCACCTAGGGTTTGTCTTCTATATCGGACCACAGGGATCAAGAGCTAAGTTATTGTATTTCTGAAATCAATTCTTTATTTAATTCAAGAAAGTGATTGGAGTTTGATTAACTAAAATTATCTAAATAATTAAAAGCAAGAGAGATGTTGAATTCAAATATGGAAAAGGTCTTAGGGTTTCGAATCCACCCTAACTTCGTAACCAAGCAATTATATTTTAATTTTAGGAAACCAATTACTGAACGACAATGATTCGCCAAAAGCTACAAGCCCTAACGATATCGCCAAGAAAATAGCATGTAATTGAAAATTGGGCATAACCTATCTTCGGTTGGCACGAATCGTCTTCGATTCTATAACTAATTAATCTAGGCACGACTCGTCTTTCCTAGGCATAAATTATCTCAATTCTCAATTCCATACCCAAGAATATCGTTACATAACTATGTATTTGTAATCACAGAAAACAAACACATAATACTAGATTGGAAGAATAATATTGAATCATAAAAACAAGTCTCATCATTATGCAACCGTCGTTTTGGTAATCGAAATCCATAATCAAAATAAGAACTTAGTTACTTGGTTAGGGTTTCATCTGCACCCTAAGAAAGAAGATTAGTTGCTCATGGCTCGAAGAGGATCAGAAGACGTTGGGTTAATCTCCATGGTCAACAACAGCATGTAACCCATTGCCTCCCACGTCCTTCAGCCGTTCCCACGTCAGATTTTCTTTTCCACGGCCAAGAGCTACTGCTTTCTTTTACGTTTTTCTTTTCTCCCGGTCAGAAGAACTACCTTTCATCAGTAGGTATCATGTTCTTTATATAGGATTTCAAAGCTTATTACATAAAGGTCCCTTGGAGCTCGGATAACATTGAATTAGCAATAGAACTTTGAAACTCTTGCACTTTAATCCCGAACTTCGATTAAATCTTTGTTTCTTTTTCCAAAATCTCAGATAAACGGCCTTGAGCAACCTATAAATATAAAAGCACATAATAAATACGAATTAACAAATATAAAAGACTAATAAATATAGATTGGGGGGGCCAAAATATGTATTTTTTGACACTTATCAACAGCCGACCATAACATGTATTTGGCGTCACTGCCTAGCAACCTCCCGTGTCTCTTATACGCTATGGAGCATACTAACCACTGTGCACATGCATCATCTGTTCGGCAACACGCCTAGCAACCTCAAGTGTTGCGTATGTGTTCGGCATTATCTCCTAGCAACCTAACATGGTGCCGCCTACCAGTGCACCTATTAGGCATCATCGCCTTGCACGCTCACGTGGTCCTGTTAGGCATCATTGCCTATCACGCTCACATGGTACAGCCTACCAGCGCACTTGTTAGGCATCATCACCTAGCACACTCACATGGTGCCGCCTACCAGTGCACACTTGTTAGGCATCATCGCCTAACACCCTCACATGGTGCCGCCTACTAGGGCACTTGTTAGACCGTACCGTGCACACTCACGTAGTGCTCCCATGCTGTCATGTGATATGCACGTGCTCGGGCTGTCTTCCCTCTGTTCGGGAAAATCCCTCTTCAATTGCTCCCCAACTTTATCTGTCATTGTTGTTCCGAATTGATGGAATAAAGATACTCGTTATACTGCTTGGCCTCTGTGGTGCTTGGCCTCCCATTTTGCAACTTGATAACCGGGTGCTCGTCCTGGTCGGCAGAGTGTTTGGGTGTCGTGATCGAACTTTAGTCTTACCCTTTGTACTTCTGCATTTTGTGGCAGTTTAGACTTCTTTATTTCCATTTGGTATTTCGCCCTGTGCGGCGCTTAACTTTCATTCTTTAATTATCCCTTCATGGCATCTAACTTTATTCTGCGCATCTCTCATGGCATTGTTTGGTACCTTTGCTCGGGCTGCCCATATGGTAAACTGCGTATATGTGCAATGGCTTTGTGCATTATGTCAAGCTTTCAATGCCTTAGAAGTTTCTTACCACTATATTTTGCCCAAAGTCCATTCATGCTTAGCAACAAGTCCCTTCACCTAAATTTGCTCGTACTTTGGAATTCTCTGGCAGTACATGTTGCCATCTGCTAGGCAAGTTTCCTTTGATTGCCTTTTGCCAGGCATATTTGTGGCTGAGTTCTTTCACACTTGTCCACTACTTTAATCTAAGTTTTAGCAGAAAATTAGCTAGTTTCTCAGTATTGTCTGTTGCCGTAGCCTAAGCAGACTTTTTAGTATCACTCGTTGCTATAGTCTAAGTTTATTCATACTGCCAAATCGTCAAGCATTATTCATTGCTATGGCCTATGTGTATTCATACTTAGCCAAACCTCAGCATCATTCGTTCCTATCGGACTAAATGTATTCGTATTTAGCCAAATCCTAGTGTCCTTTGTTGCTATCGGGCAAAGTGTATTCGTAACTCAACCAAATTATGAGTTTGATCGTACTCAATCAGATTTTGGCATTGTTCATTGCCATGGCCTAAGTTTATTCACACTTAGCCAAATTCTGAGTTTAATTGTACTCAATCAGATTTTGGCATTGTTCATTGCCATGGCCTAAGTTTATTCACACTTAGCCAAATTCTGAGTGTGATCGTACTCAATCAAATTTCGGCATTGTTTATTTCCATGGCCTAAGTTTATTCACACTTAGCCAAATTCGGAGTTTGATCGTACTTTATTGGATTTTGGCATTGTTCCTTGCCATGGCCTAAGTTTATTCACACTTGGCCAAATTCAGAGTTTGATCGTACTCAATTGGATTTTGGCATTCTTCCTTGCCATGGCCTAAGTTTATTCACACTTAGCCAAATTTGGAGTTTGATCATACTCAATCTGATTTCGGCATTGTTCATTGCCATGGCCGAAGTTTATTTACACTTAGCAAAATTCAGAGTTTGATCGTACACAATCGATTTTCTTATGAATACTCTTTGCTCCTCAGCATGGAAGCAAAGTGTCCTTGGGTCCATACTAAGCTAGTTCTTGCTAGGACCGAACATATACAATAAACATGCTGGAAATAATTTCTTTCAAGCAAAACAGAATCATAATTCTACCAAAGCAACTTTGTAGCTGAGAGAAACATTGAACGCTAAATCTTACTAAGTTTAATTCCACTACTTAACTTTCTCATTAAAAGTTTCCCAATACCTTTTCGCGTACTCTCTTATCGTTTCGCATTCCTTCTGTCTCATCGAGGCCAACATCTGAAAAGTCTTTGGAGCTGTTCAGCTCGCCAACAATCATGCAGTAAACTCTTCGGAGATCTGCTTCCAGCTCTTAATGGAATTGGGAGCCAACTTATAGAACCAGGCCACTGCTACTTGCCCCAAACTTGAGGGAAACATTTGTTAAAACAGTGCATTATCACCTGCAAGCATGAACACGGTCTGCTGATAGTGTTGGATGTGAGAAACGAGATCTGTGCTCGTCTCGTAGAGCATGATCGTCCCATGCTTCACCTTGCTCGAGGTAGCCAGGGCTTCATTGTTGTCCTAACTTTCCACCAGAGTTGTTCTTCTGTTGGGGGGCATCCCTACTTCGAGAGGGATGACTGCCTCACTTTCATATACCGATGAGTACAGTGTTTCACCGGTCGACCTTCTTGGCGTAGTTCGGTACGCCTAGAAGACAGTTGACTGCTCGTCTGGCCACTTGCCCTTCTTCTTCTCAAGCCTTTTCTTAATCTTCAAGATTTTGACACTGTGCAGTTCAGCAAGCAAAACTTCGTACTTAGTTACATTGTTTGAGGTATTAAAACTATGCTAAACAGCTTGTTCCAACACCAGATCGAGAGCATATCACGATTCCTGCTCCTGAACTGAACTGTATACTTTTCACTCCTCTGGATCCTGCTAGATGGACTTCTCCCTACTTCGTAATCTCCCACTCATGGGGTTATTACGAGAGCATGGTTGTGCGGCAATTACACACTTTCTCAGTTTTTGTCTGTAAAGGTGCTCGACCAGAATTCTCCTATTCAAGCACTACCAGAATTCTCTGCCTTTCGTAGGTCTTTCTTTAAGTCTTCGATTTCTCGCTCTCGTTTCTTCATACGCTTGTATCTCTTCGAGACTTTTGTAGTCCCGAGTACCTTGTGATCGCCTAACAAACTCAGATTGATCTTCGTGATTGCCTAACAGACTCAAATTGGTCTTCATGATCACCTAACAGACTCAGATCAGTCTTCATGATCGCCTAACTGACTTAGATCGTTTTGAGAGTCGCATAGCAGGTTCAGACTGCTTTGCGCGATCGCCTAATAGATTTGGACAGCTCTGCACGATCACCTAGCATATGCAGATTGCTCTATGTGATCACCTAGAAGATCCAGACTGCTTTGCGCGGTCGCCTAGCAAATTCGGACTGCTCTGAATGGTTGCCTAGCAGATTTAGATTGCTCTACGCGATCGCCTAACAGATTTGAACTGCTCCTCGAGATTGCCTAGCACATTCAGATTGCTCTATTCTATTGCCTAACATATTCAGATTGCTCTATGCGATTGCCTAGGAGATTCAGATTGCTTTGCGTAATTGCCTAGCAGATTCAGATTGCTCTACGTGCTCAACTAGCAGCTTCAGACTCCTCGAGATCGCCTACGATCAGACCAAATCCCCGCTTTCGATCTCGGGATCTTAATTTGCTCCCCCAATCCTTGGAGCATACATCATCAACGGACTTACTCTTAGCCCCACTCTGTGCGCCAGGTGGAGAGGGAGTTGTCTCCTTTTCCCTATCGGATCATCCTCCATTTTGGAGTCTTTGTGCTTCCAAAAAACATTGTTGATCTCATAGAACTACTTAGTTTCCCACAGATGGGCCAATTGTACGGGGAAAAAATCCACTCATTTGTGTTTTAACGCCTCTTGAGATTAACACACATGCCTTCTCGCTGGAACCCTAGTTCTGCAAAACAAGACACTGTGAGCGCAACTTTGCCTCTCGTTGGCAAAGGCCCTCCAATGCTAAAGTCAGTATTTTGTACTCACAAAACCGTAATTCACAGTAGATAAAATAACGAATGACCACGTACCTTTCTTCTTGGGTGTTACCTCTTTTTTATAGCTATTGACTTACTTGCTCCCCAAGTAGACTTGCTGCCCAAGGATTCCTTCCACATTAGGAATCATTCCCCCATATGTAATTCCCTCCCATATGATAACTCAATCTCAATCCCTATAATCATGGGATACTTTCCTATCATGTAGGATCCTTATTCTATGACCTTCTAGAACATTATATCGCCACACCACTTTAGGCAGTTCAACTAGGGTTTCTCTTCTGTGCGTTCTGGTGCACGCTAACCACTGTGCACCTACATCACGTGTTAGGGTAACTCATTGAACAACATCACTTGTTCGGCCATACCAACGAGCACCTTTATGTGGTACACCCGACCAGAGCATGTATTCGGCGTCACTGCCTAACAAGCTCACGTGTCTCTTATACACTATGGAGCATACTAACCACTGTGCACATGCATCATCTGTGAGGCAACATGCCTAGCAACCTCAAGTGTATGCCTAGCAACCTCAGGTGTTGCGTACGTGTTCAACATTATCTCTTAGCACCCTAACATGGTGCCGCCTACTAGCGCACTTTTTAGGCATCATAACCTAGCACGCTCACATGGTCTCACTTACCAGTGCACCTGTTAGGCATCATTGCCTAGCACGCTCACATGTTACCACAATACCGCCTACCAGCACACTTGTTAGGCATCATTGCCTAGCAAGCTCACATGGTGCCGCCTACTAGGGCACCTATTAAGCATCATCGCCTAGCTTCCTCACATGGTGCCGCCTACCAGGGCATTTGTTAGGCTGTACTGTGCACCTCATTTAGAGCTCCTATGCAGTCATGTGTTATGCACATGCTCGGGCTTTGTTTCCTCTGTCCTCTTCAGAGCCTATGAGTTTTTAGTGGTTTGTGGCTGTTTGGTTGGTGAGAAAATGCTAGGAAATAAAAAATGGGTAAACGAGCACTCTCAAAGTTTATGTTTGGCTGCCGCCAGTGTTCTAAAACTCGGAAATACTCGGCGAGTACTCGGTACTCGGTGCCTAGCCGAGTAGAATTAGGGCTACTTGGTGGAATTACTCGGCCAGCCTATTACTCGATATTACTCGGCGAGTACCAATTACTCTGTAAAACGAGCTTACTCGGAAGTGGGGAGAAAATCGAAAAAAAAAAGAAAAAATGGGGTAAAATACATAATATGGAGGGATATGGAGAAGAAGAGGAGGAATAATTGACTACTAATTTCGTACTTTGTTTTATTTGGTTTGAACGTTGAACTTTGTAATTGACTATTAATTTCGTACTTGGTTTCATTTGGTTTGAACGGTAAACTTTGCAATGGACTAGTAATTTTGTACTTAGTTTCTTCTGGTTTGAACTATGAACATTGAACTTCTCATTATGCATTATGAATATCATTTGGGGAACATATAAAAAAAAAATCCAAGTAATTTTTACTCGCCGAGTACTCGGCCTACAAGGTACAAGGTGGCCGGCCAAGCGAGTACCGAGTACCGAGTTTTAGAACATTGGCTGCCGCAATAAATATTTTCGTATATTTGTTTGTCTGTAGTTTACAATTGGAAGTATAAGTGGGCTATGAGGACTTAGATATTTTGGGCCTGATTCTGGTGCATAACTGTTTTGACTTCAATTTGATGTCATTTAGTTGGTTTGATATGCTTCTCAAAGGAGCAATAGTTCACCTTAAAATCAACATACTCAGTCCGTCCCACTTTAAATGTTTCCTACAGGAATCCGTGCAATTTCAAATCCCAAAAAAAAATATTTCTACATATTATTTTCTTTAATTTCTGACACCAAATTAAAGTGCTCATTGATTACTTTAATTTGGTGTAAGAATAAAAAAATATATATGTAGAAATAATTTTTTTTTTTGGGCTTGAAAATGCATGGATCCCCATATGGGACATTTAAAGTGGGACGGAGGGAGCAAGTTTTATCTAGTATTTTTCAATGACTGGAAATTTTGAAATTACTAATTGAAGCTTCATGTATTGCTAATTGAGAAGTTTTCTTGGAATATGGTTCCAAATTGGTTACCTAGGGTATGAAGTTAAAAAATTTCTTTTGCAGCAAAATTATTCGTATCCATTTTCTCTACAAATTATAGGAAACACAAAAGTAAACTTCTTAAAGCGGAATGGAGGCTAGCATTATTGCAAATTTTCTGTTGCTTTTGCTTTGAAGTTGGATTATGTTGTTTTTTATTTTCCCTGTTGATTGTATCTGTTACCAAATTGCTAGTTTCCCTTATAATTTTTTGATTCTTTCGGACGTTGCAGAGGATGGATCGTACAGGTAGTCGCAATAGGAGGACTTCATCAATATCTCATAGGATCAGGCTTGCAGACAAGAATGTTGGCCTTTTGGATTCACTTAGCAGTGCCAGTTTAATGGAGGTTACACCTAAATATTTCCATTCTTTGACACAAACTTCTTAATCCTTTTGGTCCTTTGGATTCATTTTTTTCAGTCTTTCGCACAATCTTTCAACCTTCTGGTTGACTAGTAATTATTTTACATTGCCAACATACTGCTTTTTAGGGCGTTTTACAAGGATTGGTTTAGACAGAGCTGTGTTATACCAAGGAACACCATTACTCTAGTGAAAAGTTGCAAGCATAAACTTAGTTTTATTTGTATAATGGGAGTTGCATGTTGAATTCAGGAGAACGAAATATTGAGAGAATATTTCTGTATTTCTTGAATGAATTCTTTACAAAGATACAAAGCCCTTTATATACAAAGAAAGGAAGGAAGTTAAACTAGGAAAGAATAAATATACAATATTCCTATACTACAATCAAGGATCTTCAATCAATCAATTAGGCAACCGGATTTTCCTCTAACACTCCCCCTTAGGTTGGAGAGTGAATATCATGAAGTCCCAACTTGCCACTTAGGTATGGAAATTGTTCCTTTCCCAAAGGTTTGATGAAGATGTCTGCAAGTTGAGATCTTGACTGGACATAGGATGGTGCAATTACCCCTGCTTGTAATTTTTCCCGAACAATGTAGCAATCAATCTTTATATGTTTCGTGTGTTTGGGATTTTTGGCAATGTGGAGAGCTGCCTAGTTGTCACAAAATAAGGATGCTGGCTGGCTTTGTGGAACTTTGAGATCTTGCGAAATGTGCTGTGTCCATGTAATTTCCAAACATGTTGTAGCCATGGCTTGATATTCAGCTTCAGCAGAAGAACGAGCTACGTTGGTTTGCTTCTTTGACTTCCAAGAAATTAAAAAATTTCCTAAAAATACACAGAATCCTGTAATCGAATGTTGAGTTGTCTCACAACCTGTCCATTCTGAATCACAATAAGCTTAACGTAGGATCATTGAAAGAAGGAAAGAATAATCCTTGACTAGGATTCCCTTTGATGAAACATAAAACTCTTAGAGCGGCTTCCCAATGTGGTTTCTGAGGATTCTGCATGAATTGACTTAGGATTTGCATAGATATACTAAGTTTGGCCTTGTTAATGTTCGGTAAATCAATCGCCCAACCAATCTTCAGTTTTTCGTTGGATCATATAATGGATCGCCATCATCGGGATTCAGTTTCAAATATGATTCCATTGGGAAAGAATTAGGACAGGATCCTAATAAACCCACATCGTTTAGAATATCCAATGCATATTTCGGTTGGGAAATGAAAATTCCCTTTTTGGACCAAGAGACTTCAATGCAAGAAAATATTTGAGGGCACCAAGATCTTTGATGTGGAATTGTTGCGAGAGAAAGTCTTTGAGGGACTTGATTGGCTGTTCATTATTGCTGGTGACAATAATATCGTCCACATAAATAAGTACTGCAGTAAATGTGTTACTTTCAGACTTGTTAAATAGAGAATAGTCAGCCTATGATTGAGTGAAACCTGCCTTTTCGAATAGCACAAGAAAATTTGGCAAACTAATTACAGGAAGCTTGCTTTAAACCATATAATGACTTATTGAGCCGACATACCATATTCTCCCCTTGTCGGCGAAGGCCAGAAGGAATGTCCATGTAGACAACCTCATCAAGATCGCCTTGCAGAAAGGCATTATGAACATCCATTTGATGGAGGATCCAATTGCGAGAAGCAGCCACTATTAAGAGACAACGCATGATGGTCAGTTTGGCAGTGGGAGAGAAAGTGTCTATATAATCAACTCCTTCAATTTGAGTGTAACCTTTAGCAATGAGGCGGGCCTTGTGACGTTCAATAGACCCATGTGAATTGTATTTGATCTTGTAGACCCATTTGCAGCCAATGGGTTTATGACCAGCAGGTAGAGGAACAAGAGACCAAATATTATTGCAAGTAAGGGCATTCAGTTCAGCTTACATAGCATCCCTCCATTTTGGGTCAAGAATTGCCTGATCATAGTTAGTAGGCTCACGAAGACCAGAGATAGAAGCAAGAAAAGAATAATGGGCTGGAGAAATACGTGAATAAGAGAGAGAATTAGAAAGAGGGTGCCATGTACCTTGGGTTGGACATCATGATGGAATGGATGATTGTGGGGAAGCAGTATGGGCAAAGTGCATTTGATAGTCGGCATGACATGCAAGTCGGGCGCGAGGTCGGCTGGAGTGACGCGGAGCATTGGGTGGTGTGGAAGTAGTAGCGGAAGGTAATGGGTCTAGTAGTGTTATCGGTTGAGTGATTGGTAGTGGAGTGTTGGGTAGAGTGATCGAATGATGAATCTGGTGGAGTAAGGGGGCAGTTGAATCGGTTGGTGTATCGTGGGTAGAGGGCAGTATAATTTGGTAAAGGTGTGTAGTTGAGGTCGGGTGCGGGTCCTGGTGCAGGAACGGGGTGAAAATCAGGAGAAGACGTCCCTTTATAGGGAAATATATGCTCATGAAAACAAACATCCCTACTAACAAATTTTGTGGAAATCTAAATCTAACAATTTATAACCCTTTTGGCCTGTTGGATAGCCCAAAAAAATGCAATGCCTTAGCACGAGGAGCAAATTTAGAAACAAGTTTGACAACAGTAGGATAAGATAAACTTCCAAAAACACAAAGGTGGTCATAAGTGGGTGGATGACCATACAAGCGCTCAAAAGGTGTAATGTAAGAAACGAGTTGATTAGGCAATCGATTGATTAAATAAACAGTGGTGGTAACACACTCACCCCAAAAACGAATGGGTATATGTGATTGGAAAAGGAGAGCACGAGCAACTCGTAATATATGACCATGCTTACGTTCGACAACTCCATTTTGTTGTGGAGTGGAAACGCAAGAGGTTTGAAATTCAACACCTTGAGTTATAAAAATTGATTGTAGAGAAAAAAAGTTCACTTCCATTGTCACTCCAAAAGATTTTAATGTGTGCGTTAAATTGGTTATGAACAAAGGTAAAAAATGATTTAAGTGAGGGAAGAAGCATTAGATTTATGAGACATAAGAAATAACCATGTATAGTGAGTAAAGTCATCCACAATGGTTAAAAAATAAAGGGCACCAGAATGGGTTTGACGTCCATGTGAACCCCAAATATCACAATGGATTAATTGAAAGGGCTAGGTAGAAGAAATAGAACTTGTCTGTTTGGCCTTTGGCCAAACATTACAAATTTTTTCGAAAGGAATAGGAACAGAAGAATTGGACTTAGAGATGAGGCGTAAATAGGCAAGTGATGGGTGGCCAAGGCGATGGTGCCAGGTAGCATTGGGATGGGTATTATGGCAAGCAGTTGGCAATGTGCGATCTGGTGACATGTAATAGAGGCTACCACTTTGCTTACCCCAGCCAATCATCTTCCCCATATCTAAGTCCTGCAAAACACAGAAATCCGAAAACAAAATCACACAACAGTTTAAGGATTGGGTAATCTTATTGGCAGACAAAAGATTTAATCAAGGAAGGCACATGGAGAACATCTTTTAAAACAACATCTTTGTTGAAGAGGAGTGCCAGTAGAGTTAATGGGTACGGTGGAACCGGTGGGTAAATTAACACAAGGTGTGTGGGGCGGATGAGAGTGAACGAATAAAGAATCAAAAGCAATATGGTCCGTGGCACCACTATCTAAAATCCAACAATTCGAGGAGATAGAATTAACAGAGGGATGATTACACAAACTTGCGACATTTGCATAAACATCATTATTACCCTTCTATAATTGTGGCGCATTTTGCCATTGCAGTGGTCAATTGTTGATACTGCTCAGCGAAAAGTCCTGAGAGAGGTGCGGTGGCACCGTTGGGAGACGCGGCATGTGTAGCAGCAGGATTGTAGTGGGCACCATGTTGCTGATTTTGGTGTCCCGGACAGTTGCTTTTTGGTTTAAAATTGGGATCATGCTGTGGGTGCCCAAGTGGAAATCTATACAACTTATAGAAGTTTTTAATGGTATGTGTATCCTTTTTGCAATATCTGCAAAATAATCCTTCAGTATTGGAATTGGAAGGTGAAAAAGACGAGTTACCAGAGAACTTGTTTGGATTGGAGCCTTTAGAAAATCGCATAGCCGCTGCAACTGAGAAATTTTCCCGTGAGCGAATTGTTCCCAATTTCTCGCTGTATCTTGTCTTAGGTCACCATATTGAGCTTCCCGAATTTCGGGTACCGGCTTTAGAAGTGGTATTTGGCCTCAATTGGGATTGTTAGTATCTTTGCGCCCCATGAGAAATTGCATGAGACGATCCTCGTTATTGTGTGATGCCTCTTACTTCACCGCATTGACAACAATTGCACGTGAAAAGAGGGCGGTAAGAATCTAACTCATCCCAAAATCCACTCAACTTCATGTAGTAGTTTTCTATTGACATAGTTCCGTGAACATGTGAACCAATGGAACTTTTGATTTGAAATATTCGGGGCAGATTACCTTGAGCAAAGCGGGCTTGAAAATCCTCCCAAACGTGTTGGGCTGTGGGACCAAAAATCACTCTTGGAACTAGAACCGGTGAAACTGAATGAGAAAATCATGAGATCAACATATGGTTTTGGCTCTTTCCCATAGGTCAAACTCATCGGGATCGGTTGACTTGGAAGGCTTCTTGAACTTTCCAGTAACAAAGCCTAATTTGTTCTTAACAGAAAGAGCAATTTCAACGGATTTGCTCCATGTTGCCCAATTTTCGCCATCTAGTAGTTATGAGCAAAGCTTGGTGGTGGAACTATCTGAGTGATGGAAATAATAATGCCTTGATGGGTCAAGCCATAGTTTGAGACTAGAAGAAGCACTGTCATCTCCTATTATAGGTTGATAGAGAGAATGAAAGGCTTCAGAAAAATCAAAACTTGTATCCAGTTTTGACGGAGAAAAATAACCACGGTGGGAAAAAAAATGCTAGGTATAGAACCCTAGCTCTGATACCATGTTGAATTTAGGAGAACAAAATATTTAGAGAATATTTCTGTATTTCTTGAATGAATTATTTACAACGATACGAAGCCCTTTATATACAAAGAAACTAAACTAGGAAGGAAGTTAAACTAGGAAAGAATAAATATACAATATTCCTATACTACAATCAAGTATCTTCAATCAATCAATCAATCAGGCAACTGGATTTTCCTCTTAACATTGCATTGTAATAAAACGTCTTTGCATGTTAATGGTGTTAGTGTTGTTAGTGGGACTTAAGTTAAGTAGTGGGGTGCTTATGTTGAACTAGTGGAAGAGTGCTTGATAAATAATGTTGGTTGAGAATATGCGTGTAGTGCATGTCAATTAGGAATTTTCCTAATTAGTTACGTTTTGTACCATATGACATGTAAACTTGCAATCTAGAATTTTGAAGTTTGAGTAATATGGGAAATGGAAGATCTAATAGAATCTGGTTCGAGGAAATGGAATTCTTTGCTATTAGTGAAAATATCTGCTGCTTTTGTGCCAACCCTCGTTGGAAGAACTCTGGGGAAGGCAACAACTTCCGGATTTATTGATTTAGGAGTTTTTCCCGCACCGATCTGACTTATTTAGAAAGCTAGAACGGAGAGGGAACACTCGGTGAACCCGCGATTGGTAATGGCACAACCCGAAGAGGGGTAGGGGAGACAAGGTTACGCGCTGGGTTGCGCAACGCATTTGTTTGGAGTACAGACGCGACGAGGGGTGCTAGCCCGGCCACCCAACCTAGCAGGCCAGGGACGGGCCGGCCATAGGTTCCAAGTCTTCTTCTGCACTTGGCTTCTTTCCAAATTTGTGAGGATGTGCAATATATAAGCTCTTGCCTCCAATCAAAATGCAATATTATTAACTTGAAATTGTAGTGTGAATGAGGTTTCGGCAAAGATAAATGTGGAAGAACTTGGTCATTATGCACCTCAAAATGTGGATATGTGCTTAAATAATCTGAACTATAATATAGTACTTGGTTTCATTGGCTTTTACTCGAAAAAAGTCGAATCAACTTGTGAAGAGTTAACGCTAGAATTGAGATCCAAAAATTAAGGGTTTATTTCTCATTACGTTATACTTATACAAATGTAAAAAAGTAATTACACATTAGTCCCTTATCTCCTAATTTACTTACATAAGAGATGTAAACTATAACTAATTACATATAAACCCATAACTTAACACTCCCCCTCAAGTTGGTGCGAAGATATCAATCAAGCCCAACTTGAACACAATGGGGTGGAAACTCTTGCTACCGAGCCCCTTTGTGAATATGTCAGCCAGTTGATCTTCAGATCTCACAAAAGGCATACATATCAACCCCACGCTCAGCTTCTCCTTGATGAAATGCCTGTCAATCTCTATATGTTTCGTTCGGTCATGTTGAACAGGATTATGAGCAATGTGGATGGCAGCTTTATTGTCACAGTAGAGTTTCATATGACCATTATCAGTAATTCCCAAATCACGTAACACGGTTTGGAGCCATAAAAGCTCACAGACGCCATGAGCCATAGCTCTGTACTCAGCTTCTGCACTGGACCTGGCGACCACTGATTGCTTCTTACTTCGCCAAGTAACCAAATTTCCCCCAATGAAAGTACAATAGCCAGAAGTAGAGCATCTATCATCCACAGAACCAGCCCAGTCAGCATCAGTAAATGTCTCCAATCGCAGGTGACCATGATTAGAGAACAGAATTCCCTTTCCTGGAGCTGATTTGAGATACCTCAAGATACGATAAACTGCATCAAGATGCGAAGCACGAGGGTCATGCATAAACTGACTAACAACGCTCACTGCATAAGTAACATCTGGTCGAGTGTGAGCTAAGTATATCAGTCGACCCACAAGTCGCTGATATCTCTCCTTGTCGGTGCACTCCCCCACATTGCCACTAAGATGGTGATTCGCCTCAATAGGAGAATTTTCAGGTCTACAGCCCAACATACCTGTTTCTTCCAAAAGATCAAGTATATACTTCCGTTGGGAGATAAAAATACCTCTATCCGACCTTGCCACTTCCATGCCAAGAAAGTATCTTAGTGATCCCAAATCCTTAATCTCGAATTCTTGAGCCAGACTAGATTTGAGATTAAGAATTTCATTCACATCATTGCCTGTCATTATTATATCATCAACATACACAATAAGGACAACAATCTTACCAGCACCTCCCTTGATGAACATAGTATGATCTGCATGGCTTTGTTTGTATCCAAATCCTAACATAGCCTTGGAAAATCTGCCAAACCACGCTCTAGGTGATTGCTTCAGCCTATATAGGGCTTTCTTCAATCTACATACCTTCCCTTCAGCCTCAGAGGAAGAGAAACCTGGTGGTACGTCCATATACACCTCCTCTTCTAACTCACCATGGAGGAATGTATTTTTCACATCAAACTGGTGAAGGGGCCAATTCAAATTGGCAGCACAAGAAAGTAGAGCTCGTACAGTGTTCATCTTTGCTACTGGTGCAAACGTCTCCTCATAGTCAATACCATAGGTTTGAGTAAAACCCTTGGCAACAAGTCTCGCTTTGTATCTCTCGACTGTACCATCAGCATTCTGCTTAACAGTGAAAACCCACTTGCATCCTACTGATTTCTTTCCTCCTAGAAGTGATACTAGCTCCCAAGTGCCATTCTTTTTCAAAGCTATCATCTCTTCTACCATAGCTCCTTTCCACTTAGGTATTATGAATGCATCCTGCCAATTCTGTAGAATACATATAGAAGAAAGAGACGAAACAAAGGCATGGTACGAAGAAGATAAACGATCATAAGAGACAAACTGAGAGATAGGATGTTGAGTACATGACCTAACACCTTTCCGAAGAGCAACAGGAAGATTATCAGACTCAATAAAGGAAGGTTCAATAGGAGAAGATTCATTACTAGAAAAGTCAGCTGAGGAATCCGGAACAGGAACAGGAGCAGGGGATTGTAATTGACAAGGTGGTATTACACATGAGGACTTTCCTTTCTTCTGTCTAATGTAGGTCTTTAAGTTAGACCCTTTCAACCGTTGTGGTAGTTCCGCAATATTGTCACCAATGTCATGAGTTGTTCTTTCAGCAGATATTGGTTCATTTCTATTGTCACCAATGTCATGAGTTGTTCTTTCAGCAGATATTGGTTCATTTCTAAATTGTTTCCTCTCCCCCTGACAATGATTATAAAAAGATGTAAACATCTCTTCCTCCCTTATCTCTTCCTGCCAATACTCCCCCTGAAGAGATGGAGTGAAGGGAGAGTAAAAGGACACTGTTTCCCAAAAAGTAACATCCATGGAGACATAGAACTTTCAAGAGTGAGGATCATAACATTTATAGTCTTTCTGGGTAGGAGAGTACCCGATAAAGACACATTTATGGGTTTTAGGACCTAATTTGCCCCCAGAGGGATGAGGGGTATGAACAAAACACACACAACCAAACACCCGCCGTGGGAGAGTGGTGACATGAGAATTGTGAGGAAGACACTCAATAGGTGTTTTGAACCGGAGAACACTAGATGGCATACGGTTGATAAGATAAGTAGCAGTCAAAATCGCCTCTCCCCAAAAAAATTTGGGCACATTCATGGTGAATAAAAGGGAGCGAGCTACCTCAGCAAGATAACAATTCTTGCGTTCAGCAACTCCATTCTGTTGTGGAGTGTCAACACAAGTCGTCTGATAAAGAATGCCATTTTCTTCTAGGAATGCTCTAAAATTTCTATCTATATACTCAGTCCCATTGTCACTACGGAGAATTTTAATATTCGTATCGAATTGAGTGCGTACCATGGCATGAAAAGATTTAAAACAAGAAAAGACATCACTTTTTGACTTAAGTAAATACACCCAAGTAACACGCGAATAACAGTCAATAAAAGTGACAAACCATCGAAAACCTTTAAGTGAGGTAAAAGGAGAAAGACCCCAAACATCAGAATGGATAACTGTAAAAGGAGACGCACTCCGTTTATTAATAGGTGCATAAGAAGAATGCTTATGTTTTCCAAACTCACAGGCTTCACAAAAAAATTGACTCCTAGGACAATGCCTTATTAAATTAGGAAAAAGTTTCTCTAAAATTCCAAAGGATGGATGACCCAATCTACGGTGCCACTGATGTAACATAGTAAGAGGTGCATCCGTATCTGCTTGCAGAGCAAGACCACATGACATGGGCGGACAAGGTGCAGACTCCAAAAAATAAAGGCCACCATGTGATTTACCACTGCCAATCACCTTCCTCGTATCCAGTTCCTGAAAGACACAATGAGTAGGAAAAAAGGTCACAGAACAATTTGCAGAGCGAGTAAGGCTACTAACAGACATAAGATTAGTGGCAAAGTTGGGAATATGTAAAACTGAAGAGAGAGAAATAGAGGGAGAATAGCGAACGAAACCCTTCCCTGAGATAGCAGAGAATGACCCATCTGCTATTCGGACCTTATCCTTACCAGAACAAGTAGAGTAAGAATCAAACACAGAGGAGCACCCAGTCATATGATCTGAGGCGCCAGAATCTATAATCCAAGGCATAGTAGAAGAGGCAGTAAATGCACTAGCCGGTATACCTGTGTGAGCAAAATAAGATGAAGTAGGAGCTGCTGTGGAAGAGGAAGCTATAGTAGATGGAGAATCAGCCCGAGCCATAAGGTGCCTGAGAGTTTGTATCTCCCCCTGGGAGAAACCACCAACATGATCAGATGACGCTTGAATCCCAGAATCAGGCAATGTGCCAACTGTAGACTCCGAAACATGAGCCTGAGCTCGAGAACGCACAGGACCACGACCATGGCTACCTCGTCCACCCCCACGCCCACGAGAGGGCTTGCCATGTAGCTTCTAACAAAAATCTCTGGTATGACCAGTGTTGTGGCAATAATCACACTGGAGTGACGCACGATCAAGAGGCCCGCTGCTAGTACCAGACTGGGACTTGCCACCCTGGAGAATGGGCCCACTATCAAAACCAAAATGACCCTGAGGAGTAGCAACCAGTGCAGAACGATCAGAAATAGGAGGGTGCAACATAGCACCCCTCCTACTCTCCTCCTGCTGAACAATAGAATAGGCTTCTCCCAAGGATGGAAACGGAACACGACCCAACACTTGCACTCTAACCGGATCAAGCTCCAGATCAAGACCAGCAAGGAAGTCATAAACGCGCTCTTTCTCCATCCTTTTTAGCCAATTCGCAGCATCCACAGCACAAACAGCCTGAAAGCCCTGATAGTAATCAAATTCCCCCCAAGCTCCACTCAAGTCAGCAAAATACACAGCAACAGAACGATGATTTTGCTCCAATGTACGGAGCCTCTTCCTCAACTCAAAATACTGTGCATCATTACCTTGCTGAGAATAGGTTTGGGCTGCAGTAGTCCAAATCTGATGTGGAGTATCAAGCAGCAGGAAAGTATGGCGAATATCAGCTCTCATAGAGTTAAATAACCAGGTCATGACTAATGATTTCCGAGATTTAAAATTCTTGAGTTCAACCGCCTCAACAAGTGGAGTAACAGGACCCTCAATGAATTCTGACATCCCTTTGGCCTCAATAGCCAAGGTAAAAGTACGAGACCAAATCAGGTAGTTGGTACCATCCAACTTAATATGACAAATATCCAGAGAAAAATTATCTAGAGTCCCTACACGACTCAACTCATTATTTGTACCAGCGGAAGCAATTTTTGGATCCCCCGACATATCAACGAAAATCAATTAACACTAATAAACCTAACAAAGGCTCTAATAACTCCAATCAGTTTATGATACACCTGACCCAGTACCAAACAGTTCCAAAAAAACACAAAAAACAGGAGCCGAAATACCTGTCAGTGCAACCGATGTCAGAAAAAGGGTTCACTGAAGTCAGAAAAGGACTCGCCGGAGGTTGGGTAGTGTCCGGCGATAGTCGACGTGGGCTGGGTGATGTCGGGTGAAGAAAACTCAGTCCAAAACAAAGCAAACAAACCTGACCCAGTTCAATCCAATAGCAAACAGTGGTCGTCGGACCTGACCCAGTTCAATCCGACAGCAAACAGTGATCGTCGGATGTCGTACGGTGGTCGCCGGAGATCGGCGATGGTCGAGGATGACTGGCGAGGGCTGGCGAGTGGTCTACGTACGTCGATGGGGCTGTCAGAAGTCCAACGATGGTGTATCGTTGCTACATCGAGAGAAACAAGGGGAACTGGGCCTTCTGGATCTTCGTCAGAATAGTGTCATCGGAGGTTGGAGATTCGTTGATGATGGAAAAAACCGTGGGTCAGAGATCAACTAGAACAGTCCCTAGTTTTGTCGTCTATGCTCTGATACCATGAAGAGTTAACGCTAGAATTGAGATCCAAAAATTAAGGGTTTATTTCTCATTACGTTATACTTATACAAATGTAAAAAAATAATTACACATTAGTCCCTTATCTCCTAATTTACTTACATAAGAGATGTAAACTATAACTAATTACATATAAACCCATAACTTAACAACTTGACTCAAAAAGTTTAAAGTTTTCACGTTTCTTAATTGTCTGTCTTTAACAACAAAGAACATTCTAGTAATTATGTTAGGCGAAAGTACATAAACACCCCCTCAATTATCACTTTTTCTCACGAAGACCCCTTCACGTTTAAAAGTGCCCATACAAACCCCCTCAACTAATATCCGTTACCCAAGTGACATCCTTCCGTCTCTAAACCGTTTGTGATGAACCTCCTCATCTATAAATCGGACAAAAATACTCTTATTGCATTACATACATACACCCCCTCTAACCCTTCTCTTTCCTCCCTCTACAAATGGCCTCCAATCAAAACCCGAAATTAGCAAACAGGTCTGAAACTTTGGTATGTACATATGATATGTATATATATACATACACCGAGCGGTTCTGGGGACTCTTAAAAAAACCTCTAAAAAAACCCTCTAAAAAAACCCTCCAAATCTTAATCTCATAGTTCTCCATCAAATTTTGATGATTCAAGCCGGTGTGTGTGTGTGTGTGTGTGTGTATATAGACTTAGGTTCCGGTGAGGGATCCCTCATTTTTTTAAAATGAGGGACTCCCATTCCCGATTGAATTTCGATGATCCAAGCCGCTCAAAGTGATCAGAACGTGATTTTAAGGGTCCCCGCGAGAAATCAGCAAAAAAAATGACCGGGAAGGACTTCATCCGAGCAGTTTTCATTGAACGGTTCAAAAAAAACTGCTCAGATGAAGCCCTTCCCAGTCATTTTTTTTGCTGATTTCTCGCAGGTACCCTTAAAATCACGTTCTGCACACATTGAGTGGCTCGGATTTTCAAAATTTGATCAGGAAATGAAAGTCCCTCATTTTTTAAAAATGAGGGATCCCTCACTTGAAAATTCCTCTCTCTCTCTCTCTCTCTCTCTATATATATACATATATATATATATACATATATATATATATATATGCCGGTGTGTGTGTATATATATATATATATACACACACACACACACACATACATACATACATACATACATACATACATCTAGATACATATACATATACATATACATATACATATATATGGTGGCGGTTCCGGGGGTAAAAAAATCCTCCAAATCTTAATCTCATAGTTCCCTATCAAATTTTGGTGATCTGAGCCGCTCAATGTGTTCAGAATGTGATTTTAAGAGTGCCCGCGAGAAATTGGCAAAAAAAATAACCGGGAATGTCTTGATTTGAGCAGTTTTTTATTGAACTGTTCAATAAAGCTCAATAAAAAATTGTTCGGATGAAGCCCTTTCCGGTCATTTTTTTTTGTTGATTTCTCACGGGTATCCTTAAAATCACGTTCTGGTTATATTGAGTGGCTCAGATCATCAAAATTTAACTATATAAAACAAGCACTTCCTGGTCATACGTATATATATAGATACATATGCGTATATATAGATACATATACGTATATGTTATCTACGTATATCGGGGGCGGTTTTGGGGACACCCAAAAAAATACCTAAAAAAACACCTCATAATTCCCGATCAAATTTTAATGATCCGAGCCGCTTAATGTGATTAGAACGTGATTTTAAGGGTACTAGTGAAAAATTAGCAAAAACAATGACCGGGAAGGGCTTGATCCGAATAGTTTCGAACAGCTTTTTATTGAACAGCTCAAATAAAAACTGCTCAAATTAAGCCTTTCCCGGTCAATTTTTTGCTAATTTCTTTCGGGCACCCTTAAAATCACATTCTGCACACATTGAACGGTTCGGATCATAAAAATTTGATCGGAAACTATGAGATTGAGATTTTGGATGTTTTTTTGGGTGTCCCTTGAACCACCCCATATATAAATATAAATATAAATATATACGCAGAACTTTTTAGGTCCACTCGCCTGGATTTTCTTATTGTTCGGATTTTCCATTTCCTGATCGATTTGCGAGGATCCGAGCCGCTCAATATGATTAGAACCTTAGTAGCAGGATTCTTCTAAAATGGGTGCGCTCCCAAGACGGGAGCGCGAATTGGCGCTCCCAAGATGGGAGCTTGACGGGAGCTCGCTCCCAACTAACATGGGAGCTTATTGGGTGGTTAAGGCAACTATTCTCTTATTCTTAAGGGAGGTATGCCATTGTGGAAATAAAAATATGAAAATCTTATCACTCAAAAAGTTTGGCAAATTGAAAATATCTAACTTCCTATAAGTACCCTTTAAGATCATGAAAATTCTCATAAGTAATCACTTTTTCTTCAATGGTTAAGTATTTAAGATACTTTATATACGTATTTATATGAAATCTATATATGCTTCTTAAGCGCTACCAACCTTAGGAGCTTCTAGGTGCCTCCGCTCCTGCGCTCCCGCTCCCGCTTCCGCTCCCGCTCCCACTCCCGCTTCGTGCTACTAAGATTAGAACGTGATTTTAAGGGTACTAACGAGAAATCAGCAAAAAAATGACCAGAAAGGGCTTGATCCAAGCAGTTTTTTTTTTTTTTGCTGATTTCTCGTAGGTACCCTTAAAATCACATTTTGAACACATTGAGCGACTTGGATCATCGTAAATCGATCGGGAAATGGAGCAAAGACACAAATCCGGACCGTAAGAAAATCCGGACGACCGGACCTGAAAAGACCGGGGCGGTTCCGTGTACATCCAAAAAAACATCTAAAAAAACACCCAAAATCTCAATCTCATAGTTCCCGATCAAATTTTTATGATCCGAACCGTTCAATGTGTGCAGAATGTGATTTTAAGGGTACCTGCGAGATATTAGAAAAAAAGACCGGGAAGTGCTTATTTTGAGCAGTTTTTAATTGAACCGTTCATTAAATCTAAGCTAAAAACTGCTCAGATCAAGCCCTTTCCAGTCATTTTTTTTGCTGATTTCTAGCGGGTGCCCTTAAAATCACATTCTAATGTATGTGTATATATATATATATGTATGTATGTATGTGGGCCGGTTCCACCCATACAATTTAAAAAAAAAAAAAAACACTCCATCTCAACCATTAAAATCAATGGTTGGATTAAAACTTAAAAGGATTGTATTCTCCTCCCCCCTCTCAATCACAGGTAATCTCTCCCTCTCCATCTAAGCTATTCTCTCTCTATACCCTAACCGACTAACCACTGGTTCCGGTGACCTTTTTTTTTTCTCTTCCAATACACACACTCTCTCTAAAGAAAAGTTAAAAAAATAGAGATGGGAAAAGCAACGCAGTAGCTGCGTCGACTGCCACCACCATTCTCCTCGACTTCTCTTCTCCCACACCTCTCTCCTTTCCCTTGTCTTCTTCCCTTCTCATTTCTTATCAGCAAAAGAACCACCACGGCACTTGCCGTCGTTGCGCCACGGTTTTCGAGCTATTTTTTATGGTTATATACAGAAGGTTCTCCTAAAATGATTGATGCAAGGAAAAAAGAAATTGTATAAAACGGAAAAAATAACCGATTAGAACGACTGATAGAATAAATGTATAATATAAATGTTAGGGGGTCTCCGTGGAACAAAGTGATAGTTGACGGGGTGTTTATGTACTTTTGCTTTATAAAAGAGGGTATCTTAGTCATTTCCTTCATTCCGTTAACGAAGTTAGCATTTTTTCCGTTTTCAGTTGTTGAGGGGGTCTGTATGGGCGCTTTTAAATGTGAGGGGGTCTCCATGAGAAAAAGTGATAGTTGAGGGGGTGTTTATGTACTTTTGCCTAATGGTATTTATAACAGCCTACCCTTACTCTCTTATGTACCACAATTTAGTGTATGCCTGTGCACCTGCCCCTGTTTATTACCAATACCTATTTTGAGTTTAATGTTAAGAATTTTGAATTGAAGTCAATTTTTCTTTTCAAACCATTAGAAAATGTGAACCGTTTATGTTACAATACGTAGGTCATTTCTGATGAGTGAAGAGAGTTATACACTGTGTGGCAATAACTGTATTTCTCGTGTCAATTATAATGCAGATTGAGACTAGATCCCGAGGTCAGACTCCTAGCAGGTCCATGGTCAGAGATATGCCACGTTTGAAGGATATTAGTAATGCTTTGACAACATCTAAAGAGCTACTGAAAATAATCAACCGTGTCTGGTCTCGTGATGATCAGCCTTCATCAAGCTTGTCCCTAATCTCTGCCTTACATGCGGAGCTTGAGAGGGCTCGCTTGTTGGTCAATCAACTAATCCAAGAACAGCGTCTAGAAGAAAATGAAATCAATTGTCTTGTCAAGTGTTTCGCTGAAGAAAAAGTGGCATGGAAAAACAAGGAGAAACAAGTGGTGGAAGCAGCTATTGAATCAGTTGCGGGTGAACTTGAGGTTGAAAGGAAGCTGAGGCGGCGATTTGAGAGTTTGAATAAAAAACTGGGAAATGAATTAGCGGAGACAAAATCATCACTTTTGAAGGCAGTGAAAGAACTTGAGAGTGAGAAGAGAGCAAGAGGAATAATGGAACAAATGTGTGATGATTTAGCTAGAGATATTGGTGATGACAAAGATGAAGTCCTGAAAATGAAGAGAGAGTCTGTAAGAATCAATGAAGAGGTTGAGAATGAAAGGGAGACACTTCATATAGCCGATAAATTAAAGGAAGAGAGAGCCCAAATGAAACTTTTGGAAGCTAAGAATAAATTTGAGGAGAAAAATACTATTGTTGACAAGTTAAGGAATCAACTTGAAGCCTTTATGAAAAGAGGTAAGCAAAAGGGATGCCTTTCTCCGATCCCAAGTCGTGGCAACGATGATGATAATGGTGACTATTTAAGGGGAACCCATTTTGTTACCCATGAGAGTGATATTAAAGAAGGGTATGGGGAAGTGGAGGATGGAGTTGGTTCTGAAGAAGAGTCTGACGTAAGTGATACTCGTTCTGTAGACTTGAACACGGCCAATAATTCCAAGACCTGCAAAGGGAAAAGTTCCTCAACCAGAAATCATTATTCTAGGAGAGTTTTGATTGATGATGAAACCGAAGGACAAAGTTTAAGATCTGGGAGAGGATCGAGGATAAGCACTTTTCTTCAAAGGAGCATATCCGATGGAGTTGAAAGTACTCAGAACATAGGCATTGGCTTAGATCGGGAGAGGCTCTATGAGCTTGAGAAACAAGCTCAAAGGAGAAGTTGTGAGGATGATATTATGAGATACAAAACAGTAAAAAGTCTTAGGGACCAAATATTGGCGAGTTCAAGGGTAGGACCTTTGAGAGAAGACTATGGTAGTCCAACTAGGCAATGGAGGCAAGCTTGGCCTTCACGTGATCCTTGCAATACAATCCAGGAGAAACCAACTACACTGCAGGGAAGTGGTTTGACCTCAAGGCTAGCAGAATCCAGAGGGGAAGGCCAGTCCGTAAGAAGATCAAAAAAGTGAGTTTTCCTTTCTATATTTAGTGTTTTCATGGGTGCTGCTTAAATTTGCA
Source organism: Rhododendron simsii (assembly GCA_014282245.1). Taxonomy (NCBI): domain Eukaryota; kingdom Viridiplantae; phylum Streptophyta; class Magnoliopsida; order Ericales; family Ericaceae; genus Rhododendron; species Rhododendron simsii. The sequence continues at coordinate 20,080,541 of CM024956.1, read as the reverse complement.
GTTGTGGTTCTGCAATGCTGGGTATAGCTCTGAGTAATATCCCAGGTTGAGATGAGAATCAAAGGTTTAAATTTTGTTGATGTTTGTTTCTTGTATGTATATCACCAAAAGCTGCTCTAGTTGAGCAAGAGATCTGTGACCATTATGTAAGATAGTTATCATGATTGGTGTGAAGTTTTTGCTGTTACAAAACTCTCATGTGTATGCGAGAAAATACTCTTTCTGGTTTGTATTTGCTCTACATTTTAGTGTTACATATCTGCATTTTTCCCTATAGCAGGTTTTGTCCTCTGGTTTTCCCTATAGTTACGCTCACTTGATTCAGTTTCACACTCGATAACTAACCTTTCAGATAGGTGCCACGGACACATGACACAATACCAATATTGAGAGCTATGGACACGCGACAGGTAGTGGACACATATTTCTACCCAAAAATGAGACAAATTTCTAATAGGTGACACAAGTCCAAGTGATTGGGACGCAAGACTCGGTTTGGTTTGGTTTGGTTTGGTCTGGTTAGAGGACACAAGTCACACAACACAACACGTTAGATAAGACTTTGCACGTATAAGAGGATTCCACCCAGGCTTCCCGTCAAAACTTTTCAATAACTCAGATTCCTACATGAAGGGATCAAAAGAGATACTCCCTCCGTCTAGCAAAGTTTGACACTTTTGGGAATTCCAACTTTTTTTTTTTAAGAGAAAAAAGTTGATGTTTTTTAAGAGAAAAAAGTTGATGTACACTTATCTTTCCAATATTACCAGTGTACTATCACAAGTACTTGAAGATTTCAAATTTGGTTCCCAAAATTATGTTTTGGCGTTAAAAACTGTCAGCTTTTGCCTTCAATTGATGTACTTCAATTGATTACTCTGCACTCTGCAAAGACGTGGTGGCAAACTACGCACTGGGTAATGAAAAGTGTACTTTTCTCTACTTGAATTGATTGTTGTCTAATGTGCAAAAGAAAAGGGTAAAATGGGAAGTTCACCAAGATTTCCTTTTGACTTTGTTGGGATTTGTCCCACATCGGTTAATTATATCCTCCAAAACTAGTATATGAGCCTGGGCGGCCTCTCCTCTCTTTGCCAATTGGTTTGGAGTTGGATGCTTTAAAATGGTATCAAAGCTAGAGTTTCGGAGGCTTTTCTCCTTTGTCTGTGCCATAGTTGTACTTTCTTTCATTGTGATCCGTGTGTTCCAGATCCTTTGTTTACCTCTCCACCTGTGAGTCAGGGGTCGCATGTGCGGGGGAGTGTTGGGATTTGTCTGACATTGTTTAATTATCTCCTCCAAAACTAGTATATGAGCTTGGGCAGCCTCTCCACTTTTTGCCAATTGGTTTGGAGTTGGATGCTTTAACAGACTTTTCAAACTAGACAATTATTATGGGACAAGCAAAAGCACAAAAGTGTCCAACTTTTTGAGACGGAGGGAGTATTTATGTAGGAACCACAAAGCTAAGGGGAGGAATCTTCTTAAATTGGGAATGTTACTATTGAGAGGGCTGCCAATGAGATGAAGTCAACTTGGGCGGTGGATAGAAGGATAAGAAGAGATTGTCTGCAGGAAAAAAAAAGTCAAGACACTTTTGATTTGAGTGTCAAACATGTGTTTGTTGTGTCCAAAGAGTATTCCTGTCGGACACTGGTACACAAACCCTGACAACTTTTCTGTGCCTCTCATTGCATGTGTCTAAGAATCGGATCTCCTAGATCCCCTTAATTTAGGATATATCTATGTTTTTCCGAAAAGTATGTAGTACATGGACAAGTTCTGGAATGCATAGTTTGTTATTTCAAAGATATAAGGACCATTTTAGAAGTTATATGGAGGTTTCAATATTTGTTGAAAACCTTCAAATACGTTGGTGTACTGATTCGTAGCTGGCTGTCATTCATTCATGTTGTTTGAGTGGAATGGTTGTGCGTGTTATTGCAACATGGTGTCATTAATCAATAAGTAACCCAAATGGCCGGAGGCAACTATTTTGCTGGTTATCTGGAAGACTCCTACATATCTAAGATTTCTAGTATTTTTGGACACCATGTAGGATAGAGAAATTGTTGCATCCAGTGCTTTAATATTCTGTCTCCATGGCTTTGAAAGTTATGTTTGCATTTTCATCTGATTTAAATCTCTTGCTTCCTTTTTTTCAGATTAGTGTTCCTGTATAACAAGTTTTCTTATTCCAATTTGCCTCTTTATATCACCGGACTTTGGTGTTCTAGGCTAGCTTATGCTCACTTTTTGGTCCAACAAAGTTCCATCTGGGTTCATGTGTTGTAGTGTTTCGAATCCTTCATCTCACTTTTCTGTGCTTTTAGAATTTTATCCCATGAAAGCGCTTTATTGTATCTCCCTTCCACATAGGCCCTGGCGCGTGGACTCCTGCTGATGTGGATATATATTATAACCTTTTGCATTACAAACTTTAAAATGCAATACTCCCTCCGTCTCTTTTTAAGTGTCCTGTTTCGTAATTTCAACTTATTAAAAAGATATCATCATTATACCTTTCACATCAATTTTTTCCTCCACTTTTCCTACTTACCCATCATCGTTACACTTTTACTCACTAACTTTTTAAAATGGAATCTACTTTTAGGGATAAAATAGACAATGCACCAACATTTACCCACTAACTTTATAAAATGGACACTTATTAAGGGACAGCCCAAAATGGAATATCGGACTATAAAAAAGGGACGGAGAGAGTATTTTTTATCCTATATATCTATTTTTTTTTGTAAAATTTATATTTTTGGAATCTACTCGACGAGGCTATCAAATAAGACCCATATTGGAAATGAAATTACGTGTAGAAATATTTTATAGGGCGTGAATTGTCTATTATAGAGGGTGTGAATTTCTGTATATGGGCGTGAATTGTGTATAATAGGGGGTGTAAATTGTCTGTTATTGGGGGTGTGAATTGTTGTGTATATTTTGCTTGTGAACTCTCTCTTAATGGGGGTGTGAATTGTTGTATGAGTGTGAATTATTACGTAAATTGTGTAGAATATGAGTTTAAGGCGGTGTGAATTATCTGTTATACGGGTGTGATTTTGTGATATAGGAGGTGTGAATTGTTTGTTATAGGGGAGTGCGAATTGTTAAATTGTGTATAAGATGGGGTGCAAATTGTCTATTATAGGAGGGTATGAATTGTTGTATATGGGATTATGGGTGTAAATTGTGTATAAGAGGAGGTGTGAATTGTCTCTTATAGGGGTGTACATTAAGCATTTGAGGAGTGTGAATTCTTTTCCTTTGGGGAGTGTGACTTATCCAAATTGTCCAGAGGAGGGTGTGAATTCTTCATTAAGGGATATAAAATAACTTTTTTTATGTGTACATAATTTCATATTCAAAACGGATGTTGTTTGAACAATGTCGTTGAGTAAATTTCAAATTTTTTTTCAAAATCAGATATGCAGATATGCACAACACTATTGTAATTATTTAAAGTTTTAGCTGTATATGAATTGAGCACCACAATCTAATGTTCAATTTGCATAGGATAATTCCTAATGTTAGTGCGTGTACATTGGGAAAAAAGGGCCTAGAAGGAAGTGCAGTGTTGTGGAGAGGGCTTGGATGGGTATAATGTTTTGTTACTTTTTGCATTATAAAGTTTAATATTCGATATCTATTGGAGTATTTTATATCTCAAAATTTTAAATTTTAGATTTTTAGAACATACTCAACGAGATCTATCAAATAAGACCCATATATATATATATATATTATATTGATTTGCAAAACAAGATCCATATTGAATATAAAATTATCTGTAGAAAAAAAAAAGATTTTGGAGAGTGTGAATTGTTTGATATAGGGGAGTGTGAATTCTGTAAATATGGATTGTGAATTGTATATAATAAGGGTAATGATAATGCCAAAACTATTTTTATTGGTGCCAAAACTCCAATGCATAAAAATTATGTACACAGCATATGATATAAGCTTTTTATGCACTAGAATTTTGGTACCAACAAAAACAATTTTGTTATTATCATTTCTCTATAATTATGGGTGTAAATGATCTGTTGTAGGGGTGTGAGAATTGTGTATTGTTTTGGTATGAATTATTTGTTATAGGAGGTGTGAATTGTTGTATAGAGATATGAATTGTGTGCAAAAAGAGTTTAAAGGGTGTGAATTCTCTTTTATAGGAGTGTAAATGGTTGTTTAAGGGTGAATCGTGTATAATAGAGGGTGTGAATATTCTATAAAGGTGAGAATTGTCTGTTATAGAGGGTGTGGGGGTGTGAATTGTGTCATTAAGGGTGTGAATTATACAAAAGGAGTTTTAAGAGATTTTAGGGGTGTAAAATGTTTGTTATAGGAGGTGTGAATTGTGTATAACAATGGTGTGAATTATGCACATGAGTTTAAATGTGTGAATTGTCTATTATAAGGAGTGTGAATTGTGTATAGCAGGTGGTATGAATTGTCTATTATAGGGAGTAAATTCTGCATTTTGGGATGTAAACTGTGTATCTTGGGGTGTGAGTTGTGTAGAGGAGGTGTGAACTTTGCGTTTGAGGGTGTGAATTTTTTTATTTTGGAGGGTGTGAATTCCTAATTAAGGGGTATAAAATTATTTTTTTTCTTACGTATACACAATTTCATATTCAAAATGGATCTTATTTGAAAGATCTCATCGAATAGGTTTCAAAAATATTTTCTTAAATTGGATATGCACTTTGATAGTTATACTCCATTCGTTTCTTTTTAAGTGTTCACTATGTTTTTACATGCCATTTTCAATAGCTTATATCTCTCGATGTATATTATATTTTATATTTTAAAAATTATTGTCTTATAAAAATAATTGAGATCTATAAAAAAGATTCATATTGCATATTTTAAAAAATATATATTGAGAGATATAAGAAATTAAAAATAGCACACAAAACTGTAGTGTAACACTTAAAAAGGGTCGGAGGAAGTAATTGGTTAAAGTTTTGACTATATATGGTTTTTTTTAAACGAAACAATATATATCATTCAACAAAGTGCAGACCTCTCCTTTTCCGATCAAATTTCGATGATTTGAGCTGCTCAATGTGAATATAACGTGATTTTAATGGTTCCCACAAGAAATCAGCAAAAAAAAAAAAGATCGGGAAGGGTTTCATTCAAGCAGTTTTCATTGAACTGTTCAAAAAAACTGCATGAATGGAGCCCTTCCCAGTCATTTTTTTGTCAATTTCTCACGGGCGCCCTTAAAATCACGTTCTGAACACATTAAGCGGCTCAGATCATTGAAATTCGATCGGAAAAGGGGACGTCCGCACTTTAACACAGTGCAGACACCCTTAGGTGAAGATTTGCATGTGTGTGTGTATGGATATACATATATATATATATACATATACATATATATATATACATATATATTTGAAAAACTGCACAAATCAAGCCATTCTTTATTGTTTTTTGCCCATTTCACGCATGTACCCTTAAAATTATGTTTTAAACACATTGAACGGTTCGGATCATCAAAATTTGATTGGAAAATGAGAGGTGCGGACCTTAAGATGGTGTGGACTTTAACCGGACTGTATATATATACTAGGTACATCGTGACGTGCAAGGCATGTCTGTCATGCTCGTTGAATTGAATAGTGTTAAATATTTTTGAAAGCGTAGGCTGCACAAGTTTGATGAACTACAATACATAAACTGGCTTTGATTTGGGAGTGATGTTTATTGCTTTTGCTATCCTTTACATCTCTATAACTGATATTTCTGCATTTTTCTGTGGCTGCATATTGCGACTGATGGATTACTGTAAATGGTTGAAGCTTTAAAATTGCTCTCTTATGAAAGCATTCAATTCTTATGGTTAATACATAATTTCTCATTGTTCAAACTAACCAATCCTCAATCTAGGAGTCCCATTTTTTCTTCTCCAATGGTCATGCCAAAACTCCACTCTAATTGGATTTTCTTATTGTGCAAAGATATGCATTTCTCAAACTATTTAAGGGAAATAAGAAAATCACATTTCGAACATACAATTTTACTTCTACACGATTTAGGTCATCTGAATTCCCAACTAAATATGTTTTGATGACCAAATTGAAACTTCCAAAGAAAGTTTATCTCCTGCACAAACACAATCAGAATTTTCCATCCCATTTACCATTTCCTCACTCTGTGTGTAGCTTTTAGTAGTATATACAATTAGCAAGTAAGTAAAAAAGCAGAGGTTTTTCCTTTTACCTACTGGCATCAGGAGGTATGCCCAAAACGCCGCAATTGATGAGAACCGCCAACAGAGAGACGCCGCCCACGTAGTTGTAAAGCTCTGCACAGGGGCATTGTTTCTTGATACCAAGTCAGCCACCCATTCCCTTCTCGGCTTCGGTCCTCTATTAAAGCTAAATGTTATATCTCAACGCTATTATAAGGTGCCGAAGGTAAAGCTCTTAAGCTGCAAATAGCTGCTGGTGCAAAATGCCAACACAGAAATTTCAGTGACTCTGATCCTCTTCATACCACAAGCCAAAATGCCACCACTAACTCAAGGGAGATACAAAATTTCACCAGTTGCCAACTATTCTTTACTAAGACCTTTGACAATTACAAAGCAAAGTCATAAGGGTATACTCCTGCGTATAATCCCGTGGAAGATATTAGGGAAATAAGAAATATGAGTACAAAGACACAATTTGTACAAGGTTAGGAAGGAAGCAGGAATGTGAATGTCACGCTCTCAATTTTCAACATAAATAATATTAACTTCCAATAAATGAAATCCTCGCATTACTACAAATATTACCCCCAAAGACAATTCATTCCCAAGTTCTGCAAATCACCATTCGGTTCCACAAATTTCAGAAGATTACATTAATGGCACACCGGCCCAATATAATATAAGTACGGGAAAAAAGCGGAACAAGTGTTTACAATTATCCAGAGTCAAAATGAATCGAGCTACACCACATCTCTAAAATGAGGTTCATAAAAGACGTTAAGTAACTCTTCATGTCGGCTTTCAAAAGAAGTTTTCCATGTCCAAGCACTTCATGCGCGCTAGCTACACTCTTGGAGCCGGACCTGAAAATGATAGGGTTGAGCAAACCACACGCCTAGTAGAGAATTTTATACTGAAACTATATGAAAATGCGAAGAAACATGCACCAAGAGTGAGTGAATTTCGATAAGCGGACATGAGAACCAAAGGTTTACCACATTGAACAAGCGGGCTACAACTACAGAGTTCTAGGCGTCTTATGAGTATTCCTAGCTATTCACACATCAAACTAGCAACATTAATAAACTCACATCAGTCTACATCAACCAATAACCAATCCTCAATCATCTCATCGTTTCTCGTATGATACCACAATCTTTCTCGTTTCCACCTTGTCCATCATCAAACCCCTTTTCCATAAAATTTTCCCTTTTGTTTTCAAAAAGATGTAAAGTATTACAAAACCATATTAAGCTCCATTGATTTGAGCTTGAATACCAGAGTCCGTTGCTTTGTGCCCAAATACCGGAAGCCGTTGATTTGCTAAAGAATACTGGAGGACTTTTATCAAAATCCTTTAAACAAAACCAAAATCTTTTCTTTTCAAAAACTCGGCAAAATCAACCATTTGTCCCTCTTTCATATCATATATCATCATTCACAATTTTCACATGTATCACTAGTGGTCCAGTCATATCACCGAATGGTGAATACCCGTTCATTTGCGTGGTCCGGTCATATCACCGAATGTTCATGGTGATACCTGTTCATTTGCATGGTCCAGTCATATCACCGAATGTTCATGGTGATATCCATTCATTTAGCCCGGCCATCTCTCCATTTCGGTCGTTTTACAGAATAGTGATACCCATAGTGCCAAATCTCGTTATATCCACAAGTCGATTGATCAATCGCAATTCAAAGCATTCCAAACAATCAACCATATCATGACACCGACCAATAAATAAATACACCCATTTTCCCCAAGTATATCACAATGCCCTACGTAACGTACTGAACCCACAAATAACTTTACAACGCACCACTCACTAGGTCCTATACTAGAATCCCATAGAACGAGCACCCAAGTAATTTAGAGAAATCAACGAGACGAATAGGGAGGATACGATGTACCCTATTTTCATTTGGACTACTAGACAGGCCACTACAACAAAGGTGGTCTATGGCGAGGAAAATTAGCAACAAAATTTATTTTCGTCGCCGAAGGGGCGCTATTTGCAATGAAAAAAAATTTCGTCGTTAAAGGCTTAGTTTTTGGCGACGAAAAATACAAATTTTTGCTGAAAAAATCGCAAATTCGTCATCATGGGGCAACTTTTTAGTGAGGAATTCAAGATTCGTCCTCATAGGGGAGCTATTTAGCAAGGAAAAAAAATTCGTCAACAAAGGTTTGCTTTTAGTGACGAAATTTTAGAATTCATCGGCGTTGACCGAATTTTTTGGCTGAATATTTTTTAATTTTTTAATATTATTTAGCATAAAAAATAAATAGAAATATACATATTAAATAAAATATACATAGTTTAGTTTAAAATTTAATCATAAAAAAGGTAATATATATTATACATAGTTTAGTTTAAAAAATTTCGATAGTTATCCATTGGCGATGGGGGCGGCGTGGTGGGGTGGCTTTGGTGGAGTTGTAGGAATGGTGGTGGTGGTGTTTGTGGTGATTGTGGTGGTGGTGGTGGTGGTGTTTGTGGTGGAATGGTCATTGTGGTGGTGGTGGTAGTGGTATAGTGGTGGTGGTGGTTTCGGAACAAAAAAAAAAAGAATTAGAAATAGTATATATAATAAATATTAGTCTTCTAGTAATAGACGGTCTGTTGGTGTGGCTCTGATATTGTAGGCGTGAGGTCACGGGTTCGAAACCCACTAGGAGCAAAAATAGCGAGCATAAGGGTCAAATTTTTTTCCCGTTGCAAACACAATTGTCGATGAAAAATTTCATCGCCAAAAAAAACCAACGCCGACGAAACTTTTTTGTCGCCCAAAAGCGAAATAGGTGATGAAAAAATTCGTCGCCAAAACCGAAAAGGCCGACGAAAAAATAAATTTGTCGTCAGGGGTCCTTCTCGACCAACAAAAAACGACGAACAGGGCCGACGAAATTTTTCGTCGGCAATTAGTTTGGCGACGAAAATCATGTAATTGCCGACAATTTTTTCCTCGTCTTTGACCTATTTTGTTGTAGTGGGCCCATGTCAACCAACTATGCACCCCACGATGTTTCATATAGCCTACGGTACACCTAACACTCTACGGTACGTTTCCTTTTCAACGGCTCTAAGATTACGCTCAATATGTGTCAAACGTATGGAAACGATCAATGATGTCACGCCCTCGAACTCATAAAGATACATACCACCACTCATGGAAACGAACCATGACATTAGAATATAAGAACATGAGTTTTTACAAAAATCTGCTGTGGCTACGTGTAGGACCAAAAATGGACTATGAGTAGTGGAACAAATATTCAGTTTCTGATCAGTGGCTACGGGTAGGACCAAAAATGGACTACGGGTAGTGCCTGGAAATTTAAGTGCAATACACAGATTTCAAGGGCCAACAACACACTTCAAAACAATGATCAAAGGCGAGATTTAGGCACAAATTCAACTCATCAATGTATAGAACAAGTAAGAAATCCCTACCTTGAGTCAATGATTGAAACCCACTTGTTTTGAGCGAGCCCTAGCTCTCCGAACTTTGAAATCAACCAAGTACTTCTCCTCCAAGCGAAACCTACAAGATTCAAGGTTGCAATCGCGTATAGAAGACAAGTTGGAGGTGGGTTTGTGTAGGTTCCAAGTGATTTTGGTGGGTTTTTGGTTGAGAGATGAAAAGAGTGAGAGAGAGCCGAGAGAGGAGAGAGAAGAGAGACGTCGGAGAGAGAGAGAGAATGAGATGGGAGAATTTGATCTTCTACACACATACACACCCCCTTTTATACTAGCACACACACAAAACACACTTGCACTCCCTCAAGTAATAATCCTATCACATAAACCTCTAATCACATAAATTCAACAAATTTCATATTTTCCTCAATTTCTAGCATTTATAAATTTTTTAAATAATATCCAAAAAATACAAGTCCTTACAATGAAGCCATGAAAACTTAGCTTGGAAACTTATAACTTAAGCAATAGCAATAACGGAATTGCTGTTTCTGCTTGTAATACAGTTCTAAACACGTTCTATGAAGAATGCCATAAGCCTTACATACCACAAATTGCTTTCACGAGCTTTATACAAGTTCAAGAAATTAGCTTATTAGTTTTACCCTTAGACAACAAGGCTTCGTTTTCTAGAGCATAAAACCTTATGTGTTTTCCTTTTATTAATGATCTCAAAAAGAAGGCGAAGAACAAGCTTACATATTGTCCCTTTATTAATGAACTAAAAACAAATTCAGTAGTACTAAAAGGTCAAAACCACAACTTCTCATGCATTTCTTTGGCCTTCTCCTTCATTTTTTTTTATAGATGCCTTCAAAGACATTTGATGATTGTTAAGACGAGGAATGATCTGAATTAGTTCTTTAACTTTAGCTTCTATATCCTGAACAAGTGGCTGTTCCTTTTCTCTTAATTCATTCTGCAAAGCAATCTCTGCATTCAGTTGCAAAATTGATAAATATGTAAATCACATACAAATTTTAATCATCTACTGAATACTTTAAATTGAGCAGTTTGAATCCTCCCAGATACTTGTGAAAATCTCTCTCAACTTATCATAAGGGATGGAGCCCATGTCGATACCTGTGAAAATCTCTCTCAACTTGTCATAGGGGATGAAGCCTAGGGCTGGCCACCGGTCGGATTTGGTGGGGTTCAGGTCGGGTTGGACCCGACCTGACACTTAGTCGGATGACAGACATTCCACCCGAACCCGACCAAACTAATTGTCGGGTTGAAACCGAACCGACCGTTAACAATGTCGGGTCGGGTTCGGTCGGACTCTCGGATTGGGCTTTTTGTTGGGCCTTTTTTATCTTGGGCTTAACCATTTTGTTGGGGCATTTAAGCCCATTTTTTGGGCCATTCTTTCGGCTGACTTGTTAATTTACTATGGACTTATTTAAGCCCATTTTGTTGGGCCATTTTTAAGCCCATAGCCACGTATTTTTTACTTCCCAAATTTTCCAACAGAAACCACCAGCAGTAGCACTACTAGCACCATTACACTTCCAATTTCCCAATTCCATTTCCAATTTTCGGGGCTTCCAGCAAGGCAGGCAGGCAGCAACAAATCAACAATATCTCACTTACAGACTTACTTACTTACTGACATTTCCAATTTTCCAGCAAGGCAGCAACAAGCCAACAATATCTCACTTACTTACTAACATTTCCAGCCATAATTATTAACAAAAACCATAAGCAAATTAGCAGCCATAGCACACCATAATCATTTCCAGCCATAGCACACACCATAATCACTAACAAAAACAAAACAGAAAATACCAAAACGAGATAACAAGTTCACCGCCAACGGCCCAACAGTCCACCAGGCACCAAGTCACCAACCAACAGATTACAAGTTTTCCAGACCATCAGATATTAAAAGTTCTAAAGTTTACAAATCAGTGAAGTCACAACTACCAGATGATGAAAATTGAAAAAAAAAAAAAACTGCTCCTCTCACTCCCATGTGTCCAAACCTGTTACATACAAATAAAAAATATATGAGAATAAAAAACTCCAAAGATCACAAAATAACATTTAACTTTAAATATTTTACCAACATCTAAAGCCCCATCGCTAGGAACTTCCGAACTTGCATCATTTCCTAGGATTTCTGAAAAAAAAAAAAGAAATTAAATTCAATACAATGTAAATAGTTAAATACTACTGACAATGCCAAATAACTATCAATTTCACATTAAATTACCTCGTTCAAGATCTTGAACTTTATCCATAGCTTGCCGAAGAGAGATTGGAACCGTGCTTAGAAGCCAATTTTGAGTGCATACAAGAGTCTCGACCATTGATGGCGAGAGTGAACTTCGAAATGGATCAAGTACGGGACCACCCGTACTAAAGGCCGACTCGGAAGCAACGGTAGACACGGGCATAGCTAATACATCACGTGCTACTTGGGACAAGATCAGATACTTGTTACAATTGTTTTTCCACCATAAAAGGATATCAAAATCCGGAATATCCAATCAAAATCCGGAATATCCTTACGTTTACACAAATCATTCACATACTTGTCTACCTCCGATGAACAAACACTAGAATACTCTTGCTCCAAGTAAGTGTCAAATTCACTTGCTAAACTCAACTGATCATCACAATCCTCATCCACCACTACACTTGGTGTTGCCATTGCCACTTGAACTCTAACTTCACCCTCGTTCGCATAAGCATCATACAACTTGTCCAAAACTCCCTTCACACGTTTCTCCATTTGCTCGGCCACCTCCTTCCCTTTGGTTTTTATATAACAAAACTTCACCCACCTTAACTTGAACCGGGGATCTAGTACCACAGCTACATAAAGTAGGAAATTGATTCTATCTCCCTTCCCCCAATACATGTAAAATTTTTTTTTCCATGTCTAATGCCATTTTAGACAAGAGAGGATCATTGTTGGCAATTAACTTCTCTATTTTTACTTCAACATTATACATCTCATCAAAGAACACATTAGATGTGACAAAAAGAGAAGCCGACAATTTCTTGGTTGCATCATAGAAAAGTTTTAAAAACTTAGTAAACATTGCACAATTTTTCCAATCAAGTTTTTTTGGAATTCTTTGGACCCTATGGCTCCTAACTTGGCCACCCTCACTAACCAACTCTATGGTCTCCCCACCCTCAAATGACACAAGCTCCCCATCATCGCCTTCCTTTATGCCAAAAAAGGTTTTGAAACCACTATCTTCCTCCGCCATTCTTTGGAATGCCTTTTCAAACTTGACGGCTACTTCTAACATCAAGTAGGTGGAATTCCACCGAGTACACACATCAAGACACACAGTTTGGTTCGAAACAATTTTCTCCTTCTCCACACACTTCTTAAAACTCTCCAATCTTTGTGGAGAAGATCTCACATACCTCACAACATCACGAACACGGAGAATACTCTCATTCCTGTCTTTCAACCCCTCAACCACAATAAGATTTAAAATGTATGCACAACATCGTACATGCAAATAATCATGATCCAAGATTGTCCATTTCCAATCCTTTGTTTTCCTTTTCAAGAACTTAATAGCTGTGTCGTTTGAACTAGCATTATCTACCGTCAACGTAAAAATACCATCAATGTTCCAGTCAAGCAACAAAGATTCAATTTTCTTGCCAATGGTCTCTCCCTTATGATTTACAACTTGACAAAAGTTTAAAATTCTCTTTTGCAACTTCCAATCATCATCAATGAAGTGTGCGGTGAGACACATGTAGTTAAGATTTTGAATTGATGTCCATGTATCAGTGGTGAGGCAAATCCTACGACCCTTCAATAATTTTTTCAGTTTTGCCCTCTCAAAGTTATGAATTGCACCAACCTCTCTAGTTATCATTTGGCGAGAAGGGACCGGTGAGAACTTCGGTTGCATGACCTTACAAAACCTTCTAAACCCAATCCCCTCAACAAACCTAAAGGGTAGTTCATCAATGATGACCATTTCGGCAAGAGCTCTCTTACAATCATCAAAAGAAAAAACATGAGTGACAACGTCAACACCGCCCCCATCTGCGGGTTTGAATGAAAGGTTTTGTTGTCCTTGTTGGTCTCTGTTAGGATATAACGGGCAAGCGGGGATGTGAGCTTTTAAATTACTAACGCCATATTTTTTACTTTCAGCCCTGTATTGTTTCTTGTAATACTTACACTCAGCCCATTTCGTAACTCCCCCCTCTTTAATTTCATTGAAGTGATCCCAGGCAGGAGACCTATATCTCTCTCTTTTTTAGGTTTAGGCGCTTGTGGTGGAAGCTTTCTTTTCAGTCTATTTTCCCCAACTTCAACTACTGTATCATCTTGAACATCGACAATATCGGCATTGGTAGATACAAGAGGATTAGAATTACCTCCAAGTTCAACTTCTTCAGCATCTACCTCATCATCCTCATCCTCAAGTTCCCCACCAGGAAAAAAATCAAAAACTGGATCCATCACCTATAACAATCAAGTGTGACGATAAGATGGTTTTCAATCAGTTAAAGTTTTAAACAAACTTGAATAGGTAGCACTGATTCGATTAATAGGCAACACTACAGCATAGCAGTACAAACATGAACTGATTTACAAACATGAACATCTCTCAGCAGAGAACAAAATAACAGTCATACAAATTATAAAAACACTATTCCACACAAAATTCACAAATCTCTATCCTGAACGAAATAAACAGATTAGCAGAGAACTTGATCATTTCTCTACCATCATGCAACTAAAATGAATTTTTTAACAGGTTAATCAATGGCAATGCAACTCTCTCTTGAAAACTAATATGAAAAAGATTACACTCTGGTCATGAACTTATACATCTGGCCGCAAATTTGTACACACTGGAAGTCTGGAAGCAAACTTTTAAGTCATGGCCGGCTTGGCCGCAAGCTTTTATGCACTGGCCTGTGGCCACAAATTGATTAGCAGAGAAAAAAAAAACTTTACACAATTTGAGACTTTGAGTACTCCTGTACTCGTACAAAATCACAGAGAGAGAGAGAGAGAGAGAGAGAGAGAGAGAGAGAGAGAGAGAGAGAGAGAGAGAGAGACGTACACTGTATGACTGTAGTAGGTCTCGATTTAGGGTTTTCTTGCCTTCTTCACTTCTTCGAGATCGATTGAGAGAGAAAGGGGGCTGAGGCGATTTAGGGTGAGGGTCGAGGGGTGAGGCGATTTAAGGTGAGGAAGAGAGGAGGGGTTTCGTCGTTGACCGGCTGCGAGGGTGGAGAGTGGAGTTAGTGGAGTGCGGAGATTGGAGAGAACTCAGAGAAAGATTTGACTCTGGTCGTTCTCCGGCCAGTCTTGTCGTCGGTCGCAGAGAGAACAAGAGAGTGGGGTGGGGCAGCGACGCGGCGTGGGCCGT
This sequence comes from Rhododendron simsii, assembly GCA_014282245.1. NCBI lineage: Eukaryota > Viridiplantae > Streptophyta > Magnoliopsida > Ericales > Ericaceae > Rhododendron > Rhododendron simsii. The sequence continues at coordinate 20,065,470 of CM024956.1, read as the reverse complement.
GGGGGTGCAGGACAGCAGGGGTGGGGCGGAGAGAAATGAGAGAATCAGAGAGAACCCTAAATGATTTTGAGGGTAAAAAATTTTGATTATATAGTGTGTATTTCGGTCGGGTCGGGTGACCCGACACTTATAATCTCCCACCCGACACCCGACCGACTGTTGGCCGGGTCCAAAAAACTTAACCCGAACCCGACCGATTGTTCTGTTAGAATCCGCCCGTTGGCTTAGTTTTCGGGTTGGGTTCGGTCGGGTGGTCAGTCGGGTCGGGTGGCTGGACAGCCCTAATGAAGCCCATGCCAAAAATAGGGAACTCATCCCTCCTCTTCCCAAGCAAGTACTCCAAAGCCCTTGGGTGGGTGAATAGGACAAGGTCACAAGGAAAAGGAGCACCCCCTACCGAAATTCCCATTAGAAAGGCAAAGTCACTAGGACTCATCATCATCTCCCCAACCCCAAGAAAGTGAAAAGTATTGGCGGTATTTTACCACCACTCGGAAAGTTCTGTCAAGTGCAACCTGTTCGTCTTCTTCAACTCCAAAGCCCAATCTGTACAAACAGGCCAAAACTAGCCCTGTTAACCAACCTCCTGACCCGCTCGAGCACCATCCTGTACCATCCTTGTCCAAAGCAGAAGAGAGAAGTACTCAATTTAGAATGCATACAAAAAAATTGAACGAAACATGAGAAATATGATTTAAGAGTAGGGCAATTAGCATCTACGTGCCTACGTCCTTTAATTTTAGAAGAGACGAAACTATTGGTAACCTAGGTTTGCATATTCACAAGTTTTTCAACCCCATTCAACGTGAGTTAGGGGTTGCATTTAAAACAAAGGTATATCTATTTTTAGCACTTCAGGGATCCCGGTCATCAGCCAATCCCTCGCTTATCATTTTACTCTATATACAAACTAGTAGCAAATCCATACTATGCATAAGAATCGCAGCAAAAAGGAATAGGAGTATGTTTTTTTTTTTTTTTTGATAGAACAAAAAGAATAATGTTAATATAAACTTCAACCATAGAAGAGTTTTTATATCTTTGATTGTTATGTAAAATGCGCAAAAATGTTGAAATCTTGCCTATTTATATAATGACATTAGAGGAGTTGAGTTCACATAAATGTATATTGCTACTCATAATTTTAAAAGCACGTTATCGTATTGGCTAACAATAAGTATTTTACTTTCAAAACTGCAATACATGCATGATTCTGCATGTTTAAACTAAAGTACCTCTATTTTTGAAGAATATAAAAGCCTCGATGGAATTTTGGTTACTTTAATCGAGATTAATCAATTTAGAACGTTTGAATAGTTTAGAATGAGATCATGTTATGTAGAAGCAGTGGCGGAGCTACCTTGGGGTCCAGGGGGGCCTGGCCCCCCCAACCTCCTCCAAGCCCCCCAAGTTTTAAAATTTTTATTTTGTATATAAACCTAATTTTGAATATTATTGATAATTATTCGTGTATCGCTATTTATAATCTTAATAATTCGCATTTCTCAAGTTTTTTTCATAAATAAAAAATACTCCGTAATCACGTGATTGTTGAAGTTGCCTAAAGAAAAAAAATAAATAATTGGTATATTTTAACTGCATTAGGCTAGAATCATTTCAATATACAAGTGTAATATATTAAAAAATAAAAATTTTATGATATAATAAGTATACGTTCTGATAAAAAATATGTCTACTACTCCGGTCCCCTTCGGATCAAAATCCTAGCTCTGTCACTATGTATACGTACATTTCTTTCTCTTCTTGGGAAAGTCTTCAATATACACCCCTTTAAGGTATGTACCATATGCACTTATTTTGTGATTTATATTGTGCCACCTCATAAAAAATTACTTGTAGGATCGGTCATTCATAACATTTTATTTCGTATCGTAACTTTTATACGAAAAATCCGTAACTTTTATCAATATGATTCCTAACCTTTTAGCAATAGATTCATAACATTTTGGGAATCATAACATTTTGGTGTGTTTCAATGAGGGTGCATATGATACATATCCAAATTAGGGGGTGTACTGTAGCATTTCCCTTTGTATAGCTACTAATGATATTGTACAAGTGGTGGTTTCTCTTCTACCCGGAATCAATTGAGATTCAGGCAAAATAGATGAAAATGATAAGATTGCCTAATTGTGCATCTACTGTTGGGAAACCGAATACCCAAGACCCAGTAATGGCGCGTACAGATTAGATAACAAAAATTGTAAAAATCCTACAAGGCGGAATTAGGGTTTTACCACAACTCCCTGCGACATGAACGCTGGTTGAACTTGTTATAGCAGGCCTTGCTATAAACCACGAATACTGCTCGACCGTACTTTACAATCTTTGTAACAACCCTAATTTTGGGAACGTTAAATGGACAATTTTATTGAAAATCTAAATAGAGTCTGGCTCGTTATTACATCATAACTCTCACAAGAGTACTTTTATTACACAAGAGAGGGAAACTAAGGTTCCTAACTATAGTTCCGCCTGCTCCTCCATCCTTGTCAGCTCTTCGGCTCCGAAAACCTCCAAGGTGTACAGCTTATCATGATCATCTACAAAATCTGACATATTATACCACCGTCGCCACCGATATAATATGTCAGGGTCACCAAAGGTAACACCATTAGCTACAGGAGCTTAATAGAATAATCCATACCCACTAACCTTTAACTTACAAATAATAGATCATATAGTTAACGATCTCCACAGAGCACATGCATGTTTAACAAAACAGCTAACAATAGCACATCCATATTCACTATCCAAACTAACGTTTGTGTCCATGATTTTCTATGTTTCTCCTACGTGACTCATTGTAGACTGTGTCATCATTTTCATATACCAAATCAACATTTTCAAAATCATTTTTAACACACCCAACCTCAGTTCCGCCGTTCCGATCTCCCGAGTATCCTCACAATGGTTCCGCCGCACCGGGTTCCCATTGGCACACAATTGCATTGGCTCCTCTTTGCGAATAACCAAGCCATTCCTCACCATGGTTCTGCCACTCCGGGCTCCTATGGGAATGCACACAATCTCACAATGGTTCCGCTGATCCGTATTTCCATTAGAACACACACAAACCTCACAATGGTTCCGCTATTCCGGATTCCCATTGGAACACACACACACATTCCCACAATGGGCAAGTTCGGCCACATTGCGATTTCAAAACACACCTTGTCATTAACACTCTCTAGGTGTCATGTTTCTATCTTTCTTGATATTTGTGTCTCGTTACATGCATAGACTCCGTGGTAGGACTTTTCACGTATATTTTACAACAAAACAAGTAATGCAAGCAATTCATGCATACATGCTCATACTTCCATTCGCAAAAATAAGGTTTTTAACTATCATGCATTCCAACATTTAAGCAAAAGATAACCTTATCTACTTAAAGAAAACGATTAAGGATATTTATGTTTTGAGCTAGGGACATTTTACTTTTCAAGATACAGTTCTATACTATACGTAGAGTTAGTAGACTAGGGATTCTACCTTTCTTCTTGACGGTAGGGCGGCTATGGAAAGTACGTCGGTGGTCAGGCGGAGTAACTTCCTACGGAATGCTAACGGTAGCTTCGAAAGAGAAAGATTTCTCTCGAAACTAAGTCTTGACTAAACTACTTAAGCTTTTTGGATCGAGAGGGTGGTTGAGTGGCGGTTAGTGGCAGTCTTGGTTGAGTTTCTTGAAGAACACAAGAAGAACTCAAGAACACCAAGAACAAGAAAGAACAATAACAAAACACAAGCTTTCTAGAGAGAGAAGTTGAAAGATTGGAAGGTGTGAGTTAAATGGCAAGAATGATGTGCTATTTATAGCAAAAGTCTTGGTTATTACCCAATGAATAAAATTTTTCTTAGCAATTATTATCCAATGGGCAAAGATTTTTCTAGAAAAATAATAGGCCAAAAGGTATATGTATCCATATATAAATACTAGTCTAATGCTCGTGCATCGCACGTTTCCGTGTGCTCATTGGTTGAATTGGTATCGGGAAGTGTTTTTCATTTTCGTAGTGATGATGGTAGAGAAATAGCAAGAGTTTATTGAAGCAGAAATCAATTTCAAATGTTCCAATCCAAGCGATTCACTGTTTTGGCACACCTTTTGTGTTTTACAACTCTGGTACTCTTTCTTCTTTTATCGGTAAAAAAGATGTGAAGACGACGTTATAAAAGGCCAGATACCAATCGTTGTTTATGGATTGGCTAGAGAATGATGCATATGCCTCGAAGAAGAAAAGAGTGAAACCAAATGCGGTGTTCTTGTAAAAAAAAAAGTAGCATATTTGCAAAAACAGCAGAGAACCAACATATCATCCATCTCATTTTATTTGAACATTAATAGTGCTGATGACCAATGTTTTAGCCGTAAGAAATTGTAGAACTTACATCACTTTGAAACTTAGGAGTAGCTCATTATTTTTTTTTAAACGGCAAAAATATTATTAATGATGAACTCGATAATGGATACATAGAGGAAGAAAGAAAGGGCGGGGGGGTGGGGGGGTGTTTTGTTTCCAACGGAAGTTGAGAAGAGACAACAAAGCTAGGCACAACACTCCAAAGATATCAATTGCAAGTAAACATTTCCCGTGTGTTTGCATCCAATTTTCCTTCCAGTTTAATAGATCAGCATCCAAGGTAAGCAGGGGATTTATTGAAACTTATTTGTGAGGCCTAAACCCCCATAACCTCTCCATCAATCTGCCATCCAACCTCATCAACATCATTCAACATCATGGCTGGACATCCAGCGTCATCAAGATCCTCAATCTCTAAACAGCAAGATGGGAAAAACCAGCAACCATCAAGATTCTCAGTCTCCAACATCAAGATCTGTAGTATTCACAAGCATATCTCAATTTATATATCAATATCTCTTAGCCCTCCCTAAATAGGAGTTGATAAGAGATAAGGAAATTTCAAATTGCAAACAGAAACCATCAGTTACTAATGAGAGCGGAAATGGATCAAAATCAACCAATCGAGCAAACAAAACAGCCACAAACAGTTTGAATCTTGGAAGCAGCAGCCTGTATCCAAACTCTTAGCCCTCCAATAGTTGGAGTTGAAAGAGTGATCGGAAATACCAATATTTTAGCAACAAAAAAGATTTGATTCCCAAATATCTCTTAGACCTCCACAGATTAGGAGTTTAAAGAGATGTCATAGCATAGGAGTAGCTCATTATTCAAGACACATCAATAAGCTATATCTCCAAGACCATTTGTACCAGTGAAAAATACACAATACACAGAAAACAAGCTTTATGTTGTTCACTAATAATCTACGAACGAAAAGGTTGGCATACAAGTTTTATCAGGGTGAATAATGCTTCTTCCATAATGACGAGTTGTTGGACTGGAATCTGAACGTCCCTTTGGTGCTATGTGTAGGCCAAAAGTTCTCTTTTCGAAACCCATTTTTAGGGAACTCAATAAAAAAATTAGAAAAAGGAAAAATGTATTTGGGAATTTGAAAAGGTTTCAAAGTTTTCAAAGAAGGAACAAAATTCTTTATAAAAATCTCAAAAAAAAAATGATAAAAAGGACTATCAAAAAGATTAGGAAAGTCATTCCAGTTTTAAAAAGAAAAAAAACAAACTCTTATTCTTTATCAAGAATCTGTAAAACTCCTTTCTACAATTCCCTTAATTAAAAGGATATGTTTGAATTTCTTATATTTATTGATGTTAAATAAGCAGAACGATTCATCAGTAGGAACCACTTACATGCACCTCTCTGAGGCAATTTATCAAACGGGTGGTGGCCACTACGACAGAGGCATCTACTCCTATAGTTTTGAACCAAGGCAAGCATTGCCAAGGAGAGAGACGAGGATTACTAAATGATCTGTGACTCCCAAATCGAATACGGCGAACGAAAGTAATTTGTTTATTCTCTAAGTTGCACGGCTTACTCCTATAGTTTTGAACCAAGGCAAGTATTGCCAAGAAGGAGAGAGACGAGGATTACTAAATGATCTGTGACTCCCAAATCGAATACGGTGAACGAAAGTAATTTGTTTATTCTCTAAGTTGCACGGCTTCTCAGAGGGGCAAGTAATTTCGGGACGTATGGGGTTATAAAAACCAAAGACAAATCAAGAACCCAATTGAAAAATCAAAATGTACCCATTCAGGGAGGGAGATATCGAAGGAAGCCGACTCAGAAGCGATCGGCAACGTCTGAGGTAGCGTAGAAGCGGGTGACGAGACGACGTCCAAGAAGCGGTTGCCGAACGAAAGAATCAATTCGATTAACCCAGAACAAAATCGTTAACAGACGTGAAGAATGTATCATACCTATTGGGAAAAAGACGATCAAAGAAATTCATGGTGAATCTCGTCTAGTTACAGTGGCTTGGTTTTGATTGGGAGATCAAACAAATTGCAAAGAACACAATGAGAGGAAAAAAACCCTAACATTGGCAAGAACTGTAGAGAACTTCAACATAAATCGTAGAATATATAACATTGAAGGACGGTAACAGCCGCTACAACAGTGCTAGCCGCTACAATAGTGCTTTGATGAGGTAGGATCACTGCTACAACAGTATTACCTTGCCAACAAAGAAACGAGAAATATGGATGATGGCTGGAACAAAAAAAGTTCAGAGTACAGTTGGAAAAGTCTAAAATACCTCAATATAGTAGAATACCTAAACGACCCACACCTCAACACATGGAAGAAGAAATTGGAAGACAAAACTTGAAAGGGCAAATTTGTAATTTCACACTATGCCTTGGCTTACCATGCTAGGTTCTTTTATTACAAGTGTGTTGATATTTGTGTACTTAGAAAATCTAGTAAAATACTTTACAAGGTACTATATAATCTTTTAAGATTTTCAAGTATCCAATAAAAAAAATATAAGATCAAAATTTCTTAATAAACTAATCTAATAAGCACATGTTCCTATTATATTATTATATTAGAGTACTTTAGTACACATATTTTTATATAACAAAATCTTCATAAAATCTAGGGCAATAGATTTATAAGGTATATATACATGTTTTTCTATAAAATAAACTCACATGGAAAATCTAAGAAATGACTATTTAATAAAATTTTAGTACTTATTGGTACTAGGGTATGGAAAGGTTCACAAAGCTCGAAGATGGTCAAAAAGGTCCATCTAGGGTTAGGAAATTGTAACTAGGTGAATTGATAGTTTGGTTTCCTCCAACTAACCGGTTAGAAGCTAACTACATTGGCCAAATAGGATCTCTAGCAAAAAAATATAATTTTTAAAACTAAATCTAATTATGGCAGATTATTAAAGTAAAAAAAAGAATTTTAAAAGCAAACCAAGTAATTTAAATAAAATTCAAATATTTAACGAAATTTTTATTTACTAAAAATCAGGGTCGGTACAATCTTCTATCGTATTTCCTGCACGTCTAGAACACAAATCGAGTGTGGACTCTTTCGTGATCTGTTTGCTCTCTCTAAGCCTGCCTCTATTTTGTGAATAATAGAAAAACCTCAAACCTGACCTAAAGAGCATAACGTGTACATATAAGGCTACGATAGGGACCTAAGGAGTAATAAGTTTGGGCTCCCAGTGTAAATAAGAAAACCTAATCCCACCAGAATTCTATTTCTTATTTCACAAATTATAATTCACCCCATTACAGAATTATAATTGCACTTCTGTCCTTATCTCAATTATATTACGAGTTCCATGATATTAAATACTTATTAATCTCCCCACGTTAAGATTACAAATACCCATTGATTAAAATAAATTACTAACAATCTCTCACTTAATCAACATCTTAACTTGAGACTAACCGCTTAATTTATTCGATATGTCGGATACAAATATCCACCTGCAGGGTTTGACATAATCAAAATTTGTAAGTTTACTCAAGAGGTATTATCAATCCCTATCGAAACGTGGATTCCATTAATAATTAATAGTTGTCATATACATAATGTTGCGACCTAACTCATCGAGACTATTGATCGTATAAAGATCTCACTTTTTAATGAATCAAAGTCGACAACATTAAATATGTACCTCTAATAATTATTTTTGAATTAAGAGCATAAACATTCATAATAACTATGAGGTTCCAATTGTCTTATAAAGTTAGTACAAAGACAATCACCTCAATGCGGTCATGTTCAATATACACAAAATGTACTAGCACAATGAATTAGAATTAAATCGTTCCCTGTAGTCAAGACAGACCTACTAAACATTTTACTACAGTCCTACCGATGGTGTGTCCAGTTCCATCTAAGATTGTGAACCATATTTTATATTTTACAAAAACTGATAATACGATCTTCTGTGTGTAAACCGAACTCTAGATATCGGATCATCTACTTTATAAAATAAGAGACGCACATGCACAACATACAATAATATTATGCAAATATTGCCCATAAAAGATTCTCATAAAAAATGGATAAAACTGATTAATAAATAGCATTCAAATATTAATCCATTACACAAAAGCATAACTTTTAGTATAATTTTCTAACAAACTCTCACTAAGACTCAAAGTTAAGCTGCCACGCATCTTACTTCCATTCCCTCTACATGACTATCAAAAGTCTTAGCCTATAAGCTGTACATAAAAGGATCTGCTAGGTTGTTTACTGATGCGATCTTGGACACAGTTACATCACCTCACTGAACGATCTATTAAATCAGGTGATACTTACGCTCGACTTGTTTTCCTTCTTATGAGTTAATAGCTCCTTAAAGTTAGCAATTCCACCACTATTGTCACAATAAATGTAATAACTAATTGCACTAAAGAAATCACTTTTAGATCCATCAAGAAGTTTCTAAGCTAAACGGCCTCTTTGGCTGCTTAAGAAGGTACCACATACTCGGCTTCCATGGTGGAATCAATCAATGCACGATTACTTGATACTCCTCCAACTTATGGCTCCACCTCCTAAGGTAAACACATATCCCGAGGTAGACTTTCTGGAATCCCTATCTGACATAAAGTCTGAGTCTGTGTACCCACGAGGTACCAGACTATTCGATTGGAACACCAACATATGATCTCTAATTCTTTTCAGATACTTGAGTATATGTTTCACTACAGTCCAATGCTCTTAATTGAAATTTGCTAACTATGCCAATGGCAAAACAAATATCAGGTCTAGTACACATCATAGCATATATGAGGCTTCCTACTGCCAAGGCATAAGGAACTGCCTTCATCTTCTCCATCTCCTTAGGTGTCTTACGACACTGATCTTTGTATAGGTTGATTCCATGTCTAAAAAGAGAGGAACCATTTCTTGGAATCCTGCATGCTAAAACGAGCAAGGATCTCATCAATATAAGTAACTTATGATAAGCCCAACATCCTATACTTGCGATCTCACATATGCTTAATCCCAAGGATGTGATCGGCTTCTCTCAAGTCTTTCATATCGAACTGGCTAGATAGTCACACCTTTATCGAAGACAACATTCCCACATCGTTTCCGATTAGCAAAATATCATTTACATATAGTATCAGGAATACCACCACTTTTCCGTTGCGGTTTTTGTACACACATGACTCATCTAGACATTGATCTAAACAAAAAAAACTTGACTGCTTGATCAAAATAGATGCTTCAAGATCTAGATGCTAGCTTGAGTCCATGAATAGTCTCCTTAAGCTTGCATAACATGTGCTCTTGACCATTTGCTATGAATTCATCTGATTCCATTATGTGGATGCGTTCATCCAAATTTTCACTAAGGAATGCAGATTTCACAGCCTTTTGTCAAAATTCTGTACCTTTATCTTCTAGTTCCCCATTGTAGTTGCAGGGATCAGCATGTCGTTCTTTAGGGATCATATCATAAGATTCTCCTAAGAACGTGTACCGATTGGGTAGGACAACAACCCTCCCACTACGATGTGGTACCGGTGTGTCAACAACTCTTTCTTACAGTGTAACCTCCTATTCTATTGGTGTTGAAAAAGTCTTTGTCGGTCCTTCTTCTTTCAATTTCTCTAAAAACAATCTTGCTTCTGGGCTTGTGATTTATTATATAGTCCTTCACTAAGTATCGGGCATTGGAGCTAACAATGAACTTCTGATTCTTAGGACTATAAAATAATCCACATTTCGTTCTTCTAAGGTACCCCACAAACAGACAAACTTCTATTCTTGATTCCAATTTATCTATGTTCTCATTCAGCACTTATGCTGGATTACCCCAAACCCGAACATACTGCAGACTAGATTTGCGCCTAGTTCACAATTCTATGGGTGTAAATGGTACTGAGTTAGATGGTACCAAGTTAAGAATGTACGCTGCTGTTTCTAGTGCATGTCCCTGAAACAAAATTGGTAAATCTGAATAACATATCAATGATCTGACCATATCCATAAGAGTACTATTCCTTCTCTCTGCTACACCATTTTATTGTGGCATACCTATAGCTGACAACTGGGATGTAATCCCTTCAGCTGACAAGTAATCCTTAAACTATCTCAGGAGGTATTCGCCACTACGATTAGATCGCAGTGTCTTGAGATATTTATCCAGAAGCATCTCGGTTTCCGCCCTATACTCCCTGAATTTCTCAAAGCATTTGGACTTACAGCGCATCAAATAAATGTATTCATACCTTGAGTAATCATCAATAAAAGTGACAAAGTACTCAAAAACACATTTAGCTTGGACATTTATAGGCCCATACAAATCAGAGTGAATCAATTCCAACGGCTCTTTGGCTCTATATCCTTTTGCTGAGAAAAAAGTTTTTTTGGTTATCTTACCTTCTAAATAGGATTCACAGACTAGAAGTTTCTCAACTTCCAATGAACCTAAAGGTCCATCCCTGACCAGTCTAAAAATCCTATTAAGATTAATATGACCAAGGTATAAGTGCTAAAGATATGTTTGGTTCAATTTAGAAGGCTCATTTCTCTTACATTGCATATTATTAGTATTATTCATTTCATGCAGTTGCACCGTAGAAAATATAAGATTAATAAAGTAGAGATTATCCACCAATGAATCAGAATAGATAAAACGTTTATTTAATTTAATAACCACAAAGTTACTAAAATAAACCAAATATCCATTTATAATCAACTTAGAAATTGAAACCAAGTTTCTTCTAAGTGTAAGAACATAAAAACAATTTTTCAAAATTAAATTCCTATTATTACTAAAATTTAAAATAACATTTTCTACTACGACTGCTGCCACTCTCGTAGCATTACCCAAACCAAACCAAACCGAGCCTTACGTCCCAATCACTTGGGATCGGCTACATGAATCTGTTTCCTCCATTGAGCTCTGTCAAGAGCCACTTGTTCACATAGACCTATTAGACTCATATCTTTGCGCACTATAGTATCTAATGTCAATTTAGGTCTACCCCTCCCTGTAACATTGCTACCTAGAGCTATCCTATCCACTCTCTTAATTACTGCATCTTCTGGTCCATGGTAGATATGCCCAAACCACCTTAACCTATTTCCCTCAACTTCTCCTCTATAGGTGCTACACCAACCATCTCACGAACTGTTTCATTTCTAATCTTGTTTTGTCTAGTCTTACCACACATCCACCTCAGCATTCTCATTTCTGCTACACTCATTTTGCTCACATGTTGTTTCTTAATAGGCCAACATTCTATCCCATGAAGCATCGCGTAGTACACCAATAGCGCTTCTCCACTTGAGCCACCCCACTTAGATCCTATGGGTCACATCATCCGCAATCTCTCCATCACTACTAATAATTGAGCCTAAATACCTAAAATGATCACTCTTTGGTATCTCCTGATCTTGGATCATCACTCTTTTTTCAAGCGCACTACTGGTATCACTAAACTTGCACACCATATACTCAGTTTTACTCCTACTTATCCGAAAACCCTTTGACTTTAATACTTCCCTCTAAATTTCTAGTTTCGTATTAACACCTTTAGCAGTTTCATATACGAGAACAATGTCATCTGCAAATATCATACACCATGGAATATCCTCTTGAAATTGTCTATTCAATTCATCCATAACTAAGGCAAAGAGGTATGGGCTCAGGGCCGACCCTTAATGCAATCCTACGGTGATTGGAAATTCACTCATTTCCCCTACTGGTGATCTAATGGTAGTGGCGGCACCTTCATACATGTCTCTAATCACCTCAATATACTCTTTGGTCACTCATTTTCTCTCCAAAACTCACAATATGATATCCTTAGGCACCCTATCATAAGCATTTTCTAAGTTTGTGGAAACCATATGGAGATCTTTCTTCTTCGCTCTGTATTTTTCTACCAATCTCCTTAATAGTTAGATAACTTCCATGGTGGATCTTCCTGGCATGAACCTAAACTGTTTCTCTGACACCGTAGTCATCATCCTCAAGCGATACTCAATAACTCTTTCCCACAACTTCATCGTATGGCTCATCAATTTAATACCTCTATAGTTATTATAGCTTTGAATATCCCCTTTATTCTTATAGATAAGTACTAAGGTGCTCGTTCTCCATTCGTCGGGTATCTTCCTAGTCATAATAATCTTGTTGAACAACCTCGTCAAACAAGTCACCCCCAAGTCACCTAGACTTTTCCACACTTCAATAGGGATACCATCTGGTCCTAGGGCCTTACCCAGTTTCATCCTTTTCAAAGTTTTAACCACTTCGAACTTTTGTATTCTCCAATAAAACACATATTCTACGTTCTCACCAGGTACATACACTTCCTCCCCACCAAAGCCTCCTTCATGTTTCTCGTTTAACAATTTATCGAAATACGATTTCCATCTATCCTTGATCACCTCGTCTTTCACCAACACCACCGAATCAAAACCTTTTATACACTTAACTTGAGAAATGTCTCTAGCTTTCCTTTCTCGTATCTTAGCAAGTTTATAAATAATCTTTTCTCCATCATTACCATCGAGTCTAGCGTAGAAATTCTCATAAGCTTTCAACTTAGCATCCCTAATGGCTTTCTTAGCTTTCTTGCTAGCTTGATTATAACCCTGAAAATTTTCCTCACTCCGGTTCTTTTGCCACTTTTTAAAGCACTCCTTCTTTGCTTTTACTATAATTTGAATCTCGTCATTCTACCACCATGTCTCTTTAGAAATTGGACCTTTTCCCTTCGACTCGCCAAGAGCTTCTTTCGATATTCTTCTAATACTGTCAGCTATCGTATTCCACATATTGTCACTATCGCCTTCCACTCCCCACCGTACTTCTTAAGACATTCTTTCTTTGAATACCTCTAGTGTCTCCCCTCTTAGGCCCCGCCATTTAGTCCGTGGGCATCTAATTTCCTTTTTCCTTCTATTATTTCCCTTGAGACGAACATCTAACACCAAAAGTCTATGTTGTGCCACTAAACACTCTCCGGGAATAACCTTACAATCCTTACATGTCAAGCGGTCTACACCTCTAGCCAGAAAATAATCGATTTGGCTTCTATTGGCTCCACTCTTAAAGGGTAATTAAATTCTCCTCTCGCTTCCTATAGAGCGTATTCCCAACTATAAGGTCAAAAGCTACCGCGAAATCTAAAATCCTCCTACCACCTTCGTTAAGGTTACCAAATCCAAAGCCACCATGCACCTTCTCATACCCTTGCTTATGCACTCCCATGTGACTATTGAAATCGCCTTCTATGAATAGTTTCTCCCCAAAAGGTATCCCTTGAACCACGTCATCCATTTGCTCCCAAAGTTGCTCTTTAATAAGATCATCCAAGCCTACTTGGGGTGCGTACGCACTAATAATATTAACTATACTCTCTCCAATCACAAGCTTAACTAAAATAATCCGATCTCCTTTTCTCGTTACCGTAACTACCGAATCTTTCAGGTGTTTATCTACTACGATACCTACCCCATTTCTATGTCTATCCTTACCCGTAAAGTAAAGCTTATAACCTGTGTCCTCTATCTCCTTAGCTTTTTCCCCTACCCACTTAGTCTCCTGAAGGCAAGCTATACTAATCCTCCTCCTAAGTATGGTGTCGGCTAGCTCCCTAGTCTTACCCATTAATGTCCCTATATTCCAATTTGCTAAACGAATCCTATAGTCCTAGGCTAGCTTCTTTACCTGCGCTCATCCAGGCACGCGCGAGAACCCTTACTCACTTATCACCACACCTGGGCATCGGTGTGGCGCCCCTTGCTCATTTTTTAAAGCATTACCCATGTGTAGATAAATCTCTCCATCATCAAGTCTTCTGGTTTCCTGGAACCCATGCAACAAATTGCAAATATGATTAGTGGTTCCTGTATCTACACACCAAGTACCGGTAGACAACACCACTAAACATGATTCAACGACTAGTGAAAAGATTGATCTTGATTATTCACTTTATTGAGATAGAATAGACATTCCTTCTTTTAGTGTTCTTGCTGCTTGTAGTGAAACACTTACCCGCAGTTTTTTCCACTCAGCCTTGAGGTGCATAAATTGCCTCCACAACCTTTTTTCTAAGACTTGTTCTGCTTCTTCTTGCCTTTCAGCTTAGAAGTAGAAACCTTCTCTGCCACTAACACTGATGGTGGTTTCTTGATAACCAAAAGACCATCAACTGCTCATAAATGCATTTTGTTCATATAATAGTTCAAGCGAAATTACTTAAAACTCTCAGACTGCAGTGAGTTAAGAACGAAAACGATCTGGATAGTCCCTTCAAAGTCATTACTAGTTTTTTTCGTATTTTTCGAAAACCCAACACTCGCTTTCCATGGAAATACATCTTTGTATATCATCACGCACTCTAGATCTGTTCCGAGAAATTCCCAAGTTCACTGTTTCCCCTTATCACAAACCATTAACTACTCTCAACTATAGATTGACATCCTGCTAATAACCTCCATATCTAACCTTCTAATCATTTCATACAAAAAGATAACAGAGGCACATGCCAGATTCTAACTAAGAATCCTCTCTTTGTATCCATATACCCATCGGTGTCTACTCTGTACTGTACATTAAGGCAAATCGCTTTCATCAGGATTACACATCAAATTAAGCATGCATGCTAAATAACGACAAATTTCGTACCTGAAGTACAACCACAAACTATTCATACGAATTATTGACTTACACAATGCCAATTTATCCATGTATCAACAAACTCACTCAGCATCCAGTACATCAAATTTTCTAGCTCTAACAAGCTCAATAGTAATCATTTCATCTCATCGTTGCAATGCCTTTTATGTTTTCCGTTCGCCCATCAATCTCGAATACTCACATTCAGTTACTGTAGTCAAGCTAGGTATTCAATACATACACAACTTTAAACTTCACTGCATATATAATATACACACCAAACATACGTACCCTTTAATACTTAATCAAATCCATGACTCGACAGCAATACAACCTGGCAATATATCATTACTCAAAGAGTTGCACAAAATAGGTGGCATGGCTGCACCAACAAACATCCAATAATCTAGAATATCTCTATTCTAATATCCGGTCACCTATACAAACCAATTAAATAAGATAACAAAAATTCCCTAAATACCCACAAAACTCCAGGATTTCAAACAATAAGTCTATACTTCTCATTATGTTCTAAGACTCCAACTGTCCAAGTACCTCATCACTTAGGAATCAATTTTCTTGCACCAATAACTTCTAATAGTTCCGCTCACCACAAGTTTCATAGCTTACAAATTTCTTCTCTCAACTAAGAAATCATAACGACATCAATTTTCCTCAAAGATATTTACCACAATTGCATTCAACCTCAATAATGTCGACAACACCATTTCCATCACCGTCACTGCTATCACTACCACTATTTAAGCCCTAGTCCCTCACTAATCTATCACCTCAATGGCATACCTCAATGCGTCATATACTGTCATCAGTCTAGTCTACGCCGCCAATTTCACATCACACACGATCTCCACACTCCAACCTTTTTAATTCACAATAGTCCTCATTCATATTGCCCTCACTTTAAACAAGTCTCTCACCACACACTGACATCAATCACCCGCCTCAAATCACATCAATATAGTTTACCTCACGTTTTGTTGTCCCTCTCACCAATTAATGCCTTCACTACTTCCTACCAATCTATCATAAAGACACAATCATGACATTCACCTCAGCAATGAAAATTACAATGCCATAACACTCCCTTTTTTTTTTTTTTTGCAATTTCTATATACAATCATCTATCTCAAGCCTAAAGATCTACTCCTATACACAATCCTAGTGTCCAATTGACTCTCCGAGACTTCCATCTAGAAGGAGCGGTGATCAAGCGCCTCTTCCAACTGGATCTCATCGGCAGTCGCCTGGGTGTCCGGAAGACACATACCGTATCCTGACACCCTATTTATAACCCTCATCTTCCTAAGTCAATCTCAGATACTTACAACTCTCTACGAAGGCTCAACTTGTCTTATCTATACTCAAAATCACTATCTTAATAACTACCATAACAATGACAACACACAATTATTACCACAACAAGATATCATCCCTTCATACATTCGAGATGCTCACTAGCTCAACCCTCTAGCTATGATACATCTAACTCACTTCCTGAACAAACTATGGCTCCTATCACACCTCAACTTGCACTCTCTTTTCTCCTTTTCTCTTCAATCATAACAAACATACTACCTTACGCTCGTTTACACTTAACGCATCTCACATCACATAAAATCTACTTAAAGCATTTAAAATTTAATACATAATCAGCGCAATTTGAATAAAATATATCAAACACTAAGCTCACAAATCTTTCCTATAGCCTAACACTTCTATTACATATTAATGGATATCTCATGTGTCGGCCTCGCCACCACGCACAAACACTACAACGATCTCAACCTCTTAGATTCTTTCCCGTCGAATATCTAATCTTAAAAGGTACCTTACTACGAATGGTTCAAGACCAAGACTATCAACAATAATGATAACCATAACAAAAGTCGCAACCATAACCGCTACAATCCTTCACGGCTTTCCAGTTCAACTAAAAGACATTTTTACCACCTAGAATTCAAGAACAAAACTGCTAAAGGAAACAACAACAATTGCAACAGACGCTGTCATATACACTATGCACAGGCCAAACTTCCATTATTATTTTTTTTCAAACACGGGTCACCAACATTCTACCTATCCAAGTAAACGTAAATACAAAGCCAAATCGGTGAACAAACATCGGTCATGCAATCACACACATGTCTTGTTAAAAAGATATGCAATGATTTTTTTTTTTTGAACCCTTTGAGACTATGTCTCCCCACGGTCACTAGGTATTCAAACCTAATGCTCTGATACCAATTTGTCACGCCCTCGATTTTTAACATAATTAAGTAATCCAATTTAATAAAAGAACCTCGCGTAACATAAATAATACCCAAAAGAGTTTCCCATCTGTCAAATTTACAAACAAGTCCCCAAAAGTTAAGATTATATAGCTTTGGCACCACGGCCGAAATCAACTTAATTACAAGTACGAATCTGTTAGGATATCACAATCTCTTTAGTCAAAGGAATTTAAGATCAATTAGTTACAAACCCATCTTTAACAAAAGTAGATCGATTACAAAAGAAGATTAAGTAACTGAAAGAAGTTAGCTTCCAAAATCTTCATGTCCAAGTACATCTTTACAAGCAGTCCATTGCCCAACATTCAAACCTGAAAAGAAGGATTTTGTTGAGCTACACTAGCCCAGTAGGAATATCTTTACCAAATTTATATGTATATATGGTGATAAGTGCAAACAAGAGGGGATAAGGAAATACAACTCGGAAGACAATAGTCAATCAATTTATAACTGAGCCCTCATCGAAGTCGAATGCATGAACCATACGATGCTAACCCCTCTAACAATCCCAACTTGACTTGCTAACCCAAACTTCACCATCGGTATTTCCACCACTTGCGTTACCGGAATAACACCATAAGGATTACCGTGTTACCACCACTTGCGTCACGGTGATCCCTAACAATTCGGGTTACCGTATTACCACCACTTGCGTTACGAAACCCTCTTAGTCTCCGTATTACCACTACTTGCGTTACGAGACTTCCTAAACCAACCTTCGACCCAAAATCAACTATTTCTCATACAACACGCAAACTAAGACTTCCCCATGAACACTTTCTTAGGTAGAACATCCTACGCTATACCAACGTCATCCCACAAGCACCACAAACGATCACAGATACCGACAATCTATAGTATGCACATAAACAACGTTTAATTATGTCAAATCTTATCCGATTCTTGCTAATGGAATACCAACGAACCAAGGAATGCATCGAACCATCGTAAGAAGTCAAATAGACATGCTTGAGATAGATTAGGAGGTGTTCAAAAGGGTTTAGAAGTGATTGGAGGTCAAAACAATCCACGGAGAAGCAAAAGGTGCAAAACTGGAGATAAGCTCACTGTATCGATACGCGCTTAATCCGTATCGATACGGAATCAACTGTCCAAAAAGATAAGCTTACTGTATCGATACGGCCCTTAATCCGTATCGATACCACGGGGCTTCGGGTAGAACTTTCAGCAGATTTTCAGACATGCTCAAGAACCAAAATTCGACAATCAAGGGCACGATTCTACACCAAATCAACGTATAAACATATAAAAGAAGTAAAGAAATCCCTACCTCGCGACGACAATCAAGATCTACGAGTTTTGAACAAGCCCTAGCTTTCTTGAACTTCAAATATTCGATTCGAGCTCGACCCACGGATCTCTGAGCTCAAGAACGCGAAAAGAAGGCTTGAAGGTAGTTGATTCTTGAAGGTTTTGAGGTATTTGAGTGAGATTTTGTGTGAGGAGAGGAGAGAGGGAGATAGGCCGGAGGAGAGGGGGAGAAAGAGACGGATGAGAGAGAGTGGAGGGGAGAAAATAATCTCCAACACTATACACCTACTATATATACTCATATATTCTTAAATCACACACACACTCCCTCTACTTTCTATTCTTTCACCACAACCCACAATCTAGTTATCCACCAAATAAACCATATTTTCTCCATTAGTCATTTAATAATCTTTTCAAAAATTAAAAATTATTCGGGTCTCTACATAGCACCCCACCATTGGTGCTTGCTTGTTGCAGTTGTTGGAAAGATGATTGGGGATCGGCCAAAATTCTACCCCGCAACCATGATTCACGTTCGGCATTCAAAAGATTCGGCCGAAGCTCAACGTCAATCCCTACCACGCGCTCGGCGACAGCAAAGATTGAAGGACTATTGTAGCGGGCCAAACGTAACTGTCCGCGTCTAGTCGTTGTGGCCGTACCTGAGGCAGGGCTCGGCTCTATATCGAGGTTTGTCAGTTACCGGCGTCGTGCTCACCTTACGCCCGGCGCCAGGGGTGTATCACCTGGGCTCAGCCACCTTTTGGAGAACAACTTTGTTGAAGAGCCCTTCAATAGAGTTGTTCACCAGGCTCGGTCAAGTGTGGGGCTCAGCCACTCGCTGAGCCACGTGTTCTCCCACGTGTTGAAGCGGTTACACCAAAAGATCATGATGAACGCACATGGGAGGTGCCAGCTCACACCAAAAACGGTTACCAAATCCATTTGATGACCTCACGGTGACGACATTCGACTCATGCAAAGCACATGCCCGTACTTGGAGAGCAAGTCAAGGGGACTCTATAAATACTGAAGTATAACAACCCTAAGAGGTACACACTAATTCCTACCCAAAAACCCTAGTCTCTTTCCTTTCTCTCTGCACATACTTATCCTCTCGCCAGTAGGCTTTGCTAGACAACCCCGGCCAGATCTTAGTCGTGCGTTCACTGTGCAGGTTAGGAGAAAAGGCTAGACAATCCCTGAACCAACGGAGGAAGGACTCGTAACGAGGATCACGGGCCACACACTCCCTTACTTCTTTTTTAAGTGTCCATAAATTTCCCTTTTTTTTAATGGAAATATGATCGTTATAAATGATTGGAACATAATATTATAATTGCCCCTTATTGAAACATCATCATTAGACATTTTATGGAACCAGGGCAAAAGGGGAATGTAATAATTTATACCTACTAACTTTTTAAAATAGACAAGTGTTAAAAGGACATTATAAAATGGAACACTAAACTGTTAAAAAGGGATGGAAAGGATTATACAAAAGGTGATCTCATGTCCTCAATATTTAACTAATTTATGTATTATCTTATGTATAAGTACAATATGTTGAGTGGTGGTATTATTAAATCCCATAATTATAAAGTTGATTTGACTATAGATTATATGAGAATTTTTAAGATTAAATATTTTTCAGAGTTAGTCTTGTCAAACAAACGAATCTAAGATTATCATTGATATAGGCAAAAAGTAATTGTTTCTTGATGGCGATTTTCAGCACATGGAAGGATGTCACGGTGTGAATCCCGTTGCTTTCCGCTCAATGAATTTGCTACGAATCCATAGTAGGTTAGGGGCCACCTCACCTTACGAGAACAAACCCTACCATATGCATGCCTAAGAAATTGAAACAATATTCAATTCAACTACTTTGATGCCCCATTTGATTACAAGCCTATATTACAAAGCTCAGCACTATTCCTATGGACTACAGATTACAATAAACAGGATTGTCAAGTCATATTTTAGCCATGTGGGAAACGTTACAACTAATTGTCCAGAGTACGTTTTTGTTAATTGCTAGGATTTCCTAAAATTATCCAGACTAGGATCTGCAATCCCCTTTGCCCTACCCAAACCAAACCAAACCAGACTAAACATTATTTCCAATCCAACTGGAGTATGATACATAAATCCTCTTTGTCATTCTGCTCTATCAGAAACCATATGTTCAACAGAATGTGACGAATTCTTATAACTTATAAGAGCATGTACACCAGTTTAGCTAAAATTTAAGCTAAAAATGCTAGTGAATAATGCATATTTTGCTATCAATCATTTTCAACACAACACAACACCAATACTATCTATTTTACCTATACACTATTAAAGTATCATTTTTTTTTTCTTTTATTTTATATTTTCTCCTTCCCCAGATTTGTGTTTGAAGCAAATAGAAAAAAACAACTATATCGATCTAGGGTTCAATTTCATTTCAGGAAAGAGGAAAAACATCCCATTTCTTCCTCCTGTACACCTATATCTATCTAGGGCTCAATTTCATCCCTATTAATACACTGATACACATACGAAGAACATGGTGGCGACTTTGGCTTTGGCTTTGGGACTTGGATTTGCCATGGACGAGGTTAGAGAAACCTCTGCTTGGGTCGCAGCTCACAATCGACCACTCAGAACCGCCGGCGGCGGCCCAGCGATGAATAGTGAGGGGTCGAGAGGCTGGATCGGCAGCGGCGGTCTGGCCGGGTGCAACCAAATAGATCGACCTCTTATTTTTTCAGACGATGAATGGTGAGGAGAGAGAGAAAACAATAAAAAATTGGATAGTTTTTAAACAGTTGTTCGCTTGTTATACCGAAGAACTGTAGCTGGAGCCAAGGTGTTTACCTCATCTGCTGCAGGAGAACTTTTGTCCTTTTGATTAGCCAAAATAGCTTTTATTCCTCTTTACCTATGTGAGCCTACAGACTATATTTACACCCTCAAATCCATGTATACAGAATACGGAACACCACGTGCCGGTATTATTATGTGACTTCTCAAACTAAAATCTGGTCATTTTAAAGAAATTGATAAAGTCGCCAAAAAAACAACTAAACACTGATTAATGGCCACTGATACAACATAAAACAACACTAATTCTAATCTTACTCGGTGTCATATTGCAAGTCTTTAAGGATATTTCACACCAAAGAAAATCCCTAGTTCTGCTTACGGGGGAAAATTGAAAACAACTTTTTAGCAGTTCCCAGAAAGCTAGGGAGACTAAAATACATTTCATCTTCGTATGTCAATCCCCTAAAATGTGAAAACAACTTTGTGAAAAAATGGAATATACATCGGACCCAAAAAACGGATGTAGAATCAAATAAGGTTGAAGCTGATCAAAGACGGCATCTTTACAGAAAATTAGACTCTCCAACTGAGAACGTGACGTAGCATCATCTGCGGTCCCCCATTTTCTTCTCTTACAATTACCGTGACTGGCCAATTTGAATTTGAGTAGAACTGAGGAGGAAACGAAAAAGTTAACCGCTTAATGCTAAATCAGCAATCCTGGGAGAGCTTGCACTAGGTGGTAGTATCCATCCGAAAGAGAGTCCTCAATCAGTCAATGAAACATCAGGACGTTTTACCATGGTGCTAAACAGCAGTCTTGGCAAACCTGTGATTGCAGCAATAAAAATCATTTTCCATTGCTTACCCTTAAGCTGTACTTGGGTAAGAAAAATGAAATAGAAAAGTTCAAGAATCAAACGGCTTCCTCTGCTATTGTTCATAGCACGCACACACACAGATTCAACAGTATGATATATTCTGGTTACCTTTAAGTACGAAGCCTCAAGGGTTCCAAAGTCACAGGCTCCTCACTGTGTGTGCGAATTCCTGGAGTCCCCACAAGCGGTGCATGTACAGTTATCGGAAGCACCCACTCGCACTTGTCTCTTCCCTCTATCAGAAGAGGATGCTTGAATCTACCATGGAAGGGGAGAAAAAAAACAAATAAAGGGAGAGAGTAGAAAGAGAGAAAACTGAAAAACCGCTAAAACAGTAAGCACAACAATAAACCAACAAACAAGAAAGAGAGAGAAGAAAAACATGGAGCTCTATATCAGATATTTTCACAACAGCCAAAACATAAATTCCCTAGTTGTTACAATTCTATACAAGATCTCAAGACCAAACTATTACACAAAAACTTGGGAAACTTTGACACAAGTCAGTTCCTTACTTGGTCTCATTAACATGTCATACCTAGTCCAATCTACATTTTTTGGAGTGGTAAAAAACTCAAAACGAAGAGCCCACTGCATGGAGATACGGGGAGTGGAAAAAGACATTGGCCCATCCATGGGAATGGAAATAGAAAGCTTGTCTGCAGCAAATCAGCAACAACCTCGTGGTGATCACTTTTAACCTACGTAATCCAACAAAAATTGAACATATTATTCTCAACTATAGTGATAGCCACACAAGAAATAAGCAAGACAAATAGAAATATGAGGAAAATCTACTTTCACCCCCTGTGGTTATCGCCATGTGCGGATACCACCCTTATGGTTCAAAACTGACCACATAACCTACCTGTGGTTTTGAAAATGTACGGATAGACCCCCTGCCGTCATGTTTTCCATCTATATTAACGGACACAACATTAAAAGACCGTTATACCCCCATCACGTTTCTTGATTCTTCTTATTTTTTAAATCTAACCACACCATCCTGTATACAAACAATTGAATCCAAACCGTTGATATTGTAAATTTTGACGAGTACTACGTTTATGCCAAAATTCAAGTCAATCAAAAAATGAAAAGCTCATGGTCAAATCGATTTTGTTATGAAATTAAAATTAAAATTTTGAATTTACTAAAAATTAGATCACTGGGTTATTGATACCTGATTGAGATGATTTTTTACAGAGATACTCTATTCTTTATTTAATACATTATGAACGACTCAGATTACATTCTAGAGGTGTGTGAGATACACATCCGTTAATATGGATGGAAAACATGACGGCAGAGGGTCTATCCGCACATTTTCAAAACCACAGGTAGGTTATGTGGTCAGTTTTGAACCATAAGGGGGGTATCCGCACATGGCGATAACCACAGGGGGTGAAAGTGGACTTTCCTCTAGAAATATGGCACTAGTAAATACTTCGTCCCTATTCCCTAAGGTGGAACCTCAAGGGATAAATACATTTGTCAAGTATCAACTGTGCACTCTATGATCCACAAGTTTCAAGTGTCTTGCTGCACTTACATCCCCCACCTTTCCCCAAGATCCAATCTGACAAATTCAAAAATATTTAGCGAGCATACTACCAAGGCAAAATCCAGCTCTTAAATACTTGTTCAAACTCCAAGGCACGTTAGTCTACGACAATTTTGGAAAGGAGGAGGTTCCCGATCCTATAGCAGTTACTTCCAAGGTGGAACAAGGTACTTGTATTTAGCTTTTAACGTATCATGCCAACTAACAGCATTTGAGTTCTAAGTTCTAACAATAAAACTGGCAACCTCATTATGTTTAGTGGGACCACTTTATTGAAATTGTTGAAAATCGACCACAAATCTCTATTCCTGCACTACACGATGAGAAGAAATAGACTAAGCCTATTTTTCTATAAACATAGAAACTAGCAGTGCTTGACATCGAAAGGTCTATGTAACCCACAACCCACCGCATCATCTTCTCGACGTGTTTCAGATCCAGGTGTCACAAGGTGGCAAGTAAACCAATAGAGTGTCTCCCTTTATCCTAGTTCTCCTTTCTGGTATGAAGGCAAATCATGTCCACGGTAGCTTGTCCTAAAGCCTAAGGAGCTCAAGGACAATCTCCTAGCATAATCGATGAAGCATGAACCAGCCCCCTGAGTGTCTCCACCGGCCTGACAATACCATATAGCTGGCACACTTTTCACAGGGCTGGACAGCCAGCTTACCCATTTCGTCCATTCCACCAGAGACAACAATTTTAATGGTTTTGAAAAACTAGTATAATTCGAAGGCATTGAATTGACATACATAAGGCCCTAGCAGGAACAAATGTATACCTTATGTCAAAAGTAAGAACTAAACTATGTATTCATATATGCAATACAATAACAAGTTGGTGTATGCGCGATCATTTTAAGCATCACAGGCTCACACTTCGAGTTGAAAGTATACCTTTGTAATTGTTGGGGAATGTCTCCTAGAAGGGTGGACAAAACGACGATTTATAGTATCAGACATTTCCAGTGTTATTGAAAGCTGAAACATAGTGTACTTCTAGTCAAATCAAGTGAGGCATAAATTACACAAAACAACAGGCCAATGTGACTCAATGAATTCTTTATTTTTTGATATATGCAATTACCTCAAGGCATCTCCTTTACCCTTCTTCATTGAAGATAGTAAGAGTACCGCCTATCTGTTAAGAAAGGTAAGAATAAAAATTTACATCAAAGAAAAGAACAGGCATAGAATTGATGACGAACAGCAATTACCATATCGCTGAAGTAATAAGATGAGTCAGAGCCCTTTGGTGAAAATCTAAGCAGAACTTTGTCATCCAATCTGATATTGTAAGATCTTCCTCGAATAAAGTTTTCTGCTGCAGGAAATCTTGGCAGCAAATAAGTTGTCTAGGTCTAACATCTTAAACCATGGCAAATAATAACTCAAACCTACATAGAAAAGATAAAACAACAAATTACATGCTTATGGTTCAACAGCTCCGGGACAGATGCTACTCTTAAATCATCATCCGTGGGAAGTGATTTAGAGTGTTTTAACTGCAGACTTGGAGATCCCGTGGCTGAAGACTTCCGAAGTGTTAAAATATCTGTTTACAAGGACTTCCATCACTCAAGTCTCAACAAAAAATGGTTTAGATCCCTTAATAGCGTAGCTTAATAATTCAAGACAGATAGTTCAAACAGTCATGGTTATCATAAACATATGGGACATAATTCAAAAACTGTCACAAAAACAACTCTAGAAACCTAATTCAATAGGAAATTTCAACCACACTGATACTTTCGGAAGCGGAAAACGAAATTCAAATTCAACATAATGAAGAATATAACACTAGTAACAGCTTAACCCCACCAGAATCGTATAAGACCTCAGCCACAGACAGCTGAGGAAGGGGCATGTAAGAATGTATGCTAGTTCGCTCTTTGAGATGAGAAGCATAAGGGTTTGAAAACCTTCCAACAGATGACTGCAAGGATAACGAACTCCCAAAAGCAGTGTGTAAGTTTTCCTTGGTGGGGTTATAGGAAGACACGGAAGAAATTTCATCCCTTGGGCGTTCATAGCCCTCCTCAACTACTCCATCATATGTTTCATTGGGTGTAGCCTGTAAGAAGAAGTGCAATAGGTCATAGCACAATCCAGTCGTTGAATCCACTCATATTCAGATTAGTAGAAAAAATATGATCAGTTAAGTACCCTATTGGCATGCCATTCTTGTACTACAAAAGAAAGAAATATTATCCACTTCCCTCACCCTCCGTCCCAAATTTGCCTGTCCCTTTTGGGGAACAGTGCATTTTGCATTCAAAAAATAACGTATTTATGAGAATTTCTTTTGAAAACATTGCCCAAGTTTTTCTTCTCAATGAGATTTTAAATTGGTGTAAAAATTTGGAAAAAAAAAATTCATGCTTATAATTTTTTTAATAAGTAAATAATTATATTAAAAAGAAGGCATTAAGGGCATGCCAACCGTTTACAAAAAGAGGCCAGAAGAAAAGAAAAAAAAGCCCTATACACTCCCATAAGAATGGAAAACCTCAAACGAATCTAAAAATTGGTCAAGAGAAGGATAACATTCTCTCTTGTCCCAACTATACAAGCTATTCACCAAAAAAAACTATTGATTCTAAACAAAAGCGTACATTGTTTGGCAAGCAATTTTCGACGGAGGGAGTAATAGCAAAAACAAATGGCATTCTAAGCAGCTTACTCAATCAGAGTCTACATCCATCTCCTTCCAATAGATATCCAAAAGGACGGTAGAAGCAAGAACAATTCCTAAAAATAGCAGTAAAAAGAGCAAGTTCAGAGCAACATATTGGACAAAAAACGTTGACAATATCACTAGACAGCCTCGGATATAATTTTTTGAATGCAGAGCCTTGGTCAAGGTTTAACAAAACAAATTACGAACACTAAATTCTCAGTGACATAAAGATAACATAAGAAAAGTCTCAGAAGTAATATGGTATACCACGTTTCAAAATAAACTGTGTTCACACAGTCACATCCTATGCACAATTGTCTATCAAAAAAGAATAACTCCTGAGTGGACATGTAACATTTAGGCTGAAGGTTCACTTCTAGGAGAAAACCAGATGCCTAAACTCACCATCACTCCGGCCTTCTTCAATTGGTAGGCCATTGGTTGATTGAGTGACCCGGATTTGCAATGGAACTCGAGCTTCCTGTAGACAACAAACTTCATCAAGCTTTTTCTAAAAGCGAATCTTCATGAAATTCAAAACAGAAAGCAGTATAATAAAATTGTCCCACATCCAAACGTGTGTAGACATCGACCCACTGAAAGATACACAGCTAATAAGTTCCCAAGGTTGGATCTTATAGTTTTGCAAGCATGCAATGAATCATCTCAATAGTTCATGCATGAGGAAAATAACATAGGCAAGATTCCCCCACAAATCCCATCCGCAATGAATGTGAAGAGATTGAAGGCATTGTTTACCAGAAAAAATATTGACATAAAGCCTATTTCAAAACAAACAATACAGAGCAGAATATCGGATCTGATAACATGACCTCCAAATTATTTCAAGGATTGTGACAGGAATTGTGATATACGAGGAAACTAACCAGCTCGGCAAAATCAGTGCTTGATTCTTCATGAGAGTGTCCATTCTCCAATACCAGAGATTGGCCGGATAACATGCATCTAATATAATTCAAATATCGAATTGTAGCACCCCTGTAAGATGGTGGTATAATGCTTGGTAGAACAGTTCGCACAAGATCTGCACCCAAACCAAAGGCACAAGTGGTTTAGAATCCATTAGCTTGAACCCTGAAACAGCATTAAGATGAGGATTCAGGGGTGATGCAACACTGATCACACATGACAAGCCTAAACACCCCACGAAGAAGTAAGCAAACCAAAATATGTTATGACAATACATAAGCTGAGATGCCGATCAAAACAAACATAAACTGAGATCAGCGACAATCTCTCAATGTAAGATCTACGTGAAAGTATGAAACAAAACTAACTCCCTCCAAGAAATAGAGGCCCAGGCATAATTTTATGGCCCCGCCGTGCATTTTGACATGTAACCAATCGCAATATTTATGCCACTACAATAACATAATAAGCCACAGAAGTAATTTTTCTAATCCGCATAAGAAACTAACATCTGGTGGATAAGATTATCCACATCATGTGTATAAGGAGTCATCAAAATCAGCTTCATTTTCAAAGTCATTTATGATGGGGTTTTCAGACAACTAGCTGGCTGATTTCGGGGAAAGTACTCTGTATCATTGATTGGTAAAATGACTTGTGCAGTGGGAAAAGGATTAGGGTTATTGCAGCAAGTTTTAAATTGAAACGTCAAATACACCACTATAATGTACCAAATAAGTTAAAAATTCAAAACAGAAGATGATTTGCACATATTCACAAGATGATTCTAGAAATCAAACCCAATCCCTTGGGCATCAGCCGCATCACAACTAGCTTTGAGAGTTGTACCATATCACCAAATGGTTTGCACGTATTAAATTAAACACTATACAACAGGACATTGTTCAAGCAATCTAAAGCTACACATAAGGGAAGTGTAGAGGGAAAAAAGAAACACAAAGTACATCCAACATCATTGACGCACAGAAAAGAAACAAAAAACTTAACCACAAAATGGGCAACTGCCCACTGTTCTACCCAGGCGGCCGATTATTAGCGCCTAGGCGCTAGGCGGTACCACCTAGGGGCACCGGGCCGATTAATCGGCTGCTAGGCGGATTAGGTGGGATTATGTGGCTAGGCAAACGATTAGGCGGGTAGGCAGGGTGATTTTAAAAAATTAAGAGCTTTAGTGTCATGGTAGTTTTATATAAAGGGCTTTGGTGTAGTTTTACAGTGACTTAACCAGACCCAACCAAACCAAACCGAGAGCCTTGTGTCCCAATCTATGATGCGCGGATGTGGACACAGACACGGACACAGGGACGCGGGAATTCTAAAAAAATGGAGACACGGATACAACAGGGGGCACGCCACGTGTATATTTATGAATTGGTATTCTCCATGGTTTTGCAATAGGTTTTGAGTTGGATGCTTTAACATCGTATCAGAGCTAGGGGTTCGGAGAATTTGTTCCCCTTTGTTTGTGTCATAGGTGCACCGTTGTTTGTTGTGATCCAAGTGTTATAGATCTTTGTTTTCCTCTCCACGTGGGAGTCGCATGTGTGGGGGAGTGCTGGAGTGTCAAGTATACCCATAATCTACGCAGTAATCGCTATACTCATTGCGCCAAATCGCTCTCCACTCTCTGCAACCTTATCCTCCTCGTGCTTCAACGGTTTAACCCTTAACTTAAAAACCAGAAGCCAACAGGCCTTACCATAACCACTGGAGTTGGAGAGGCCGCTCAAGCTCATATACTTGTTTTGGAGGAGATAATTAACTGATGCGGGACAAACTCCATCACCTACCTTAAAACCAGGCACGTCTTAGAAATCATCACCAACAGTATTAACAACAAAATCCATATTCCACACAAACTCCAAGGTATCCATCTCCAACTACCAAAAGAGATACGAAGAAATTGATGGGAGTAAAAATGTACCACAAAAGAAACCGGTGGGAATGCCTCTAGGCCAAGGTCA
Organism: Rhododendron simsii; assembly: GCA_014282245.1. Taxonomy (NCBI): domain Eukaryota; kingdom Viridiplantae; phylum Streptophyta; class Magnoliopsida; order Ericales; family Ericaceae; genus Rhododendron; species Rhododendron simsii. Next base: position 20,035,994 of record CM024956.1, on the reverse strand, counting down.
AGATCAATTTTATCTGACAATATGTTATAAGCAATGAAAATCGACAGAAATCAAAGATTGGCTAAGGCAACAAAAATCTTCTCTCAGGCAGAAAAACTATGCATGGAAGTTAAACTGAACAAGAGAAATAATAAATAGCTACTTCTTGTTCGGCAAACACTAGTGGCAACAACTTGTCTAGCTGATTCTGAAGTGCGCGTACTACCTTCAGAAAGGAGAAAATATACTTTACTTACAGGGGGGAGATGCATGGAAACAATGGAAGTCAGTTTTCCAGTTATTCAAAGTAAGGAAAGACAAATTAAAAGAAGCATAGAACATTAATAATGGCAGATAGATGACAATACTACTTACATGTTTTAGTTGCACCGCAGTTGATAATTTGATTTGAAACTAGAGATGTCACTGAGCAGTCCATGAAAACATATTCACCTGAAAAGGATTCTTACAGTACAGGTTGAAATTTAAAAATAAAAATATAAGTAGTCAAAGCAAAATGTATCTAATGGACGTCAAAAATTGATTTAGTATTCTATAGACCGTGTTTACATCTATCCAACCTCAATTTTTGAACAACTGGGATGCCAGAAAAGCCTAATAAGATGCGTACGACACTTACAGGAAAGGGACTCTCCATCCAAAGGGGTGCTTTTACTTTTTAGACACTCATGCAAAGAAATAAAACTAGTTGTGCATGACTGATGCTTTGGATTTTGAACAAAGCAAGCAAGGTAATGAGCACAGAAATTGAATAGGGACTTTAGGTCTGCCCTCTCTAATGCTTTCAGCTTTGATTTAGAGCATGGTTCCCCGGCATAACTTCCCTTGAGTTCCTCGAGTTTTCAGTAGAAAAACTTGATTACAACCACTTAGTGCATATATTGCCAAAAATTAGGTTTGTCTCTAGTCCTCCTCCGCCCATAGCCCCATTGATTGGATAATTACTTGGGTACTGGTATTGTTATATCTCATATGCAAATAAATAAAACTAGCTTCAGTGACCCATTAAAATAACAAAGTTGAATGAGCGGTCACTAAAAATCAAGCAGAAATGGTTAACCGGAAGGATACTCAACGTAGACTCCAGTTTTTCTTTTTGGTAAATAAGTAGGCTCAAGTTTGATGGCAAGAATCTTGAGGGGAAATGAAAATGTGGCTTTTCGAATGCCTGTGACTCATATGCCCAGACAGGATTAAAACAAGAAAGTGATTCATGATGAGCTATCTGTAGACACCCCAATCTGGACCTCGAAAGTGCTTTAAATGTCCCGATTATAAAATAAAGGAAACAAATACCTCCGAGAACTTGGATGTGGGACCCTCCCAAAACAAAACTCAAAAGCCTAGAGCAAACCCAAAAGCCCAGGACTGGACCCTTAGTACCGTACGCCACATCTCTACACCGTGCGGCATAGTAGATTTCATTACGCCGCACGAGGTCATAAGGTTAACCACACGGTTTTTTGGATAAAGTTCTGACTGGCTCAGCTAGCTGTCGGCCACGCCCACTTGAGTCATTGCTACAAGTTAGCTCAGCCGAAAAGGCACTTCTGGCCCGCCCAGAAAACACCTCCACCATTTGAAATTCAAAATCTTTGGCTTCTGCCTATAAATACAACCCTCCACTCAAGAGAAAAGGGTCCTGAATTCTCTTTTTCTCTCATCATGCTTTCATACCCACTTCTCACTCCAAAGCCTTGAGAAAGTGCTCCCAAAATCCTCCTACTCACTTTAAGACCTCCTACTTCCCAGCAACCCCCTTTATCAAACCGTACCCACCATCTCTCCTCGATCGCTTTCATCCGTGTTCATTCGTAGCCGTCCATTCCCATCCAAGCTCAAAGATCAAAGGTATAAACTAGTTTCCTTGGGATAGGCCCTGTCCATATCCCTGAGGGAACCTTGCTGTTGTCAGGATCGACCCCCTTTGGGTCGGATGCTGACTTAAAAACCATTTTCAAAACAAAAACAAGCCTCTGTACTAAAGAAGCTACACCGCGCAGTGCTTTGATGCGTCACGCGGCGTAGCTGACTTGAGCGCACGGCGTTTTAGTTTACTATTTTCTTGCTTAACCATCTGGATCATGGTTGTCCTCTGTTAGGTCTATTTATTATTAAGAACATCAAGCATAGGTACTCCTTGAAAACAGACCATATCTACAAACCATGTTTGGTTTTAGAAAATAAAATTTCTCCGATCGTTCTAAACGATCAGAAGCTTAAAAGTTGGATTCCGTTCATGGCTTGGAAGAACGGTACTATTTAGGGCCGCCTGATGGCCAAAATAATGTTTGATGTCAGTTTGAAACCACGCGCATGCTATCCAAGACGCCGGGCGGTGTTCTAAAACTATGCAAAAGACCTGACAGTGAAGAGGATATTCCGCACGGCATTCTGTAAAACCGTGCGCGGTATTATGAAATGCCGTGCAGAAGGATACTGCGGCCCTGACAGTTTCTGCTGAAAACTCCTTTCATTTTGCATCATCTTTATCATCACTGTACAGTTAACACCACGTGCACGCCAACGTGATCTATTACCCATGTCCCTTTCCCCCTTTGCTTGCTTATTTCAGAGTTTGATTTTCCAAAAGATATTTTTAATCCCCTCTTTTGAAAGAGTTTAGTAGAGACCGGTTTTTACCGGGCGAATGGGGTGCCTTTTTCTCACCAAAAACCTTTCCCATCCGTAACATGGCTCTCGAACCCAAAAGTCTCAACGATCAAAGGCCTTTCATTGCAAAACGAACTCTCGGTTTCTCGGATCAACCATCTCAAAAATCTGGGTGGCGACTCTTTGTCCTGGGTGTGCGCCAGCCAGGGAGCCCACAGTGGCGACTCTGCTGGGGACTTAATGTTAATCAAAAATTTGGAAATCAATACATGAGCGAACAATTCTTCAAAAGTCTGTCAAAACAGTACGCTCCGCGTTGCTGAAGAACGGGGTGGTGACATAACAGGATTTTACGTCCGACCACTCCGGACTGGGGCTTTTATTACTGTTCGCCTGTGTTGTTTTCTCCAAAGATTTGATTAATGAAGTGAGCCAAACTTGAAAAACACTTTCAAAAGGGGAATTTTTAATATCTTTTGGAAAATCAAAACTCTTTTATTCTGTACACTCTGCACCGCACAAGCCTCGCCAGTGTGTTTCGGCAATCTTGCCCGGTTCGCTGGTGACAAGCTCTCCCGGAACGCCTTGTAACCCTCGACGATGATGAGTCATTATGATGTTCGACCATTGTCTTGCAATACACTTGACATGGGGAGTACATCTTGACTCTAGTCTGGGGAACCCTTTTGAGACCCAAACTGGCCTTTGCACTTGTACATAACCATAGAACCATCCCAACTAGGACAGGAACCCATGGCTAGGACTTATGTGATATACCCTGTTTATGTGTTTACCTTTTTCTGCACATACATGTCATTCATGCATTATTGCATTCTGCAGGCTAGGGCTTAGGACTGCCTTAGAATTCGGTCAGTCTAGGAGACTCTAAATCCATGGAGTTTGCGATACCTCCGATGTTTGCCGTGCCCGAACGGCTCCCTTGGTCTAGAATGAACCTTGATGATGCGAGTATCTGTATTCCGATAATCACATTGCCCTGTCTCGGATGGTCAATGTAAGGAGATTAGCTCTGATTCCGAAGCATTCGGAATTAAACCTACCTGACAGAACCTACCCGGATTATCGAAAATCTTTTGTGCAAGCACCTCGAGTGAAGGCTGGACTACGGTAGGTCATAGGGCTTAGGACCGCCTTAGAATCCGGTCAGTCCAAGAGACTCTAAATCCATGGAGTTTGCGATACCTCCGGTGTTCGCCGTGCCCGAACGTGTAGAGACCCGTAAATTTCTTTTAAATTTTAATGTTTTATACGTGGACAAATAATGGCTTAATGTGGAATTTATAGTTGTGAGTTAATTGTGCAAGGCTTGAAAGTCATGGGTGTTGGTGTAATATGATATATATATATATATATGTGTGTGTGTGTGTGTGTGTGTGTGTGGGGTGTGGCAGGGGATTTAATTTCGCCTCTCCATCTCTCGGTCTCTCCCTCTCCTTCTCTCTCGGCTCTCTCACTCTCTCTCTCCATCTCTCAACAACTCATCTCCAAACTCAAGACCCACAACAAACAACCTCCATTTCATCTTCTACTAGCGTATTGGAGTTCGTATCTCGTTGGATAAAGCTCAGATCGGAGTATTTTGGTTCGGTTTGCATTCCGGAAGCTAGGACTTGCTCAATCTCTTCGGTTTCGGCTTGGATACTCGAGGTAGGGAATTCTACCTCTCTTTATATGTTTTATGAGTGATTTGTTGCATGAAATCATGCTTGTAATGTCATGTTTAAGCTTGGATCGAAAATCTGTTGTTGCTGCAAGAATCGTCTGTTTTTCTTGGATTCCTACCGGTAGGCCCGTCCTTTCTACCGGTAGAACGTTATTGCTTTGCCAGAAAATTAGTTTCCTACCGGTAGGAACTTTTTCCCTACCGGTAGAACAAGTCGTAACCAGCTCAAACGTATAGCAGCAGCTTAAAAGCTGCTCAACAAGCTGCTCTATGTATTCAAGTTCTACCGGTAGGAATTCCTTACCTACCGGTAGGTCTACCCTAAATTCGAAATGTTGGCCTTTCTGTTTTCAGTTTCTACCGGTAGGAGCCTTCCATCTACCGGTAGGTCAAGTTCTACCGGTAGGACTTGTTTGCCTACCGGTACCGGTAGGAATTCCTTACCTACCGGTAGGTCTACCCCAAATTCAAAATGTTGGCCCCAAATTCGGAATGTTGGCCTTTCTGTTTTCTGTTTCTACCGGTAGGAGCCTTCCATCTACCGGTAGGTCAAGTTCTACCAGCATGACTTGTTTGCCTACCGGTAGGAGCTTGAGCTGCTTCCTTGAGCTGCTGCAGTATCTTTCAGCTGCTTTCCTATATTCTCCAACTCACAATTTGAAGCCTTTCATCAACTCTAATGAGCTTGTTTACGCATTCTTCCGAGTGTTTTGAAAAGTATTACTCATCTCACACTTAGAGTGATATCGGATGGATTTAAATGAGTATGTAGAGTTAATTGTTAGGAAAAACTTGAATCAACGGAAAGATGTGAACGGACTACGGATACCATGTGATACATTACCACCTAAAATGAAACGAAGATCACGGTGAGCTATTGGTGCGTGGGGTATAGGTTTAACTTGAAGTGAAAGATTAGTAGATTACCTATAGGGGTTAATGATGGTTTAAGAACAGGCGAGGAATACAATGACATAAAGGGTAGCCATTCGATGTAATGAGAAACATGTAGAGTAAAAGTCGACATCATTTGAACTTGAAGTTGGAAACCAATTATATGAGTTGGATAAACGGGATCCCGAGAACCCGGAATGAGAATCAGATATACGGGGGCCTGAGAACCCGGAATGAGAATCGGATATACGGGGTCCCAAGAACCCGGAATGAGAATTGGATATACGGGGTCATGATCACCCGGAATGTAGATTGGGTATACGGGGTCTTAATGCCCGGAATGTCTTTATATTGATCTCGTGATGTGAAGAGGTGGAGGGTTTCTAGTGTGCCTATCTAGGACCCATAGGGATTATATGAGCAACTAAGCGGTTAGAATGTAACCATAAGTGGTGGATGTGTAATCGAAAGTTGAGCTAAAAGGAATTTAAAAGATAACGAAAGGTTGATTGACAAAAGTAAAACGTTCATTTAAGATCGTAATTACTAATATAGCGCCTGTGTCCTATCTACATTCCTTTTTTATCCAAAAGTTTATGTCTCATCGGCAACTTTCATTTCATTTGCACATAAGGTTTGCGTAGTCTTTTCTATTGGGTTAGTGTAGCTCAAACCTTACATCATTTTCAGGTGCTAACTTGGAACAGAAGCTTGCATGCTTGGAGTGCTTGGATTTTGGACTTTATTTTTGAAAGCTAATCAACGGAGTTACCTATTCATCTTTGAAAATTTATTTGTAAGATGTATTTGTAACTTAAATTGTAATTCTTTGATTAAGGAATATTTGTAAACCCTTAACTCTCATAACAATTGTTACCTAAGTAAATTTGGGCCGTTGAACCGATGATGTAATATTGGAAATCTCATAGACGTGGAAGTGTTGTTTTGGGAATGGAATTACTGAAATCTTTTGGGTATCGCACGGATTAATGCGAGGGTTTCTTTTATAAAAATCATTTATATTTATGTTGAAAATCGAGGGCGTGACAGAACGGCTCCCTTGGTCTAGAATGAGCCTTGATGATGCGAGTATCTAGATTTCGATAATCACATTGCCCTGTCTCGGATGGTCAAGGTAAGGAGATTGGCTCTGATCTTGAAGCATTCGGAATTAAACCTACCTGACAGAACCTACCCGGATTATCGAAAATTTTCTGTGCAAGCACCTCAAGTGAAGACTAGATCGCAGTAGGTCTTAAGAGGGACGAATGAAGAAGGGTGAACATTCCCAAAGGATTAAGAGTTTCCTCTTTTGCTTGCCAGTTCTGAGATATTGGTCGACCGTAAGAAGAGGCTGTACTTAATTAGTTTCGTCCCTCCCGAAGACTGGTTCGTATAGACACCCTGGAAGACACAGAGTTGTTTGAGGTTCAAGTAATACAGGAAGGGCGACCATCAACCGAAACACTGCGAGAACCCTCACCCGTCAATACTTCGCCAATGGCTGATCAGGGAAATGGAATAGAAGAACTGAGGCAGAACATGACTGCCTTAGATGCCCAGTTTAAACAATCTCTGGCCAACGTTGATACACAACTCAAGACCTCTGTTGCATCTATGAAGAAAGACATGATTATGATGATGGAGGCCATGCAAGAAGTTAGTGACAAACTTCAAGCTAGACCTTACCCGTAGCCCGAGCAGCACAAGGAAGAAGAGCCCGCTGTAGACTCTAAAATGGCCACTCTTTTGGCTAAGATTAGCAAGTTAGAAGAATGTCCAAGAGACCCGACGGCTTGGAAAGGGAGAAGTGGACATGAGCAAACTATATCTATTTCCCAATGCAAAATTACTGAAAAAATTCAAGGGAGTAGATTTCGCCAAATTTGACGGCACCGGTGATCCAAAAGCGCACCTTCAAGGCTATGTCGGCTCTCTTTCCATGCGGGGGATTGAGAAAAAAGCTATGGCACAGCTATTTCATGAATCTCTGTCCGGTCCAGCTTTGCAATGGTTCCTAACTCTTGAACCATCAAAGAAGAGGACTTGGGAAGACATTGGGACAACTTTTGTGGCTCAATACGACTTTAATGTTGATCTGAAAATGACTACCCTAGAGTTAGAAAGCACTAAGATGGGTGAAAAAGAGAACTTTGCTGACTTCGTAAAACGATGGAGAGCCAAAGTTGCGCAAATGCAAAACAAACCAGACCTCAAGGAATAGATACGAATCATTACCAAGAATCTGCCAAGTTCCTTCGTCCCATACATGGTCCTCTCTCAAGCTACCCCAAACTTTGAAACCTTCTATGATTCAGGTTTGGCCGTAGAGGAAGCTCTACGAGATGGAACGTTAGAAAAGAAGGAGGTGGGATCAAGGCCAAAAGGGTATATTCTAGCAACAGCAACATCCTTTTAGAAAACACCAATCAGGCGAGAACATCATCCTCTAAAACCGCAGAAGTTCACCAAATTTCCGAAAAACCAAAATCCCAAAACCGAGCCTTTACTCAATTCAGTACCCCAAGGTCTACGCTACTCAAGAAACTTGCAGAGACCGGAGTGCTGAAACCTCTTCCCCCACCAATCACCATTCCACCCAACTTGAACCAGAGCATTTATTGTGAATTCCATCAAATGCCTAGCCACGCCACCGATAACTGCATTCGCCTTCGTCATGAGATTCAAAACCTCATTGACAACAAAGTCATTGAAACCCCTTCCTCAGATAAACCAAATACCATTTCAAACCCTCTACCACAGCATAACACTTCCTTCCGCGTCAACCAAATTGCCTTGGCTTCAGAACAAAACGCCCAGGATTTCGATTCAACTCTCTTCATCACCCCTGACACCGAACCCAAACCTCTTGTAAAAATCCCCGAGGAAATCACCCTTTGCTTCCTGTGGGATGGAGATGACGCGTGGAAAGACCTTATTGCCGACTGGGAGGCATTTGAAGCAACCAATTTGCAAAGGAATGAGGAGCTACCATTCGAGCCAGAATGGGAAGTTGATTGGCAAAATATTCATGCGGATCCTCTAGATGGATTTTCACTAAACATGATGTTTGGATGTGAAAATTATCTTGGATGGGAATGGGACCCGATCCCAAGCGAGTATCAACTGTTGGCTCCAAATGATCCGTTGGATACGTTCTCCTTACCGGCGATATTTGATGAAGGATACCAGCCTGAGATAGCAGGCCCAGTTTGGCTAGAATTCTACCTGAACCCCTTTGGATATGACGTCAGCCAAAATTTCGGGTATGCCCCTTAGCCCGAAAATCTTGAGATCCCAGAAGCGGAAGAAGAAGTAGCCAGCATTGAATTCAATCCTATGGACTACCTTGAAGAAGAGGCAGAATCAAAACCCTCAATCAATTTCCCGAAAGAAGTTGATGTTGCTATGATGAACCTGTGGGAGGACGAGCCAAGGGCCGAGGGAGGATATTGGGCCAACTCTGAAATCATCAATATAAAGGTGGGAAGCGAAGAATGGACCGTAAATAAGGCAGTGATGGAAGCCGAGCAATGGACAACCCCCTTTATCAAACCGTACCCACCCCCTCTCCTCGATCGCTTTCATCCGTGTTCATTCGTAGCCGTCCATTCCCATCCAAGCTTAAAGATCAAAGGTATAAACTAGTTTCCTTGGGATAGGCCCTGTCCATATCCCTGAGGGAACCTTGCTGTGGTCAGGATCGACCCCCTTTGGGTCGGATCCTGACTTAAAAACTATTTTCAAAACAAAAACAAGCCTCTGTACTAAAGAAGCTACACTGCGCGGCGCTTTAATGCGTCGCGCGGCGTAGCTGACTTGAGCGCACGGCGTTTTAGTTTACTGTTTTCTTGCTCAACCATCTGGATCATGGCTGTCCTCTGTCAGGTCTATTTATTATTAAGAACATCAAGCATAGGTACTCCTCGAAAACAGACCATATCTACAAGCCATGTTTGGTTTTAGAAAATAAAGTTTCTCCGGTCGTTCAAAACGATCAGAAGCTTAAAAGTTGGATTCCGTTCATGGCTTGGAAGAATGGTACTATTTAGGGCCGCCTGATGGCCAAAATACTGTTTAATGTTAGTTTGAAACGCCGCGCGTGCTATCCAAGACGCCGGGCGGTGTTCTAAAACTATGCAAAAGACCTGACAGTGAAGAGGATATTCCGCACGGCATTCTGTAAAACCGTGCGCGGTATTACGAAATGCCGTGCAGAAGGATAATGCGACCCAGACAGTTTCTGCTGAATACTCCTTTCATTTTGCATCATCTTTATCATCACTGTACAGTTAACACCACGTGCACGCCAACGTGATCTATTACCCATGTCCCTTTCCTCTTTTGCTTGTTTATTTGAGAGTTTGTGTCACACCCCATCCTGGAAAACATCACACTAAATTATTTTCCGAAGGAGATGGACCCACACCTTGGCCCTGCTCAAACATTAAATAAATAAAAAAAAAAACACCAGCCAGGTGTCCAACTCATAAAAAAAAAAAACTTAACTTGCATATATACGGAAATGACTGTCATACAAGACGTGCCCACAGGAATTTACAACATATACAGGCTCCAAAAATAGGCACATAATCAAAAGAGTCAAAAAGCTAGACTACTATATACATAACTCCTGTCTAGGCTTTACAATGGACCCGCGTGCCGCCACGCACCTGAAAAGTAATCACTGTGGGGGTGTGAGCTATCAACATGCTCAGTGAATGTCCTTATCCGTAATAAGAGAATCAATAAAGACAAGTGCTATCAATCAATTTAAATAAGAATATTCAGCTCCACAATAACGTTCCATTACGTAATACTCATAACGCCACTAAGGCAATTTCCATCTCTACGCCACTAAGGCAATACTCTTTACGCCACTAAGGCAATAGTTGTCACTCCACTAAGGCAATATTTATCCACGCCACTAAGGCAATAATCAATAACGCCACTAAGGCCATATTATAACGCTACTAAGGCTACGATCATATTCTCGCTTAGGAGCTCAAGCCAAATATTAACCATTTCAATACGAAAAATAACTTTACACCGTGTCTCATCTTCCGCCATTAAAAATAAGAACACCCACCTCGAGGTCCAGCCAAAAAGGTACCAACACGAGCTTACTCCCTACGTGGAGTCACCATACTTGTCGCCGCCTCTGAACTTGACGCGTAACACATAATCAACACATGTGAGTATTATTATAGAGATACCCATAAACTGAAAGGATTGCAACCATTACTCTAGCATCAAATTCCTTTTAGACTAACCACGTAATAAAATTCAACACATCGGACTACATAAGAGAGTATCATTTTCATAATTAAAAAGTTACCCGATTAGGCGAATAACAATTAGTGTGTAACAGACTTCCATAAGCTCGACCACACATGATAAAAATACTTATTTGACAGCCATGGTGGAGCTACTGTTCCATGTTGCAAACCAAACCCAGTTTCCTTCCTTGAACAAACACATGGTCTAAACTTCACAAATTGCCACAAGAATCCAATAGCACAAAATCTAGTTCGGTCAGATTCGGCAACTATAAACCCAGTTCAACACCAAACAAAGTATTTTTAGCGACTCGGCTAACACCCTAACAGATTACAACGAAATTTAGCAGGTAACAATCATTTACAGTAGTTATAGGGGTAATTGCCAGCGTCAAGCACACAATTTCTGCACCTATGTAACAATTTCCAGCATAAAACATCATTTCTCAACAAATTAAGAAAAGGACCACAGTTCCAGTTCATAAGAAAAATAAAATCCACATTCCAAGCCGTTAAACCAAGTTCTTATTCACAACCAAATTGGGTGCTCAAGTCTATCCTCAGTACCTAGTTCCAATCTCGAATTTGCGGTTAAGATTCCATCATCGATCAAACAACAACAGTAGTTAACTTAGAAAAGAAATTCATTTCCTTCGTCAAACTAGAATTTACCTACACCCATGCTTAAATTATCACATCCTGTAAAACCAAAATCCAAACCCTTCGACACTATTAGGTCTAAATTCAATCAAATTAAATAGGCTAGAAGAGAAATTTAGATTACCTTCTGCAATTAAGAAACCCTTTGTTATCTTTTTTGCCTTTTCCACTTCCCGGCTTTCTCTTTCAACTGCTTGCATAAGGGTTTTTTTTTCCTTTTTTTCTTTTTATATCTCTCCCCTTTCCTATACATATCCACATGCACACGTGCACTTCTCCTTTCATCCACGTGCACACCAGCACAACAAACTTCTTTTTTTTTTTACAACTACATCCTTTTAGTTTAGAGAATTCACTTTGTAAACCCACACACAAATAAGATAAAATAAAAAAAACAAAAACTCTTCTTTACGTTCTTTTTTTTTAAATAAGAGAGCTAGGTCTCACAGTTTGATTTTCCAAAAGATATTTTTAATCCCCTCTTTTGAAAGAGTTTAATAGAGACAGGTTTTTACCGGGCAAATGGGGTACATTTTTCTCACCAAAAACCTTCTTCATCCGTAACGTGGCTCCCGAACCCAAAAGTCTCAACGATCAAAGGCCTTTCTTTTCAAAATGAACTCTCGGTTTCTCGGATCAACCATCTCAAAAATCCGGGTGGCGACTCTTTGTCCTGGGCGCGCGCCGGCCGGAGAGCCCACACTATCTAACTCGGAATCACATTCTCCAGCTCAATAGATATTTTCATTCCCTCCCCCCCCCCCCCCCCCCCCCCTAGTAATCTTAGTTTCCAAGACCTCCTACCCCCTAGTAATCTTAGTTTCCAAGATCAATCCCTTAACAAAAATAGTCCGACTCTAATAAATTTTCTTAAAAATATTTTCTGAATAAGATTCCTAAATTTTCCAAACTTTTGAATGTCAGGCAGGATTACTCGATAAGTGGATATCTAATGCTTCCTAATCTTATTCCAATGCCGACTCAATGTTATGGGCATCCAAACACACCCCTGGGTTAAAAGTGAATCCCTACTGCCAACAGTCATCTTGATTGAAAGTTCAATCCCTTACAAACAGCGGTGGACAACAAGGGAATGCGGGGGGTGCTCGGGCCCTATACAACTCTAGATGTTCTTTATATTAGTTTTTCAGGTTAATTTACGAAAATTCTATGGGATTAGCCCTAGCATATCCCTTAGGTGAAAAATTTTCCTAAAATTGCTACATGCATGGAACAATTCTTAAAATTTCAAATTATCAATCATTTTTAGGTACACACAACCTTGTCCCTTCCTCGGACCTTGCAAGTAACATTATATACTCATGAAATATACTCTCCCCGTCCCAAATTGGATGACAATTTTTGATATTTGTGTCAATTTCAATTCCTTATATTTTTCAATATAAATCTCAAAAAATATGCAATATGGATCTTGTTTGATAGTTTTCGATTAGTTCTATTATACAAAATTTTCAAACTCGTGAAAAACATTATAGATTGAAAAATATAAGCAATGAAAAATGACGCAAATTTCAAAAATTATCATCCTTTTTTGGACGGAGGGAGTATCATTTTTATATCAATATGCAAGAACATGTAGTTCAGTTCAGGCTCCTGCTAGACACAAATCCCATGTCCGCCACTGCTACTAACGCTTCGAATTGTCTAAATTCATTTCAATACAACCACGCATACATTCCTCAAAACAGGATTTCCATGCTAATTCTTCTGCAATCAACGTATAAATATATGATTGTTCATTGTGGCGGATGAGGCTCGGTGATTTTTTTGGAGATACGGTTCGGTCAGTAGGTTTGGCGTATTGCGTCAGGAGATGCCCGTTAGCTGGGCTGGTTCGTTAGACAGATAGGACGGCGGGTTCGTTCGGCGAGTTGTCACCGAACATAACGTGGGCTGGATCCCTCCGAGGATGGGACGGCATGTGATTCGTTCGACGGGTTGTCGCCGAGCATGATGTGGGGGAGATCATCCACGGAGGATGGACTGCGTGCAGGTCAGTAAATGGACTCAGCGGTGGGGTGCCGAACCCGTGACGATGCCTAGTCGCAGCCAGAATCGATCTGATCGGTAGAGTTACCAGCCACCGAACCACCCATATTCCTTGATGAGGAAACAGGAAGTGTTGGATAGGGGAGACAGGTGGCATAGTATCATTTCCCTAGACTACGGGAGCAAATCGTGGAGACCGTTTTGGCAACCCAGATCTTTTGCTTGATTTGAGGGGGCGTGGTAATCAACGCGTGATCTTCGGATGTGGGTTGATCCTCACTTTTCCTCGACCTATATAAGAAGCAACCGTGGCGGAGGTAAAGAGGAGAGAAAACTAAGACCTAATACACACGAGATAAATCCTTCTCTTGAACTGACTAGACCGTCGGAGTGCCTATCCTAGATCTCCACCACCCGGGCTTGGGCACTGACGCGGTTGTTTCTTATGCAGGTTACGATCAAGGCTAGCCAACCCACCGCGTCTCCTCTCAAGGTTCCATCGGAGAAATCACGCTACCACAATTGGCGACTCTGCTGGGGAACTTCTTTTTTCTCAGGAACTATTTGTGGTGAGATCTCCTTCTCGGAACCTCTCCCCATTTTCCCACTATATCCAAGGATGACTGGCGCAAACGGACGACGGCTTGGCCTTGCACACTTCATGAACCTTCAAGCTCTCCAGGTCTCCCCGACGACACAACAGGGACGGGAGGACCTAGGGCTCCATGGAACCCCTAGGAGGCCTGATGATACCATGATTACAGGCTCGACCATAGCTGGAACAAGTGACCAAGTTGTGGGAGCAGCATCGTTCCACATCGATGGAGTTAACCGTTCAACAGCTAGCCTCCTTCCACCTCCACCCCCTCCGCCAGGTCTCCCGGTGAGTATGGCGGAGGAGTTGTTGTGGCTGAGAATGCAGGTGGAAGAACTCCAAACGCATCGGGACGCTTTTCCCTCCTCGAGATCTAGGGGACGGCGTCGAAGGAGTGCAGCCCATCCGGCTCGAACTACGGACACGGCTCGGGCCTCTGCCTTTACAAGGCTCGGCCCTTTGTGTCGTATAGATACTAGCGGACACGTTCATTTGGAATCCAGTCACCGGACGCCCTCTCATAGCGGTCGGTCCGGTAATAGCCATTTAGCGCCACTTCCTAAAACAAGTGCCACGGCTTCTAGCGCCCGTACCAGATTCCACGAGCGAACCCCATCCGAGGTGGCGCCCCGGGCCGGTGACGTAAGGAATAATGTGAACTCCCATAATAGCCGTCCCTCAGGACTTCAGGATCGGCGAGATGGTCGATCCCCAGCCAGGGCTGAGGATCAACGGAATGACGGACGACGGAAAGGTAGGGCTAGTCCCCGCCGATCATCTCCGGAGCATTCTGAGCACCGTTCCCAGCGGCACCCAAGGGGTTCTGCTGATCCAAGCCATGTTCGGAAGGACAGCCATGGGCTGCTGCCGGAGGAAATGTGTGAGGTCAGCGGTGACGGGAGAGTCCTAACCGTGGTAAACACCCGAACTGGAGAGAGGACCGCCTATCGGATGACACAACCGCCCATGGAACCCCTCCCCAGGAAAGCTCGCGGAACGGACTCTAGGAAACGGAGCTCTCCGGAGCCGAGCGTCGGCGGACGGGGATTTCAAGAACCAATGTCGGACAAACGCTCAAGGGACGCTATCCATGAGGCTTATGTTACACCTTCGGCAGGAATTCCGCTGAGAGGAAAAGGAACGGTGGTAACAGTAGCCGGAGAGGTAGGGTCACCTTTCTCCAAGGCCATAATGGAAGAGGTTCCACCAATCAACTTCAAGGTCCCGAAGTTCAACACCTACAACCCAAAGTCAGATGCACCGACTCACGTGCAATAGTTCAGGTCAATGGCTGCACTTTGCGGACTTAGCGAGGCAATGATGTGCCAAACCTTTTCTTTGAGCCTCCCAGTTGCCGCCATGCTGTGGTACACGCAACTTAAACCCGGATCTATCAACAGCTTCGGCGAGTTGGAGCGTTCTTTCACCTCCCGTTTCGTCGCGAGCAATCGGCGGCCGAAAACGGTCGAGGCACTCACGGACTTGAGGAGAGGGATCGGCGAGTCGTTGAAGGACTACTCGGATCGCTTCTACAATGTGTACAATTTGGTTGAAAGTTGCGACCAAAAGACGGCTGCAACCTCATTCAAGCGTGGTCTAGATCGGACTTCCGATCTCTCCAAAGAATTAATGCTCCGGCCGCCGAACGACATGTCAAATTTGATGCAAACTGAATACATCAGCGGCTCCGGGGTTGCAGAGGTAGCCGATCCGGCTAGACCGACAGTTAAAGAGGCGAAGAAACAGGTAAACAGCATTGCCAAGAAGGAGAGCAACGGGTCCGGCGGAAATAGGGGCGGCAGCAAATCATGGGACAGACCGCCGAGTGATAGACGGGACCACCTCGCCATCACCACTTATTTTAAAGAGCCGATCTATCGCATGCTCCGTGAATGCAGACGCCTACCAGGATTTCGATGGCCAACGGGGGAAGCGGAAAAGCTAGGAACCGCCGATGGGCGGGAACCAAACCAGAGAGTATACTGCTCGTATCACAATGAGCAGGGGCATTATACAACGGCATGCCAGCCGTTTAAACTCTATCTCGAAGAGCTTATACAGCAAGGGAGGATGGATCGGTGGATAGACAGGAATAAGTCGCCCGACGTGGGGATCCAGCCACAGATCCGAGCCCTGGACGGTGTGGTCCAATGCATTCACGGTCCTATGGATCGAAACCGTGCCAACAAACTTCATGACGAGTTGTATCATCCGTTATCTGAGGTGATGGTGCTACAACCGTCTTTGAAACGCAAAATGGAGGCTCGTCACACCTGGGCAATTACATTCACTGAGAAGGACATGGAGGGGTTGTCATTGCCTCATAGCGATGCCCTGGTCCTCTCGATTCCTGTAGGTCGAAAGATGGTTCGCCGGGTGTTGATCGACCAAGGGAGCTCTGCAGAGATACTCTATTATTCTGCGTTCAAAGCCGTCGGCCTCTCGAGGGATCGGTTGCCCCCCGTGGACACCCCTCTTGTTGGGTTTACTGGGATTCCGGTCTACCCGCTGGGCAAGATAGTACTTCCGGTTTTTGCCGGATTGGTGTAATTGGACGTGGAATTCGTAGTGGTTAGTTCGCCGAGCCCATATAATGCAATCTTGGGTCGCAATTGGTTGCACGGCAGGAAGGCCGTTCCGTCTACACTTCATCAATGCGTACGGTTCGTTGGTAAGTCCGAACAGCAGGAAACCATCAGGGGCGACCAAACGGTGTCTAGAAAGTGCTTTGTTAACTCCGTTCACGGTAATGGCAAAGCAGAGGAAGTTCATTGGGTCGAAGTTCCTGAATTAACGGAAGAGAAAGTCCCCGGCAAGGATGTGGACGAGGTGTTGCAAAGTCCGGATGAGATCGGCAGTGTAACGACCCTGATTTTCAGTCAATAAAAATTTTGATAAATATTTGAATTTTATTTTAATTACTTGGGTTTACTTTTAAATTCCTATAATTTGTCGTAATTACCTTTTTGCCCTTTGAAATTTCGTTTCTTGGCTTTAAGCCCTACTTGGCAAGCCTGGTTAGTTTCTAACCAACTTGTTGGAGAAACAGAGCTAGGAAGCCACCTAGTTACTTTAACCTAACCGCAAATGGACCGTTTTGCCCCTCTTGAACCTTTTGAACCTTTTTAACCCTAGACTAAGAATTGATTATTCATTTTCTTTTAATTATTTTTGGTTTTACTCTTTGTCCATTGGACGATAAAAGTTAGGGAAACTATTATCCATTGGATAATAGAAACCCAATTCTTTATATTAAAAGGTTTCAAAGAGAGATTTGAACAAAGAACTATTATCTTTTAAAAAATAGACTATTATATTTAATTAAATGACATTTTTTATTAGTTTATTATTTATATTTCCCTAGCAACTATTATCCATTGGACAATAGAAGTTAGGGGATTTATTATCCATTGGGTAAAAGGATTAGTCTTTCACCAAGTACAAAGTTTATTAAACTAGCCATTTTTTCTAAAAAAAACCCCATGTGATGTTAGTACCTATATTTTATTGTGTATGTACTTTTGGTTTAAAAGCTCTAGGATTCCTTTTGTACCCAATTGGTTTATTTTAATGGAGAGTTAAACTACCTAGGGTACACTAGTACAAATAGTTTAAACATGTGCCAATTAGTTGTTAAAACTTAGCCCTCAAGTTTCCTTGACTCAAGTACAATAGTACCTATTGTTTATTATCTTTCTTGTACATTATATATATGTAGTGTACTTGTGCAAGAGAGAGAGAGAGAGAGGGAGAGAGAGAGGAGAGGCTGGGAGAGAGGGGAGAGAGAGAGAGAAATTCGGCCAAGGAGAGAGAGGGAGAGAGAAAGGAGGAGAAAGAAGAAGGATTTGCTTGTACCTTGGTCTTTGATCTTCTTGTACTTGAAATCCATGGGAAACTTCCTTCCTAGCTAAGGAATTAACTCTCCATTGTCCTCCTTTGTACCATTAGCAATTGTTTAAACACAATATCTTGTACAATTAATTTTGTTCACACCTCTTTTCTTCCACAAATCTTCCAAGAAGGATCAACTAGCCATGCAAGCCTAGGGATTTGCCTTTGATCTTTCAAGATTCATGCCAAGTGTCAAAGTGAGACTTAGAGAGAGAGAGAGGGGGGCCGGCCATTGAGAAGAGGAGAGAGAGCCAAGGTTGGCCTATAAATAGAGCCATTCTCTTGCCATTTGAACACACACCTTCTCATTTGCTCTTCCTTCTCTCTAGAAACCATTTCTGGGCAGCCTACTGTCCCTTCGAAAATCCTCAGTTTTCTCCTTCTTAAAGTAGTTTTTAGAACCAACTTCCTACGGGAAAGTTGTAGAAAACTTCGAGAGCTTCAATTTAGGCTCAAGAACCACCCCAATCGGTGAAGAAATGACAAAGATATTGTCATCCGAAGTTCAGTAAAATCTCGGATTCCCAAATTCCAGACAGCTTACTGTCTTTTCCTTTATCACCATTTTTCTCCAACCTAAGATCGTTTCTAGGATTAACTTTCTTCACGAGAGTTGTAGAGAATTTCTAGAGCTTCGTTTTCGACCCAAGAAAGATCATATTCGGCCAAAGATTGACCGAGTTACTGTCGTCTAAAGTTTGGGCCAGATTCGTGAGTTTCACCACCCGTGGAATTTTCCAACTAGCTTATTCGGCCCCGACTAGTTTCGGATCAAGGTAGGATACTCTTACCCTATCCCTATGTATATGTAAGATCTCGTTATCTTCCATTTCAAAGTAAATTATCTTTATTTACTTTCCATATCAAGTATTTGTATTTTGATCTTTCGGATTGTTATGAACTTGAATATATGAATTGTTGCATTACTTGTGGTTGTTGATAAAGCATAAGTGATTTATCACTCCAAGGGCGTCTGAACATGTGGCGTTATGCTTTAAGTGTTGATTGTACATGATTAGCAATATAGAATTGGATGATCTTGTTAGATTACAATGAATCTCGTATGATTGTTTATGTGGAAAGTCCTACCGCGAAGTCTTGCATGTAAATGAGACACGAGAACCGAGAAGGTTAGAAACATGGCACCTAGGGTGTGTTTGACAAGAAAGATGAGTTTTCCGGGAAAGGAAATGTTTTTGAAACTACATAATGACCATTTCAAGGGTATTATGTGAGTCGTGTGTGTGCCTATGGGAACCCGGCGTGGCGGAACCATAGTGAGGATACTTGGGAGACCGGCGCGGCGGAACCAAGGTTGGGTGAGTAGCTTGGTTATCCGCGGTACGGAGCCAATGCTATTGTGTGCCAATGGGAACCCGGCGCGGCGGAACCATTGAGAGGATACTCGGGAACCCGGCGCGGCGGAACCGAGGTTGGGTGTGTGTGTGTGGCTTGGTTATCCGCGGTGCGGAGCCAATGCAAATGATTTTGAAAGGCTTGGTTATCCGCGGTACGGAGCCAAAGCAAATGTTTTTGAAAGGATGATTTGTAAATGAAAATGTTGACACAGTCTACGACGAGTCGCGTAGGAGGAACTCTGAAATCTTGGACACCAACGAAAGATGATTAGCGCATATGGATGTATGATTGTTAGTGTTGTTGTAAATGTTTTACCATTATAAGGTTGGAGGGTAAGGATTTCCTATTGAGCGTTGTAGCTCACGATGTTACCTTTTGGTGACCCTGACATATTATATTGGTGGTGACGCCGGTATAATATGTCAGACCTCTTAGCTGAACAGGGTGAGATGCATACCTTGGAGGCCTTCGGAGCTAAGGAGCTTGCCAGAATGGAGGAGCAAGTGGAGCAGTAGTTAGGAGACTTATTTCCTCCTTTGTCAAATGAATGTACCCTTTCTTTTGATGTATTTATGATGTAATAATGAGCCAAACTCTCTTTATTATGTAATAAATGCCTCATTAACGTACCCAAAATTCGGGGCGTTACAGGCAAAACGTACCCAAAATTCGGGGCATTACAGGCAGACCAGCCGAAGAAAAAGTAGTGGAGGACCTGGTCCGAGTACCAATTAATGAGGATGGTACTCGATTCTTCATGGTTGGCTCGGAACTTGACGAAGCCGAGCATAATGTGTTGATCCAGTTCCTCAAGGATAACATAGAGGTCTTTGCTTGGACGCCATATGAAATGCCCGGCGTGAGCCCCAATGTAATTTCACACTCCTTGAACGTCGATCCGAAGAGGAGGCCCATCATGCAGAAGCCACGCCGAAGTTCGACGATGCATGTGGACGCCGTCAATGAAGAAGTTGAGCGACTCATTGAGGCCGGGGATATTCGTGAGGTTCAATACCCTACTTGGCTGGCCAATCCGGTAGTGGTCCAGAAAAAGAATGGTAAATGGCGGGTATGTATCAATTTCACCGATGTGAACGACGCATGTCCAAAGGATTGTTTTCCTTGCCCATGGATAAATCAATTGATGGATGCCACCGCCGGGTATGCTTGTCTGAGCTTTATGGATGCGTACAGGAGGTATCACCAGATAGCCATGAATGAAAAGGATCAGGAGAAAACTGCTTTCATCACCCCCAACGGCACCTACTGTTACCGAGTGATGCCTTTCAGCTTAAAGAACGTCGGGGCTACGTTTCAACGTATGATCGCTCAGATGTTCAAAGGCTTGCTTGGCAGGATTCTTGAAGCCTACATCGACGATATGGTCGCAAAGAGCGAGGATGCCGCTGACCATATTCACCATCTTTGCAAGATATTCGATGTGCTAAAGAGATTCGATTTGAAGCTTAATGCTGAGAAATGTGCCTTCGGCGTAGGATCTGGTAAGTTCCTTGGACATCTGGTCACGCGCCGGGGAATTGAAGCCGATCCAAGTCAAATCAAGGCCATTCGGGAGTTGAGAGCACCAGCAATGGTAAAAGAGGTCCAACGTCTCGCCGGTATGGCTGCGGCTTTAAACAGATTCATTAACAAGTCCTCGGATATTTGCCGCCCGTTTTTTCAATCGATAAAGGGTAACAGCCGAAGGAGTTTTCAGTGGATGGCAGAATGCGATCGTGCTCTCGCCAAATTGAAAGTTTGCCTTTCCCAAGCCCCCTTACTCGTCGTACCCAAGGAAGAGGAAGAGCTCTTCCTTTATCTGGTCGTATCTCAACATGCTACTAGTGGGGTTTTGGTCCGGCAAGAAGCTAAGGAGGATGGCAACGATCAGCAACCGATCTATTATATCAGCAAGACGCTTCTGCCCGCCGAAACCCGTTATTTGCCGATAGAAAAGCTGGCGCTTGCGTTAGTCGCGGCAAAGAGGAAGCTCTTGCCTTACTTTTAGGGCTTTACAATTGTGGTTGTTACCGAATACCCGTTGAAGACTGTACTTCGGAAGGCAGACTTGTCAAATAGGCTATGCAAGTGGTCCTTTGAGCTGGCCAATTTTGACATTCGGTATCAACCGCACACGGTGATCAAGGGGCAAGTGTTGGCAGACTTCGTCGCCGAGTTCTCTCCGGGGGTGCCATTGGATGTGATAGATGATTTGGCTTCGGTGGATGTTGCCGGCGAGACGGACGGACCTCGGCTGAGCCATCCGACCCACGGCGAGTACATCAACAAACGGCCCATCCCGCCTCGTCGAGCGAAATTATTCACCGGCCACGCCTGGCGTCTTCATGTAGATGGGGCGTTGAACAATCGGGGTGCTGGAGCCGGGCTCGTATTAGTCTCGCCAAACGGGACAATGCATGAACATGCCCTTAGCATTGGTTTTCCTGCCACCAACAACGAGGCGGAATACGAAGCCCTAATTGCTGGGCTTAAGACCGCTCGGCATCTGGGCGCCGAGGAGGTCCAAGTCTATAGCGACTCTCAACTGATTATCAATCAGCTCAATGAGGACTATGAAGCGAAGGATTCGCGTATGAACAGGTATGTGGCCGAAGTCAACAGTTTGGTCGGTACATTTCAGAAGGTGTTTTTTGATCACGTTGGTCGAGACCTAAACTCGCATGCCGACGCTCTGGCCGGCCTTGGAGCCGTCTGCGCCCAGTACGACGGCAGTAGGACGATAAATCTCGGGGAGATCCCTTCACCGAGCTTTCAGGCAGCATCACTTGAAGTGATGAACATCCAATTGGAATCAAGCTGGATGGATCCTCTCGTTGCTTATCTAAAGCATGGTACGCTTCCCGCCGACCTCAAAGACGCCCACAAGATTCGGTGCCAGTCTGCCTCCTACTTCCTCGATCCCTCAGATGTCTTGTATCGACGGTCGTATACGGGTCCCGATCTTCGTGTAGTCCATGAGCGAGAAGTTCCAGGCATCCTTCAGGAACTCCACCGCGGGAGTGCAGGTTGCCACACCGGCGGCCGATCTTTAGCAGATCGTGCCCTTTCTCAGGGTTACTGGTGGAAAAAGATGGTGCATTCAGCCATCGAGTATGCCCGGCGATGTGAATCATGCCAGAAGCACTCTCCTCTCCTCCATCAGCCGACCCTGCCTTTGCAACCTATCTCTAGTCCTTGGCCCTTTGCCCAGTGGGGATTAGATATTAACGGTAAATTGCCCAAGGCCCCCGGTGGTTTCACTCACATCATCACAGCCACGGATTATTATACCAAGTGGGTGGAAGCCACGGCACTCATAACAGTCTCGATCGTCGACGTGGAAAGTTTTCTTTGGAAGCAAATCTTCACAAGATTCGGGGTTCCTTATGCCATTGTATCGGATAATGGTACCCAATTCGTAGCCGACGCTATCAAGGCTTTGTACAAGAAACGGGGAGTTCAAATGAAGACAGCCTCCATCTCCTATCCGCAAGGGAACGGCCAGGCTGAGGCTGCCAACAAGGCAATTTCCAACGGATTGAAGAGACGGCTCGCCAATAAACGTGGCAAGTGGGCAGTCGAACTGCCTGATGTGTTATGGGGCTATCGTACCACACCACAGCGTGGAACTGGCCGGACCCCTTATTCGATGGCGTTCGGTGTTGAAGCTGTGCTTCCTGTGTCGGTGACTCGACCGACGGCTCGGACCAAAACCTTTGACGTCCCGACAAATGATG
Organism: Rhododendron simsii; assembly: GCA_014282245.1. Classification (NCBI taxonomy): domain Eukaryota; kingdom Viridiplantae; phylum Streptophyta; class Magnoliopsida; order Ericales; family Ericaceae; genus Rhododendron; species Rhododendron simsii. Next base: position 20,013,272 of record CM024956.1, on the reverse strand, counting down.
CTATGTTAGCCGCCGAATCAGATCACCTTGACGAACTCCGAGACGACGCTCACGTCAAGTATGCGGCCTATCAGCAGCAACTGGCTCGGAGCTACAATAAGAATGTCCGCGCTCGGCCTTTTAACATTGATGATCTTGTACTTCGGCAGGTGGTCCAGAAAAAGGAACTAAAGAAGTTTATGCCCAAGTGGGAGGGTCCTTTCCGCGTGGTTAAGAAGGTCGGCTATGGTTCCTACGAGCTTTCAGAAATGGATGGCATGGCCATACCGAACCATTGGAATGCGCAATTGCTCAGAAAGTTTTATGCTTGATTATTTTATCTTCGGATATTTACATATTCGTTTCCGTTTCAATGAGGAATAATGTTCGGCAGTTTGATTTTTTTTACTTGGACATTATGATCCACGTCTCTTTTGTTCAATTAAGTTCAATTTGCTTTTCCGCCGCTAACTCTATAACCTGAAGGGTGCATCTCCTAGCTTCGGCTGTACCTTGCTTCGGCAGATCCTACTCGCTTGTAAGACGCTGCCGAAGAAGGGGGTGGGTACGGCAAGCTGGGTATAGAACTCTCAAATCATGGGCATGAAGTGCAAAACATGAACTGATGTATGAAGTGCAATACAATAACTGGCATGCATGAAGTGCGATCAGTTGAACACGAAACACGAAAGACTAAACATTGAAACATTGAAATTTCACAAATTTCAGGTCATTACAAAGATGGGGCCATCTAGCTGAAACCCTACTTCTCCAATAACAAAACATAAAAAGAGGAGCAATCTATTTGTTGGCCGCGTCGGTGAGGTCCGGTTGTGAGTCGGCGGCCGGATTCGGTAGATCCTCCTGAGGCAGGACCTCCGGCAGCTCCAGAGGTGGCACCACTGGAGGCTCCCTTCGGTGATCAACCTTGGGAACTTCGGCGTAATTGAGGCCGACCTGGTACCCATGGAGGAAGGAGGAGTGGTGGGTGTCTCTTATTCCCTTCAGCTCCCCCTCTTTGAAATCGTTTGTAACCAGGCTTTGCACCTGCTGCTGGTAATATTCTCCAGCCTCATTGTAACCAGCATCGCCGGCCTCCTCCAACTGTTTTGGGAGGTCTTCCTCGATCCGCGCTTTCTCCTCTCTCAGCCGGGCGTTTTCTTCCTCGGCGCTCTTGATCTAGAGTAGCAACCAGTCTCTCTCCTGCCGAACAGTATCGCCTTCGGCAACCTTCGCCTCCAGCGTCTCGATCTCTTCGACGGTTCGCTCCATCTTCGTTCTTTGCCCCTGCAGATCTTCCCGAAGAGACCTGTTGGTCTCTAAGAGAACATCCATATCGCTGAAGGCCTTGCTGGCACACTGTCCGGCCTGCAATACAAGAGGGTTTAGCATCTGGAAAGTCGGGCTCAATTTGAATGTTTGTGGGCGTACATACCTTAGCAAGGAGGAGGCACAATTCGGCCATGGTCTTGGCCTTGCTGGTCGGCAGGTTGTCCATGTCTTTCGGCAGGGCCAAGCCTTTCAGTAGGGTCATGGCCAAGAGGGGGTTGTCCTCGAGGCTATCACCGATGGTAATCAAATGCCCGTCTGGGCACTCGAAGTCCGGCACGAAGGGCGCCGAAGGTCCATCCCAATTTGCAGGGTCGCGTTCGGCGCAGATGGTTGTGAGAACCTCCACTCCGTCGATAACCTTGGCCTTCTCCCCCGGCAGCCGGGCGCACGTTTCTTCGGCGGCCGGAGTGGGGCTTTTCAGTGGGAACGGTGGCTGGAGGATGCTCCATTTGTTCAGTCTGAGCGACGAGAATGGCTTCTGATTGCTCCTTCCACTCCGGCAGTCCAGAGGTAGAGAGGTCTTGGGCCTGGAGCTGCATTTGAAGAGCCTGCCTGGCAGCGGTGGCTAGGTCGAATGTTTTTCTCACCATGTTTTCCTTGTTTTTCCTGTGAGCGAATCCGGAATATGTTGGTTCGTAATCAAGGAGGGTTGGGGCATCCTGGTCGGCACACCGAAGCAGGGCAATCAAGTTGGTCCACCTGCCAATAACGAATAGACCCTTGTTCGGTGCTGAGCAATCTGCGACAGGAAAGTATGTGAAACAAAACCAAAATAAATAAAATAATAATTGAGCTGATTTGTTTTAATTTTAAGTCAAGTACCAGGTTTATCCCCGGCTCCTGGGAATCCCCTCTTTCGTGGAATCCTATAGGGCCTCTCCACTGCCGAGCCCGTTCTTGTTGGGCAGGGGTAGTCAAGGAGAGGGTTGATTGGTCCCTATTCAAAGTTGCCCGAGACTTTCACCAGGACGTTCCCCCATTTCTCTGTGTCATAGAGGCGGTCTACCAGGTGGTCGAAGTGCTGACGGGTTGTGAGGTAGTATTTGTCGTATTTGGGGTTCCTTGATACGACGTACATCAGCATCAGGTCCCCCAGGGTGAAGGGGATGTTGTTTGACTCGGCCAACTTTATTGCCAAGCATAGGATTCGCCAGGTGTTCACCGCAACCTGGATCGGTGCGAGGTTGTAGTCCGATAGGAAGTAGCGGAGGAAAGGGCTCATTGGGAATTTTACCCCACCCTCGGTGATGGCGAAAAGGGGAAGTATTATGAAGTCTCCACCGAAGGAAATCCTGTCGCCGAATACTCTCTCGACTAGAACGTCTTCGGGAATCGAGTATTTCTCCCGGAATTCCTTGGTGAAACCTCCTAGGCCATCGCCGTAGAAATTGCTGTACGGCATTGGTCCAAGCCCGGTAGGTAATGGTGGTATGGTATTAATGTCCCTCGGCGGGATGTTTTCCCCTCCGGCTCCGGACGAGCTCGGAGGCCCACCAGACGAAGTGGAGGTACTGGCTCGGGCTCCGGCTGCTGTTCGTTCGGCAAATTCGGTACGATCTTGGTCAGAATCGCCCTGGCCGGAGTTGACGTCCCGGCAAGCACTGTCATCCATCTGTAGTGGAACATGGATGCCAGGGATAGCAGTTAGCCCAGTAGGTCGGCGAAGGTTGCTGGAGCGTTCGTCGAAGCTTCGGTATTCCCTGCCGAGGCTCTAGATCGTCTCCAATAGAGTTGGATACGCCTCGGGATCTACGCTCGGGGAATTGATGCTCGAGTCCACCATGCTGAAGACCTAAAACGAAAAAGAGAAGGGGGAGGGGGTGAGAATTCCTACTTCAGCACGGTTGCTCTCTTGCACCTGACTCTCGCCGAGGGAGAGTGCATCGAGATCTCCCTCGGAGTGAGACGAGGGACAGTGGGGTTTCCCAAGATGGGAGGATGGTCGCCGAGCCATGAGCTGCGGGAACCACCATCTTGGGGGTTCCAGGCCAAGCATTACGGCCAAAGATGGCCAGAAAATTTTTGATTGATTTTTAGGTAGGGCATTTTGGCACAATGAAGGCCTTAAAGCATGGTGGGATTTGAAAGAGCAACCAAAGAAGTGACAGAGATACCTGGAAACCCTAGCGGTGAGCGGCAGAGGGAGGCGGAGCGATGACAGATGTTTGGTGACGAGAGCAGCCACACAGATGCGAGCGGAAGCGAGAGAGCGAAAGCAAGAAAGTGATTTCGTCCCACTCCCCCCTCTCTTATATAATGGGAGAAACGGAACTCGAGAGGTCTCGCGCTGGAACCGAAGCGACGCCACACCGTCCATCCCCGTTGCGCCACGTGGAGGCCTACGTTAATCCTTACTCATGGGCATCTCCCTTTGTGCCATGTATCACCTGATATCGTCCTAGCCTACGCCCCAACCGTTCGATCTCTGATCCCCAACGGTCCCATCAATCTCTTCTGCAGCAGGACATCATTACTCTGAGAGTTCGAACCGTCTTTTCATGTTCCCCTTGGCGACCTAGAGAGGTTCGACGAACTCCTCGAAGAGGCATCCAGGGCACGGAGACCGCCGATCAACTCCCTCCGTTCTTCAGCCAAGGATGGAAGAAGTTGAGGGGCTATTGTGGCGGATGAGGCTCGGTGATTTTTCTGGAGATACGGTTCGGTCAGTAGGTTCAGCTTATTGCGTCAGGAGATGCCCGTCAGCTGGGCTGGTTCGTTAGACAGATAGGACGGCGTGTTCGTTCAGCGAGTTATCGCCGAACATAACGTGGGCTGGATCCCTCGGAGGATGGGACGGCATGTGATTCGTTCGGCGGGTTGTCGCCGAGCATGATGTGGGGGAGATCACCCGCGGAGGATGGACTGCGTGCAGGTCGGTAAATGGACTCAGCGGTGGGGTGCCGAACCCGTGACGATGCCCAGTCGCAGCCAGAATTGATCTGATCGGTAGAGTTACCAGCCACCGAACCACCCCTATTCCCTGATAAGGAAACATGAAGTGTTGGATAGGGGAGACAGGTGGCGTAGTATCATTTCCCTAGACTACGGGAGCAAATCGTGGAGACCGTTTTGGCAACCCAGATCTTTTGCTTGATTTGAGGGGGCGTGGTAATCAACGCGTGATCTTCGGATGTGGGTTGATCCTCACTTTTCCTCAACCTATATAAGAAACAAACGTGGCGGACGTAAAGAGGAGAGAAAACTAAGACCTAATACACACGAGATAAATCCTTCTCTTGAACTGACTAGACCGTCGGAGTGCCTATCCCGGATCTCCGCCACCCGGGCTTGGGCACTAACGCGGTTGTTTCTTGTGCAGGTTACGATCAAGGCTAGCCAACCCAGCGCGTCTCCTCTCAAGGTTCCATCGGAGAAATCACGCTACCACATTCATGTTCTTGCATATGCTTACACGAGGTATCAGCAGACCAAGCGAAAGAAACAAGGCCAATTAAATACCGAATCGAGTTAGAATCGAAACTCAGAGCAACCGAAACTTTTGAATGCGAAAACCGACCTCTCCGCTGCTTCGAATCAGGCGAGGACTTCTGCGTGGTGAACCACTGAGAGTCCAGTTTCTCAATCCCTTTGATTTCGAAGGCCAGTCTTTCAATCAACAGCGAAGACTCGGCAGCGTCTCTATTACCACTCCTACTGGTACTAGTTGTCGCACCATTGTTCATACCTAGGGCTGAACTACTAGGTGAATTGTTACGAATCTCGATAGTGACGACCACTGGATCACCCGGCTTGCACACGCCTCTGTCCGTCTGTCGGTTTATAGGTTCAGCAATGGCGGCACCACCTTTGAACCTCCTCGACTGTTGGCCGAGTCGCCGCCGCGGCTGAAGAAGGAGAATCCGCGCAGAGGTTTCGAGATCCAACAAATTAAGCATATGCATATCTCGTTCTACTATGGTGCCATTCCGGTTTCGAAAAAAGGAAGTTTATTTCAAACTTGAAAAATAATTCTGTATTTCTCCCTCTCCTCACAATTTCCACATATTAACCTCTTGGAGTACCCATGCTTAGAGCATCTCCATTGTAATAAGCAAATGGGTGTGAATAACTAAACTTAACAACAATGCTCAAAAAACACCTCACATTGTAATAAGCAAAATTACAAGTCTTTTAGCAAATAACCAAATTCCACCCATTCCATAACCAAACTTAACAACTTTTACCAATAACCAAAACTCAATAACCAAACCCAATAACCAAACTTAAAACTCAATAACTCAAAAACACCCCACATTGGAATCGTCTTATCGAGACGAATAATTTGGTGTGGTCGGGTGCGTGATTGGAACTCGTTTGCGATTGGACATAGGTGCATTGTGTATTGTGGGGGTTTTTTTGATTAGGTATGCAAAAATAACCAATGTGGAGGTAAAGGTTATTAAATTTGATTATGAACTAAATGGATAATCAAATGCTGACGTGACACATTTTGATTATTCCCATTGCGGATGCTCTTATATTTCCACATATTAACTACTTAGCTCTAGTTAATTGCGCAAATCTGGTGGCCCTATTATATTTAACATAATGTGTTATACTAAATGAATAAACCATTTTTGGGCGGTGTTATTCTTTCCTTTCTTTTTTCTTATTTTAATCATCTGCCTTTTTCCTTTTCCTTCCTTCACTCCTCAGTGAGTGTTCACGTGGCTTCTATTGCTTCTATTGCTGATGCTTACATGGTCTTTTACTAAAAAATATATATATATATATATATATATATATATACACACACACACACACATACACACACACACACATTGTGTTTGGTGTGCAATTTTGAAATTTATTTTTGAGATAAAAAAGTTTTATAGATTTATGTATTTTTCTGTCTTTGGTAAATTTTTTTAACATTTTGACAAACTCTTTTACTTTTTAAGTAGATGTACGCTATGTATATCCAAAAAGTAAAAAATTACTATAGACGAAAAAATACGGATGACGAAATAGTCAAAAATCTTGGAGGGAGATTATTTCTAAGAGGAGAACCAAAGAAAGTGAATTTGTTTACATAAATAATTTTTCTGCCATGGATCTCATTTGATAGATTTTATTAAGATTTTTTAAATGATGCAAAAAAAATTAAAAAATAATTTTTTATTTTCATTATATTTGAGTTTGAAATTTTTTTTTTTAAAATATGTAAAAATAAAGCAGAATGCCCCTATATCCCTCAAACAAATCAACTATCCTCTAGCCCCTTCTATTATATCTGTCATTATACAATATTACACTATTACTATATCAATACACTTGTATGTATAAAAATAGAGAAGGAGTTTTGGCATAGCCACACCGTGAAAAGACGATTTTGCTCTTGTAGTTTGATGAGGGTGGATTAAAAGGTTGAGATAATGTGTGTAGTTTGGTATTGGGTTAGAGAGCAAAAGGGAGAATGATATATGGCATAGCCACATTGTGAAAAGGCAAATTTGCCCTTTTAGTTACATGATGGGTGTTGTTAGATGTTGGGGTATTTTAGACTTCATTCATCTCATGTAATCAAGAACAATTGTACTCTGACTGGATTTTTCGGCTTGGTACAGATTCAAGCGGCGACCATAATTATTTCACCTACTTCTCTCTCTTTTGCTTCATTTATGTGTTGGTTAGGGCTACCAAAAAGGAGACGTGTGATATGGTCTGTTTTGCAGTTTGCTATTTTACAAAGGTAATTTGCGTTGGTTTTCAGTTTGTATGATTTGTGTGGTATGGTAAAATAGTCATAATTTAGTTAGTATTGCCACTTTAAATGATGCATGTATTCCATCTATGATCTCTCATTGTGATCGGTAAATCACGCATAAGGCTTAGAAGGCTAGAAACTTTGTTGCTTCATTTATGTGTTGGTTAGGGCTACAAGAAAGGAAACATGTGCTTTGGTCATTTTGGGGTTTTCTATTTTGCAAAGGTAATTTGCCGTTGGTTTTCAGTTTCAATGATTTGGGAGGTATGGTAATATAGTCGTAATTTTGGTTTAGTATTTGTGCTTTAAATGATGCATGTTCCATCTATGATCTCACTATGATTGTTAAATCACACATGAGGCTTAGGAGACTAGAAACCCTACATGAAGATCTTCTGGTTTAATGAGCTACATAAGCTCAGAAAAACGTGTGATTAGTTTTTCTTTCTTTCCTTCCTTCCTTTACAGATTTTTAATTTTTCAATTGATGGAAGAGTGGGACAAAAAGATCCAGTAGTGGTGGTTTACGACAGATTTGGTTGGAAATTTTGGGGGCAGAAATATCAAAAGAGGGAGGGCGGTGAGAGACTAAGAAGCTGCTGGTGGCTGGATGCAACGGTAGCAGAGGCCAAAGGATAGCTCTCGGCGGTAGGATAGGCTCAGATTTGGATTATAAGAGAGGAAGGAGGAATACAATAGTCCGTGCAACCAAACCAATTCCCGTGAAAAAAAAATGCCACAAAAAATTTCAAGTTAACACGTGGATCAAGCAAAATCAAGTGGAGTAATAATAATTCCTAAAAGGCAACAAACAAATCCTCCGCATGACTGCCCCGGATGGTTACTAGAGCTTTCTCACGTGTAAAGTCCGCAAGAAACTCTGGTCGGCAAGAGTCTCTTTCCTTGTGAGTAAATTGTTTGACCTGTCTAAAGACAGCACTGGAGATGTATAATAATCCAAGAACTTTTGTGATCCATTCTCCAGGGATGGCATTTTACATCAATGAAGAAAACAAGATAAAGGAGAGAAGATCAGCAGGAAAAAAACATAGGCTTTGTTTGGTTGAAAGTTTAGTTTAGTTTAGTTTTGGTAGTGGGTGGAGAGAGAAATAGGGTAATGATTGAAAATATGGATAATAATTGAAGAGAGATAGAGAGAAATGAGAAAGTAATAATTGAAAAAATAAAGTAATGATTGAAAAAAGTAGGGTAATGATTAGAAAACAAAATAAAAACAAAGCAAATGTTCCAAACATAGCCATAGCCATCGACACCATAAAGCTTATATGTAGAGTAGAAGTAAAACAGTCACCCAGTCCATGAAGAACACTGTCTTCCATGACTTCTTTTTACTTTGTTTTTTGGAACTGTTACTGCTGATGGTGATAAAATATGAGTAGAAAAAGAGTATGATAATATTGTTTAACCATAAGTTGGGAGTTACAAGTCTCTCCCTTCAATCTCAATTACTGATCACTGCTGTTGCCTTCTTCCTCCAAGCGGTGTGGACTGTACTTGTTCATTAGCTGGTTAAGGGCAGTATCAAAATCCTTCTCCAGCTGAAACTCTTCCTTAAAATGCCTCTGCTTCATTGAGATTTTGTTGTCTTCATAAGCTTTCACCAACTTTTCCCTCTCAGACACAAATTCCTCCATCTCTTTGTCCTGAGACTTGACAAACTTTGCAAAATCTTCCTCCCTGTTATACAGACAAAAGCATGTGAAGGTCTAAGAAAAGAGAGCAACTCGAGGAGTAAAAATGTGTTACGAACTTCGCAAAATCAAACCCCTATGCGTTTCATGCACAATCATGTAGGATACATTACACATCCAAGGCAAATTACCTGCGGCTACGATCCCCCTTAGCAGAAACATGTGCATTTGATTGTTTCTTCTTCTCTCGCTCCTCCTGCTGAATCTTCTCAAACTCGTCTTCCTTTGCATCCCTAGTTTTATGGATGGTTTCAAGCTGGTCTTTGAAGAATTGTTCTTGAAAGTCCATCTAAAGATATATGGAAAATAAATGAAACAACCAAATGGTGAGCAAATGAACAGAAAGAACGAAACAAATTACTAAAAACCAAGAGATATTGAAAAAAGATCAGAAAAAAATTCCAAACTAGAATCCGTCCACTAGGGTCTAGGGCGAGGGAGATGACTTTCAATGCTAACAAGAGATTAATCCTAAAGATGATAAGGAATGTGTTTAAAGTACATGAGGATGTGGATTCATTTGAAGTACATGAAAATAAAAACAAAAAAGAGAGAACCTCGCAACAAATTATACTCAGCAAGTATTCTTGCTGAAGTAAAAACCAGGTCAACTTTGTACCTCCGTTGACATGCGAATAAGGACATTGCTTTCTGTCACATACATTGATACTAGGCCAGCTATTTTATCATTTTACTGAATGATTTCAGTATAGGAGGCACGATTGAAACTACTGACCTTAAGAGGATGAGCCAATGGGGAAAACACGTGAATATCTGAGATGTGAAAAGTTCTGGAAATGGAAGCTGTAGTGTGAACAAAACCGTTGCATATAAACTTAACAGAGTCAAAATGGCTATGTTATAGCAATACATGAAACTCCATCTCTGCAGGCAAAAATAGAGCCTACTCCATTTGGGCATTATTCATAGGATTCAGAATTGAAATGTTTATGGGTCCTTAATCAAGTAGATTAGAAGAAAACCAGAAAACTTAATGCATCTCCTGAAGGCATTCCAATCATTTCCGTCAATGTCTACACAAACTCATAATCAGAAGCAAGATGATCGACTAAAGGTAGTGAAAAAAATGCATGACACATTAACAGTCATGGATGCAAGGATTATGCTCAAAATTAAATGGTCACAGCAACAAACCCCTCCACCAGAAGCTATCCTAAGAGATCACACCTACCGACTGCAAATGGCAACAATGCAGGCAATAACAGTTACCAAAACATCTAATGCAAACTCGTTCAGACATCAGGCAGGACATTCAATTTATATCCCGCCCTGTTATTACCTCTTCCTTGTTCTGCTCATGATGCATTTTGCTCCTTTGCCTGACAATGCGGTTTTCCTCCACGGTCTTGCGCAACTTCTCAGATACTACCTCAAAAGACTCTTCAAGAGCTTTTGAACGTCTTTGCTCTTTAGCCACTTTATCCTTAAACCAGATCAACTGCTGGTTATCTTCACTCATTTGTCGCATTTGGTTCACAACCATCTCCTGATATGACCTAGTCTCAAACTTCAGTCGGGCGGCTTTGTTGCCTACTCAACAATAAAGTATGACCAAACAAAGGAGGTACTCAATTACTGGAATCATAATAATATAATTGAAATCGAACTAGTATGCCTAGCCCTGCCACCACGCGTGCGCACACAAAGCCACACGTGCACACACACAGATATACATATATATATATATATATAGAGAGAGAGAGAGAGAGAGAGAGAGAGAGAGAGAGAGAACCATGGCAGTGCTTATTGAAAAGATCCAGGTCTTGTTTCTCTGCCATGTAGCCATAAAGTTGGCGCTTTCCGCCAGGATAGAATAGGACTGGACAACGGTCCCAAGCGTCCCTATCGGTTCCTTGTTCCTGGAAATGGTTATGAAGACGTTCGGCCTCTAAAAAGCCCATTGCCGAGTTTTCAAAAATCAGAACACTCATCCCCCGGTGCCCCTGTGGGCCATAGGCATGTCGAGCCTTCACTGCAGAGTATGAACTAAAGGAATCAAGAAGCTCTTGATTTCCCATGCCAAGCCACTGCAAGTACAGTTGCAAATGAGAATTCAAATATCAAGCAGAAAACTTTTTAATAACGGGATACAATGTGGCAAGATTGCTTCGTCCAATGCCATAAACACACATACATCCTACGGCATGAATCGTGCCCGCAGTAAAAAACAATGATATGTTAACTGTACCTTGTCATTTTCATCCTGCTCAAGCCTTGTGTTCATAATGACAACCATTGGCGGCCAAACAATAGAGCGATCTTTGACCATTTCATCAAGACCCTTCCACTTACCAAATGTTTCACCAGCTGGTATGACTGAAGTACCCCGCCTGCGGAGCTCTTCGTCCAAAAGTTCTGCGAAACCTCTATGCAGCTTCACCCTCTTTGATCCTTTAGTTTTGGCATGTGTCATGAGTGGCTGCAGACCTCGATACCAGTCAATTGCACCAGGACCCCCTTTGCATGCTGGGCAATGCCACTGTCTTGATGGACCATGGATATCATCCAAACTTAGTTTGTCCAAGTTTTCAAAAAAAACCTTGAACCACTTACTATTCTTGCGGGAGTCATGGCTTTTCTCACTCACATCAGAATCATATTCGTCAGTTAATAGTTCATCATCTGTATCAACTTCATCTGAGTCATCGTCATTTTCAATCTTGCCATCGTCGTCATCAACAGGAGTGGGGTCGTCCAAGTGTATGGTGGTGTCTCTTTGTCCTGTAGCATCTTCTGAAGACTGACTACTGGCAGCAGCTCTCGTAGGCCAATTCCACCCGTGCTCCAAAGGGAGAGGGATTGCTCGTGGGGAAGGGGTGTTGCTGTTGCTCACAAAACCTCTACCAGCTGATTGGGGTCTTGAATTATTTCCTCTCCCCAGAGGCCTTCTCGAACCAGTATCAAGTGTTGGCCAGCTATTGCCAGGAGGAACCGTACCCGATCCACCACTAATCTGCACGCCACCCAGCTCTTGGACAGCAGCAGGATGTCCCCATACTTTAGCACCGGAACTCTGAGAAGGCCATGGTTTTCCAGCACCGCCTCCAAAAGCTCTATTTTTGGCCTTCCTTGTGCAAACCTCCCATTCGCCACCCTCTAAGCTCACGTCAGCTACAGCATCTGTCAATTGATCCACCTTCGGACTCGAGCCCTCGGGTATGCCACTGAACTTGGATGATGAGTGAGAAGTATCAGCAACAAATGGCTTTCCACCCCCTCCTTTCCGTGAACTCATTATATTTAGCACCCTCTTCCTGGTCATGTTTTGCATTAGAATATCAGATAGCACCATGTGAAACAAATGCTCAATAAAACAGAAGAAGCGCCCACCACAATGAGAATACAATGAGAATACAACAGATGAAAAGCAGATATCTATGTTCGCTCAACATAGCAGATAATCAAGAAAAAAAGTGTCAGTTCTGAAAAAAGTGTCGTCCTGAATTAGTGACCTACAACAGATGAAAAGCAGATATCTACGTTCACTCAACATAGCAGATAATCAAGAATTCTGAATTAGTGACACAATGGAGCGCTTCATAACTTTCATCAATCACTCAAAGTGATGCAAAAAGAACAAATAGGAAAAACTCTCACATACACACTCACACCCCACAAACCAGAGTCCATAAAAGATCAAAAAAATTCAATAAAAAACAACACATGACAAATATACGACACTTCCAAAGCTACTTCTACATGGGTCCACAAGCAATGCCAAGTCCCAAGCCAAATCAATCATGTCAATTGCAGTAGAGTACCTAACACATGCATAGATACATCAACAATTTACATGCACATACGGATCATAGGAAAAAAAATATTATACTTCGAAAATATTTTTACTGAGCTATACCTTCATCAAAGATATTCAAACAAGAAGCACAACATAACAGAAACCAGATACATTGCTACCAACTTAAACTCATTCAGCTTCCAACAAGTGGTGCATATGAGAATTAAAAGACCATAAGGCCTAGATTGGTGGAGATAACTTTATCACCTAAACAACTTCCAATGAGCACATCACTATAGTACTCCAATTATTCATCAAAGGATTGACATCCTATCATGTCAGCATCATAATGCAATGAGTTAAAGCCCCCATGGTAGAAGTTAGAACAAAAGAGTCAAGTGAGGACAGTTTCACAAGATCAAATGTTAGAAAAACCTCAGAAATTATTTTGATATTTGAAGTAATCTTCCCCAAGGAGTGAAGGACCCAAACTGGCAAAAAAAAAAATTGTTTAGAGAATCGGAATCAGCACCAGGAATTCAGCTAGGGCTGCCATCAAATTGAAGGTTAACTGCTAAATTCCAACAGGAGCTTAACCATCAAAGCCGGTGAATATTTTGAGAAATAAATTTTTTTAGACAAACAATCAACTTCCAACAGTAAGGCTTGCCATTAGCCCTTTTGTGCATAGGAATGTCATTGAAACCTCCTCTTTATAATTGGGGAAAAGCTGCATAAAATAAAGTCCGTTTTCTGGTGGGTAAACCAAGATGGTGCGATGGCCTCTTCAACAGCAGGGAGGGACCCACATGGCTGTTGAGGACCTTGAGGCCACAAATTGTGTGAGAGAGATTGTGTAGCAGTTACACAAAAGAGGATTGAATGTGATAGAGATGTGGCATACTGGGCCTTCTAATAATCAAATTCAAAAGATGAGAGTAGTTCAAAGAAAAATGCAGCAAATTTTTGAACTCCTCACTAGAAAAGAGTGCATCTATGTTTTTCTACCATGAGTAGAGGATCTTGTATTGACAAAACTCCATACAGACAGCGGTTTCAAATAGCCGACCCCAGTTGATTGGGACTTGAAGGCTCTGTTTGGTTTGGGAAAGGATTTTGTATTCTCCTCAGTGGGGATAACCAATTTGATTAACATGTATTGGCCAAGAGAGTCAACCATTGAGAAAATGGATTAAATGGGGAGTTTTTCGATAGGGGCAATACTCTACCCAAACCAAATGGAGTAGAATTTACTGATAAAAATGAGATTTTACAACTAAATGTTACAACAATGATTAGTGTAGTTACATTCTTTTTCATGTTGAAACAAATTCAAAGGCAATATGTGTACAGTTCAGATAAGGAGCCAAGTGGGAGAATCCATGGGGAGATGTTCAACGTGAAATGCCAATGCCAAGGGTGTTCAACTTAATATGCTATCATGCTACCGTACAAAACTACGTACAATGAAATTCTTTCTGATAAATGACGGTGTTCAACTTAGCACCACAGCCATAATGTGGCGCCAACCCTGCAGATAATTTGAATGCATATTCCATGTAGTAAAACAAGCCCGTAATATCACGCTTAGGTATGAATGCAGAAATTCTCCTCATATAGTCCTACTCCAATGTGCCTTCCAGAAGCTCATATAGAGGCCAGAAAAAGAGCAAACATTGAGTAGAAATCAAGTGCAATATTGCACCATATAAAGCTCAACAGAGTTTACTGATATCATCCTCAACAAAAAGAAGTATCATAGAAAATAACAAGTATAAAAAAATAAAAAGATATATGAGAAGTAGAGGTATCCCGAGCTCTAAACAAAAATAAAAGCAATGACAACTGAAAATTGCTCATGAAAGAAAATTTAGGAGGCATGCCGATTACAAAGCCATTTTAATTTACTGATGCACCGAGATAAGAAGTGGTTTCTTTTGGTCCTATATGCAATTCAAGGAGGAATCAATGAAGTCCAACAATTTTTTGGTTCATGTTAATCAAACGTTTAGATACCATTAAACGAACTACGGCTATCTGCTATCTACACCGGCTTTACCTAAGAAAATGACAAAATCATCGCCTTTGTGAAACAAAGAGGAAGAAGAGATACTAATGGGTGCCAGATGTTCCCTCAAAGACTAAGCTGGGTGGATACTTAGAGTGCGACCAGTGCAGGGTGTGATTGACAACACTAAAAGAGGATCTAATGTGTAACTGGGAACCATTTCTTATCTATTACTAAAGAAAAATGATTCCATAAGGAAATGAAGTTCTTTTAAGTATCCAAACATATTTGAATTACGAATACATAACCCTGCTTTCTTTGAAGCAATGTTCTACGGAATTGTAGATACTTGGTAAAAATGATATCTAACAACTAAAATAAAATACACAACACCACATTCGACACACTTACAAGAGGAACGTCAAGTGGAACCGTGAAAGCTAAATTAGAAGCAACCATTGTAAAACATAGGTAGTTAAAGTTAGCACAGAAGGAAGGACAACACCAAAGTGAGAGAACCAAAAACCATTGTCCTCAACCCACAAAGACAAGGTCAATATGAGAAAATGAGTAGGATGTACAGTCATCATCACTCTAGATTTTTTTTTTTTTTTCAGAAAAGAAAACTCTCCAGCAAGACTTAACCATTTCTAAAAGGCAAGCTCATTGCATTTTCAAAATTCAGTGAGCCATCGTAGACAGTAGCTTCTTTTATTTTGGTTGTTTTGGATAGAAGGCCGAAAAAAGTATGCAATGACAATAATACATAACAGTATAACACACACTAGTGGATTTTGTAATCTTCATTATGCACTATGTTAACTTCCAATTTGTAGAAGAGAAAACTCATTCCTGACTCCTTAGTACTTTTCTAACAGGAAACAGTTTGGACATTTCGAGCAGTGTTTTTAGAAACCTGACCGGATTTAGGATTTAAACCGGCAACGGTTTAATCAAACTAGTGTCCCTTACCAGCATTTAGAGGGGGGAAAACCATATTCATGCGCGTAAAATACCTCAAACTTGAAAGGCAAGCGGGGAACGGAACAGAAAAAATAACAATTAGTAAAAGGAAACGTATCTTTTACCAGAAAACAGAAAATCCAAACTAAAACCCATTGAAGCCATCGATATATCAACAGGAAGAGCACGTCATGAACCCAGATGCACATACACACAATCAGAAGTACACATGCACAAGAAACAACTTGACAGAACAAAAATTGGAAAAAAAAAAAAAAACAGAATTAGAAAAAAAAATGTTCAACGAAAGGAAAGCAGGGCCATATCCAGTAACTCTCACTTGACTGAAAAACATACAAGGCAAATGCATATATTACCTGTAAATGTATCTAATACATAAAAGCCACAAATCTAGATACACATCATATAATAGAGGCGAAATGTGTGTGTGTATGTGTGTGTGTGTGTGTGTATATATATATAAAGAGAGAGAGAATGGGGAGAAAAAAAGGGGAGGGGGGAACCTCAGCAATCAACGCCGATTCTCTGTATCAAATCAAACGGAGAAAATCGATTCAATAGGAGCGAGAAATAAACCGATTGCATGCATGAATGTGCATTCTATATCTAGAGAAACTGAAGCCAAAGGTAGAGTTGAAAGAAAAATAGAGGGGAGAGAAAAACCCTAACAATCGAACGAAGTCCAGGCGAAAAACAGGAGAGAGAGAAAGAAAAGAAGGAATGTACCTCAGGATCAGAGTAGAACGCGCCGGAAAAATGACGGAAATCGGAAAACGGAGCTTCTTCTCAGATGAAATTTCAAGCCATTGAAGAGAGAGAGTGGCTTGGGGAGGAAGAAAAATTACACTCCTAGGACCATGTATTAAGGTATTCTGGTATGTAACAGAGGTCGGACTCCAAGTGCTTATTCAATTCAGTGTAATACTAGACACAGAAATGTG
Source organism: Rhododendron simsii (assembly GCA_014282245.1). Taxonomy (NCBI): domain Eukaryota; kingdom Viridiplantae; phylum Streptophyta; class Magnoliopsida; order Ericales; family Ericaceae; genus Rhododendron; species Rhododendron simsii. The sequence continues at coordinate 19,996,852 of CM024956.1, read as the reverse complement.
GCGCGGAAACCTAGGCCCGTTTTAATGACGACCGGACTTTGTAAAAATTTGCCCTATGGCTTCCTGTTTGATGCTTGATCAAATTTTTATAAACGAAATTCAATTTGCATACGCATTACGTGTGTCCCGATCTCTAATTTGAAATTAAAGCAACTTGAAGAAATTTCAAGTATTTTTTTATTGTTCGATTCGATAATGAAGACACTTTAAAGAGATTTCAAGTTTTTTTCATCCCAACTTCTATACTTTAATTACCCATAAAGAAGGGGAAAAATTAATAAGGAAATAAAAAAGAGAAAGTAGATATTAGTTTGTAGACTAACAAAGAAATATGAAATTCCGTGGACAGTGTTCCTAATGTAGTAAACTGAAATATAAGAAGCAATGACATCCCATATAAAGTAGAAAACTAAAATACCTTTGCAACCTGTGGTTTTTACGCCAAATTAGACGGTTTTGATGGCAGTAAGAGTTGAATTAGTAGTGGAATCACCTACGCCCAATAGAATTAGGTTAAACCAATTGACGTGAATCAGATAAAGTAAAAGAAGTACCAAAAGTGGACTGTTTTGTACTTGAGCAAAAGAGGAGTTCACATATTTTGCAAGTATGAAAGTGCAGTATAAGGTAAATTTCGGGGGGAAAATGTTGAAGAACAGAAAAGAGAAAGGTATTCCTGTTCCAATAAAAGAGAAAGGTATTCAGTGGAGAGGGAGAAGAGACGTAGTAGGGGAAAACTTCTGGTAGCAATTGGGGAGGAGAGCAGAGGAAATTGTGCACGTAGTAGGGTGCTATAACTGTTTTTAGGTGGTTTTTGGTGTTAAAATGTCCAATGTATCATCACAATTGTATTATGTTTTTTTTTCTTTTGGGAGGTATTTATGAGAAAAGAAAATACATGACAGGGAGACACCAAACTGGTGCTCCCTCTTTATATATTGGTGTCTCCCCCATATCAGAACAGATAGATAATGTGTTGGATTAGGAGTATTTGCTTGGGAATCCAAGAGCCCGACCTGGACATGTAGAGACTCATGAATTATTATATTTTCTTAATCGTTTAAATATGTGGAATATCGTATTTTGAGGTTGAAATGATGTTTGGAAGTGTTGGTAGTGAATGGGGTTTAGTTCGGTGTTCGTTGGTGAAATTTCACTTTTCTGCCCAGCCAGTACCGGTACTGCATTTTCCCAATACCGGTACTGCATTTTTCGAGTACCGGTACCTAGTGTCCAAAACATAATCAAATCGACATTTAGAAGGTTCCAGTATCGGTACTGGGAGTCGCCCAGTACCGATACCCACTGTGTTTTTCTGCAATTTTCAGCCTGCTTTTAGACCATTATAAATACCACCCTTTTACCATTTCTCACACCCAGAACCCCCGAAATACACCTGGAAACACCCCCTTTCACCTACCCAAAACTCTTGATTTCAACCTCAAATCTTTAAGATCCAAGGGTTTCCAACCTCAAAATCACTTGAATCTTACATTTGGAGAACAAGGGGTAAGTTTTGTATTCTTGCTCTCATCTTTGGGCTCTCACCCACGTTTTTCTCTCTCTCCTCTTAATCACTTGTTGATCTTTGTTCATTTATTTTGTTTTTGGGTTGTATTCACTCTAGATCTTGTATCTAAGCTTGGGTGGAACTCGTTTTTGGTGGATTCAAGCATATATCTCTAGGTAGACTTAGGGTTTTGCTCAAAACCCACTTAGATAGGGATTTCTCTATTTTGCTACATGTATTTGGTGATTTCGTGTGATATTTGTGATTGATTGTTATATATGGCTCGTATGGAATACCTCATGATATGAGGATTTAAAATCCTTATGAATGATGTATTTTTGTCTTGATATTCGTGATCCATGAGTTATTTGTGACGTGTTAGGTAATGTTGTTATGTGTGAAATGAGTATATGGTACCGGCATTGATAGTGATAATAATGTGTTGTCGTTGTGAAGTCAAATGTGGAATTTATTGTGACAAAATGGGTGGAAATACAAAATCGCAAGGGGTGGAGTTTATTGTGACGTAAGGGGTAGAAAAACAAAATCGCAAGGGGTGAAAGTACGTGGGAAGAAGAGTGTGTGTATATGTGTGAATGAGTACCTGATGCTAGTACATGGTATTGGTACGTGTTATTTTGGACTTGCGATTTAGCTTGATTCACTTGATCATGCTTATCATCTCATTACATATATATTTTGTAGAGAATTTTCTACTGGGCTAGTGTGGCTCAACAAAATCCTTCTTTTCAAGTTCGAATGCCGAACCTTAGCTTGCTTGCATCGTGTGCTGAGAACTGTAGGGGTGGCATGCCTGACACGAAAAACAAAATAAATTCATATAATTGAGCTAAAAATAAACATTTTTATGGGTAATTTTATGCATTGGACATTAGTTTGATGAACTGTCAACTAAAAAAAATAAAAATTTAGCGAAAAGTAAGACTTTTTGACATGATAACACAACCCGAAAATGACACGACCCGAACATGACACGAAAGATTTGATAAGTTGAAAAATGTTGTGGGATTATATAAATAAGATTTTGATATGTAACACGAAAATGACACGAAATTACCTATTACCCACCCCTACTGGGAAGTGATAGATCTTTTTGGAAGCTAACCTTGCTTAGTTACTTATTCATCTTTGTAATGACTCCTTTTTTGTAAAAGATGGCTTTGTAACTAATTATTCTAGAATTTTTTTTTTGGGTAAATCGTTTGTAACAAAATAACTTGTTCATATTTGTACCTAATCTCACTTAAAGGCCGGTTTCCTTAAAGTTAGGGAGTTGTTTCTAGGGATGGCATTCGGGGCATTCGGGGCGGAAAATGGGCATTCCGTCCCCGATCCCTGAACCCGAAGTTCCGCCTATATCCGGCCTGATCCCCGAATGGGAAAGGAAGAATGAAACCATTTCCGAGCCATTCGGTTTTCGAGTAACCCCCAAACCGAATGGGTAACCGAATGGAATAGAGTAAAACAATATTAGAAAGAGAGAAAAAAAAACATTTAAAAACTCAGATTTAGCATCACAACGATGCCAATTTTACCAGTTTCACCAGTTTCTTGGACAACTACATCATCTGGTTTGAAGAAATTTTACGAGAAAAAACATGAGGGCTTTCGGGGGAATAAACATAACAATGGTAAAACAAAACTCAGTTTAGATCTGGTTCAAAGATAGCTACCACAAAAGCTATCTTGTTGGATCGAAGATACCTACCACAAAAGCTACTGCAACATTAGTTGAATCTCAATTGGTCTAGGGAACTTAGGCGTAGAACCAAACCCACCGAACTTGGAATCATAGGATCCAGCCAGTTATAACAAAGAGGAAGCAGAAAGGTTAGAAGAGGCGTACAGAACATAAAAGTATTTACAGATACAGAGAGAGAGAGAGAGAGAGAGAGAGAGAGAGAGACCCCAGATCTAAAGACTAAAATCGCCGCCTCTCTCACTAGAGAAAAGAAAATAGGACTGGAAATTGGAAAACCCTATCTCCAGTAACTCACGCATGTGTATATATATAGGCAAGCGTAATTTTGTAATTTAGTAGTTTGGCTTGGTTCAGTTCGGGTTCGGTTCAGTTCGGGTATCGGTTGAACTAGAATTGAACCGAAACCCGTTCGATTATCCTTTGTGCCAACCATAACCATACCCATGGGGCAAATTTCCTTTATTCAGGGATAATTTCGGTTATCGGTTCGGTTCAAATTGCCATCCCTAATTTGTAAATTAAACAGGTAGGAACTCTTTTGGGTATTATTTATCTTACGTGAGGATCTTTTGTCAAAAAGGTCTATTTATTTATGTTGAAGATCGAGAGCGTGACAAGTTGGTATCAGAGCGTCTAGGTTTGAATACTTTGAGACCATGGGGAGACTTCTAGTCTCATGGGTTCAAAATGTCATGTCTCCTTGCATGTCATATGTATGCTTGCGTGAATTGACATTACTTGGCATTGCTTTTCAATATAGTAGAGTGGCGTAGAGTTGTTTGACCCATGTTGGGATAGTTGGGGGTCTAGACCTCGTGAGATAATGCTGTTTTTGATGAATCTTTTGTTTCTTAGAACTTGTAGTAAGATGCCTCCGAGAACACGTGCCAGAGTTGGTAAGGCAGAGAGTCGGGGTGGTCGTGGTCGTGGTCGAAGGGAGCCGGTTGAGGATGAAGTTAGCCATCATGGTGAGAATCTGAGTGGAAATTTGGGGGAAAGGACCGGGCACGGTCAGGGAGAGGAAGTATTGGTATTTCAGAATCCTTTTGCTAGAGATTTCGTTGCGGCTCTTGTGGCTGTGAACCTTCTAAACCCATCTCCTAGGGAAGGTACAGATAGTCGTACGTTGTCAGCTATGAGGGAGTTCATTCGTAGAAATCCACCGACATTCAATGGGTCGAGCAGCGACCCTCTTGTGCCCGATCATTGGCTGGCTCAAATCCGAAAACTTTTCAGGGCTTTTGGGATTACGGAGGATGACTTGTGAGTCAACATTGTGGCCGTTCAGCTTACCGAGGAAGCGAACGAGTGGTGGGAGTAAATTTTAGAATCGAGAAAGGATGCGAGGAGAGTGGCAAGGACCGCGGCTCAAGCAAATGAGCTGGATGCGGAGAATTTAACTTGGGCCGAGTTTGAAGTGCTCTTTGAGGAGCAATACTTTCCGGAGACTAACCGTGACCAATTAAGGGAGGAGTTTGAGAAGTTGGAACAAGGGAATATGACCGTGTCGGAATACGCTCTAAAATTTCAATCTTTATCTAGTTTCGCACAGAAGTTCGTGACTACCGAGGAAAGGAAGTGTAGGCGGTTCGAGAGAGGGTTACATGAAACCGTGAAGAAGTTTATTGTGGCACAACGCGAAGGGAAGTTTTCCGAAGTTGTAGAGTGTACGAGGAGCATCGAGACACCCAAGGAAAACCACCGAGCAAATCAAAGTGATCTATCAACGATTGTTAACCGAGCAAAGTAGGCAAAAGAATTATGCCGAACGTCGTCGCCGACTGTTATCGTTTGAAGTGGGGGATCATCTATTCCTTAATGTGTCTTCGTGTCGGGGATTATCTCATTTTGGGCAAAAGGGCAAGCTTTCACCACGTTTTATTAGACCGTTTGATATTATCGAGAAGATCAGGGAAGTGGCGTATCGATTGGCATTGCCACCGAAGTTATCAGGCGTTCATAACATGTTCCACGTATCGATGTTAGGGAAGTACGAGCCGGATCCGTCACACGTCCTAGAATGGTCCGAATTAGAGTTGGAAGCCGTTGCATCTTATGGGGAGGAGCCGATTCGTATCCTAGATTTGCGTGACCAAGTTTTGAGGGATAAGACTATTCCATTGGTGCGAGTTCTTTGGAGTAATCTCGGCAAGGAAGAACCGACGTGGAAAAGGGAAGACGAAGTTAGAGAGAAGTACCCACATTTGTTTCCAAATTAACCAATGTGAGTTCTAAGTTCTGACTCTATGGTTATTAGCTTGTTGTTTGGTTATATGTGTTGTGGCATGAGAATGTTCATTTGATGCATGAGTTTGGTTGGCTTGAATTGTAAATTTCAGGGCGAAATTTCTTTATGGAGGATAGAATGTAGAGACTCGTGAATTATTATATTTTCTTAATCATTTAAATATGTGGAATATCGTATTTTGAGGTTGAAATGATGTTTGAAAGTGTTGGTAGTGAATGGGGTTCAATTCGGTGTCCGACGGTGAAATTTCACTTTTCTGCCCAGCCAGTACCGGTACTGCATTTTCCCAGTACCGATACCCAGTGTCCAGAACATGTCGCCCGGTACCGATACCCGTTGTGTTTTTCTGCAATTTTTAGGACGCTTTTGGACCACTATAAATACCGCCTTTACCATTTCTCACACCCAAAACCCCCGAAATACACCTGGAAACACCCCCTGTCACCTACCCAAAACTCTTGATTTCAACCTCAAATCTTCAAAATTCAAGGGTTTCCAACCTCAAAATCACTTGAATCTTGCATTTGGAGAACAATGGGTAAGTTTTGTGTTCTTGCTCTCATCTTTGGGCTCTCACCCACGTTTTTCTCTCTCTCCTTTCAATCACTTATTGATCTTTGTTCATTTATCTTGTTTTTGGGTTGTATTCACTCTAGATCTTGTATCTAAGCTTGGGTGGAACTCATTTTTGGTGGATTCAAACACATATCTCTCGGTAGACTTAGGGTTTTGCTCAAAACCCACTTAGGTAGGGATTTCTCTATTTTTCTACATGTATTTGGTGATTTCGTGTGACATTTGTGATTGATTGCTATATATGGCTCATATGGAATACCTTAGGGTACGAGGATTTCAAATCCTTAGGAATGATGTATTTTTGTCTTGATATTTGTGATCTATGAGTTATTTGTGACGTGTTAGGTAATGTTGTTATGTGTGAAATGAGTATATGGTACTAGTGTTGATAGTTATAATAATATGTTGTCGTTGTGAAGCTAAATGTGGAATTTATTGTGATGCAAAGGGTGAAAACACAAAATCGCAAGGGGTGGAGTTTATTGTGACGCAAGGGGTGGAAACACAAAATCGCAAGGGGTGAAAGTACGTGGGAAGAGGAGTGTGTGTGTATATGTGTGAATGAATACCTGATGCTAGTATATGGCATTGGTATATGTTATATGTTATTTTGGACTTGCCATTTAGCTTGATTTACTTAATCATGCTTATCATCTCATTACATATAGATTTTGTAGCGAATTTTCTACTGGGCTAGTGTGACTGAACAAAATCCTTCTTTTCAGGTTCGAATGACGGACCTTAGCTTGCTAGCATCGTGTGTTGGGAAGTGATAGATCTTTTTGGAAGCTAACCTTGTTTAGTTACTTATTCATCTTTGTAATGACTCCCTTTTGTTAAAGATGGCTTTATAACTAATTATTCTAGAAATTCTTTTTTGGGTAAATCGTTTATAACAAAATAACTTGTTCATATTTGTACCTAATCTCATTTTAAGGCCGGTGTGCTTATGTTGTATATTCCTTAAAGTTGGGGACTTGTTTGTAAATTAAACAGATGGGAACCCTTTTTGGATATTATTTATCTTACGTGAGGATCTTTTGTCTGAAAGGTCTATTTATTTATGTTGAAAATCGAGGACGTGATAGGACAGATCGATGCTCAAATTTTGGGCCCGCCCGATTTTGAGCAAATTCGTCAAAAATGATGTTCTAAAACTGATTGACGAGTCAGATTGAATAGATCAGATTGCACCACTTATGAATTTACAGTTTGTAAATCAGATCGAAAACCCCTGATTTCACATGTAGAAATTTCCAATTTTATCGTAAGATACATTCAAGTCCAAACAAAAATATTTACATCAAATCATAAACAACATTTGATAAAAGTGGAGTAAAACAATCTTTCAAAAAATGAGAATTTGAACCCCTATAACCTTAAAAAGAAAACAAAATTTTATAGATCACAATCAACTTACAAGTTTTTCTCTTGAAGATGTTAAAATTAGATGGTGACTGAAAGGTTAAAATTCGAGAGGGATAGACTCTATGACTGAGAAGAAGGTAAAATTGTGGGCGATGGACAATTACCGTTGAGTCGTTGTATTGTAGTAGCACTGTAGATGAGATGACAATCTCTCATTGTGATAAACTTCAATCGTTGTGACTTGTGAGTCTAAGAGTGAGAGGATGTGCAGCTCATAGGGTTAAATAGTTATAGCTAAAGAGACCTTGTCACGTGTAGCATTATAAAATATGTCATACATGCAAATAAGTCAATCAATTTTTTATGATTTTTTGAAGAGGCCTAGACCAATATCCAAATATCGCTCAACATTCGAACTTGTACCAATCGCATGGATGTTTGAAACACTCTATTTGATGTCGAGTCAAGGTGGGTCAATGAGGCTGGCCGAATTACATATTGTAATACATACGTCAATATTATAAGTATAATTGAACGTCTATATCTATTTTTGGTAGTATTCTCTTTTTTAGTGTTTTGTCTTTTTTCAAAAAATTGTGTATTTATTAGTTTTGCACCAAATTTTTGTGAATCACTGATTCGCATCAGGAGAGGAATTAGCCAAAATGGGCAAATCCTATTCCCCAATCATTATGTCTTACTGGTTTCTAGCATTTGCTTTGCACGTACTTGACTTCAATGGAAAATAAATATTTGATGCTCGCTTAATGAAATAATATCTTTTACTTAAATGGAAGATAAATATTTGATATGCGCTTAAGAAAATAATATCTTTTACTTACCAACCACCGTAGCTATTCAATACATTTCTAAAAATACTTGCACGTTAGAATTTTCTTATGTTTATAGTCAATTATCACTGTCGTTTCACCTCTATCCTTGCTCAATAATTATCTAAAATCATTAATCGTGCATTACTCATTTTCTTTTTTTCAAATTCATTTATTAGGCCCCGTTCCACATTTCAAAATAAGTAGTTAAAAAATAAGGACTTATTTCCAATTTAAAAATAATAGATTTACGAAAATAATTTTTCAAAAATTTTTTTGCAGGGTACAAGATTCATATTGTATATTTTTTTATTTCAGTAATCCTATTATTTTTAAGCTTGAAAATTACAAATAGGTACTTATTTTTTAAGGGGGTAAACTGGAACACCAACTTACTGTCGTTCGCTTCCATATGGGATTAACGTAGAAGACATAATGACTACATTGCCCTCTAACATTGAAGCTAATTACTGCATTAGAAAGTCTATCCACACTGACATTGTGCACAGATCACGATGTGGGGCCCACTACGGGTCTCACACAACGATTCGAGCCGTTCATTAAATTTAAAATATTTTTTGAGAGCTCTTGCGAAAAATCAGCTCAATCCGATATCTGAAATGCTCGATCCAATCATCTAAGATCGTTTGTGTAAGACCCGTAGTGGACCCCTATCACAATCTATGCACAGTGTCTGTTTGTGTAAATAGCACTGCTGTCATTACATTGCTATCCTCATCACTGATCTTTGCCTTCCCCACATATATACCAACACGGCCAATGCTAGTTGAATACACCAACGAATGATTTCTCCTAGATTAATTAACCACCAATCAAGAGACAAGCTAGGATCGAAAAAATAGTTCAAATAATTTACCAGCATCGTCTCTTTATAGTTTCATCTTCTTTACTCCATGGTCAAGTACTACCACACTTAGAGGTGTAAAATGGGCCGGGTTGACACGGGCACGGCATGTTTGAAGGCGGCACGACACGGCATGGGCACGGAATAATCCTGGCACAGCACGGGAACGGCATGGTCTTAGTGGGCACGCGGCACGGCACGGGCACGGAAGTGAGCGGGAACGACATGGGCACAGCACGGAAGTTGGCCTGACACGGCATGGCACGACACGGTCTTAGACGGGCATGTCACATAAGTGGGATGGGGCACGAGTCACGACACTGTTCTAGCCAGACACGGCATGGCACGCCATGGGCACGCAGCACGGTACGAGCACGGAAGTGAAGGGGAACGACACGGGCACGGCACGGAAGTTGGCTTGGCACGGGTGTAGACACCCCAATCTGGGCCTCCGAATAATCTTTAAGTTCCCCGATGATGAAATAAGAAAAAATATACCTTCAAGGCTTAGATTGTTGCTCTTTGCTACTCCTCTAAACCTCAAGAAAACCCCTTCCCAAACACGTAGGGTGGCCCCCGGTTCAATGGCAAAGAGAAAAATGCGTTTGCTTGGTCAAAAATAACTTTTTCCATGACACACTGATGGTAAAATGGGCACACATTTCAACGTATAGAACGGCTTTCAGTGAAACCAATTGGGTTAGAAAGAAGACTCAACAAGCTTTCCAACTCTTCGAAAAACGCCCAAATCCGAGTTCGGGAGTGTCTGGGGCGCCCCGGCGAAATTTGGTGTGCTGTGCTGTGTCGAAAAAGCGCATGGCATACCAAAAAAATTCAAAAAAATCACTCCACCGCATGGGATTTCAATACACCGTCCGGCATTTTAAAATTTGAAACTCTAACAGGAGGAGCGTCTGTCAGATTCCCTTGCAGATTGTTTTAAGCACGTTTTTCACATTTTTCGGCTTTGGGTGCACTCCAAGCATATTTTTGCCTATAAATACACTTCTCCTCTTAGAGAAAAAGGACCCCTCTTGATTCTCTCTCTACAAACTCTTACACCCATTGCAATATACATCTTTTTCTCTCTTTACATCAACCCACAAGCTGGTCCATTACAAAATCAATCTCAAAGTGATTTTCTTTCTCATTCTCTCTACAAAACTCACTCAAATCTCCCCTAAACTCAGAACCCCAACTGATTGTAGGGATTTCCAGTCAAGATCAACCTCCATTCCTCTGCTTTCAAGCACATCCAAGCCTCGATCAAAAGGTATAAATCAATTTCCTTGTGCTAAAATCACGTTTAGCTTTGAGGGGAGCCGATTGAGGCCCTTCTCAATCTTTCTGTATTGAGTTTGGATCTCAAATGAGCTTTAAAGCAAAAAAAATAGTCAAAAAAACAAAAACTGCACTGGACTCGGTAAACCGTACGGTATTTCTAATAAACTGCACGGCTTAATGAGTTATATCGTGCGACATTTATCTTATTGATTTTCCATACAGTAAGTCAGATCCCTTTTGTCTTCTTCTCATAACTTAGTTTGGTGTTAAAAATCATCTTCGAATCTTTATTTACTATTTTAACTCATTGATCGATTTTAATGTCATGTTTAAATGAACCAAAAGTCTTCCTAAACCATTTATGGTGCTTTGTACACACATAACCCTTTTTTTTAAGACCACAGTTCACTTTTTTAACTTATGAGGAAAATAAGTTTCGAGTCATAAACTAAACTTCACTGCATGTCAAGGATTAACCAAATGAAGGGTTCTAAATCCTTTCTTTCTTTAGTAATATCTAACTTGTTTTGTGCAAATCCTGAGGTTAATCTCTGATATGGGTCAGAATAGTTCAAAAAGGGAAAAAAACAAAAAAGCTGTGTGGTGTTTTGGTAGTAGTGTGAAGTATTTTATGCTATCGTGCGTGATTTTAAAAGTTCCAGGGAGCATTCGTAATGCCGTACGGGTTTCTATTGCGGCGCGCGGTGTTTTAATTTTTATTGTCCTTCTTGTTTCATTCCCAGTCTTCACCCCACTGCACATTTACATACATATCGTTCATCTGTACATACTTGTTGCATTTGCAAATCGTCCCCATATTACATGTTTCATTTTCGTCTTGTTTTTCAACAAAGTTAAAATTTTCAAACGATATTAAATCTCCCATTTAAAATGCTTAGTAGAGACTGGTCTTTACAGGGCGAGCGGGGTGCTTTTTAACAAAACCTTCCCCGTTCGTAACGTGGCTCCCGAACCCAAATTCTCAACTTTTATGCTAGACCAAAAACTTTTCTTTTCAAATCAAACTCTCGGTTTCTCGGATTATCCATCTCAAAAATCCGGGTGGCGACTTTTCTTTGGGCGCGCTAGTATGGGGGGCCCACAATGGCGACTCTGCTGGGGACTTTGCATTAATCAAAAATTTGGAAATTAATACATGAGCGAACAATCTTTCAAAAGTCTGTCAAAACAGTACGCTCTGCGCTGCTGAAGAACGAAATGGTGACGTAACAGGATTTTACATCCGACCAATCCGAACTGGGAATTTTACTATTATTCGGTTTGTAGTTTTCTCCAAAATATTGATTAATAAAGTGGGCCAAGCTTGAAAGGCATTTCTTTTGGGGATTTAAAATCATTTGAAAAATTTTAACTTTATTTTCTTTTACACTCTGCACCGCACAAACCTCGCCAGTGCGTTTCGGCAATCTTGCCCGGTTCACCGGCGACAAGCTCTCCCGAAATGTCTTGCAACCCTCGACGATGATGAGCCATCGTGCTGTTCGACCATTGTCTTGTAATACACTTGACATAGGGAGTACATCTTGGCTCTAGTCCGGGGAACCCTCCTGAGACCCAAACCGGCCTTCGCACTTGTACATAACCATAGAACCATCCCAACTAGGACATGAACCCATGGTTAGGACTTATGTGATATACCTTGTTTGAGTGTTTATCTTTCCTATACATACATATCATTCATGCATCATTGCATCCTGCAGGCTAGGGGTTAGGACTCCCTTAAGATTCAGTCAGTCTAGGAAACTCTAAATCCATGGAATTTGTGATACCTCCGGTGTTTGCCGTGCCCGAACGGCTCCCTTGGTCTAGGACAAACTTAATGGTGTGCGTATCTTGATTCCGATTATCACATTGCTCTATCTCGAATGGTCAAGGTAAGAAGATTGGCTCTGATTTTGAAGCGCTCGAAATTAAACCTACCTGACAGAATCTACCCGGATTATCGAAAATCTTCTGTGCAAGCACCTTAAGTGAAGACTAGATCACGGCAGGTTGTAGGCCTAGTCTCTAGGACTCCCTTAGGATTCAGTCGGTCTGGGAGACCTTAAATCCATGGAGTTTGTGATACCTCCGGCGTTTCCCGTGCCCATACGGCCTTCCTGGTTCAGTCTAGCCTTAAGGAATATTGGCATTTGGATTCCGGCAATCATATTGCTCTGTCTCGGATGGTCAAGATAAGGTGATTGGCTTTGATCCCAAACGAATGGGATTTAACCTACCTGACACGACCTACCCGGATTGTCGGAAGTCATCTCTGCCACGTTTGAAGTTAGATTTGAACCACGGTAGGTCCTTAGAACGGTCTAGGAGACCTTAAATATATGGAGTTTGAGATACCTCCGGTGTTCGCCGTGCCCGAACGGCCCCTCTGGTCTAGATCTAGCCTTAGGATGTGCTTGTATCTAGGTTTCGGCAACCTTATTGCTTTGTCTCGGATGGTCAAGATAAGGAAATTGGCTCTGATTCCGAAGCATTTGAAATTTAACCTGCCTGACGTGACTTACCAATGGCTGCTGAAACCCTTGATACAATCATATCCTAAGTGAGATTTAGAGCTGAGGTATGTCTTAAGACGTCGACGACGTCGACGACATTGCATGGACATGATTCTCGAGTAGAATTTGAGCTACCTTTTTGCTTTACTGTCAGTGCTGAAACATTGGTCGTTTGAAAAAGGAGACTGTACCCACTTGGTTTTGTCCACTTCAAAGGTTGGTCCGCACAGACGCCATGGAAGAAACCCAATCGATTGAGATTGAGGTGTCACAAGAAGGACAGTCATCAGTAGAAGCAGCAATACCGCGTGAAAATCCCTTACCAATGGCTGCCCAAGGAAATGAGGTGGAAGAACTCAGGCAGAACATGATGGCTTTAGATACCCAGCATAAGCAATCTATTGCCAATGTCAATGCGCAACTTAAGGCTTCCGTTACCTCCATACAAAATGACATGCTTATGATAATGGAAAGTATGCAGGAAATCAGCGATAAGTTTCAGACTAGGCCACCCCCCACAGCCTGAACAACCCAAAGGAGAAACTCCAGTAGCAGATCCTAACCTAGCTGCCCTCATTGCCAAAATCAGTAAGCAAGAGGAGCCTGTTCAAGAAACCAAGCGGCTTGGGAAGGGAGAAATTGACATGAGCGAGCTGTGCTTATTCCCAAACGCTAAACTGCCAGAAAAGTTCAAAGGCGTGGACTTTGCAAAATTCGACGGCACCGGAAATCCAAAGGCCCACCTTCAGGGGTATGTTGGTTCTCTCACCATGTGAGGAATTGAAAAAGATGCCATGGCTCAGCTGTTTCATGAGTCATTTACTGGCCCGGCTCTACAATGGTTCCTTTCCTTGGCACCCTCAAAGAAAAAGACGTGGGAGGACATTGGAATGGCTTTCGTGTCCCAATATGACTTTAACATTGAGCTGAAAATGACCACCCGAGAGCTTGAGAACACCAAAATGGGTGAAAATGAGAGTTTCGCTGACTATGTAAAAAGGTGGAGAGCCAAAGCTGCCCAGATGCATAATAAGCCAGACCTAAAAGAGCAGATACGTATCATCACTAAAAACCTACCCAGTGCCTTTGCCCCTTACATGGTTTTGTCGCAGTCAGCTCCTGATTTTGAGACCTTCTACGATTCTGGATTGGCTGTTGAAGAAGCACTTCGGGACGGTACCCTCGAAAAGAAAGAACCCGCCTTAAAAGGCAAGGGACTTCATCCCAGCGATGGCGAAGTCCTTTTCGGAAACAACAATACCTTCCACGACGAGAATTCCTCAAATGCCAAATCCCTTGAAATAAACCAGATAGCTGATAAACCAACTCGCACCTTCACTCAACTCAACACACCCCTATCCATACTCTATGAACAGCTCCTCAAAGCCGGTCTCATCAAGCCACTCCTTCCAACTCCTCTACCCAAAAAGCTTCCAGCCTACCACGACCCAAATGCCTTCTGCGCCTTTCACCAAATGCCTGGCCATGTTACCGATAAGTGTCACTGTCTCCGTCACAAAATTCAAGACCTTATCGATAGCAAAACCGTCCTTCCACCACTAAAGGAATCAAGCACCTTGTCAAGCCACCACATTAACTACATCAACACCAGTTCCACTATATTTGACCTCACTCACTATATCAACCCTGCTTACCAACTCAAACCAATTGTACCCATTCCTGATGAACCCAATATTTTAGTATTGGAATTCGAACCAACAACGGAGCAAACAGAACTTAAAGAGTTGAGGAAGGCTGTGGAGGAAATGGACCGGAAAATGGATACGCAAATGATCCAAATAGGGGCTTTGACACAAAAGATGGATAGTCTCCTCGCATTCATAGTCTCGGATCCAAAGCAAAATGCTAAGGAAGACATGGATGAAGGGCGTTCACCCTCAAAGATGAAGCTATCCGAAATGTTCAAAGGCTTAGCTGAAGCAAGTGAGGCCTGCAATACTCTCAAAGATTCCGGTGCCACAATGAACCCTCAACTCAGTCGCAAAACCAAATCAAGGGCTTTCTCCCATTTCTCTGAACCACAATCCCTGGTTTATGAAAAGCTCCTCAAAGCTGGCCTCATCAAGCCGTTTCCTCCAGCTCCTCTACCTCAAAAGCTCTCAGCATCCCATAACCCAGGTACCTTCTTCATCTTCCATCAAATGTTCGGCCATAACACAAACAATTGCATCCGTCTTCGCCATGCTATCCAAGACCTCATTGACAACAAGGTCATTAAGGCACCTCCCCAACCAAAGCTAGACCCTGTGCCCAAGCGCAATTCTTGCATCAGCGCCGCCTTCTTCAACAAAGAGGAGTAAAATGTCAAGAGCCAGGCAACTGTTCGACTTTCCATGAGTTTTGGAGATCTTCGAAGTTTCAAGTCAAGTTTTCATCCTTGTTGTGTCAGTCTGCACTTCGAGTCTTTCTTGCATTCGTTTTCGTGTCTGTATGTTGTCAAAAAAAAAAATTTAAACAAAGAGTCAGTTTTGTAATCTTGAACTACGTTGTGACCTGATTCCTTTACGGGATACGTAGGTAGCCTCACCCTGAGGCCCGGTCACGAGCATTCGAGTCAATCCCAAGATTCGGTCATAGTCTTTCGAGTCAACCCCAGCTGGTTCGGCCGCTGTCTTTCAAGCGTCGCATATTTGTATCAAAATCATCATAATAAACTTAGGTTTTTGTGATTATCCCCTACCCAACTCGGACTTGTTTTCCGCCCTCATTTGAGAATCATAATAATCACTTCAAAACACAAGATGATTTTTAATTGAATTCTCACCCCATGCAAGAAGAACAATTTCAAGGGACCGCTGCCTGACGCCATTCCAATAAATAATGCCTTAACTCAGAAGAGAAAAGAAAAAAAGCTCGCTAGGTCAAAATCTCAAAATCTGACCGAGGCAAAAGTTAGAGCAAACAAAAGCCTCTCAATGAGCATCTAGGATTCAGTTGTTAGGTTGTGCAATCTAAAATGAAGAAAGACCATCGTTTCTTTCATCCTACGTATAAAGATATATCCTTTGATAGCCTCTTTGAGCCACAATCAAATTCTTTGACAAAAAGAACCCAGCTAGCCAGCTATCCCCCGCATTGGGGTGAAATGAAAAAATAAAAGTGCCAAAAGAAACTTTGAAATTCAAATCATCAAAAGGGTGAAAGTGCCGAACACGTCAAGATTTAAAGCATCAAAAAGTTGAAAGTGCCAAACAAATCAAGATTCAAAGGGTCAACAGGATGAAAGTACCAAACACACTGAAAGGCATTGAAGGTATGAGAAAGCAAATGAAAAATGAAAAGAAGGCACCTACATTTCAAAGATAGCTGCTAGCTTTGAAAGCCCAAAAGAAAGTGAAATTTTTGAGCCTAATATCCTTTCTTTGTCAAGCCCAAACCATGGCCCACATTACAACCAAAAAAAAAAAAGTTCTTTCGGATTGGAAAGCACAACTTGATAGCGAGAGTTCTAGGTGTTATGTTAAAGGGCATCAATACATTGAGGCATTGTGCGAAACCCACATCAATCAAGGAGAAAATTCAAACAGGGACATGGGTGATCATTAGCAACTTGGTTCACAATAAAAACTCTTGTGTTTTGATCAATTGATGGAGTAAAACAAATTTCGAAAGGAAAAATCATAAGAACCTGGTTTGTCATAAATTATGGGACTCGAATCCTGTTTTCTTCAAAGAGTCAAACTCTCTGCCCAATTGGAGGCACTATTCGGAAGTCGCTTCATTCATAAACGGTCTTTCTCTCTTGCGTGTATTGGAGTCAACATAGTCCTGTCAAAATCCACTCCCTTTGCTAAAAGGTTGAACCAGTCGTCTTAGTCTTGTCAATCCTAAACTCGTGAAAGTCACCCTTTGAGAAAAGCTCGTTAGGCCGTAATCATAGCCTAGATTACACTTGGTCAACTGCTTGTCAAAACCATCAGGACTGGGGGGTCGTTATTCACTGGGGTACATCAGCTCAATGCCGTCTACCAGGAAAAGGAAATCCAAGACTCAAACCCCGGCCAAAGGCAAATCCTTACTCAAATCCGGCACGGAATCCAACCCAAATTTGAAGTTCCTGAGAATGTCAGTCTACTGGCCAAAGACAGTAAAGCAAATAGGGTGCTCAGACATGTCCCCTATTTTTCAAGGAATGTCATCATCGTTGTTGTTCGGTGCCAACTCACGTATCTCGAATGTTGTTCAAAAGCCAACCAACCAAGCTACGGTCTAAAAGACTTAACGCTTCTTAGTATTCCAAGCTACAGTCTAAAAGACCTAAGCTTCTTTGTCTATCGAGCAATGGTCAAAATGACCAAAGCTTCTCATTCAATCGGCTACAGTCCAAAAGACCTAATGCTTCTTAGTCTCCTAAGCAACGGTTCAAAAGACCTAACGCTTCTTAGTCCCCCAAGCTACAGTCCAAAAGACCTCAGCTTCTTTGTCTATCGAGCAATGGTCAAAATGACCAAAGCTTCTCATTCAATCGGCAGCGGTCAAAAGGACCTAATGCTTCTCAGTCTCTCGAGCGACGGTCCAAAAGACCTAAGCTTCTCAATCAACCGGGCTACGGTCTAACCGACCTAAAAGCCTCTTAGTTTCTCGAGCTATGGTCTAACCGACCTAGAAGCCTTTTAGTCTCTCAAGCTATAGTTTGTCCTCTAGGACTGCACTCTATCTAGCACTTTGTCCTCCGGTACTCGCACTCTATCTGCACTTCGTCCTCTGGGGCTGCACTTTGTCTAGCACTTCGTCCTCCGGGACTCGCACTTTATTTGCACTTCATCCTCTAGGACTCACTTTTGTCATACTTGCATTGATTTTACATGCTCACGTGACATGACATATCAACTTGCATCATCCTTCACGTATTGTCTCAATTGAACTTCAAATTCCAGCTTTTCAAGTTCAAACCACTTTCAAAAATTCAAGCTTTTCAAAATTCAAATTATTCAATTTCAAGTCTCTTCCAAAATTCAAGTTATTCAAACTCAAGTGTCTTTCAAAACTCAAGTTTCTTTCAAAATTCAAGCTATTCAATTCAAGTGTCTATCAAAATTCAAAGCCCCGAGCTATTCAAATTCAAGTTTCTCTCAAAATTCAAGTTATTCAAGTTTCTTCCAAAATTCAAAATTTTCAAATTCAAGTCTCTTCCAAAGTTCAAGCTTTTCAAAATTCAATTCCAGTCTCTTTCAAAATTCAAGCTAGTCAAATTCAAGTCTTCTTCAAAATTCAAGTCTCTTTCAAAATTCAAGCTATTCAATTCAAAATTCAAGCTCTTCAAGTTCAAGTCACTTTCAAAAAAAAATAAATTTCAAGCTCTTCAAAATTCAAACTATTCAATTCAAGTGTCTCTTCAAGTTCAAACCACTTTCAAAAATTCAAGCTATTCAATTCTAGTCTCTTTCAACGTTCAAGCTATTCAATTCAAGTGTCTTTCAAAATTCAGGCCACTTTAAAAAATTCAAGCTCTTCAAAATTCAAGTCTCTTTCAAAATTCAAATTCAAGCCTCTTTCAAAATTCAAGCTAAAGCTATCTCCAAAATTCAAGTCAAATTCAAGAAAATTCAAGTCTCATCACCGTCTAAGCATTAAAATTGTTCAAAATGGCCATGCCATGGTCAAAAAGTGCATTTTCGTCCTCTGGAACTCGTCGCATTTTAAGTCTCCCGAGGACTCGACTCAAATTTTTAGTCCCTCAAGGACTCGTCTCAATTTTAGTCCCTCGAGGACTCATATCAAGAAATTTCATGGCATTCAAGCACTCAATCTTCTCGAGCTTACTACTTAATTCGTCCTTCTGGACTCGCTTTGTATTGTCCCAACTGAACTACGTTGGTCTGATCCCTACAATGGGGTACGTAGGCAGCTCCATGAGCACGACCACCTTTATTGCATTCTTGCATTTAACTTAAAGATTTTGGAGCGATTGATTGGGTTGTCTATTCTTTGACGTCACTTATATCTGACAGTGATATCTGAGTTCCGTCAAAGAGGGACTACTGTAGACACCCCAATCTGGGCCTCCGAATAATCTTTAAGTTCCCCGATGATGAAATAAGGAAAAATATACTTTCAAGGCTTGGATTATTGCTCTTTGCTACTCCTCCTCTAAACCTCAAGAAAACCCAAACACGTAGGGTGGCCCTCGGTTCAATGGCAAATAGAAAAATGCGTTTGCTTGGTCAAAAATAACTTTTTCCATGATACACTGATGGTAAAATGGGCACACATTTCAATGTATAGACCATCTTTAAGTGAAACCAATTGGGTTAGAAAGAAGACTCAACAAGCTTTACAACGCTTCGAAAAATGCCCAAATCCGAGTTCGGGAGTGTCCGGGGCGCCCCCGCGAAGTTTGTTGTGCTGTGCTGTCTCGAAAAACCGCGTGGTATTTCAAAACGGAGCACGGCATTTCAGAAACGCAGCACGGCATACCAAAAAAATTCAAAAAAATCACGCCACCGCACGGGATTTCAATACACCGCCCGGCAATTTAAAATTTGAAACTCTGACAGGAGGAGCGTTTGTCTGATTCCCTTGCAGATTGTTTTGAGCACGTTTTTCACATTTTTCGGCTTTGGGTGCACTCCAAGCATATTTTTGCCTATAAATACACCCCTACTCTTAGAAAAAAGGACCCCTCTTGATTCTCTCTCTACAACCTCTTACACCCATTGCAATATACATCTTTTTCTCTCTCTACATCAACCCACAAGCTGGTCCATTACAAAATCAGTCTCAAAGTGATTTTCTTTCTCATTCTCTCTACAAAACTCACTCAAATCTCCCCTAAACTCAGAACCCCAACTAATTGTAGGGATTTCCAGTCAAGATCAATCTCCACTCCTCCGCTTTCAAGCACATCCAAGCATCGATCAAAAGGTATAAATCGATTTCCTTGTGCTAAATCACGTTTAGCTTTGAGGGGAGCCGATTGAGACCCTTCTTGGTCTCTCTATACTGAGTTTGGATCTCAAACGAGCTTTAAAGCAAAAAAAATAGTCAAAAAAATAGAAACTGCACTGGACTCGATAAACTGTACGGTATTTCTAATAAACTGCACGGCTTAATGAGTTATACCGAGCGACATTTATCTTACTGATTTTCCATACAGTAAGTCAGATCCCTTTTGTCTTCTTCTCATAACTTAGTTTGGCGTTAAAAATCATCTTCGAATCTTTATTTACTATTTTAACTCATTGATCGATTTTAATGTCATGTTTAAATGAACCAAAAGTCTTCCTAAACCATTTATGGTGCTTTGTACACACATAACCCTTTTTTTAAGACCACAGTTCACTTTTTTAACTTACGAGGAAAACAAGTTTCGAGTCATAAACTAAACTTCACTGCATGTCAATGATTAACCAAATGAAGGGTTCTAAATCCTTTCTTTCTTTAGTAATATCTAACTTGTTTTGTGCAAATCCTCAGGTTAATCTTTGATATGGGTCAGAATAGTTCAAAAAGGGTAAAAAACAAAAAAGCTGTGTGGTGTTCTGGTAGTAGCGTGGAGTATTTTATGCTACCGTGCGTGATTTTAAAAGTTCCAGAGAGCATTCGTAATGCCGTACGGGTTGTTGTTGCGGCGCGCGGTATTTTAATTTATATTGTCCTTCTTGTTTCATTCCCAGTCTTCACCCCACTGCACATTTACATACATATCGTTCATCTGTACATACTTGTTGCATTTACAAATCGTCCCCATGCTACATGTTTCATTTTCGTCTTGTTTTTCAACAAAGTTAAAATTTTCAAACGATATTAAATCTCTCATTTAAAACGCTTAGTAGAGATCGGTCTTTACCGGGCGAGCGGGGTGCTTTTTAACAAAACCTTCCCCGTTCGTAACGTGGCTCCCGAACCCAAATTCTCAACGTTTATGCTAGACCAAAAACCTTTCTTTTCAAATCAAACTCTCGGTTTCTCGGATCATCCATCTCAAAAATCCGGGTGGCGACTCTTCTTTGGGCGCGCCGGTATGGGGAGCCCACAATGGGACGGCACGACACGGAAGTGGGATGGGGCATGAGTCACAACACCTCATGACACGGTTCTAGCCAGGCACGGCATGGGCACGTTGGGCCGGACCGGCCGGTCCTGAGATTTTGCCATTTTGGAGGCCTAAAGCGAATTCTAAAAATGAGGCCCTATATTTTTAATGAAAAAATTCAATGTATGTGTCTAATATAAGGTTGAAAGATTAAACTTTTAGCTTCATAATTTAGCTAAAATAAAATTTTAAAACAATTTATACCATTAGAAAAAAATGAATCAAATGTATCACTAATACATTGTGTTTTTTTTGACTAATTATATTATGAACTTTAATTGTAAGAATGTTATTTTTAATAATAAGAGAATTAATTATTTTAAACATTTTTTATCAAATTTTGTTGTGTTCAAAATTATTATTATGCTTTTATATAGTCAAAAGTGTTTTTTTTTTCTTCTGTGAATTAGATATAAAAAGTTAAAAATTAAATTCAAATTAAAAAAAAACTTATCCAAACATTTATAGTAGTGTGCAAAAGATTTAAACCCTTAGTGTGAGTAACATTTAGAACAACTGAATCACAACTAATAGAGCAAAAAAATATAGAATAGAAAATTTGTTAAATGGGCCTCATAGGACTCGAAACAAGGACCTCTCAAATTAAGCAATATGCACAAACCACTGATGCAAGGACTGTAGTTGTGCTAGAATTTGGAAACACTTATATATAATATATTTTTGTCTTATGAAAAATGAGGCCCAGTTTTCGCCCGAATTTTGGAGGCCTAAAGTGGCTGCACCTCGAGATTCACCTCAGGGCGGGCCCTACGGGCATGACACGAGGCATGGAAAAACCAAAAAAAAAAAAGTTATTAAATAAACAAGGGATTTCAGATTATAGTTTACTTTATTTTTATGTATTTTTTGATAATCCAATAATTTATTAATCTTTTCCTTTTATTTAAGTAAAATAAGCTTTTAAAATATTTTACATGATTAAGAAATTTTGAACCAAATTCAAACATCATAATATACCAATTACTACACATATATTGCTATATATATTGCGTTTTATCTAATAAAGATTTTTAAATATGTATGTATAGAAAATAAATAAGAAAAAAAACTAATTTTAAAAAAAATTGGTTTTAAAAAAATAATCTCTATGGGGTTCGAACCCAAGCCCTTAGGAACTTGACACACATCTCAAACCACCAAGGCCAACAATATTTTTTGTGTTTATAATGAGAACAAGTGATATATCTTATATAATTCTATTTTAAAAAAAACGGGCCCCTTGTATGCTAGCCACACGATTGCAACACAAGTATGACGATCCATACCATTTATTTTGTTGTTCTTGGTATTTTAATCACTCTCGCACATTTTCGGGTCTATCGGATTTTTGAAGCCCTTTTATCGGGACGTAGATTTATTAATATGGAATTTTTTGTTATTTGCAATCGAGTATATAACGATAACCAATTTACTTCATTTTTTGCACGAATGATATAAACAGACCCACATAAAAGATAAACGGTTCCGATTTTCATAAAACAACTCGGGTGGCCTTAAAGTGGTGCATTATAGGACTTTAACATCTTTGGAAGCACCGAATGTGTTCTGATCACGTGGTTTCCGACATCCGATTATCACCTATTTTTGGGGAAAATGATAAATTTGATAAGATCTTAAATCGTAACGGTTTAGATCAAATATTCGAAAAAAAGAGTCTGCAACTACCTTTCAAATCTATACATCTAACTTATCTGGTTCTAAACCAATGTATTCCGCTATAGTTCAATGTACGCTAGCCAAAAAATTGCGACACAAGTATGACAATCCATACCGTTCATTTCGTTTTTCATGGTGTTTTAATCACTCTCGCAAATTTTCGGGTCTATCGGATTTTGAAAGCCCTTTCATCAGGACGTAGATTCATTAATAGAATTTTTTTGTTATGTGCGATGTAGTATATAACGATAACCAATTTACTTCATTTTTTGCACGAATGATATAATCACTCCCACATAAAAGGTAAATGGTTTGGATTTTCAACAAACAGCTCAGGCGGCCCTCGAATGATGCATTATAGGACTCTATGAGAATTTTCGATAAGTTAGTGCATATGGACTATGTTGTCTCGTATGCACATGATCACACAGATCATATAAAAGGAATGAGATGCTGCCCTAGCAGACATCTCATTCACGTCATTCTCATTCTGAATCTCACATCTCCGATCTCTCTCACTCTCTCAGATCTCCCAACGTCTCTCTGATTCTCTCAACGTCTCTCTGATTCTCTCAACGTCTCTCTGACTCTCTCAACATTCGGATTCTTGGTGTTCAAATTCTCCTCTCTCTCTCTCTCTCTCGAACGGTACTCACACTTCACAGCTCTCTCTCTCTCTCCCCTTTTCTGACTTTCCGGTGACACAACTCAAACGGTGAGTCGGTGCGACGGTGACCATCATCTCACTCTCTCAACGTCTCTCTTTCTCTCTTTGTTCACTGTTCGTCTGTTCTCAACGTGTCTCTCTCTGTCTCTCCGACTCTCCGAGACCGAGCTAGTTGAGCAACAGGAGGAGAATCGTTCGAATCTCAGGTAAAGGCGTGAAGGGTACCTCTATCACCAGTCACCGTCTCTCTCTCTCCCTCACAGGTACCTCTATCACTTCCCTCTCTAGTCTCCACTTATGTACTGTAATTAGGGTTTCTGAAATTAGGGCTTTTGTTACTAATTTCTGAAATTAGGGTTCTTGAAATTAGGGTTACGAAATTAGGGATTTTGTTACTAATTTCTGAAATTAGGATTCTTGAAATTAGGGTTGCGAAATTAGGGATTTTGTTACTAATTTCTGAAATTAGGGTTGCGAAATTAGGGCTTTTGTTACTAATTTATGAAATTAGGGTTCTGGCCAGTTAGGCCAGATATGATGATTTTGTTACTAATTTCTTATATTAGTATATTTTTGACAAATTGGTCGAAACTAATTTTGTACATACACACCTGCACTAACTTCATATATTAGTACACACATGCACTGTTGATATTTTGTATATTCTAGAAATGGCCAAATCTGATGATTTTGTCAAATACATCTTTTTCCTCTCTTAGATGATATAGGTGATAATATGATATGTAACCCCTGTTATGGTGTTTTTTTTGCAGATGGATCGTGACCCCCACTCAGATTTTTCTTCTTCTGATGATGAACTACCACGAAACCCTGTTGCACAACAGGGTATGGATTCTGTAGGTGAGGAGGCTGCTTCAAACATTGTTGGTAGTGGTAGTGGAACAGGACCTTTAGGTTCTACTTCTGCTCCAACAAATTCTACTCCTGCAAGTTCAGGCCCTAGTGGTTCAAAAAGGTCACGACGCAGATCATGGGTTTGGAATCATTTCTCTATAAATGAAAACTTCATGGATGCAAATGGTATTGACATAGGAGCTAGGGCTGTATGCAATTATTGTGACACAAATTATAGTTGCATAAGTAATCATGGCATTGGGCAACATTCTAGACATATTAGAAGTAAACATAAAGATAAAATTAAAGGTGCATCTGATAGTGATTTTGTTTATTCAAAAAAAAATTGAGACATGGACTGGCCCTTTATGTAGCTACTGCAGGACAGCCATTTACTTTTGGTGATGGTATTAGATTTGAATATTTTGTCCAAAATTGTCTGAATCCTTCATTTGTTAAAGTTTCTAGAAATTCAACCCATAGTGATACGAAGAAAGCTCATAGTGAAGTTAAAAAAGATTTGATTAGTGAACTTGCAAGTCTTGGTGCAATAGGATTTACTTCTGATATGTGGTCTGGTATAAATAATCGTGGTTATATTTGTATGACTGCTTATTATATAGACTCTAGTTGGACTTTGCGAAAAAAAATTATTGCTTTCTGTTTAATGGAGTTTCCTCATGATGCTGAATAGATTTTTGAAAGTATTATGGGTGTTTTTAGGGATTTTGAAGTTGTTGATAAAGTTTTTAGCATTACTTTTGACAACCATACTGCTAATACTGCTACAATTCCATTGTTTAAAAGAAATTTGACGACTCCTTATTTTGGTGAATTATTGCATATGCGATGTGTATGCCATATCATTAACTTAGTTGTGCAAGATGGTTAAAACATATATCACCATAGATTAAAAAAATTAGAGCTGCTGTTCTTTTTATTGCTGCTTCCCCATCTAGGCAACAAGAATTTGATAAATTGTGTGCATCACGTTACAATGTTAAACCCAAAAATATGAACTCTGATGTTCAAACTCGTTGGAATTCGACCTACCTTATGTTAAAGTCTTGTAGGAAATATACTGATGCAATATCCGCTTTCGTTAATCAGAGGTATCGTGATACTCCACCTTTAACTCCAGATGATTGGAAAATTGGTTTTGAGTTCATGAAATTTTTGAAAGTGTTTTATGTTGCTACCGTAGCTTGTTCGGCTGTTCATTATCCTATTTCTTGTATTGTGCTTAATCATCTTTATAATATCAGTCTCAATTTTCGTAATCATAGGGAACAACCAAATTTTGTAAATGCTTGTATAGATATGGAAGGTAAATTCAGAAAATATTATGAGGAAATGCCACCAATATTTATGTTAGCTGCAGTAATGGACCTTAGGATCAAGTTAAAAGGTGTTAGCTTGCTCTTAAAAGAGATTGGTACGAATTTAGGGATTACTAACTTACCTTCTTCTGCTTTTGTGCGTGATTTATTGACTACCATGTATGCTAAATATGTCTCTGAGTTTGGTTCCAATGTTTCCTGTACTGCTGCTCCTTTAACATCTTGTACAAGTAGCAATGAAGCCAATGATGCATCTTGGTCTCTGCTTGACTCAAGTTTAGAAATAGGAAGTAGCACTGTAACTGCACGCGTTGAACTTTCGAAATATTTGGAGCTAGAATCTATTAATGCAACTGACAGGCTTAGTTTTGATATCTTAGCTTGGTGGGAAAAAAATGAAGAAAAATATCCCGTTCTTTCAATAATGGCACGTGATCTACTAACCCCTCCTGTGTCTTCAGTGGCATCCGAATCTGCTTTTAGTGCAGGTAATAGAGTGTTGGATGAGAGGAGGAGCAGACTAGCTCCAGACATTTTGGATTGTCTCATATGCTTAAAAGATTGTCATGATGCACGCCTTGGGATTGAAAAGCGCTCAGCTAAAGATGAATTCAGAGGCTATTTTGCAGACTCTGATATAGAGAGGAATAGGGGGACCTGCTGGCATTTGGTTTGAATCTATTATTCATTTATTCTGCTGGGGTTGTGTCTGTGGCTTATTCATTTCAGTATTGTGTTTTTGTGTTTGTGGCTTATTCATTTCTGTAAGTGGGCTGAAGTGGATGTTGTGGCAACTTATGAAAGCCTTAAATGGCAACATGATGTTGCCCCCACTTCAGTTTTTGGCTATGATGTATTTTCTTAACTAATATTTGAGCCTAAGTTTTGCTGCATGCCTTGTGGTCTGTTTAGCTTCACTTAACTGAAGTGGATGTTGCCTACATGCGTTGTGGTGTGTGTGGCAGTGTGGGGGGGGTGTGTGTGTGTGTCTCCTTTTAGTTTGAAATGAATAAGCCACAGACACAACCCCAGTTTTTGGCAAAGCGAAGTGTGATTGTGTTGCAACTTATGAAGGCCTTAATGGCAATTTAATGTTGCCGCATCCATTTCAGTTTCCAGCTATGATGATAAAAAGAACTAATGTCTGAGCCATAGTGGTATTGTTATGAACTATGAAGTGGTGTTGCAACTTATGAAGGCCTTAATGGCAACTTAACGTTGCATCCATTTCAATTTTCTGCTATGATGATAAAAGGAACTAATATCTGAGCAGAATTCAATTTTCTTATTCATTTTCCATGTTTATTTGGCTGTCAAATATCTATTTTCTGCTAGTGCTGGTGCTGGTTCTTGTTTTGTAGGACATTGTAGAGGCCAAGGACCAAACCACGTGAAGGCTGAAGCAAATTAATGCCAGCAACATGTAGAAGGTGGATTTTCTTTCACTTAATTTTTGTATCCATGGCTTTTTTATGATGGCCCCTTTATTTTCAAAACTGAAAAACTTTGAGGAGTTTAGTGGAAGCATATGCTGATTAGAATCGGAACCAAGGCTTTAGCTAAAAATCAAAACAACAGTAGCAATAATTGAGGTCTATCTACATAATTAGTGAGCCAGGAAAAACAATCAATTGGCTCTTTGGGATTTCATCAGATAAAGCATTTGGTTTTGTGTTTCATGCCAAAAATTTCATCATCCCACATATTCTCAAGTTTTGTCACAAAGCTGTATATGAGCGAACTAGGGAAAACAAGCAATTGACTGTTACAAGCAATAGGCTTTATAGTTCCTTGTTGTATTCTCTAATGAGCTGGATTGTAAAAATCTTTAAGGGGTTTTGATGTTTATGTCTTGTTGTTGCCTGCTGTTTTCTAATGTAGCTGCTGTTGTTACTATGGCTTCTGCTACTTTGTTGAATTGAATGTAGTTTTCTGCTCTTTTGAGTGTTGTTTTCAGCAGAATTGGAAGCTATTTTGCTGTTTATGGCTGCTGCTACTCTTTTGAATTGAATGCAGTTTTCTGCTGTTTTGCATATTCTGCTACTTCTACCGGCAAGCTACTGTCCAGTTTTGTTGTTTTGATATGCTATAAGCTGTTGTCCAGATTTGTTGTTCTGTTCTGCTACAAGTTGTTGTCTAGCTTTAGTTGATTGTATTTCAGTAAAATGTAAATTGGTCATATAACGAGTAATTTATGCAGTCTTTGGATTCATTGTTCTTAAGGTTTCCAAGGTCCGTAGCTAGCAATAACTAGCTTTCGGTTCATAATTTATCAGGTTTCACTTGAAATGAGCAGGATTTGAAATAAGTTGTTTTACTTGTTTCTTGTAATCAGTCTTCTGTTTAAGCAAAAGAGAGGTCTTTTTGTTGCTTTTCTTCCGGTGATTTTTTTGTTCATTGGACTGGAAACTCTCTAACGGAATCTGTGCCTTAAATTTAAGTATTGCTTATAACCGGTTTAAGCTCAACTCTGTATTTGCCCCTCTTTTTTTTCTTGCATAAATGTGAATTGTTTGCATAGCTGTCGATGTTGGACCTAGTTATTCTTTTCAGTGAATTTTCGGGGTCTACAAGTAGTGAATGCGGAATCGATTGTGTTCAAACCGAGGATGGCAAATGGGCACGGCACGACCAGACAAAAAAAGGCACGGCGCGACACAACCTGGGGATGGGCACGACCCGACAAAAAAAAAAGGCATAGCACGATACAACCCGACAAAAAAAGGCACGGCCTGATTAATTAATTGGGCACGGCACGACACGATTTAAAAAAGGCACGGCCCGACAAAGCAAAATGGCCCACCACGGCACAACACGGCACAGTACGGCACGGCACACCATGACACGATGAAGTAAACGGGCACGGTACGGCACGACACGAAACACGGTTGGCACGGAAGAAAATGGCACGGGACTACACGACAGGCACGTTTGACACCTCTAACCACACTCCACCACCTTCCCACCATGATACCTCCTTTAAAATCCCAGTCATCATGACTCCTTCCACCTCGCCACCACTAAATCCACTCTCAATTGTTGTTACACATTGACAAAATGTTCTTCAACCCACAAATAATTATCTCACAAAAAAAGAAGAAGATGAAACCTCAATACATTGACACGTCTCGAATTCAAACCAATTCAAAATTTGAAATTTGAATATCCAAAGTCTAGAAATTAGGAAATTTAACACAAAATTTTTTTGAAATAATGTCACACCCTCGATTTTCAACATAAATATAAAGGATTTCCACAAATAGACCCTCACAATATTTAGTATGAAACCCAAAGATTTATCATACTTCCATTTCCCATAATTACATTTCAAGTCCAAAAGTTCTCAAAATATTACATCATTGACTCAATGGCCCCAAATTGACATAAGTATCAAGTGTCAAGAGAGTTAAGAGTTTACAAATGTTCCTTAGTCAAAAGAATTATAACTTAAGTTACAAATATATCTTTCAAAAGAAATTTACAAAGATGAATGAGTAACTTTTTGGTTAGCTTTCAAAAAGTATGTCCACTCTCCAAGCATTCCAGTCATGTAAGCTACTAATCCGAGTTAGCACCTGAAAATGATATAAGGCTTGAGCTACACTAGCCCAGTAGAAAAGTCTACGCAAACTCTATATGCAAATGAGCAACACGGATGAACAAATGAAGGAAATCAAACAACAACGAATGCAAGCACAACTTATCATAGTCAAAGTGTCCAACTATCACCAATCCTTCATCTCGACATACTCTTATATCCTGTTCATTTCATTCGTGTCTCAATAACTCATATCACTAGTGTGTTTGAGCCAAAGCTCCTACCGGGCTAATTTTGGGACCCCGATATCCCCTGCCAAGCGCCACCTTGAAGATTAGGCCTTGAGTGTTCAATATGAGCATTAGCTCCTCCCGGGCTAATTATGGGACTCTGATATCCCCTGCCAAGCACCCACTCGTCGATAGGTCCCGAGTGTTCACGCGTCATTCATATGCTCATGTGTATCGTTCGTATTTCAACATGCAATAACATACATTTCACACTTCTTAACTCAACTAGTTCATTCAAGTCTATCGGATACCATTCTTGTGTGAAACAAGTAACACTCTTCAAAACACTTGAAAGAATGCATAAACAAACCCATTAGAGTCGATGAGAAGCTTCAAAAAGTGATTTGGAAGAACGTAGGAAAAACAGCTCCTAAACACTGTGCCTACCAGTAGGTGAATGAGTCCTATCGGTAGAAGATAAGAATTTAGCACTTGACCTACTGGTAGGTGAAAGTTCCTACCGGTAGAAGTTTGAAACAAAGAGGCCAACATTTTGAACGTAAAAATCTGGTGCTTGGCCTGTCGGTAGAAGAAAAATGCCTACTGGTAGGAAATGAGTAACTTTGAGCTGCTGCAGTACGTTTGAGTTGGTTATGAAGAATTTCTCACTTGTCCTATTGGTAGGTGAAAAGTTCCTACCGGTAGGGAGAGTGTCTTTTCTGGCGATTTTGACTGGAATTTCAGTTTTTGATCCAATCTCAATAATAACCAATACAAGCTCAAATGAGACATGGAAACACTCCAATAACATATAAAGAGAGGTAGAATTCCCTACCTCGAGTATCCAAGCCAAAACCGAAGAGATTGAGCAAGCTCTAGCTTTCGGAATCCAAGTCGAGCCAAATACACCAAATTGAGCTCTATCCAACGTGATACGAGCCCGAATACGCAAGTAGAAGATGATGTTGAGGTTGATTGGTACGTGTTTTGAGTGAGTTGAGTGAAAATTTGGAGAGAGAGCAAGAGAGAGGGAGGGAGCCGAGAGAGAGACGTGAGGGAGGTGGAGGAGAAAAATGATTCTCTAACCCCTCACCCTCTTATATATACTAGTCCAAAAACATATCACACTTGCACCCCTTTCACAATCAATTCTACTACTTTAACCACCAAAGCACATAAATTCTATTCTTTCTCAATAATCAAGCATTTATAAAAATATTAACATTAATAAAATAAATGCGGGTCTCCACAAATAAAGTCCTCAAAATATTTTCAAAGCTCCAAATCTGACGATAGGGATAAGTTTTCCAATTGAACAAGTGGTGGTTTGGGGTTAGTTCATATAGAGTTTTGCTATAATTTTATATGGAACTCCGCAAGTGGACAGTGAAATTGATCCTTCAAGATTAGTTGATGTACGCATAAATGGTCTGAACACCTGAGTTATCAAAAAGAAATATGGAGCAGCTATCCGCCAATCAATTTCTCTGTTGTTGCTATTGTTGACAAGTCTTTCGGGCTGTAGGTGGGGAGGCAATTGTAAACCCTCAAAATTCCTCATATTTACATGTATTGTCAAATCAAACCCAAAATAACTTCTTTCCAAATTAAATCACCCTTTTAGCTATATATATAGTTGCAAAATATCAGTGTAGAGAGGAATTTGTTTGGTGGAATAGTTTGTGGTCTCTTTTGAGTGAATGAGAATCGAGGAAGAAAGAGATTGGGGAGAGGGAGTTAGAAAGAGATTGTGGTCTCTTTTGTGGTCTCTTTTGATTTACTTTAGTTATTTAATTGATGTGATTGTACGAATTGACGTGTTGTTATGTATGAGACATTTAGTTGTTAGTTAAACTTTGAGTTTTGGTGTTGAAATGATATTTGGAAGTGTTGGTAGTAATTGGGATTTGATTTGATGAACGTTGGCAAAAATTTTCAAATCTGTCCATGATGTACCGGTATGGCAGTTTCCTAGTACAGGTACACCTCGACCAGAAACTGTGCAATGCTAAATCTTCTGGGTAGCTGTACTAGTACGACAGTTTTCCTTATCGGTACAAGCTGGAAATTTTTGACGATTTTTGTACCCGATCCAAGACACTATAAATAGACCTTTATGTTATTTTTCTCATACATTGGTATATCGTATAATGTCTTTTGTATTAATGGCACCATGGGAAGGGGGGTGTTGTAACGCCCTGATTTTAAACACGTTAATTAATTCATTTTTAATTGATTTAATAATTCATAAAACTAATTTAAGAAGTAAAATTTTATTAAACAGAGTTTAGTAGCGGAAATCTCAACTATTAAATTCAAAACTACTTAATTGTCTTACAACTCAACAAAAATAAAACAAGGTTTGACAAATGTGATAACACTTTTGGAAATTTAAATAACATTACTCCAAATTAACAGGGCTTCTAAGGGTAAGGCATCCAAGGCTCGACAAACTCCCATTCCTCAGCTGGGAGGTCCTCACCCTAGTACTGATCATCTTGTAGAAGATTTTGTTCTTCGGTCTCCTGATTACCTGGCATGAAATGCCAGCCCAACGGCACTATAATGAGTTTTGAAACTCTGTAGATAAATCTTACCCATTAACCCTTACCCTACAAATAATCACATTATAATAAAAAGAGGTAAAAATCGAAGAGTACAAAACTTATTTCACTATATAACCATCAACTTAAGTAAATTCCAGAACCTCAACTTCTATAATCATTCCAATGCCGTTGTATTCACCACGTTCCAAACTTAGAATTTCACTGGACATACTTTACAGGTCCTGCTACGCTACCCTTAACATTCAAAGGTCCTCGTAGGTTACCCATCAGCCTGCCCTCAAGGTCCTGCTAGGCTACCCTTAATACCTGAGGTCCTACCAGGCTACCCCTGAAGTCCTGCTTGGTCACCCTAGCTACACTGGGTCTTTCAGGCTACCCTCAAGGTCCTGCTAGGCTGCCCTCGATTAACACAAGGTCCTGTTAGGCCACCCTAGAGGTCCTACTAAGCCCACAATCTTTCATCTGTTTCCTTTTTCCACTAACCAGAACAATGTCTACATAAGTTCTCTAAGCCCACAAATCATCTAATGTCCAAAATGTCCTTTCTACGTTCTCAGTTCAATCAACAAAGTAATAATTTCAATTGTCGAGTACACAGATCATAATATCGCCACATACACAGGATAACTGAACCACCGTAGGCCACCTCTAGTGAGCTTAAGTCCAAACTAACCTCACAAAAATTTTGATATGTTTCAATAACAAAGTAATTGCAAGTGTATCAATAATAATAGTAGTTCATAAAGAGTCAATGAAACATAACATTATCAATAGTTCAAAAGACAAATTGAATTTCACATAAAGTATTCGGATTTGTCCTTGTGACTTTTGGATTTCATTAGGATTTGCACAGAGATTCATTTTTATAATTTCTATTATTTGAGGATTGAAAGGTTATTTCGTAAACCAAATGGTTCTTTAGAAATTTTGTTAAGTTTTGAATTCGGAGCAAACCTAAGCATCTAGAGATAGGTTTTATTTTATAAGTTTGCAAAAAAATAAAGGCTGCTGATTTTGCCACTCTCGTTAATACTTTACACAATTAAAGGTGATACTCTCATTTCAGGGGTTTTGAACTATTAAAGCCTAGTCCTGTAGGTATCCTTTAAGTGTGTGTGTGTGTGTGTGTGTATATATACAATGGGGATCTGGTCCGGACTCCCGGACCGTGCTTCCATCCGCACCTCACTTGTGGGCCGTTGGATTTAATCCAACGGCTGGAGAAATAAAATGGTTCCACAACCTCTCACGCGCTAACAAAACTCTCTTCCTCAGTTCCTTCTTTCATACGCGTAAAGAGAGAGAGAGAGAGAGAGAGAGAGAGCGAAGAACTAAGCAGCAGAACGACGAACCAGAGAGCCCAACGCATGACGACAAGGACGACGGCGACAAACACACCGACGACGAAGAACACACCAAGGTATCTCTCTCACTCTCGCTATTTCTCTGTCGATTTGAACTCATATTTCAATTTTTTCTGTTTTGAACCAAAAATATGACCCCCTCTCTCTCTCTCTCTCTGGCTCGTTCTCTCTCTCCCCATGTCGATTACAGGTGGTTTTTCAGAGACTCGAAATTAAGGGGTTTTGTTTTTGGCTTTTGCTCGATTAGGGAAAAAGAAATTAGGGCTTTTTTTCCTGTTAGGGCTTTTGGTTCTGTTAGGGTAAAATTAGTACTTTTTGTGCATCTAAAGGTTAAAATTAGGACTTTTTTGTGCATCTAAAAGTTAAAATTAGGACTTATTTTTCCAATTCAAGCTCCAAGTTCACTGTTGATGGCAAATACGTCCGTTTGGTAGCCAAAAGTTGAGGATGCCTTTTTTGTTCTTACTAGGAGATTGGAAACCCTCGAAGACCTGCCGCCTACCTGTAGTATCTTTTCCATTGCAATCCTTCCTTTATGGGGCAAGTGGCAGGCATCCAATTGGGTATACTTTTCGGATCCTTTGATCGAGTTCTATATATTCATCTGTTGTTGGTATGGAAAATCTGGGGCTGTCTTGGAACATAGACCAATTGTTTTTTCTCCTGCATTTTCTTTCCTGGAAGGGTTTTGGAAACATTAGTAACCTCATTGTGAATTCAGTTTTTGCTATAATAGAGGATGTGGCTGTAATTGGAAAAAAAAGAACTTTTGTTCTGTTATGGTTTACTAATAGGGGATGCAGTTCTATATTATAAGAAGACAGAGGTTATCATCTTTGATATGGATGCCATGGAAAGCCTGAAGCATAAAATCAGGGGTAGATACCGATGTGGAGACATGAAATTCAAGTTTCAGATTTGTACATGAGTTTTACAGTGGTTGGCTTTTCAGTTCTGATAGTGGGATTGTGTTGCAGATTGAAAAGAAATGGAAGAAGAAGATAGTGTGAGCATCAATCCGACCCCCTTGTTTCGACCACCACCACCAAGGTATCTCTCTCTGCCTCTCTACTTGTATAGATATGGATGAGCATAAGAAATGAATTGGTGTAGTTATTGATTATGCTTTTCATTTTTAGAACGCAGACTTTGGATGATATACAACTAGTTTCACCGTCATCATCTCAACTGTGTGAAGAGTCTACTAATTCTTGTAAACTTTACACTCCTCAAGTTAAAAATGAACTGATACCGAGAATTAACCAACAATTTCGCAACTTGGACGATGTGTATTCCTTCTACAACAATTATGCATTTCATGCTGGATTTAGTGTGCGAATAAATTCAAGTAAGGCAGATAAGAATGGTGAAACCACTTGAAAGGATTATGTTTGTTTCAAAGAAGGGGAGAGGAGAATTTCTAAGGCCACCACTACACGTCGTCGGGGTTTGACTAGAGAGAATTGTGGTGCAAAATTAGTTGTCGTGAGAGCCCGGTCAGGTGAAGGGTTTGCTGTCTCTAACTTTGTCGAGGGTCATAGCCACTCTCTTACGACCCCGAGGAAGACACATTTGTTAAGATCTCATCGTCGCATTTCCGATGCACAAAAATCCTTAACACGACATCTCGCTACTGCAAATGTGCCACCCCATCAACAAATGAGTATTTTAGAGTTGCAAGCGGGGGGTCTTGAAAATGTTGGATTTATACCACGAGATCTTTATAACAAAAATAGGGATGAGAGGAATTGCGTAGATGGATATGATGCCGACATGTTGTACGAGTATTTTGAGACCGAACAACAAAAGAATCCCAGTTTTTATTTTACAATGGAGAAAGATGATGAGGGGAGGATGAGTCATTATTTTTGGGCAGATGCCACATGTTGAAAGTCGTATCAATATTTTGGGGATGTTGTGGTATTTGATACAACCTACAGTACAAACCGATATTCTATGATCTTTGCTCCTATATTAGGAGTTAATCACCATAGGCATACTACACTTTTTGGTTGTGGGTTCTTGTGTAATGAATTGAGTGATTCTTTTGAGTGGCTTTTTAAAGAATGGTTGAAAGCAATGCCAGGAGGCCCGCCCAAAATGATCATAACTGATCAGGATCCGGCAATGACGAAAGCATTTGCTAATGTTCTTCCAAATACGCACCACAGATATTGCATTTGGCACATTGTGAGTAAATTTTCTTTAAAGATAAGTGCTTTATCTTATAAAGAACATTATGATGATTTCAAAAGCTGTATATGGAATTCGGAGAGCCCCGAAGAGTTTGATAGAAGACGGGAGGATATTGTCACAAAATCTAAGTTGTTTGACAATGAATGGTTACAGTCCATGTACGAAATTCATGACAGATGGGTTCCGGCATATACGAAGCACATTTTTTCTGCTCATATGACAAGTAGCCAAAGAGCTGAAATTTCTCATGCTTTCTTTAAGAGATACGTGTCTAAAGAAAATACAATGTTGGATTTTATTTTGCGGTTCGAAAGGGCATTGTCACATATACGACATAATGAATTGAATTTGGATCACAAAGATGTCAATGAGAAGGCAGTCTTGAAAACCTCATCGTTCATGGAAAAGGAAATGAGTGAAATATATACGCAGAGCATATTTTATATGTTTCAAGATGAAATCTTTCAAATTAATGCGTATGTAGTAACATTAAAACATGAGGATGAACATCGGTGTTTGTGGGATGTTCGGAGGCCGGATATGGAAGGGTCAAGAAGTCGAGAGATTTCAGTAGATAAGTCATCAAACCTTGTCAGTTGCAGTTGTAAGATGTTTGACTTTGACGGAATTCCATGTCGACACATGTTGGCTTACTTTAGTAGAATGCAAATTAGGGAATTGCCTACCAAGTATATCTTGCAAAGGTGGACAAAATCAGAAAAGTGAGCAGAGTTATGGATGACTTGGGTAGTGTTGGGAAAGAAATATGCGACCATTCGGTTTTAGTGAGGCGACAGGGTCTCTTCCAACTAGCTATTAATGTGATTGATGAGGGTGTACTAGATGAGGAAGGAACTGAAGTGGTATCCAAGCACTTATTACTCGCGAAGGATGAACTTGCAGTATTGAGGAGTTCTCGCGAACCACACCCAGCGAGTGGTATCGAAATGCGTATTTCTCATGGAACCGAATATAGTTTTAAAGAACCGCTCCCAGTTAGGGCAAAGGATTGTGGTAAGCGATTGAAAGGAGGAAAAGAGAAGGCTGTCAAGAAGAGCAGGAAATGTCATGGTTGTGGGTTAACGGGCAGTCGCACGACAAAAGAAATTGTCCAAAGCTTCTAACATGTACGTCTATGCATCTAACTTTGATCATTTGTAATTTCAATTTGTTTGTTTACTTGTTTAAGTTTTAATTGTTGTCTTTTTTTTTTTAGCTCTTCGCAAGATGTTAGGTTGAACGACGACGACAAATACGACGATGACGGCATGTCCAACAATGATGATTAATGTAAGTGTTTATAAAAATAAGGGGCTGTGTTCATATACTTGTGGTCTTTATTTTTGTAGCTTTGTTCATATTATGTGTTAGTTGTGTTTCAGGATGGGAAAATGCGAGGTTGACAAGATGGCGACATGCAAAGATAGAGATGGAGGAAATGGCAAGGCGAGGTTGACAAGATGGCGACGTGCGGAGAGGTTGTATTTGAACATTTGGAAGATCGACAAACTGTAATTTGATACATTTTGTGGGATTTGTAATTTATTTTTGACAGATAGGGTGTTGGGTCCTTGGTTTTTTTTTTTGCTTTCATCCTTGAAGATCAGTTCAACCTGAGAATCGGAGCACAAAACGAAAGGAAAAAAGATAGGTTAAAACTGAGGCTCAAGTGGAAATTCTTGCATTCCTGTATGAATGAAGATTCTCAAAATGAAATGAGGCCTTGAAAAACTCCAAACTTCTGTATTTTAAGATGTCACTAGACGAGATTTCCTCTCCAATTAACATGGAACAATCCAATTTTTTTTTTCCCAATCTAACTTCGTCCGCCCCATCGAACAAATCCCATTTAAGTTAGGGACAAATTTGAGGGAAAATAGTGATACCCAGTGCTTTCCAACCTTTGAATCCCTGTTGCACGAAATGTCTTCATGTGTGTCTCTATCTCAACTTGGTAAGGAAGTCAGACACATAGACTCCTGAATGATCATTGCTAGCTCTTTAGAGCCGGGGTGAACTTAAAATCCTAGGAAGAGAGTTTTTTTAATAAAGTGTCAAGGCCTGCTCACGCTCCTTTGGCTAGTCTTATTTTATGTAGCATTAAACTAATCAAATTCATTCTTTACTAACATGACAGTTCAGGAGGTTATTGGCAAAGATTCAAAGGAGGTTAATGCCAACATATATTACCAACTAAACATAACGTCAACACAGTTGAGTTAGTAATACAACAAAATAACAAGGGAATAGTTATAACATATTTCATATCATCTACGGCAGGTATTTCAAGTTCTTCATGTTCGGAACAGCTCCTACGTTCTTCGTAAACCACACAACAATGCATACAACAAATATGATCAAGCATTTCATTTTGTAGTCAAACATTTGAGCTTCAGCTTCCTGTAATTTTTTTGTCAACTTCTCGTTCTTCTTTCCCAACACTTTATTCTCTCTTGTAATTTCTTCCACCTCTTTGGTCAAGACTGAAATTTGCCTTCGCATATCCTTGTTGTCAGCTTCCAACATATCTTTTTCCGTGTCCCTTTCAGGGTCAATCCAATAGAAGAAGCCACATGCACTAGGTTCCTGGATAAATTTTCAAATAATGACATTAGTCACAAATGCATGGAATAAATAATCCATAACCAAAAAATCCCTAATCAGTCAACAACAATTTAAAAAAAAAGGGCCCTAATTTTGGGTTTCGAGATTCCGGCGATTCCCTATGGATCATACTTTAAAAGCCTTCGATATGTGCACAGAAATCAAAAGACAAACATCAACCACCAGTAGCACCGAGTTCTTTAGGCCTTTCAACATTTTAATAGGCTCTAAAGCTAAGAAAATGAGCAAATGTAAAGAGGTATACAAAGTTAATTTGTTGTTGATTACCCACAAAGAAATCAAATCAAACAAGGAGTACTACTTCTTTTCCTTTTTCCCCTTTCCTCAACAAAATCCCATAATCAAGCATGGCTATAGGACAAAGGGAAGAAAGTCCCACTTCATCCTCGATCCAGTAAGAGGTATTCAGCTTGAGCTTCATAGTCTTTGGGCCTTTCGGTATCCTTTGGAAAAAAAGTTCGAATTTTAACCTTTAGATGCACAAAAAGTACTAATTTTACCCTAACAGAACCAAAAGCCCTAACAGGAAAAAAAGCCCTAATTTCTTTTTCCCTAATCGAGCAAAAGCCAAAAAAACCCCCCCTAATTTCGAGTCTCTGAAAAACCACCTGTAATCGACCCTAATCGACATGGGGAGAGAGAGAACGAGCCACAGAGAGAGAGAGAGAGGGTCATATTTTTGGTTCAAAACAGAAAAAATCGAAATATGAGTTCAGATCGACAGAGAAATAGCGAGAGTGAGAGAGATACCTTGGTGTGTTCTTCGTCGTCGGTGTGTTTGTCGCCGTCGTCGTCGTGGTCGTGCGTCAGGTTCTCTGATTCGTCGTTCTGCTGCTTCGTTCTTCGTTCGCTCTCTCTCTCTCTCTCTCTCTCTCTCTCTCTCTCTCTCTCTCTCTCTCTTTACGCGTATGAAAAAAGGAACTGAGGAA
The DNA here is from genome assembly GCA_014282245.1 of Rhododendron simsii. NCBI lineage: Eukaryota > Viridiplantae > Streptophyta > Magnoliopsida > Ericales > Ericaceae > Rhododendron > Rhododendron simsii. The sequence goes on along the minus strand of CM024956.1, from coordinate 19,957,888 downwards.
GAGAGTTTTGTTAGCGCGTGGGAGGTTGTGGAACCATTTTATTTCCCCAACCGTTGGATTAAATCCAACGGCCCACAAGTGAGGTGCGGATGGAAGCACGGTCCGGGAGTCCGGACCAGATCCCCACTGTGTGTGTGTGTGTATATATATATATATATTACTGTTATTAGCCTAGTATATACTCAGTAGAGTCTTTAGATAATAACCTAATATATAAGTTTTGTGTTATATTATTTTTCTTTTCATTTTGTACCGAGTCCAAAAATTTCTAAGTGTAACTAGTTTTATTCTATGGCTAGCACTAAGATTCAAAATGCTATTATAATTTTTTTACACTAACAGTTCGTCAAACCCCATCAAAATAGAATCCACATTCCAACATAGCCAAACAAGATCTAGTCCAACTACAAGTAAATTTCTAGGAAAAAATATGGCCAAGGACATGAGCAGAGTCTACGATTGCCAACTAACATGTAGCGGTCGTGAGGTCCCATGTGGCGGGCGCGAGTTTTGATTTGGCAGCCTGGACATCGAGTGTACGTATGGGTTTCAACGTTTGTTCCTAAAATCTACGTTTCATCGATTGGGCTTATGTAAAGATATAATATAACACACAACATTCCATAATAAACTATACTTAGAGTTAAAGGGTAATGAGATATCTACCTTGATCTTTGGAGTTCAAGCTAGGGTGGATAAAAATGGAATTTTCGGAAGTGGAGCTTGGTGGTGGCAACAGTATGCGCGGTGTTCTTTTTCTTGCTCTTTTCTTCTTTTCCAGTCACTCTTCTCTTCCTCTCGGAAAATTAGAAGAACAACAAACAAACGGAAAAAAAAAATGGACAACAATCTATTAACAGAAATGATATAAGTATCGACCATGGGGGAGAGAAAACGTACCGACGGCCGCCAGCGGGCCATCTCCGTCCACCAAACGGCTGATCCAAGCCGTCCAAAAATTCTAAAAAAAAAACCAATGGGGCTTATGCGGGAAACAACGGCATTCAAGGTGTGTAGGGTGCTTGATCCAAGCAACCATTTTTTGTGTATATATGTATATACGAGTATATACACGAAAAAAGGGTGCTCGGATCAAGCACCTTACACACCTCGGATGCCATTTGATTCTCGCGTAGGCCCCATTGGTTTTTTTTTTTATAAAATTTTTGGATGGCTCGGATCGGCCGTCCGGTGGCCGGAGACGGCCCGCCGGCGGCCATCGGTACGTTTTCTCTCCCCCATGGTCGGTACATATAGCACAACTCATCTATTAATGCTCTCTCTCTCGGCAAAAATAAGAAAAAAGAAAAGAAGAAGAAGATAGTGGAGGATGATGGTAATGATATCTCTCTCTTCTTCTCTCTGTCGAAAAAAAGAAAAAAGGATAGGGAAGAGAATAATGGGTAGTTAATATAAAGGAGGGGTAGAGTATATTGAGGGGGTGGCGGAGGAAAGTGGGAGAGTTATTGTTTTTCTCTCTTCTCTCTCTCAACCGAATAAATGGGGGATTGGGTGGGTTTGGTTTTTGTTAGATAAAGATAAGAAGAGTTAATTTAGGTTTCTATCTTTGTATCCTTATCATCCTAGATCAATTCGAACTTTATCTTTTATAACCCTATTTATCTTGAAGGGGGGTTATATATATACACACACGTATATTAAAATTTAAAATGTTATATAGGAAATTCAAAGTAACTATATGAATTAAATACGTGGTTACAATAATTAAATCAACCAGTCTAATTTAATTAGTGAGTCTTAATAAAACATTGCGAATTTAAAAAAAAAATTAGGGCCAAAATTAGGGTCGTTACAGGGGGGAGAGTCTTAGCTTGCATCTTGATTGAGAAAGTAGTTGTTTGGGGTCGGAAGTTGGGATAAGGAGTCTCATAACGCAAGTGGTGGTCATGCGGAGACTCAAGTGGGTCTCGTAATGCAAGGGATGGTAATACAGTGATCCAAATTGTTAGAGTTCATTGTAACGCAAGGGTGGTAATACGATAACCCTTGTAGTGTTATACGTTAACGCAAGGGGTGGAAATACCGATGGTGGAGATTAGTGATAGTGAGTCGTGTCGAACCGTAGATTTGCTTATGAACAATGTGGTTAATTGGTGATAGTAGCAAGTCTTAAATCGATTGTTGTGAATGATTGGCATCCCTTTGAATTGATTGTTATCTATCGATTGAGCTATACCTTTATGTCTTCTTCTCTTTGCACGTGTCATCATGTCTGCACATAGAATTGGTAAAGATTTTCCAACTGGGCTAGTGTGGCTCAACCTATCTTTATTTTCAGGACAAAACGCTGGACAACAACTTACCTGCTCTATGTGCTTGGATGTGAAGATTTTTGGAAGCTATCCTCATTTAGTTACTTGAACATCTTTGTATTGACTTTATTTCGATGAAGATGATTTTGTAACTAATTATTCTCCAATTCCTTTTGATTAATTCGTTTGTAACTTAATAACTTGTGCGTACTTGTACTTAAGCTTAATTTGGGCCGGAGTGCCAATGTTGTAAACTCTTTAAACTTGGGGACTTGTTTGTAAAGTTAAACAGATGGGAATTCTTTTGGGTATTATTATTGTTATGCGAGGGACTTTTATCGAAATGGATTATTTATTATGTTGAAAATCAAGGGCGTGACAAATTGGTGTCAGAGCGTCTAGGTTTGAATACTTTGAGACTGTGGGGAGACTTCAAGTCTCATGGGTTCAAAATGTCACGTCTTTTGCATAACATATGTGTGCTTGTGTGCATTGACATAACTTGGCTGATGTGGCTTTACATTTCAATATAGTAGAGTGGCATAGAGTTGCTTTGACCCATGTTGGGATAGTTCGGGGCTTTGACCTCATGAAATAGTGTTGTTATTAATGAATCTTCATTTTCTTCTAATTTGTAGTAAGATGCCTCTGAGAACGCATTCTAGAGCACGTGAGGCCGAAAGTAGGGGTGGTCGTGGCCGTGGTTGTGGCCGAGGGGCACCGGTTGAAGATGAGGTTAGCCATCATGGGGAAAATTCGGATGGGAATCCCGGGGAAGGGGCTGGACAAGGTCAAGGAGAGGAAGTACCGATTGTCCAGAATCCTTTTGCTAGGGATTTCGTTGCGGCTACAAACCTTCTAAACCCAGCTCCAAGGGAAAGTGCAGATAGCCGTGCATTGTCAGCAATGATGGAGTTTAGTCATAGAAATCCACCAACGTTCGATGGGTCGGGCAGTGACCCTCTCGTGGCCGACCATTGGTTGGCTCAAATCCGAAAACTCTTCAGGGCTCTTAAGATCACGGAGGATGACTTGCGAGTCAATATTATGGCCGTCCAACTTACCGAAGACGCGAATGAGTGGTGGGAGTCGGTTTTGGAATCGAGAAAGATGCAAGAAGAGCGATAAGGACTGCGGCTCAAACAAATGAGTCAGATGTGGAGAACTTAACTTGGGCCGAGTTTGAGGTGCTCTTTGAGGAGCAATATTTTCTAGAAACAAGTCGTGACCAATTGAGAGACAAGTTTGAAAAGCTAGAGCAAGGGGATATGACCGTATCGGAGTATGCCTTAAAGTTTCAATCCTTGTCCCGTTTCGCGCCCGAGTTAGTGGCTACTGAAGAAAGGAAGTGTAGGCGGTTCGAAAGGGGCTTGCATGACACCGTGAAGAAGTTTATTGTGGCACAACGCAAAGAAAAGTTTTCTGAAGTCGTTGAGTGTGCAACAAGCATCGAGACACCGAAAGAGGCACCCAAAAATCCTTAGGTTTGGGAACCGAGACAACCAATGGGGGGTATGAGTTCTTCGTCTGGAAGTTTCGGTAGTCAAGGGAGGAAGAGACAACGAGATCAAATGTTGACTTCGCAGGGTCTGTCAAACTTTAGGCCTCCACCTTCTTCTTCGTTCAGGACTCGGGGAGTTTCCAATAGACCTCCGATCGTATGCCATGAGTGTGGTCAGGCGGGGCACATTCGCGCCCAGTGTCTGTGACTTTTGAACACATGCTTTACTTGTGGGAAAGGTGGCCGTTTTGCAAGGAATTGCCCGCCTAGAGGAGGGGCATGTAGTGAGTCTGGTTCGGTGCAGCAACCAAGGGGTGGACAGGGTTCTAGTTGGCAAACATTTCGAGGTAATCAGAGGCAGCAACAGCCTCACTTTCGTCAGACTACGTCGGCTCAAGGATCTCAGGTTGAGAGAGGAGTGAGTTCATCCACGCTACTCAAGGTTCCAGTCATCGGGGTGGACATGTTCAGAGTCAGACTACGCAAGGAAGGGCTTTTGTTATCACTTCTGCTATTCCGCCTCCACCACCTCCTATGTAAACTTTAGTTGTAAGGGGTAAATTTCTATTGTTTAACTCCTTTGCTAGAGTACTATTTGATTCTGGAGCATCTCATTCATTCATTGCTGCATCTTTTGCTTACGCTTTGCTAGCCCTCCATTGTTCGTTGAGACACCTATAAGAGGTAGGTCGCCATTAGACCGTATTTGCCGGGATTGTGAGCTTATCATTCAAAATCATCGTTTTACTTTTGACTTCATTGTGTTGAATATGTCAAGGTTCGATCTTATATTGGGAATAGATTGGTTGTCTACGTTTCATGCCACCATAGATTGTTTCAAGTGTCAAGTCCACATTTGTCCACCTGGGGGTGCTTGTTTTGAGTTCCTTAGGGAGCGTTGAAAACCAATAGAGCCGTTCTTATGTGGGTCTCAGGAGCAAGAGTTGGTGTATGCTTTATTAGTGAGTTTGGCCTTAGTTAAGGATGTATCCGCGCGTGGGAAGTTACCCCTTATTATTTGCGATTTTTCGAACGTATTTCCGAAGGAGTTACCCGGTTTACCACTCGAGAGAGAAATTGAATTTTCTATCGATTTGCTTCCTGAAACCATTCCTATTTCTGTACCTCCTTATCGTTTCCTATTTCTGTACCTCCTTATCGTTTCGCACCCACTAAGATGAAAGAGATGAAGACTTAGTTGCAAGAGTTGGAGGATTTAGGGTTTATCCGTTTGAGTACGTCACAGTGGGGCGCACCGGCCTTGTTTGCTCAAAAGAAAAATAGGTCGCTTCGTCTATGTATCGACTATCGTAAGTTAAATCGTGTCACCATTAAAAACAAGTATTCTATGCCTAGAATCGACGACTTGTTTGACCAACTTCGAGGCGCAACTTCTTTCTCTAAGATTGGCTTGAGGTCTAGTTACCATCAGTTGAGAGTTCAAAGAGAAGATATTCCTAAGACCGCTTTTCATAGTCGTTATGGCCACTACAAATTTGATGTTATACCCTTTAGACTAACGAATGCACCGACAACCTTCATGGATTTGATGAATCGCATTTTTCATGCCTATCTTGATCACTTCGTAGTTGTCTTTGTGGACGATATCCTTATCTACTCACCTTTGGAGGAGGAGCACCAATTTCACCTTTCTATCGTTCTTGAGCTCTTTAGGGTACATCGTTTGTATGCCAAGCTTAGCAAGTGTGAATTTTAGTTGTCCGAAGTCAAGTTTTTGGGTCACGTGTCAAAGGATGGGGTGTCCATTGATCTGGGAAAGATAGAGTTTGTAATGAATTGGCAACGACCGAAGAATATATTCGAGATTCGTAGTCTCTTGGGCTTAGCCGGGTACTACCATCGTTTCGTCCTTGATTTCTCTTGCCTAGTGACTTCGATGACTAATTTAACTCGTAAGGGAACTCGCTTTGTTTGGAATGACGTGTGTGAGAAGGCCTTTGAGGAATTGAAGAGAAGGTTGACTACCACACTGGCTTTGTTTGTGCTCGAACGAGGAGTCGGTTATTCCGTGTATTGTGACGCTTTGAAAGAGGGATTGGGGTGCGTATTGATGCAATTGGGGCGAGTGGTAGTGTATGGATCACGACAATTGAAAGCTCACGAGCAGAACTACCCTACCTATGACTTGGAACTTACGGCCATCATTTTTACATTAAAGAGTTGGCGTCACTACCTCTAGGCGAGAGGTTTGAAGTCTTTTATGATCACAAGAGTCTAAAGTACTTGTTTTCACAAAAAGAACTCAATCTACGTCAACATCATTGGATGGAACACTTAGAAGACTATGATTTTGAGTTGCAATACCATCCGGGTAAGGCAATCGTGGTAGCGGACGCGTTAAGTAGAAAATCGATACACATTGCGAGTTTAGCCATCCATGAGTGGAAAACGATGAATGACTTAGGTTCCTATGCATTGCATTTTGAGGAGGGTTCGAGATGGAGTCACCTTGTGTAACTTGACCATTTAATCAACTTCATCGACTTGAGTGATTGAGGCCCAATAACAAGATGAAGAAGCGGGGGAATTTCGCACCAAGTTTCTTAGCGGAAATGCTCAAGAGGGGTGGATGATTCATGCCAATCAAAGTTTGCGATACTACAAAAAATTGTTCGTACCCATTTTATGTCGGGAAGAAATTTTAAGGGAATTTCACCATTCACCTTTAGCTGTGCATCCGGGGGGAACAAAAATGTATCACGACTTGTGTAGACAGTTTTGGTGGCCGGGAATGAAGAGAGACATCGTTATTTTCGTGTCCAAGTGCCTTACATGCTAACAAGTAAAAGCCAAACATCAACAACCTGCAGGGGAGTTGCAACCGTTACCAGTGGCCAAGTGGAAGTGGGAGAACGTGACTATGGATTTTGTTACCGGTTTACCGAGATTGTCGAGGGGGCATGATGCCATTTGGGTGATAGTCAATCGATTGACCAAGTCCGCACATTTCTTACCGATTTAGGTTATGGATTCGATTGATACGCTTAGCTGTTTATACATCCGTGAGATCATCCGTCTTCATGGAATTCCCATTTCTATCATGTCAGATTGAGATCCAAGGTTTACCGCGCGCTTTTGGCAGAGTCTGCAGGTCGCTCTTGGCACCAACTTATTATTTAGCACCACATATGACCCACAAACGGATGGGCAATCAGAGAGAACGATCCAAATTTTAGAATATATGCTTCGGGCTTGTGTTATTGATTTTCAGGGTAATTGGGAGGATCACCTACCGTTAGTCGAGTTCGCATACAACAATAGTTACTAATCTAGTATCGAGATGGCACCGTATGAAGCTTTGTATGGGAGACCGTGTCGATCATCTGTTTGTTGGACCGAGTTGGGCGAGGCTACGTTGGTTGGGCCGGATTTGATCAAAGAAACTTCCGAGAGTATGAGAGCGATTCGCCAACATCTTCTCGAAGCACAAAGGAGAACCGCTGAGCAAGTTAAAGTGATTCATCAACGATTGTTAACCGCGCAAAGTAGGCAAAAGAGTTATGCTGATCGTCATCGCCGGCCGTAATCATTTGAAGTGGGGAATCATGTATTCCTTAAGGTATCACCGTGTCAGGGATTATCTCGTTTTGGGCATTGGGGCAAGCTTTCACGGCGTCCGTTCGATATTATTGAGAAGATCGAGAAGTGGCATATTGATTGGCATTGCCACCAAGGCTATCGGGCATTCATAATGTGTTCCATGTATCGATGTTGCGAAAGTACGAGCCGGATCCGTCACACGTTCTAGAGTGGTCCGAATTAGAATTGGAAGCCGATGCATCTTACGGAGAGGAGCCGATATGTATCCTAGATTCGCGCGAGCAAGTTTTGAGGGGTAAGACTATTCCATTAGTGTGAGTTCTATGGAGTAATCTTGGAAAGGAAGAATCAACGTGGGAAAGGGAGGACGAAGTTAGAGAAAAGTATCCAGATCTGTTTTCCAAATTGATCAATGTGAGTTATAGGTTTCAACCCTATGATTGTTAATTTGTTGTTTAGTTATATATGTTGTGGCATGAGTATGATTACTTGATGCATGGTCTGAATTGACTTAAGTTGTAAATTTCAGGACAAAATTTATTTTAAGGAGGATAGACTTTAGAGACCTGGAAAATCTTAATTATTGAAAATGCTTATTAAATGCCTAATTGAAAACAAATACGGGTTATGTGGTGATTATTTGAATTGAGGATTGATTTGAAAGAATGGAAACTTGAGGGAGTGTGTGTGTGATAAAAAGTTATATGAGTGTATATAGTTGGGGTGTGAAGTAGGGGATCATTTTCATCTCCCCTTTTCTCTCTCTCTCTCTCTCTCTCTCTCTCTCTCTCTCTCTCTCAAAACCTCACTCCATCTCCCAAAAACTTCAAGAATCAACCTCCCTCCAACCCTCCATCCATGTTCTTGAGCTTGGAATTCCTTGGGTCAAGCTTGAATCGAAGTTTTGAAGTTCAAGGAGGCTAAGGCTTGCTCCAATCTCATAAATCTTGGTTTTTGTTGCGAGGTAGGGACTTCTTTACCTCTTTTATGTGTTTATATGTTGATTAGATATAAAAATCGAACCTTGATCATCCCCCTTTGTTCTTTACAAAGCTGTCAAAAAAGTGCAGAAAGCACCCGAAATCGCCCAGGGATTGATCCCCCAAGCATGAGGGATCGATCCCTCAACTCAAAACTGGATTTTTCACCGGGGGATCGATCCCTAGAAATCTGGCATACTCATACTTACAGAAATCTGGGCATACTTCCCATTTCCATAGCAATACTTACCATATAAACAAGGTATGCTTACTAAAATATAGGCATACTTACTATTTCAATAACCATACTTACAGAAATCTGGGTGTACTTTCCATTTTCATAACAATACTTACCATATAAACAGGGCGTGCTTACTAAAATATGGGCATAATTACTATTTCAATACCCATACTTACAGAAATTTGGGCATACTTTCCATTTCCATAGCAATACTTACCATATAAATAGGGTGTGCTTACTAAAATCTGGGCATACTTACCGTTTCAATAACCATACTCACTACCTTACCACAACCACAGATAAGTTCTTATTTAGATCACTGCCTTAGTTTTACTGAATTAAAAGATTACAATAAACTTCTTGTCCCTACTCATTGTCTTAATACAAACAAAGGTTACATTTATCCTTCACAATTCTTGTCCGAAATCATCTTCCCATCCTCCAAAGTTGCTACCATGGAGCTGGGCTTGAACACTCTCGGAATTTCTTGACCAGTTAGAAGTCTACAAGGTTAAAGTTTGAAAAATAGTGAATGGACAAATACATAATAGTCTATCAACTAACAGCATGACATCCAACTCTAGTAAGTGCCTGTGGCCCTCTTATTTGATCTTCTCTTTCTAAGTGTTAAGTGTCTCTATATCCTTCTTTTGAGCATACCCGCTTCCTCGGCTTCACGATACCAGCATTATCCTTGTGCATATTATAGTTCTGAATACTAAAGCCATTCACTTTGGCATTTGCGTTATAGAATGTTTCTCCATCCTCATGCATGTCAAATGTCATTTGATAGATTTCTTCTTCCCTTAATTCATCCAACCGTTTTTTGTCATTTCTGTCATCATTGCTAGAGTCATCACAAATGTCAATCATGATATTCTTTCCATTCCCCTGAACATTGTCATCCATCTCTCAAAATTTGATCGAGACAAATAGCTTCACAATTAGTGGTAAGAATTAACATAGATATGCTTACCACAAATACTATATTATCTACGGTATGGCAGGCAAAATTATATTATCTACAGAGAGTACCTACCATTTCCATAACCATTTTTAACCACAAATAAAGGGTTTTTTACTAAATTCTAGATATGCTTACCACAAATATAGAGAACTTATTCTCCTGATACTTCCTAAATACGGTTTTCATCTGTAATAAAAATACCATAAAAAGTGGTATATAAAGTCATAAGCAATGGTAAGTATAACCATAAAAAACATAAAAACCTAGGAAGCTTCATTAGATTATTATGAAACACTTATTCAAGATTTTTCAATTTATGATCTTTCAGTAAGTTGGAACGAGGTAATAATCACAACTAAATTTAGTTTGTTCTTGAAAAAAACTTACTTGGTGAGCTTCTTCAACTTGTTATCTTCTTAAATCTTTATTTTTTTGGACAGGAGGAGAGATGAATGGAAGCTAGAGGAGTTAGAGTGGATAAGTTTTCAGGGTTTAAGATAGGTATGGAGAAATCTAATACCATTAATGTCATAATTGGTGGTAGGTAAACAAGGCAATTGGCAAAACGTGATCAGTTTGCGTGGTAAGACTAGTTTAAACATATAGTCGTTTTTCCCTTATTTCATGGTAAGTATTGTCAACCACGTGGTAAGTGTTATCAATGAATATTAATCCATCATAAAAATTTAGTTTTTGTGGTATCTCTAGCCTTATGCTTTGGCAAGTAAGTCTTATTCTATAGTAAGTATGATATTAAGGACGGATATGTATACATTTATGTATCATCATTAATTTCATATTACCTACCACATTAAATTTTATTTAGATCTACTTGTATTATTTTATGATAATTAAATTAAAGCATTTATATTAACAAAATTACTTTTAAAAAGGTACCAAATAAATGAGATATTTCAATTTACTGGTTTATTAGTGGCTACTCCTACATTTGCCAAATGATCAATGTTAACCACAAAGACTGTTACCCCTTCATTTGCTAAGTGATCAATGTTAACCATCAAATAACCATTTTTGAAATTTGATAATTGTGTAATTTGAAGGATTGAAATAGATAAGTATGTGGTTAAGCAATTAAAAAAATTAGTCAGTCTACTTTAGCCAATTGTATTAATCTTCACTAATCACTATCAATCAACATCATTGTTAACTACCACATCTGTCAAATATGATCTTAATCGATTCAAATCGTCAGATCGATTGGCTGAACATATAACCAGATCAATCAATTACAAATGAATCAATCCTCAATAATTGATCGTTGTCAAGTATATTAGTATTAACACTATTAGTTGTTAGATTTGCAAATTATATCATATTGGTCACTATAAACTATATTAATGAAATTGAATAGCCTAATTTCATTAAATACTACCATAAATTCAATTGAGAATCCTACAAAATCATTCAATAGCTATTAAGCAAAAATATATTTATTGTTCAATTTTGTTGTAACAATCAACTTGTAGCGTTATTTTATAATATATATATTAACTAAATTTGTAAGCTATCAAAATATTAAATGAATATCTTATTTTTTCCATAATATTTAAAAGTAAGTTACTTAAATATATCTATAATAAATGATTATTTAAAAATAAATAAATTAAATATATTTATAATGTCATTTGGAAATTATGGAAAATATTTGTCAAATTTTTTATTTTTAGATAATTCTTCTAATTCTATTTTCATAACAAATTAAAATTTTAAACTAAATTTATAAATGAACACCATTTTTTAGATTTTTCACTATCCAATTCTTAGCAAAAAGGCAAAATATATGGTGTATATAGCTTCAAGTGGTGTGAATATAAATCCCCAAAATCTCTAAATTTTCTCGCCAAAAAATAGGGTTCTTTTTTTTTCTATTTAATGATAAGTTGTTACCTGACCCACCGGTTGTAGTAAGTGTTGCCTTAGTCAATAGTAAGTTTGCCTATTTCTGTAGTAAGCAATCCTTCGTTTTTTTGTTCAAAACCATCATACTTTTAGTTTTTTATTTTAATCCAAGAGCTGTGATTTATCTATTTTCAATTCATTGGGAGTATGGTGCTCCCATAGCACTTGAGAGCACCAAATAAGTTTTGGTGTTGTGGGGAAAACAGATATTTTTTCCTTTATCTTTCATTTTCCTGCACTTTCTGGGACTAACAAACAGCAGACAGAGCAACATTAGTCTGCAGTTTCTTCCATCCGTGCCCAAGCAAATCTATTACTGTACTATCCATTTCTGCATACAACCAATAATGTGTTGTCCAATTACTAATACATACAAATTGAACTATATCAATATCTGATTTCTCTGGTAATCAAAGTGCTGAGAGTTCTTCGTTTCTGTTCAAAGAAAAGAAGAGAAAAGACGGACGATGTCCCCTTCATCTCATGTCATTTTTAACTTATCGTAAAAAAATTCCCACGTCATTTTAATTACTATAATTACTACAGTAATAGATTCCTCTCTCAGTTCTTACTCTTGAGGATTTTAAATATCTATATATTCGTAATGTGTTATGTATGTATACTTTACGAAAACAAAAATACATCTTATTTGAGAATATTTTTGGCAGCAGAAACACATTTTAGAATGAAAAAACACAAATTCAAGGTAACCACAAGTCAAATAAATAAATAAAATTCCTTCCTTTTTTTTTTTGTTTTGTTGAGGTTTTTCGGTTCCAATCTGTTGTCTTTGCTTTGCAGATGCATCGAAAACCGTTCATGTCAAATTCCAATTACAGAAAGAATGCTTTTGGAGAGAAATTTCACATAGTGGGAGATGATCCTTCTTTGGGTTCATGGGACCTTTCGAGTGCAATCCCCTTGGATTGGTCAGAGGGACACATATGGACTGCAGAGCTGGTTAGAGAAAATCAAAATCAAAATCAGTGTTTCTGTTTTCCTTCAATTAAAGAATGTTTCAGAAACCCGAACCATGGAAAGTGTGAAAAATACTCCTTGCTTTCATATCATTGTCATTTTTTGTGCAAAACCGTTCTCCAAAGTTTGAAAACATCTTTTGCCAGAAAGTTTCTTGGAACTAGTTTTACTATGGACGTGATCCCCAGTACGCCAATTCAGATCTGAACCACTTGCTGACTTTCTGTGCAATTTTCTTATTGAAGATCAATAGCTCCATCTTCATCATCTGGAAACTCATCTTTCTTCATCAGAAATGGTCAGCTTTCCCCGAATGATGTGCCTTTTTCCATTGTTTCTAGTATCTTTTATCGAAGCAGAAAAAAGAAAATGGAAACAATGAGAGGAAGCACCTACCCATCAGATTACTCATTGTAATTTGTATTTTACACAGGATATACCTGTTGGGAAGTCTATCGAGTACAAGTTCATACTAAAAGGAAGCACTGGCCACATATTATGGCAACCAGGCCCAGATCGGATTCTTCGGACATGGGACACAAATAACAAAATCTCAGTTTCTAATGGAGAGCCAGAGTCTACGATTAACTCCTAAATCATAATCATCCCGGAATCATCAGCTACTTCTGATGGTACTATTTCAAATTCTACAATGACGCCACTGCAAGAGAAACCTATGGATGTTCTTTTAAAACAGGATATTAGTGTGGGAGGGAGTGGTTTAGGAAACAATGGGAGAGCCGTGACTTCAGGGTTTCGTGGGCATAAAAGATGGTGAAAAACTAGGTTGCTATGAAGGTGATCCTGTTTTAGTACCTGGGTTGACTCCATGACACTAGATGCCGAAGAAACATCTCTAGCTGAAGTCAACAAAAAGTCTCTAGCTAATAATGCCTCTCTTGGAGTTGAGAAATCTACGAAGCATGTGATGGAGGTAAATGCCTAACTGGAGTCGGTTCTTTTTTGTTTTTCTTCTTAAATTCAGCAAAAAAGTGAATGTGCATTTGATTTCATTCAAGTGAAGTCAAATCTTGGAAGCCAAGGTCTTCGTAGCCGAATTGGTATAAGTGGGTACAAACACAAAGTAGATAAGGATCAAAGAGAGAGAATATAAGACACAGGAATATTAGAAAGACACTGCTTTTATTTACTAAGAAACTCGCTTGGTTCTGATTTACAACGGGCAGAGGTAAGTCCTATTTATAGGCACAAATGAGAGGCGCTTGCATCATCAGTGACCTCAGTGCCATTACTACCCTTGGGACCTTTTCTACAAACTATTGACTGGGCTTTCTACCTTTACTATTTACAGAAAGACTTTTGCCCTCCCCAGCCTCTCCATGTGGAGGTAGCGGGTTCGAGCCTCATATGCGGCGGTTGGGGCCAGTTCCCTTTCCCTCAGATTTGGACTAGAATATGTTGTTTGTTGTCAATAGAAAAGAAAAGACAGCGAAATCTGGGAAAAGAGATTCCAACGGAAATAACTATTCTGAATATTGTAACCATATTGAGTTCTGTGTTTTGGTAGTTTTGGGTCTAAAGCTTTCTGAGGTGAATCTTAGCTCCGAGTTCACTTTGACATCTAAATTCACAACTCAAAGCTACGGCTACCATTAGGGAAGAAAGCACTGCATTCTTCATATGTTTAAGTTTCCTCATTTCCATATGTTGGTTCAAACTCTGCAGCAAAGATGCAAGCAGTTTACATCCCTCAGATTTTTTGCACTTACTTGAACCACTCATCACTGGTAGATTTCGAGAAAGATCCCGGCAATGGTTCATCACTTTCCAAGGATTCAACTGAAATGCTGTTCACTGATGAGAAACAAGTAGAAAAGCAGAAGCTAGCCAAAGAACAAGAGCCACCCAACTCTACACTGTTTGAAGAAGTCATTGAAAACGACATCCAATGGGGTCGTAAAACTCTGCAGAATTTTTTTACAAGTTTTGGTTTCTTTCACCACCAAATCGACTGAAAGAATTTCTTCCTAATCAGTTAAATCTATAACGGAGAGCTCATCAACTATCATTCTCTTCACGCCCAATGTTTCAGCTCAAACAAATCCATTTCCTTGGCCATATGCAGTTCTGCTAACTAATCAGCAAATCCTTTGTGGGGGTATATGTATACCAGGATAGGACAGGACCCAGGGAGACATGCTCCTGGCAAACTCAGTTGCTTCTTTTTCACAACCTTGGTGTATGTTTTCTAAGACAGTAGTGCCCAGGGTTTTTGTTGCCCCTTTAGCTTGTGGTGTCTTTGTAAGGTCTCAGTTGAAGTGAGATTGGAGATTTGCTAATGTATTCTCTGTGCAAACACGAATGTAATGCTATGCAAATACAATCCCTGATGCTTGTATTCTATTCCTAATGGGTGATGTTCCCTTACAAAGGCATCATGATCAATTTCTGCATCGTGTAGCTTCCCCTTTCCTCATAGTAACTCATTCCTCGCCTACCGACAATACAGAAACAGAGTTGTTTCTTAACTATTATTCAAATTGGGTTCCCCCTTCCAAATACAGAAAAATTTGAAAACCCTAACATTTTTACCTTTTTGAGGGGCCGCCTGGAAGTTGGAAAATTACTTCAATAGCCATAAACACTTGGTCTCCATAAACCCGAGTGCATACTTAGCTCCATCACTCCCAAAAGCCAAATGGTGTTAGAAACGACTCAAGTCTTCTTATTGTACGACGTTTGATATTGCACTTGCCCATCTAATTCTAGAGCTGCTACAGAAATTGCTTACAACAAGAAGCGCGCTTTCAAGATGAGGCTCCAACAAAAGTTGTTGGATCGCCATTATAAAACTAATTGGTGCAAAGAAAGAGCTTCACTTTTGACTTTTTCCTATTCAATATTGCAACCACAAGTATTTTTGAAGCGGTTTGAGAGAGCAACTTGTGCACACTCACACTGGTTAGGAAAAAGACAGAGACACAAGAAACACGGAATTTGAATTGAGTAACACAGGCAGGGCATGGTGACATCAAAATGAGATGCATTCAAGAGAGAGAGAGAGAGAGAGATGCGTAGTTTTGTACATTCAAAACCAAACGAGTCGCATGCCAATGCAAAGTAATTTTAAGCCCCAACTGCACATGTACATTGAGAATACAAAAGTCAATGGACTAACCGCTGTGGGGCTCATGCATTAGAACATTTGTAACCAGAGGTTTCAGTCGAGAGAATCCAACCCCCAAGAAAAATAAAATAGCAAGTCATTGGATATGGGCTATGTCGAGTACAAGCCAACCTTTCGAAACCAATGACTTGCTATTAATTAAGCATGTATGTACATCTGAAATTCTAACTACTAACCATCTCAAATTACTCCATTTTTTTAGACGCTACATATTAGCTACAAGACTCACCATATACATTACCGTAATATTGCAGAGGGATGCTTTCAATGAACATCCAAATTTTACCTGTTTCCAGAGAAATATTGGTAATCAAGCTTTACAGAGAAGTATTCAAGGCAAACAGATATGAGTTCGATGTTTGTTACAGTGTTTGACATGGTTCTAGGTCCAAAATATACCTACTAGTCACATGGAATACGTCAAACAAGTAATCTCCACATTTTGTAGTAAAGTATTCCCAAAATAACAGAAGAACAACTAAAACCTAACCCGAACGATATAATTAATTACATACCCTATAATATTCAAAGCGATGCTATTACCAAATGTTTATCCATTACAAATAATAACAAAGTGCATTCTCATGATTGATGAAACAATTTCCATTAAGAACAAACATACTGACAATTTACAAGCGAAAGTACAACAGTTAATACAAAACTGAATTTCATATTTATATGGGTGAGAAATTGTACAAGTCATCTCTACAGTGTTTGGTAAATGAATGTTAAAAGACCACCAGACACCCTATACCCTCACAATGACCTAAGATAAAAGAAAGAAAAAAAGAGAAGGGCGTCACTAAAAAACAGCCCACCATTCAAAAAGAGAGATCAAATCAAATTACAAGAAGATTATTCACCTGAGCACGAGGACACCTCCAAGTTCACCCAAGGAGCAAGATGACTCTTACCTGAGGTAAACTTCACGTGGAGCTCATAATCTCAAAACCTTTAGTCAAATTCACCCTTTTCCCTTGATACTTGTCATGATTCAACAGCATGCTCATTCTTTGGCTGCCGTGAGGATGATAAACCTTGTGAACCTTGCATTAGTTCTTCCTTCAACCGTTTACTTGGAATGGACACGGATGACCTGAAAATGCAGGATAAGCAAAATGAGAAACTATAACACAATCTGCAAGCACTCTCAAGGGGAAATTTAATCGACTCCAACCATCAGGGAGTTAAAAACATTAACATCAGACAACAAGCAAAATGTTGAATGTGAAGCAAAATGTTCTCTATGAAGTAGATATTAAAATTCAAAATTTTCTACAATGAAATAACAGTCAAACAAACACGCAAACAACTGCAAAACTTGCATTCATAATGTGGAATAACATTTGCAAGGACGCCCATTGACAGAAAAAGGCATTCAAATTGGTTCTTTGCAAAGGAGGTCAACTGTCTCGGGTGCATTTTGACAGTTGCTTTGTTAAATCTGGCAATAAATGCAATTTTTATGCTTGAAAATATATATCAGAATAAACCCAGTAGAAAAAATATATGTACAAGTATCATAGATTCATAAGACAGTTCAAATCTCAAAAATTTGTTGTGATCCTATGCCATAATGATACAACATGCCACTTGACATCCTTTATATAGGAGTACCCTCAATTCCTTCCACTACGTTCATTGAGTGGCCTACAAAGAGGAGCTTACATAGTTACATATTGGATTCCACTTTATTAACTCCACCAGAAAGCAATTCCAGTAAATAATCAAATTCGATGTAGATGAAACAAAAAAGGATGACAGCAATTGTCAATCACAAAACACCAAAATTCTGCTCAATTATTAACCTTTGCAACAGTTTCCGGTCAAATACCAAGGTCTGCCTAGGAAAGATGTGAAGGCCAGAATGAACAGCGATAAACAGAAATAGTTTGTTTGGGGGAGCGGGAGAGTCACACATACAGAGAGAGAGCATACATTGTATGGCGGGTATGCCAGCTCCATGAAAAAAATTAAATACACTAATATGAGGAGAAGTACAAAACTCAACTCTCTCTCTCTCTCAAAATCTATATCTGGTTTTCTGTTCTCTCTACACAACCCAAACGCATGGGCATGAGGCAAGGCCTCATGGAGCATGAGGCAACCAACCACACTTGGTGTGGACCCCAGCATAGTTCATACAAGAAATACTATCAAGACTTCCAACAGAGCTACTCGGAAGGAGCTACAGAATGAATTGACGAATTGGAACTACCGATTACTGTTGATTAAGAAGTTTATACTGATAAGAAGATAACTTACAAGGAAAAAGAAGTTTATATTGCTTCATAGTCCAAGCACCATCTATTGACTTGAAGAGGGAAAACCAAAGTTTGTTTTAAGGATGAAAATTTGACAGTTAAGTAGGACTGGCAGGCAGGTGCAATAAGTAAATCAACTGGAGAATATATAATTAAATCAACTGGAGAATATATTATGGCTCTATTCATATTATCTGTACAACAAACAAGAAACCACTCTTTATAATTACTCTCCCCACCGTCCCAGTCATAGTCCGCCTTACCAATCCAATTTCCATATTTCCAACCACTAAAGAACCCACTCAGCCCTTATAAGGGTAATGGTACCCAAAACATTTCTCTAAATGGTAAGTCAATCAACTCTTTCAATAACGTCGACTATTTCAACATCAACTATAAGAATAATACTCTCTTCTGTAGGAACACTTTACCTGGGAGAATTAGAACGCTTTCGCACTAGCTGGTTTCCCCCGTTTGAAGCATTGCCAAGTGCCCCTTCAGCAACCTGGAAAGTTGATAGAGAGGATTAAATCCAGCTCATCTGGGGAAATATCAAATGAAATCACATGCTGCAGACTGGACTATGGAGCTTTTTTGGTTCTCTATCCTTAAGAAACTGGCTGAGTGTATAAAGCGGCTTTGGCCACGTTACTAACTCCCCTCAACAATATCAACGGCAACATAATAAACTAGAACAATGTGAAGGAACTTAATACTTTTTTGAGACCCAGACATAACAAGGACAAGTACAGTTGTTCCAGTGATTTGTGCAGCGGTGGTGATTGAAGGGATTAGGGTTTTGAGGGCTGGATTGGGTGGGCCAGTCCTTGTGTGGACCGGATTAGGGTGTTTTGGGCTTTAATTGCTTTATTTGGGTAATGGGTTGAGCTGTATTGTTTTATTTGGGTGTGACCCTTGTAGACCTTTGGGTGGGCTTTGCCCTTGAGATGTATCTTCGAACCTTTGGTTGGATCCCCCTCCCCTCTTCCCCGTTTTTAATAAAATTCATCTTTTGCCGATCTCAAAAAAAAACAAAAAAACAAATACAGTTCAGATGGCTAACTACCTCATGACACTGGCTAAATCAGCCCATAAGAGGGAAAAATATCGAGTTGACCACATAGGAATACTTGGATAATGGGTAGGAAATAGGACTAACCACCAAATCCTTACCTCAAAACAGGAACTGAGGCATGGTGAAGGCAGCAGAAGTGATCAAGCCAGCTCACTCTACCTTTCCTGTTTTGTGCTCACACCTTGGTGCAATGCAAAGTCCAAAAAAGGAGTGGTTTTTGATAAACACAGTATCTCACTGAATTTCTTTCCCCCATACCCTTTATCCAAGCATCACCTATGTTCTCAAAGAACAAGAAATCAAATCAATTACGGGCAGAACCATCAGAAACCCCTACCTCGGATGTGCTTTCTTTGGACAACCCATCTTCCACCGGCAGTTCATCTGAACCAGGATTAATGGTATCCCAAATAAATCCGTTTTCAAATCCACGAGTTAGCTGATCAAATTCCCTGTCAACAGCTCCAGAACGAGGAGCAACATATGATATGTACTTTTCTGCATTCAAAGTAGGTAAAATACAATGTAAGGCAGATAGTCTACATAAAGAGCAACAGCAAAAAAAAAAAAAAAAAAGAAGTTTTCATATTTTCTATTTCTCCTCCTGGATGTGCAAGTTAACAAGCAAGTTCCCCAACTCCACTGAATGGAAATCCATACCATGCTCAATTGGCAAAAGAAACGATGCTTATGATGCATGTAGCGAAAAAGAACATTCACAGGACATCGAAATCTGGCTGCATGAATTTGCACATAACCAAAAATTTAAGACTTAACAAGCACGGACATACGGGCACAGACAAGCGGACGCAATATTTCTCCAAAGATTAGCACAAGGACATGTTGGGGATGCATAGAATAACCTTTTTGTTTTCTTTTTTTTACAAAAAATGCAAAATTACGTTCCTTACACATCCCTCATTTTTTACCCTTCATCTATGGAAACTCAATTAGATTGTTGCCCAACACTTTTATTTTATTTGTAGGCTGATATTTCCTTATTACATAAAATGCTAATACGTTGGCAAGATGATTATTAAAATAGGCCAAGCTACGTACTAGTAATTAATTGGGCTGGATCACTTCACAACCTTATCCAGGGGTTGCCACTTTATATTATATACATTTGGGCTATGTCACAACCAATGTTTTAAAAGTCGTTGGGCGCTAATCGAGCGGAAAAGGGCCGCCTAGCTCTTAGGCGCCAGCTAGTTGACCTCCTAAGCGCCCAAGCAGGGAGTAGGCGCCTACTAGTCGGCTGCCTAATCGAGGCATTGGACCACCGCCTAGGCCTAGGCAGGGAGTAGTCAGCTGAACACTGGTCACTACCCAAGGGAGGTAAGTCAGAAACCCTAGAGGTTCTTTACAGTTTCTACCACATGTTCAGGGGCACTATTTTGGTTCTTCATCTTCTTATTCTCATTTGCCGATACCAGTAGCACAAAAGGAATTCTTCCTTTATAGACAACATGAGATCAGGAAAAAGAACAAAGCAACTACCAAAAGGCACAGTGCACCATGAAATCAAACGGTACTTTGAGTCCCTTGAAACCTCTTAGTAAATGAAACTAAGTGAACTACTAAAAATGTAATTCACAACTTATTTACATATTATTGGCAGGATTTGTGAAGCAATTTTGGGATGCTACTTTAATAGCCTTCATTATAATGAAATAAAAATTCTTGACCCAATAACAAATCTGAGATCACATTCCTACACGTGATAAAAGGCAAGCACCATTTCAAATGATATTTGAAGTGCAGTGAAGATTCAAAGAGGGAAGACGACGAAAATGACATTACCAGATCAGTGACCGAAAACAATACACATCTATATCAATGGCATTATGGAAGTCCTCTGAAATATTCACAAATTCCATTCCATGAGAAGTTGCTTGTCTTAAAATGTGTCGACTAAAATTATCTTGATCATATACTCAAAATTCAGTTAATCTAGAATATAAAATAGCGGAGAGAGTCCTTTTTTCTGCAAACAAAAGCCACCAGCCTTCATCGAGGGGTAAGCTATGAGTAAAAATTAATCTCAACAGATGTCAAGGTTTAACTAAGTCGGATTACATATTGCAGATCCAAAGGATTTCAGGCAAGCAACTTTCATAGGAACAAATAGTGTCAAAAGGAAAAAACCCATCTAGCAGAGAACTAACTGTTTGCAGCAAAATAACAGTGACCGGAGATCCCTACCACATACAACCATGCAAGGTTCACATCACCCTTTGTCATAAAACAATTGACAGAGATGGTTCATAGCCCTTTCTTATCAACAGAAAAACTAAAAGATTAGTTTGGAAGGCACACTGACCTGCCATTGGTTTACTCTTTTTTGTTTTGATAAGTACCTGCCATTGGTTTACTTAATAAATAAAATAAAGACTATCTCCATCACAATCTGTTTCACTCTTATCTAGTGCAAGATTACACCCTAAGGCTAACTAATCATGCCTCTGTCAAAAGTCAACCAACTCTCCAAGAGTTCCACCAGATGGCCTTCCCACCAAATAATCTAAATCCTAGTTCTTTTTCTCTTGGACCAATCAGTGATCTTGCATTCAAAGAAACCACATTGAGATATCTCCGTGCAACGCAAATCGCAACGTAGGTTCATGTGTCCATCTTGGCAAAGAAAGGTCATTTATGACAACTCCATATGGGCCAACAACGATCTTCTACATGCTTCCCTTCTGGGTTAGGCATGAAGATCAATAAAAACATCTCTCTTTGTTCGTACCTTTTGGGAGTTCAAACTCTCCGTAGGGACATGCATTATTGCTCTTTCTACCTTCTTTTAAAGTAATCACAGTCCATAAGGGATGGTTTTGGAAAACTAAGAGGTGTCCAAAGTGATCTTGCATATTGGAACATCCTAAATTGGAAAGATGACAAACAAAGAGGGAAGGGGGGAGTAAGTGCTCAGGAAAGCTTCAGACCCGCTCGTGATACCATCCAAGGAATCTCAACTCGAGCAAAAATCAGCAACACATGGTCAATAGGACCGCCTGCTACCCAGCTCGATCTCAAACTAATCCACTGCAAGCAACCCGAGATCCATCAAAGAGTGCATCCGCATCCTACACTTGGTTTCAGAACAAGTCAAACTAGGCTGGAAACATGCCCTAGGATTTCTGGTCTGCCCATCAGAGGAATGTGGCTTTGAGGTTTACCATTAAGGTTGCTTGGCTCACTGGGAAGGGCCCAACTTAAACAGTCTGGAAGAAGCAACCATAGTAGCACGAAGCGGGGGTGGGAGTGGAAGCGGGAGAGGGGCAGTGGAGGCACCTAGAAGCTCCTAAGGTTGGGAGTGCCTAAGGAGCGTATATAGATTATATAAAATATCTTTAAATACTTAACCATTAAAGGAAAGTGATACTTAATGAAATTTTCCCGATCTTAAAGTGTAGTTATTGGAAGTTATATATTCTCAATTTGCAAAACTTCTTGACTAATATGATTCTCATATTCTTATTTCCACAATGGCATAACTCCATTAAAAGTAAGAATAACTGCCATAATGGTCCAATAAGCTCCCATCTTGGGAGCGCCGATTCGAGCTCCCGTCTAGGGAGCGCACCCATTTTAGAAGGATCCTACTACTATGGAAGCAACCAAGAATATGTGATGCCAAACAATATACCATACGAACCTATTGATTACTATGAGTGTACGACATCATTGATGCGATTTCAGAAGCATAACACCTACCAATGCAGCTCCTATGTTGTAAAGTTTTTTGTCCTAACATCAGGACCAATCTGTAGGCGGGAAACTCCAAATCCAAGTGGGTTTCCAGCGCCACCTGTGCTCCTCTCCTCGCTCTTCGTCTCTTTTGTCGTCCAACACTGCCACGTAAGGCCCACAGTGTTCAGTTTTTTCCTGCTAACGCCGTCCACAAAGTATTCCTTCTCTGTTAATACTTGGATCTAGTGATACATTGATATACCACCATAAAATATCTCAGAAAGTCAACAGACCCGACAACACACATTGCTCCATAGCACCACTCCACAGGACAGATACCCCGAACAAACTTTGCTGGAAATTCCATCAACAGTAAACATATAGCACCGCTGCACCACTACATAAGCCAATCCGGCAACTAACAACATGACCTTTTCTCCATTATAAAACAGAATCTTTCCTGTCCCTTTCTAACCAAAAACTCGATGTTAACTCTTTTCCACGACAACAACAAAAGGAAGACAACAAGAGCTGTTGTCATCATTATTACCAAAGCGAAACACTACTATGCAAGAACAGGGAAAACCAAAGCAAATCATGAGTATGCAAGAACAGGGAAAACCTAAGCTGGAGCCTTCCAAGGAACATCTACCGTGAGAAGCCTTACTTCTTTTTTGTTACTTATTTTATAAGTAGAACTGTAGAAGCTTTATTTCACTAATGATGCTGAACGTCAGGTCATTAATTGGACTTGATTCTCGCACTTAGCTTACTTGGCGAATGATGTGATGGCCCACCCCACCCAAGAGCACTTATCACGCTAAAAACATTTAATCATTCATCGTAACAAGGACAAATAACACCAAGAATTTGAGAACTTGTATGCATGATGATTGTAGACACCCCAATTTGGACCCTCTAAAATACCTTTAAGCCTCCCCGATGATGAAAAAAAGGGAAAACATCCTTGAAGGCTAGAAACACTGCTCCTTTTGCTTTTCAAAACAAAGGAATGAGACTCTTCAAAACAACATTCACATACATTATCTTTTAGTACTTTAAAACCCCTTTTATCAATGCAAGGTGGGCCTCGGTCCAATTTTAGAAGAGGGAGATGCGTCCGTTTAATCAAAATAAGCTTCTTTCCCAACGCACTGAGGGTAGAATGGACACCTTTTAAAGTACAAATGATAATGAAAAGAAACCAATTGGGTCTGAAAGCCAACTCAACTAGCTTTCCAACGCTTCAAACAGTGCTCAAAACGGAGTTCGGGAGTGCCCGGGGTGGCCCTGCGAAGTTTGGTCTGTTGTGCAGTCAAACTTGAGCGTCCGAGCGTTGACCGGTCAAACTTGAACGCTCAGGACTCACTTGAGCGCTCAGGTCAAAGATTCTCTGCAGATGTCAAGCATGTGTGACAGACATTTTTCTGCAGAATGCTCCCATGCGCAGGCAGCTCGGCCAGCGCGTTCTGTTGCATCCAGACCACGTTTTGGGTCTCCCAAGCTTGACTAATGATGATTTCAACCTTCAAACACCCCTATAAATACATGTAATGTGTTGAGAGAGGACCATTTTTGGGGATTGAAAGAGGTCAATAGAGAGCCATTTCTCTACAAGAGAGAGCCCTTTTTCAGTGGAAAAACACTGATTTAGAGAGAGAAAGAGTCAAAAATCAGTTTTCAAGTAAAAAACGACACCAAAAGCCCATCAAAACTTCAAAAACCTATCATCCACTCAAACACTCCAACTTTCTCAAACAAAACAGTCATCAACCACTGTTTTCAAGCATTCATCAACAAAGGAGCCTTGTTTCAAGCTAAGAAAAGGTAGAAAGCTTTTCGAAGCTACCTTTTCAACACCCTGAGGGGAGCCACTGGGCTCAAGTTAGTTCCTTGTACTGACTTTGAGCTCGATCGGCGTATCATGCAAGTCAAAATAAGAGGACAACACCTCTGCATTCAGAGAAACTTCTGAGTGCTCAAACCCATATCCTTGGGCTTTCTGGTCAGATCAATACTGGACAAGTCTAGGGTGTATTCTGCTTCGTTTCATGAGTTTTAAAATTCTGTGTAGCTTCTGAAAACATTCTGAAACATCACTGCCTTGTTCATTTCCCTTTATGAAAAAAAAAATCAACTCAAAAAATACTCATTAACCCTACTTCTAATCATTACTCTCCCCTCCTTACCCCTATCTCCAATCATTATTCTCATTTCTCTCTCTATTTCTCTCCACTCACTACCCCTACTTCCAATCATTACTCTCTCAAAAATTTCTCAAAAACTCATATGAACACAGCACGCATTTCCTTAAATCTCGGTAGTTATTTGCATTTTTTTAACTTAAGGCATTAGTCCATTTCAGTACTAGTATCTTCTGATTATTTTTCAAAACTGTTCTGAGCATCACACTTGAGCACTCAAGACCAGTTCTTGAGCGCTCAGGAGTGGTGATAAGCGCTCAAAAGTGGTTGCAACACCAACTTCCATTTTGTTCACTGGAAATACTTGTTTAGAGTCTATCATAGTTTCTGGGTGTGCACTGGTCCTTCCACAGCCCAGAGTAGTTGTTTCAGAGTCTGCAAGGAAGCAGGACCTAGTGCTCAGGTCCACAGCTGAGCGCTCAACAGTGTTAGCAGTTAGCAGTATTCTGATTTGTTGTACGTTCTGTCATCTCATGCTTGTTATCATGATTGTACACTGATCACATACACTCACCTATGACGTGTTTACTGTCTTCTTCCCCGTTATTGTTCCCCTCCCTACTTGTTTTAGAAGTTAAGAGATGAAATGATTTTGAAATCCCATAAGCACTAAGTAGAGACCGACCCTTGTGTCGGGCGAGAGGGGTGCCTTAATACCCTTCCCCTCTCGTAACCTGGCTCCCAAACCTACGTTGTCTCTGGTTATGACGGACCGGTAAAAAAGAAACAAAGCCTTTTCCAAATAAAAGCAACGGATGTCATTCAAGTTTGGTTTCTCGGGTGGCAAACCACTAAAACCTGAGTGGCGACTCCAAATTGATTGCGCGCCGTTTGCAAGGCATTTTCGAAGAAAAAGAAAATCGGACGGTGCCCTCTGCCGGGCGGGTAGGTAGCCCACAATGATACTTTGCAAATATTATAGAGATGCTAATCATAACAAGCAGGCTTAAAGGAAAAGATAGAAAAAACACCAGCACACAAATGATTTGTTGACATAACAATGGGAGATTATAGTAAGAGAAGCAAATAACGAACAGGATATTACCAGCCAAGCAACGAAGAGCATTCTCTGCAGCCTGTTGCTGGGCATCCTTTCTTGTCCTGCCCATTCCAGCACCAATTTTCTCACCAGTGAATAGGACCTACACAATAATTCAAATTAACCACAACGAAGCACATTGTATGCAAACCACAACAACAAAAACTCAAATCCAGGAAGCAAGCCACAATAAGTCAAATTAACCTCTTCAACATCTAAACCACAATTATAATACTTAAAAACTCAAATCCAGGAAGTGATAGAGACCACCACAACAAATCACATTATAAGCAGTTATTTCAAATCAAGTACAAGTAATGAAGCAAGTACGATGATATTAGCTTCAATCCTCTACGAAAATAATTATAATGACAGATGTTTACAAGAGAACAACTCATTCCTATATCATACTCACCTCAAAAGAGAACTGGAAATCTTTACTGGTGGTTATAACAGACCTGAACTCAACCTGCAAGGCAGGAAACAAGGTGATACATCTACTAAAAAAGTAACCATGACGACCTCTTGTAACGAAACCAATTCGTCATACCTTTGAGCTGCATCTTCTTCCAATTTCTTGCAGCACTCCTACAGATAAAGATGGAACAAAGTTCACTCTCCCCCCATCGGTTTGAAACTCTCTACCATTAGACAATGAATTCTCACTCACACCAATCTCTGCACCCATTGCCAGATAACTTTCATATTCAGAATTAAAAAGAAACTGCATCAAAACCGAAAAACAAGAAAAGAAAGGGGAGATAAAGTCTTTAGGTCATGTATTCTGATCACGAGAGAAATGAATAATCAGGTGGGAATGGAGAGATAGATGGCAAATATATGATTTTCAGTCCCAAATTTGAAGAACCAGCTATTGTGGATAATGCAAATTTGCATGTTCCACTACGCAGTTCGGTTTTACCAGACATTGTGGATAATGCAGATTTGCATGTTCCACTATGCAGTTCAGTTTTACATATCCCACCAAGCATTTTTTCACATGATGCATTGCAAGAGACAAATGATTGAAGTGGCAGAATTGCCAAAGCATTTGCCTTTTCATTGCAAAGTTGTTTGCAAACTAAGGGCTTTGGTGTAGGTGGGATGTAGGGCATTAGTAAACTAGGACCTAAGGAGAAAACAGGGTTGGAGTCGTTCATGCATCACAAAGAACAGAGGAAGGACTATGAAAAGAGGAAGCGATAGAGAAACAGAAGGGTGTAAGATACAGTACAAGTATATATTGGTACACAACTACACATACACCCCATAGATACGTATCCATACCCTGGTGTATCGAATCGACCCATACAATAAGTATCAGGAATCGTATGGTTTTGATAACAGAGCACAAAAAAGAACAAGCAATTCGTCCATGAAAGCAATTCGCAACATGCCACCGTTGCACTAAATGACATATATGCATACCAGATAGAGGAATAGCCGAAGGATTGTGCCTCTGTTGTTCACGATCTGGATATCCCTGCAGATCGTGTACGTTTTTTTGATGAAACTTAAAACTAGCAAGCTCATATCCTAATAAGCATTTGAAAGAAAAAGATATAGCACAAACCTCTTCACCCCGCACTTCAGATACTTGTGATGGTAATCGTACAGAAGCAGAACCTAGTGTACCATGAAACCGTACATTCTGACGAGCTCGATGTTTATCAGTTTTCAATGCACCGGACTCTTGAACAGTCCCTGACTTCCGGTTATTTAACTGTACTCTATTCATATCTTCTTCAACTAGCCAGCCTCCCTGTGGCTCTATGGGGGATGCAGGTGATCTGGACAACAAAGGAGGCTCGCTGGAGCCTTGACAACGCAAATCTTGGGAGGGGTTCACAATGAAAAATCTTCTTTTAACCTCATCAAATTCAGAAGAGCTGCTGTCTCGTCTAAAGGGGGCTCCAAGCAAACTCGGTTCTATAATGTCATACAAAAAAGAAAAAGTGAAGTCATAGAGTGTACCTTGCTTTGAAAGCCAAAACTTGAACAAGGATATGTATCATTTAAGGTTCATACTGTCTGAAGGTATGACAGCTCTGAAAGAGGTTGGACCAAAAACATTTGGCACGCTTGCCACATGTGGAATTTCAGGTCTAGGCTCTGGACTATTTGTTGCAGGATGAGTAGCCGAATCTGCTCCATACTTCTCATCCTAAACAATGTACAAACCTAAACTTCAAGACACAACTAATTTTCATCATCTCCCGCAGATAACAAATAAAGGAAAGAAAAACAAGAAATCAACCGAGTGAAAGCATTGTGCCAAGCCCGAGGCCACTCCGCTGTTCTGTGATTACTCATCTGTAGAACTCATAATTCATAAAATAAAGGACAATATAGAGGTTTAGCATTAAGAATATCAAAAAACAACCTACCAATTGGCTCAATCTTGGGGCAACTTCAGGACCAATCATCCCCTCAGCAATGGGAGCATTATTCCCATTTGGCACAAAACTAGCATCCTGAAATCAAAGGGATCGACCAAAAACAAATTCTTACGTTCATCAAAAAACTGGACTTCGAGAGGCTTTAGCCTTCAGTGGTCTACTGACATACCTCTGACATCAAGTAGTTGCTCACATCAGGTGGAGAAGGTAAATTTGACACCTCATCTTCGTAGAATAGTTCGCAGATTCTTCTTAGTAAGTTCTCATCATACTCTCTGGTTCATATGCCACAATTAACTATCATAAGCCCTAAAGAATAAATACTACTCCACTCCAAATAAATTGAAGTCCACACAAACTTTTAACAAGTTAAATAAAGAAGAACTGCACTTACTTGAAAAAGCAACCTCTAACATTGCACGCAACGTTTCTAGCCACACAGAGGACTGGAACGGCATTTGCTGTCTATTTAAAAGATTATTAGCTTTAGCACAAGTTCTTAGTTAACTAAAATACCACATGATCGAGCATGCGAGAACGTGATACCTCTGCCTGAGGTGCATAATAAGGAGTAAATGCAGGTACTACATGAACTCGAGGTTGATCCTTGTCTTCCCAAACTTTCAGGCGGTCATCAATCACCATTGCCATCTTTGGATGGCAATTGCCATCTTGGAAAACATTGAGCAAAGATTTCCGTGCACCTATAACGCACAGAGAGTGAAAGGAGTTAACTTATAATAGCAAGAAGAATTCAGAGGTAGCCTTAGATATTGAAAGACCAAAAAACACATGGGAACCAGCCAACTTTAGGCCAAAATACATCATATGTAGGGATGATAAATGAACCGAACGAGCAGAGTAGTTAGTTGTTCAAGCTTAGTTTGAAAACTTAAAGAG
Organism: Rhododendron simsii; assembly: GCA_014282245.1. Classification (NCBI taxonomy): domain Eukaryota; kingdom Viridiplantae; phylum Streptophyta; class Magnoliopsida; order Ericales; family Ericaceae; genus Rhododendron; species Rhododendron simsii. The sequence goes on along the minus strand of CM024956.1, from coordinate 19,928,742 downwards.
CTTCAAAACATGTTCAAGCTTAACTTGTTTATGAGACAAGCCGATCCTGAACGTGCTTTAATCTAGCCGAACACGAACCAATCTCAAGTAGGTTGAAGATTTTATAAATCATAAGCTAAATGAGCCGAGCAGTAGCAGGTTGTTCAAGCTTGGTTTGAAAGTTTAACAAGTTTCAAAAAAATGTTCAAGCTTGGTATTAACAACCCGTCTTGAACGAACTTTTAACAAATAAACACGAACTCAAACTCGAGTAGCTTGGTTCGTTTATCGGCCCTAACCATATGAGTTGGCAGGTGAAATCATACATGGTATCTGTCAAACACCTGGTGCCTTGGTAATGAATTATAAGGCTGTAAATAATACGCCAGACCCTTCCATCATTATTGGAGGGAGGGGATCCGACACTTGCATGACATACTCTCAGTATATAGTGCTTGCCTGATTTCACACATACGACTCGGTCCAATAACTGCTTTGAACTTATCAGGTGTGCTTCTGGGTCCAGCAATCTCCACATCTCTAGCGCATAATCTCTTTCAGCCATTGTACAAACATAAACTTCAAACCTCTTCCGCCCTTTTGCCGTTAAATAACTTCTCAAATCCTCCCAAGCAGGTCTTAATCTAACCAGCACACTAGTATCACGGATCTGTACATATAAATGATCAGTAATCGCTGGCAGAAGTGCAAGGCTTTACGTCGAACATAAGACACATTGGAAATCTATCTTTTCAGCAATCTTTACTGTTCCAGAAAAATGAAACTCCCAAAGCATAAATGTGCAGGGAAACTACAAGCAAGGATATATGCAATTAAATTATCATATGAGAACATTTCAATAACCACCAACTGTCCGCCCAACCTAATGTGCCTATAACAGAAGAAATGACAAGAGACTCAGAAAATACCCACATCAATGTAGTCAGGCGGAGGCCCAGAACATGTGACAATTCGGGCAATTTCAACCAGACAACAGATGTCTTAACTCCAAAGTAAGGTGCAGAAACAACACCATCATACAGATTCATAAATAAACTCCACTGATGGAATTTATAGAAGCCTATCACTAGCATGATCTCATGCTAATATCTGAGCAAGCTCCTAATGCAAACTATAAATCCTAGTCGGCATCCTAGTTAACTACAATAGAGCTATAATGAAGCCACAGGCTGTGCACTAAAAAAGTGACAGAATATGGATTTGAAAAAAAAAAACTTGGCATGAGACACTAGCATACCCTGTTTGTTAACAAAAAAATCTTCTTCATCTCCCCATAACATCCACCTGCACCATTCTTTTTAACTTACTAGTTAAGGGATAATCATCTCATGATAACTGAGGAAATCAAGTAGCCCCAAAATGTAAACTAATATGGACCAAATTTTCAAACAGAAATAGCATCCCTAGTAAGTTCGATTGTGGGGGTAGGTATGTGAACAGGATGCAACTTCTCAATTACAGACTTCTACGACACCTAACAGAGTAACAGACCATCCCATAACAAGTCAACAAGAAGTTTCATACACTCAAGGGATAGCAACTGCCTGTGTTAACCTGAAGGTACAGACATAACAAAACAATGGCAACAAAAATGTGAACAGGTTCAAGTAGCCTATACTGACAAGGACAATGGCCTGAGAGGCTGAGATAAAACTGATTGACAAGGTTGTCCATGTAACTTAAGCCAATCTGTTAGGAAATCAATACGTTAAGTTGAAATTGGACACTTAATCTATTTCCAGCTTACAGGAATGCACATAGTATTCAAACATCAAATCAAAGCAAACCAAACCAAACAAAGCCTCAAGTCCTAATCACCTAGGGTCGACAAGTATTCAAACATCAAATATGTCGAAAAGATTAGTACCCAATTCGATATTTCCAACTTCTAATGCTGTCAATAAGATAGTTCCCAACTTCTAACGCTACATATAAACTACTCGCATTCAATCAGTGTAGGTCTCTGGACAAACAAACTCACACAAATGGTGTATGTGCTAGGGTAGATTGCATAAGTAAAAGTTAAAACAGACAGAAGAATAGACTCTACAACAGCTTCAAACCTCAGGGTTAACGCGAGTAAGGACTGTATTCCTTTCTGGTAATCTTATAACTGGTCGAACAACTGGCTCATGACTATCCGACAAAAGAGGAACCTCCTCCAATTGAACCTTGAACATCTTGCCATTATCCACAACACAATCAGTTTCTATGAACTGCTTCAACAATGCTCGGTCATCCACGTAACGTTTCAGCTCTGCTGTCATACCGGAGACACGAATAGAATCTGCTTCCCGTTCAATCCAACTGCTCAAAGCCTCAATTCTATCCTCAAAGGACTTCATTGTATTGGCAACAATGAGCGTTTCATCAAGATCAAACACAATAGCAAGGCATCGTAAATTCAACATCCCCAGACAAGCAGTATACAAACCAGACGGAACCGCATAGCACCAAAAGCAGGGAAACTTCTTCTCCTTACTAGGCATCGCCACCAAGTGAAGCTCTTCCTCTCCAAGCAACACCACTGCCGTCTGCAAAAACACACAAGAACCATAAGTACATACACAATCATGATGGGAATTTGTGGAACCTGGCACATGTTCTAGAAGATGCGAAGGCAGATAACAAAAAACTGAAAGCACAAACATCCAAGGCAGTGGCGGAGCTAACGTAAGACCATAGTGGGCACGTGCACCCACAAATTTTTAATTTTTATTTGAACCTAACAATTATAATTATTTATTCAATTCATTCACTCGCAATAATACGTACGTACCCAAGGACATTTGTCCACTCACTCAGAAATAGGATGAACATGACCTACTTTGTTTGGGATCCATACTGGGTCCTACTTGAATGATTTGAGCTGTTTATTTTATAAGACTTAATTTTTCAATAACTACTCCACTAAAAAGCTCATATCAATTGCAAAATTCTAAGACACATGTTATTCGTTTGAATATCTACCTCTATAGGAATGAACTAATATTTTGCTTGAATACTTTAAAAATCAAGACCTATAAAATGAATGTTTCTGGTTATCTTGTAAAATCCAAGCATGAACTTTAAGCAAAGTGAGTAATGTTCACCTACTTTTTAGATAGGTGAACAGAATAATACTCCACACAAGCCTCAAACTCCCCTTTGTTTCTCACACCACGACACGCAAGCCACCGTCACATCACCAACAACCATCAACTCATGGGTGGGTGGGTCGTTGTCGGAGCTTGGCAATCATCGAAGATCTTGTTTTATAGCGTTATCACTGATACATACTCCTAGCTAAGCCACTGATCCAAGGTGTTCCACCATGACGAAGAAAAATACAATAGATATGGAGGAATTGCTGTAAGCAACGATACATAGCTAGTGTTACAACTCTGTAACAAATCCCCATGAAGTGATATGCATTTCACCTGAAACATGCACAATAGCACCAAGAAATCCAGTACAACACAAAAGCACGACACTCGGGTATAACTGGTTTGACAAGACTTGACTACGTCCACACCTCGCAACATTTATCACTAGAAATTCATCCTAGAAATTCATCCTAGAAATTCTTCCATCCTCTTAGATCTAACATGTTCTTGAGGAGCCCCAGATTTCTTGCAATCAACCGGGTACAGCAGGCCAACTGAAGCGATCTCGGTGGGTTTCTTGTTCGATTCCTTCTCCAAACACACATAGAACGTGTCACGAGCTGTGGTCAATGATCGCATTTCTTGTTCCGATTTTCGATTTTCTTCCAATTCGTTGAATGTTCTTGATTCTTAGCTAGTTCTGTTTCGATTTCTTGTTCTGATGATGGATTTAGTAGCTTCTTTTCCAGTTTTATGTCTCAATTCGTCTGTGGAAAAATCTGAAAACCCCAAAAATCAGAAATCTTCAAAAACCCCTAAAAATGTTGGCGTTTCTTCTGGGGCTCAAGTTAGTCCATGCACCATTGGTCATAATCTTGCTTCGCTTGATTCGAATAAGGCTCTAGGTGGCCCTAAGTGGACTGAGGTTCTTGCCTTCCGCGGATGATGTGAAGAACACACGTATGCCGCTGTCTTATCGTCCTCCCCAAGTTTGCGGTTCTAGGGTTGTGGTTTGCCCTCCTCAGGAGGTTGAAGATAATGGCTCCGATTTGTGGTCCGACTGCGTTGTTGGCTATTTTCTTGATAAGAAGGTGGCGTTTCCAATTGTTAAGAACATCGTCATGAACATTTGGCGGAAGTTTGGGATTTATGAGGTTTTGGCGAACGATCGGGGGTTCTTTTTCTTTTGATTTACTCAGGAAGGGGCACATTGCAAAGTTATGGAATCTGGTCCTTGGCCTATTGCTGGAAACCTTATGATCTTAAAGAAATGGAGGCCACAAATGGTTCTTCAAAAAGAGCAGATGAGCTCCATTCCCATTTGTGTTCATTTTTCTAATGTTCCCTTAGAGTTTTGGAATGCAGAAGGGCTGATCTATATTGCAAGTGCCATAGGAGAACCCCTTTATGCTGATGACAAAACTGAGACTGGCAAATGTTTGAATTTTGCAAAAATCTGTGTGGAAATTAAAGTTGATTCTCGATTGTTGGGGACTATGGATGTCGAATATGCTAATGGGCACCCTGCTACTGTTGATGTAAAGTACCCTTGGCGGCCTTCTCAGTGCTCTAGGTGTTTTTGGGCATTCAGAGGCTAGTCATAAGGATGTTGCTGCTCCTAAAGGGGTGGGTCTGTCTTCTGCTGCTACTGATCCTTTTATAGTAGAGGATCAGGTTGTTGAAGTTATTGAGTTCCCAGTTCATTCTAAGGAGAGTGCTCAAGCTCCTGTTCCGTCCAAGATAAGCTCTATTCCAGTTCCTGTTTCCTGTCCTATGGAGCAAGGTGTGGTGGCGTCAGCCAATAGAACCATACCTCATTCTCCTGTTAAGGCAAATGTTGGGAGTTCTGGAAGGATTGGGCAAGTTAGCCCTGCCAAGGCTGGAAGTCTTACTTCTACTTCTACAGGTAAGGATTCTCCATTAAAACCTGTTGTGGTCATGTTCGAAGATTTAATTCAGAGATTTTTGTTGGTAGTAAGGGAAGTCTGAAGGACGGTGTTATGGAGCCAGTTTCTATGTCAAAATCTCCTTTGCTTAGAGTAAATCCTAGTCTCTCAAACACATTTGCTATCCTCGATTCTACGTGTCATCTGGAATGTGGGATTGTGAATGGAGTTCTCTCTTCTCAGGAGGATGATTCTAGTTCCTCTGCCAAAACTCCTGTGGTCAAAAAGCCTAGGGGAAAGGGTAAAGGAGATAAAGGTGGTGGGGGTGGTCTCCCTTGGAAAAAGGGGCGAAAGTAAATTCTGCTGTTTCTAATGTTGAAGGCAGCTGTTTGGAGCATTAGGGGGTTAAATAACCCTCTTAAGCAAAAAGAAGTATTTTCTTTTATTCAGTCTCAACAACTTTGTATGATGGGTGTTGTGGAAACCAAGATTAGAAGGGAGCATTTGGATGCTGCTGTATGTAAGTGTTTTCCTTCTCATTGGCTTCACACTACTAATCTTGATACGTCTGGTTCTACTGCTAGAATTATCATGGCTTGGGATCCAGGAGTGTCGACTGTTACTATCATTTCTGCTTCTTCTCAAATGGTCTTGGGGAAGGTGGAAGGGATTGCTTGTCGCAGAGAGTTTTTCATTTCCGTACTATAGTGTTAGTGAGAGGAGGGGATTTTGGAGTGCGCTTCGTCATGCTAACTCTATTGTTGGGACTTCTACTTGGTTGCAAATGGGTGACTACAACGTTGTTCGTAAAGTTAATGAAAGGATGGTGGGTTTTGATAGTTTTGCAGCTCTTGAGTTTAATGACTGCCTTCATGATTTGGAAATAGATGATATGCCTGCTAGGGGATTTTGGTACACATGGTCGAATAAACGAGGAGGTTTGGGAGATAACAAGAGCAAGCTAGACAGGGCTTTGGTGAATGCTCGATGGATGGATGATTTTCCAGACTCAGAAGCATGCTTCCTTGCTCCAGGTGTGTCTGATCACTATAAAATCCTAGTGTCTATTTTGCCAGCTGTAGCTCTTAAACAGCCTTACAAATTCTTTTCCTTTTGGATGTTGCTTACATCTTTCAGAGATTTACTATTTGCTTCTTGGTTTGGTCCTGCGGAGGGCCAATCTAACATGCTTCAGCTCAGTCTTAAGCTTAAAAGGCTCAAGCCTGTTTTGAGGAATCTGAATAAGGAGCATTACTCTCATATCAGTCTACGGGTAGAGCAGGCTAAGTCCCATCTTCATCAGGTTCAGAAGGAGTTTTTGATAATCCTCCCGATCCTATTTTATGTTCTCTTGAAAAAGAGGCTCTATGTACGTACATGGAGCTTAGTTTGGCAGAGGAAGGGCTTAAAAAGCAGTGTTCTCAAGTCAACTGGTTAACTCTTGGGGATTAAAATACTAGGCCTTTTCACCAAAAATTAGTAGCTCACAGATGCAAAAGTAAAATTATGAGTTTGATGAGTGAGAATGGGATTAGATTGGAGGATCCTAGTGCTATTAAGCATGAAATTCTTAGTTATTACAAGGGTTTGCTCGGTACTTCCTTTGCTACTGATGACAGCTTTTTCCCAGAGCTGAGGCAGGCAGTTCAGGTTCGCATCTCTTCTTACCTAGGGGCCGCTCTGATTCATCCTATTTCTGATCTTGAGGACAAAAATGCTATTTTTTCAATCCATGGGGATAAGGCTCCTGGGCCTGATGGGTTTAGTTCTTTTTACAACAAAAACTGGGATATTGTGGGGCCAGATGTTGTCAAAGCTGTCAAGCAGTTTTTTGAGACAGGGTTTTTGCTAAAAGAATGGAACTCAACAGCCATATCCCTTGTTCCTAAGACTTCGGCCCCTAGAACTGTCAAAGATTATAGACCAAAATCGTGTTGTAATGTCCCCTATAAGTGCATTTCAAAAATCCTTGTAGCTCGTCTCCAACCTTTCTTATCCTCTCTAATCAGGTCTAACCAATCAGCTTTTATCAAAGGGCGATCTATAGTGGATAATGTGTTACTTATGCAAGAGCTGGTTCGAGATTATCATAAAAATCAAGGTTCTCCAAGGTGTGCTCTGAAAATAGACCTTATGAAAGCCTATGATTCCATCGATTGGGGTTTTTTATTTGAAGTTTTGAAGGTTATGGAGTTCCCTCAGTTTCTTAAATGGATCAAGGCTTGTGTATCCACTGCTATGTTCTCTGTAAGCATCAATGGGGAACTGGTGGATTATTTTCCTAGAAAAAGGGGACTGAGGCAGGGGGATCCTCTATCCCCTTACCTATTCCTTTCAGGGCCGGCCCCGGGGTAAGCCCCGCAAGCCTCCGGGCTTGGGCAACACTCCGGGATGGGGCAACCAAAAAAAATATATGTATGTTAGATATAAATGTAAAAATGTTTCTTCGGTAATATAGAGTAATGGTTGGCATCGTGGTCTCTCACATTGCCTTAAGTACCCGCGGGAGCTGAGTTCGAATCCCATGCAGTATGCCCTTTTAGGCAGCTATTTCCTTTATTTATCTATTTTTATCTAGCTTCTCTATTTTTAACCTTTTAGGGTGCTATTTCCTTTATTTATCTATTTTTATCTAGCTTCTCTATTTTTAACAAACAAAATAGTTACATGCAATCGATATGTTCTTACATTTTATTATAAAAAGAAATCATAATTAAAATAAATCAGCCGAGTTAACACTAGTTATTATTTGTTTCACACAAGTCATAGTTAAAGTATGAAACAAACTTTCTTATTTTCTTGAAAAAACAAACTCTTTCAATATATCAGCTAAAATAAATAGAGTTCCACCAAGAGCATTTTTGGGTCCTTAATATATATATTTTTACTTTTTACGCTTTCTGAAATAGGTCATTCTCCTTACATATATCAACTAAAAAGTCAAAAACCATTAATTACCCCGAGCTCTTGGATAAGTAAAGGATGACAACTCAATTGAAGAATTTAATTGCTTTAAAAAGTGCGAAGAGAAGTTGTCTTTGAATTAGATCACGACAATCTTAAAGCATTATATTCCATTTTGATGTTGATTTTTTGGATGTTATTCAAACTAAAAGAATAATGTAGCTTTGAAATTTTTTTTTTTTGTACTTGTATGTTTTTTATTTTGTATGACTTGGTAGTGGGCAACAAAGCATATTGTCGGGCTTGGGCAACTTAAACATCGGGGCCGGCCCTGATTCCTTTTAGTTATGGAACGGTGTTCTTCCATTTTGCAGCAAAGAATCAGTCAAAGTGTCTTTTCTTTTCATCCTAGGTGCAGGGCCTTACATCTTTCTCACCTTATTTTTGCGGATGATCTTTTCATCATGTGTGGTGTTGATCCTTTATCCTTTCAGATTATAAATGGTATGTTGCATGATTTCCATTCAATGTCTGGGCTTAAGCCAAATCTCCAAAAGAGTTGTGTCTACTTTGTTGGTGTTTCTGCTGAGAGTAAAGGAGTTTTGCAGCAAATCTTAGCCATCCCAAAGGGTATGCTTCCTGTTCGGTATTTGGGTGTGCCCCTCATCACAACTAGGCTATATGCTTTAGATTGTCAAATGTTGTTGGATAAAATTCTTGGTAGAGTAAGACCAACAAGTTATTGTCATATGGAGGCAGGGCTGAACTCATTAAATCTGTCTTGTTTAGTACTCAAATTTTCTGGAGTTCCATCTTCATTTTGCCCCAAAAGGTGCTTAAGGGTATTGAGAAACTGCTTCGATCCTTTTTCTGGTCTGGGACTGAGTTGAAGAGTACTGGTGCAAAGGTTTCTTGGGCTGATGTGTGTGCTCCTAAAGAAGAAGGAAGCCTTGGTTTTAGGGTTCTCAAGAACTGGAACAGGGCTGCTATGACAAAGCACTTGTGGGCTATTGCTCTTAAGGCTGACACTTTATGGGTAAAATGGATTCACACATACATTATCAAAGCTCATTGCTTATGGTCTATGGCTATCCCAGGTTCTGCCTCTTGGACAATTCAAAAACTATTCAATCTTTGATCTCTTATTACAGCCTTGGATCACTTGTGTGATTGGAAATGGTAGTAAGACTTTTCTATGGTTGGACAACTGGCATCCATTAGGCCCTCTTTATACTAAGTTTGGTACCAGAATTGTCTATAACTTGGGCAGGAATTTGTATGCCAAAGTAGCGTCTATAGTTGCCAATCATGATTGGAAGCGACCCAGATGTACAAACTCTGCTACTAGGGAAATTATTCAGCACACCCCTGCTTCTCTCATCCCCCATATAGATCAAGAGGACACTATACGATGGAATTTCAGTGCCAATGTTCAGTTTTCAATTCAATCTGCTTGGAATGCTATTAGGAGGCAGCGTCCTCATGTTAGTTGGGCAAAGGTGGTGTGGTTTAAACATGCTATTCCAAGATGGGGTATCATCCAGTGGTTGGCAATTCTGGGCAGGCTCTCCACTTTGGATAGGCTTCAGAAATGGGGAATTGTAGCGAGTGCTCAGTGTGTTCTCTGTTCAACTACATTGGAAACCTGTGAGCATCTCCTCTTCCAATGTTCTTACTCTTCTCAGCTTTGGCAGAACATTCAAAGGAGGAACAGGTCTCTTTATCCTCTTCTTGATATGGCTCACATCATTGATTGGTTGGAAAAACATGCTTCTGGATCCTTGTTTGGTGGTTTATTGTCTAAACTCTCTTTTGCTGCTTTACTATAATATGTGTGCGGAGAGAGGAACAGGAGGATCTTTCAACACCATAGTAGTAGTTTGCTGTAGTTGGAAGCCCAAATTTCTACTGACATCAGACCTTGTGCTAGTTCATGGAGAGGCATTAAGAAGACTGATGTGAATTTGGCTTTATGCGCTGTTTAGAATATTCCTCACAGGGTCTTTGATAGGGCCTGACTTGTTACTACATCTAGTTTCTTTTCCTTTTTGTCCAAAATGTGTTTTCTAGGCTAGAGTTGCTTCTGTTCTTTTGTTGTTAGGGTGGGAGCATGTTCCTTACCCTTTTCCCTTTCCTTGTTTATATGCTTTGTTTTAGGGGTAGCTCCTTTGTTTGGTAATAAAATTTTTACTTACCCAAAAAAAAAACATTTATCACTATAGTATCAAGCAAAGAAACAAAGGACAATGTCAGCTGTTAAGTGTAGCTAGCATTACTAGAGCTAGGGTGTATATCTACCAATTATGACCTTTACTAGCAGTTGAGTTGGATCCACAAAGTCGCAGTGACTCTCATCCAACAATTCAAGAGACAATAAATAATTTACTCCAGTTTGTGTGATAGGGGTAATGGTGGATGAATACATAATTTCATCGGACAAGTAATCACATCGGACTAAAAGCGAGGATATTTGCAAATGACCCATCCCCAAGATATCATACATGCCAGGTGGTGTGGAATTCCATATACAGTGGATATTTAATGGTGGCCGTAAAGTTTCAACCAAAATGCAAGATATGTGATCCTTTTGCGCTTACAAATCTGATCTAATACTTAAATCGGAACACCAAACGTATATGTAGAAATATGTCGCACATGGCAATACAAAAATGCATAACCCACAAATGGATTTAGTACACTACTTTGCAGACTACTTCAGTATTTCAGCATACATTAGTCTGACTAAAACTAAGACCGAGCATAAATGTATACATCAGCAGAAAAGTAAAAAAGTAGATATTAGAGTGATTGAGACCTTGAGTTCATGGAAACAAGAGGCGTGAAGATTGATCAAGTGAGACTGTTCAACCGGGGACGTGGATTCGAGCTTGCATCGGACTGAAAATGAGGAAATTGTTTGGAGGATTGATAGAGGAGGGCAGCGTTCGCTGAGTGGGGATATGTGGTGGATTCGAATCTCATTATTCGGGAACTGGAAATCCTGGTTGTCCTTGACTGGGATAGCTTCCAACTCTCCCAAACAGGAATCCCCATGGTAGACCACCGATTTCAACCCTAAACGGCTCATCAGATGTCAATTCAAACCCCCCCAACAAAAAACAAGGAGACTACAACACAAAATGCAGCGAAGATTATACGGGTGTTCTTTTTTTCTGGCGGAATTGTCTGAAGTGTTATCTCTCATACCACTCTGGACCTTCCCTAACTCTCTCCCTCTCTCTCTCTCTCTCTCTCTGTCTCTCTGCCTACGGTTTTCAAACAACAAAGTAGGTCAGCTTTATATAGAGAGAAGCGGACGGATCGGCCGTCGGTTATATATAGCGTTGGATTTGGATGAATTTACGGTCATGCCCTCCTCTCATGTCCGTACGGATATTTGGCATGCGGAGGCAAGGAAGAACAATTATAATTGAGCTCTGCTACGCGCAGAGACAATTCGCAGAGAATCACGCAGAGACAAATGCGTTTGGCCCCAAATTCGCCCCTACGAATCCAAAAGTAATATTTATCGATATCCACTGGAGTTGATTTTTTACAGGGCTCCATAAAATAATATTCAAAAATTTATAGATATTTTTCTAGATTTTTTCGGGACCCGAAATGGGGCCAAACGCATTTGTCTCTGCGTGGTTCTCTGCAGATTGTCTCTGCTGTTAGTATTTTTGAATTATAATAGGGCACCGCTATTCGCAGCCCAGTTCCTGCTACCCACAGCTGATTAAAACTTTTATCAATTATGGACAAAAATGTCCTTGTGTAGTTTGACAATTATACCCTTAAGACCTCATGTTATTTGACTATTTTACCCCCTAAGAATATTACATACAACCACATTCCTCCATTTGATTTCCCTAATTTTCCCTCCCCATTCTTCTTTAGAGAGCGACGTCTCCTCCCTTCCCATTCAAACTCCTCCATTTTCAACTCCTACCCAACTCCCACCACCCACCAGCAAGCCCCTCCCAGCCAACCTTGCCTGTCTTCTTCCCCTCCTCTTCCTCTTAAACTTTCAATGAAAACTTTGATTGTTTCCTCTCCCTCCATTAATATCCGAATATTGTCAACATTTTTGAACTTTTATATCCGAATTTGGTTCCAATTTTCAAATGTTAATATCCAAATGAAACTGCAGAGAATCCTACGTTTACCTGGTTTGTCTTTGAGTGTTACATGGTAACACTTCAACACTTGGTAGTTATGTAGGACCATCGAGTATACCTACTTCCACTGGAGCATTTATCATGTGCAATCTTATATTATGGGCTATAATTTTTTTTAAATGTGTGTAGGTTTTTCCATCCGATGAAATGTTGGTAGATTGGATAAGATGCATTGGTAAATAACACGGGTTTATCATTGTGATTAAGGGCTCTGAGAAATGTATTAAAAATCGCACACCTAGGATGAGGTTTTCATGTGAAAGGAGCGGTAAGTATAGACTGTTTGTGAAGAAGGTTGATGGGGAGGAGGTAGCTGTGAAGAAGAGAGTGTGGTCCACGGGCATCAAAAAATGTGAATGCCCATTTGAATTGAAAGATGTAAAAGGCAATGATGGTCCACAGGCACCAATATGGCAGGTATTCTTAAAGTTGGGTTCCCCTATGCCTGCCAATAGCTCGCAATTGGAAAAGACATCGTCTTTCTATCGCTAAAAATTGGGATGTAGCACATGTTGCGGCCATTCAGAAGTCCAACGAGATCATCGGTGTTGACGTAGCAACAAAGGAGGTCATCAATGTGAATTAGGCATTTTAGATTCAGAAACGATTTAATGTATTCTATTATATAATGTGTTGTAATGTTATGAAAATTAGATGATTTCTTCACATGTAGTTTTCAAATCGTCAAGGGAACTCTTATGTTGTATTTCTATTTGTAAACTCATAGTTGTCAAGTTTATGACATTCTGTTCGAAAATTAAAATCCAAGTAATGGTATAAAAATCAGATATTAAAGTCCGAACATGGGTACAAATTTAAGATATTATTCTCTGAAATTATTAATCCAATTCGAATATTAGTATCCGATTGGTGTCATTCTATCTCATAGTTCTCATTCTGTTCGGAAATTAAAATCCAAGTAATGGTATACAAATCAGATATTAAAGTCCAAAACTTGTTATAGATTTCGGATATTTATTTCCGAAATTAATAGTACCAGAATGAATGGGTTGTTATAGACGAAAAGAGTGTGGATATTAAAATGGGAGTTTGAAAATCAACTCTCTTATTTATTATTGGTTAAAATGGGCTGTAATTCTTCCTCGTATAATGTGCCAACATGAAAATAAATATTTGTAGGAATTTTATTCCTTGTAAACCGTGTTCGCATCCAAAAATTCAATGATGCCTGGCATTTTTCAATGACAAGACTATTCAATGACACTTCAAATTCTTTCAAATAATGCAGCGGATGCCACCTCTTCACAAAAGTGAAAGCTATTCGTCTCTGGATGCCACCTCTCCACAAAGGCAGACAGTAACACTTTGTTGCAGTATGAAGAAATAATCTGAGAAAGAGAAAACAACCCTGAACGTCTAACCCTCATAAGTAATCTCTCATTTGCCTCCGCTACTGACCACTTCTTCAAATTACATCCATGCGAGTGCAGTTTTAACAACGATTGCTCCCTACCATTCTAAATATCAGCAGCAACATGGTTCCTAAAATCATCTAACAAAGTCCGATCTTGTGGACCAACTGCCTGATCGTCTACCTCCTCTTGTCTCGCCTGACGCCCTCTCCCTCGTCCTCTCCCTTGTGTCGTTTCTTGTATATTGCAAACAATAGTTTAGTCTAACAAATGAATTATAAATAAACATAAATGAAAAATTCTAGAGTAGTAGTAGTAGTAGTTGAGTGAAATATATCTATCCAATTCAAAGCTAGAAATACAAAATCGTATTCTAACTTTCATGTACCTCATCCTCCTGTTGATCGAACTCATGCTCATCCTCCCGTACATCAGCATGTGGCTCATCCTCCCGTAGAATAGCATGTGGCTCATCCTCCCTTATATTAGCATGTGGCTCATCCTCACAAATTTCAACATGTGGCTCATCCTCCAGTACATTAGCATGTGGCTCATCCTCCCATACATCAGCACGTGGATATTAAAATCCAAATGAGGCAATAAATTTTGGATTCACTTTTTGGCAACCAAGCAAATAATAACTCTTAAACATTAGGAATAAAAAGAAGAAAATAAAAATCCAAGAACCTACTCTTTTTCCCTTTTCTTGAAACATACAAAAACAATCTTTCTTAAGCCTAAACCGACAACACCACTTAAGATTGCCCCACTTTTTTATAACTCTCTTTGTCCAACTGCCATGGGAAATCGAAAATCTATTGATGGTAAAGGTGAAATTTCATCTGTCCGGCTAAATTGATATGTCCTTTTCCCAGGTTCTTTCCCCTTCTCTCTACCCTGAAAAAGAAGTTGAGGTACAAGATCGCCAATCTCATCATTATATACGCCTCATATCAGAGTCATAAGGTAGAATCGATATGCCTTGACTTCTTTTTCAGGGTAGATATCCCTATTCTTCACAATTTCTGACAGTTTACCCACAAAACTATTTCGATTTATAGTTCTCAAGGATTTCATGAAATCGAATTCATATAGACTAATTACATTACCTACAACACATACTCTATCAAGATATTCATTCCATTTAATTCGACAGCCTAAGGAATTATCCATTCCGTCAGTGATAATGCTGAAGAACATAAAAAACCTACTCAGCACCCATAATTTCTTAAGAAACAAGAAGCGAAAGGATATAGATAACGTAGAGCAAATAGAATAGTTAGAATTAACTTATAAGCATGCTTATATTGGATCCACATGTATTACCAATTCAACCTTTATACCCATGGAATGTTACAAGACCTTGCATTAAGCTCTGTGATGCGTATCATGTTCCATTCTAGTTATCTATAGCAAGCACTTATTTAGAACATAATAAATATAGTTGAATGGTGCCTACAAGAGTAAAGACAGATAGACTCTTAGCGAATGCTTGATAAGAAAGATGCATGCACAAACAAACAAGCGAGTAGCCACAAACAGAAGGATATCTTGACTAAAGGAGGGACATGTAGTCCGGATAAGGAAAGATTTGTATTTTCTGCATTATTTGCGGATGTTCATCTTCTACTGGATAGACCGCGAGATTTCCAATAAGTTTCTGTTCGTAGAAGATGAGTTTGATAAATTGGATCAATACTAGGATTGGTTCAAAAAATCGCTAATTTGATTGAAGATGAACATCTGAATAGAGGGCAAACAATCAGACTTTAATATCCGAAACTGTTGAAAACAATCGGACTCTAATGTTCGATTAAATTTGAAATACACGAAATAGCAGTAAAGGTCAATCCGATTCTTGATTTGATTCACGATTTGACAACTATGGTTAGAACACATGAATTAAAGATAGGAGAATCGAATACTAATTTCTGAATAAAGATAAGTAAGTCGGATTCTAATAACCGAAATAGAGAGGACTAAATTGGACTGTAATGTCCGAATGTGGTATAAACTTTTGGATATTAAAATCCGAATGATGAAATAAATTTTTGAAATTAAATTCTTAATGAGCTAACAATTCAACTTTTATAGTATTCGAATAGGGGCAAATCAAAATTAAAATCCGAATGAGGCAATCAATTTCAGATATGAAAATCCGAATATGGGGCAAACAATCAGACTTTAATATCTGAAAATTGTGGAAAACAATCGGACTCTAATGTTCGATTAAATTTGAAATACATGAAATAGTAGTACGTACGTACTGTGGGTTTCTCAAGAAAAATTCAAACGAAAATAAAAAAATCTCATAATTAGAAGATTCAAAATTTTACTGATGTTCAATTTCGAAATCATTGGTGATGCCAGGGTGTTGTGCTTTCTTCTCACACCTCCTTCGCCTCAAAGTTATGCTGCTGTTGTGGTGTGGTAGGAGTGGTGTTGTGGTGGTGATTGGGGAGCAGAAGAAATGGTGGAACAGAGAGACAGACAGATGGGGTGGGTATGGTGTGTTGTGGTGGGAGTGGTGACCGGTGAGAGGAGGGTTGTTTTAGTGTGGTGGGTGGTGGCGATAATGGTGGGTGGTGGCGTTGTGGGGTGAGGAGAACCAAAAGGAATGGGAGGAGAGAGGGAGACCTAGGTTAGAGAAAACGGACAGGGGAAAGAGAGAGAGGTGTTGGGATATTTGAGTATGTTGGGTTGTATGTATAATGTATACAAGGGCAAAAATGGGAGTTCAGGGATATTTTTTTGTTGTAAGTAGCAAATCCTTATAAGGTGCTGGTTTGTAGGTAGCAATTGGCTACGGGTAGCAAGAACTGAGCTGCGAATAGTAGTGACCTTATAATAACCACACACTTACACAAACACTTTACACACAAATTCGCATCTTTTGTTGGGTTCCACATACACTTGAGGTATAGTGTGTGTGAGCCCCAATATAAATGTAAGTGAGTTTGTTCAAACGTTTATGATTGTAGAATAATTGGGTATGAAAATAAGGGATCTTCCCAGCCGGTCCAACCAGAGTCTATTGTTTCACACCAAGTCCTTGCGCACTTGGTGCACATAATCAATTTTCCATGGGATCCTGTCCTCACGCGCTTTGTCTCTTTCTTCCTTTTCTGTTTCCACACATGTACAAGCACAAGGCACAACTCTCCTTCTCTCTCCTCTCTCCTACATCACACGCACACTCCTCTCTCCGTCTCTCACCCCTCTTTCTTCCATTACTCTCTATCTTTCTCCTCTCTCCATATATTTAAACTTAAAATTTTATGATGCTTATAACTTTTTTTGATATGTCTATTTTGAAATGAACTCGTAGAGATGTAACTAATAAGACTATTGAATATAAAATAATCAAAAATTAAATTTTTTTTTCTTTTTACTGTTTGTTTTATTTATCTAAATTCACAAATAACAGTGTTAATTAAATATGTAAAAATAATAATTGAGCCTCAGTTAAAAATTATACGTGTTAAATAGATAATTAATAGTGTTAATTTTTGTTTAGATTAACAATTAACAGTGTTAATTTTTTCTAAATTCATAATTGACAATGTTATATATATAATCAACATTGCAAATTCATATTTGACATTGTTTATTTGACAATTCAAGGTGTAAAACAAAAACATAAAAAAACTAGACATAAAAAATCAACTTTTTTTTTCCTACAAATAATTTTATATTCAATATTAGTCTTGTTTATTACATCTCTCTGAGTACATTTCAAATATATAAATTTTATAAAAACTAAACATTTGCAAAAATAGTTATAAGCCTTGCAAGATTTTAAATAAAAAAGGTAAGACTAGGAGAGAGAGAGTGAGTGTGTCACGCTCTCAATTTTTAACAAAATAAAGATAACATTTCTAAATGAAAATCCATCGCAAATATACATTATAATACCCCAAAAGCTTTCCCATAATCCACCAAGAATACAATCGAGTTTAAAAGTTTACAATAATGGCACTCCAACCTCAAATTCTTAAACAATAATCCAAAGAGAGCAAATTTAAAGATTTTATGTTCATAAGTCAAAGAATATAATTGAAATTACGATTACATCTTCAAAAGGATTTTACAAAAGATGCCATAGTAATTTCTCCGTATGCTTTCAAAAGTATAGTCAAATGCACATCGAGCACTCCATGTCAATGTCCCTGAGAGGTACCTGAAATTAATAATAGGTTGAGTTACACTAACCCAGTAAAGAAATATATACTCAAGCTATGTACAAATGGAATGATAGATGCACCGGAAAGAACATAAGCACTGACAGGTTTCCCACAAGGGCAAGAGAAAGAATATAAGATCTAAAAACCAACACCGTTCATATACAAGCAGCTTAACAATCCCTAAAGTTCCCCAATTTCATTATGTCATGTGTTTCGATATCATTTTCGGGCATTAAAGACCCCGTGCATCCGTATTCATTTCGGCATCACAATTTAAAGTGAGTCCGTGGCTTTCTAGTGCACTTCCGGGTATTAGGGACCCCGTGCGTCCCATTTCCGGCATCACATCATAAGGTGGATCCGTGGCTTTCTTCATATAGTTCTATTGTTCTCACTTATACTATTCGCTTCACATTTCTTAATAACATCATGCTCCACATACAATTAGTTAGTAACATTCATCATAACATGCCACACTGTCCACATAAACGTTTACATGCAAAGATGATGAACGGACACCACACACACATTGAATTCGACACGTTTCCTTCTTACAACGAGAGCCAAATGATATGGAAATGATCAATAAGTCCTTTGAGTACGAGCAATCAAACTTAGAGGTGATTTGAAGACGTTTAGAAGGTGTTAGAAGTGATTGGGAATCAAAATAATCGAAGTGGGAACAACGTGGGAAAAACTGTCCCATAAGCTCCTGGTTTCGATACAACATAAAAGTTGTATCGATAAAGCAATCAAATTAGAATTTCTGATGCTACTGGATTTAGGATAAGGAAATGGTATCGATAAAGCAAAAAACTTGTATTGATACGGCGATGTTACGAGCAGCGATTTCTGTAGATTTTTAAGGATTAACCCAACAACAAAACACAACAATCTAGGGCACGAACAAGGCACAAAATCATCACAAAAACACATAGATAGAGCAAGAAATCCCTACCTCAACTTAAGAGTACGAAACCCAACGAAATTGATCAAGCCCTAGCAATTGAATTCGAAATCCTCCAAGAATACTCCTTTTCGAGCTCTATCCAACGAACCACAAGTTTGAAATCATGTCGAGAGTGGAATGGAGGTTGATTGCCTTGGGTTTTGAGCTTAAAGGGTGGATTTTGGTACGAGAGAGTGAGAGAGAGAGGTGCCGAGACAGAGGGAGAGGCGTCGGGGGAGAGAGATAGGAGATGGGAGATTTATCTCCTACAACACACACACATACACCCCTTATATATTAGCATATATGTAAATTGCACAAACACTCATTCAAATAACAATCCTAACACATTAACCCCACATCAAATAATTCAATAAATCCCTCATTTATTCCATATTCCAACATTAATCAAGCCTTTAAACAAATTCCAAACATACGGGTCTCTACATCTTACCTCCTCAAAGAAATTTCGTCTTCGAAATTTGTTAACCATAATCAATCAAAATTTGCATCACATAAACACGTCCAAGTTACAACAACAATCATTATGCAATAATGGTAATTACTTAAAACTTAGACACTCACATTGGTTTCTATGCCGGAAACAAGTGTGGATATTTCTCTCTAACCTCGTCTTCTCATTCCCAAGTCGACTCTTCCTTACCTTGGTTACTCCATAAGATTCGCACTAACGGTATCGTCTTACTCCTCAACACTTGATTGCGAGAATCTAGGATACATATCGGTTCCTCCTCATAAGATGCATCGGCTTCCAACTCTAGTTTGGAACACTCTAAGACATGAGAGGGATCTAGTTCGTATTTCCTCAACATCGACACGTGGAACACATCATGCACTCCCGAAAGTTTTGGTGGCAAAGCAAGCGATACACGACTTCCCCAATCTTCTCGATGATGTTAAACGGCCCGATATAATGCGGTGAAAGCTTCCCCTTTTTTCTAAAATGAGACAAACCCCGACATGGTGATACCTTAAGAAATACATGATCCCACTCTGCAAACGATAACGGTCGGCGACGACGATCGGCATAGTTTTTCTGTTTACTTTGCGCGGTCAACAATCTTTGACGAATCACTTTAACTTGTTCGATCGTTCTCTCTTGAGCTTCCAAAAGGCGTTGGCGAATTGCTTTCACGCTCTCGGAGGTCTCCTTAATCATATCCGGCCCAACTAACATAGTCTAGCCTAATTCGGTCCAACACACGGGTGATTTACACGGTCTTCCGTACAAAGCTTCGTACGGTGCCTTTTCAATACTCGATTGACAACTATTATTATACGCGAATTCGACTAACGGCAAACGATCTTCCCAACTACCCCAGAAATCCATGACACAAGCCCGAAGCATATCCTCAAAAATCTGAATCGTCCGCTTGGATTGCCCATTCGTTTGAGTATGATATGCAGTGCTAAACAAAAGATTGGTGCGAAGAGCTGCTTGTAAACTCTACCAAAAGCGCGCGGTAAATCTCGAATCTCAATCGGATACAATAGAATCAGGGATTCCATGACGACAGATAATCTCTCGAATGTACAAACGATTAAGTGTGTCAATTGAATCGGTAACTTGAATAGGTAAGAAATGAGCGGTTTTGGTTAAACAATCCATAATCAACCATATAACATCATGCCCCCTCTGCGGTAAACCCGTTACGAAATCCATGGTCACATTCTCCCATTTCCACTCGGCCACTGGTAATGGTTGTAACTCTCCTGTGGGTCATTGTTGTTCGGCTTTCACTTGTTTGCACGTGAGGCACTTAGACACGAAAATAACGACATCTCTCTTCATTCCGGACCACCAAAATTGCCTACGCAAATCGTGATACATTTTCATTCCTCTCGCATGAATGGCTTACGAAGAATGATGGAACTCTCGCAAGATTTCTTCCCGACACGAAACAGGTACGAACAACTTCCCTTGATAATGTAAGCCTCAATTGGCGTGAATCATCCATCTTTCTTGAGCATTTCCACTAAGGAACTTGGCACGAAGCCCTTCCGCTTCCTCATCGTGTTGTTGCGCTTCAATGACTCGACTCGATAGAGTAGATTGAACGGTCAAATTACACCAAGTAACTCCATCCCGAACTTCCTCAAGATGCATGGCATAAAAGCCCAAATCGTTCATCATTTTCCCCTTGTGAATTGCTAGACTCGTAAGATGTGTCGGCATTCTACTTAATGCGTCGGGCTACCACATTTGCCTTCCCCGGATGATATTGCAAATCAAAGTCGTAGTCCTCTAAGTGTTCCATCCAATGTCGTTGTCGCAAGTTAAGTTCGTTTTAGGAGAAAAGGTATTTAAGACTCTTATGATCGAAAAAGACCTCAAATCTCTCATCGTACAAGTAATGATGCCAACTCTTCAATGCAAAGACGACGACTGCAAGTTCTAAGTCGTGCGTAGGATAATTCCACTCGTGAGTTTTCAATTACCGCAACCCATATGCTACCACTCGCCTCAATTGCATCAAAACGCACCCAAGCCCTTCTTTCGAAGCATCACAATAAACAGAGTAGCCAACCCCACGTTCGAGCACAATCAAAACCGGCGTGGTATTAAATTCCTTCTTCAATTCTTCGAATGCCAACTCGCATGTGTCACTCCAAATAAAACGTGTCTCTTTCTGTGTCAACCTAGTCATAGGTGGCACTAGACGTGAAAAGTCTTGGACAAAACGACGATAGTATCCGGCTAAACCCAAGAAGCTACGGATTTCGAACACATTCTTCTATCGTTACCAATTCATAACGGACTCTACCTTCCCCGGATCAATGGACACTCCACCCTTTGAAACCACATGACCCAAGAATTTGACATTGGATAGCCAAAACTTGCACTTACTAAGCTTAGCGTACAAGTGATGCTCTCTTAAGAGTTCAAGAACGATAGTGAGATAAGATTGGTGTTTCTCCTTTGAAGGTGAGTATATGATAATATCGTCTATAAAGACAACCACGAAACGATCGAGATAGGCATGAAAGATACGATTCATTAAGTCCATGAACGTTGCCGGCACATTCGTCAACCTTAAGGCATAAATACAAACTCATAGTGGCCATAATGAGTACGGAAAATGATTTTTGGAATATCCTCTCTTTGGACTCTTAACTGGTGATAATCGGACCTTAAATCGATCTTAGAGAAACAAGTCGTACCCCGGAGTTGATCAAACAAGTCGTCGATTCTAGGCATAGGATACTTATTCTTAATGGTAACACAGTTGAGCTTACGGTAATCGATACATAAACGGAGTGAACCATCTTTCTTCCGTGCAAAAAGTGGCAGTGCTCCCCACGGAGATGTGCTCAGACGGATAAACCCCAATTTTCCAACTCTTGCAATTGAACCTTTAATTACCTCAGTTTGGCAAGAGCGAAATGATAAAGAGGTATGAAGATTGGCGCAGTACCGAGAAGTAACTCGATAGTGAACTCAACTTCTCTCTCGGGAGGTAAACTGGGTAATTCCTCCAAAAACACATCCGGGAAATCACAAACAACAAGGGGCAACTCCCCACGCACAAACACATCCTCATCTAGAGTCAAACTCGCCAACAAAGAATAAACGAACTCCCGCTCTCGAGACCCACACAGATATGGCTCTAACGGTTCCTGACGTTCCCCGAAGAACTCAGAGCAAGCACTATTAGGTGGACAAATGTGAACTCGACGCTTGAAACAATCAATGGTGGCATGAAACATAGATAACCAATCCATTCCTAGAATAAGATCAAAGCCTGACATTTCCAATACAATAAAATCAAAGGTGAAATGACTATCATGAATAAGTAGTTCACAATCTCGACAGATTCGATCTAAAGGCGTTCTACCCCTAAGGGTGTCTTAACAAACAACGGTGGACTCAGACTTTCAGTTTCAAACTCCAAGGCACATACAAATGATGCAGTAATAAATGAATGAGATACTCCAGAATCAAAGAGTACTTTCGCAAAGGAATTGAACAAAAAAAAAATGTACCCCTCACAACCGAAGCCTCTAGAGCCTGAGAAGTGATAGGAGGTGGTGTAATAGCAGAAGTGATAGTAAATACCCTACCCTAAGTAGTCTGACTCTGAACAAATCCTCACCTTTGCCCCTCTGCCTGAGAAGGAGTAGAAGAACTCGCACCCCTTTAATTCTGAGAGCCCTGAATGGTAGTGGTTTTACGGAAATGTGGTTGTTGCTGCCTCGTGTACACCTGAACGATTGTTGGCCAAACCCATGTCCTGACCCCAGTTGCTGCATGGAACCTGACTCACGACGAGTGCCTCCTCCCTTATGAGGACAAACCCTAGCAAGATGGCTAAACTCGCCACACAAAAAACACGCTTTCGCATGGCGATCCGCATGAAAATGGCTCGACTGACCACAACGGTGACATGTAGCTACTGGCCTAGAATGAGCTCCTCGAACCTTAGAAGAAACGATCGATGCCCTAACACTCGATTGACTCTGAGTAGCAGAAGATGTTTCCCTAGATCGCTTCTTCCCTTGACTCCCGAAAGTTCCCGAAAAAGAACTCCCGGTAAAGGCCGGTTGCCAAGGTTCCCAAACTCCCCTATTCCTCTATGCTTCCCTTGTTATCTTAATACTCCTCGCATACTCAACAACTTCAGCATCTTATGTCTTGCGTTGCACCATTACCATCATCCTCATAGTGTTATGTAACCCCTTTTCAAATCGCCTACACTTTCTCTCCTCTGTTGCTACTAACTTTGGAGCGAATTGGGACAAGGATTGAAACCTTAGTGCATACTATTTCCCTACTCAAGCTTCTCAAATTGTTCCCTCAACTGATCACAGGAAGACTCCGAAAAGTATTGATCCTCATAAAATGTCTCAAACTCGGCCCATGTCTTATTCTCCACATCTGGCTCTTTCGCTTAAGCTGCGGTCCTAGCCACCCTCTTCGCATCCTTCCTACTTTGTAGAATGGACTCCTAGCACTCATCAGCCTCTCTGGTAAGTTGAACGCCACAATACTCACCCGTAGGTCATCTTCGGTAATCTTAAGAGCGTTAAAGAGCTTGCACATTTGCGCTAGCTAGTGATCGGCCATAAGGGGATCACTACTCGACCCATCGAACATCGGTGGGTTCTTATAGCTGAACTCTCGCATGGCTACTAAAGTTCGACTGTCCGCATTATCCCTAGGAGGTGGTTGCAAAAGATTAGCTGCTGCAAGTGCTGCGACAATATCCCTAGCAAGCGGATTAGGGACACGCTGAATTTCTATTTTCGGTCTGGCCCCCGACTCCTGATTCCAACTTGGGTTCTCCCCATGTTGGCTAGCCTCATCCTCTAACGGTATCGCATGACCACGACCACCCCGATTTCCAGCCCTACCTCGCCTTTCACGTAGTCTCAGAGGCATTGTACTACAATGATTAAGAAAGAAAACTATCAACCATAGCATTATCTCTATGAGGTCAAAGCCCTGAACTTCCCTACATGGGTTAACAACTCTACGTCAGTCTACAATAACATAAATGCAATGCCACATAGTTCCATGAATGTCAATCACACAAGCACACAAATGTCATGTAAGGAATGCAATAATTTTTGAACCCATGAGACTAAGTCCCCACACGGTCTCTAGGTATTCTAAACCTATGCTCTGATACCAAGTTGTCACGCCCTCAATTTTTAACAAAATAAAGATAACATTTATAAATGAAAATCCATCGCGAATATACATCATAATACCCCAAAAGCTTTCCCATAATCCACCAAGAGTACGATTGAGTTTAAAAGTTTACAATAATGGCACTCTGGCCCCAAATTCTTAGACAATAATCCAAACAGAGTGAATTTAGAGATTACGTGTTCATAAATCAAAGAATATAATTGGAATTACGATTACATCTTCAAATTTTTTTTTACAAAAGATGCCATAGTAATACCTCTGTGTTAGCTTTCAAAAGTATGGTCAAATGCACATCAAGCACTCCATGTCAATGTCCCTGAGAGGTACCTGAAATTAATAATAGGTTGAGCTACACTAGCTCAGTAAAGAAAAATATATGCTCAAGATATATACAAATGGGATGATAGATGCATCGGAAAGAACATAAACAACGACAAATTTCCCACAAGGACAAGAGCAAGAATATAAGATCTCGAAACCAACACTGTTCATATACAAGTAGGTTAACAATCCCTAAAGTTCCCCAATTTCATTATTGCACGTGTTTCGATCTCATTTCCGAGCATTAAGGACCCCGTGCATCTGTATTCATTCCGGCATCACACTTTAAAGTGGATCCGTGGCTTTCTAGTGCACTTCCAGGCATTAGGGACCCCGTGCGTCCCATTTCCGACATCACACCATAAGGTGGATCCGTTGCTTTCTTCATATAGTTTTATTGTTCTCAATTATGCTATTCATTTCACATTCTTAATATCATCATGCTCCACATACAACTAGTTCGTAACATTCATCATAACATGCCACACTATCCACATAAACGTTTACATGCAAAGATGATGAACGGACACCACACCTACATTGAATTCGACATGTTTCTTTCTTACAACGAGGGCCAAAGGAGATAGAAATGATCAACGAGTCCTTTGAGTATGAGCAATAAAGCTTAGAGGTTGTTTGAAGATGTTTAGAAGGTGTTAGAAGTGATCAAGAATCAAAATAATCAAAGTGGGAACAACGTGGGCAAAATTGTCCCATAAGCTCCTGGTATTGATATAACGAAAAAATTGTATCGATACAACAATTAAATCAAAATTTCTGATGCTACTGGATTCAGCATAAGGAAATGGTATTGATATAGCAAAACGCTTGTATCGATACGGTGACGTTACTAGTAGCGATTTCTACAGATTTTCAAGGATCAACCTAACAACAAAATACAACAATCTAGCGCACGAACAAAGCACAAAATTATTACAGAAACACATAGATAGAGCAAGAAATCCCTACCTCAACTTAGAGAATGAAACCCAACGAGATTGATCAAGCCCTAGCTTTTGAATTCGAAATCCTCCAAGAATACTCCTCTCCGAGCTCTATCCAACGAACCACAAGCTTGAAATCACATCTAAAGAGTGGAATGGAGGTTGATTGCTATGGGTTTTGAGCTTAAAGGGTGGGTTTTGGTATATGAGAGAAAGAGAGAGAGAGCGACGTGCTCAGAGAGAGGGAGAGGCGTCGGGAGAGAGAGATAGGAGATGGGAGATTTATCTCCTATAACACCCCCCCTATATACTAGCATATATGTAAATTGCATAAATACTCCTTCAAATAACAATCCTAACACATTAACCCCAAATCAAATAATTCAATAAATCTCTCATTTATTCCATATTCCAACATTAATCAAGCCTTTAAACAAATTTCAAAAATACGAATCTCTACAGAGTGTGTGGTGATTGGTAAGGGCAGAAGAGAGAGGAGAGAGAGAGAACGGTGTGCACATGCACATGGCATGAGAAGAGAGAGAGAGACGGAAAGCAAAAGAATGGCGCGTGTGGGATTCTTTTTGTAAAGACCTAGTGGGCTATTAGACTTATTTGAAAAAGATTCCAGGGATTATGAAATTGAAAATTGGGACCAGCCCAGCATTTTCTCAAGGAAATACTCAATGCCCTTTGCCCTGTGCCCATTTTCAATAGGATTTTGGTTGGGGCTCAAAATTAAGGAGGCATTTCCGCTAACCAATAACATATGAACAATTTCTTGTTATTTAAAAATAGACCTCATTACAATAGGTGTGCACATCAGGCCGCCCATCCTACCCAACCCAGCCCGCTTTTTAAGTAGGCCTAATTAAAACAGTCTTGGAAAAAAAAAACTAAAACTCGAGTTAAAACCCCATTTAAAGAAAAAATAAAAAACATACCAAGTCAAAAACAGGTTCTAACTTCTTCTTTGCTTTGATGGTATTGTCACACGCGAATATGTGGTCCCATTATCACAACTTGTGTGAGATATCAGAGAAAGTCTAACACTCCCCATCATGTGCAGACTGGAAACACAATGAAGCTGAAGGTGAATAGCTCTCCTCACGTGGTTGAGTCTCCAGAGGCCGAGTAAAATCTTTTGGTCTCCTCAATTCATACCTCCACGTGCATCTAGGCTGCATGTGAGGGGAAGTGTTAGACTTTATCCCACATCACTTATCTAAACCACTCAAGCTTGGTTAATAAATTCCAGAGGCTACTTCTATTGTTGTCAATTGGTCTTAAGTTGGAACTCTCCAAAAAAATCTAATATGGTATCAGAGCTAGGTTCTGGATGACATCACCTCATGTGGTCGAGTCTCCGGCACTCAAGTTAAATCTCCTGGTGTGCACGTGATGGGAAGTGTTAAAATTTATTTCATATCTCTCATCTAAACCATCCAAACTTGGTTAATAAAATCTAGAGATTACTCCACCTATAGCCAATTAGTTTTAGATTGAAACCCTCCAAGAAATCTAACATGGTATCAGAGTTATTATGATTATTAAGTTTAATCAACTGTGCAGAATAGTAAAAGTACTTTATTTGTTAATTTTGAATTAAAGGTAATATATTGTGAGAGAATGACATGTGTCGTACTTTAAAAATAAGAACCTTAACGGAACGGTACATCAAACTTGCTCTTAAATATCCAGAACCCAAAGAAAATATATAAAAAATACCAAAAAGGGGAAAGAAAAAAAAAGGAAATAAATTTGCAGCACATATACATGAGATGCGGGCAGCCATTTTCACCACTTTTATTTAGTTATGAAAATTCAAATACAACTGTGCAGCCACGTTGAGCCTACCAAAAATTTATAGATGATGGTGGAAAGAATACTAGCAGCTTCAAAAGTGCATGTCATTTTCCAGGCGTCGATCAATGTAATTAAATGATCACAAGCAATCTTTTAAATATTAGGTTACACAGCGGCATTGATAATACGGCGACATAAGCAAAACTCTGAACTGGATGTCTATAATCCGATGTGTAGGTATCTGCCGATGAGAATAAATTCTTTACACTGCCGATGTAAACATTTGTTTCCTCCAAATTAATTGCATTGCGCCACGTTGCCATGTTTTATTAATTGGGACACTATTTTGACACGTGTTGCAATGCAATTAATTTGGAGGAAACAAATGTTTACACCGGCGGTGTAAAGAATTTATTCTCTCTGCCGGATAATTGAAACATTGTCACAAGTTGAAAGTTTGGCAAATTCTCACCTAGGAAGCATTTGTGTCTCACTTTGATCATATATTTCCGAATGAATTGAAGTTACAGAAGGATTTACCAATTGCTTGCCTTTGTTTCCGGAAGATGAGGACTCCGCCGAACTACCACCAACTAGGGTCCGAGAGGTACGTGACCTATACACCCCCGGCTCAGTCAGTAACTTCTCATTTAGGTTGACCTCTTTCGAAAGCATCACCACCACTTGCTTCATGTCTGGTCTTTGGTGGGAAGCAGCTTGGGTGCAGAAAAGCGCAACTTTGATGAACCGCATTACCTCCTTTTCTGGGTATTCACCCAGTTCAGGATCAACAATGTCTAGAAGCCTCCCTTCTTCTCTCAACTTCCATGTCTGTCAAAACATTTTTTCCCTCAATCAAAATATGGAGTGAAAGATTGGTAAATCATATCTGGCCGTGAAGGGAGATGCAACGTTGCAGTGAGTTGATATTGCAGTGCCTCAGGACCACTTTCTTAAGAATTTGGACAATATGTATATCATCATCCTTTCACTTTCAGTTCAAAATTTTATGATACTCAACTATAAAAATATCCAGTCCCAGTTCAGACAGACGGATTACACCTTTAGCCAGTGTGTGAAGCTAAACATCTTAACCCCGCAAGAAGTTAATTTTGGACAAAATACAAATCTGTAGGTTAAACCTTGCCAGCCTCAGAAATTGCATAATTTTAACAAAGTGAGGTAATTTCTCCAGCTATATCGGATTCTACCATAAAAGTCTTGTGATGAGAACATAAAACTCTTGGATCTTTTAAATGCCACTCCAACCCAAGCAATATCATTTTCCTCTCTTTTCCCTGTTTTCTACAAAATCAAAGAAACAATTCATAAATTTGCAGCAGCTCAAAAACCTACCCATTCAACCAGAACCAACAGATCCTCTCCGAATGCTGCTTTACTACTACTTCTGCCACTTATTACTTCAAGTACGAGTACTCCAAAACTGTATACATCTGCCTTTTTTGTAAGCTATCCTAACAAGGCATACTCGGGAGCTAGGTATCCCCTGCAGAACATAAAAGGTGAAAATTTATTTTCATAGTGGAAGCAACAAAAAGAAAAAGAGAGAGATGACAAAGGCAACTCAGCACTCTCGCTCCTCTAGTACCTTCACCACCACCATGTCCAAGAAACCAATACCCCATCGGTTATGGTAGGGAAGAGACTGGAAGAGTGAGAAAAATTGGAATTTAAATTCTGGTTTATGTGTTGGAACTCAAAATTAAGTTGTAAAAATTGGAAGAGAACTGTCATGAAATTAAACTCTTTCTGGTTAGTTGCTCATAAGGTTGTAAATATGAGCCTTCTACCTACACCACTTATCTTTTATGAATAATTGTTTTGACCTTAGCTAAGCTATCCCACATTCTTGAACCTTCTTTGTACCAGATAAGTGTCATTTATAACTTGAATATATGTCCCTAATTTTTCCCATCTAAAAAGTGGAAGAACATGAATTGGCTTGCAGCCCAAAACAAGCCCCTTAAATAGCTTCTCCCTTGCAAAAAAGAGAGAAAATAGAATAAGAAGGTATTACACTTACACTTTCCTCACTTCAATTGTCTAATCTGTTCGAAATAACTTTCACTGGTATAGGTTATCCTTGTTACATCTTGCTCCACCAAAATAGAGCGTGGCCTAATGCTTTTTCAATATGAAGTTAGCTCAATCAATTCTCAACAATATTCACTCTATATGAGTCACAAGCCCTGTATAGATAAGTGACTCGGGTAGCTTACTCAGAAAACATTTAGAATAAATTGCAATGAAAAAGCAAGCTCACACTGTTCCTACCACTCGAGTACTAATATGAGTGACGTTGTCAGGAAAAAGCTTTGCCAGTCCAAAATCTCCTATTTTTGGAAGAAAGCTTCCATCTAGGAGTTTATTGCTGGCCTTTACATCGCGGTGGACAATGTGTGGTTCAGCCTCTTCATGAAGAAATGCAATACCAGAAGCTGTACCCAAACAAATAGCAGCCCTGATAGGCCAATCGAGAGCAACGCGTTTACCTTTTGAACCTGAAATTAATGGGCATAGAAAAACTCGATTATTCATTTAACATGCATGTCTGTGTGTGGCAACAAACTTAATGTGTGGAGACATACTCACAACAATAATCCTATTTCACGTACGCCGATGAATAATGATAGACAATTCATGGAAACAGAATGTATACAAGGAAGCTGATTGCTTTCTTCCTCATATGCCCCGAATCCTGATTGGCAGGCGGTCAATTTAAATTTGTACATGTCATCTATGTAGCACGGATACAACGGAGACACAGGCAGGGATAAGGGACACGGTAATTCTCAAAAAATGGGGACACGGACACAGCAAATTTGTCTCAATACAGAGTATAATTTGTTCAATTATGAAAACATATATTATAACCAATAAATATTTAGGTTAGGATTCCTATAGAATGCAATATCGACCGACGGTGAATGTCTATACTCAAACAAACACATACGGTTTAGACTACACTTTTGCCCTAATACTTTTTAAGTCATAATTTAGTTACCCCAAAGAAGCTTTTAAAAATTATAAAATATCACCCTGGCGTGTCACCCAGCATGTCCCACCATTGAAAATATTATAATTTAATGGACATGCCACGTGGTGTGTCCTATATGTGACCCCGGCGTGTTGCGTCCAACACGGATGCGGCGATCTCTAAGAGTATCAGTGCTTCATAGCATGTCATTGACTTTTTTCTCATCTCATGTTTGGTACTTGTGCTATATTCTTAAGAAACAATTTTATGCAAGCTCCATTTTTCCTTTTTTGTCCTTTACTCAATTCAAACTAAGAAAAAAGTCACCTCTCAACTAATCTCAATACTCTGGGAATTACCAAGTAGAGCATTTGCAAGGCTGTTGTTCTCGAGATATTCGTAGACCAATATCCGATGACTTCCTTCCACACAACAGCCAATCAGTTCAACAAGGTTAGGATGTCGGATGGTTGAAATCATATTAACCTCAGCCAAAAATTCAGTGGTCCCTTGCTTCGATTCAGTGGAAAGACACTTGATGGCTGCATGAGTGCCATCCCTTAAAACTCCCTGAAGTTGTACACAATGATTTCCAATAAGTACCAAATTGCATTAGTAGATAGTACAGGCATCAGAAATCCACTTTTTTAGTGTACTAATATATTCATGTAATTGGCTTGCGTTGTTTCTCTTTTACAAGTGCAAGGAACTATATAGCGAAATGATACAATATAATTTCCTTTTACTTACCCTATAGACAACTCCAAAACCACCTCCACCTATTCTGTATGATGGATGGAAGTCCCTTGTTGCGGATCTCAGTGAATTATAGGAAAAAAGCGTCACATTGCTGGTGGCAATCTCTAACCATGAACAATCACATACAATACAGAAGCATGTCAGGAGATTGTGCAGTAAATTAAGGATGATCTTCAAAAAGATATTTCTGTGACAACAAAAGGGTGAAAGTTAATGCACAAACATGAACCTTACAGAACTTACGGTTAACAAATAGGTTAAGAGAAATCTTTGGCTCGAGAAAAGGTAGGTGACTTTAACATATTATAGAAGCTTGATAGGCTATGATGCACCGACACAGACACAGACACCGAAACCGACACCGGGACACGGGAATTCTAAAAAAATAGGGACATGGACACGGCGGGGTACACGCCACGTGTATATTTATTTATTTATTTATAAATAATTGTAGTTTAGCACCCAAAAATTTTTTAAAGATTATAATTTGGCCTCAAAATTTTTTTTAAAATTACAGTTTGACCTCCCAATTTTTTCAAAAATTACAGTTTGGTCCCAAAATTTTTAAAAAAATTACAGTTTGGCCCCTGTCGTGTCCCCATCGGTGTCCCCAGCCGTGTCCCCGTGAAAAAGTCAAATTAAATTATGGGACACGTCACGTGGCGTGTCCAGTACGTGTCCCCGCAGTGTCCCCGTGTCCGACACTGCGATACCTCGACCTCTAGAGGTGTCGGCTATGTAGCACGGACACGGATACGGACATGGCAATTCTAAAAAAAGGGGACACGGACACGGCGGGGGACACGCCACGTGTATAAATAAATAAATAAATATATATAAATACATATATGGGGCCGGTTCTAGAAACAATACATTTGACAATATTTTTGACAATATATTTTTCGGAGCCTCATGCGAATAATCGGAGCCATTCAATTTGTTTAAAACATGTTTTTAAGGGTTCCCGTAAAAAATCAACTCATTTGAATATCAACAAGGGCTTGATTGACTCATTCAATTTTATCCTATCAAATTTGACAGGAATCAACTAAATGAGCTGATCAAGCCCTTACCGATATCCAAATGCGTTAATTTTTTACGGGACCCCTTAAAAATATGTTTTAAATACATTGAGCGGCTCCGATTATTTGTTTGAAGGTCCCATGCGGGATTTCAAAAAATGCATTGTCAAAAGTATTGTCAAATGTATTGTCTCTAGAACCGTCCCCTACATATATACATATATTTTTTCTTTTTCTTCTGCTGTTGATGAAGACATTTCCTATATGAATGTATAAGATTACCATGATCCAAATAAAGGCATAATTACAGTTTAACCCAAATATTTTTGAATAATTTCATATTAACCCCTTAAAATTAAAAATATATATTACATTTTGACCCCTAGCCGTGTCCCCGGCGTGTCCCTAGCCGTGTCCCCCATAAAAATAAAAAAAAATTATTGAATACGCCACGTGGCGTGTCCAATACGTATTTGGGCGTGTCCCCGTGTCCAATACGTGGACACGGCGCCCTTTTGGAGTGTCGGTGCTACATAGGGTGTCAGTGCTTCATAGCTGATAGGTGAAGGAATGAAAAATTTGATGTTGGCTAATTACCTATTCAACCCATAATTGTATTCCTAAACTAAATATAAAAATAATCCCAACCGTTCCTGATGGTATCCGTAGACTCGAGCTCAATCCATACATAAAGAGGAAGTTTTGAACTCTAAAAATGTCCTTAAGATACATGTTGCCCGAATAAGATTACTGAACTAATCCAACTATTTGAACGAGATTACCAGAGACATTAGGTAGGTAGGTTCTTTTTGTTCATAGTAATCACATTCCCATTCTCACTAAAATTAACGGGGCATTGAAAGACAGGCGCTCAAATGGGATGGCGGAATCTTGAGTATGAATGCGAATCTGATGCCATTTTAGCATGATTCCTACGTTCGGATAAGACCGGGATAGGAATGCGATTCTTGATAACATATTCCATCAAGAATCATACAAAAAACAAAGGAATTGCCATTTCATTTCTTTGCCACACCAAAATTACTAGTGCCACTCCAAGATTCACTATTGCCACACCGAAAATTACTATTGCCACACCGAAAATTACTATTGCCACTCCACAAATTATTATAGCCACACCATTCCATTGCGGATGAGAATGACTATTCGTAAGTACAACCAAACTTACGAATGGAAAGGATCCAATCTCATTTCTTCCAATTCCATTCCAACCTCAATTTCATTCCATTGTCAATTATATTTCATTAAGCCAAACATACCCTATGTGGGAATCTGAACCCTCATTTACCCCATGGTAATCTTAAATTCCTGGGTATTGACTCCAACAAAATTGCAAAATAAATATTTCCTGAATACTGAATTAAACCAAACACTGGATGGAATTACTTCAGGTATTGGAATATTGGGAGCTTTTTTTTTCTTTGGTAAGTGGAGTATTAGAGATTTGTTTCCTTGTAAGTATATTTTCAGTTCTCCCCAAGATCCTAGTCATCCAAACAGAGCCTTAATGAAGTGCCTAGACAATAATAAATCCTGATATTATTAACTCATGTCAACGGCTGCTATAAATTAAAATTTCAGAGACAGCCCAAAAACACACCATTAAAATTCAAATTAAGTAGTCAACAAAATTCAGGCAATAGAAGTTTATAGAAACCCTTATTCCCGTCGAACAACTCTCGAATCTAGCTGATCAAACTGGCCCTTTGATTGCATGCTTACATTTTACAAACCAAAAAAATGAAAAAGATAAAGAGAATCATCAATCATCTCCTGACCTTGTGTTTGCGTCTCAGTCTTCTGTTTACACAAACTGAATGCGCCAAAGCAACTGAAACTCATAGCTTTCGCTCACAACCACTTTGATAAGTCCTTCGCCGCAAAAAAAAAAAAAAAAAAAGAAAACTAAACCCCTAATCATATTTTCGCTCCATTTCAATCCCTACCCAAAAGCGAAACCCTAGGTGGAGCTGAAATGGTGAAGAAATAGATAGGGAATTGGGAAACACCCCCAGTTACCAAAACAGACGTAATTGGATCTAAATATACACACGGTTGGAAACAGTAAGTAGTATTAGTAGATGGGAATTGCTTGATCGAGGTTTTGGGATTTTCACAATTGAGAAAAAGCGCGACCATAGTGGAGCAGAGAGAGAGGGGGAGGGAGAGAGGCTGGTGGGGATGATTTTGACTTGGGGGATTACTTTCTACTTTCTGTTTCTCGTGTGAATGAGTGTAGGACAACAAAGCAATAGTTTCATCCAACGATGCTAAATTTGATCGAGTCTATTTTTGGTACACTTATAGTACTCGACGAGCTCTACGCGATGAACGTCTCCGATCGTTGAACTGATGCCGAAAAAGCCTCACTAAAGACTGTGCAGCACGAAACTGCACAACACAATCTCCACCTCCCACACGTTTACCCACAAACAAACACATAAACATTATACACATACATTCACAAAAGAAGTGGTCACCACACGCATTGCACACACTCACCGAGTCACAGTGAGTATATGTAAATATTTGTGTGTTTGTGTGTAATTGTAACATTCTCCTAGTTTCATAGGGAAACAACCATGACAAGGCCTTTCTTACAATTTTCTTCCCATTACGAGTAGAGAGTATTCCCCGTCCGAATTTAATAGTCTTTGGTTCAATTCTAACTAGATAAAAAATGAGTTACATCTTTAAATTAGTAATAAATTTTATATACAATATGAATCTTATTTGATAGATCTCAATTAGTTCTATAAGACAATGATTTCAAAATTACATAAAACGTTATAAATTACAAGATATAATCTTTTGAAAAGTGACACAAACTCCCAAAAATGACTATTAAATCCGGACGGAAGGAGTATTTTCGAAGCAGCAAAGAAAAAATTATAATCAATTTCCATTATGCCTTTGTTCGTGCTCTCATTCATTAGTTTATAAGTCAGTTTGAAAAGGTTTTTATTTTCAATTTTTTATTTTCATTTTTGATATTTTTTTGAAATAGGTAGCATAAACATGTTAGTTACTGTTTTTGTTCACAAAAATATATAATCAATTTCACTAGTTTACGAAAATTCTAGAAACAAAAAATTTGCATTTTCATTTGTTTTGAAAATACTTTCGGCAGCCCAAAAAACAAATAAACGAAAACTATTATGGTCATCAAACATATTTTTTATTTTTATTTTTTAATAAATAAACAAAAACTCATTTCTTATTTTCATAAACAAAAGACTGACAACTTTACAAAACAATCTTATTTGTATCCTTCCAGTTTTTGCTCTCACAAAATTTTGAAGCCACGAAATTATTTTTGAGTGAATTACACTAAGTCCCCCTCAACTAACCCATATTGTCACTTAACCCCCTCAGACTACAAAATCTGACATTGTACACCCTCTAACTATCCAGAGTTGACACTTAACACCCTTTTGTTAGGTCTCCATAGGAAAAATGCATTGACGGCCGTCTCCAGCCACCGGACGGCTGATCCGAGCTGTCCAAATATTTTAAAAAAATAAACCGAGTGGGCGAGCATGGGAATCAACGGCATCCGAGGTGCGTAGGTGCTCGATCCAAACACCTCATTTAAATTCTTGGGGTGTTTGGATCGAGCACCTACGCACGTCGGATGCCATTGATTCCCGCGTAGGCCCAATCGGTTTTTTTTTTTAAAATTTTTGAACGGCTCGGATCGGCCGTCCGGTGGCCGGAGACAGCAGTCGGTGCATTTTTCCTACGGAGACCTAACAAAAGGGTGTTAAGTGTTAACTTTGGATAGTTAGAGGGTGCACAATGTCGGATTTTGTAGTCTGAGGGGGTTAAGTGAAAATGCGGGTTATTTGAGGGGGGCTTAGTGTAATTTACTCAATATTTTTTGAAAATTAATATTTACATTGTCTTTTTTGTTATTAATACTTCTTTTTTTTTTTGTCTTTTAGAAAAAAAAACACTTTCAGCACTAAAAAATAAAAAGGGAGTGTGAATAACAAAAAAAAGAAATGTGAATATCAATTTCCTATTTTTTTTAAGACGCTAATAAGTAATAATGGCCGCGTCAATCCTAATCTCATCTCCTTACGAATCTCATCCATCTATCATTGTTATCAAATGAGCCTAAATACTTAAATATCTCTCCACATTAAATTACAGATACTCGTTAATTAAATCAAATTACCGACAAATATATTTAATCAATATCTATAATTTCTTGACACAGTCCACTTAGCTTATTCGATATGTTTGATACAAATATTCACCCCTACAAAGTTTGACATAATTGAAACTTATAAGCTTACTAAAAATTAATTAATATCGATCATACATATAATGCAATGATTCAACTCATCAAGACTACTGATCCTAAAAGAATCTCACTCTCTATTAAATCAAAGTTAACAACATTATATATATCGAGGCAGTTTCGGGAACCCCTAAAAAAATCTCTAACAACATTCTCCAAATCTTAATCTTATAGTTTCCGATCAAATTTTTATGATCCGAGCTGCTCAATGTGTTCAGAACGTGATTTTAAGGGTGCCTGCAAAAAATTGGCAAAAAAAAAAAACCAAGAAAGGCTTGATTTGAACAGTTTTTTCTTGAATCGTTCAATAAAAAACTATTCCGATAAAGCCCTTTTTGCTGATTTCTCGCGGGTACCCTTAAAATCACGTTCTGATTACATTGAGCGGCTCGGATCATCAAAATCCAATTGGAAATTTGGGGAGGGGAGGGAGGGGGGGGTTTAGGAGTCCTTGGAATCGCCTAGTATATATATATATATATACATATATACATACATACATACATACATACACACACACACACATACACACACAATCCACTTCTTATAAGGGCACCCTTACCGTATTACGGTAAGGGTTTCCCCTTTTCTCCCATTTCCCAACTAAATTTTGATGATTCGAGCCACTCAATGTGTTCAGAATGTGATTTTAAGGGTACCCGTGAGAAATCAGCAAAAAAAAAAGACGGGGAAGGGCTTGATTTGAGCAGTTTTTATTTGAACCATTCTATAAAATACAAACAAAAACTGCTCGGATCAAGCCCTTTCCGATCTTTTGTTTTGCTGATTTCTCGCATGTATTCTTAAAATCACGTTCTGAACACATTGAACAGCTCGAATAATCGCAAATTGGTCGGGAAAGAGATGTCCTTACCGTAATACGGTAAGGGCGCCCTTATAAGAAGATTCGTGTGTGTGTGTGTGTCTATATATATATATATATATATATATATATATTTATTATCTTTGGATTAAAAGCATGAACATTCATAATAACTATGAGGTTCTAATTGTCTTGTAAAGTTAGTAACTTAGTACAAAGACAATTACCTCAATGCGGTCCCGTTCAATACACACATAATGTACTAGCACAATGAGTTGAAACTAGATTGTTTCCCTTGGTCAAAACAGACATACTAAAATATTGTACTACAGTCCTATCAATGGTGTGTCCAGTTCCATCTAAGATTCTGAAATAAATATTATATTTCCCAAGAATCGATGATCTGATCTTCTGTGTGTAAGTCGAGCTTTACAGACCAGATCATTCTACTTTGTAAAACAAAAGACACATATACACAACATATAATAATATTATGCAAACATTGTCCATAAAAGATTTTCATAAATAATGGATAAAACTGATTAATAAATAACAATTAATAAAATATTAATCAATTACACAAGAGCATAACTTTTAGCATAATTTTCTAACAACGACAACATGTATATTGTAAATTACATAAAATGCCCTTGCATTAAACGAAGAAAGCTAACGGCATCTTGATTGGGACCTATTAATCACAAATTCCGAACGTCGAGGACAAAATGTGTACAATTGGTACATAATTAGTAATTCATCCGTCCCTTTTTAAATGTCCAATTTCGTAACTCCAACTTATTGAGCAGACTTCATCATTACTACACTTTTACATCAACTTTTGCCTCCACTTTTCTTATTTACCCTCTATAGAGACATCATTATTATTACACTTTTACTCACTAAACTTTTCAAAATAGAATATACTTTTAGGGGCAAAACAAAGAATATACTAACTTTTACTCACTAATTTTACAAAATAGACATTTATTAAAGAACAACCCAAAATGAAATATTAGACTGTAAAAAAGGGACAGATGGAGTAATTAAAATGATACTCACCCAACACATTGAGAACCAAAAAGATAAATTTAAGCTAGTTAAATTCATATATACTCCATACTATTAAGAAAGGTCCTGTTATAGACTAACGGGCATAGACTCGCAGCCCTAATGCTGGTCAGACTCCTTCAATATTGTTTTGATAATTTAGGGTGTTTAGATAAACTTATGTATAGTTTGACTAATTTGAGGAACGAATTTCACAATCCACTAGTAAGCTTCCGATTGAAGTCAGGATAAAACTCTATATGACTTGGCATTACAAAAGTTAATTGCACCTAGAAAATGTTGAACCTGAGACCTAGATTTTTATTATGAGTCCCCAAGTCCCAACTATCACAACGTGTTCATTATAAATTCTCAACCAACACAAGGTGTTGTGTGTGATTATTCAGTTTTGTAAGGTGTTAATATTGATTCGTATTTTTCGCCTAAAACGAGGAGGGCAACCAATTCCTAGACTTTTGTTATCGTAACTCATGGCCCTCGTACCAAACAAAATGACGTTTACGTACGTCTTTATTAGCCACGCAACACTTGCAAGAGCACTTTTGGATTTGAGAGATTTGAGTTGATTACCAAACTACAGAGAAAAAAGGAAACGATATGGTAAGGAAAATAGCTACTCCTCTTTCTGTCAATGACCCCTTTTACTTTACCGTAGGCATTGAGTTCAAAAGAATTTGCCGAGTAATCCGAAAGACCAATTACACCCTCCACT
Organism: Rhododendron simsii; assembly: GCA_014282245.1. NCBI lineage: Eukaryota > Viridiplantae > Streptophyta > Magnoliopsida > Ericales > Ericaceae > Rhododendron > Rhododendron simsii. The sequence continues at coordinate 19,889,725 of CM024956.1, read as the reverse complement.
AGTCGGGACCTAGTTTAATAATTCTTGAGTTTGATTTCCAATCAATGTATATCGAGAGATTCTTTTACAGTCCTTATCTTATTATTCCCTCAGTCCCAAATTTTTGGTCCTTATCTTATTATTCCCCCCATCCCAAATTTTTGGTCATTTTGGGAAAACAGTGCAAGTATGCAAAAATAATGGGTAAGCATTTTTAAAGCAATTTTCCTTTTTTGAAAAGCAATTGCATATAAAAGATAATACGAGTACTTCATTTTTCCTAAACCAATTAAAGATCTCATTGAGATGAAAAAATTGGTGCATGCTTTTGGAAAAAATATCTCACAAACCCGTTATTTTTTGCATGCAAAATGCACGGTCGCTAAAAGGGACAAGCAATTTGCAACCAAATTGAGTTTTATTGAAGGATCCTCAACGAATAATATTTGTGGTTTCAGAGCATGTACACCAATTAGCAAAAATGGCTATGAACAGTACCTTTTTTTTTACTTTACCTATTCAAATTTCTCTCAACCCCACACAAATTCTCTCTAAATTCTCTATATCCTTACAAAATATTAGTTTAATTGACACTCACACACACCAGTCACACACCCCCACTCATCCACGTACTATAATTGGGTCTCAGATCAATGGCCCAGATCCTTCCGGACCCCAAACCACCCCTAATCCACCTTTTATATTTCCAATAAATCACCAATCTACTTGTTCCTAGTTTTCAACCGATCAAACCAAATCCAGCGAGGAGGAGTTGGATGAAGCTCTCTTGAAGCTTTGAGACATCTAATTTCCTCCAAAATCATCACAAGTCTCTCAAACCCAGAAAGGAGGAGTTAGATGAAGCTCTTCTCATTGCGGATGGCAGCGAGAAGATAAGAGAAGTCGATGGTTGTGCCTGGTCTTTTGGGTTGGGCAACGTCCATTACATCAGCGATACAATGCCATTGGGGAGAGAGAGAGAGAGAGAGAGAGAGAGAGAGAGAGAGAGAGAGAGAGAGATAATCAAAAAATGGTATTCCGCATGAACAGTACTCGGTATTAATACCGAGGTTTGAGAGCTGATCATGTATTTTGCCTTTGTGTTTATCAAGGATTAGCAGGCCGCACATAACTCGTCCAACAAATAACAGGTGAGTGCCTTCATCAAATGGGGGAGCGTGAAAATCATTCCCGAAAAATTTTGAATTCCAATTATGCAAATAATATACCTCTCGAGACTAAATTTTCCGTCCTTGTACTTTTGGCTCTCGTCATAAGCAGCGTCCTAAAAGATTACAAAAAAGTACGTATAAACTATTTCTACACAAAAGATGATAATATAGTGACTACGCGGTGTAGACAACAAAAGTGGTCATCAGGACATAAATGCAAGCCATCTTAATATTTCCACACAATGATTGAACCACATCCAATGCAGAATATATCACTAACAGTGTGCATTTCAGTTATCTATCATCCGCTCTTCTTTGTCTCCAATAGTGACATTCACACTGTCAAACATTATGTTAGTGCAATGTCATTTGAAGCTCGTTTAAGAACATTGCATAGTTGCTACTATTGCCTAATGCCGGCCCAGACTTTCTGACCAGGAGAATTATCCTCTTTTTGTCACCGAAAAGAAGAGTGTTTACATGTCTTATGAGAAGGACATCATGGACAACAAACTACATGAGAGAGTCCAACAACGCAAACCCGCAAGCATGTACACAGCCAGCCAAACAAAAGAGCGCGTATCAGGAAAAAACAATGAACTAAAGAAGGAGCTCAACAGAGAACAAATAATCGTTTCATGCGTTTAGTAAGGTTTATCCTCTTATCTCCCAATTGAAAGGGTGTGAGAGTGACCAAAGGCCGTATCCAGTTGGTTCACCAGGAGACCTATATAAGGACTAATCAGAAAGAAAGGAGCTTTCAAATTGAATGGAAAAGGTGCATGCATGGGTGTTTCTCTCGATCTGCACCAAAGTCATAGATATATTAATTCCACTGAGTATGTAGTCAGGTTTTCTTTGCAAATTTCCTGGCATAATGACATTGCAATGACCACTTGCGCCATGTCAAATTGAGTATGATGGCCGGGTAGAGAAGAAATGAGTTAATTAATTAATTAATTAATGAGCACCCAAATGCTTGCTCGAAAATCAGAAAAGACTTGCTGCCTCTCATACCGGGCCAATATAACCAATTGACGCGCGCAAACGAAATCTAAACAACAAATTCGAGGCAGGCAGGCAGTACAAATAATCATAAAGCTTCAGGCATGTTACCAAGCTAAATGCATGCATGCATGTTTTGATAATTTTCTCTTTAAATTAAATTGCTAACAATAAGACATGCAACAAGATGCATGCATGCGTGAATGTCCTAATTAATCACGCACAATCTACTTACACATGGTCATGATATTTTAACGAAGGAGCTACCTAGCAATGGTTAATTATTACTCCATTATTTTATATATATATATAAATAAAGAACGCTTACACGTACCTTCGATCACGAAGATATCATCATAAGGTAGCATTTCCATGCCTGCAGTGGAAAGACTGGAAGCACGAGTAAACCACTGGGTTAGAAGAACCATATGCATATCAATTCACATTAAGTACATATATATATGTATGCATGGGCATAAATAGGATACCAAGTGCATAGCAAAGCAAGGACGTAGAAATTAAAGTACTTTCAGAGTATGGGTGTCAAATGGACGGGTTTAAGCTAAATTGGATAAGTTGTAAGTGGATTGGGTCTTTAATAGGTCATTGACCCATAAATTAAGAGTTCAATTACTCATACCCTACCCGACCCATTTATTTAAAATCAAACCCGACTTTCTCATTAACCCAATTACATACTATATCCTAAAATTTAAAATGACTAAAATACCAATGTACACTGAAATGACCATATTACCCATATAAATCTAAATGACTAAAATACCCTCGTAAAATTACTGTACTTTTCTTCCACAAAAATCGATTGTCAAGTTATAAGAGTATCTACAACGGCCTCACGTTTTCTCCGATTTTGAGGAATATTGTCGAGCAAAACGGCTCAAATCCTTCTTCTCCCAGTCTCGCCTTCCTCCTTGGCAAAACCCCATTTTCTATAGTGACTCCGGACTTGCCACTTGCCTGTGAACTCTCTCTCTCTCTCTCTCTCTCTCCGTAGCGACTTCGTCATCGAGGATTACAGTCGTGCTCAGTTGGTCAGCTTGACTTCAACTGGGGAATGATTTGGGTTTGGTTTTGGAGAAATTGAAACCCCCAAACCAATTTGGGTTTTGTTTAGGAAAAAACGAAACAATTAATTGATCAGAGTTTCAATCTAGTGGCTTTGGGTTTGGTTGACGTGGATGAAGATTCGGCCGTTGGAGCCCAATCACAAATCTTGGTCCGTCCAATTTTACCGTAAATCTGCTGCAGTAATTTTTTATTTTAATATTCATGACACATTGAGCATTTAAGTTGGCCCAATTGAAATATAATTAAGACCCAATAATAATGGGTTTGATGGGTTTGAACCCATTGTAACCCAACTAATAGATGAGTTGAGTCTATTTTTTAATAGATGGGTTTGCATTTCTTAGTGAGTTTGAGTTCAATTTGTCACCCAGAGTAAAACAAGTGGATCAAATGGGATACATATAATAATTTCTCACTGTTAATTTGCTGGATGGATGTACGCATTTTAATTTTCTGACGAGAGAGAAAGAAATACTACTTCAATTCGTTGACAGCACATACGCTGGTCACCAATGAGCCCATAATTGACGCATCACATCCTCCGAGTGAGATAATCAACTAGTAACGCAACATGATGAACACAAAATATAGAGTCCGACTATTCACGCAGATTTTTTGTGCGCATATTGTGCAAAGATCACTATGTGGAGTCCACTAAGGGTTCCACACAAATGATCCGAGCCGTTTATTAAATTTAAAATATTTTTTCAAGAACCCTTTAAAAAATCAACTTAATCCGATACTTATAGGTGCTTGATCCATATATCTAAACTTTCATACATGTAAAATCTGAATGAAAATTTAGACGTATGGATCGAGCACCTATAGGTATCAGATTGAGTAGCGTCCTTGGGGTGATCTCGTAGTTCCTACGGGGTGGAGATGATGGGGTTGGTCCATGGATTTTCCTTCCTTTTGCCGCATTTCGCTCAAAGGGTTGAAGGGAGATAGTGCATCAAGCTGTTCGCAAGGGCCAACTTGATCCTCTTCCCCAGGGATCCCAGATGAAGGAACCCTAGGAGAGCCGCTGACTCCAACTACCGTCCATGTACGATCCATGCTAGATCTGACCAACTGTGTGTGGGACCCTTAGTGGGCCCCACACAGTGATCTGTGCACAATATGTGCACAAAAAATCTGTGTGAGTAGACTTTCTGCAAAATATATATATATATAGTACTAAAAAGACTCTCATACTTGCATTTGTAGTCGATCTACACTTAATATTTATTATTATTATAATTATTATTTATGTTTTGTAGGTATTTTGAACTTTTCGCACAAAAAGACTTCGTCTGAGGCTATCTTGAATCGACTGGGCTCAACCCAATCCAAATTTGAAGACCCCGAAGAAGCGAATTTAATGGGCCATTACTTAAGTTGAGCTCAAATACTATCTTTGCAATCCATTTACTTTTGCAAGTATCTCGGATTTTATTTTATTTTTGCTACTTTCAATTCTAATTTCTAACCATTAACTTAATTTATTATTCTGATATAATAAAGTTCTTCGTTTTTCTTCTTTCTCATGAGGTTGGGAAATATTGAAATCCACTTAGTTGTGGCAAAACACACAAATCTCTTTGTGGCCTCACCCTTTGGGCCACACGCAATCGCATTACATACGAAGTCAGATCGAGATGCCCCGCTTATTCACACGTTAGACGTCGACAAGTCCTGACACGCCGACACTTCACACCATTAATTTTTCGCTCAAGCCTACGCGGCATAAAAGAGGAAAACAAAATGCAAAACACATGTCAGCTTTCAGAAACCCTTGCCATTAATTACATAAACTCTTGGCATTACAACCATCTTATATAATACTTAGGGGTGTCAAATGGGTGGGTTTGGACCAAATTAGGTAAGTTGTAAGTGGGCTGTGTCTTTAATGGGTCATCCACTCATTTAGTGCGAACTAGTTATGAACTCAATTACCCAGACCCAACCAAACCCATTTACTTAAAATCAAACCCGACCCGCCTATTAACCCAATTACATATATATTAAAATCTTAATCTTCGCTGTCCACCTCCGCCTCGAGAAATTTTTGGGTGCCAAGTGGATACCAATTTTTTTTTTTACAAAAGTGAGAGGTACTGCATTGATAAAGCCCAACGGCACTTACACAATGAAATTCATTACAGATAACTTGGACAAAACCAAACTAATTATCTAACTGATACAAAACGAGAAAGAACGAGGTGATTGATGTCTTTCATTCCCAGCCCAGGCATGGCCTGACGCACCTTCTGCTGAACGAAAAATTCATATATCTTCTAGCAGTTTCAAAAAGAGATACATTGCTAGTCAAGAAAAAAGACAACAAGAACCCAGACGATCAGATAAACATCGACCAGAAATGAGTACACGAATGAATTTCATTATAGCAAACAACCAATAGATGCATATTAATCTTCTCAAGCCCGAACAGCAAACCAATCGCCCAAATGCAAACTTTATTACTCTCACAAGGAAAGACAAAACTCCCACAGATCTTGCTCTAAATCCGGCTACCCAAAAATCGTCGAACGAATCGCAACCCTCACTGCCTCCACCACTGCTGCCACAAGGGCTCCGGTGACGAATTACATGCGGACAAACGACTTTGGTGACGGCTGAGCCCGCCAAACAGAGAGGGTCAGATTTGAGAAAGGAGAAAACGAAAAGAAAAAAACTATAGGGAAGAGGGGGAAGAGGAGAGCGGATGGAGGAGGAGGAGCCCAGGGGGAGGAGGGAAAGGGGCGCCTCCCCCCCCCCCGGCAGAAAAGCAAGGCATCTGTGGCTTCTCAAAATCGCTTTAGAGCTCTAAAAACCCTAAGAGGAGGCAGCTGTCTTAATAATAATAATACCATGACACCAGGCCAACATGGTGCCTGCAACACATCCAGGCCATTCAAAAGTATATTTGATGGCCCAGATTGAAACACACTCTCTCCTCTTTCTCTCTCATTTTTCTCTCTCCAAATCTGAACCGTCCAAAACCGAAATGGATGGCTCGAATGCGCCAAGCGGGCACGACGTGGTACCCGCTCGGCATTGAAAATCTTCTCAACCTCACATGAAGCTCCTCTCCCTCCTCCCTCCAAAGTGTTTGTGAACTTATTAGCACATATTTGACGGCGAGAAAGTCCAGAGAAAGATACATTCTCAAGATACATAGCTTTAAAACTAAGAGCCTTGCAGCCAATTGGACCGCTTGTCATTTTTGGCCAATTTTTCCAATTGTGTCCTTCGATTGGGCAGTTGTCTGCTTTTTTGTTGGGGTTAATTGCGTCATTCCACTCATGAAAAAATCTCAGCCTTCTCGTGGACCACTTGTGGCCACGTTGCAAGAGAAACTCCTCTTTTCTTTCTGGTTTGTTCGCATCACAAACCCCAGAAAAATTGTTCTCATCACTCTCTCTTTTTCTCTTTATTGCACATGCACATCAGCTGATCAGCAGAAGAAACACGTTAGGTTTTAAGAGAGAGAGAGAGAGATGTTCGACCTGCGGCATATCCGATAGGGTGATCCAACGGGACAGCGAGCATCAGCAGAGGAATTTTGGGGTTGTTTAGCAGCCTCATTTTCACATTGTTTGTTTCCCATTTTCCTATTTTGGCTGTTTGCGTGGGAAACAAATAACTCATTCAATGATAATGGGTTTTGAGAATTGAAGAAAGGAGAAGAGAAGTGAAAAAGAGGTGTGGAGGTGCTTTTCCCATTTTCGATTTTCCATTCTTGTCCAAAAGGCATATGAAAATACCACCCTACCCTCTCCGTTTCACCATAATTCCCCAAAACCCCTCCCTCATGAACGTTATCCTCTCTTACCAGTCTGTTGAGAATATTCTTCACCAGAAGAACAAGAAGACAAAGAGAGACAGGAACAGACAATTGGAGAAGGAGAAACAGATCCACACAACACGTCACCTCCCCCTTTTGTAAATGTCTTCTGAAATCCACATGAAAGAACCCAACAAAATCCTCGCATAAAACCCATGTAATAGTTTCTTGATCTGGATCTGTGATTACTTTGCATGTTTGTGTCTTCAATGAGCTATCCCTTTTCTGTGTATATATAATAATTTTGTCTATACACAATGTGTAAACTCCAAATCGTTTACACGAACTAAAACCAATTTGTCCCCTGTTACAAAAATCAAAATCATTTCCACATAAAACTTCAAAAAAAAATGATTAAAATGTTATTTATACACCAATATATAACCAGGGGCAACATAGTAAAAAATCAACCCATAATTCATTTTCATTCCATATCTCCCAAACACTAGTCCTGCTGCAAAAAGTGTTTTGCACATATCATTCAAATACTCTACTAAATACATAATACATTCTTACCATAATCCAAAAAGCCTAAAAGCCAAAAAATTGAAAATGAAAAGCAAAAAAATAGGCTCCCAAACACCCCATTTGTTTCAAGGTATTTTTGTGTAGTTTTTGTCTTCTAATCAGGGTAAAGTTTGATGATATATAATGGGTTTTGATTTTTCTCTTTCTGGGTTAGTTTTTGGTTGTCTTCTCCAAATTTTTCCTGATCTCCAAAGCGGAAAGGTTTCATTTCATAACAACCATTTTGGGGGTTTTTTTTCCCTGCGCATGTCTTGAGGATTTTTTGTTGGCCCAACTGCAATTGACAGATGTATATAAAGCATATATTAAACCGATTCGAATATGAGATTGATTAGCGAAACAACTGCGATTTTTCAATTTTGCTCTCTCTCTCTCTCTCTCTCTCTCTCTCTCTCTCTCTCTTCGTGTCTATCTGTTTTTGGAAACAATGTAGTGATACGTCTGTCTAATTTTTGGGTTGAGAGTTGGTCTCAGATTTTCGTCAAAACCCTAACTAGGAATACAGTAAGTTGAATTGAGTTCTATAGTTCGAGAATCATCTTTAGATTGTTGATTCTATGTACGATTGTGTTGAAGTAGGGCCTACAAAAACACAATAATCTCTGCCATGTAATGTTGTTGTTCTATTAGGGCTTTAAACTAAAAAAACACTACAAATCCTCTTGCTAACAATTTGGCTTCTGTTTGACTCTTCTTTTAAAGTTTCCAGGTTCTTTCTCACTTTCAACTTTAAATCACGGAAGAATAGGAAGTTTTATTTTTGTCTGGTCTATTTATATGTTGAAGGAATGTTCTTTGTTTCTTTTTGGGTATGCATTAGTTTGCACCCTCAATAAATCTTCTAAGGGACAAACCTGAGCTATGGTTACCGGAAATGGAAACCGAAGTCTTGGCCAATTCCTTCTTCGTGCTACTATTTATCGTGTTATTAAATTAGCTAGATTTATAATGATTGCAGATAAGAACAACTTTGATAAAAACCACTTTAGATAAGCGAGAAACACTTTTAATTCTGCAAACTGCTACACTCGTTCCTAACTACTTTAGATTGATTTGAACTACTAAATGGAAAATGTAGTTGCTTCTACTATTTCTCTTTGGTAGTATTGAACACTAAAAATTAAATGTATTCAACATGATCTTGGAAGACACAGCTACAACGATGATGAAAGAGTTTAGAAATTGTTCAGCTTTTGCCATTATTATGTTTCTGGACTAGCAAATTCAATTTTTCATTCATATATAATACATGAAAGATGCCATTGACAAAGTCAAGATCTAGTTAAATAATTGGTAGTACTCCCTACAAAAAAAAAAAACAATTGAAAAGAAAAATTAACAGGTCACATTATCTTCACCAACTTATTTCTTTCTTAACATTTGAAAATTTATTAGTGCAGTTCCCCAATGGATTTCCTCCATATTTGTTTGTTTTACTTTTTCCTTCTTTTGGACCTCTCAAATGGAATTTTGTCATTTGTTATCTTTGCTTGATCATGATCGGGAGCAGGATCAACATGATCATGATCATCAAGATACAGACGATATATTGAGAATCATTCAAGGAGCTAGACGGATTGAGCCATCGAATGGATGTGGATTGCGAATCGCTAACACCTTTATTAAGTATGGGAATATGGCTATAGATACTAATTCTGGGGATACACCGCATTAGATTCTTGATTCTAGCATTTTGCAACAATATGTTGGAGGTATTGAACTTAATATGAACAACTAAGTACTGAACTTAATATGATCAACTAAGTCTAATAAAATCTAGGAACTACAGCTAGATGGGCACACTGGACATCCAAATCATTCCCATGTTTGTTAATAAGATAATTAACTTCTTGAGGTCTTAAGGGCAGCTGTTTTTTCTGCAAATCCAGTACCTCTTTTTGTAAATGTCTCTTTTGTTCTACTTAGCCTTCGTGTTATAGCTCTTATTACTCTATTAGCACTTGATAGGTATATTTTGATAGAGATATCAAACCATCGATGACAATCTTAAAGATTTTACTAGCATTAGGAAATTTCTCACCTCATTTCTCTATGTTTGCTCTTATTCCTTTATTGCAATGCTACTAATTATTTTTTTGTGCTTTTTGTTGTGAGAATCAACAGAAAATAAATGAAGAGCAAAGCTTGGAAAAGATTGAATGAGACAAGACAAGACAAATAAAATAAGAACTTGGGGACAAGTTGTTTGTACATACGAGGTAAATTGATGGGTAAGAGCAATTATACTTTATTTTTGCCGACTATCCTTCCTTAGCCATAAAATTAGGACGACATACAGTTGAATTTCACTTTTGAATATGCTGTATTTATAGTTTGAGACAGCACTAGATTTATTTTGGTATAATGCAGGTCCATGTGTCACTAATCACCTTCACAATTTGGGCCTCTCTTTATGCTTAATTAATCAATGTGAGGGTCCCAAAGTTGTATAGAATGTAGACAGTCAAAGCTATCTAGATATATGCAGGGAAGTTTGATTGGTTTTTGTGTTTAAGCTATATAGATATATGCAACCAAATTTTATTGATTTTTGTTGTACTTCGTGATCTCCATAATTATCAAAGAACACAATTGGATGGGACATTGAACTATTACAGCGAGAGGGGGAAAGAGGATGGGTAGGAGGTGCAACAAATGATGAGTTTCTGTGTATGTCTTGGTTCATGTTGTGATAACAAGTACTAAGTAGCTACTAATTACTATCCAATGAAAGTATTATGACACTTCATTGTTGTGCCATTGTGATCTTTTTCTTTTTTGTTTGTGTCTTTGTGGCCGTATGCCGTCTTGATTTTGGCTGTTGTATGACTCAGATGATGTAAATATATATTATCTATGTGATTGTGCTAAATAGATTGTCATTGTGCTTAATAGTTTTCCTGGTCTATTGTAGCATTGACATTGTTAACCTTAGCACTCAGTAGCATACTAGCTAGCATGTGTGGTGTCCACTTTTAAATTTATGAGCTATCTCAATCCACTCTCGTTTTTTTTTTTGTTGCATAATCTGTACTGTCTTAGCAATTTTTTTCCATATATGTGTTGGCTGACTTGAACCTATGAACTTGTTATTTGTTGGTAGCATTGACGTTGTTAACCTATAAGTTGAGAAATTGATGACCAATTACTTGACTTGAATGTTTATTTTCTTGCAGCTACAAACTCATGAGGCCTAGACTTGGAATCACTAATTTATTAGTTATTGATTGTGTTTGGTGTCAACGCTTCGGGTTGCATCCCAGGTGAACAAGATAGCGCATAGCTAGAAAGCGAGCTTTCAAATTAGTATATTGTTGTTTTAGAGTGATTTGTGTCTGTTCTAAATTACCAATAGTTTTCAGCTATACTCATCTGTTGTTAATTGTGCCAGTTGATAGATACAGAGAATCCTTCTATGTGGTAGCTCTTCTAGGATTTCTGAATTTATTCTCACTTGACTATTCAACTGGTTGTGAAATACTCATATGTATGCACCAGTGAGTAGTGGCATTGAAAGAATTCCTTGCCCAAGATTGTTGTTCTAAGGAACCATTTGTTTCCAATCATATTTGGTTAGTTCTAGAGTATAGTAAATACTACCAAATCATATTAAACTATAAATTGATTATCTCTACAAATTCGTTTAGTGAAAAAAGAAAAACAGGCACAAAAATCTCGTCCTATCATGAGCCAATAATTCATTATTAGTTTACCTCAATGTACACACCTAAAACTTCCTCATGAAACGTACTACCACATCAATACATCATCCTCACAAAATTCACAGGCAGGAGACTTCGCACGCTAGCACGCGCCCCTCACCTAGTGTCCTAGAAAGGTTGCAATTAATTCAAGATTGGAGTAAATGTTATATGATTCATCACCTCCATTCAGCTAGATTACCCTTCAACGCTATTATTGAAATCCTTAATTGCACACATGATGAAGCAAGATTGACTTCCCCAATTATTTGGTTTTGAATTCATCAACCAGGAAATACTGACATGAAAGGGTAATATTGATACGTGTTTGAGAGAGAGAGAGAGAGAGAGAGAGAGAGAGAGAGAGAGAGAGAGAACTACTCCTGATTTTGATGTACCTCTGGTTTTACAAGAATTTGTTTCACAACGCTGCGGCAAGGAGCTAAATCGGCTCTGGGAACGAAAGGGGAGTTGGAGAGGTTTGACACCGAGCTGAGGGTGGAGGTCGAGGGGCTAAAGAGGGAGGTCGGGTAGAGAGAGGAGATTTTGAGTTTCAGCCAGAGTTCGAGGAGACCACTAATGGGTTATGTTAATGACTTATGAGAAAATGCCCAGCCAGTCCCAACTTTCAATTTTATAGACCAACGGATCCTCCTCTTAAAAGTGCAATGTATGTAGATCCTTTTTTAAAAGCATCTCCAATCAAGTTCTAAAACACAAAAATAGAAAACATATTAAGGAAAAATTTTGTAATTTATTTCTTTTTTTTTTGCACTTTATGAGAGAATCTTGGAGGGATTTATGGTACTTTTTAGAGATTTGGTCTTCAAAATAAGAGTATGGTCTCTATTTTTGGAGACTCAAAAGTAAATTTGGAGACGAAATCTCTAAAAAGGACGTTGGATGGGTTCCTCCAATACTCTCTCATAAAATAAAAAAAGATGAGATAAATTATAAAATCTCTCCTCAATATGTCACATCCATTCTCTATTTTTGTGTTTTAGAGATTGGTTGAAGATGCTCTAAGGGTATCTCCAATCCACTTCTATTTCTCTAAAATAGAGGATGGATGTGACACATTAAAGAGAGATTTTGTAATTTATTTCCTTTTTGGGAGAATATTTGAGAGACCCAACGTCGTTTTTAGAGCTTGGTCTTCCAAAAGTAAATTTGAAGTACAAAATCCCTCCAAACTTTAAAAAGGACAATGGGTCTCTCAAAGATTCTCTTAAAAAGTACAAAAAGTGAAAAAAAAAAAAAAGAATAAATTACAAAATCTCCCCTCATCGTGTCACATCCATCCTCTATCCGTCCAGAAATGATACAAGCACATAAATAAAATCTGTACAACACGTAGTCACGTACAAATGCCTTTTTGGGCCTATTTTGGGTAATAAAAAAATGATCAGAGTCGCTCATTTTGTTTGAAATACCTTTTTTTATGGTCCTTGCAAAAAATAAGTTCAATCCGGTATCGGTAAGCGCATTTACAAAACATCCAACTTTGTCACAGAATTCAGGCCTAAATTCTAAAGTAAAGTTAGATGTTTTGTAAATGCCTTTATCGATACCGAATTGAGTTTATTTTTTGTACGGACCATAAACAAAGTATTTTAAACGAAATGAGCGGCTTCGATCATGTTTTTAGAACTAAAACAGGCTAAAATAGACATTTGTACGCGTTGGTACAAATTTAAAATCTGTACCAGTAGCACCACTAAAAAATAAATCACCTTACTTTTCAATCCAAACTCACCCTAAATAATCCCCGCGCCTCTCTCTCTACTGCGCAGCATTTAATCCCCTCCTCTCTCCCGGTGCCGCTTTCCATTTCCATCCCCCCCCCATCAGATTACCTGTGTTGGTTTTGTTTGTGTGCGTACATCTAGAGAATTGATTTTGTCACTAAGTTTATGTTAATGTTGCTTCCCTTCTCTCACAAAAGAAATTATCTATTAAAGACACAAAGGAGAGTGACATTAACAAAAAGAGGAGTGACAAAATCACTCCCCTATATTTATGCTTGAAAGTACCAAAAGAAAAAAGTATATCTATGGCCTATGCTTGTATAGCTTTCACAAATCTCTTTTTGGTATATCTCTCCCATCATTTTCTCTCTTCTCTCTTTTCTTTTCTTAAAATCTTAGTAATACTTATAAGTTTTTTTTTTTTTGAACATATTCGATTTTTAAAAACATTATATACTACTTATCACTGTTAATTATTTATTTAACACTGTTATTGTAAAATTTTAAGTTTTAAAATGAAAAGGAGGGGGGGAAAGTGATGGAAGAGAGAGGAAAAGAAATACTCTAGTAAGAGCATCCACACTAAACTCTTTAAATTTCAGACCAAATTACACCTTAAAAGACCATTTTATTATTTTAGCTAGTCACTTTTAAAATACCTATTGTATCAGACTCTCTATTTTAACTTATGGTCTATTAATATATTATTTCCTCCTTCTTCAAATATATTTTTTAAAATTTTATTTTTTATTTTTTATTACACTATTCTTTCTTTTTACTTATACTTTTCAATTTAAATGATATTTTTTTATTGTCATATTTTACTAACTGGATATATTATAATGGTCGCATTTGTAACGGCTATACTCCAACAGTCCTATTTGCAACACCTATGTTCCAATGGTAAGGCATTCATCATCAACTCCAATAAGACTTTGTCGAGCATTTGTGGGAACTATATAGCCAATTGTTGGATATTATGATTTTATATTTCATTGTTGTCATTTTAAAATTATCCACTTTTTCACTTAATTTTTCTCTTTCAGTCTTCATTTTCCAGAACATAATGGATCTTTGATGAAAGGAGTATCAGATTGTCGGCTATACAAAAAATACTCAACCTTTTAAAATTCATATAAAAACACCCCGTAGCTATTAATGGAGGAGGATGTGGCATTAGATAATAATATAAATTATATAATAATGTTTAGTTGTTGAACAGTTGTTCGTCTTCTTACACGAGGAACTGTGGCAATTTTGCAAAGTAGCGATGATCGACCGAGGCTGATGGAGCTGGTTTTTGTGTGTTTTGCTCGCTACTATAGTGACCAAGGAGAATTGGCAAACCAAATGTGGATGCTTAAAAAAAGAGAGGTGAGAGGAGTCAGAGGTAGTAGAACGAAAAGAGAGAGAGAGAGTACCTAGGGTGCGCGTGTGAGTGATCTGGAGAAAGAGTATATAGAAGAAAGAGAAAGAGACTAACGCATGGGGGACGCATAGAGGAGATAGATACAGAAAGCAATAGTGCACTCTTGCAATGGGACTTTGTGGGAAGAAATGTATGTCGCATTTGTGCGCAAGAACTTGATGGGGCATAATTCAATCATATAGAACCGGCTGGAAGAACCCCATGACTTATTGGATCATTTTAGTTGACTTAACTTATGCCCAATTGAGACCCAATTTAGGGCCGAGAGATAATTAGAATACAAAATTCAAAACCTCCCCGCAACGAGGTCTCACACTCCTCGCATCCTGTGCGTGAGTACCTACGGAAACAATATCACAGCTCCAATCTCTCCAACTACTTGCCATTTTTCACCTTATCTACTTCCCCAACAAACTGCACAGAGGGAAAGACAGAAGCCATGGAGCTTCCCTCTGTTCAAATCCACCAAAGGAAAATCACTCTCCACACGCCCGCTCTAGTGTTCCGAGACATTCCGGATCTCGAACCTTCTCATCCTCACAGTTGTGACTTAGTCGAACCAACCAACGCCCGACAACTATGGCGAAACAGGTGGCTCAGCAGTGGCGGCGGTTTCGCCTGCGTCTCGATGGAGGCGGCGGAGAGGAGAGAGGACAGAGAGTTCCTGCCGACGACGGCGCAGCTGTTGAAGCACCCGCTGGCTCTTGCCGGTTTGGTGCCCCGAGACGCCGCCCTCTTCACCGCCGGTGCTATTGCCGGAGCCGCCGCCAAAACTGTCACGGCGCCTCTTGACCGTATCAAGCTTCTTATGCAGGTGATGTTGTTTGTTTGCCTTCATAGTATTATTTTCTACTTGAAATTTGAAATTAGGTCGCGACTTGTTTGCCTCATTTAGTAGATCTTTGTATTGTAGGGATTGCCTTGTATCTTTGGGGTTTTCTGGAATTAGCGGCCAGTATGGAGTTGGGGAGCATGATTGTGGATGTGGTAATTTAGCCCTGAGAACGCATTATGCAAAGGAGGGAAATAAGAAAATCTTCAATTAAGATTAATCTCTCATGAAATCTGAGATGTGAAATGAGATGTTAAAGTAGAAAAGAGAGAAGAAAATTAAGATGACTCTTTTTATTTTTAATTTTATTGGCAGGGCCGCAGGTTCTTTAAACAGTTCAAAAGGTAGTTTAGGAAATTAAAATGTGAGCCAACCACCAACTGACGTTCACACCAAAAGCCAAAAGGGTGTGTACCTTTTATTATAGTAATTAAAGCATCCAATTCATAACCAATTGGCAATGAGTGGAAAGGCCGCTCAGGCTCATATAATAGTTTTGGAGGAGATAATTAACCCATGTGAGACGAACTCCAACACTCCCCCGCACATGCGACCCTGACTTGCACGCGGTGAGGTAAACAAACCATTCAACACATACGACAACGATCAACGATCAGTCGATCAACGACAAACAAAGGGTGAACCAACCATCAACGACATAGAGTCTTGTCCAAAAGCCTTTGAAAGCCTAGCTCTGATCGAGCATGTTAAAGCATCCAACTCAAAAATAATTGACAATGAGTGAAGAGGCCGTCTAGGCTGATATACTAGTTTTGGAGGAGATAGTTAACCGATGTGAGACAAACTCCAACAGATATTATCGTACGGCAAACCTTTCTATGTATGTGCAGTGGACAGTTTGGGGGGAGCCAAAATTTTGGCTAAGTGGCTTAAATTTTGATGTGTGCAATATCTAGCACAAAATAGAAGGTCACACATATACTTACATGTGACTATATACATTGAACGGGTATGGTTGAAGGGTTGTTTATTAACGAGAGCTGTTGCATGTTGTTGCAATCCAACCTCCTTATTGAGTCTAAAATGCTACGCCATGCAACCTTTTATTATGTGAGACAATTAACAGTATTAACCTTTGAAGTTGTGTACTTCATGATCTTTAACACTCAAAGGTTATTATTTATATAACAAGCCCTAAATTAATTACTTTGGAAAGCGTATTATACCAATAGAATTGTATACATTGGTTCATGCGAGGAACTTCATAGTTTGGAATTCTCTAGTGTTGAAGGGATACTTAACTACTATTTTATATTCCTAATTCCTTTATTAAAAATCTAGAGGTGACACCGTGACGATGCTATGTAGTTTGGCAGTAAATAAGAAAATACTATTAGAGTAACGGAGTTTCCCAATATAATTGTGGTGGTGGCCGTTGCCACTATCTTTTGCTCCATCCTTTATATATGATCTTAGAGGGCTAAATTGATAGGTATTTTAAAAATCATAAAGTAAGCTATAATCATTGAAAAGTTTATTCTAGTTATGACACCCAATACTGGGGGTTTAACTGCGCGAAACTATTTTTTGCAGGCTGGGTAAAGGTGTATATTTGAATTATGGTATGAGGTTACTGTCTAGCTCATCTTGAATATTGAGAAAACTGGCAATTTACTGCTGCTGTTTGCGTGCTAGATGAATTGTGAGTGAGCTTGCTCATACTTTTGGATTTCATGTTTTCTCTTGAATAAAAGTTTCGTTGAACAGTTACTGAATTTCAGAAATTTGAGCGAGAGTGAAATGCATAAGTTTTGATGGTGGGGAGTCCAAAGAATCCTGCTGTTTTTCCCCTTTTCTCTGTTGAGAAGTTATTCTTATCGCTAGAGTACTGCTACCTTGGTTGCCTTTTTGGCTCCATAATATCAAAATTGTGACATTGGAGTTAAATGCACATGTTTGGGAGGTGGCTAGTACAGAGAATATTAGTTTGCTTTTATCCTTTTGCTAGAGACTTGTGTAATCAACAGGGTATCAACTACTTTGATTAGTGGTTGGGGTCCAATTCCATAGTCCTAATTAGTCTAATCTGTTTGCAGACTCATGGATTACGAGCTGGACAGGAAGGTGCTAAGAAAGCAATTGGGTTCGTTGAGGTTTGTTGTTGTCCCACTTACCACTTATGAGTTATGAGCACCACTTATTTGATTCGGTAATTGCTCCACATGTGACCAGCTATGTTTGCTACTACATATGCTTTTGGTCATCTATGAGGATTCTAATGTAGTTGACATTATCAATACTGAAGCCTTTTTGACTCGTTTCTCACATTTGTCATCTAGACATTACCCCTTTGTCAAGTTTATAATTCATACTCATCTTTCTTGTGTTATAATGTGTGAAAAGGCAATTCCATTGGATGGAACGAGATGGAAGCCTGTTAGTTAGCAGGTATCGAATATTAATAAGATTACCACCGAGGGTGGTAGCCCAGTTGGCACGGGTGATGGGGCTTGAGTGCCTTTCCCTCCATGTGCACTCGGGTTCGAGCCCCTCCAGTGGCAAAAAAAACTTATATGGGCTGGAGGGACGCGTGGAGGGCCCTGTGCCAGCTGTGCACCTAGGTGGTGCTGTGGTGACGGCCTGTCCTCACGAATAATAGCTATGGCTCGAACCGAACATTCCACAGCGGGTTGGGAGCCCCTATGGTCACGCCCAAGGGGGGTTGCTACGCCGGTCGCCCCCCTCCTACCGTTTTTGTTTATCAAAAAAATATATATTAATAAGATTGCTGGTATCAAATTTATAGGAGTCAATGTCCTAGCCGATCCCAAGTGATTGGGACATAAGGCTCGGTTTGGTAATGTCCTATCCGTCTTATAGTGCCGGGATTTCCTCATATGCGTGTTCCGATGCTTAATACCTTGTTTGGATCATAACTTGAAAATTTTTTCCCGACTCAAAAATGATGCAACCAAGGTACTCATAGAAAATGTAGAGAGAGAAACTCCCAAATGAGATACAAAAGAAACTAGCTCTTGATAATATTTGTTCAAAAATGATAAAAGTTGCCAAAAGAAAGGACTCTAACACCTATATATAGACCCAATACAAAAAGACATAAATACCCTTACATACTACATCATACTCCCCTACTATAAAGAAACTTGTCCTCAAGTTACGGTAGTGTCCTCCGGCAAATAGGGCATCAAGTGTTTCACATTGATGTGTTGGAGATGCTCAAACGAGAGGGTTAGTGGATTTGATCAGCGTTGTCATTGATCTTGCGCAAGACTTCACAAGGACCCACTTTCCAATCGTTCAACTTCATGTAAGCACAGTGAGGATGCCCATCCTTGCTCAAGATAACCCAAACAAGATCCCCTTCTTTGAACAAAACCTCCCTTTTGTGTGCATCAACGGCCGCCTTATACTTAGCATTAGACTTCTCAATGTTGAGCTTAACTTGAGAGTGGATATTCTTCATATAAACGTAGCCATATCTTCCGCCTTGGAGTGTCCCTTCTTAGAGGTTGGCAAAGGAACCTGGTCAACCACACTAGAAGGTTTCAATCCGTAAACCACTTGAAATGGAGAAGTGTGGATGGTGTGGTTTAGCGAAGAATTGTAAGCAAACTCCACCGAGGGAAGAATTCTATCCCAACTTTTTGGATGTTCACTAACTAAGCATCGCAACAAATTTCCAAGACTCCGGTTTACCACTTCCATTTGACCATCGGTTTGAGGGTGAAAAGTACGAAAGCATAAGTTGGTGCCAACCTTCCTCCATAAGGTCCTCCAAAAGTGGGCAAGGAACTTAGCATCTCTATCGGAGACAATAAAAGTACGGACGCCATGCAACTTGTAGACCTCCTTGAAATAGAGATTGGCAATGTTAGTCGCATCCATAGTCTTCTTGCAAGGTATGAAATGAGGCATTTTTGAGAACCGATCTAGTACCACCATGATAGAATCACTCCTTTGCGTAGGAGGAAGCCCCAAAACAAAATCCATACTCACGCATTTCCAAGGACTTTGCGGCACTAGTAAAGGCAAATACAACCCCGCATTAGTGGCACGTTTGGCACCTTTGCACAATGCCCCCCACATTCTTACTCATTCCCGGCCAATAGTATGCATCTTGAAGCAACGCTAGAGTCTTATCCTTGCCAAAATGACTCAACTTGTGACTTTCGGCCAACAATTGCTACTTTAAAGAGCACGTAGTGACACACAACTTGAGTTCTTTGAAGAGAAATCCATCCTTCAACATGAAACATGGATCGATAGCCTTACCACCCCTTTGCAAAGCATTGATTATCTTACTAAAGGATCTTCGGCGGAGAAAGTGTGAAATTCTTCAAACCCGACAACCTTGTTCTTCATTTTCACTGAGAGAGTCACTCTTCTACTCAAACCATCGGCCACTTTGTTGGAAATCCCCGATTTGTGGTTCAAAGAGAATGTGAGTTGTTGTAGATAAGCCACCCACTTGGCATGCCGTTTATTGAGGTGTTGTTGGCCATTGATGTACTTAAGAGCTTTATGATCGGTGTTGAGAACAAATTCCTTGCAGGCAAGGTAATAACTCCAATGCTTGATGGCTTGGACAATGGCATAGAAATCCAAGTCATAAGTAGAGTACTTGAGTTTAGCACCGTTCAACTTCTCGCTAAAGAAAGCAATAGGTTGACCACCTTGGCTTAAGACTCCACCAATTCTCACTCCCGAAGCATCATAATCAAGCTCAAAAGTTTTGGTAGGCTTGGACTTCAACAATTTGAAACTCTAGGCGGCTTCTTCGGGCCATATGAACACCATTTGTTTGAGGCAATCGGTAAGAGGAGCCACGATACTGCTAAAGTTGGCAATGAACCTCCGGTAGAAAGTAGCTAACCCATGAAAACTCCTCACTTCATGAACACTTGTAGGCGTTGGCCATTCCACAATGGCCTTAATATTGTCTTCATTCATTTGAACCCCTTTTGAAGATACCACATACCCCAAAAATATCACCTTATCAACGGCAAAACTACATTTCTTCAAGTTCCCATAAAATTTCTTTCTTCTCAAGATTTCAAAGACTGGATTGTTGGAGGTGGGATGAGTAATCGTCAAAACACCGACTATACACCAAGACATTATCAAAGTACACAACTACACATATACCCAATAGAGGTTGAAGCATTTGAGTCATTACCTGCATAAAAGTGCTTAGAACATTGGTAAGACCAAAAGGCATCACAAGCCATTCAAAGACGCCATGAGGGGTCTTGAAAGCCGTTTTCCATTCATCTCCCGGGCGAACTCGAATTTGATGATAACCACTCCTTAGATCAATCTTTGAGAAGACCTTTGAACCGGCAAGGCAATCCAACATATCATCTAGCCTCGGAATCGGAAAGTGGTACTTGATAGTGATCTTGTTGATAGCTCTACTATCCACACACATCCTCCATGAACCATCCTTCTTCGGAGTCAAAAGAGCCGGCACCGCACAAGGGCTAAGGCTTGCCCTTATATAGTCTTTCTCTAGAAGATCCTTAACTTGCCTTTGAATCTCTTCCCTCTCCCTTGGAGACATTCTATATGCGGGCTTGTTTGGAAGGGGCGCCCCGGGTACCAAGTTGATACAATGTTAAATATCTCGCAAAAGAGGCAATTCGGGAGGCAACTCTTGAGAAAACACATCAACATACTCCTTCAAAAGTTTAGAAATCGCCTCGGGAACATCCGACACGCCCATATCCGCCATAGGAACCAACACTAGAACATACCCGGTTTCATGACTTTCCTTGAGAAATCCTTTAGAAGCAAGCATTGTAGTGGGAGGAGACTTTGTAGTCACCTTCTCCTTCATAGGCAACAAAGTGAATTGTCGCTTCTCTTAAGGACGGTGTAGGTATTCTTCATTCCATCATGAATGGAATGCCTATCATATTGGCATGGGCGACCAAGTAGCATATGACAAGCATCCATAGGAACCACATCGCACCGAGCTTCATCAAAGTACTTTTGCCAAATGGAGAAAGATACCAAGCACCTTTTAATCACCTCGATTTCATTACCCTTCTTGAACCAAGAAAGGGTATAAGGATGGGGATGCTCCTCCACTTAGTTGTAACTTGTCCACCACCTCTTGAGAGACTACATTCTCACAACTTCCGCTATCAATAATCATATTGCAAACTCTACCAACATTGCAAGTGGTGTAAAAGATATTGGTACGCAACCAATCTTCATTACTAGCATCCTTAGGAGTAAGGAGAGTCTTTTTGATCATCAACGCATAGCCCTCTTCCTCCTCGTCATCACCCCCAATTTCTTCACATATTGCTTCGTCATAAACAGGAATATCATCCTCACAACCTTGTTCCATAACCTCCTCAATGAAAAGTGCCTTGTTACGACCTTCGGAAACCTTACGACAATCCGAAGACTTGTGACCCGGTTCCCCACACTTGAAGCACTTAAAACCCCCACTTTGGAAATGATTTCGAGCCCCCGAAGCAACGGATTGAGGCTGATTTTGAGTGGGTGTTAAAGCCTTATCCGCTCAGTTTTGAGTACCAACCTCGGAAGAATCACCTTGGCCACCACTAGAGGAAGAACCACTTCTAGCATAAGAGTAAAAGGGCTGCCCGGACTTGGAACCGCCTTGATATTGTTGCCTAGATCTCGAAAACTTCCTCTTTCCTTGCTTTTCGGCCACCGGCCCGATTGTAAGCTTCCGAAACCGTCCACAAAGTTTGCATAGCAAGGGCATCTTGGATTGTGATTGTCAACCCACTTATGTACCTTGCAGCCATTTGATCTTCACTTTCATTCAAATCAACTCTAGCAATAAGTTGATGAAAAACCTCCGTGTACTCATCAACACTTCCAACTTGTTTGAGATTATGCAAATTCTTGTAGAGGTTTTGCATATAGTTGAAAGGCAAGAATTGCTCATTGAGTTTCTTCTTCATTTTCACCCATTCTCTAATCTTTCCCTTTCCTCTTCGTAGTCTAGTTCCTTGCAATTGCTCCCACTAAGCGGAAGCTCTTCCTTTGAGACGGATGGCCACTGACTTCACCTTCTTCTCCTCGGAGACATCTTCATAATCAAACACTCTTTCAACAGTATTTATCCAATTGACAAACTCATCCGGGTTAAGACTTCCATTGAATTCGGGAAGTTCAATCTCGATGTTCTTCTCCCATCTATACGGAGAGTTAGTAGAAGGTGGCCTACGCCAATTCGGATCACCAAAGGATTGTCAAAGTGACTTTGAGAGTTCTCGGACCCTCCACTACCCGCGCGCGACACTTGCAAGCCTTGCACCATCGCCGTTAGGGTAGCAACTTGTTGTCTTAACTCTTGAATCTCATGGTTTTGGTTGTCAAACTCATTCTCTTCACCATTGTTCACCACAAAGCCTCTACCTCTACCTCCTCTTCTACCTCTAGCCCGATAAGCCGTTACAACACCTCAATCAACTTCGAACAAGTCAATCAACCCCAAATAATGAAAACCCAGCCAAATCAGTACACAAACAGCCTCAAGTCAACAATCAATCGACACAAATAGGGTCAACCCAACGACAAACCACAAGAAATCGAAGCAAGAAGCAACAAACGAGACAAACCCAGCTGAAATTGAACACAAAAATGCAGATTCAAGTGCCAAAAGAGCAATTCGGAATCTCTTACCCCCGTTTCGAGTTTGGAAATGGTGCTGGCAGCCTTGAATCACTGATTCGAGGTCCGAAAATAGCAGATCTGGGGTCAAAACTCTGATTCTAGAGCCGGAATGGACATTCCAACTCAGAAATGACAGATTCGAGTTTGGAAATAGTGTTGACAGCCTTGAAACACTGATTTGAGGTCCGAAATTAACAGTTCAGGCCTCGAAATGCTGGATTAGGTCTTGAAATGGGTGGGTCTTGTTCAAAAGGCAAAACCCTGTGCTGTATGGGGTCCGAACAGGCTCGAAAATCATTGAATAGTACTCAAAATGCTCCAAATCAGGTCGAAATAGGGTTTTGCTTGCTCGAAATGGGTTTTAGTTGCTCGAAATGGGGAAAACAACTCTGATCGGAGCTTGAATAGTGCCGAAATGGGGGATTTAGGTTTGAACAGGTCAGATCCGAAGGTTTTCGAGGTTGGATGAGGTTTCTGGCGCAGTTTTAGATTTCCGGCGAGATTTTACGGCGAGGTTAGGTTTCCAGTGAAGTTTCCGGCGAGATGAAGGGTTAGGATCTGAGCTCGGGTGCTCTGTTACCAAATGATGCAACCAAAGGTACCCATAGAAAATGTAGAGAGTGAAACTCTCAAATGGGATACAAAAGAGACTTAGCTCTTGATAATATTTGTTCAAAAATGATAAAAGCTGCCAAAAGAAAGGACTCCAACACCTATATATAGACCCAATACAAAAAAGACATAAATACCCTTACTACATACTACATCAAAAAAACACTCATTACCTCTACTTCCAATCATTACTCTCATTTCTCTCTCTACTTATTACCCCTATTTCCAATCATTACTCTCATTTCTTTCTCTATCTCTCTCCACTCATTACTCCCTATTTCTAATTATTACTGTAATTTCTTTCTCCACTCATTACCAAAAAATCTTTTCAAATTTTCCAAATTTGTCATCCAAACACAGCGTAAATATATACTCACTCTGCTGCTTGTTTGCTTCAAAATCCATGACAGCTAGCCTATTAGCTTTAGTATTCCATTAGCTTATTAGGTTAATCACTTTTCCTTTTCTAGCCTGTGATTCCTAGTATCCTCAATGAAGGAGCTTAGCCTCAATTTTCTACTATATGGCGCTCTAATGTCGTTGTCATATCTGCTATTTGCATAACAGTATGACTTAATTTATACAGTCCGTGCTAGGCTTCTGCTCTTCATTTTTGCATCCACTTCTTCTCTGTTTCATCTAGGGGCCACTGAAGAGAAGGGTAGTATAGAAGATTGTTGTCCTTTGCGGAATCCCATGGCTTCTGACTAATTTTCAGATCATAGTATGGAGGAGGAACACTTTAAATTCGATTATCTGCTACTTGAGTGCAAGATAAATCCACAAGATCGTTGAGACCTGGGGAAGCAAATATGCATAGCCACCTGTGGGTGAGAGAACACGCTTCAGTAGTATCATGCTTCTAGTAAAGAGTCTAAAAGAATTTGTTCTAGCTCTTGTCAGCTAAATCAAACAATATTACAGGATCATTTGTCATTGCATTTACTTGTAATGGATTGCTGCCATACCTTTCCAGTTAAGTAACTTATTTGTATGATGTATCATGTACCTGGCTGATGTAGAACAATCTGTGATGACTTATCTTTCATATGTTAATTTCCTAGTATTTGGTAATGGTGCCTATCTGGACATGAATTACAGGCTTTTGCATTGATAGGGAAGCAAGAAGGGGTTAAAGGGTACTGGAAAGGCAACCTTCCTCAGGTCCTTTGCATCTTTTGCTTTGAATTTGTTCAAGGTTTTTCTTATTAGGAAAATGCATTTTCTCCTTTTGTTAAGTCCACTTAACGTTTGCTTTCAAATTTCAGGTCATACGCGTCATACCTTATAGTGCAGTCCAGCTGTTTGCTTATGACACATACAAGGTAATAGAAAAAGTATTTTGAAAGAAAATAGGAAGTCTTAACTGGCTTAGATATATCTATAATTTTCATTATCCAGTTTACCTCTTGCCTTTCTAGAAACTTTTTAGCGGGAAAGATGGCGAGCTCCCTGTTATTGGCAGACTCGCTGCTGGTGCTTGTGCTGGCATGACTTCAACTTTTGTGAGTAATGTAGCAAATGAAATCGCTTATGATGGGTGATTATCTGCATTATACTTTTTTTTTTTGTGGGTCTCTCCACGGATTAGATCTTAATCATTGACTATTTGTTTCTTTGTAGGTAACATACCCTCTAGATGTCTTAAGGTTAAGATTAGCTGTCGAGCCTGGGTGTAAAACGATGTCTGGGGTACTTTTGACCAGCTCTGTTTCATTGCCTTTTTTATGGCCAGAAGATCTCTTTGTGATTTTATTGGATTTTGCAGGTTGCCTTAAACATGCTAAGAGAGGAAGGAGTCGCATCATTTTATAAGGGTCTTGGACCTTCTCTTATTGGAATAGCACCTTATATTGCCGTGAACTTCTGCATTTTTGATTTGTGAGCCTACTATTTAGCAATATTTCTTCTGCCGCTTCTGGAGGCCAAGTAATATTTTGTCTCAAGGTTGAATCTATCTGTTAGGTTGAAGAAGTCTTTACCAGAGAAGCATCAAAAGAGGACAGAAACATCTCTAGTAACTGCTTTGGTATCAGCTACTCTCTCCACGCTTATGTGCTATCCTTTGGATACAACAAGAAGGCAAATGCAAATGAAGGGTACCCCTTACAAGACTGTTTTGGATGCTCTTCCAGGTAACTCTATGCTTTTATTACCAACAGTTTTTGTAACGCCCCGATTTTCCAAAGAATTTCGGAAGCATTAATTAGTGATTTCTTAGGAAAATATTAATTTAATCAAACGTGATTCCATTAATCACATATGAATATCTCAAAATAGGAATTCAATTTATTACAAACCCGAAATAAAAATACTAAGTTTTGACAAAAAATGAAAGTATCTGTCACTTTATTTGACCAAAAATAGAGAAGACTCTAGTTCTGATATGAATCCTAAGCAAACCTGGCTCAGTCTCCACTGAGTTCTCTCCTAGAAAATACTACTCACATCCGGGGTCCTTACGCCCTCCTGGTTCTTTGCAAAATCTGGCACGGATGCCGGGTACTCTGTACCGTGAATTATGAGGTTCACTCAATAGAATAATCCTAACCCTACCAGCCCCTTACTTTATGGCTAACAGTCCTTCAATATAATAGTCGATATCAAAAGTAATGCAACAGAAATACACCTCATTATTTTCTTACTATCTATTAATCTTATGTGTGTATTCTATGATCTTTCTCCACAAGATCCATTCGTCCGCAACCACTAGTTATGATTGTCCAATGGGTTAGCTCCCTCTTGTTTGTCCTGCACTGGGGTCCTTAGTGAATACACCAAAGTTACATACCTAGCATGGATTCATCTACAACCATAACAAGGGGGTAGCTTACCATGCCATTCCATGACTTGGGCACACGTAGCAATACTAATGTTCTCAATCTCATAGGGTACTGTACCGTATCCAAGGCTCTTTACCTTTCCCTAGATACTATACCTGGGGTCCTTTATCGTCCCCCAACACTTCAATCATCTCACACAAGGTACTGAATCGTATTAGAGGCCTTTTACCGTTTCCAAAATACTGTACCTGGGGTCCTTTACCGTCCTCCAACACTCCAACCTATTTTACCAGTTTATCCTTTACTTATCATCATCTACTTGATCACTACTCGCAGCCAACCCATGAACCTAAGTTCGATCCAGCACATACAATCGTAGCATAAAATCTCGTAATTCGACAGTTCATGATCGTAGCATAATAATCAGGATAAAATGTAGCATTTGATATGTACGATAAAGTAATCATGGAATGTAATCATAATTAAACAAATTCTAATGTAATCAAGTAACTTCACGTTGTGACCTTTAAATACTTTAAAAGTATTTTAGAATCTTATTAATTAGGTTTTAGCAAATTCATTCACTATTTGTTCTAAAATTTATAAACAATATCTCATTGGAATTCATAAGGTGAAATAATAGTGGTAGATTTTAAGGACCTTTTAGTCTTTACTCAACATAGTATAATGCTTACTATATTTTTAAATAGATCAAGTAGTTTTTGGCAAATTAACTTTACTTTAACTTAAACAAACTAAACCACATAAACCTTTACTGTGGATATTAGTATGCTAAAAAGTAAATAACATTTTATTTTTGTCAAAGGTAAGAAGTCTTTTGTCACACTAACTACTATTGTTAAAAAGATATTTGTTGATGTTATTCTAAGTTACCAATAACATATCTATACATGTTATATAGTTACTTATATTCGTGTTCACAACCTCAAAGCAGCATCCAATCTAATCGATGTAATTAATCCTGGAGTGTATTTGTTAACACATTGGTAATAGGAAATAATAAATAAATAAATCATATAACATGTAGGGCTGATTTGTAAACTAGTGGAATTTGAAGGAGTAAAGTGTAATTCTAGCAAAATGTTTTAAACCCATTTCATGGGTGCCACAGACGGCCTAAAGAAACAGAGTAATAGCTTGGTCGGCTGGGTGGTCGGCCGGTTCATACTTCGATTTTTTCCACTTTCCACTTCGGAATGTTAAAAATTAATACACAAACGCTTAATATACTTAGGAGAGAATAGGGAAGCGATTAATCTACCTCAGGTTCCGGCCAAAAAAAGCGGGTAACAGGTTCGGATAGTTTCAGAAAAATTGGAGAAGACAACGTCGGGGCTGACTTCGGGTGCTTGGAGATTGGTTCGGAGGTGCTCGGAGTCGTGCTGAGTTTGGGTAGCTCGGATTGGTGTTCGGATGTGTGTGGGACCGAGACCCACTTCTTTTTCTCTCCCTAGACTTGCATGGACGAAATTTGAAGCTCTCCCTCTAACAACAAATGGAAAATGGAATGAGGTGGGGTGAGATTGGCGTGCCAAATGGCGATGGGTGAGGGAGTGTTTATAAGAAAATGGTGCCCTCTCTCTCTCTCTCTCTCTCTCTCGCACTCCAAGTTTCCTCTATATTAAAAGCTTGTAGGGCTACATGATAGGATAGCATAGGTCTAACCTTATCCCCTTACCCACTCTCTTTCTCTTGGCTAGCTATCTGTACATATACATATATTTATATATTTATACATATATAGGTGGGTAATGATTTCTAGGACTAGGTTGTAATGGGTAGGGCTAGGGTTTCCTAGAAAGGTTAGGTTTAGGTTTAAAATAATAAATCTTTAATTTTATTCGGGAAAAAATTTGACTGAATTTTGGGTCGTTACACTTTTAACCAACAGTAGCAACCACAAACTGTGGTTGTATCATAATGGAAATGGGTTGATTCATACATATTGCATCTCCAAAAAATGGTTGTACACAAAGAAGCACTAATACGGACACGGACATGGGGCATGGCAATCCTGAAAGAATGGGACAAAATGACAACGGGGGGCACAACAAAGATGTGTGTAGTTTTGAATAGTTTGATATACATTGTTGGGCCCATTTCTTAACAACTTAAGCTTTTGATATAATTTAGTAACATGGTATTAGAGGTCGAGAGAGGTGTTGGGTTCAAGTCTTGGCATTTGCATTTGCATTTGCTAATTGTTTGCTTTTTGCTTGTTACTTTCGTATTTTGTTTGGCTCTATCTATGAATATTTTCATCTCCGCGTGCAAAATGAGGGTTGCATGTAGGGTAGTGTGTTGAATAGTTTGATATTTATTGTTGGGCCCATCTCGCAACAGCTTAAGCTTTTGAGATAATCGGTAGCCTAATATATATTATTTTTATAAGACTTGGTGGTTATTCATCTATATATTGTATTCAGAAACGTCCAAATCTTATTTCATGCATTACAGTCCCTACCTTTTACTTTTTCGATATTATAAATTAGGCAAGGGCTACATCAGGTTGAAATTTTATTTTGTAATTTTTACCTTACATCTTTATTGTACCATAATTAAGCCTTGAAATAAGTTTTCGAACTTGTGAATTGACTCTTGCCGTGCCCCCAACTGTGTCAAACTTGAGACGTGTCCCTGTTTTGTCTCCTATTTAAAATCTCTACAATTAATTGGACATGTCTCCTGGAGTGTCTTGCACGTGGCCCGACATGTCCAACACAGATGCGGTGACGAGCTAGCCGTGTTTCAGAGGTTGTAATCGTATACTTGGACATTAACCTGTCTTTAGAAATGGAGGCCTTTTGTTCTCAAGCTTGGGATCAGTTAATAAAGGTATCTGGTGCATATCTTGAGAAACCGAATACGTCTTAGGCTGGGGACCTAAAGATTGACTGTCGCCATCTCTGTCACATGTTAGATTAGAAACTAAATCATATATTCTTCAGTTATTCTTGTCTATTTTTCTGTGAGTAGATAATTTAGTAGATAATTATGCAGTTACCCCTAGGCCCTACCCTCAAAGTCTCATGACTTAGTTGCCTTATTCGTGGAGATTTACATTCTATTTTTGTTTATAATGTCCCTACTACCAGATTTATTTTAATGAAAATCATTTGTTTTTGGTCTTCTACGTTATAAGTCAGGCACTTGGAGCTTCATTCTCATTATTTACTGTCCGGTGGCTACTATTTGATCGACTTATTTTCTTCATATTAGATGTCTTTTTGCAGAAGTCTGGCATCATGGGTTGGAAATGTATGCAGAGCTCACAACATTTTTGCTTAAGACAAAAAATAGAAGTCCTTTCCAGACTTGCAATGTCGTATTGTCTCTTGTTACATGGACTTTGCTGTTGATTTTTAGTTTCGAGTCTTGTGAGTTCTGACTATGCTCAACATTCTATTGATTTTGCTTATTCAGAAAAAAAATTCTATTGATTTTAGTCTTGGTATTTTAAGGGAGTACTTATGTATATTCTCATTCAGTTAGCTACCCTTAATAAACAGGAAGTTATAGCTTGCTTCATCTTATATCTTTCGTGAGGGTAATTTCAAGTTATTGCTTTTAGTCTTTTATGATATGATGCATCCATCATTATACATAGGGTAGTTGAGTTTCTGAAGTCCTAGTTAATATTTACTAATTGCAAAGGGTATGCTTTATTCCTGCTGATGCAGGTATAGTGGCACGTGATGGTTTGATTGGCTTGTACAGAGGTTTTGTTCCCAATGCACTGAAGAATCTACCAAACAGCAGGTTTCTGTTGCAATCTTCCTACTGTTTATCATATACTCTCTTCTCTTGTACCATATTCTTCAGTTTTCAATTAAATGAGTTCCAGGTTTTCATCTCGAGTTTTTAGTGGTTAGCTATCTCATGATGTTATATTCAGTTAGTTGATTGTAAGAAAAGGGGCTATCAGGAAATGAATATCTTGTTATTCAGTTCATGATGCCCTCTAGGTTGAATGTAGGATTCATTCTCATTGGTGACAGAACACTGGTGTTTTGAGTTTCTTCTTAATATGCGATGATGACACTATTATGTGGGAGGGATTTCTGTCTTCATATTAGGAATGCATTTAGGAAGATAATTTACATTGGATCCAACAACTCAAATCAATCGCTTGAACCTCTATGTTCTCACTGATACCAGATACTGAGTTGAATTGGGCCTCAAAGAATTGCACCTTTCCACTTCTAGTTGTCATTTTTACTAGTAAATTGTAATGATTTTACCTTTGCTACTTATCTTTGTTTGCTTATCTTTTCCTTTATTCAGCGTTTTATTTCTATCTTTTGCAGCATTAGGCTTACCACATTCGACACTGTTAAAAATATAATAGCAGCAGGCGAGAAAGAGTTACAAAGAATCGTGGAGGAAAATCGGAAGAAACAAACACAAAGCAATAGCGCTTCAACGGACTAGGTTTTCGCTGCTAGATGTTTTCACTACTAGATTTTTCTGCTGAGGGATCACTATTCAAGTCCAATGCATTCAAGTCCAATGCAGGATATCTGTTTTTTGGGTGCCAAAAGCACATGTTGGTAGCTGGACTTCTTGCGCTATCAGGAATTCATTTTCCTTCAGCTGTTCGATTATTTGTCATTTTTGTTTTTTGTTGAATGATTGCAAGTCATTGTTGATGTTGAAATACCACAGATAGTCTTGTAAGTTATGGTTTACTCGTGGGAATTCGAGTTTTGTGAACTAGAGCTTTCCGCCCCAGTCTCCTCGTACCATCTGCAGAAACTGGGATGTTCATCTTAGTAGTGTTAATAAAAAAGGAAGATGTTTAGTAGGAGATGAACTAGTTTTTTGAACATCGGGTTGATCTCTCTCTCTCTCTCTCTCTCTCTCTCTCTGAGATTTTCTTAAGTTTGTGTCGTGCCCAATAGAGTGCAATTTTGTTCACTCTCCTTAAAGGGAACATTACCATATTTTCTATTGGTTGAAATGGTGTGGATCCCACCACAAGTGATGTCATGCTTACCCTTGCTATATACTTTTTGGTAAGCATGACATTACTTTGTGGTGGAATCCACACCATTTTAACCAATAAGAAAGAGGGTAATGTTCACCCTGTTTTAAGGAAGGTGAACAAAATTCAACTCATGATTCATTTTCGTGTTATTGGGTGAATTTTGGCCCAAGGATATGAATCTCATACCATATTGGCCGGTTCATACTGGTATTGTCCAAACTCAGTACCCTACACTTCTAATTTTGTTCCGGCTCAGATACCGGTCAATATAGACCAATACCGGACTACTTTTAAATTTATTTCTTTTTATTTTTGATAAATGTGTATATTATACTAATAAATTCTTTTACGTGAGAAAATAATACTAATAGTGATAAATTTGAAACGGTACCCGGTATTTAACCGGTATCGGTACATATCATACCAGTAAGAAAATCGTTATTCTAGCTGGTATGGTATACAGAACAATGGCGGAAGTGCATACAAGTATAGTTGGGCTATAGTCCAGGTGAAGTCCAAAAAATGCAAATAATTTATATGTAAAATTTTAGCCTATTAAATTTTGGCCCACCTCATTTTCTTTTTGTAGTCTAACTTGGGTTCTGATAATGTCAACCATTTTTGCTCCTGCCAAAACCCTTTTCGTTCACGCCAAAATTCATTCATTGCATGACTTAATTGTCCTCTACTACACCACTTACTTTACAAAAATGCCCCTTGAAATCCATAGGATAATTTTATCATTCCTTTTTGTTTTCTTGCACCCATCAGAAGCTTTATAGCTTCTTCAACAGAGAGAAAAAGCGTACAAATCTTGGCTTGGTTTTACACTCTATTTCATCACTTTCTTTTTAATTTTCAGGTAGTGGTGAGGTCGAGGCACACGCAATGCGTGTGCAAGTCAAAATTTGGCAAAAAATGGCAAAACACTTCCCATTTATTGTTTAATTGAATTTTTTTTAAAATTCAACTTGCACAAGCATCGCGTATGCCCGGTCTCTAATTTTTATAAATTTGCCCAATACTGAGTTTTATCTAACTACTTGTTATTTTATTCTTTGAAACACTTGTAGCTATTTACTGTGTGGAGAAAAAAAGAAAAAGAAATAGTGTAATCGTGTGTATTAAAAATATGAAACCGAACCAAACATTGTAAAAAACTGAACCAAATCGGACTAAATGTTTTGGCCCTACATTCTTGGTCAAAAGGAGAACTCCATTCTCATACACGGCTATTTTCTTTTTAATTATCATTTGTTAATGGCTCTTCTAAAATTAGCTCGTGTTTGTTACATTGGTTGCTTGTGAATTGATGAAAACATGGACCTAGAAAACAGTTATTGATGTTTAATTTTTGTTTGCTCGTCTTCTAAAATTAGCTCTTGTTTTGCTTGTGTATCTGCATTTTTGCTTGAACTCGTGGAATTGGAAAATAGTTGTCTTGCGCTTATGGGATTTCCAGGGGTATTTTTGTAAAGCAAGTGGTGTAGTAGAAGGCAATTAAGTCATGAAATAAATGAGTTTTGGTAGAAACAAAAGGAGTTTTGGCATTATCAATTCCCTCTAACTTATCATATATGATTATCTTTAGGGCAAATTTCACTCAGACCCCTTGAGGTATTTGACAATGACAAACAGTACCTGTCAATTTTGAAAAATGATAGAGACCTCCCTTGATTCACACTTTGGGTTTCCTCCGTTAATGAGAGGGACAGAAAATTATGTTAGCAACCTCTTAAATTTCATGACTATAAAAAAAAGAGCATCTTAAATTCCATTTAGTTCTACGACTCTCTTAGGACCTTCATTGAAAGTTTGAGTCAAAAATTAAGTATGACCCTTTAGAATTAAATAATCAGAAAAATGAGATCTTCACACTGATTCAAAATTGAAGCACTTAAATATATGCTCTTCATTTGGTTCTACGACTTTCTTAGGGCTCTCATTGAAAGCCTTAAAAGCCAAAAGCTAATTATGATTTTTTAAAATAAAATGATAAAAACAAATAACATCTTCGCAGTGATTGAAACAGATTAAAAATTGGAGCACTTGAGTATTTGCTCTTCATTTTGTTCTACAGTAGGCTATACAAATGACAAGCAGATATTTACGTGTTTCAATTTTTAATTCGTTTGAATCGGTACGAAAATCTTATTTTTATATTATTTTATCATAAAGAGTCATAATTAACTTTTGTTTCTGGGGCTTTCGATAAGAGCCCTAAGAGAGCTATAGACCTATATGAAAAATAGATACTTAAGTGCTCCACTTTTTAATTCATTTGAATCAATACGAAGATCTTATTTTTCTGATCATTTTATCTTAAATGATCATAATTAATTTTTGGCTCTCGAG
Source organism: Rhododendron simsii (assembly GCA_014282245.1). Taxonomy (NCBI): domain Eukaryota; kingdom Viridiplantae; phylum Streptophyta; class Magnoliopsida; order Ericales; family Ericaceae; genus Rhododendron; species Rhododendron simsii. The sequence continues at coordinate 19,856,014 of CM024956.1, read as the reverse complement.
CTTTCAATAAAAGCCCTAAGGAGCCGTAAAACTAAATGAAGAGCAGATACAAAAGTGTTTCAATTTTTAATCCATTTGAATCAGTGCGAAGATATTTTTTTTGTCATTTTATCCTAGAGGGTCATAATTAATTTTTGACTTTAGAGCTTTCGATGAAAGCCCTAAGAGAGCTGTAGAAGCAAATGAATCAGATCATGTCCTTTTCCGTCCCTCTCACGCCTTTTCTCACTAACAAAGGAAACCCAAAGTGTGGACCAAGGGAGCTCTTTGTCATTTTTCAAAACTGAGGGGTACTGTCTGTCATTATCAAATACCTCAAGGGGTTTGAGTGAAATTTGCCCATATCTTTATCGAAAAAAACTTGTTGAAGAAATTGACTCGGATTTGATAATAATGATTTCTACTCTCTAAAATAACGTAAGGTACACTTTAGTAAGATATAACTTCAATAGTACTATGTGTTTTTTTGTTGATAAAAAAAATAGTGCACGCTTTTTTGTACTTTTCTTTTGTTTATTTTGAACGTTTACGTATTTTTGTACAAGTTCGTTGGACATTAATTATAAGACTCTTTTTGGTTCATAACATATATACAATATATATGTATATTAGTTTACTAATTTTTGGGTTCGCCCAGGGCAGATTAAATTTCCTAATTCTGCCCTTGATTCAAAACCTTGTCTCGGCCATCGTGTTCGAACCAATCATTTAAAGTTAGTTTGATTGTTGGGATATTATTTGTGTCTTAATAGATGAATATAACCTTCCCTTAATTTCCGTTTGGCCAAAAAAAAAAACACCTTGGAACGGAGGGAAAGGGGGCTCGTGCCCCCGCTTGAAACTAAAATAATTTTGTTATATTTTCGTATAGGGAAATGATTTTGCCACAAAAATACACTTGCAGGGAAGTGGCGTTAATAAAAAAGAGAATAACAAAATCAGCAACATTTCCTATATTTTGCATAATTATGTAATTAAGTATGCTACTACACATAAACAAGTGCATCTATCTTGAAAATATAGATATAAAACTAGTTTTATGTTTCAATTTCGTCATATGGTGCAATTTATACTTGTTGATTTTCGAATTATTCGTCTACCTGGATCGATGCTTTCTTAATTCTTCTTATTTTTAACTGTGTAAGAGCAATATTTTAAAATAATATCATTAATAAAACTATATCGATCATTCTAAAACTTGTCGATATTCATGTAAAACATACTCTTAAATTTTGTCTAAAATTTTGTGCTTTTTTTTACATAATTTAAGTGAAAGTATTTGTTATATATTTTTGTAGTTTGTATTGCATGCTTTAATTATGTAACGAATTTATTGTGGTTAACTAGAAAAATAAATTTTCGCCACTATAATTAAAAAGGTGCCCCCACTAAACGACATTTCTGAATTCGTCCCTGCTCCATTCTTTTAATCTTTTTCTCTCTCTCATTAAGTTCTTGCTTAAAACTGTGCTTAACAAGAAGTTCCTACTGAGCATGGGAGAAAGAGTGATTTCTCTCTCATCTTTTTCGGATGTACTCCATATAGAAAGAAAAAGAAAAAGAAAAAGAAAAAGAAAAATGTCCAATGTTTTTTTTTTTTTTTAACAAAAAAAGACTTGATTTCATTTATTTTTAGAAGGGCAATGTAATATCACGAAAACTAAGTAAGCAATTCATTTTTTTTCTTTGTTTATAGGCAAAGAAATTTCATTATCATAAAAATAAAAAATAGAATCATCACAATAAGGAAAAAAAGCTTTGGGAGAGAGCTTCGAAGAGACCTCTGCATTAGAACCTCTGCGATACAATAGCAACTAGCAATTGAACTTAATTTTGGACTCAAAACCTCATAAACAATTGAATTAATTTTACTAGTATTTCATTAGACACGGCTTCATAAAAACCCCTTTTTAAGGCACCTGGCCGGCTGGCCCCATATTGCGTCCATTTTGTGACAAAAATTGCTGATGTGGCAACTTTCTCCTATTAACTTGCCCATGGGCTAAATTAGAGGGAAAACCACATCTGGAAATGAATTTGGAGGGAAAACCATATCCCAAAGGATTTGGAGGGAAAATCCTGGAACCTTCTTTATTTCCCTCAATTGTAAAACCACCCCTACAATTCTTTTCCATCGCCGCCCCTGCCCTTCTTCCCCATTCACCTCACTCCATCACACTCTCTAACCCAGGACCCTACGGTACCCTTCTTCCCCTTTCTCCCTCACTTCACAAAGACATTTCACCATGAACAAGAAGAGTCAGAGTTCAATCATGGACGACAGCTACATGGATGACAAAGTCTGTATTCTCCACGCGCGGCAATCAATGAGTTGTTCTGACCTCATGGACTAATAGCAATACAGTCGACGGTTTGCTTGCTGTTCCAAGGACTGCAAGGAGGGGTTCAATTAGGTGGGACCCTCCAATGTGTCGTAGGTCTACACAGATAATACATGGGCTTCTAAGGCCCTGTTTCAGAACACATTATTAAAAAATAAGTATTTATTTCACATTTCAAACTCAAAAATAATGTAAATGAAAAATAATTTTTTAATTTTTTTTGTACCGTATAAAAGATCTTGATGAGATATGTCAATCAAGATCCATATTGATAGAAAAATTATTTGCGTAAGTACATGATTTTTGAGTTTGAAATTGCCTTCTTAAAAAATGAGTACTTATTTTCCTTTCGGGAACTGAAAACTCTCATTTTTGACACAGGTGTGAATGCGTTGAGTGTGGACATGCCAAAACTTGTAGCACCTAACTTTTAATGAAGATTCTCATGAATCTTGACTTTTAACGTAAAAACGATTGCGTGTGACCCAAAGGTTAAAGATTACAATAAGGTTCGTAGTTTGCCACACGGTCGCGGACTTAGAATTTCTTAGTCGTATAGAAAATGCATAAAAAGGAAAATGAAAAATATAAACTTTATTATGCCGGGATAATAAAGAAGTACAAGAAAAGATAAAATTCAAACTACTTAAAAAAGTGAGTTCGAATGGAGTTTGAGCACGAGATACTGGATATGCTACTTTGCTGAAAGTAGGAAAGTGTTTGTAGGCGTTGAGCTTTGATTGGTGTTGAACCCGTTTTTCATCTTGTGAACTTGTATTTATAGGCAAAATAATAAGTTGATTCAGGCCTGAATCCGAATTTCTGCTTGCTCCATATGCCGCCATGTGTCCCATGATGCTCCCTCCTTTTGTGCATGCAAAATCATGGGTAGTTATTGGCAGTTGAAAGATCATGGGGTGATGTGGCAATAACTCTCCATTACTCCCTCTTTTCATGCATTTGACACATGCGGCCAATTGACTCTGCCTCCAGTAATAACCAACTCCCCACAATCATGGGCCTTGCTCCTTGAACCAAAGCGGCATCTTCTTCATGGGCCCCAAAACCGTGGGCTATTTTCCTAAAAAACCATGGGCCGTGCTCCTCATATGGGCTGCGTGTTTGTTGGGCCCAAATGGAAAATAACCATGGAAATTACTTAGCTTTTGGCCCAAATTAATTAAGGAATTAATTAAAAATCCAATTGTAACGATCCTGATTTTTAGTCGGTAAAAATTTCGTTAAATATTTGAATTTTTAGTTGCTTTTGAAAATTCCTTTTAATTCCTATAGTTCATCGTAATTACATTTTTGCCCTTCAAGTTTCATTTCTTGCACTTTAGCCCTATCTAGCAAGCCTAGTTAGTTTCTAACTATTCGGTTGGAGGAACTAAGCTAGGAAAACACTTGGTTACTTTTCCCTAACCGCAATTGGACCATTTTGCCCCTCTTGGACTTTGTGAACCTTTTCAAACCCTAGACTTGGAATTTGTTTATTTATTTCCTTTTATTATTATCCATTGGATAATAAAAGTTAGGGGGAACTATTACCATTGGATAATAGAAACCCTAAATTTTATATTCTTGATATTCTTTGCTAGAATATTAAGTACTCTTGTATATATATTTTAAAATAGACTTTTTAATTGCTTAAAAATGACTTTTTGATTATTTTAGTATAAAATTTCCCTAGTAACTATTGTCCATTGGACAATAAAAGCTAAGAGAATTATTATCCATTGGATAATAAGTTTATCTTTCAAACAAGTATATGGGTTGATTAATTTAATCTCTCTCTTAAAACCCCATGTGACAAGGTACCTATTATTTTATCATAAAAGTTACCTAATAACTATTATCCATTGGATAATAAAAGTTAGGGGATTTATTACCCAATGGGTAAAGGGGTTAGTCTTTCAAAGTACCATGGTATTTATTAAACTAGTCTTTTCCTTTAAATCCATGTGAGGAAGTACCAATATTTTATTTTGGGATTTAAAAGCCTAAGATTCTTAAAGTACTTCCATATTATTTTATGTTGGGGTTTTGTACCCAATTGATTTATTTTAATGGAGAGTAAAACTACCTAGAGTACATTAGTACAAAAGTTTATTAGTTTAAACATGTGCTTATTAGTTGTTCAAACTTAGTCTTTAAGTTTCCTTGTTTCAAAGTACAAAGTACTTGTTATTTTTTCTTGCATAACTATATATATATATATGTAGTAGTGTACAAGAGAGAGAGAGAGAGAGGAGAGAGAGGCCGAGAGGAGAGAGAGGCCGAGAGGGGAGAGAGGCCGAGAGAGAGAGAGAGAGAGAGAGAGAGAGAGAGAGAGAGAGAGAGAGAGAGAGAGAGAGAGAGAGAAGAAGGAAAGTTGGTTGTACTTCCATGATCTTCCATTAATCTTTCAATCCATGGGGAAACTTCCTTCCTAGCTAAGACTTAACCTCCATTGTACTCCCATGATTTGTTTCACACCAAGTCTTGTACAACTACCAATTGATTATTCTTATTCACACCTCTTTTCTTCCAAGAATCAAATCCTAGCCATGCAAGCCTAGGGTTAGGCCTTGATCTTTCTAGTTGGCATAACATGTGTCAAAATTTGAGGAAGAGAGAGAGACGGGGGCCCAGACATTGAGGGAGGAGAGAGAGCCAAGGTTTGCCTATAAATAGGAAGCCATTCCAAGCATTTCAACTCACACCATCAAGCTTTGCTCTTCCTTCTCTCTAGAAACCATTTCTGTTTTTCCTGGCAGCCTACTGCCCTTTGGAAATCCTCAGTTTTCTCTTACTTAAGTTAGTTTTTAGAACCAACTTCCTTCGGGAAAGTTGTAGAACACTTCGAGACCTTCAAGTTAGACCCAAGAACCACCTCAATCGGTGAAGAAATGACAAAGATATTGTCATCCAAAGTTCAGTGAAAATCTCGGATTTTCATTTCCAGACTGCTTACTGTCACTTCCTTTATCACCATTTTTCTCCTACTTAGAGTAGTTTCTAGGATCAACTTCCTTCACGAAAGTTGTAGAGAATTTCTAGAGCTTCGTTTTCGACCCAAGAAAGATCGTAATCGGCCAAAGATTGACCGAGTTACTGCGATCCGAAATCCGGTCCAGATTTGGATGTTTCACCGCCCGTAGAATTTTCCAAATTGCTTATTCGGCTCCGACTAGTTTCGGATCAAGGTAGATTAATCTCTACTCGTTCTCCTTAGTATAACTTTTGTTATTTTAGTTTATGATAAGGTTATCTATTGCTATCAATAAAAATATTCGAAAGGTGTTCTTTTGAAATAATGAAAAGGATGGGGAGTATGTTGAACTCATCACCTTATGTTTTGAGCATGCTAGATAATGAAAAAAATTAAGATGAACTTGCTAGTTTAGTTTCAAGATTATGAAGCATGACTTGTGATTACGTATGTGGAAAGTCCTACCGCGGGAAGTCTTTGCATGTAACGAGACACGAGAACTGAGAAAGTAGAAACATGACACCTAGGGTGTGGTTAATGAGAAGGCGTGTTTGAAACGGGTGAAATATTTTGAAAACCGCAATGTGGCCGGACGTGGTAGCCCATTGTGTGATGTGAGTTTTGTGTGCGTTCCCATGGGAACCCGGAGCGGCGGAACCATGGTGAGGTATAGCTTGGTTATCCGCGGAGAGGAGCCAATGCAATTGTGTGCCATTGGGAATCCGGAGCGGCGGAACCATTGTGCGGATACTCGGGAACCCGGAGCGGCGGAATCGAGATTGGGTGTGTGTGTAGCTTGGTTATCCGTGGTACGGAGCCAATGCAAATGTGTGTGATAAACTGATAATTTTTGAAAGGTTGATTGTAAGTGGAAAATGGTGACACGGTCTACGATGAGTGGCGTAGGAGGAACCGGGAAATCTTGGATACCAACGATAGTTGAATATCGATTGTGGATGTGTTATGATTACTGTTTGTTATTTACGATCTATTGTTCGTAAGTTATAGGTTAGTGGGTAGGGTTTACTCTATTGAGCTTTCGTAGCTCACGGTGTTACCTTTTGGTGACCCTGACATATTATATCGGTGGCGACGCTGGTATAATGTGTCAGACCTCATAGACGAATAGGGTGAACCCTACACCTTGGAAGCTTTTGGAGCTGAAGAGCTGGCTAGAAAGGAGGAGCAGGCGGAGCTGTAGATAGGAACCCTAGTTTCCCTTTCTTTGTAATGAAAGTACTCTTGTGAGAGTAATGTTGTAATAAAGAGCCAGACTCTATTTTGGAATTTCAATAAAATTGTCTTATTTAACGTACCCAAAATTCGAGGCGTTACACCAATCACAACTAGCCCGATCTGTGATGCAAAAAACGGGTATAAACATTGCCCCCCCTACGCCTTGATTCTGTAAAGCCCCGGTATTTTTTTTAAATAACTAATAATAATCATCGAAACAAAAATAATTATTTTGCTCGAAAAATTATTTATGCCGTCATACAAAATTTTATTCCGTAATCATTCGTGTGTACGCGTGTACCGACGAGAAATTTTCCTTGTTTGTATACTGTGGTCGCACTAGAATATTTTTCCTAACCTAACACTAATACCTGGCTTCACCTTCTTCCTTTCACCCCATTCATTTACTCTAACCAAACCATCTCAAACCAACTAAACCAAACTTCACCTCCTCTGTTTTCCATCACCCATCAGACTTCCCATGCTTAGCCATTTTTAGCCGTAACTTTTCCCTAGCCACTAAGAATCCAACACCACTTCCTAATGCTTTCCTTTAACCTCTAAACAAAACCATAAACTTACCACCTATTATCCAAGACATCTTTACCTAAGTTAATAACACTTTTAAATCAACTCCCTTCCCATTTCATTCTCGGCAGAGAGAGAGAGAGAGAGAGAGAGAGAGAGAGAGAAGAACAACCGGCCCGTCCCAGTCATGAAACCCACCATTTAATCAATCCTTTTGAGCTCTGAAATCAGCCCCATTCCGGCTCCGAAACACAGCTTCGTTTTCTCTCCGAAACGGCTCAAAAAAATCTGCTCATTCAAGCTCTGGTACTCGCTGCAAAACAGTCCGGAAAGCAGCCGAGCTCCGCCACCTCTCATCACCATCCGGAGCAGCCACTGCCACCGAGATCAACCACCTGCTGTGCTCACCACCTTTCGACCAAGCTCCGTCGCCGCTTCAACCCGGCGCCGTCTCTTTCCAAAATCCCTCCGTAAATCATTCACCGGACGAGAGGTAGTCCGAACTCACCTCCCTAAATATATATTATGTTTCGTATTAATTGTTTCGTGTTTCGGTATAAAAATAATCGAACTCGACGTCGCCGTTCGTAATCCGGCCGAAACCCACTAAAAATCCGAACCACTGTTTTCCGTAAAACAGTCACTGGAAAGTCTTGAAATGATTTTAGTATATTACAGTTTACTCCTCGTAATTTAAGAGCTTGTAAATTTGACTCTTGAGTAATAAACATTAATATTGAGCCCCGAGGTTAATTAGTTTTCGATTCGATTCTAATCCCCTTAACACCCCGCGATGATTAAGAGTAAACGTAGATTTTAGTTTTGAAAAGGAAAAGAGAAAATAAAAAGTACTTGATTTGTTTTTATCGCATGATTTCTTTTATCACATGATTAAATGTTGTTAGCATGATAATTATGTTTATTTAAAATGTTGGATTGCATGATACTTTACTGTACTTGTAGAATGGACAAATAGGTTCCTGTGGTGGTATACGATTAGAGGATCACGTAGACGTTGATAAGTAAAGGATAAATGGGAAAGTGATTAAGTCATGGTTTTAAGATGGGTGCTAACAGAGACCCAAGTTGTTTAAGAAATGAAGCCCTAGGTAGGGCACAGTGGTGATTGGCGGCGAGAACAGATTTGGTTCCTTCCTTGTGTGGTTGCGTCGACTGTAGATCCGAGTAAATAACTTGGTAGCTATCAGCGGGACACAACAAGGAGCTGTCTGAATCACACTGGGTTGTTTAAGAAACGTAACCCTAGGTAGGGCACAGTGGTGATTGACTGCGAGAACAGATTTGGTTCCTTCCTTGTGTGGTTGCGTCGACTGTAGATCCGAGTAAATAATTTGGTAGCTATCAGCGGGACACAACAAGGAGCTGTCTGAATCACACTGGGTTGCCTTACGCTGGAGGTTAAGGGTAGGAACGGTTCTGTGGATAAGATCCGAGATATCACTTAGGTTGAAGAATAGTAATAAAATGATGAATTATTCTCTTTTATGTTATGTCAATGCATTTCAATTATATTACCTTGCTTGTAAGTTATGGGTTCGGGTGGATTTTGGCTACTGAGCGTCATCGCTCACGGTACTACGTTGCCCTGGTGACTCGAACGCCAGGTACCGAAGATGGAAGAGAAGTGTCGTATGATTCAATCGAGTCCAATCCTATTAAGGAAGAAGCTGAAAACCTTGGTTTCCGTGCGCATAGTTGCTCTGATTAATTTAAGTTGACTTTATTTTGGAAGCTTCTAAGTTTAGTTGAAAAATGTAATATTTTGACTTATTCAAAGCAGTTGTAATATAATGACATATGCTTTTGAATTTGTGATGCAGTAAATTTTTTGAATTTCTTTTGTGAAAATAATCTTTTTAAATATTTTATTAATGTCTCCGAATTTCGGGGCGTTACAAATGGTATCAGAGCTCTAGGGTCAAACCCTCGGCCTTGGGTAGATTGGGTAGATCATCTTCCAAGAGTGTTATCCGGGGTAGTTATGCGCTTAATCTACATATTGTCTTAGCTACTGTACAATATTTTATTTTATTATAAGAGTAGCATATAAATATGCCTTGTCTCCCGAAGCAACTCCGTCAACAATGCTTACGTCAAAGCCAAGGTCAACACGAAAAGAAGCCCCATGTGACACCAAGTACTATCAAGATTGTGCAACTTGTTCGAGCAATCATGGTCATATATGTACTGACACCCCCAGCCCCAAGAGTTGTGCAACCCTCAAGCCCCTGGATCAAGGGATAAGAGTATGATGTAATCGCAATTCTGCAAACGTTGGCTGCCAACACCCTACAGAGAGCCTACTCCAACAATTGGGGAATCATAGTTTCAGCAAATTGAAAAGCTGCTGGGAATAACCAACACCGGAGAAGATGGTGGGTTGCATTGCTCGGCGTTTTACCTGATCTAGAGAGAGGTCAACCACTAGTGAGACATGATCAAAGCAACCAAATCCTTAGTGACGTTGAAATGGATTCTATTTGAGGCATAAAATCTAAGAAGATAATTTCGGACACCTATGAAGTCAGCAGGGAACCTTGAGTGTTACCTAGAATGCGACACATATCGTATAGTTGTCCTGATGTGTCCCGACCATCGTGCATACAAGCTGGCCAAGGAACAAGATTCTCATAAGATTCAATGATGACCATAAGAGTTAAGAATCACAAGTCTATGTTTGACTCGCGACCTGTGAATCATAGGAATAGTAGAGTCTGAATTCATTTTGGGCATGGATCAGCTAACTACCGTTTGCACTGCTATCAACTGCTATCAGAGAAAGCGAAGATTCAATTTCTACGAGGGAGGTTGTAAAATTTTTTTAAAGGGGGATAGACGAGCTATTGACGATTATTCATCTAAGCCCTATTCGATCTCATTCAATTGATTGTATCCTAACTGGCTGTTACCTTCAATCTCTCTTGGCTCTTCTTAAAATCACTTTCATTATGACTCTCATTGTTAGAGCTGCAACTTCAACTAAAGCTCAAATAGTTGAACTCCTTGTCTATTCCAAGCACCTAATTCTCGTGACGTTTTTTTTTATGAGTTGGGTATTCCTAACAATCATTTTGTTCCAACCTCTCTTAATTTGATTTGATTTGAAGTCAACAGTTTACTCAATTATGAGTCTAACCTTTCTGATCCATTGAATATTTCATGTTTAGAGCATTTCTTGTTTATTTTGACCAATGCACTATTAGCTATCCACAACCTTTGATTCTTTTGATTCCACAACAAGACATGCGTCCAACCTTACAAAACTCTAATTCAGTAAATGATAAGCACCCAGAAATGTAATGAAAGGGTGCGCTAGTGTCTAGGTTTAGTTTAATTTACTCATTAATTAGTTGTTTTTAACTTAGTTGTCTCGTAGAGTTTGTTTGTTTTGTTTTGTAGGTAAATAGCCTAATAAGGAGCTTTAAAGGCTTAAGGCATGTCATGGCCTGAAGTTGCCCGACGGTCAAGTCGCAGCTCAGGCAGAGCCCAGGCAGAAGACCATCGCCAAGGCGCATCTCAGGCAAAAGTTACCCGACGTCAAGGCTGAGCAAGGCGAGGCCAAGGCTAAGGCGTGACCGACGGCTGAGCAATGCCAAGGCAGAGCCAAAGCAAGAGGAACAGCCCGGGCAGAAACTCTCCAGCCAAGGCAGAATCAGTCATGGCCAAGGCGTGGCCAAGCTGTGGCCAAGGCGTGGCCAAGGCGGAAAGAAGACAAAGCTTCAGAACTGATAAGAGCTCGCTACCGATCGAAGGTTTTAGCTCCAATCGGTACCGAGCTGCTTAGTGCTGGCCCTAACTGGTTCGGTATTGATCGAAGGTTTTTAGTCCAATCGGTACCGAGAGCTTATCTCAGCAACGTAAGGCTTGGCAATCGGTACCGAGGACCTTAGCGAGGCATCTTTGGAGCATCTTTTAGGATATTCCGTGCGTGAAACAGGGGCGGTATAAATACCCCGTTATGTCACCTTTGCACGATTTGGACAGAAATGTACCCATAATTTTAGATCTAGCTTAGATTACTTTTTAGCTTTTTGAATTGTTCTTGCCTTGTTCTTCATTTTCAGCACTTATTTCTTAATTTCCAGCCTTTATTAGTTGTCTTTTGCTACTCTTGCTTTAATTAAAGTTGTTCCTTAGTTCTCGATCTATCTTTTAAGCTAAGTTTCTTCTAGTCTTGCATTTCAATTATGTTTAGTAGATTTTTGCTTGCTCATATCTCTCTAGATATGTGTGAGTAGTTTTACGGGTTAGGTCATGGGATGATTAGCATCCCATGACTTGGGCGAAAATCGTATTTTTCATCGATAAAGCTTCAATTTTTAGGTTTGAAAATCAAAGTGGGGCTCGGATTTGGTTGGTATATCGCCGAGGTGTTAACCTCTTTGATCATGTGTAGGTGAGAGCCTCGCCTACTCACCACACATGATGCTTGGAGCTCTGACGCTCGAGGTGGTTATCGAATGAATTCTAGAGCTAGCTTAATAATCGAATCTCTTTTTCCCGGTTTAGATACCTACAATTGTGTATTTTAAATCGCGTAAATTGGTGAAAAGTGCAATTCAACCCGAGTCATGAATGCTAGGATTCCTAGACCTACCCTATATTTTCCTAGTTAATTAATTTTCAATTTAGCCATTTTAATTCTACCGTTCAAAGTAAAACCAAGTTGACTGGCTAAAAGTCGAAAACCCTACTTGCATCTAACAATCCGAGGCGAGCCATGAACTAATTCCCTTGGGTACGATCCCGGACTTCTCCGGTTTATTATGCTTCAACCGACTTATTAGCCCTACGCTTGGGGCAATATTCTTCTATATTGGGAAGATATGAAGCATTTTTGGCGCCGTTGCCGGGGATTTCTTATTATGGCTTTCTTGGAGGTTCGACAAACCACTGTAAGTATCCCGCTTTCGTCTCTTAGTAGTAGTAGTAGTTTAGTAGTTTATGTGTTAGTGGCTCGTATTTAGTTTGGTGGATACCTCTAACCTGACTGTGATGTCTGACTTGAGGTGTAACGAAACCAAGCTAAATATTGAGTGTGTGCTTAGTTAGTTTAGTTTAATTTGTTAGTTACTTAGCTTAATTTGATTGCATTGCTTAGCCGAGGTGGTGGCATAACCCCTCGCATATTCTGGTTGTTGAGTTGAGGTGGCGGCATAGCCCCTCCAGTCTGGTAGGTAATTAGTTAGTAGTTGTTGTTTTGTGTATGCCTGTTTATTTTATGTTTCTAGCGTTAGAATAGAATGGCAGCAACACCTGAGGAAATACTTTCGAGCACTATGCAGGAATTACGTTATCTTACACACACGTTCACACCCCCTTGCATAGCCGCTCATGATTCCAATGTTTTTAGAGGTCAAATGCACTTTTCCAATTGGCTTCCCCACTTCCATGGCATGGATCACGAAAACCCTTCTTCTCATATTAGGGCTTTCGAGGAAAAAGTTGTTACCCTTGTGAAATTTGAGTCCGTACGAATGAATTATTTTGCGCTCTCTTTAAGAGATAATGCCAAAGCTTGGCTTGATTCTTTAAACCCTCAATGCGTGCGGACTTGGATTGATTTGCAAAAGGAATTTCTAAAAAGGTTCTTTCCCATATATTATACATGGGCTCTCAAGCAACAAATTCAAACTTTTGCTGAAAAAGAGAATGAATCATTTTATGCATGTTGGGGAAGATTCAAGAATTTGCTCAATACAATCCCGCATCATGGCTATGAAAACTTTCAAATTGCTAACTATTTTTATAACGGACTTTCTCAAAAGAGTCATGATTTCATAGACATGATGTGCAATGGAAAACTTTTTGATAAAGAACCCGCTCAAGCCTTGGATTTCTTTGATCGTTTGGCCGAAACTTTACAAACTTGGGCTTTTAACAAACATTTTGGGGATTCCAACTTGGATGCCAATGCCATGGAAGAGGAAATTCAGCCGCATATCTTTGTTGAAACTGTTGGTATAGATTGTGACAGCTCCTCAGAATCTGCATGGAGTGATGAGCCTATTGATGAAACTGAGATCCAAAGATCTCCTCTTGTGGATTTCCCTCTTTGTGATGATCTGGGGGAGAAATGCCTCACCACTAAAGTTATCTCTTTCGATCCCCCGTATCTTGATCCTTCCCCGGAGGAATTACTCCTTGCTCACGAGATGAATATGCTTGAAACATCGGGCGTCTACTATGAAGATCCATTGGCAAAATCTCTCACCACGAAGGAAATGGATGCCGAAGTAGATCACTTGTATTCGTTGTTGGCTAAACCAGATGCTTATGAACCAATCTTTGAAGAGGTGGCACCTATGGAAGCTACAATTGCCCCTTTGAGTCCCCCATGCCTTGATCTTCTCACCGCTAAAGAGATGGATGCTGAGGTAGATTCCTTACACTCTTTGTTAGAAAAGCAAGATGCATGTGGGCCTATTCTTGAGAAGTTGCCAATTATAGAACTAATTGATTTTCTTGGTATTGATAATGTTGATTTGGCTTACAGTCCTCTTGTAGTAAATTTTGTCAACAACTTGAAAATTGATTTGGTTTGGGCTATGCACTTGATGGAACTTAAGTTTTTAAAACGAATTCGGCAATTGATTTACTCAAAGTATCTTATCTTGTGGCATGGTCGAGTTCAATTCTTGGCAAAGAGTGTAGCCTGGAGTGCTCTATTTCTTCTAATAGTTCTTAATGGCGTGCTAAGTGTTCGTAGCCCACGTGTGGCTGAACCCTCTCTTTCTTTTTCTCTCTAATTTTTCATTCTCTCTCTCTTAATGGCATATTTGTTTTCCTTTTTGCTTTGCATCGTCTGTTTAGTTATGCATGTTCTTTGTTGTTCTTTATTTCTTTCTTTGTTCTCTTTTGTTTAGCTTTGCATGTTTGGTTTGTTTTAGTTATGTTTTGTTTTATGTTTGCATCAAATAAAATCTTGGAGACACCTCACATGAAAAGATATCACCAATGTGTTAGTGTAACAAGGGCTTTCATTAGTTCTTCTTGGTAATAGTCTATCGTTAATGATCCATGCTCTCCGCGATTGCCCCTAATCGGAGGCAACTTAGGTCTGCGAGTGAGATTTGATATTGCCTGGAGTGCACGCTAGGTTGTATCTTTTCCTTGCTTGTTTTTGATCCTAGGGGACGCTGGACCTAGTTGTTTGGCGAGGTCGAGCGATAGATTTTATTACGGGCGCTAGCATAACACATGTTCAACGGTCTAGTATAGCCACCTATTACTTACCCCCCCCGGTAGGAAATGGGAAGAAAAGTATGACTCGTGTGATCGCGTGATGATCGGGTGGTGCATTTCATTCTATTTTGCATGTTTTTATTTTGTTTTGCATGCTTTCAATTTGTTCTTTGCATTTTTCTTTATGTTCTGTCTTTTCTTTTTGGTTTAGTTTGAAGCCGGATAACACGAGCCGGTGGTTCTAATGTCAATTGTTTTGTGGAAGGTCGTTCTCTTAAGTCTTCTGCAGGGTTTATATGCTACCACACCAGCCTTGGTGGATTGGGTCTAAAGCCGGAGTGAGTGAGGCATTCAGGAGCCCTAAGCATGGGTGCGGCTAAGCGCCGCGGTTGTTAGTCCGATAAAGCTTTGGATATGGCCCTGTGTGACTAGCTATGGTTCCGAGTTGGTAGAACCGAAGGAGTGAACCCTGGAAGCATCTAATCTGGCTGGAGCAGAACATTGACATAAAATCCTCCAACTTGGTCGAGGTATTTAGGGGTTGACATTCCCCTTGGACGGTACATTCGCGCACTCTTCCTTTCTTCGCTCTTGTCCCTAATGCTATGAGGGCATAGCATCGCTTTAAGTTGGGGGGAGGGGTTAGCTTATGTGCTATTTTGTTTGATTTTTGTGTTTTGTGTTAAATTTTGAAAATTCAAAAACAATAGAAATTGAAAATCCAAAAAAATGAGAAAATTCAACAAATTTCAAAAACAAATAAAAGCTTTTAACTTGCAATTCGTTCCTTTTGTCATAATTTTTAGTTTTGTTCATGACTTGTTGCATGCTCAATAATTGTTAGTTGGCAAGAGTTCATCACATTCCTAAGAAATTTTGTGCTTCTCGATTTGCATGCTTAGTTGAAAATTGAATGAGTTAAGTTTTGAGCAAGTTTTTGAGCAAGCTTTGGTCCATATCCCCACCTTTCCAATAAATTGCTTGTAGTTAGGTGAATAATCGCATGTCCATGCCTAATTGTGTTTAATGTCAATTTTCAATCATTTTGGAATTCAAAGCGCACTTAGGAAAGGATACAAGGCATTCTTTGCATGATCATACCACATATGTGTCACCTAGTCCTATTTTGCATCCTAGTCTATTTCCCGTTCTTTGCTTTAACCTAGGTGGCCGGATGCTTGGAGGGTTGATAATGGTTTTCAATGATACAAGGAGATTTGGGAGTGGTGTGAATGTGATAGAAGTGGTTGGAATGCGAAAAAGCGAAAAATTGATCATGATTCCTTATCTTTCCTCTCTCACTACAAAAGCTAAAGCCCCAAATTTTCATCTCCCTCTCCAAAAAGCCCCAAAATTGGCTCTTCTATCTCTCTCACTACTAATCTCACCTCATATGACCCTATTCCTCAAAGAAAAGAAATCAAAGAAATGCTATGAAAGAGCAAAAGGGGATTCGAAAGAGGGTTGAATACTTTGATAAGAGAATTGGTTTGACTTATGGGTTAGAATTCATTTTGGATGAGAAAAAGTTCAATGGAAAGGGGAAGCTCAAGGCTCAATACCATGGGAAGTCGGATGAGGATAGTGACTAAGTGTGATCGAGTCGGTGGTAGTAGTTTTAGTAGTACTTATCTAGTAGTTTTCTTTATCTCTTCTTCGTAACTTTGTTTGGTGTTTGGCCGGCGGGTGGTCATGTCTTGGGTAGTTTAGGGTCGGTAGTGGCCAAGGGTAGAAGAACCATGCTAGCATATGGCCATTACACTATTTTGAGTCCCTTCCCTTTGTAACCAAGGTCATTACAAGCTGAAAAAGACCTTAGTTGATCTTTTGTGCGCTTGGATTCCATTTTGATTGACTGTCTGATGGTTGCATAATTAGCTTATGGCATGTTTTCCTTTCGTTATCCAAATTTCATCTGCTTGCGTTTAATTCTGTTGAATAAAGTGCTGTAGTTTCTTGAGGCATAGTATTTCTTGTTCACTATTGCCTGTTGGTCAAGCACTTTTTCGGTGGATATGGCTTGACTCTGAATTCACAAGGTTTTGTGTTCCGTATCCTACCTTTGTTCGAGGACACAAACCTTTTTAGCTTGCTCATTAACTTGCTTGTTACTTAGCTTGTTTAATTGGATGCTAAAATTGTGAGTTGTAGAAATGAAATAAAAAGCCGGATTGTTGAACTCTTGCTAGTTGGTAATGTTGAGCATGTTCTAAGTTATGAATACGGAAGAATTGCATAGTCTAGTTTTCTATTTTTCAGTTTGTCATTTGCTAGGGACTAGCAAACCTTAAGTTGGGGGGCGTGATAAGCACCCAGAAATGTAATGAAAGGGTGCGCTAGTGTCTAGGTTTAGTTTAATTTACTCATTAATTAGTTGTTTTTAACTTAGTTGTCTCGTAGAGTTTGTTTGTTTTGTTTTGTAGGTAAATAGCCTAATAAGGAGCTTTAAAGGCTTAAGGCATGTCATGGCCTGAAGTTGCCCGACGGTCAAGTCGCAGCTCAGGCAGAGCCCAGGCAGAAGACCATCGCCAAGGCGCATCTCAGGCAAAAGTTACCCGCGTCAAGGCTGAGCAAGGCGAGGCCAAGGCTAAGGCGTGACCGACGGCTGAGCAATGCCAAGGCAGAGCCAAAGCAAGAGGAACAGCCCGGGCAGAAACTCTCCAGCCAAGGCAGAATCAGTCATGGCCAAGGCGTGGCCAAGCTGTGGCCAAGGCGTGGCCAAGGGGAAAGAAGACAAAGTTCAGAACTGATAAGAGCTCGCTACCGATCGAAGGTTTTAGCCCAATCGGTACCGAGCTGCTTAGCGCTGGCCCTAACTGGTTCGGTATTGATCGAAGGTTTTTAGTCCAATCGGTACCGAGAGCTTATCTCAGCAAGTAAGGCTTGGCAATCGGTACCGAGGACCTTAGCGAGGCATCTTTGGAGCATCTTTTGGGATATTCCGTGCGCGAAACAAGGGCGGTATAAATACCCCGTTATGTCACCTTTGCACGATTTGGACAGAAATGTACCCATAATTTTAGATCTAGATTAGATACTTTTGAGCTTTTTGAATTGTTCTTGCTTTGTTCTTCATTTCCAGCACTTATTTCTTAATTTCCAGCCTTTATTAGTTGTCTTTTACTACTCTTGCTTTAATTAAAGTTGTTATTTAGTTCCAGATCTATCTTTTAAGCTAGTTTTCTTCTAGTCTCGCATTTCAATTATGTTTAGTAGATTTTTGCTTGCTCTTATCTCTCTAGATATGTGTGAGTAGTTTCAAAGGTTAGGTCATGGGATGATTAGCATCCCATGGCTTGGGGAAAAATTGGATTTTTCACCAATAAAGCTTTAATTTTTAGATTTGAAAATTAATGTGGGGCTCGGATTCGTTTGGTATACCGCCGAGGTGTTAACCTCTTTGATCATGTGTAGGTGAGAGCCTCGCCTACTCACCACACATGATGCTTAGAGCTCTGACGCTCGAGGTGGTTATCGAATGAATTCTAGAGCTAGCTTAATAATCGAATCTCTTTTTCCCGGTTTAGATACCTACAATTGTGTATTTTAAATCGCGTAAATTGGTGAAAAGTGCAATTCAACCCGAGTCATGAATGCTAGGATTCCTAGACCTACCCTATATTTTCCTAGTTAATTAATTTTCAATTTAGCCATTTTAATTCTACCGTTCAAAGTAAAACCAAGTTGACTGGCTAAAAGTCGAAAACCCTACTTGCATCTAACAATCCGAGGCGAGCCATGAACTAATTCCCTTGGGTACGATCCCGGACTTCTCCGGTTTATTATGCTTCAACCGACTTATTAGCCCTACGCTTGGGGCAATATTCTTCTATATTGGGAAGATATGAAGCAGTAAACGTATGTCAATTTTCAATGTTGGAGTTATCTGGTCCTTGAATGCACATATTGTTGTATGCTTCACTTTCTTTGAGTTATCTACCCTATCTTGAGCTAATTATAAGATCCAATCATCATTTCAGCAAATACTTGTCCTATTCTAAAAATGAACCTGAAAGTCAGTATTTATTTTTTGCTCGTGCCCATTATTATTTTTCCTATCTTTTAAATAACCATAGTTAGATACTTGTTTTGAAATACATCTGGCTGATGTGGTGCAAAACAAATGTCTGGTTTGATTTCATCGTTGGACCTTGTAATTCTTTTAGAACCTATCGCAGTAGACCTATATTTTGGTATGAGAATCCTTGTTTATTCCATAGCAATATTTGGAAGCCCAAGTATTTGTGTGTTCCATTCACATGTTAGACCTTTTATCAACACTATTCCAATGATGAAATTCTTCAAATCCAAATCATTGAATTTGACTTCGGTTAACTTGATTCCCGTTGTTCTCATGTTCCAACTCAACTCAAAACTACTCATACCTTTGACTCGTGGATGAGGGTCTGTTCGTACTTTCTATTTGGTTCTATGACCTTCGAGCATTTGAGTCATGTTTGAAATCTCATGGAAATTCTTGCCTTCTCGTTTCTTTTCGAGAAAAGTATCATCCATCGACTAAGAGACAAGAACCAAACTTTCAAGAACTAACCGAGGAAGGAGAGATGCTGACGACATACGATCACTCAAAGCTTGTACAAGAGTTACACCGACAAAAGGACGAGACCATAGACTTTCAATGTACTTTTTGTTCAAGCTGCGCCGTGGGATCATCTGATTTGTCAAGAAAGGAAAGTTATCGCCTCGCTACAATGGTATGTTTGAGATCTTGGAGGAAATTGGAGAAGTAGCCTATCACCTAACTTTACTGCCACAGATTGCCAAAATTCACGTCATCTTTTACGTTTCTATGCTGCGGAAATATATGGCCCATTCTACCCACGTGCTCAATTGAGAGGAAGTCACACTGGACGAGAATACGATCTTTAAAGAGCAATTGGTGAAATTTTAGGATCATGGATAAAAAGTTACTTGAGGACGAACAATCAAATTTGTCAGGGTCTAATGAAGACACCGAGGATTGGAGAAATCATATGAGGAACGAGAAGACACGATTCGTGCCAACTACTGACAATTGCATTCGCAAAAGAGTACGCTTTAATTTCGAGGACGAAATTATTTTAAGGGGGATAGATTGTAAAGCCCCGGTATTTTTTTTAAATAACTAATAATAATCATCGAAACAAAAATAATTATTTTGCTCGAAAAATTATTTATGCCGTCATACAAAATTTTATTCCGTAATCATTCGTGTGTACGCGTGTACCGACGAGAAATTTTCCTTGTTTGTATACTGTGGTCGCACTAGAATATTTTTCCTAACCTAACACTAATACCCGGCTTCACCTTCTTCCTTTCACCCCATTCATTTACTCTAACCAAACCATCTCAAACCAACTAAACCAAACTTCACCTCCTCTGTTTTCCATCACCCATCAGACTTCCCATGCTTAGCCATTTTTAGCCGTAACTTTTCCCTAGCCACTAAGAATCCAACACCACTTCCTAATGCTTTCCTTTAACCTCTAAACAAAACCATAAACTTACCACCTATTATCCAAGACATCTTTACCTAAGTTAATAACACTTTTAAATCAACTCCCTTCCCATTTCATTCTCGGCAGAGAGAGAGAGAGAGAGAGAGAGAGAGAGAGAGAGAGAGAAGAACAACCGGCCCGTCCCAGTCATGAAACCCACCATTTAATCAATCCTTTTGAGCTCTGAAATCAGCCCCATTCCGGCTCCGAAACACAGCTTCGTTTTCTCTCCGAAACGGCTCAAAAAAATCTGCCCATTCAAGCTCTGGTACTCGCTGCAAAACAGTCCGGAAAGCAGCCGAGCTCCGCCACCTCTCATCACCATCCGGAGCAGCCACCGCCACCGAGATCAACCACCTGCCGTGCTCACCATCTTTCGACCAAGCTCCGTCGCCGCTCCGACCCGCCGCCGTCTCTTTCCAAAATCCCTCCGTAAATCATTCACCGGACGAGAGGTAGTCCGAACTCACCTCCCTAAATATATATTATGTTTCGTATTAATTGTTTCGTGTTTCGGTATAAAAATAATCGAACTCGACGTCGTCGTTCGTAATCCGGCCGAAACCCACTAAAAATCCGAACCACTGTTTTCCGTAAAACAGTCACTGGAAAGTCTTGAAATGATTTTAGTATATTACAGTTTACTCCTCGTAATTTAAGAGCTTGTAAATTTGACTCTTGAGTAATAAACATTAATATTGAGCCCCGAGGTTAATTAGTTTTCGATTCGATTCTAATCCCCTTAACACCCCGCGATGATTAAGAGTAAACGTAGATTTTAGTTTTGAAAAGGAAAAGAGAAAATAAAAAGTACTTGATTTGTTTTTATCGCATGATTTCTTTTATCACATGATTAAATGTTGTTAGCATGATAATTATGTTTATTTAAAATGTTGGATTGCATGATACTTTACTGTACTTGTAGAATGGACAAATAGGTTCCTGGGGTGGTATACGATTAGAGGATCACGTAGACGTTGATAAGTAAAGGATAAATGGGAAAGTGATTAAGTCATGGTTTTAAGATGGGTGCTAACAGAGACCCAAGTTGTTTAAGAAATGAAGCCCTAGGTAGGGCACAGTGGTGATTGGCGGCGAGAACAGATTTGGTTCCTTCCTTGTGTGGTTGCGTCGACTGTAGATCCGAGTAAATAACTTGGTAGCTATCAGCGGGACACAACAAGGAGCTGTCTGAATCACACTGGGTTGTTTAAGAAACGTAACCCTAGGTAGGGCACAGTGGTGATTGACTGCGAGAACAGATTTGGTTCCTTCCTTGTGTGGTTGCGTCGACTGTAGATCCGAGTAAATAATTTGGTAGCTATCAGCGGGACACAACAAGGAGCTGTCTGAATCACACTGGGTTGCCTTACGCTGGAGGTTAAGGGTAGGAACGGTTCTGTGGATAAGATCCGAGATATCACTTAGGTTGAAGAATAGTAATAAAATGATGAATTATTCTCTTTTATGTTATGTCAATGCATTTCAATTATATTACCTTGCTTGTAAGTTATGGGTTCGGGTGGATTTTGGCTACTGAGCGTCATCGCTCACGGTACTACGTTGCCCTGGTGACTCGAACGCCAGGTACCGAAGATGGAACAGAAGTGTCGTATGATTCGATCGAGTCCAATCCTATTGAGGAAGAAGCTGAAAACCTTGGTTTCCATGCGCATAGTTGCTCTGATTAATTTAAGTCGACTTTATTTTGGAAGCTTCTAAGTTTAGTTGAAAAATGTAATATTTTGACTTATTCAAAGCAGTTGAAATATAATGACATATGCTTTTGAATTTGTGATGCAGTAAATTTTTTGAATTTCTTTTGTGAAAATAATCTTTTTAAATATTTTATTAATGTCTCCGAATTTCGGGGCGTTACAGATTCTGTTAAGATTAAGGCGTTTGGAGAAGTTCAGTTTTTGGCATCCAAATAGATCTTGATTTAAACAATATTTTATCAGGCCCAAACGTGGCCTAATATTTCTCATTTTGAATCGGCTACAATCATTATTAGATCTTCATGTGGGGCATTTATCCTTAAAGGAAATCTCCTTTCCCCCTTGGAACTCTAAGAACTTCAAAAAGATTCCCTTTCCAACCCTATATTCTCCTTGTTGTACGTGCAACTTTCTTTAAGATAGCAACAAAAAATTGTACTCCCTCCGTCTGGATTTAACGGTCCTTTTTGGGGATTCAAACTTTCTAAGGTAACATAATTATTACATGTTTGAACACTTGAATTTCCTCTTTTACCCTTCATTATTATGGAGTACAAAATTTACTTTTTGAAAACAGTCAGTTAGGCGCCAAGATGGGAAACAAAAACAAAGTCAAATTTGTAGTCCTGACCAAAAGATACACATAGTACCACTGTACCAGTAGTACTCATTTTGTAAAATTTCCCTCTTTTTTTCGTGTGTTAGTAGTAGCAATGATTGAAAAATGGAAGGGTAAAATTGAAAATTTGTTAATCATTACCCATCTAGTTTAGAAGTGGGACAATTATTTTGGGACAGCAAAAAGTGCAAATTGGGACAATTAAATTAGGACGAAGGGAGTAGCTACGAATAACTCACATGCCTCCATGTAGTGGGTACCCATTTGGGGTTGCTTTATGGCTTGTGATGGGGAGATTTACAAAGGGTGTTGTACGAAATCGGTCGCGTATAATCCAAGTATGGAGATTGTACAGG
Organism: Rhododendron simsii; assembly: GCA_014282245.1. Taxonomy (NCBI): domain Eukaryota; kingdom Viridiplantae; phylum Streptophyta; class Magnoliopsida; order Ericales; family Ericaceae; genus Rhododendron; species Rhododendron simsii. The sequence continues at coordinate 19,833,537 of CM024956.1, read as the reverse complement.
TGGCGTTGGTGGTGCCGTGGCGGCGGAAGGTGGTGGTGGGAATGAATTGTGGTTAATCCACGCCAAGGGTAAAACAGAAGAGACGTTGGAAAAGGAACACGAAAGATGAGAGAACCAGGAAAGAGAGTTGCAAGCAAAACCAGAAAACAGTTAGCTGGAAGAATAAGGGCAAAGAGAGTCATTTGTGGTCAAAGTTTCGTGGCACTAACACTGTCGCTCGTGGCATTATCGGTCCCCAAAAAAATCAAGGAATTTCAAAGATGGTGGGGTCCGCGTCGGTGCTTAGTCAAAATCCTCCTCCGACATTTCTAGCTACACCGTAGAGCATTCGATTCCGTCTAACCGTCGTCACTCTTGGCTCACAACACAACACAACACAACTACCAGTCAGTCCCAAAGGCACTTCGAAACGACTGATTGGTGAACAATTTTTTCAGTTACTCAAATCCCTTCTCCCCTTTATCCCACCCCCTTCTGCAATGGATTCCTCGCATCCAAAAACTATAATCAATCCACTTCTACAGCTACATTACACCTCATCTACAGATAGGGTTAGGGTTTTTGCAACCAAATCCCCCCCCTCTCTCTCTCTCACATCTCCAGATGGAAGAACCGGATCGGATTTTCTCGGCCGAAGCTTCTTCTTCGTCGAGTAGGGAGTATTCCGGTCGTGCTACGGCATCGTCTTCCTTTTATCCGGTGGCGGAAGAGGCGGAGGAGGACCACGACTCGCAGTTCGTTCAGCCGCACGCGGGGGTTTCTTATCAAGTCGATTACGCAACGGCAGAAGACGAGGCGATATCGAGGTTTATCAGAGAGGATTCCTGGTCTTGCATCGTCGTTGTCCTCACCTTTTGGTTCTTTGGTTCGTCCTCTCGTCTTCATTTTCAATTTCCACAGCATCTAGAATCCTAGATGCATATATGTTATTCTAACTTAAGCGTTTGATCTCGTGGCCTGGTACTTCGGGCAAACCCCTGGGCTTGGGCAACCACATTGTTTTTAGGTAATATATAAGAATCGAAAAGTTTCCATGATTGACTCATAGTATTTACTTGCCTCCACGGTCAGTGGTTCCTACCTAGCATTCAAGTGAGCAAGGTTTGATTACCCAGTTCCTTTCTTTTTTTTCCTGAATTTGTCGCTTTGAGGCCTTTATTTCCCTTTCTTTCTCTATTTTTGTTATTTATGGCTCTTTTTTTTTTTCCCTTCTCAATCCACAATTTTACGAAAGTCACACTACTCAATTATTTTCTTAGAAACTTTGCATTTAACAAACACATTAATAATGTAGCAGTGATAAAAGAATTTGGAATGGAAAATTAAAAAAAAAAGGAGTGAGCTAACTTGGTTTATCATATTTTTTTTACACATACCATACTTAAAATGTTAAGCAAACTTTCTTCTTTTTTTTCAAAACAAACTCTTACAATCATATCCTTTAATGTTTATTTTTATATCATTTTAGTTTTATTTTTTGTATTTTATAATTTTGGTAAAAGAACTCTTGTATTTTGTAGCTATCCGGAGTTGAAGTTTTATAAAAACTTACTTTCGTAGTATCATGTCACGAGATAGATAGACTAAGTGGATTGGCAAAGATCTCAATCGAAAATAAGTTCTTGGATAAGTTAGTACGATGACTCAATTGAACAATTTACATGATTATATGCAATGATATGTTTTTTCTTGAATCAGATCATGCTAATCATAAAGCACTATAACCGGGTTATATTTTGATTGTGATTTTATTGATGTAATTCAAGCTAAAAGTACAATGTAACCTTGATTTTTTTTTTTCCCTTCCTGATTTGTATGTCATTTTATTTTTTTTTGACTTAATAGTACGTGGGCAACCAAGTTGGGATCGGGCTTGGGCAACCCAATCGTCAGGGCCGGCCCTGGGTCTCAGGAGCTATCATTTCCTTTGGGGCCAATCAATAAGGGCTTTGTCACTTCTTTAATTGGCCCCGCTAGTCGATGTTTGGTCCCCAGCATTAGTATGCGTGTAAACTGGCCAAGATACTAAGTTGTAAACAAAAAAATATACATTTGTTCAGTTGGATTTTGAATGCTGTTCAAGGCCGGCTCTGAGCTGAGACGAGCAAGGTGGCGGACTTAAGCCCCCAAATTTTGGATCAAAATTAGGGCCCCAGATAGGTATAGTCAGATATGTAATATATATTTAATTGAGCACTTATATAACAAATAAGCTAGCTAGCCTAGTGGAAAAACTTAGTTTTTCTATCCAAGAGGTATATGGTTCAAGTCTTAGAGGCCTTTGTTTTTCTTCCCCATATGAAATTTTTTTTCCCCCTCACAAGTTTGTCTTAGGCCCCTAGAATCTCAAAGCCGGCCCTGATGCTGTTTGTGCTGGTTAGCTTGAGTTGGTTTTAGACACTATTCGACTATGAGTTATCGTGTTTCTAAATTCACTGTCAATCACTTTGATTTTGTGCTGTTTATGTGGTGTTTCAATCTCTAAGTATGTCGATTCTATTCATACATACGGCATCGATATTTGGTGGAGGCTAGAGACCTTAGTTACATGTAGCGGGGGCAGGGGTGGGATGGGGGCGGAGGCGGGGGAGTGTAGGATCATTGAAGCTCCTCTTTTGGGAGCGCCAGAGGAAGCATTAAGGAATAATATAGAAAAATAAACATGAAATAGATGAAAATGTTGTAATTCGTAATTCCTATCCGTTGCAATTGTTGTCTTAGGGGATATAAATAATCTTTCTTAATTACTGGAGCAGATTTGGGTATATATTTTTCTGGTAACTTTTTGTTACTTCAAGTTTTCTCTTACTTGGTGTCTTTAACTTTTGTTTCTTTTGGGATTTATATGCCTAAGAGGTTCTATCTTAGTTGGGAGCGGGTTCTTTTCTTGATGGAAGCCAGGTTCGTAGGAGAATATGACTTCGGAGCGCGGGAGCGAGGTTCTGAGGTGGATTCGCCACCTTGATAGGAGGTTACTGCAACTAAGCTAGAGACGATAACTGGTCTTGCATTTTCGTTGTCCTCACCTTTTGGTTCTTTTGTTCGTCTTTACATTTTGATACGTTACCCATTACATACAGACACGTGTTTGATTGAATTCTGAATGCCGATTGTGCTGTGTAGCTTGAGAATTTGATAGATTTGGTTAAATTCTGTCTTAAGTTCAGCTGCAATCACTTTGAGTTTTTATGCTGTTTACGTAGTCTCTAAAATGCCGATCCTATACAATACAAAGTTGACATTTATCAGAGATGGCAGCTGGTCTTGCATCGTCGTTGTCCTCACACTATTGGTTGTTTGGTTCGTGCCCCAGTTTTGATACATTGTAGAGTGCATACACTTGCATACCGAATGCTGGTTGTGTTGTTTAGCTTGAGAATCCGCGAGAGTTTGTTAAATTCTGTGTTATTGGGTTTCTCATTTCAGTTTCGATCACTTTAATTGTGTGCTGTTACCAGTGTCGGACACCGACACTCTCCGGACACTTGTCCGACACTTTAATCCGAAGTGTCCTATTCTTTTTTCCAACGTTTTTCGTTTGGACACTCTAGGGACACTTTCCGGACACTCGCAAAACAAGTCTGAGGTGTTAAGTGAAATTGTAGGCCCTGATTAAAACTTAGGGAAGTCTTATTTTTTGGGTGGCAGATGATATTTTGTTGATTACAAAACACCCAAGTGATGGAGTGCATTTTGTTGAAATACTTCATCAATGAATGAATGATCAATGCGATTTAAGGTTTATATGGTGTCACGTGTTCACAATTAGAACTTTATATATTTATTTTTATTTATGAAATAGTGTACAAATATTTTTAAAATCTGTCCCCCAACTTGTTGTGTCCATTTTTTTTTTTTTTTTGAAATTTATGTGTAGTGTTAGTGTCGTGTCCGTGTCTGTGCTACATGATATCGATACATGTCGTGATAAAGTCTTCTAGCTGTTCTCCTCATGACATTAGGAGAGACAGACAGTTTAGATTTGGTGTTATTTATGGTTTGGCCAGACATTTCACAAAAAGTGTGGAGCACTTCCATCATGGCCTTGCAAGTGGTAATCTTGTCTTGGCCAAAAAGAATGAGATTGTCAGCAAAAAAAGGTGGGTGAGAGGACAAGAGTTTTTCGAGACTTTTATACCTTTCCAGCATCCGTCCTCAACTTTGGTGTTAACTAAGGTGGAGAGTCTTTCCATGCAAATAACGAAAAGGTTGGAGATAGAGGATCCCCTGTCTGAGTCCTCTCCCAGGGGACAACTCTTCAAGGGTTTCCCTGTTCCACATAATGGCAGTCTTAACATTGGTAACACAACTCATAATTAAAGCAATCCAAGAGGAGTCAGAATTGGAATAGTTCACTTCAGAGTATCAAAGAGAAAATTCCACGAAACTTTATTATAGGCTTTTTCCAGGTCTATTTTGAAAATCATTCCTCCTTTTTTCCCTTTTTTTTTTTTTAATCTCAAAGTGTGAAGTATTTCCTGGGTGATGATGATATTATCGTTGGTACCTACCTGGAATGGAACTACTTTGGCAAGGACTCATAATTTTATGGAAAAAAGGTCTCATTCTGGCAACAATAATCTTCGTGATAATATTGTAGGTCACATTGCTTAGGCTAATAGGCCGAAACATTTTAATGTTTTCAAGATTCTCAGACTTAGGAATCAGAGCAATGAGGGTTTTATTGACCTCTTCTGGCACAGCATTAGAGGCAAAACAACTTTGGACAAACTGAAAAACCTCATCACCTACCACGTTTCAATACTTTTGATAGAAAATAACATGTATTCTGTCCGGTCCAGCGGCCTTGTAGGGTTGGATTCCTTTAACGGTGCTCCATATCTCAGCATGAGATATAGGAGCACACAGTTTAGTGTTATCTTCTCTAGACAGGGATGGGTGAGAATTGATAGGTTGGCATTTGCCAGTGGTGCTGTTGTGTTCTTTGAAAAGTCCCATAAAGTAAGACTGGACCATATCAAAGATAATAACAGGGTTATCAATCCAGATATTGTTAGATACTTTAAGCATTGTTATTTCCTCCTTCGAATGAGAGTAGTTAGGTGGAAGTATCTAGTATTTTTTTCCTAACGTTTTCCATTTTGCTCTCGATTTTTGGAACCAAAAAGTTTCTTCTTGAGCTAGGATATTGTTATAATTTTCAAGAATTTGGAGGTTATGAGCGAAATGTTTTACCTGTGATTTCTGGAATTCTGGACAGCACCTATCTTTTCTTTCTGAAAATGTTTCCAAAAATATTTTTGTTCCAATCCAAAACACTTCCAGAAAAATTCTTGATATGGTCAATAAGATTATTAACACCACTCTCGAAGGAGGGATCCAGGATCCAAGCAGTCTCAAAACGAAAAGGGATTGGTATTATTAAAATGGCTTTTACCAAGAGCATGCACAATACAAGGTGAATGGTCAGAATATGTATGAGGTAAATTTTGAACCATACCTTCGGGGAGTAAAGATCGCCATTTCTCATTGCAGAGTGCTCTTGCCAGCCTTTTTTCCATGTTAGCCAGTCCTTGCCGACCATTTGTTCATGTGAATTTAGGTCCAGTAGATCCCAAGTCAACTAGTTTTCTTTTGTTGATGTGCTCCGCAAATTTCCTTCTCTGGCTACTGCTAGTGTTGGGTGCGAAGGTTCTGCTTTCATCAACACTGGCTATGTCGTTTAGATCCCCTGCAACAGGCCACGGGTGATCCACAGACTCTGCTGTTTCCTCCAGATTATTCCACAGGATAGCCTGGAGCCTGTAGTTAGGGCTAGCGTACACAGTAGAAAGGGGCAAAGGGTCCATTCTTCAAATCTATCTTTCCTAATCTGACATGGATGGCTTGGGTTGTTACTAGAGTAGTGTTCACTGATACTTTAGTGGGATCCCAAAGTACCCAAATGCCCCCTAGTCTACCAGTTGGATCTACATGGATTGAAGCCGTGAGATCAAGCGTTTTGAAAAACATTCCCATCGAACTCAGGCCAACCTTAGTCTCTAAGAGAGCCACAACTTCGGGTTTATTAAGACGGAATAAGTCACAGAAGTTACGCTTAAACTTCTAGTTCCCTGCTCCTCAACAGTTCCAAATCAGAATTTTAAAACAGTCCATTAAAAGGTTATTGTCTAAAGGGAAGTGGATAGGATTACCCAGTAGTTTGTGGATTCTACTGGTACACTGGATACGTTTCCATGTCGGCTTTAGAGCCACTTTGTGGTGCTCCATTCCTTCCGGAAAGGCATCACTCAGAGCTGCCATTAAATCGCACTGTCTTAGAGTCAGAGCTGCCAGGTTTTGCAATTGTCGAAACAGATTCTCCGTTGGTCAGTCGGGTTGCTGGCGTGCTATTACAATGTCCCTCCGGTGACCTACTCTGCCACACAAGAAACAAATGAGGTGAACTTGTTCATATTCAATCGGGCAATCAAACTTTCCTACAGTGATTGATGGCAGGAGGGCTTGGCTTAAATCAGGGACGGACCCACACGGAGTCCCGTACATGCCCCCACTCGATTTTGTAAGAGTATAGTAATATGATTAAATATTATTCAATAAATTTATGATAGCGTTCCAATAAAATTGCTCTAGATTTTATTTTTGAGAATATTTGTCTATTCTATTTCACAGAGTACTAAATTTTTACATAATTTTTTGTGTGAGCACACCCTTTGCTGTTGATTATAATATGAAATAACATATATATAGTCTCCAAATTGTTATTTACTGGCAAAATATGTGTTAATTAACGAATAATAAACATACGGTTTACCGTTTACTAATTTGTGTGCCCCCATTAATGCAAACTTCTGAATCTGTCCCTGGCTTAAATCCATTTCGACGCAAATCCGGGTGTATCTTCCTCTGACTGATTACCCAGCGTCTTGGCGAATGTGATTAAGCTTTCCTCATCATAGTATTTGATTGGGAGAAGGGGGAAACAAACCCACACTGTGGTCTTGATTGCAACAGTCATCTCCACTTTAAAGTTGCTATGCCATTTACGGAGCGTTAGGTAGTGATCTTGGATAATCCAGGGACCTCCGGTGGACCCTGAGATAATCCATTCGATTTGAATCTGATTAGATAGAAGCCTAGTCCTACATCTACTGAAACAATTGATGCTTCCAAGTTCCACAGCTTGTGAATTAATTTGATGCTGTTTTGTTTCTCATGCCGTTGCAATGACTTTGATTTTGGGGTACATGGCTAGGGATGGCAACAGGGTGGATTGGGGCGGATATGGTGAATTCCGTACCCGATACCTGAAACCAAAACTCTACCCGAATCCGCCCCAATAACTGAACGGGAGAGGAGAGGTTTCCCATACCCGAACCAAACAGGGTTCGGGTAATCCCTGAACCAAACGCCCGAACCGAAGGGGTAACCGAACTTTGAGCAAATTCCGGAAAAAGCAAGGTACAGATTTTGAACAAGAGATGTCGGTGATTATTGATCTGGCCAGTGCAAATCTTCTTGTTACTATCGAAAGATCATCAGATGATAGATTTAGATTAATAGCAGGAAGCGAAAATTCTAGCTTAAACTAATCTATGACAGAAGGAAGCCATTTTAAATATTGAAAAAAATCATGATAAACAGTTAAAGGCCAAGGCGATGTAAATGGATGACCAAACCTCTTAGGTGGTGAAGAATTTAATCGGAGAGAGTACATAGCTGATTGTGAACAGAGAGAGGGAACGAGAGAGACAGGAGAGAGAATGAGTGTTGAAGTATGAACTTTGAACCCTAGGCACACACATACAGTTATACTTATATATAGGGTACTATGGTAATTTTATTATTTCCGTTCAGTTCAGGTAACAGTTAAACCATAACAGAATCGATACCCGTTCGGTTATCCAAGGCCGGGTAAAATTTTGGTTATGGTTTGGAGAAAAACATCGGTTACGGTTTAGGTACCCATCGGTTTGGTCGAGATTGCCATCCCTATACATAGCTCTTTGAATCTAGTAAGTTGGCCCAAATGTCTCCCTTGCAGGTACATGTTTCACTAAAATGAGTTTTTATTGCTGATTGTGCTGTTTAGCTTGAGAATTTATAAATTTGATTAATTTGGCGTTATTTTTGTGTTTCTCATTTCAGTTTCAGTGACATTGATTTTGGGGGTATATGGTTCAGTGAATCTACAACTTGGCCCTAATAGCTCAGTTCTCATTACTCCGAATCCACTATTTGTGGAGTATATAAAGGTAACAAGACGACACTCCTGAGCCATGCATTTCTCTCTTTTTCGCAGTTGTTTTTGGGGTTGGTAGTGAATTTTGGGTGCTTATTCCAGGTAGAGCAATTAGATGAGGCAAATACCGGGCCTACTCTATATGGACTTTACGAGGATCCACCTTGCGATGTTGTAACTACTTGGTCTCAAACTCGCAGAACCTCTCTCCCAGCGGGTCTTCACAAGGCATGTCATTTCATTTTGTCTTAGGACATGTATATAAAATTCAAGGTAATGGTGGTACAATAATATATTCTCTTTTTGCTACAGGAATGGATATACGTATTAAATGAAGGTTCTCAAATAAATATTTCGTACAGTGTGAACTCCACGAGTTTATCTTCTCTAATTCTTATAATTGCCCAAGGTACTGGAAAATCTTCATGGAGCTATTACCTTTTCTACTTTCCGTCATTGCTACAAATATCAATTAGCTTCTTGAGGGCATATATAGAAGCTACAAGACTGTGTTAATCCTATCATTTACTTAAACCTTACACGTGAGTCCAACTTTTAGTGGATTTTGCTATGGTGTTTGGCGATTCACATGCATATGTGTTTTAATGGCCTCGTTGTCCTTATTATCGACTTGCAGGCTGCTGCATGTTGCTGCCTCTTCCCCCCCACCCCACCCCACCCCACCCCTTCCCCCGCCGCCCCCTCCCTATTTAGAAGATACAAAAACATTTTTCTTTTGTTGCTCTTCTATTTTGCCAAAAAACCAACACTGCTTGGTATCTTTCCTCTACTGGTGCAGAGAACTTGTTAGTAGCTGTCTGCATATTTATTTGCTGTGTAAATATGATTTTGAAGCCTGAATCATTGCAGGGAGTGAAGGCTTTGCTCAATGGCTTGAGGACCCATCGTATCCCAATACCACCTTATCATGGAACATTATTCATGGTACGGAAATGTGGAAAAAGAAAATAGAAAAAAAGTGTGTGACTGTTTAGACTGTGTGCTAACTGGCTTACTACTTTACAGGAAGTGGTTTAATCCAGCAGGACATTTCGTGGTCTTCCAGTTACTATGTTGCAGTGGGTAACATGAACTCGGAGGAAGTCGAGGTATATACAAACTCGTATACCCATTGACTGTGTTTATAATAGAAATTATTAGGCTCTAGATTATCAGCTGCGAAATTGTTCAACAGATATGGTTCTATTGCTTCTTGTTTTTCCATCTTAAGAAATTAACCATCCTTGAAAATCTTGTTCCTTGGTTTTGTATAGTGATTGAGGTGTTCAGGAGAGGTGCAGAGTAGCTGAGTAGGTAGATGGAGTAACACTTCCATTTCTTGTTAGTGTATGTAGTGGATTTGCTGTGGAAGTTTTGCTGACTATTGAATGTTCCAGAGCCTAATGTTCCATCTAGGTCACTAGATCAAGATGCATGTTAATTCAAAGAACAGGATAGAGAATGACTAAGATATTATGAGCTGACTAAAATTTGACAACGGGGTTTATTTGTCTACTGTCTGTTTAGTAGTCCAGGTCTATGAGCCAATACACTAGTTTCAAGTCTATTCTGGAACGATAAGCCTTGACATAGTAGTCACTCCATGAGGGAGGCTAGAGAGAACATATTAGTGATAGAAAAAGAGGAGGGCGTTGGACCACTGGTGTTGAACTTTGACCCAGTCAACGCCCCTTTCAGTTTTGATGATCAGAGGATTTGGTGTGCATCCTGCTTCTTGTGTGGGGTTTGTACATGGCTTTCTTCACTGGGGGATTTAGGGAAAGTGCTTGTGATTCAAAGTAAAAGTAAATTGAAAATTTCATACATACAAACAAACTATGATGCACGGATTGAATATAGGGAAGGTGCCTGCAATCCTGCTGTCAAAGTCCTTTCGGTACTGGTAGTCTTACCAGAGTGCTAGGACTAAATTCTATGTTATGCCATTGTTAAGGCTTTACAGATGGTCTAGGGTGCTATCGCCAGTCTCTATTTACTTGCCGGTTGTCACCTGTGGGTCATTACCATGAAAGAGCGATGAGTTATTAGGGGTTAGGGCCTTACCATCGTGACAAGGAAACTTTTTATGGGGAAAGATGAAGATAGTAGGAACTCGGAAGCTAAAATATGATTTTAGTACTTTTGGTAACAGATTGCTCTATTCTGTCCAGTGTCCGCCCAATTCTGTTTGATCTAACAAGAAGTCCTTATCTTTAATTGAATAACGGAGAAGAGTCTGATTATCGACTCTTGAAGTCGAGATATCAAGAATTTATGCTTATTGAAAGAAAAAGACTAAGCACTTATATTTCTTGATTATCGACTCTTGAATATACTACTACTACTTTTTACTTTCTGGCAAATTATGATATCAAGCAGTTAAGCTTATAAAAAAACAAACTAAAGGAAGATCAACCACTTATATTTCCTGATTATGGTAACTAATCATTTTATATTGCTGATGAGATGTGAAAGGGCATTCTGATTCACTTAGTGGGCGTCCACTAGAGAAACACCTCTACCTGAATTTTCACCGGCAAGAGGAAAGAATCAAGCTCGACACTTAGAAAGGAGTTCATTCGCTAGTTCCATCCCTCCCCTGCTAAGTACACCATTATCTGCTCATCTTTGTAGTCTGGAAAGCTGCAACCATTCAACTTATTTGATGGAACACATTATAGAACTTGACAAAGCATGTTCAGTTAACACCCATGGGATATAAAATCAGATCCTCATCAATTTGAATTGCAATTATCAGCCGTGACTCTTTCCAAAACACGCAGTTGAAGGCAACAATTTACTTGATATATCAATCTATCTGCTTATTTGCATTGTTATTTGTTCGCATTGAACTTCCCCCTTCTTGGTTATTGCAGAAGTTTAATATATTAAAAAAATGGAAAATGAAAGCAACTCCCTTGATGGTGTGTTTTTTTAAGTTCAACACCTTATGATGGCCACATCGTTTCATTGGCGTATTCAGTTACAGGCAATGCTTGTCAATTTAGAATTTTTTTTGATAGGCATTTTTGCCTACTAATTAGTCTGTTAAAGTATGTCGTATGTGTTTATTGGAAGCCAATCGTTCAACAATCGTGGCAGCCACAAGGTTTGAAGAAGGAATATAAAGTGTTTTCACTCTATCTGCAAGTATTTCTTAATTGCCTCTGAAGGTGTAGATGCGGAATTTCTTTCTTCTTCGAGCGAATCTCGTATTACTGTTTGTGACTCATTGTTTTGAACTGTTTCAAGCAGGTGCAATTAAACCTCACAGTGACGTCTCTTCTGTATAATACGACTAGCGCGTATTACAATTGTGCTGTGGCTCAAGGTGCATGCAGTTTGAAAATGTTTTTCCCCAGTGGAAATTCTGCTGTCTTAACTTCTCCAGGTCCAGAACAGGTAGGTCTGTAGTTTCCACTTGTCTGTTTCCCAAGGTTTGGAGTATCTATTAAAATTTACATCCTTACAAATCATAAATGAACAAGAGGGCACTGCTCCTTTACTTCAGATTAAGCCATACTTCTGTCCAGAGTGTCTGGAAAGCTTTTCTTCTTAAATGATGTCTAGATTATGTATTGATTGGTTTTAAACTCAGTTCCTGCTGACTACTGAAGTCATGCCAGCTATGGGAGGTATCACATCAAATTGATACCTTGACTGCTGGGGGGAAACACAAGTACAATAGCATTGTTGAGTTAAAATTAGCATCATCCCACCCATTGTTTTAAATTGCGGTATTGGTCAGCGTTAACGGTTGCGGTCACGAGTAACGGATATCGGGAGTATCAGTCAATGTGTAACAGTTGCGTTGTAAGAACGAAATTGAATTATTTTTTTCCTCATTCTAATGAGAGTTTGGTTCTCAAAATATTGTTTTATCGATGTGAAGGCATCTCAAAAAGTTACAAAGAATAAATTGTAAGATCACATGAAGGTCTGAGAAAGGGGAAAAAAATAGAAGAAAAGTTGTTCTCGGTATTCTGTAAGCGCAATGGTCCCGGAACGTTCTTGTAACGGGGTGTAATGGCCATTAAGATGCATAACGACTGTAACGACCGATATGCCCGTGAATTTTTCGTAACACCGTTATTTTCACCCGTAACGGTATCGGGCCTTCAAAAACCCATTACGTAATGGCCGTTACATTACATAACGGCTGTTTTTTAAAATCCTCCCACCTTTTTCTGTGGAGTACTATCCTAAATTTATTCAAGTTCTTTACCTCAAGTACAAAATGTTGATACTAAGAAGAATCATTTTGGTTCCCTCAGGCTACAACTAGTCAGATGTGGTATGTTAAACTGTCCTATGGGCCTCGATGGATCACATATATTGTTGGCATAGGTAAGAATTTCTCTTTCTTTTATTAAAAAAAAAAAAAAAATTACAATCTTAGTTTTCTTAAGTTTGCTATGTGTAGGTGGAATGACCATCCTCATGTTACTGGGCTTCCACTTTTTGAACAATTTCCAATGTTCCCGTGAAGAAAGAATAAGTTTTCAATTTGGAGAGATGAGATCAGAGAGAGCCCCTCTTCTTTCACAAAAAGATGATGATTTGTCAAGTTGGGGTTCATCTTACGATTCTGTCTCACAAGATGATGAAGATCTTGAAGATGGGATGGCAGCGGATTCACTCGAGGGTAAGCCACTAAAAGATGGTGAATACAATAACAATATCCGGCGTCTATGTGCAATTTGCTTTGATGCTCCTAGGGACTGCTTCTTCCTTCCATGTGGGCACTGTGTGGCTTGTTTTGCATGTGGTACAAGGTATCTGCTTTTCTCGCTAATCTTTATAATGCTCCTTTTACCATGTTTTAGTTCGCACGTGATAGTCAAGCTGCTTTGTGACATTCTGAAATTGAATCTATTGGGACACAGCCTGGGGTAGTTTACTCAATAGATAGACTTGGCAGATATTGGGGGGTAAATGGAATTATACAACAAGATGGCTTGTGGAAAAGCATGTTCTTATAATAAACAAAAAGATTAAGATACTGACGCAAGAACGATTTTTCTCATGCTATGTTGCCAATCAATTTGTTTTTAGTCCTTCCTATTTAACCAAATCTACTCCAGCTAAAAATTCCTTTTTTAGGTTGGATTTCCTTTCCTCCATACTGTTTATGGGATATTAAGGCCATTAAGGCTGTTTTCTGGGTCATGGCTTTGTGCGGAGGAAAAAAGGCTCGGAAAAATATAGAAAAAGGAATTCCAGTAGCAGCTAAAATTTTCTCTTTCTTCGGATTAGGACAATGGTGCATATTCGACCAAAAGAAAGTAAAGAAAAAAACTATCCATTCATTTCTTAAGGCTTAAAACATTAATTTGTGCAAGTAACCCTATTTCCCTTTGGCCTTTCCTTCTCTTTTTTTTTCGCTTGACAGTCCAAGATCCAAACTAGGCAAGGGATGCTTGACAAGATTCATGAACATACCTCCAAGTTCCATTGAAAAGTTCAAACTTGATTCAGTTTTTGATTGGCGTAATCAAAGTAATCACGGACAAATGATGACATGATTTCAAATTGTTTATGTTCTAGAATTAAGTAAAATTAGAATGTGCTAGAGTCTAGTGACTCATGAATCATGGTGATTTAAATGGCTTAAATTGGCACCCTCCAAATTGCTATTAAATTGCATTGAGCATTTCATAACCTTGGGAAGTTGATCCATTGGTACCTTTACTAGGTCCAACAGGAAAATGACAAAACTTTTGATTTGCAGGATTGCAGAGTTAGCAGGTACTTGCCCTATCTGTCGTAGGAACATGAAGAAGGTGAGGAGGATATTTACAGTTTGAGCAAAAGGACAGAATATTCCATGACCGCTTTTCGGTTCTGATGACGATTGATTAATGTCTCTCGTGCTGGTAATATTAGGATTGATCAACTAGTGACAGAAACATTATTGAAAATTGAGGGCCAAGGCATTCTATTTTTTGTTTCTGCTGACCAAGGCGTTATATATGTTACTACAGTTTGGTACAGGAAAGGATATTCCATACTTACCCCATATACATCAAGTGCTTGAACTCATCTATTTCAATTCTTTATTGTAATTTCTAGATCAACCCTTCTGGTGGTTTTGACTTGGAAGATGATGGTGATATACGTCTTCCTTCCTTAATTGACTCGAGAGCTTGTCTAAAATTGCAGATTCTCTTAATTAGGGTAATGATTCATATTTGTGATCTGATGTTTGCACTCCCCTTTTGTTCTTATTTTCCTTACTTAAATTGTTGAGACTAATTAGATTAAAGGTTTGTTTTGTTATTTCACATAGATAAGAGAAAAAAACAAGGTACAAATGGACAAAAGGGATGTAAGAATCAATTGCTCTTAACTGACTTCTCTTTATTTGGCTGCTGTTGTGCATTGTTTTGTGTAAAATTGCACCGATAGTTGTTTTGATTTCTACCCTTTGGTAATTAGTTGATCTATTTTCACTCAAGGATGTAACGTTTTTGTTCATTTATTGAAGTTATTTCATCTTATTGAAATTTTTTTACGAAGAAATTCTCTTATTTTTTAGGGTACACAATTCTTTGCCAATGTCAGCAATTTTTCCACAAAGAGACTTGGAGAATTTAGACTTTCCTAGCAGCTTGAACCTAAAGCCACATCTCCTCTGCCCTTTGGCGCTTGAAAAAGATACACAAACGCGATAGTAATCACAAATCGGTTTCATTTTACAGACAAGCCTTCATAAAAAGATGACAAGGAACTATTCTAAACCGTTTCTATGTCCACTATACCAATTGAATGGAATTGAAAACCCTTGGAACCTAAAGGCCAAGGGTTTTACCCAAAAATCCTCCAATCGAATGGTTTTCCTAGTAGCTCTTGGGACCTAAAGCCGCATCTCTTCTGCCCGTTGGTACCAAAAATAAATACACAAACGCGATAGTAATCACAAATCAGTTTTTTCGTGGACAAGCCTTCATTAACTATTCCCAAACCCTTTCTATGTCCACTAAACAAAATTGAATGGAATTGCAAAAGAATTGAAGTGAACATTTTTACATACACATGCAACGGATATCTCAGCAAATGCAGCTGTTGCTCTTGACGGGAGATCAATGAAGTGTACAATTTCGGACAATGGCACCCATATTAATCACAATAACAACGCATCACTACATTCCATTTAAGTGCCATGACTGTACCTTCTCCTGTGCTAAAGAAAAAACAACCTAAATTCACAACTCATTAATTGTAATCTTCACCTTACACAATCAGGCTGGATACAGGAATTCCGTGCATTTGAAACCACTCAGGCATGTTGAACTTTTCATAGAGTACAGGCCTCACATCCTTCTGTAGAGAAAGGTGCTGGAGGAGAGGAAGAATGACCTTCAAGAGCTACATATGATATGAGTACCATACCAGAAAATTGCCAAATAAGATGGGATAATAATACAATAGAGAATAAAGAATCATTTGATTTCAGCGCAATAAATAACCGCATTACCTGTTCATCATGGGGGTGTTCGGCAGAGAATGAGATGCACGGTAGTCCATTTAGTGGTTGTAATAAGAAACTGAACGGATTGTTGTCAACAAGAACTACTCGACACAAATCCTTAGACAAACAAGACAGATCCTTGACATGTTCTCGAAATTCCCTGTGATTTACAAATTTCATAATACTAACAAATCAACTTGATACAAAAATAAAAAAATTACACACATTTTCGTTCCTTGTATGGGGTGAGAGGGCTAAATTGGTTACAGACCTAACCTTTGGCATTAAATGCACAAAGTTGCTCTCCTCTGATTCAAAATACAAAACACAAAATGCTCAAGGTTAGTAGATAACAACTTTACTGAAGTACGAAATGTGTTATCAATCATGCCTAAGGTCTTCAGTAGCTTGGTTAGCCTAGAATCTAGACAGAGCCCCAACTTCACCCAATTAGGAACCCATTAGCAATCATGCCCCAGGTCTTCAATGGCTTGGTTTGAGCCTTTTAGTACATAGAGTTCAAAAGCCTATAGAAAGGAAATTACAGCATCTGAAAAGTACGCATTAATAATTTATTCTGAAAAAAAGGTCTCTATGCATTCTATTACTAGAGTTTTCTTTATCCTGTTTAATGTCCAATTCTCAAGGAAGAAACCTCGTAGTCACAATTGTGTCATAGAACCCCTTCTATCTCTTTCTTGAGACTTCTGTATTCAGGGAAAAAGCCCTTGGGTGAGAAATTATTTGAATCAGAGGAAACAGCTTCATCCATTAATTTTGAATCTGTTTTACCTTTTCTCTCTTAGCCACTTGCTTTGTCCCTAACTTTCCTCATTGTAATTGTCACTGACCGTATCTTCGCTCGTGTCAAATTTTTAAACGAGGACTACATACCTTCTACATCTAAACGCGTGGAAACATAAAATCCACTTATGGAGGGTTTATTCACGATGTTATATGCCACGTAGATAAAGAAGCCAAAAAAGAGTTCTTAGTGAACCATAACTTCAATGAAATCAGAATATATAAAGGCATCATTCTGAGTGAAGGCTTTAAAAAGATGGTCTCCAATCAACTGAAAAGAAAGGCCTCTGCACCAAGTTACTGTGCAAATTCATTAGTGGGATAAAAGCCTCCACTCTGAGTGGAAGCTTCGAAGTTGGTATATAAAAGAGCCTTTACCTCCACTCTGAGTGGAAGCTTTCTAAGTTACATAAACAGCCTTTATCAAGTACTCCACACAACAGAAATCTCAGTATTTTAAAGTGGTTCCTTTTCAATTTTTTTTACTAAAGCCTCTGTTATTACTGTAGAGGCTTTTAAATCCTCCAAGAGATGGTAGCTTTTACATTTGCGAAACATCAAAGCTTCTACTTAGATGGAGGCCTGCAAAGCCTCAAACCAAAATGGAGGCTTTACCTGAAAAGTATCCATTTGTTTTTTCCCCTCTGATTGTGCATCATGTGGCAAAACCAACCCAATACTGGGAAATAGTTTACAGTAAACAGTAATATGGAATTTCTTTTCCAAAGACAACAATTTTTGGTCAGATACTTACTTTCTTGCGTAAGATGTGGATATGATGCAGCTGATATTAGTCCTAGTTAGTGTTCAAAGGCAGGATGATATTTAACTACAAAAAACTGTCTCCCAATATGTACAGGTGTACAGACTCATGCATATGATTTACAAGTAACGAAAGTTTTGTACTACTTAATAGACTTAATACGTACCTGCACAATCATAGGGAATTATAAACATGACATCAATAGCCCATTCATTTTCAAGGATTGTATCGTTGAATGCAATGGTTGTTAAAGACATAGCATAATTACTAGTATTAGCTATTAGGATGCAGCCAAGAACAACCGTCAAGTGGTAGGAATACTTACGTGCTAACAGTTGAAGGCCGATAAAATCTAAGGCAAAACTGATTATCCACATCTATTAGGTCAACGAGTGGTCTAGCGTAGTCTGTGCGGCTCACGAGGAGAACAAGTAACAAAAGGTTAGGGAGTTTGGAGATGACAATGGGTCCCCCAAACCCAATGGAACCGTACAAAAGGAGGGGCACAATAAGTTGGGTAAACGCACCTTCAAGACCAGCAGTAAACAGAACGACATCAGCAAATTCACCTATTTGCTTTAAGAACTTGTGCAAACCAGGTCGCTTGAAGACTGTCACATAACTGACCTTTGGTTTTCCTTGGAATTCCTTCATAAATGGCATTTTGAAAACTGCATATTAGATAAAATTACACATGATAACTGGTCTCGGAACTAGAAGAGGGAGGAAAAGGGTGGAAATGAGAGTGATCAAAAGACTGACCAACCTTCTCTGAAGATACACATTTCAATTCAAACCACTCCAGTCCAGCTGTAATTGCAGTACTACGAATACCAGCAGGCAAGCTAGACGTTTCATAGGCACATACTAGAGTCTCATCTAAGTCAAGAACCACCTGCATGAGGACAAATATGTGGCTTTATCTTTTTCTCCTTTTGGCTTGTCTTTTTGCGGGTCCAAGGGCAAAGTTAAAGTTTGAATTTTAGCGGAAGTTTTTTCTTCCTAAAGAGGAAAGAGAGATTAGTTTCTCAACGATGTGATATATACTCTAGGCTTACTACCCCAGTTAGATTTCAGGGAACACACCAAATGAACTTAAGGTGAATGCAGTGCTAAATTTAGCATAAAGTCTGGCACATATATCCTTTTAGTGTCTAAAGTTGGGTCCTGTACCTAATGCATAACGCACTAACAGAACTGTTACATAGAACAGACTGGCAAATGTGTAGGTACCATCAACTTCAAGGGGTTATCATCTTTTTTTTTTTTTTTTTGAACAGCAGAAAAAGATTTTATTAACTTAAGAAACATAGGAAGTGTTACAAAGATTAAATGGATTTGGAGAGAAAGGCATCACAACGAGGACGAAGCATCACAACAACGTTGACACCCAACCACTTGACAATCATATGGCTCACCAAATCCAAAATGTAAATGGTTGGAAAGGTTCCAACCAAACTACACAGAAACAAAGCTCCCTAGGACAGGCCGTAGAGAATAACCGTAACACAGACAAAGATATTGTAGGAGGGCCTTGAACTCGTAGTTCAGTCATACAGACAAAAGGAAAGGTACAAGATTGTGGTTGATGAATACCTTAGTTTTCGAAACAATTACCTCACTTTATGGAAGAGAAGCAACTGACCAAGTTCTTTTCCATCGCTCTTCCCTCAGAATCTTGTTAAAGAGGAAGTTTTTTGTGACATTAACTCTTCATTTTCTTGTAGTACGAGAAAACAGTGTAACCCCACATCAAGCATTTCAAAACCCTTGTGTCCCAACTTGGGTCTATGGGCTCTCGCATGTCACATTTCCAGGTTTAGGCCTTGAGTGCTAATGACAGTGCAAGTTAGCATTGCCATTACACTTTTCATTTCAAAGACATCACAAGGGTGAGAGCCACAAAAACAACAAAAACGCATCATGAGTCAAGACATGAGAAACCCATAATTTCCTGAAGCTTGAAAGATACACATTTTTTTCTGATTGATTCGTTATTCTCTACACTCTCTACACTGAACATCAACCCTATCTGGAATGACTTAAAAACACTACAAGCAACTAAGAACACTACAACAACCTCCGTGAACAGAGCATAGGATTTTTCAGTAATTTGAGTGTGATAAATGGAGTCATTACTCTCCAAAGTGAGTATCTATTAGTAAGCGGTTTCCTTGAAGCTTGGTCACTCCTACAGAAAAAGCCTTCAAGCCAAGTGGTAGAAACACATCCACATAAACAGTAGAACAGACATAAGCAATTGTCATTATTCAAATAAATGTCAAAAGTCCATAGCATCAAACAACCCCCCCCCCCCCCCCCCCCCCCCCCCCAACAAAACGTGCTAGTTTTTTATTTTCTTTGTTTACTGCAGAAAATTTCCTCTGATTGTGTAGAAGCAGCCATAGATTTGGCAGAACAGAGAGAAAGCAATTGTCATTTGTCAATGTGCAAATAAAAAGATCAAAAGTCCATAGCATCCCCACACGTGCTTGTTATTATTTTCATTGTTTACTTCAGAAAATATCTCTGGGCTTCATATTCATACGAAGTCCTCATAAATTATAAGGCTTTTCCACCGAAAGTTATGCTGTTATTTTGCAGCATTTCAAAGTCAAAACTTAGATGACTAAAGAGTACTTATATGCTAATGATAGAACTCCAAACAGAACAAGAGTTTTGTCATCATCCACACAAAACTCGAGTTTCATCTCATCCTATGTAATAAGGTAAGGTTTTAAGGCCACCGGCCACCAGTGTCATATGCCAAGGAAAAACTTCAACAACAACGAATTAAAAATGAAGGGATATTACAATACCACTAGCAAGTCCAAGTAAACACTATACTATCAGTTCCTCAGGTTGATACAATCATACAACTCATAGAAAGAAGTTGATTACGGATGGAAGTTACGACGTACAACCTAGTAACCTACATATACACTATTGACTCCAATTTTGCAAGAAGTCTTACAAGATTTTCCAATGTTGGACCGTTTTTCCACCATCTCTCCTAAAACCAATTGGTGTTAGGGAGAACTTTAATTAAGTCTTTTATGGCATTCGACATTGCACTCACAAGTCTGTTTTTAAAGCTGTCGCAAGGAGTGGCATTATGCAACCATATCCATGAGGACATTCCGGGCCCAACAATTCCTCCCTCACGATGATGCTCCCGCGACTCGAACCCATGACTTCTTGGCTCTGATATCACTTGTCGGACTGCTTTTCCATCATCTCTACTAAAACCAATTAGTGTTAGGAAGGGCTTTAATTATGTCTTTTATGGGATTCGACATCGCACCCACAAGTCTGTTTTTAGAGCGGTTGCATGGAGTGACATTGTGTAACCAAATCCATAGGGGCACTCCGGGCCCAACATCCAATACCCAATGGATGCTGTAATTTCAAAATCCCCAACTAAACTAAGTAATTCACCACTGATATGCAATATGCTGCTGCTTGCACTAACACGGTCCATTAGTACATAGCGCATGCAATAATTCAAAAATTGATATTCGTATTCCATAACATATGTTAACAATAGTTACACTATCAGTACTCAAAATGAACTAAGGCCCTAAACATCAAATCTGCACTAGGGTTGATGGTCAGGTAGTAAGTAATCTTACTCCCACGTGGTTTCGCGACTAGGACGACATGGCTTCAAGTCTCCTGAGCGGTGTTTAGGGTGATGTTAGGAAAATCATGCGCTCAATGAGCCTGGGGTCCGGCTATGATTCAAAGACATCTTGCCGGAGTGGGTTGCTACCCCTCATTGCCGGGCTGTCTAGGTACCACCTCTTCTCATGTGAAGATTCCTCATGTGACGCAAAACGGGACCCACCACAATCTTATTTTTTAGGACCCGTGCCGTTCCTTTTAGACTTAATGTGCAAACCATCAATGCAAACACCAGATCGATCCGACGGACACTGGTAATGGCCTCGTCTAATCACATTTTGACGGTCATTTTGGCTTTAGACAAATACGATTAGTACACACGGATTCTGTTGTCCGATCAACCTAACTTTTTCTATAAATGACTCAAGTGTGGAAACCTGCAAAATGAACCGTTTAGATTGGATCACTAGAGGAATCGGTCACATGAGAGGATCTTGATTCCTTTTGGTCATGCTCAGGGAGGATCGCCATGTAATAATCGCCCTCTCAAAAATTTTGTTCCAGAATATTCAAAATTTCAAACAATTTGAAGAACATCAATGCTCATTGACGTAATTCATACTAATTCACAAACATCAACACTGAATTTACTGGAACCCACAGTTATTGAAGACAATCTGCGAACCTCATACTTATTTGAGATGACTATTTCCATTTAAGTAAATACAAAATACAAATCCAACGTGGACCCACAAAAACCTGAATTTAAGTTTTTCAAGATTTTGACAGAGACAGAGTACGACCTTGAACGTGGAACAAACACCACTCAATTCACAAAGTTTCGTAATTGGGAAGTCATAAAGGCTTCAAAAATTTTCCAAAATCGTACCGTTAATTTCTCGATGGCTCGACCACCACCGTTAGTGGTGGTGTTGGCATCAGCAGGTGTGGTGGGAGCCACGGAAGGCGGCGGCGGCGACTCGAGCTCGACGAGGGGCAAGGGCTTGAAGGAGAGGAAAGGAGAGGAGAGAAGGGTATGGCGGAGACCTATGGAGGAGAGAAGCTGAGCCATGGAAGGGGAGAAGGTGAGGATCTGGAGGACGATTTGGGAGAGAAATGCCAGCCAATTAACGAGAGCTCTCCATAGTTGCAGTGACCACGGCGCGTATACTTCTGCCTGCGCCAGCGGATGTGCCATTTAGAGAGAGAGAGAGAGAGAGAGAGAGAGAATTTGAAGAGTTTCTCCACGGAGAAGAATGGGAAAAAAATGAATCAATGATCGGACATGGTTTGTGACAGCTGGTTTTAAATCTTTGAGAGGTTTTTGGGTGCCGGGTACCGCTAACACAGTACCCATAAGCCATCCCAGCCATCCAAATGTGTTTTGGACAGTTTGGATTTTAGAGACAGAAAAAAGGAGAGAGAGTGGTGATGGGAGAGAGAATAAATTTGGGCCGTCTAAAGCACATTTAGAAGGCTGGAATTGCGACGGATACCGCAAAAGTGATACTCGCTTAGAACCAGGGGCAGATTCCCTCGTGTGCTCCCGCTCGGGATTAAAATAATTTTTTATAATTTTGTTTATATTAGCATAATTATGAAAGTGTGCTAATATATAAACTTACACACTTAAATATATCTCAAAAATACACATATAGAATTTGTTTTATGCTTGAATTTCATCAGATGGTGCATTTATACTTGGTGCTTTAAGAGCAATTTCTCTATTTGGAGTTATTCTTTCTTGATTGTCTTTATTTTAAACCGTATGAGATAAACATATTTAAATAAAGTCATTAATAGAACTAGCTTGATCATTCTAAAATTTGTCGATATTCATTTAAATCTAAGGAAATTTATAGATGATCCTCCTAGTTTCACTCAAGTCTCACTTTCGTCCTCTAAGTATCAATTGTAACTCTTTTGACATTCAAATTTGATTTTCATATCAAGTTGGTCTAATTGATAAATGCCTGTCAGCCAAACTTGACGAAAAAAAATCAGATTGAGAGTAGACATTATCAATTGGACCAACTTGGTACGAACTGCAACGTTCAAATTGTCATCAATCTGATTTTTTCTGTCTAGTTTGGCTGACAAAAGTTATCAATTGAACCAATTTAGTACGAAAATCAAACTTGAAGGTCAAAAGAGTTGTAATTGATACTTGGAGGACGAAAATGAGACTCGGATGAAACTAGAAAGACTATTTGTATAAATTTCCCTTAAATCTAACTTGAAAATTGTTGTATAAGATTTTGTGCTCATTTTTACCTAATTTAACTAAAAGTTCGCGTTATAACTTTTGTAGTTAGTAATAAATGCCTTAATTTTGTATGATCTTACTGTGGTTGACTAACAAAATAAATAGAAATGATCCTCCTAGTTTCACTCAAGTTTTATTTTCGTCCTCCAAGTATCAATTGTAACTCTTTTGACCTTCAAATTTGGTTTTCATACCAAGTTGGTCCAATTGATAACGTTTGTTAACCAAACTGAACGGAAAAAATAAGATTGAGGGCAAAGGTTATCAATTGGAAAACTTGGTACGAACAATAATGTTCAAACTGTCATCAATTTGATTTTTTTGGGTCTAATTTGGTTGTCAGAAGTTATCAATTGTACCAATTTGGTACGAAAATCAAACTTGAAGGTCAAAAGAGTTGTAACTGAAACTTGGAGGACGAAAATAAGACATGAATGAAAATAGGAGGACTATTTAAATAAATTTTCCAAAAATAAACTTTCGTCATTATGATTTAAAAGGTGCCCCCACTAGTCTACATCCCCGGATCCGCTTTTGCTTGCCACGTAAAAATTTCTCAATGTAATCTTGTATGAGTGGAGTACTTTTCATTTTCAAACCAAGTAGGCTTATTTTACTCTCTCTCTCTCTCTCTCTCTCTCTCTCTCTAAGCTGTAGTATTATGCTTGTGGGCTCCTTGACCGGCGCGCTCGAAGAGTCGCCACCTAGATTTTTGAGATGGATGATTCGAGAAACTGAGAGTTTACTTTGAAAAGAAAGGCTTTTGGTCTGGCGAAAACGTTGAGATTTTGGGTTCGGGAGCCATGTTACGAACAGGGAAGGGTTTATTAAAAAAGCATCCCGCTCGCCCGGCAAAATCGGTCTCTACTAAACATCTTTTAAAAAGGGGAAGATTTCATACATCTTTTGGAAAATGGAACTCTTTAATAAACAAGTAAGGGGGGAAGAGACATGGGAAGATATATCACGTTAATGTGCACGTAGTGTAGTCTGTGCAGAGGGACACGAATATGATGTTGTGAAATGAAATAAATAATCAGCAAAATTGTCCAGATCAGAACCATTACTGCATGGCTTACAATAATGTCGAGCATAGCTTTATGGTATACCGTGCTGTTTACCTGCTCTGCTATCAGACTGTCATCAGTACCCAGAACAACATCCGGTGTATTGTACATCCTATGCGACGTTCCTTAAAAATATCAGAAGATTCACAACTACTAACCCATCTAGGGAACAACACCATTTCTTCAAGCCATGGGGATAAAATAACTTTCGGTGTACTTGATCACTTGAAGTGATCAAGAAAACCCTATTTTAGAAATGAAACATGGCTTGCAGATATGGTATTGTTCTGAAAGTACTAGTGGCAGTATGCCAGCAACTCAAACAAATCTGATGGAGAATAGCCATGATCCAGACAGTTTAAACAAATAAAGAGTAACTAATAAAAGACCGCATGTCTGAGTATACTACGCCGTGCGACGCAGCAGCACGCCGCGCGGCATGGTATACCCAGTACAGTGGCTGTTTTAGTTTTCTGGAAAATAGTTTTTAAGCCGGTCTTTAACCCAAAGGAGTTAAGCCTGACTATAGAAAAAGTCCCCTCAGGGCCAGGACAGAGCCTAGCCCAACGAAACTTGGTTTTTACTTTTGATCTTGAGCTTGAATGAGGACGGATGATAATGGAAGAGTGTGGACAAGATCAGGTGAGAAAGGATGAGTATGGGTGTGAGTGATTGTTTGGTGTTTTGGTAGTTAAGGTCTCAAAGTGAGTAAGAGACTGACTTTAATGGTGAGGAGAAAAATGGAGCATTTTGAGAAGGAAGATGCCTAGAGAATGTCTTTTTAGGACAACATTTTTCAAGGCTTGGAAATGGAAAGGGGATGTAAAGGCAAAAGGAGAGAGAAAGATTGGGGAGTCCAGGACCATTTTCTCTTGAGTGGAAGGGTGTATTTATAGGCAAGAGCCAAAAATTTTGAATTCAAATGAGGGAGGTGCTTTCTAGGCGGGCTAGAATTGCTATTTCAACTAAGCCACTTTGTAGCGTGGCCCAATCAGGCGTGGCCGACAGCTTACTGAGCCAGTCGAAACTTTTTCCTAAAATGCCGTGCGGTTAACCTCATGACCTTGTGTGGCGTAATAAAACCTATTATGCCACGCGATGTAGAAGTGTTCCATGCGGTATTCTAGGTCCAGTCCAGGGCTTTTTTTTGGCTTATCTGGGCTTTTGAGCTTTTGGTTTGTCTGGGCTTTTGAGTTAAGGAAGTCCCTTATTCAAGTTTTCAAAGGTATTATTTCCTTTATTTCCTCATTGAGGCATTCAAAGAACCTTCGAGGTCCGGATTAGGGTGTCTACAGTAGTCTCTCTTTAACGGAACTTGAATACCATTGGTTGGTACGAGTGACGTTTAAAGAATAGGCATCCCAATCCGTTGCTCTAAAGCCTTTGAACGGAGACAAAAATGCTTGAAAACCGAAGTGGAAGCAAATGATGATGGTGGTCGCGCTCATGGAGCTGCCTACGTACCTTGTTTGTAGGAATTAGATCAACGTAATTCAATTGAGACAATGCAAGTTATGCAGTAAACTTGAGAAGATTGAGTGCCTGTAGTGCCAAGTGTTGTAAATTTTTTGAAACAAGTCATCAGGGGACTAAAAGCGAGTGATTAGTGCGAGATGAGCCCTCAGAGGACAAAAAAAAATTCAAGACGAGCCCTTGAAGGGCGAAAATCGAGACAAGACAAGCCCTCAGGGGGCAAAATTCGAGACGAGACGGGCTCTCGCAGGGCGAAAATTCGAGACGAGCCCTCAAGGGGCAAAATTCGAGACGAGCCCTCAGGAGGCAAAATTCAAGACAAGTTTTTGAAAATTCGAGACGAGCCCTCGGGGGCAAAATTCGAGACGAGTCTTTGAAAATTCGAGAAAATTCAAGAGGAGCCCTTAAGGGGCAAAATTTGAGACGAGCTTTTGAAAATTCAAGACAAGCCTTTGAAAATTCGAGACGAGCCCTTAGGGGGCAAAATTCGAGAGTTCATAGTGAGCTCCGAAAGATAAAAATACTATGCGTCCTACGGGATGCAAATATGGCGGAAAATAAGTACACGAAGAGTCCTAGGGGACAAGATTGTCCTTTTGACCAAGGCACAACATTCCAACAGATTCTTAATGCAAAATGGCCGGGATATTTCATTGCCAAGAATTATTTTGGTGGCTGAATTGAATGAATCCCAAGAAAAATGAATTAATCCTATGTAGCCATAATGCCGTGCGGTTCAGCGTGGTACTGCGCGGTATTTCAACTTCCCATGCAACTCTTCGATTTTCAAGAACAATTGGCTGATTTAAGGGTGCCTATTAATACAGGCGTACCGTTTCGTCGGCTGGAGCCTCTTTATAAGCATGTAAGGGTCATCATCGGGCCGGGCCGGGCCAGCCGAGCCCGCCAAGTTGCTGCCCAAGCCCGCCCACAGGCCGGGCCGACCGGGCTTTTTCTTTTTGGCGGGCTGGGCGGGCCGGGCTACCTACCATAAATTGAAGCCTAAGCCCAGCCCACGAGCTAGTCCAATTGGCCGGCCGGGATTAAATTTCCTTGGGCAAAACTAAATCAAGGGAAAAAAGAAAGTGTTTTGTTGGATTTTGGGCTAATTGGCGGGCTTGTAGGCGGGCTTATGGGCGGGTACCACGGGTGGGCTCACGGGCCGAGCCTACGGGCAGGCCGAGTAAAAATTCATAGACCCGAGCCCACCCATTACAAACTACGGACCGGGCTAGCCCACCCGTTTTACGGGCTCGAGCCGGGTAAAAGCCCGGCGGGCTGGGCGGGCTTTGGACGGGTCGCGGGCCTTCGGGCTAAATGATGACCCTTACAAGCATGGTGATGCCTTATTCTATGCACCACCATCAAAACTCTTTAGTTTCTCTTACCACTTTTCAAGGGAAGATTGCATTCCAGACTTGTCAGGAGCAAATTCAATGGCGGACAACAGCCTTATTGCGCGCGTGATCTCTCTTAAGGCCGAAATGGCTTTTTACCGAGAGGAGATCGAGCAACTGAATGCACAAATTGCGAGGTTGATTTCCACCGTCCACACCCTCCATTGCGCAGTCTTCAATCTCCAGGACTTCGCCTTTGACGTGCAGGATGACAAGCACAATACTGAATATGCATCGGAGCCCGAGTCCGATGGTACCGCAGAGGATTCTGAGGGAAATTCGAACTGTTCTGACAACCGTTCGGACGGAGCAAATGACGCTTCTGGTGAGGGGAGTGACTGAGGGCGAAGATGAGGAAGAAGAAGCAGAAGAAGAAGAAGAAGAAGAAGAAGAGGAAGAAGAAGAAGAAAAAGGGCAGTAGGATTTTTTTTCCTTATATTAATGAAATGAAAGTCCCTTTTTTCCTCCATATTTATCTGCTTCTTTTACAGTTTCTAAGCGAACTCGAACAAATCAAATGCCATGATCTCGATTGTTAAGAAATCCTCCAAGAACTTGAATTATCGAAACAAAAATAATGCCATGCGGGGTTGTCTAATGGCGCATGGCGTATTAAATCCAATTTGATTCTTGAAAATTGCATCCTTATAGGCTCGGGGCCCAATAGTGAATTTTAGAAATCCAAATAACCTTTGAACAGGGCTCAGGACCTAAGAATTATGCATGTCAGGTTATTATGCCGTTCGTGCGTCCTGGAATGCCATACGACGCTATGGGTTTTGAACCCGGTCCAAATTCAATTCTAGACGAGCCGGTTTGAGGGGGTATTACAGAGTATGCCCCACGTTCAAATTTCCCTCTCTCTTTCTCTCTCTCTCGATCGATATCTCTCCTCCCTTTCTCAATATTTCTCCTCCTTCTCTCTCTCTCGATATTTCTCTCGACATTGTGATCATGGACGATATGGACGTGCCCGGTGGTGATCAACTGCCAAGGGCCGAGGTTATACCGCCCCCTGCCCCTTCGGAGGGTGACATGGCGATCTGGGAAATTCCAGAAACCCCCGAGGTTTCGATTTCGGCAGCCATGGCCGAGGGGGCCATGGCCTCGGCCATCGTGGTGGGCGGCGACGGCGACGGCGACGGCGACGGCAGTGGAGGGGTGGCTGACGATGGCCAAGCTGAGGAGGGCTCGGGTGCAATGGAGCCGATGGGTGAGAATGAGGGTGCGGGCTGATCGAAGGTTGTTGGTGGTTTGGAGGAGAGGGCCATGGAGGCCAAAGGTGGCGTTGGTTCGGATAGGGCAGAGGAGGAGACAGAGGCCCTCCCGCGAGGCCACCTAGGACTGACTTGGGGAAGGGCCCCATTGTCGCGGAGGAGCTGACGGAGGAGTGGAAGACTCCAGCCATGTTTGTAGGCAGTGGTGAGGGTGCGGGGTCGTTACAGCCTATTGGAATGGGTGACTACTTAGAGGCAGCGTCCTTTGAGG
Source organism: Rhododendron simsii (assembly GCA_014282245.1). NCBI lineage: Eukaryota > Viridiplantae > Streptophyta > Magnoliopsida > Ericales > Ericaceae > Rhododendron > Rhododendron simsii. The sequence goes on along the minus strand of CM024956.1, from coordinate 19,804,981 downwards.
ACTTGGTAGAGACACTACGGGGAGTGCCCGGATTGGCAGCGGCCTTACTTAAGGCTCGAGAGAGAGAGCTCCAGGCCGAGCTCGAGGCTAGGGCTATTAAAGAGCCACATGGCAAGGAGGAGGCTGGGGGTGAGGTAGCCCCTCGGAGGAGCGTTGTGGAGGAGGTGACAGAGGCCCTAAAGGGGCGAGGAGCTTATAGCGAGGTGACTTACGTGCCCTTCCAGCACGTAGTGGTGCCTTCTCTTTTGGAAGCTTACAGGCCGGAGAGGCCTACGTATGATGAGTCTTTGGTCTTGAGGGACCCACGGCAACACCTTTCCTTACGACAAGACGATGTACATTTTAAATACTTGCATTTCAAATTCTAATGCACCATGCTTCCATTTTCCCTACATTGAATATCATACCTACTTTGAGTATTATGCCTGTTTTCTAAATACAGTCAATTTATTGCAACAGGCGATTATGATCTCATGCTATGGTAGGGCGGCTGATGTATCGAAGTTCTGAGAGAGACTCCCTGAGGTGGTGAGCGAGATGGTGAGGGAGGTAGGGTTTGGAGAGTTCATCAGGGTACTGAGGAAGGCGAGCAATACTGGCCGAGAGTTGGTGGGACATGACAAACTCGTTCCACTTCTCTTTTGGCGAGATGACGGTGACGCCTTTGGACTTCTCGGCGATCACTGGTCTGAGGGTTGGAGGTGACCCCAGTCCTTATGACGTTACGACGGGGAAGAGTCCTGAGTTTCAGAGGTTGATGCTAGGGTACGTATTGAGGGCGGAGACGTAGGATGCCAAGTACGCTCAGCTTTTGGACTTTTCAATGGAGCCTCCGGTGGGCAAGGTTTAGGAGGAGCACATGGCGAGGTGCTTCCTATTGTATAGGTGCATCCCTGTTTCCTAACAGGCGCAACCGAGTACACCTTTCCTTCTAACCGGCACTGAGGAATATTGAGGAGATCGCCCGCCCTGATTGGGGTAGAGCAGCACTGGGGCGTGCTATGCCTTCATGGGGTCTCTTTCCCGAGGAGTGGGGAAGACCCTTGGTGGCTACTGGAGGGTCTGAGAGGTATATCTCAAAACTTCTATTGCGTTTAATTAGCTATTCATTTATCGCATATCTTGTGCTGACTCTTGATGCTCTAATTCATAGCTTTGGACGTAGGAAGTGCTTGACATGTACCCTCCCGAGACTTCATGCCTTGACAACATGATACTCCCTCGAGCTCTGTGTTGGTCGAAGGAATTTCGAGGAGTGAAGAAAGGAAAGGGCAATCTGAACGCCTACTGCCTCTACTTGGATGAGTTGCGTCCCGATCGGGTACCAATGTTCTTTCTCCTCTTTTCCCTTTTTTGTTATGTTGGATTCTTGGTCTTCATGCACGTTTTACCTTGAACAACATGCTGATATTGCTTATTTTTTATTGCAGGTCTACTGGCGCATCTGGGACCGCATTGAGGCTCCGTACATAACTTGAGCAGGGAGGTGACGAGGGGGAGAGTGCTGCTAGAGTCCCCTTACGGCTGGCAGTGGTATCTGGGTGAGCGGATATCACGTCAGTCATTGAGGTTGGACACCTTTCAAATCCCCGGGCCATTCCCTCCTTTCGTGCAGAGAATGGGCCAATACACTCTGAGGAAGATCGAACAGTTCACGCGGCCGGATCCTGGGTTGGAGCCGCTCTTCCAGGCAGGCGTTGACTACGTAGAGTACTAGGCTCGGTGCTTGATGTAGAGCTTTGGGATACGTGTCGCTTGGGATACAATGCAGCAGGCACGAGGTGGAAGAGGAGGTGGAGGCCACGGTGATGGCGCTAGCCAGAGCGGAGCCAGGTTGCCTACGCTTTCCAAGATAGTGGACGTGGTGACCGCTCAGGGAGTCCCTGGCATAGTGGAGGTTCCACGTCCTACAGTCGAGCCTCCGGAGTTCCACCCTCCAAATCCCACTTCTCAACAAAGCATCCAAACACCTCATTACAAATCCACCCTTCTTAAGGGGTGGGACCACCCTTCTTAATATATCACTCCTCATTATATATCCACCTTCAAATCTACCATCATTACATATCCACCCAAATCAAATCCTCTATCCAAACGGGCCGTAACGGACTTTGTTAATGGTTTGTGTTTTCTTATCTTGGGGTATTTGAAATCCAGGGGCCACACCAAGAGGGATACTGAAGACTATGGGGACTCCAGGACTGACCATCTACCATGTCAAAAGCCACTTACAGGTATACACACACTCACACACACACACACACACACACTCTCTCTCTCTCTCACACACACACACACACACACTCACTCTTGACAATTTCGTATGTCCTGAAACATGCAATGGAGTAGTGAGCTATAAGGTTGAGGAGCCATCAGGATTTTAAGAGCGTGCTTCTTGAAGAAAATTAAAACTGTCTTAGTGGTTTGATATCGTGTAAGTAAGGCTTCGTTCTGCTCGTGTTGTAGTGGGCCTATGGGTTATAGAATTCTATGGGTGATTATTTCCTTTAGAGATCAACTGCAAATCTGGGACATCGATCCCTACCAAGTTGCCAGCTGTGGATCCAAAAATTTAGTTTCGACGAGGCTCTTATTAGTGCTTGCTTATGCTCGAGTTATGGTGTTATACAAAGTTCAGGGAAGGGGGTCAGGGATGTCCGACGACGTCCCTTGGTCGCTGGTAATAAGAAAGAAAAAGCTGAAAAACAAAAATTAATAGTAGGAAATTGAAAGGGTAAATTTTACATATCCGTCATGGCATCGATCTGGTATATATATTTCCTTCTTAGGATCCCCTACAAATTCATAATCCAAATAAACTTATTATTCTTTAGAAGCGAAAACTCCTGATCATATAGAGGGAAGATTGGATTCTATTAACGGATATAACGTGGTGCAGTATATTTCGTTTTTTCAAAAGAAACTAAGGCCATATATCCACAGTGGTAGAATAAAAAATGGATAATCAAAAGTTGACACATCAGCTTTTGATTATTCAATTAAAAGATTGCTAAGCTTACCAATGTTGAGGTTCACAATGGTCGCTTCTAGTCTATAACCAAAATAAGGGGTCCACAACAATTTCACACTCTCTCTCCCCCTTTGTTTTCCGCCATTTACTTCTCTTCATTTATGTTTTTTTGGGCAAAAATATATCGATTTCCTCCCTCAATTTGGAAAAAAAATCGGTGACTCTCTTTCCTCCTATTATGAATATATATATATATATATATTTTTTTTTTTGGGGGGGGGGGGGGGGGGGGGGGTGTGGAGAGGAGAAAATAGAAACGGGAAAGAAGAGTGAAATACTTTAATCCGGCCACGATGGGTTGAATTGTAGATGATCGAGAGATATAAACTTTACTTTTGGAGGGAAAGAAAAAGAAATAGTTGGTGGGTAAAGTGGAGAAGATATAGAGTTTGTGAAAAAGAGAAGAAGAAAATACCAATTGAAATATGCGTGTATACATTTGGAACTAGTTAACTTATGTAATGTGGGGTTGAAAAATTTTGATTATTAAAAAATGTTGCTAGTTTTGGCTATCCAAAACCTAAAATTTAATTATTTCTAAGGATGTTACTAAGTTTGATTATACCATTTTGAGCCATCTTTTCCATAAACATTGTTAACTTTAAAAATAATTGACTTTTGATTATACCATTGTGGATGGCCTAACGATGTGAAATTTATAACAGCTCCCGGATATGTGGCCACATAACAGCTCCGGATGAGACCATCGGATATGTGGTCACAACTTCGAGAGCTGTGGCCAATCATCAAACACTATATATATTTTAACTTTGTTGACGAGCAATTTTGAAAAAAATTCGCTACAAGAAAAAGTGTATTTGTTGACGAAAAATATGGTGATGAAATTTAATTTTTAGTATAGGTGACAAAACAAGAAGATTTTCGCCACCAAAAGTTATTATAGGGTTTTAGTATAGTAATGAAATTTTCGTTAGCAAATATATTTTTTCTTGTAGTGATTTCTCTAACCTACGCATCAAAAGAGACCGTCAAATTAAATTGGTGATACTTTCTCTCTCTTTAAATATAGTGACTCCTCAAATAATACCAAAAAAAAAACTTTAAAAAAAGAAATGAGTTAATAAAGTTTGAGGAGTGAGTTGTGAGTCATCAAAATGCTACATAGGTCACCAAAAGGTATGTATGATAAAATTTTTAGATGAGTGGTTTAATTGGAGATGCTCTTACAAGTTATATTGGCAAGATCATTTGCCTACCAAACCTTGAATTTTGAGTCCGCCCATGTTAGATTACCAAGTGCTGTATTCCTATGGTAATTGAACATACTCATATATATATATATATAAGAGTGCTTTCCCGTGCCTACGGCACTACGCACCCAGGTTGGAATTGCCTGTGCCTACGGCACTTGCTAGCCAGTGGCTCCAACATTAGTGTGTAGTATGTCATTCTCTTCTTTGTGGCACGAAAGGAAATTACCGGTGCTTATGCACTCCCCCAACTATACATTTAAGCTACCTACAAAGAACTATCAATTTGCTTATGAAATTTCAGTAAATACCAAGTAAAAAGTTAAAACCAAGTAGCACATCAATTAGTGCTCTACATCAATGAAATCATAAGAAATCTAAGCACACCAGCTAGTGCTCTGCATCTATTTAACATAAGAGCATATATATGCACACCAGCCAGTGCTCTGCATTTAATCAGTTAGTGCTCTGCATCAACGAAATTAGAAAAAATCTAAGCACACCAGCCAGTGCTCTGCATTTAAAACATGCTATTTGATAAAACCATAGCAAACCCAAACATGTCATAGAAACCATCAAAGACCAATAAAACAAAATAAGCAGGTGAACCGAACATATCGTAAAATGGTTTTTAATTAAACTATCAGAATTGTAGTTCATAAATGATCCACACACTCAATTCCTTGAGTTGCCTCTAGATATATAGAAGTCATATATTTTGTACAGGCAACAAACAATCGAGTCCCATATATTATGTACTCACATAGTAGTCCACAACAAACTCAACATGAATAGGAAGATTCTCTCATATGTACCTGAAATAAAACAACTTTAAAATTCAGAACTTCATTTCGGACCATGACCATTGACTACCAACGGTATTTCTAATCAAATTCAACATCATTAAAGCAATTGCTCAAATGATTGGGGACAATGAGCTGGCCTTGCAAAAAAAGAGTATCCAATTTATGAAGCCAGCATTAAGAACTTCACAACTACTGATATCACCAATTCCAATCAAAAAACTTAATATAATAAAAAGAAACCTATTAGGAAAAAAGGTCAAGAAACTGAAAGCAAGGGGAAGAATTTTTGTACCTTTGAAGGAAGAACAACCAAGGGCTGAAGGTGGTGGTCAGCGATCATGCAAGTTCAACTGGGAACCATTCCCCTAGTAGTCGACCTGTTAAATGTGGATTTGACGTTGGGAGAAGAGAGAGGCGAGGTAAAAGAGAGAGAGAGAGTCGGGGAAAAAAAAACAGTGGAAAATCAAGAGTAGTACTGGTATTTTGGAGTCGTGTACACTTGTAATAGGAGCCATTAAATTTGTTTAAAACATTATTTTAAAAATCTTTTCCAAAAAAAAAATAAAAATTAAGACAAATCGTTCAAGATTTTAATCTGAATAGAGCTGATTTATCATCGAGATGGACGGTTTAGATGCACCCCTATAGGTCCTGTAAGCCAACCCGCCCTACAGATCATCCCACTAGATGGTGTACCCATAGTTTTTTTTCTCCATAGCCATAGGGGATCACGGACTGATCAATCCATGCTATTGAATCACAAAAGGTGAAAATACCAGTACTCCTCTTTGCAAATAGAGTTACAATTTGATGGCAGGCTGGCAGCAGGGGCCATGTTTTCTTTCCCCTGATCGGCAAACAAAATTTTGTTAGCACATGGATAAAAAATGATGGAATGCAATAATCAGACATAAAAAATGACAGAGTCCACATTTCATAATCATTCAATTCAATTTGTATGAGGCAGTTTTTCAAACATATGGAATGCAATAAAAGCTGGATAAGGAATTCGATTTGTATGAGCCCGAAGTACGTTTTACTTCTGATTACGACCGAAGTGCAGTACTTTCGAGACTCTATTTTTCAGTTGTATGATGCATTTTTACAAACACATGGAATGCAAAAAAATCTTGATTGGGATTGCTTATGTGTAAAAGGAGAGAATGAAGTCCAAGAAATCAAGCCTTGATTGACTGAGAGCAACGGAAGTGGTCGACGGTGGCGGAGTCGATGGCGAAATCAAGCATTTTTTCGTTTCCTAGCAAATCCTCAAATCCTAGAATCAATGGAGATAAAAAAATCAAAAACAGGACCGAACACCTCCCTCAAAACAAAGAAGTTTGGCTCAGAAATCACAAAAATCGAATGGGGAAAGATGGGAGAGATCGGGGAGATAGAGGACTGGGCTTACCTTCTCCGGAGCCATGTTTTCTTTCACGGCAACGTCGCAATAGCTTTGAAGGCGAGAGAAAGAGAGAGAGCATTTAGGGGTTTATGGTTGTGGGGGTTCTGGTGGGGGGAAGCGAGGTTGCGGGAGGGGAGGGTGGAGGCGTGGTTGAGATTGAGGAAGTGGCCGGCTGTGGCCATGGGGAAAGGCGAAAGCAGATGCGGCAGAGGGGAGGGTGGAGGCTTGGTTGAGTTTGAGGAAGTGGGCGGTTGCGGCCATGGGGAAAGCAAATGCAGTAGAGAGAGAGAGAGAGAGAGAGAGAGAGAGAGAGAGAGAGAGAGAGAGAGACGCCGTTGAGATGCTGTTTGAAAGCAAATGAGAGAACCGAATCCCAAGGGAAACACCTGGCAAATTATAGCTTTTATTTTTGCCCCAACAACGTAAGCTATTTACAAAGATGCCATTGGTTTGTATGTAAAGAGTGGAGAAATCTGAACCGTTGGATTTGTTTGTATGGGTAGATAAAATTTATTGAAAAGAGAAATCTGAACCGTTGAGAAAGAATATTCCCAAAGATACCCGTCCTGTTTTATAAGATATATATATATACACACACACACACACACACACTACGGTCATAGTCACTGTATGTTCTATAAGCATATCCGTCAATGGAGAGATTATTCGTCAGGAATATGCCAGGGACACATCAATGTGTCACATTCCAACTATACATTTCTCACATGCATGTGTGGAAATTTCACAATAAATGCTAGGGACCCACATGTATATGAGAGGAGTGTGGTTGAGTTGTGATAAATTGATGTGCCCCTAGTAGAGGTGGCAAATGGGCGGGTTGAAACGGGTCGCGGGTCAAATATGGGTTACATAGTAAACGGGTTGCAACGGGTTGGATCAAATATGGGTCAAGCCAAATCCAAACCCGCCCGATCCGACCCGTCCCGTTTTCCCTCCATTTTTTTTCCCCCTCCTTTTCTCTTCTCCCCCTTCCTTCTTTTCATTCTCCACTGTTTTTCCCCGATATGGGCCAAAACACGTTCACAAATGGGAATTTTTTTAAAAAGTATATATATATATATATATATATATATTCTCTTTCTTGCATTTTCTACTATCATCTCGCTAATTAAACGGACCCTTAAAATAATAGCAGTTTTTTTTATTTTTAAAACATCGGAAAATTATTTATGCTCATATAACTTCGCCCATCCAACATTTTAATGTTTTATGTTTTGAAAAGAATTTGAATGCTCAAGATTGTATGCATCTACACTTTTATATTACAGAATTTTCGTAATTCCCAAAATTGAACGAAATATCTACAATAATGTTTTGTTACTTTTTTATGGCACGATAGGGCGGTGCTTTGCACTTCGATGTTGTGCACGATGCTGTGCAATATCAATCATGCAAAACCGGTGATGCACTCTCTCTCTACCCAATCGTTGCATCATTTGAATGTGATTAAGCTACTGTTGGGGAATATGCAGTTTTAATTTTAGGCCTGGATTCAGGGGCCCAGAATACCTCTGTTTTTTCTGTTTTCTTAAACATGAAAAAAAATACCTCTGAATACCTTATATGACTTGTTGTCGGCTTAAATGGGAGTATTTAACACAGTCCAAGATTGGGGAGAGAGAGAGAGATGTAGTATTTAACACAGTCCAAGACTTGGGGGGGGGGGGGGGGGGGGGGGGGGGGGGGGGGGGGGAGAGAGAGAGATCAGTTATTAAAAATAACGGGAGTTTTATTAGTTGTGGAAATCAGTTGAGTTAAATGGGAGTAGATTAAAAATAACTGCCAGTGTGGGTTTTTAGTTCATACCCATTTTTAACCCATCTAAACCCATATAAATGTGGGTTTATATGGGTTGAACCCATATGAACTCATTATGTAATATGAGCGGATTGGGTTGGGTTATAAGTGGGCAAATTGGGCGGGTCAGAAAAATATGGATTGAGATTGCCACCTCTAGCCCCTAGCATCTCTCCGTTCATCAATGTTGTGGGATCCTCACACTAAGTCTCAGACTTCATAGAAATGTGTGGTTGAGGAGAAAGCCTCGGGGTATTGAAATTTTTTTCCCATTAATGGTACGTAGTACTATCATTTTGTGTCTGGAGTTTGGACGAACAATGGGCCTACGCGTTATCCTTATTTCATACTAATCTCATTTTTTTTTAAAGTAACAATATTTCATGTGTATATCTTCGGATCTTCCTACTATACATACAAGGATCATGGATATATAGTATGTACATTTCGGCTATGGCGACACTTTGAGTATTGAGTTTCCCTTTTTTTCCCAGAAATATCGGATGACAAAGTTTATTCAAGAATCCTCCAATAGTAAGTTTCACCAATTCTCCAGTATCTTTTAAATTTTTTTTTTTTGCTAACTCTTCTCAAATTAATTTTCATTTCTTCTTTTTTGAACGGCAAATTAATTTTATTTTCTCCACGGGAAACTGAATTTTTTTTTATCTTTTACCGAATAGATGACAGACATGGTGAAATATTGAACTTTTTAATGTTGTTGTCTTGTTGACATATATGCAAGTTTTTTTTTATGAGCATTATTTTTTTTGATCTGCGACATGTCAAACTTCTTACTTGATGTTATAACTGTATGGGCGCAGGAAGCAAGTTTGAGAGAAGTATTTCTGAAATAATGCCCAACTTCAGCCTTACATCGTGTGTTGTTGCTTATTCTTCTTCCACTTTTACTTGCTTTTAAAAAATATATGTATCTGACTGGAGCTTCGTTGAAATATATATATATATATATATATATATATATATATATATATATATATATATATATATATATATAGGTTTCGGTGAGGGATTCCTCATTTTTTTAAAATGAGGGACTCCCATTCCCGATTGAATTTCGATGATCCGAGCCGCTCAAAGTGATCAGAACGTGATTTTAAGGGTCCCCGCGTGAAATCAGCAAAAAAAATGACCGGGAAGGGCTTCATCCGAGTAGTTTTCATTGAACGATTCAAAAAAAAACTGCTTGGATGAAGCCCTTCCCGGTCATTTTTTTTTGCTAATTTCTCGCGGGTACCCTTCAAATCATATTCTGCACACATTGAGCGGCTCGGATTTTCAAAATTTGATCGGAAAATGAAAGTTCCTCATTTTAAAAAAATGAGGGATCCCTCACTTGAAAATTCCTATATATATATATATATATATATATATATATATTAGTCCACTTCTTAGAAGTGCACTCTTACCGTATTATGGTAAGGGCATCCCCTTTTCCCATTTTTCAACCAAATTTCGATGATCTAAGTCGCTCAATGTGTTAAGAACGTGATTTTAAAGATACACATGAGAAATCAGCAAAAAAAAAAAAAGACCGGGAAGGACTTGATTTGTACAGTTTTTATTTGAACCGTTCAATAAAATACAAACAAAAACTGTAACGCCCCGAATTTTGGGTACGTTAAATAAAATATTTTATTATAAAAACAAAGCGAGTCCAGCTCGTTATTACATTATAACCCTTACAAAAGTACTCTTATTTACAAAACAGAGGGATCTAGGGTTCCTAACTACAATTCTTCTTGCTTCTCCAGCTCTTCGGCTTCGAACGCCTCCAAGGTGAATAGTTCGTCCTGTTCGTCTATCAAATCTGACATATTATACCGGCGTCGCCACCCATATAATATGTCAGGGTCACCACAAGGTAACACCATGAGCTACGAAGGCTCAGTAGTATAATCCTAATACTAGCATCGATTTCCACATGATAAGTACATAAGCAGTGATAAAAGACAATAGTGCTAACAATAGCTTTATGATTTCCGTTGGTGTCGACTTATCGTGAACCAGGTCGTTATTACCCTTTTCAAAAACACCTTTTTAACTCACCCAACCTCGGTTCCGCCGCGCCGGGTTCCCGAGTATCCTCACAATGGTTCCGCCGCGCCGGGTTCCCATTGGCACACATTTGCATTGGCTCCTCTCCGCGGATAACCAAGCTATACCTCACCATGGTTCCGCCGGTCCGGTTTCCCATGGGAACACACACAAACTCACGTAATACCCTCGAGATGGTGCTTACGTAGTTTCGAAATATTTTTCCAACCGGGAAAACACAACTTCCTTGTTAAATACACCCTAGGTGCCATGTTTCTACTTTTCTCGGTTTTCGTGTCTCGTTCTCATGCAAGACTCCGCGTGTGAGACTTTACATACAACATGCATTCAATCAAGCTTCGAAATAGTATATCAAGAACATTTAAGCAACATAGCATGCTTGAATTCCATAAACGACATAATCATGCATTTTTACTTTTTCATCTATGAATCCCATTTGTTTAGGGAAACTATTACCCATTGGATAATAGAATCTCATTTGTTTATATTAAAAAGTATACTTACTTTAAAGTACTTTTCCATTATCTTAATGTTGAAAGCAACCTAATAGCTATTATCCATTGGATAATAGAAGTTAGGGGAAATTTTACCCATTGGATAATAGGGTGAGTCTTTCAAAGTACCATGGGATTATTAAACTAATCCTTTTCTTAAACCCATGTGGCAAAGTACTTAATACTTTAATTAAAAAGTACATGGTACTAATATTCTCAAAGTACCCTTTATTATTCTTTAATGGGGATTCTAACCACCAATTGTACATGTGTATATATGTGTATATATATATTAGTACCTAGATGGATATAAAATTGCCTTTAGTACCCTATGCCTACTTGTGTGCATAAATGGAAAATCCTAGACCTAAAGCTACCTTTGATCTTTAGTACCAAGGAAACTACTTTTTTTTATTTGTTTTCTTGCAATATATGACACATGTATATATATATTTGTACATGACTAGAGAGTGAGAGGGAGAGAGAGGAGAGAGAGCCGTGGGAGAGAGAGGGAGAGGGGGGGCCGGTTGCGAGGGTAAGAGGGAGAGAGATTTGGTTGTATCTTGGCGTTGAACAACTTTGTACTTCCAATCTTTGAAGATTACTTCTCTTCCAAACCAAATCCTAACTCCATTGTACTTTTTTGAACACCTTGCAATTGTTTGAACCATTGGATCTTGTACAATTCTCATCTCCACCCTTCAATTGGTTCAAAGAATCAAATCTAGTACAAACCCTAGCCATGCAACCCTAGGATTCTCCTTTGATCTTTCAAAAGTTGGCTTTACATGTGTCAAAATTTGAGGAAGAAAGAGAGAGAGGGGGGCAGGCCTTGAGGGAGAGGGAGAGGGCATGCCTTGGCCTATAAATATAGCCATTCTCTTGCCATTTGAACACACACCTTCTCATTTGCTCTTCCTTCTCTCTAGAAACCATTTCTGGGCAGCCTACTGTCCCTTCGGAAATCCCCAGTTTCCTCCTTCTTAGAGTAGTTTTTAGAACCAATTTCCTTCTGGAAAGTTGTAGAGAACTTCGAAAGCTTCAAGTTAGGCTCAAGAACCACCCCAATCGGTTAAGAAATGACAAAGATATTGTCATTCAAAGTTCAGTGAAAATCTCGGATTTTCATTTCCAGACAGCTTACTATCTTCTCCTTCATCACCATTTTTCTCCTACTTAGAGTAGTTTCTAGGATTAACTTCCTTCCCGGAAGTTGTAGAGCACTTCTAGAACTTCGATTTCGACCCAAGAACGACTGTATTCGGCCAAAGATTGACCGAGTTACTGCCGTCCGAAGTTCGGTCCAGATTCGGGAGAAATTCCACCTAGCTTATTCGGCCCCGACTAGTTTCGGATTGAGGTAGTGATCCTTACCTATTTTCCAAGTCCTTACTTTATTTTCGTTAAGTAGTTATAATCTTGCTACTTGAATCTCTACTTATTTTTCCTAAAGTTTAAAAAGTTACTTGATCATAGATGAAAAGGTAAAAATGCATGATTATGTCGTTTATGGAATTCAAGCATGCTATGTTGCTTAAATGTTCTTGATATACTATTTCGAAGCTTGATTGAATGCATGTTGTATGTAAAGTCTCACACGCGGAGTCTTGCATGAGAACGAGACACGAAAACCGAGAAAAGTAGAAACATGGCACCTATGGTGTATTTAACAAGGAAGTTGTGTTTTCCCGGTTGGAAAATATTTTCGAAACTACGTAAGCACCATCTCGAGGGTATTACGTGAGTTTGTGTGTGTTCCCATGGGAAACCGGACCGGCGGAACCATGGTGAGGTATAGCTTGGTTATCCGCGGAGAGGAGCCAATGCAAATGTGTGCCAATGGGAACCCGGCGCGGCGGAACCATTGTGAGGATACTCGGGAACCCGGCGCGGCGGAACCGAGGTTGGGTGAGTTAAAAAGGTGTTTTTGAAAAGGGTAATAACGACCTGGTTCACGATAAGTCGACACCAACGGAAATCATAAAGCTATTGTTAGCACTATTGTCTTTTATCACTGCTTATGTACTTATCATGTGGAAATCGATGCTAGTATTAGGATTATACTACTGAGCCTTCGTAGATCATGGTGTTACCTTGTGGTGACCCTGGCATATTATATGGGTGGCGACGCCGGTATAATATGTCAGATTTGATAGACGAACAGGACGAACTATTCACCTTGGAGGCGTTCGAAGCCGAAGAGCTGGAGAAGCAAGAAGAACTGTAGTTAGGAACCTTAGATCCCTCTGTTTTGTAAATAAGAGTACTTTTGTACGTTATCCTTACCTATTTTTATTGTAACGACCCTGATTTTTGGTCGTTAAAAATTTCGTTAAGTATTTGAATTTTATTGTAATTACTTTAATTTCCGATAGTTTGTCATAACTGCACTTTAGCCCTTGAACTTGCGTTTCTTGCACTTTAACCCCGCTTGGTAAGCCTAGTTAGTTCTAACCGACTTGTTGGAGAAACTAAACTAGGAAATCATTTGGTTACTTTTTCCTAACTGTAAAAGGACCATTTTACCCCTCATGGACTTTTTGAACCTTTTCAACCATAGGATTGGAATTTGATTATTCTTTTTCTTTTAATTATTTTGGTTTTTATTCTTTGTCCATTGGACAATAAATGTTAGGGAAACTATTATCCATTGGATAATAGAACCCCAATTGTTTATTTTAAAGGTATACTTGGCCAAAGTACTAGGATTATTAAGGAAAATACTTTTTAATTACTTGAAAGTACTTTTGGGGATTTTTTAGTATATAATTGACCTAATAACTATTATCCATTGGATAATAGATGTTAGGGGAATTTTTAACCATTGGATAAAAGAGTTGGTCTTTCAAAGTACCATGGGATTATTAAACTAATCCTTTTCTTAAGCCCATGTGGCAAAGTACTTAATACTTTAATTAAAAAGTACATGGTACTAATATTCTCAAAGTACCCTTTATTATTCTTTAATGGGGATTCTAACCACCAATTGTACATGAGTATATATGTGTATATATATATATTAGTACTTAGATGGTTAGAATATTACCTAAAGTACCATATGCCTATTTATTAGTTTATTGGGCAAATCCTAGCCTTTAAGGCCTACTTTTGATCCTTGGTACAAAATACCCATTAGTTTATTTGTTTGCTTGCCATATATGTACTTATATTTGTACCTTGAGAAAGCAAAGGAGGAGAGGGAGAGAGATGAGAGGGGGGGCCGGCCATTGAAGGGAGGGGAGAGAGAGAGAAGGAAGGAAGGAAAGAAGGAGGAAGATTGGGTTGTACTTGGTTGATCTTTCAATGTACTTCAAATCCATGGGGAACCTTCCTTCCTAGCTAAGACTTAACTTCCAATTGTCCTCTCTTGTACATTTTGTATTTGTTTAAGCCTAAGAATCTTGTACTAATCTAATCTCCACCATTGGATTGTCCAAGATCAAATCCTTGGTACAAAATAGCCATGCAAGCCTAGGATTGCCTTTGATCTTCCATGATCTCTTGCCAAGTGTCAAAGATGAGACTTAGAGAGAGAGAGAGGAGAGAGCCAAGGTCTTGGCCTATAAATAGAAGCCATTCCAAGCTTCAAAACTCACACCTCAAAGCATTTGCTCCTCCTTCTCTCTAGAAACCATTCCTGGCAGCCTACTGCCCTTCAAAAATCCCCAGTTTTCTCCTTCTTAGAGTAGTTTTTAGAACCAACTTCCTTCGGGAAAGTTGTAGAACACTTCGAGAGCTTCAAGTTAGGCTCAAGAACCACCCCAATCGGTCAAGAAATGACCAAGATATTGGCATCCGAAGTTCAGTAAAATCTCGGATTCCCAATTTCTGGACAGCTTACTGTCACCTCCTTCCTCACCATTTTTCTCCTACTTAGAGTAGTTTCTAGGATTAACTTTCTTCACAGAAGTTGTAGAGGGTTTCTTGATCTTCGATCTGGACCCAAGAACGATCATATTCGGCCAAAGATTGACCGAGTTACTGCCGTCCGAAGTTTGGTCCAGATTCGGGAGAAATTCCACCTAGCTTATTCGGCCCCGACTAGTTTCGGATTAAGGTAGTTATCCTTACCTATTTTTCAAGTATAAAGTAATTTTAACATTTCAACTCTATGTATTGTATAAGTTGTATGACGTTTCGGAAGTAACTTTGATCGTTCTACTAAAGTAAGATAAGGTTATCTTTTGGTATTGAAAATGCATGTTTTACTTACAAGATGTTCAAGCATGCTTTGTACCTAGAGTTGGAAGATCTTGTTGTGTTAATTTCAAGGCTTGATTGAATGCATGTTTGTATGTAAAGTCCCACACGCGGAGTCTTGCATGAGAACGTGACACGAAAACCGAGGAAGTTAGAAACATGGCACCTAGGGTGTGTTTAACAAGAGAAATGTGTTTTGAAACCGCGATGTGGCCGGACTTGGTAGCCCATCGTGTGGATTATGAAAACCACAAAGTGGCCGGACTTGGTAGCCCTTTGTGAAGATTGCCAATAAGGCCGGACGTGGTAGCCTTGTTAGTAATATGGCTTGGTTATCCATGGAAAGGAGCCAATGCAAGTTTTGTGTGCCAACGGGAACCCGGCGCGGCGGAACCGTTGTGAGGATGCTCGGGAACCCGGCGCGGCGGAACCGAGATTGGGTGAGTTAAAAAGGAGACTTTGGAAAAGAAAGGTAGTAAAAACAACACGGTCTACGATGGGTTACGTAGGAAGAACTTCGAGGATTTTGGACACCAACGATAATTATGAAATGAATGTGGATATGATATGGCTTTATGTTCTGCTTATGTACCTATCATGTGGAAATCGATGCTAGTATTAGGATTATACTACTGAGCCTTCGTAGCTCATGGTGTTGCCTTGTGGTGACCCTGGCATATTATATGGGTGGCGACACCGGTATAATATATCAAAAAAGTAAAAATGCATGATTATGTCGTTTATGGAATTCAAGCATGCTATGTTGCTTAAATGTTCTTGATATACTATTTCGAAGCTTGATTGAATGCATGTTGTATGTAAAGTCTCACACGCGGAGTCTTGCATGAGAACGAGATCGGAAAGGGCTTGATCCGAGCAGTTTTTTACTGAACCGTTCAATAAAAAACTATTCGGATCAAGCCCTTTCCGATCATTTTTTTTGCTGATTTCTCGCAGGTACCCTTAAAATCACGTTCTGATCACTTTGAGCAGCTTGGATCGTCGAGATTCGATCGGGAAAGGGGAGTCCCGCAGGTAGCACCGTGCGGGATCCCTCATTGGATCCAGACTGTATATATATATATATACATATACATACACATATATATATATATATATATATATATATGTTAACTTCAATTTTAAAATATAGAGATTACTCATTATTCGAGTTGGATGTGAAAGACATCTATTATTCAAAAAAAAATCATTCTTTACTATTTATTATCTAGCATAGGGGTCGCCTCCTATAATGAATTATAAGTATCTATGATTTGTAAATCCAATGATTAGACCATAATATGACCCAGCACCCTCTGTTCAACTATAAACATCCACTCGCTATAGTTAAACCCTTCATACTTCAATCTATTGGTATCTTTCTCACATCTCACAACTAATTCATCGTATTAATATTGCTATTAACCAACAGCAACACCACTCCCTTAACATTTCTCAAATGACCACTTGCCTTGTGGCATTCACTCACCTCTCATAAGGACACAATTAACCACCATTGGTATCTCAAAACACTTATAACTCAAAACTGTTAGCCATTACCTCCATTTCATATCTCTATTACCTACACAACTCTCATATCAATTCTATATAACCTCAAGTGCCCTTTTCGTCCATCTAACATTCAAATACAACCAGATTCTAATACTTTTTCACATTTCTCATCTCACTTAGTAAACCTACCAATTCCTGTTCGAGAAACCTAAATTCACTCTTATGGTAATGTGTCCCTTCTACATAACTCAACGCGATACAATAATGAAACCATTCACGTAAACTCTCACATCCACCATTTTCCTTAAACTTAGTTTCCCCGCATATTACTACTACTGCTAGAAAAAAAGCATACACCAAATTTCAACTACAAAAATAGCTTCTCATAGCAATTACTCACATATGCTTCATTATTTATTCTACATCATATACGAAAAGTAAACTTCACGCATTGAGACTACATAACAAGTCAAACATGCAGGTTTAAGCTAAATAGCAATAAACTTCATACACGAAATATCACAACAAACCAACCGTACAATTGGACAGTTCACACAACACCTAACATATTCACGCATTAACAAACTCACTTAGTATCCAACGAACTTTTCAAGTGTCCAACGGACTCATCAAGTACCCACTACTTCATAATTCATGGCTTTAGGAAGCTCAAAAGTCATCTCATTCTTTTCAATCTCGTAATGTCTCCCACGACGTTTGTCCACTTTACCAATCTAGAGCATTCTCATTCATTTAGTCAAATCAAATCACGTATTTCTCATGTTCACAGTCTTAAACATCACATCACAAATACACGTATTATCAATTCTAATTATTCCTCTATTTCAACAACATTACAACCTAACATCTCATTACCTGCGTACCTACATAAAGTGTGCAATAGCTGCACCAACGAACATTCAATACTCTCAAATATCCTTATGCTAGAACTCAAGACACCGATACAGGCCAACTAACAGACTTATCCTTGAATACCCACAAGGCTCCGGGGTTGCAAACAACATGTCTATACTCCTCATTGTATTCTAAGACTCCTACAACCTCATCGCTTAAGAATAAATTTCACTTGCACCAATAGCTTCTAACAGTCCCGCTTACCACAAATTTCACATCATTTCAACTAAGGACACCAACTACACTCCCCTTCATTATCACCCTTAATGGTTCACCCCCATATCGCCCTTACTTCAAACAATTTCTTTACCCTACCTTACATTGACCACTTGACTTAAATCACATCCCTATCCTTCTCTTTGTCTTATTTTCCCTCTTACCAAACAATACAACTAACGTTCTCCTACTGACCCTCCATAACAATAATACTACAACAATCACTATAATGACTACAATGATACCACAACACATCGTTTTCTAAGAAACTTCTATATATAGACATCTGTCTCAAACCTAGAAATCTTACCCCTAAGTATAAACTTAGTATCCAATTGACTTCCTGAGAATTCCATTTAGAAGGAGCGGTGATCAAGCGCCTCTTCCAACTGGATCTCATCGGTAGTCGCTTGGGTGTCCAGAAGACACATACCGTATCCTGACACCCTACCTATAACCCTCTTTTCCTAAGTCAACCTTAACTACATATAAATCACTATGTAGGTTCAGCTTACCCTACCTATGCTCACAACCACAACCTCAATAACTGTCACGATAACGACTACCCATAATATACCAACCACAGATGTCACCTCAACCGCTAACACCTCAAGACACTTTCTAGCTCATCTCCTAGCATATACATTACTCTCCTCGTACTTATACTTAACACAACTCATATTTCACAGGATTTACTCCATGCACACAGTACTCAGTATGTAATCTACACGATTCAGATAGATACACATTAAACATTCATCTCGTGAGTCATATCAATAGTCTATCTCTTTGATCTCATGCCAACGTATATTCTGTTTCACATGTCGTCATTACCACGGTCATAACTACAACAATGAGGTCAAAGCCTCCAACTTTCCAACATGGGTCAACAATCCTATGTCACCCTACCATAATACCACATTCAACACCTATATGATGTATTGACTCGCTCATGCAAGCACATGTGTGTTTTGTAAAGAAAATGCAGCAAATTTTGAACCCATGAGACTAAAAGTCTCCCCACGGTATCTAGGTATTCTAGACCTATACTCTGATATCAAGTTGTCACGCCCTCGATTTTTAACATATATAACAATACCATTTTAAATACAAATCCTCACAATAGTACATACAATACCCCTAAAATACATTATAGTTTCCAAATCCACAAGTTTGTCCAACCGATACAGTATTCCAAAAATAGAGAGAACAATACAATGCAATTTATTTTACGAAGATAGACAAGTACTTTCGAAAATAACTTTAGTATATGATGTCTGCACGCACTCCAAACTCTCCATGACTTCGCCCCTGTGATGTACCTGAAAATGATAGGTTGAGCTACACTAGCCCAATAGAGAAATCTATACGCAAGTTATAGGAAAATATGATGAGTTATGCATCTAGAGTGAGTAATGACAGATAAGCCCAAGTACACAAGACTGTCAACAGCAGCACACTATGATCAGGGATTCTAGACAACCTATGTGAAGGATCTATCTACTCATACGTCAAACAAGGACCATCAATATTCCTACATCATTCCAAGTAAATCAACAACAGCTTAGTACCATTTCATTACATCTCATACAATTTCACAATCTTTCACATTTCCCATTTCAACACCAAATCCCATTCCTCATTATCATTAGTCATTAGAATCTCTTTTGTTTCCAATACGTGTAATGTATAGGAATACTTGACCTATAATAGTCAAGCTCCGTTGATTTGAGCTTGAATAGCCGGAGTCCTTTGATTTGTGCCCAAATACCGGAAATCGTTGGTTCGCTTAAGAATACCTGAGGATTTCCATAAAAAAATCCTTTAACCAAAACCAAAAATCTCTTTCATCAACTTCATAAACCAATTTCGTGTTATGTGTCTGAGCCTAAGCTCTTGCCAGACACTTACTCGATAACGAGCCCTGAAGACAAATGATATGAGCATTTAGCTCATGCCAGACATTTACTCATTCAAGAGCCTTGAAAGCATACGATATGAGCATATAGCTCCTGCTAGGCATTTACTCATTTTAGAGCCCTGAAAGCATATAATATGAGCATATAGCTGCTGTCAGACATTTACTCCTTTTAGAGCCGTGAAAGCATACGATATGAGCATATAGCTTCTGCCAGGCATTTACTTATTCAAGAGCCCTAAAAGTTTTCTTTGTGACCATTTGTCATTCACGTTCATTCTACGTTCCACAAACATCAAATCATTTAATCGAATCCAAAAGTCATTTAATCAAACAAGTACTTCTCTACCAATTACGCACGTCACAATATTTTTATAGTCTCCGATGTTCACGGACTCCTTTACGCTACTATAGCCTTCACGACGATACTCCAACTATGCTAACAAAAATCTAATGGCACAGATATGTTCGACGAGTCGTACGATACGATATTTCAAACTTAGGAATGATTTTCAGATATTCTAATTTTCAGCAGAGCAGTCCGTGCTCAAAAATTTATTAAAAATAGCATACTCAATATTTTTCAATGATTCCAACACCAAAACATCACCAACTTACCCATCTTGAAAACCTATAAGGACCCATAACCAATAGGGTCGTTTAACCATAGCTAAACAATGAAAAACACTGCTCAGTGAGCTGCCCAGATTTTCAGATTACAGTGCAATCTGTTAACAATTACTATAAATCGAGTTCTTAATATTTTGAGCGATTCCAGTCCCGATAGTTGCGCGATTGAACGAAGTACAAAAGTTGTGAACGATCCCTAGTCAAATTCGGAGTCAAAATATGGCTAAACAGGCATTTACTGAAGCAAAACGTATCTATCGAACAAAAATGTGACAGATTCGTGACCAGTTTTTCTAAAATCCACCATTAATTCAATTCTTAACGGTTTTATGTGATTCTAGAGGCATTAGAATGGGCTTTAAGTCTACTCTATTTCATACGAAGGAACCAAAATTCAATTCTGAGCTTAAGAAGGCATAAAACCCCAAAAAAGAAGACCCTGTTCTGAAAATTTTCGAAAATGACAGGGATAACCTCAAACAACAATTTTAAGCACGATCTATTAACATAATCAACGTATAGACGCATAGCAAGCGAAAGAAATCCCTACCTCGAAGTCGAAGATCGACACCCACACGATTTGAGCAAACCCTAGCTCTCCAAACTTTGAAATCAATTGAATACTCCTTTCCCGAGGGAGACCCATGAAATCCAAGCCCAACAACGCGTATAGAAGGTAAAATAGAGGTGGGTTTGTGTTGAGTTCAAGTGATTTTTATGGGTTCTTGAGTGAGAGTGGAGGAGAGCCGAGAGAGAGATATGTGAGAGTTAGAGAGAGAGAGCCGAGAGATAGAAAATGAGAAAGAGGAAAGCATTCTTCTGGAAATTATTGGAAGACCAAGGAAAAATTATCCCCTACTTCTCACACTACACACTCACACTTGCACGTCTCTCACATTTACCCTTATATCCTTTCGCGAACATGCCACACCATAAATCCACACCATCTATCTTGACATGTCGTACGATTGCAAAAGAAAAATATGGCCTAAAGACTAGGGGTCTTTACACATTCTCTACCCAACGACACTAATATCATACACTAATGAATGCCAAGAGGCAAGATTGAATAACGAATCATTAGGACACAAGCAATCATGCTCGAAAGTGACTTAAACATGTTCTAATTGTGTAGGGAGTCATAACACAGAACGAGAACAACCTTTTCTCCTAACAGATGTTGATAGACTGACACACCTTTACTCATATGATCATAACTTTCTGTGTACTTCGAGTTTTAAGGTGATTCTAGTGGCAAATGAAAGCTGACTTCAAGACCTTTGAATCGATAGAAAGTGTGCATAAAACAGACATCAAACTTGAAAGTTATGGCCGTTTTAAATTGGGCTGGAACTCAGAAAATGAGCTGAATTTTTAGAGAGGGGAGGGATCGATGCCTCCTCTCATGGGGATCGATCCCCAAGGGCAAAAATCCAGATTTTGAACGAGGGATCTAGGCGATTTTGGCGATTTCTGTAGATTTTTTATAGCTTTTCAAGGACACCAAGGTTCACGATTAATACTTGACTGAAGCATGAAATCAACTCATAAACACATAAAGTGAGTAAGAAATTCCAACCTCGAAGATCAAAGATCGAAGGTCCAATCCAAACATGCGAGCCCTAGCTTTTGAATTTGAAATCCTCCATGAATACTCCTCTCCGAGCTCCATTCAACGAACCACAAGCTTGAAATCACAACTAGAGAGTAGGATGGAGGTTGATTACCGTGGGTTTTATGCTTTGGGGTGAAGTTTTGTGAAATGAAGCAAGAGAGAGAGAGGAAGCAGAGAGAGAGAGAGAGAGAGAGAGAGAGAGAGAGAGAGAGAGAGAGATAAGGGGGACTTTTATCTCCTACCACTCACACACACCTCTTTTATACTAGCACTCAACTCAATGAGAGAGAGAGAGAGAGAGAGAGAGAGAGAGGACTTTTATCTCCTACCACTTACACACACCCCCTTTTATACTAGCACTGAACTCAATCACACTCACACTCCATCCAATAACAATCCTACCATTTAAGCCCCAAATCAAATAAACTCACAATTTTTCCATTTATTCAGTATTTTAGCATTTATCAAACCTTTAAACCATTTTCGAAAAATACTGGTCTCTACATCCTACTCTCCTTGAAGAAATTTCGTCTCCGAAATTTGCTAAACCAAATTCAACTGAGTCACCAATTGCAATACATAACCCTATGCCACATTTCCACGATCACAACTTCATCCTCCCTTCTCTACATAGACCTTCCCTTACCCTTTTGTTCCACGGAACCCCTCACTAACGGTATGATCGTACCACTCAACAATCAGTCTCGCATACCTAGGATGTACATTAGTTTCTCCTCAAAAACTACACCAACCTCTAATCATTGCCACGAAATTTTAACCTTCACCGGTAATCAAATTCTGACACTCACTCCGAGATTTAACAACTGATACCCTCTCGTTATCCAAACTTTGAATTCCACGTTCTCTTTTTCCCAATTAATGTTAACTATTAATTTTGAAATATATAAGTTCCGATAAAGATGACGGGATAAGGAAATACCCAAATCCGAAGGGATAAAGGATGCCACCAATGAGATAAGTACAAAACATCCCTAATATACGTAGTCAGTAGATTGAGATTCCTAGCTAAAGGCGGGACTCCTCAAAACCTCGAAGAGGTAATTCAGAATCTACAAGATACAATCCTACAAGGACACAACCTCCTATCAAAATGCCTATGAATACAACAGTAGAGCTTCAACAAAAGGTACGCAACTTATAATCAAGAATCTCAATTCTCTCACCATATAGCAAGTACTCTATTGACTTAGGTATCGGAGGGTGGTTGGCAAGCCACCACACCGGTGACTCGAGCTATTGCTTTGTTTTGCAGGAATAGGTCAGAGTTGAAGACAAAACTGATTCATCATATATATATTTTGGTATTTCTTAATTCGTTTTTCTTCCTCTTTGAAATTTCTGCATTTGCCATGCCCCACTAATTTGTATAGTCGAGACTACGTTTACTCACGCATTCACGTTAAAAGGTGAGGTTGATTCCATACAAGCAAAGGAGAAATACAACTTACGCCAGCTTTGTCGTACGTAACACGAAAAAGGGAAAGGGAAAAACAAAATTAATTAGCGTGGGGAACGTAGTGAATCAACTTGTGACTTGCCACAAGGACCCATCCTCCTAATGAACATTCTGTACTCGTTGAACGTCATTGCCGGGTAAAGGCTAGGCTTGTCCTCTTTTACGAGCTCCTTGGCGGGTTCGATGGGAATGTTGCCCTTCGGATTGTAAAAGAAGGCAATTGATACTCTCTCTCTCGATGAATTCACAATCACCCGATGCTCCACGCTCTTGTATGTTGCATTGCTTATTACCTACATTATGCATTTCAAAAAATGAAGGGAAATTATTAACATAAACGCGTACATGAATTAGAAGAGTTTATGTCAATCGCGCTAGGGCAACGAGCTAGGGGCTCCTCTAAAGTATTGGTATACATGTAGATATGTGGAACCCATACATTGATTGTACATTGTGACCACCACACACACATGTAAAATAGTCTTGTAAGTAGCAAAAATTAGTACTCTTGTAGGCGGCCACCAATGGAAAAAGCCTCATGTTAGAAAATATAAGCCATATAAAATTTTAATAACTTCTTAATGAGTTCTATATAGTGGCTTCTTTCGTTGATTCACACAACTTCAATGTTAGAGGGGCTTCTTTAATTATCTGATTTCATTAAATATTAGAGCGAAAGCTCTTTAATTCCTTCAAGCTTTTCCAGTTATGTATTCTTGAAGTAAGTTGCATGGAAGGTTAAAAATTCACTTGGATGTGTTTGTACGTACAGCCACACACCATGAATATCAACCTTACAATTTACTTTAGGAATTTCTTTTAGCATGCATGGCTGATAGGATTTTTACAAGTACCAATCGCAGGATCGACTAGGGAGTACGCACTTTAGTACAAAATTAATGAATTGGAGTTAAGGAGGTCACTTTGGAACCAACTGCAAATGGCCAAACTAAATAAACCTTCCCAATCATTTTGTGTTCCTATTGAGGGTAGGTTTGATCAAGATTAGTTTCGTGTCTGTTTTTTTCCCGCCTTTTGATATTTATATTTTTTGTCTTACGTCTAAAATATTTTTGAGTTAATCATTCATCTACTCGACAAGAAGAATTATGTAAAACATAGGACTAAGGTCTTAACAAAATTTCCATGATGGCAAAAATAATTGAGAACAAATACTCCCTCAATACCATTTTATTTGCTCACGGAACTAAATTTTTTTTAGTGAACATGCAATTAATGCATCACTTTTTCATAAGATTATCTTGTTTACCTCTTATTTTCTATCTCTTAAACTATTTATGAAGGTTAATTCGTACAAATTTATACATTTATTTTCTTGACTTTTCAAAGAGCACAAATAATTAATTGAGACATTTTCAAGTAGAATACTAAGCAAACAAAATAGGATGGAGGGAGTAGATTATTTGAATTATGTTTTCCCTTTTTAGCTTTTTTATACTTATGTGATTCTTCTAGTCAAGCCAAATTCAAAAAATCAAATGTTTTGGACAAAATTTCAAAAAAAATAAAAATCACTAGCATCATAATTAAATTAATCAACGGAAAGAAAAATAAGTTAAGTTAGACCAAACCCCAACTCCCTAAACTACTATAATTTCTATAGAACACTAATCTAGATAGAAAGATACCTGAAGTTGATCACCAATGTTGACAACGAAAGCATTAGGGACAGGCTTAACGGTGACCCATTTCTCTCCTCTCCGGATTTGTAGTCCGGAGACTTGTTCATCAGGGAGAAGAAGGGTCATGCCACCAGGGTCCGAATGTGGGGAAAGACCCAGTGTAAGGTCCGGTTGTGGACACTTTGGATAGTAGTTCACCCTGAAGCAAGCTCCCACTTCTTCACCTCCAAATGCCTTTTGGAGGTACTCCTCTTCTAACCCAAGATTCGCTGAGAAAACCTTCATCAACTTCCCACAAAATGTTGCCAATTCGTTTCCGTACTCTGCAACCAGTTCCCTACAAAGTGCATAAAATTAATTAGTGTGTGAACGTTTTCAGGTATGATAAAGTATATAATAACCTCCCAAGGTCAGCCTAGATTAGGAAGCCCAACACAACACGAATGGCCATGTAGGAGACCTAGTGACGCGGAGCTTAGCTTGAAGAGCTGAGCTCAGTGGACCAGTCCAGGGGCAAAGGTCATCCCAAGATCAGCCCAAACTAAAGAGCTCATGAGCATAGCCTTAAGGGCTCAAGCTTGAGTCCTAAGAACATGGAATCTAGCCTATAAGAGCTAGCCTCTATTAACCAGCCAAGGACGGAGGCCAGCTCATGAGCGCAGCTCATAGAAGAATACTGAGCTTAGCTCACTGGGTGAGCTCAGCAAATATAACAAATCTGTAGCCCGACTTATAAAACACTCCATAGGAGAGGTTTGTACAGTCTAGGGGACTCAGAGAAGAGTTAGATTCTTATCCCAGGGGATGAGGCTGTGAATCCCAAGAGATAATAGTGAGAGACCCATGCACAAAGGGAACTCAGGGAGCAACCACAAGCCTTATCTCCTTAGAAGAGGTCAAGCCACGGTCCACAAAAGATAACCACAGAGATCTGTGTACCGCAAGGACTCCTATACCTGAAAAACAATCACAGAGTTCAAAGGAGAGGAGAACTCCTAAACCTGATAAGGACCAAAGAAGTCCTAGGTAAGGACACTCCATCATCAACCTCTACCCGCCACGAGCGGATGAGACTTAAGAGTCTCGGTCCCAAGGGATTCCTCCCAAAATGCCTATATAAAGATCATACCTCCACCTCACAAAGGTAGGCAAATAATACAAAACTCATACTCAGTCCATTCTCTCCATATCTCTAGGCATCGGAGGGGTGATGGCAATAGCCACGCCGGTGTCCATAGTTTACCGTTTCTGTTTTGCAAGTCGTTAATAGAGCATGCCAGAAGCCGCTTCATCCTTTGGAGGATCAGATGGACGGTTGGGGAAACCCTTCGCCGGAGGTGACCGAAAACCGCTTCATCAAGGTATTATAATCATATATTGTTAGAAACCGCGCGCTTCTACTAATAGTGTTGGTATTGTATGTGTTAAGTTTTAGTAACAGATCAATGCCACTTCATCTCGAACGTGAGACTTTATCGTGGGCTCCACAAACACTTGGACTAGAGCCCTAAGGCTCAGAAACTGTTGTTTTTTTTTTTTTTTGGTAACATCACAAAATGTTCTTGAAGCCCAAATTGTCTTGCTAGGGAGAATTTTTAGGAGGTCTACTATAGCATGTTTCTAATCTCACTAGTCCACTTTTAAAGTTCTTAACCCTTCTAGTCCATTAATAATTCTAATGACAAAACTACCCTATGTAAAAGAAATAAGAGCCTTGATTGGCTAACACAAAAATGTAATTTTCTATTTTTTTCGATCTTGTTGCAATCACGTAACCACCACCACCACCACCACCACCACTACCACGCCAACATATAATGTTATACGTGTGACAAAAATTTCTATTCTCTTTTTTTTATTCTGTTTTGAGCATTTCCCTTCTTGAACCCGCCACCTCTTAACATATAAAGCTATATGTGTGACAAAAATTTCTCTTTTTTTTACCTGTTTTGAGGCATTCCCTTCTTGAACCCGCCATAACTTAACATATAACGTTATCTGTCCCAATCTGCATTCTTGTCTTATATTTGGACTACATCAACAAAAGTGCACATATAATCTTATATGTCTCAATTTGTCCTCTGTATGTTATCTATTAATATATGAAACGTATTTTTTGCCAACACAAGCACATATAATATTATATGTATATATCTGAACAGATTGAATTTTGTACCATATCAAATATGTTCTCTGCATGTGAAAAAATGCACATATAAACTTATATGTCTTGATGCAACCTTATCAACATCACTGTCTTTTACCTCGTCAAATCGGACGGCAGTCACCAAATCCGCAAACACAGCCATCCGAATCAATACATCTTGGAATAAAATTATCTCGAACATACTGTCGTGTGTCTATTAAAATTATACTAGCATGTCGATTAGCCCTTACGGTGTACTGGGCAAGTAGTTATTGTTAATGATCAAATGTTTTATGCTACTGTGATGTTTTTCATTCAGATAGAAATGAATCCGCTTACTTGCCGTCATTGGTTTACTACTGTGGGCTAACAAAGCGGATGTAGGATTGTAACCATTTTTCCTTGCTTTGTTTATTGCCCATTTGCTACTGCTGTAAAGAGATTCATGATCTCTGAAATTGGTTTACCAACTCCTCCCCCAACCTCACCGCCGCCGCAACCGTCTACTTTGACCCACCTTCCACCGCCTCAACAACCCCCATGGACCCCACCGCCACCGCCGTCATCAAGTACTTTGCCGCCCTCAACAGCACCTCCTCCTCGCCGCCGACGACCCGATATTACTCCATATCACCACCACGAACCACGCCGGGACAGGCAGCCCGATGTCCATCTCGCTCATGCACAAGAACCCCTGGTCCTTTCGCATTAGGACGTAGTCGTGGGAGAGGGTGAGGATGCAGCCGGCGGCAGAGGCGTGGCCGGTGACGACGGTGGCAGGTGACGACGGCGATCGTGGGCACGGGGAGGGACATCAGGTCAACGACTAGGGAGCAGAGCTTGAAGGCCATGAGTTTGAGAGAGAGAGAGGAGGCTATGCTCTAGATTTGTTTGTGGTTTAGGATTTCTCTCTATATGACTACTTATATAAGAAGACATTTTTGTTTTGGTTTTATTTTTATTTTTTCGAAAGAAGTGGACTGAAGGCCTTACTAAACTATATTAGTAGTCTAGAGGGGTTACAAATATTAGAAGTGGATTAACTGAGTTACAAGTTCTCTTGATTAATTATGTGGGCTTATCTTTAAATGGAGGGGAAAGACGACATTACACATCCCTTATTTGGGTGTGTATCATATATGCACCCCAAAAATATTATGAATTATAGAGAAAATGTTACAAATCGTATAAATGTTATGAATCATAATGAAAATGTTATGAATTGTACTGCTAAAAGGTTATGAATGAACCATAAAATAGATGCACATGGTACATTCTTTTAAGAGGTGTACATTGTAGACGTTACCTAAATTAATGGAGAGGTCACATATACTTGTGACATTCGTCTTGTTTGGAAAGTTCTTCAAAATTGCATATTGCACGCGTGTTTGGGTGGAATTTTAGGGAGAAAAAAAATCTTATATTCTAGCCCTTCCAAAGGAGTTTTGACTTTTGAGTATTGGTCAAAAGTCCAGTTTAACTTGATTTTGGCACGGTAGGTGATTTTCTCAGTTTAGTTATTCTAATGTGAATATGAACATTTTTTGAGTAAATATTTTTAATCTTAGCAACATTTTGATTTTTATTATTCCACTGCAGATGCTCTTAGTAATAGTCTTAAAATCCATTTTTGAAAACATTAAGTCAGGTGCTTTTGACTTAGATTTTGAAATATTCCAAATCATTTATAGCAACTGATTTTCAATATTATTTGGAACACATTACTCGCATTTGCTGTAGCTTATGTCATAATTTTAATATAGTAATTTCTTTCTTCTAGAATTCAAAGAAGTTATATATATACATATTCTAAACAAGATATTCAGTTTGGCTGCTGATTTTGTCACTCTCTTTTTTGTTAACACCATTCCTTTGCAAGTGTATTTTTTTGTGCAAAAATATATTTACAGGAGAGTGGCCTTAACAAAAAAGAAAGTGAAAAAATCATTTCTCTCTAATTTTAGCTTAAAATTTGTTTCCAGAGTTATAGCAAATGACATTCAATGCCTATCAATCAATTTCCCTCCTTTCTTTGTCGCGACCTAGCTAGAGTCGCCTTCATTAATTACTACTAGGCTGGAAACTAGTCTAGACTCTGGTATATATACCCGGCCAAAATCTATTTTTAATTTTCTATACCGGCCAGAATGTTGAAATTTTCATTAATCATTTGCTTAGTTAATCTAATTTCTATATCAGGATACATGTGGAAATTTTCATTAAATAATTTCAGAATGTTGAAATTTTCAATAATTAATGGTACTGACACGCGTGAGTGACTGCCATATTCTCACAATTTTTTTCTTTTACTTCAATATATGGTAGAGGTTGTGAAAGACCTCCGATCCTTCAATTTTTATGGGGAAAACAAAGTGCCACAAAAACACACGCACTATTTGTGGAAGTGAAGTGAAATAGGAAATTGTATTTGTAGCTAGCTAGTAATATCAGCCTTTTGCTTACTAATACTACCTGCAAGAGAGAGGACGAGTAGGCCACTTATTCTGATCCCGTACTGACTCAGGAAGATAATTAAGGAAGAAATAATCACTCCAATCCAGCTTAATCCCCTTCTCGACTCCTAACCGGCTTCCGTACCCCTCGTAAGTCCCCGGCGTATTCGCATACCTTTGCTTCTCCTCAACGGGAAGAAGATGAAAGAAGTCGCGCCATACCTCTCTCATGCGGCTCATCAGGTCGTGGCTCACGCCGTGGTTCACCGCCTGGAAAAAACCCCACTCGCGGCACGCGCGTGAGACGAGGCTCATTGTCCCGCGGCGGAGAGTGGAGTCTGGGGAGAATAGGTTGGAGAGGTCAATGATCGGGATGTCGTGGACTTCAGTCGCGGGTGAGGCGAGAGGGTTGGGAGAAGTAGTGGTAGCAGGCCTGTCGGATGGTGGTTTTATGTACTGTTCGGGGATTACGGTTATGCCACTGTCGGATAGGGATTGGACCCTGACTATTGGTTCTGGCCATGTTAGTAGCGTGCAGTTCATTGGCTTTGTGCGTGAGAGAGAGAGAGAGAGAGAGAGAGAGAGAGAGAGAGAGGGGTCAAGTGGAATGTTGTTGATTTTATGTAAGTGAATGCAATGTGCATGGGTGTGTGTATGTATTGATGTGTTTATATAGAAAAAAAGCGACGGTAGGAGAGGGGCTTGAGTGGGTACAAAGAGTAATTATTCATTTAGCACTATGTGGAGTTGTTATTGCCAAAAATTTAAATTTTTATGGTAGAGAAGTCATCAATTACTTTTATTGCATTGGGTGCTTATAAAATGATTCACTGACAGTCTTACATTAATTATGTTGTAGTAGTAGTAATTATATTTTATTCTTAAAAAAATACCACATGACAATATTAGATGGTACTTCGAGAATAATATTTTATTAAATAATTGGACTGTAATATAAGTATATGAAAACACATGTGAGGTGAGCTTAATCTGGCGCCGTGACGAACTTGATTTGCTCTCTCTCTTTCACGAGGATGGGGGACCTTCAGTGCTTACCAAGGGGCATGGTGTAAATGGATTCAGTTGAATAAATGAAAACGGAAAATTCTAAAAGCAATTCAATGGGATGATAATAACAAGTGTATTAATGTTTATTAACGATGTAAAAATTTCACAAAAATAAGTATTTTTATTGTCCAATTGTATGTTTATTGTTAGCCCAATAAACAGACAATAAAAAGACAAAGAAAACAACAAATTAAAAGGATCAATACTTACATACAAATAAAGTGCTCGTTAAACATAATTAAATAAACAGTTCAGTTAGTCATGATATAGAAGTCTAATTGCACAAATTTTGTTCCCAGACTTTGAGCACAAATTGCGGTTTGCAGCCCACTATCGGTCTCATACAAATTATCTGAGTTGTTCATTAAGGCTCCGTTTGCTTGGGCATAAAATGTTTATCAGTAACATATTTTACATATTTTTCGGTGTTTGGTTATGTAAAAAATGAGGAAAATATTTTACATGTAAAACATTTTACATTAATTGGATGAAAATGACTTACCCTTAAATCTTCCGTAAGTTATTTTCCGAAATGAATCCACTGCTTTCTACTACAATTCTCGCTACTCAGTTTTCTTGATCGTCAGTTTTGACCCACGTTTAATTATGATATTCTTATATCTCCCACAGTTTAAGCCCCCCTCTCTCTCTGCACTATTTAGTCGATTTTTGAAAAAAAAATTTAAGTGCCAACCAAACAAAACACCGAAAAATAAAAATTTGAAGTTTGTTTTCTAAAAAAATATTTTACATGAAAAATATTTTATATTGTAAAGCATTTTACATCGAAACAAACGGAGCCTAAATGTAAAATAATTTTTCAAGGGTCTTAGCGAAAAGTCAATTCAATCTGATAGATATAAGTGCTCGATCTAATCATTTAACTTTTCATTATCCTAAAATCTGAATGAAAAGTTATATATATGATTGGATTGAGAACTTGCATGTACGTATCAAATGGAGCTGATTTTTATCAAAGACTCTCGAAAAAATGTTTTATACTTGATGAACGGAACGGATCATTTATGTTGGATCTATAGTAGACCCCACATCACGATATGTGCACAAAATTTGTGCAGTTAGCAGACCTCGTGAATTTTTAGTTGATGGATTTTTCCTTCCATTCGAGTCATACATTTGAGAGAGTACAAAACACAAGGAGGTTTAACAGACTCATCGATTATAGTGTTGTTTTTGTGCGGAGTTCTATTAAGTAATGCTGGGAGATAGACGTTCATACAAACCGTGAGCACCGTAGTGAG
Organism: Rhododendron simsii; assembly: GCA_014282245.1. Taxonomy (NCBI): domain Eukaryota; kingdom Viridiplantae; phylum Streptophyta; class Magnoliopsida; order Ericales; family Ericaceae; genus Rhododendron; species Rhododendron simsii. The sequence continues at coordinate 19,773,082 of CM024956.1, read as the reverse complement.
GACGAATCTGTCTTAAGTACAGAGTGTTACACACTGACACTTGTTGATAAGTATGGTAGATTGGAGGCGCTGAAATGACCCCAGAGGCGTTTGCTCTCATGCAAGAGCAAATAAAAACGTTAACCCAAGGGTTATAGACTGCGATGCTGGAGAATGCAAATCTCCGAAAGTAGATCTCGGAGCCAAGCATCCTAAACTTACGCAATAGTCAATGTGAAGAAGAAGATGACAAGGAAGAAGGCGAATCCAATGAGAAGGAAAGCCAAAATCGGAGGAAGCATAGCAAACCACCTCTAGAGAGGCCGCCTCGTGAACAAGAGGTACTGTTTAAAATGCAGGATGAGATGAAGGGCTGATAAAATATATTAAAGCACAAACTCCTGTTACGATAGAAGAGTTGGTGCAGAATACGGATTCACCCTTTACAGCCGAGGTCATGGGGCTATCTCTCCCAAGGAAATTCAAGATGCCACAATTAGAGACATTCAATAGCTCCACGGGCCCATTAGATCACTTGAAAACATATAAGTCCCTGATGCATCTACAAGCAGTAACAGATGAAGTAATGTGTCGTGCATTCCCAGTAACCCTAAAAGGAAGTGCCTAAGCATGGTTCAATAAACTCCCGCCAGGAAGCATACGTAGCTTTAAAGAGCTTAGCATAAGTTTTGTAAGCTACTTTATTGCTGGGCAACGCTACGGAAAACCAGTAACACATCTCCTAACGATGAAGCAAGGAAAGTGAGAGTCCTTAAGGGATTACAACACAAGGTTCAACAAGGAGGTGGTCTAGATAGTTGAAGCAGACAATAATGTGGGCATAACTGCATACATAACTAGTCTATATTCAGGACAGCTCATATACCTCTTGTGTCTCAAGAACCACCCAAAACTCTGGTAGAGCTTATGCTCAGAGCTCAGAAACACATAAATGTAGAGGAAGCTGTCTATGCAAGGCGTTCACGTGATGTTTTTGATCCCCAGGCAGGGCCATCGCAGGTTTGTGAGTTTCCTCCACCAAACAAAAGAAAAAGAGAAGCCACCCACAAAATGGAAGGCGAACCAAAGAGCAAAAAGATGGACTCAAGGTCCTCCCCAAAACGGGGAGGGGGAGGACCGCCTCAAGATAGATACAAGTAGCTCACCCAGCTCATAGCTATGGCGAGCAAATTCTTAGCAACCTACAGGACGATCCGGACCTCAAGTGGCCCGGGAAGCTAAAATCTGATCCTAGTAGGAGAGCTAAGGATAAGTATTGCAGGTTCCACAAAGATCATGGTCATAACACAGATGACTGTATTGACCTAAAGCAGCAGATCGAGGACCTAATTCAATGTGGTAGACGTCAACGTTTTGTAACGAAGAAGTACCAGAAACCTTTCAGAAAAGAAGATACAAACAAATAGGGTAGAGATGGTACAACACCTCGGTCAGGCCCCGTAGGAGAAATCAAAGTCGTTTACGGGGGATTTGCCGGAGGAGGAGAATCTAGCAATGCTAGGAAAGCACACCTAAGAAAATTAAGAACTGAGGAACACTTGGAAGTCAACACAGTTGGCCGTCCCAACAAATTTCAGAAAAAAGAGGAAGTATCCATCATTTTTTCAGAAGAAGACATCAAGGGAGTTCAAATCCCTCATGATGACCCCCTGGTTATAACCATTATTGTGGCAAACTACCTCACGAGAAGGGTTTGATTGACAGTGGGAGCTTGGCCAACATCTTCTACCTCCACACTTATGACCAACTGAAGATTGGATGAGAGAGGCTACAGCCAATGACATCACCACTAGTTGAATTTGCAGGTACCCCTACTTACCCAACAGGGCAAATAGCCCTCCCGATCACAATGGGGGAAGAAGGAAGGCAAACTACATGTATGATAGACTTCATAGTAGTCAACTGTCCTTCAGCAAACAATGCAATACTGGGGAGAACAACCCCAAAAATTGGGTCAATAATCTCCAAGTATCATTTGATGATAAAGTTCCCAACACCAGAAGGAATTGGTTGCATAAGAGGAGATCAGAAAGCAGCACGGGAATGTTACATCACCTCACTTAAAGGAGCTAACATCACGATGAATATTGAAAGTCTCAATACACGTGATGAAGAAAAACTTCAGCACGGAGAACCAGTAGAAAAGCTCATAGAGGAGCCCCTGGAACCAGGGCAGCAAGAAAGGACAGTAAGAATTGGAACTGGATTGAGCACTGTGGCACGAACAGAGATACTACAGTTTCTAAGAAGGAACAAAGATGTTTTTGCATGGTCCCACGAGGACATTCCAGGAATTGACCCAAGGGTCATATCCCATAAATTGAATGTGGATTCCACCATGAGCCCTGTCACACAGAAGAAAAAGACATTTGCTCCTAAACGGAACGAAGCTGCAGCTAAGGCGGTAGACAAACTTGTACAAGCAGAATCCATCAGCGAAGTCCTCTACCCTGATTGGTTAGCCAGCGTAGTTAATGGTGAAGAAAGCCAATGGCAAATGGAGGATGTGTGTAGACTTCACCAACCTCAATAAAGCATGTCCAAATGATAGCCCTTACCAAGAATTGACTCATTGGTAGATTCTATTGCTGGACATGAGCTCCTCAGCTTCATGGACGCCTTCTCAAGGTATAACCAGATCCAAATGCACAAAGGAGATCAAGAGAAAACCTCGTTCATTACCGACAGAGGATTATATTGCTATAAGGTAATGCCCTTCGGTCTTAAGAACGCCAGTGCAACGTATCAAAGGTTTGTTAACAAGATGTTCAAGTAACAGATTGGACGCAACGTAGAAGTGTATGTGGATGACATGCTAGTGAAAAGTTGCAAAGCACGAAACCATATTGCAAATTTGGAAGAAACTTTTGAGGTACTCAGGAAATACCGAATGAAGCTCAATTCGACAAAATGTGCTTTCGGAATATCTTTAGGGAAATTTTTAGGGTTCATGGTATCCCACAGGGGTATCGAAGCAAATCCTGAAAAGATTCAGGCTATTGTGCTCACCTCAGAGCATCAAGGAGGTCCTAAAGTTAACAGGACGAGTTGCAGCATTGAGCAGATTTATCTCTCATGCAACCAACAAATGCCAAACATTCTTCAAAGTTTTGAAAAAAGCTTTTTAATGGACTACCAAAGAGGAGGAAGCTTTCATCTAGCTGAAGAAATACTTGACATCCCCACCATTGCTTAGCAGGACCCAGGATGGGGAGGATCTATTTCTATACCTTGCTGTCTCCCCACATGCAGTTAGCACGATTTTGATTAGGGAGGACTAAGGAACACAACTCCTAGTATACTACCCCCAACAAAGCTATTAGAGGAGCTGAGCTGAGATATCCCAAAGCTGAAAAGATAGCCTTTGCAATGGTGATGGCAGCTAGACGGCTACAACCATACTTTCAGGCTCACTCTATAAAGGTACTAACAGATCAACTGCTTCGAAGGATTCTCCATTGCTCGACATCAGGCCAATTAATTCAGTGGTCAATAGAGCTGGATGAGTTTGGTATAGAGTACAAATCTCAGATTGCCATCAAAGCACAAGTGCTTACAGACTTCCTTGCAGAATATACGTAGCCTGAACTAGAAGAGCTCCCTAAAGAAGAACCTAAACCTTGGGTCGTTCAGGTAGATGGATCAACAACCAGAGAAGTAAGCGGAGCTTGGTTGATTTTAACATCCCCAAAAGGACAACGTCTAAGGTATGGACTTTGGTTTGAGTTCAAAGCAACCAACAACGAGGTTGAATATGAAGCTCTTGTGGTTGGGTTGGAATTGGCCAATGCCATCGGAGTTAAACATTTATTGGCAAAAAGTGACTCACAATTAGTTGTGGGTCAGGTTCTAGGGGAGTACACGGTCAAGGAGGAGGTAATGCAGAAGTACTTGGATAAAGGAAAAACCCAAGTTGCAAAGCTACAAAGCTTTAATATTGTCAGGATCCCAAGAGAGGATTATATTGAAGTAGATTATTTAGAAAAACTGGCCATAGCCAAAGAAGATGCCATTCCACGGAATGCACCAGTCCGATATTTGGAGTTACCAAGTATCTTTGCCTTAGACGTATAGGTTCATTCTATTGACTACAGCAATTCGTGGACATATCCCATAGTTGACTACATAACAAATTGGACTTTACCAGACGACAAGGTCAAAGCTAGGTAGCTCAAAATAAGAGCTGCAAAATACCTAATAATGGGAGATGTGTCGTACCGAAGGAGCTTTTCATTACGGTACCTCAGATGTCTGACTACAGCAGAATCTACACAGGCTATGGAAGAGGTCCACCAGGGAGTATGTGGAGATCAACAAGGTGGCCACATGTTGGCTTACAAACTCCTAGTTTGGGATACTATTGGCCAAGTATGCAAAAGGATTGCAACTCTATGGTCAAAAAATGTGAAAAATGCCAACGCTTTGCAAACATTATTCATGGGTCTCCCACAGCCTTAACTCCAATGAGAGGACCATGGCCATTTGCCCAATGGGGCGTAGACCTAATTGGCCCACTTCCTATGGCAGCAGGCCAGGTCCAGCACGCCATTATAGCTATGGATTACTTCACGAAGTGGGTCGAAGCTAAGGCACTAGCTACGATCATTGCAAAAGTTAAAATTGATTTCTTATGGAAGCTAATCATTAGTCGTTTTGGGTTGCCATAGGTGATAGTCACAGACCAGGGAAGGCAATTTGATAATGCTCAGTTTAAAGCATACTATATTTCCAAGGGAATACACGTACATTATGCCTCCAAGGCTCACCCGTAAGCTAATGGGCAAGTAGAGGTCACAAATCGGATTATCAAGAAGGGAATCAAGAAGAGGCTACAAGTAGCCAAAGGAGCTTGGCCAGAGGAACTATATAATGTGCTATGGGCATATCGTACAACACCCTGAACTGCAACTAGAGAAACTCCATATTCCTTAGCATTTGGGGCTGAAGCCGTAGTCCGATTGAAATTGAACTCCTCAACTACAGGACCGCGAGTACAGATAACCAAGAAAACTGGGAAGGTCTCAGAGCTGAGCTGGTTCTCTTGGAAGAAAAAAGGGAAACAACAATGGCCAAGGTAGCCGTGGACCAACAATGAATGGTTAAGTACCATGAAGCACAGGTTAGGCTGAGAGATTTTAGAGTTGGTGATCTAGTCCTCTGAAAGGTTAATCCAACTGGAAATAAAGTGAGCAAGCTTGGCCCAAATTGGGGACAGCCATACCAGGTCCTGCACCATGTCAAGGCAGGTGCGTACATGCTTGCAACCCTAAGGGGAAAAGAGCTGCCTAATTTATGGAATGCAGAGCATCTCAAGAAGTATTATAAGTAGGTGCTTGCAGTAGATATTTATTTCTGTTATTGGCAAACTTTTTGTTTTCAATAAACTTTAGCAATGAAGTTGTCTCTTTTAGGACTATGTATTCTTTTTGCTCTTTAGCCACAATGACCAATAAATCTCCCCAAGAGGGTGGATCATTCAATGTTTTCTGTAAATTTGAAATGAAAATGACATGCAAATATAAAAATTATTTAATAATTTTTATTTATAATCCACACTTAAAGGGTGTGGAAACCTTTTACATAAAAGTACTTTAGCGGTAAAGCCCACAAAGTTGCAACCTAACCACTACCTCCCTCAAGGGCGGAGCCAGGAATTTTGATTAGTGGGGTCAAAAATTAGATTCGTTTGCACTTCAAACAAGTTGTGACAATTTAGAGATTTTTTTGTGGGGTCAAAATAGCTAAATTATACCTATTCCTATAAAAATTTGGAGTCAAATTAGTAAAAATGGGGTAAAAATGATACCTATCCCAAGGGAAATTTGATAGCCAGGGGGGTCGGCCGCCCTCCCTTGTCCCTTAGTGCCTCCGCCCTTACCTCCCTCCCTCGAAGGAGAGGAAACTTGAGGCGCCGGTTGCCCTCGGAAAGCCTCCAACTAGTCCTAATTGGCTATCAGCACCATGCGAACGGTCTTCTCCATGACAAAAAGTGATTCCGCCATGGCGTCCATCTTAACAGATAATCCGTTGATGGCTGCTTTCAAGCTCTGCAATTCTTGGCACAACTCGGAAACTCGATCGTTGTTAGCCATTTACAACTCGAAACTGAATGTGGAATGGGGAGTGATCTATCACAACTACTGGCTTTTATAGCATAAACTCTAGGCGGTTCGTTAACCGCTTACTAATCCAATCAGCACAATTACATACAAAGCTGAAATTAAAACCACTACCTCAACTGCTTAAAGTAATAAGAGGTTACACAGCCGATGACCTCGGGTAGTTGAAACGATTGCTTTTACCTCAGGCAGTTAAAGCGATTGCTTTTACTTAATGCAAAAGATTTGGACCCTTCCATGATTCACACAAATTCAACATTCTACGGAATCACAACTCACCTCAGAATTAAGAGATATCCTACAGGAAAAATAAGTAAGTGTCTTAATTGTTTGAACGCAAGCAATTTACACACTTAAGAGAGTAGGACCACTACAACTACAAAAGAAGCTACGTAATAAAAGAAGCTTAGGAAAATTTTCAAGCTCACAGACGTAGCACAGCTACGCAATAAAAGAAGCTTAGGAAAATTTTCAAGTTCACAGACGTAGCACAGCTACGCAATAAAAGAAGCTTAGGAAAATTTTCAAGCTCACAGACGTAGCACATTTATGCAATAAAAGAAACTTAGAAAAATATTCAAGCTCAAATACTTAGCATGGCTAGGGTACATATATGAAGTTCAGGCAAAAAGATCGAACTTAAGCATTTGGCACAATTATGACGAAAGCAAAACTTGGCAAAACCAACAAAAGTCAGTATGCATAGCATAACCATGATATGCACAAAGACTGTCAAGATTGCTAAAGATTGGCATAAAATGGGAAATACGCCTTTGTTGTACTTGTCATAATGAGATTCTCAAAACGGCCTTAAAAAGACCAAGAAACATGATCTTAACCATATCATTCACAAAGATCACCCAAGAGAATTAAGTTCAAAAACTTTCAAGAGTGGTGATCTTACCAAAATACCACTCCTGAAAAATAGTCAGAGGAAAGAGTAGTTAAAAGTATTTAACTATAGACCCATTAATTAAAAAAAATTTGGTTGTTTAAAGGCCAGGGTGGAAACATCAACTGCCCGCCCATTGCCATGAGGAGGGCCAAAAGGGATAGCTGTGGAAGTTTGAACTTCGACCGGGAGAGTCACCTTTTTGGGAGTTTTGAGAAGGGAAGCGATTAAGGAGCTCGAGATGGTTATCTCTCACTCAAGGGAAGCAGCAACATCAGCTTGATCATCCTTCTTCCTTCCGTCCAAATTGGAGAGCCCATCATCATCATCATCTTCAAAATTGGAAAAATCCAAATTTGGGTAATCCAAGGCAGCGCGACTACGCATTGCTTCAAACCCATCAAAGTATTGTTGGGTTATGTCTTGACGGTACTCAGGGGACTGCAGGAAGAGCGAAATGGCATCCCTACGGGCACTCCTCACTTTCTCCACCATTGCTAGCTTATGGTCTTGCACTTCTCGAGCTCACCATCTCACTCTAGAATTTTCTACCCCAGACTCCTAGCATTCGCCACGGCGACATCTCTCTCCTCTTCCAACCCCCTCTTCGACTGAAAGGCAGCATCTCTTTCATCAGTAACCTTTTTAAGCTCCGCCACCGTGGAGGCACCTTGCTTTCTGAGCCTCAAGTTGGCCTCAGTAAGGGTGATCACTTGCTTCCCTAAGCTATGGCTCTGAGAGGTGAGATAACGGCCACAAGCTGCATCCTACAAAAAAGAAGAATGGAATTAACAAAGAAAGTAACAAACAATCAAAAAATTGTCGAAAATAAAAAATAGAGCATACCATGGCTAATTCAACAAGCATCTGCTCCTTCACGGCTTGGAAAGACATCTTAGCCATCAACTCTTTATCTGCTGCACTAAGCAATCCAAAAATGCATTCCAAAGCCACTTGACAATTGCCCAACCCTGAAGGGTTAGCAGAAACTTTGGTTTTCTTAGCAGAAGGGATATCCTCAAGAACAGGACCTTTTGCCTTCCTTTTAGTCTTCTCCGCTTCCTGCACCTCTTCCTTAGAGATTTTTTCAATCACCTCTTCCAATGATGGGACCAAAGGCAGGCTGGCATCAAGGAAATTATCAACGTTCAGCTCCTTTTGAAGACGAGAGCTCTTCCTTTTGGGAGCCACGGCCCCAGAAAATTGCTTGGTTCTTTCGGCCTTAAGTTGGGCCAGGAGAGCCTTGTCCATCTTTGGTGCCATATTTTCACTTTCTTCTTCTAAAAAGAAAAGAAATGAAAACAAATGTAAAAGTCAGCTAAAAGCAAGATGCCAAATAAAAAGCAGAAAGTACCTCTAGAGAGGGCTAAGGCCTCACATGTGGTTTCTGGACCCAGCAAGTAAGCAGCCAACGACTCTGAAGTTACAAGTAATTCCCAGCTATGGACTCCATAGCTTCTGGCTTGTTGGAGCTCAGCTTCTAAGGCAGGACTCAGAGGATATGGGGCTCAAGTTGCAGAAATATTTAAACAAAAAATATTCCTTAGGATACAAAACAAGTTGTGAAATTGCAAAGTTAAAGAAAAACAGCTTACAATTTGTGATAGGAACCCCCCATCTACTGGGAATCCGAGGGGTGTAAGTCCCAATTTCCTAGCTAGGGAGCTCCCAACCATGTCCACCAACGAAAAAGAACTTGTCCTTCCAGGTCTTGTTTACGTTGGGCAGCTCCGTGACTAGCTCCCCCTCACCAGCCCTCTTTGTAAAGTAGTACCACCCAACACCTCCTGGGGCCTCTTTAACAGAAAATTGGTTGAGAAAAGGCCCTTTCGTTAGAAGAGTCTGCCCGTCCGACATCGCGCCCCAAAACGCTGCACAACCTATCAAGAGGCGCCAAAAGTTGGGTACAATCTGGCCAGGGGCCAAACCAAGGAAACTCAAGATATCCCTCACCACGGTGGGAAAGGGCAAGCGCAGACGTCCCTCCAAAGCCCCATCATAAAGGCACGACTCATTTTCGACAAAGGAACAGGCTCGCTCAGAAGCAGATGATTTTCTAAGGGTTACCGAAGTTGGAATTGAATATCTAACTCTAAGGATGGCCAATTCCTCATTGCTAATTGTTGAAGGAATATTCAAAGCGGAAAAAATAGGACCCCTACGGGTACCCGTCGACGAAGAAGCCAGAGGTGACGAGGGTTTAACATTACTCGACTGACCCCTGTCAGACGAATCCTTAGCATTGCTACTACGACGCATCGAAACTAGCTCTTCGTATGACTCCTTGACATTCACGATAGAGGAGAAATTAATGAAACCCTCAGACATTAGGGTTCCAACGGAAAATTTAGGGTATAAAGCAACGGACAAAAAAAAGAGGTCTCGAAAGACCTTATCTTGAAGAAAGACGGAGTAGGGGACGAAATCTTCTATAATAGGAGAGTGAAGGTTGACGGAAACGAAATCAATCAACCTGGCACAGATGAACTCCCCTGGAGAAGCCCACGTTGGGCCTATAACCTCTACGCTAGGAGGAGAATCCAGCTTAAAAACAACAGAAAGAAACTACCAAGAAACGAGGACGTACCTAAAGAGAATGGGTTCTAAGAGAACGGGTTCTAAGAGAACGACAAAGAAGATTGATGAAGAAAGTCCTCGCAGAGGAAATTGTCTGTATAGATTCGAACGTTTCTCTGCTTAAAGTTGATTAGAATAGGAAGAAGCTTAAGGGCTATGCTCCAATCCTGAAAAGTCCTCCTTAATCTTCGTCGTCCACCTCAAAACACTAGAGTAGCAAGGATTCTGCCACCTGTCCCACGATATGACCCACTCGTTTAAAACTCAACAAAAGAAAAAAGAGCGGTAGTCGTCGTTTAGGTCCAACCTGTGTTCCCAACCTCCAGGGAAAAGCTGGACCTCAAGAACAGGGGAGTACTTGATAAGTATGGTAGACCTAAGAAGGTCAGCACTACAAGAACCACAGACTTGGGGAGTATAAACTAGCCTTATTTGGTCCTCTCTGGGAAATCTTACCTACAGGAGAATCAGAGCAGGTCAGCTCCACTTTTTTTACAAAGCTGTCATGTGGTCCAAGGACCAGCTCTGGACTTTAGCTATACAAGCAAGAACAATATTCGTAATATTATTCTTGCAAAATATTTGTTCTGATAAAGATATCCCAACGGGATAAGGAAAGACCCAAATCCTAAGGGATAAAGGACTCCACCAACAAGATAGGTACCAAACATCTCTGATATATGTAATCAGGGGTAGATTAGGATTCCTATCTAAGGGGAGACCCCTCAAAACCTCAAAGAGGTAACCCAAAATCTATGATATACAATCCTACAAGGACTCAACCTCCTATCAGAATGCCTATAAATACGACAATAGAGCTCCAACAAGAGGTACGCAACCTTGAACAGAGAATCTCAATACTCTCACCATGTAGCAAGTATTCTACTGACTTAGGCGTCGAAGGGTGGTTGGCAAGCCACCACAACGGTGACTCAAGCTCTTGCTTTGTTTTGTAGGATCAGGTCAGAGCTGACGACAAAGCTGATTCATCACTCGTCTTGGTCACCAATTTATTTCCATCAATTTTCAAATTTTCAGTTATGATTTTATACTAGTTTTCATTACAAAAAGTAAACATATTTTCCAACAGATAATATGTCCAAAGGTGTTTTGGAGGCGCACTGCGATCTTATACTGCGTTGTACTATACTCTAAGTGGAAATTCTTAATTAATTCGTTGGCCACAAAAACTGCAGCTAGTTCCGTGTGAGGTGGTGGTAGCTGTTGCGGTATGCATCATAATGACTGAATGGTGCAATCAATAGTGGGTAAAAGGCTAAGTTAGGATTTGCGCTTTTTAATCCCTCATTCTTTCACTCAAATCCTATGTCTAGGGTATTTTAATTGTTCTGTTCTCATCATGTCATGTTCCAAATGATCTCGTAAAGGTCACGATTTGTCTTAAGGGTATTGGTATAAATTCGCGTATTCTTTGATTCTTTTCAAGCTAACCGGTAACGGTATCCGATGCATTATCGATGCTATACAAAATTTCAAAAGAAGGAAATGCAATTTTCATTTACCAAAAGCAATATACACAATGATCAAAAGAGGGGCATCCTCGCCCAAATACTAACTACTGAGGCATGCAGACTCGTATAAAAACCAAGGCTCACAGGCCTGGAGACTACAGCTACTCATGGCACGTAGGCTCATGTGAAAACTAGCAAAGGAAAAACAAGCCCAATCGTGTTGCGATTTCTTCTGTGGTCGATCTTCTTCCTTTGAACTCTCATCATCATCGTCATCATCGCTGTCTCCGTTAGGAGGGTCAGGTAAACCAGAATCCATGTCTAAGTTTGAAGCTCCCAAAGACTCCTCTGGCTCATCCGGCTCTCCCGACTCCTCTGATTCCTCAGGCTTAGGTTGCCTCCGGGCTGTTGGCTGTGGCCATAGCTCAAACTGTCGGCTCTCCACTTGTGAAACTCTAGGAGCAGGAGTTCTATCAATCACCTGAGACTATGATCGAGTCGCGAGACAAGTTTGTACTTGCATATCATAAGCATATTTCAATAAAAGGCAAAATTTTCATGCTAACTGCATATGATATATTCAAGTTATGCCTATGGCGGCTCCCCGACTGGTGTGATAACAGGCTCAAGAGCAAGGCGAGTCTGTAATGTCTTCACTTTGGCACAGTCTCGCAAAAGCTTGCGCATCCCCAGCATCTTCATGATGGCTGACTCAGCCCATTCTCGCGATATCTGAAAAGTTGCATTCAAATTAGAAGTCATATTTAAAAACATCAAATTCGAATTGTCGAATCAAAGTTTACCTGAGCTAGGAGGTTCTTCTCTAGGCAATGAAGGTGGGGGATATCCACAATTGCCCGATTACCTGTCTAATCCCTAACATTTATTTCCCACCTCAAGTCAGGCATCTTCGTTGTTTCTGGAGACTTTTCACCACCTTTTTTCGCTACTTCTAGAACCCCCGAGCTGCCTCTTCCTCTACCTCGAGAACTGGCACCTCGACTTTTACCTTGCTGTGATCGACCACCTCAGCCACGCTCTTCTCCAATTTCCTCTTTAGCCTCAGATGCCGCCGCCCTGGCCTCAGTTTCGTCCACCAATCTCTGAAGTTCTCGCTCCACGCCTAAGCTCATGGCTAAATACCTCTCCCTATAAGCCTTGTGATCCATCGAACACCGTAAGAGCCCCTCCAAATCAGTATTCGGCACAGTGAATTACTCTAACTCTGCACGAGTGTAGGTCTCAGTCCTCTGCACTCGAGGAGGGAGTGGCCCTGGCACCACGAACAACGAGAAGCCGAGCGACTGTCGAGTCACACGATCCCCCAGATACCATTGCCATCCAAGTGGGCATTTCAGCAAAACCGTGCTCCTTGTCACCTCTTGACTTCCCACCAGACAATCCGCCTCCAACCTATCCCAACGATTCCAATAAACCTGCATTCAGTGCTTACATATCAATAATCGGATTGAATAAGTTTTAAGCATAATAGAAATGAAAAAGCATAATTCATACCGAGACTCCCGTCAAGTTGTCCAACCAGCATCGGAAAGTCATCACTTTTCCTCTCATTTCCTTAGTTTTCCTGTACTTCTTCCCCCAGGCGAGGCCGCGAGGGAATAGGTTTGGATCGGTGCAGGTGTTCTCAGGTGGGAACATCCCTAACACTTCATAAGCCTAGAGCTGCATGGTTAAAGTTCAAGTTAATTCAATTAATGCTAATAAATACACGCTTTAATATATGAGAAATAAGGGTACAAGTTTTTTGAATTATACCTCCATCACCCTTCAATACCCCTTAACGGTATTGCCAACTCCGCGTGAAGAGGCTCCAAGAAAGCAATAGAGTATGTACATCACAGCGCCTCCCCAATCATACTTACCCGCCTGTCTCAAGTCCACTAAACCTGCCAAGATGCTAAGATGCACTTGTGTCCGTCTATTTGGGAACAGAGTAGCCTCAAATAGATATAGCAGATAAGCTCTGGCCATGTGGGCCGCCTCCTCGTCACTCTCGGGCTCGTGGTCCCAGTACATTGTGAACTGGCCATACGTCACCATCCCACCGCTATGGAGCGGAACTCGCCCGAGAAACCATCTCAATGATACATTGTCATTAACCAAGACTGAATCATATGGAATGGGTTCTCATCAAACCCTAAGCCTTGTCATCGCCGCAAAATCAAGAGGTGTCACCGTCATCTCCCCAAATCAGAAATGGAAGGTATTAGTTGTGTCCCACCATCTCTCTGTCAGCGCCGTCAACACCGCATGGTCGACCCTAACCACTGTCAACAGTTGTATGAATGGTTCAAAGCTCGCTTTTTCCACCAGTGCTCGCACGCTCTGGGGCAATGCCTTGAAGTACTCCAAGGATTTGGCTGAACCCCCAACACCATAAACATCGACAGTATGCTGTTACAAGTAAAGCAACAATTTAGTTTCAGAATAATCCCTTTAGTATGATAAGCATAACTTGCAATCAAGAAGCATTTCAGAATAATATCATCATAACAACAGGCATAATCCAAAGCATTAAGATCTTACTGTGGTCCACTCCGATGAAATGTGATGATTGCGATCTCTCAAGAGTAAATCTGCTGGGTAGTCAGCGCAAGCCGAAGTATAGCCAATCATCCCCACCGGCTCAAAGAGATGTGGCCGTGGAGCATATGTCGCAGGAGAAAAAGGAGGGCGTGCGACCTTCATAAATGCCTTCGCCTCCTCCACTGCTATCACTCGCTTCTCACCACGTCCTCTGGCTCGGGTCCCCCTCCAGGCATCACCGCCTCCTCCGGCTTGGATTCTCCTCCAGGCATCCTTGCCTCCTCGCCACCTTGGCTTAGCAAAGCTCCTAATAGCATAGTTGCGGCCCTTGCTTCAGGGGACCCGGCTCCCCTCAGTACGTCTGCAGAACTAGGGTCAACCCTGAGAGCCCCGAGAATGTCCAAAGGATCGGCTCTTTCCAAGAAATCACCTTCGACTAGGGGGTCTAAAGCTCCAGTCCTGTTGTCACCCCCCCTTGGTTCCACTACCGATGTTCTCAAAATAGGTGTGGCAGTAAGTGACCACCTGTGACAACCTCGCTCTCCGCCGCGATATCCTGGCCACTCATGGCCCCCTCCTCTGCAGCCTTAAGCAGATCCTCCACCGTGGGGGTATGGGGGATGTTCCCACTGCTCGAAATACCTCTGCTGGACGCCCTAATACCCTCGCCGGCTCCTTCCGTCACCGCCGTGTCACCTTCGGCAGCCCCCACGCTACCAGGGGCTGCCCCGCACTCATCTCCTTTGGTCGCCCTCGCTTTGTTCTCCCATGTACTCATCCTTCTTCTTCTTCGAACTTCTAAGCACACCACTACCCACCAAAGCACTGTAAGGGCTTCGAGATCTCCAATTTAGTCTGTTTTTTTTTTTTTTTTTGGGGGGGGGGGGGGGGGGGGGGGGGATGAGTCGGTTGAGAGCAATGGGTCGATCGGTTGGGAGGGAAATTGAGTGAGAGGGTGAAATCGTGCATAAGGGAGAGAGAAATCGTGGGTTCAACTACTCTGGTTCTTGAGCGCTCAGAAATGAATTTGAAACCCTTATTTTTTAAAGAGGAAGACGAAGAGCCCTAGGCCCCAGCAGCGGTCTTGAGCGCTCGGGAGTGATCTCAAATCCCTGGCCCTGTTTTTGGTTCTCGTGTCAGATTTTCAAGTATTTTGCATTATTTATCTCCCAATTTGTCTTAATTTTCAAGTTGATTTACAAAATCAATCTCAGCCCTAATGTAAGGTCGTCGATAACAACTTTAATCATTCATGCATTGTCCTTGTCAAGTAACATTGGGGTATTTTTATTCAACAAAAAAAATCAGCAAAGTCAGTCAAATTTTTATAACAATCAAAATTCTTGCTAATCACCTTGTTCGATAAAGAAAGGTGACGTGTGGGTCCTCTATGCGTTTATCTCGTGTCGAATCGTTTTCTTGCATGTATTGCACATGTTTGCATTTGTCCCAAAGAACTACGCTGGTCTGATCCCTGCAGAAAAGGGTACGTAGGCAACTCAGAAGAGCATGACCCCAAGTTTCAAGTGTTTGTGCATTTTTTTATTCGATTTCGGATTAAGGATTCAGTATGGTTTGAATTGGGCTAGCTCAATCTTTGAACGTCACTTGTATCCAGACATGATGCCAAGTACCGTCCAAAGAGGGGCAGCAACCCAAATTTGTAACGTCTTGAAATTCCTTAATTGGCCTAGTGCCCCCTCCTCCCTGCCCGATAACGAATTTGGATTGGATCATGCTTCTTGGATGTTCAAAAGTCAAAATCAATTTGATAAACAACCCCCCCCCCCCCGAATAACGAATTTGGATTGGATCATGCTTCTTGGATGTTCAAAAGTCAAAATCAGTTTGATAAAACAAGTTCTGAGCACTCAGGACCACTCCTGAGTGCTCAGGTCAATAGTTTTACCCTGAATTTTCAGCTTTTTTCAGGAGCACATGGGCATGTTTCATTCAAACTATTCGGTCTTGCTACAATATTTCATCAGAGGAATCAAAAGACCAAATGATGTTGTTTTATTCCCCCTAAAATATTTTTATTTTTATTTTCAAATTAATTTTCAAAATTCAAAACCTCTTTTCTCAAGCCCTATAAATAAGCAGTCTCATGCTGCATTTAGGGCACCACGAAAAAATGATCTCTTGACTCTCTTGCATTCTCAAAAGAAACAGTGATTTTGCAAAAGAAAAGAAATCATCTTCTAAGTATTTTCAAAAATCAAAACCTCATCAAGTTCACCAAGAGAAATGCAGGAAATTGGGAGGTATACTTAGTTCAGATTCTTGAAAATTTTCCACTCCTTTCAATCCAAGAAGCAAGGTACCATTGGAAAAAGGTAGCATTCTTCTATCCTTTTAACTAAAAAGGGGCTAGCATCCTTCTGAGGGAGGTTATTCAGCCCATCCTAGTCTTTCATACTGGGCGCGTGGTTGAATGGCATTGGCACAAAAACAATGGTGGAAGAGCTGCAAAATAAAATTTTCAAATAGACTCTAGGACACTCCTGAGCGCTCAGAAATGCTCCAGAGCGCTCAGAAGTGTTGTCGGCTGAAAAATCTCATATTTGTCCTTTAAACATGCTTTTCAAAAGTTATTTTCATTATCGATTATGACCCAGAACTTCCAGAGTCTAACAGTTTTGATTTCAGATGCAGGGAAGCAGAGTTTGGATGGTCAGAATTAATTCTTGGCTGTTCAAACTTTTTGCTGAGCATTCTTTCTATGATAATAATGGTGTATGATTATTTTGGATGTTTCATCTTGCTGGCCTAGCCAAAATTTGCAGGATAAGGTAGCAAAGCTCTTGAGCGCTCAGGAGTGTTATCAGTTACAACTCTCTATTCTTAAAGTTATCTCACATCTTGCGTCATCTTGTCAACATATCTTGTACACTAGCACATGCCTGCTCTTTCTTACTTGACATACTTGTGGATACTTGCTAGCTGTCCAATAAAATAAAACATTTCGAAAAATCCCGCAAATGTTTAGTAGAGACCGATTTTAAATCAGGCGAGGGGGATGCCGTAAACCCTTCTCCCCTTGTAACGTGGCTTCCGAATCCTCAAATGAATCTCTGGTTTTCAATTTGAACAATCATTTTCAAAACAAAACAGTTTCTCAGGTGGTAAACCACAAATCTGGGTGACAACTCATCAATCTTTCAAATCAAAACTTGTTTTTCGGGCCGCCTCGATCCACCCGGGGCTGTGGTAGCCCAAATCCCTACATCACATATGATGTCACCCGAGGCGGTTACCCGAACGTACCCTCCACGCACTAGCTTGGAGGCCAAGCAAAGCAAGGTCTATAAATGCGGAGGAGGAAGGGACCGGAACCGACCCACGGTCAAGATCCCGATAAATTGAACCCCTACTGCTAACAACATCTCCAGCCCTAGGATTAGCTTATCCAGATAGGGAAAAGACCAAATTACCCCTCAACCCTAGGATTAGCTAATCTCGATGAAATGATTAAATAAGGGCAACTAAGTAATTCATCACATTATCTACTCTTATCCACTAAATCTTATCCACCGATATCAATTACTACTCAAACCAAGTATTAGGTCATCCCCCCTCCTTAAATAATCCCCTCTTATAATATATCCACATCTTATCTATCATTTTTTCTTATCCACCAAAAACCTTATCCGTCCAACAAACAGACCGTAAAAATAATGGCTCCAAGTCTTTATTTGACTTTAACGTTGGAAATTAACTTGTCGAACTTGTTTGCATAA
The DNA here is from genome assembly GCA_014282245.1 of Rhododendron simsii. Classification (NCBI taxonomy): domain Eukaryota; kingdom Viridiplantae; phylum Streptophyta; class Magnoliopsida; order Ericales; family Ericaceae; genus Rhododendron; species Rhododendron simsii. The sequence goes on along the minus strand of CM024956.1, from coordinate 19,755,735 downwards.
AATACTGCATCGATCCTAAGATTCAATGATGGTGTTTAATGACACAAGATCATTTGGTTCAGCCACTATAAACCTATATACACATTCCAATCCTTTGCTACAAGACTTCTTAATTCCTTTTGGGTTTCAGGCAATAAACAATCACCCTGCACCTATGGGTGGGCATGTCTGACACGAAAAATAAAATAAATTCATATAAATGAGCTAAAAATAAACATTTTTATGGTTAATTCTATACATTGGATATTAGTTTGATGAACTGTCAACTAAAAAAAATAAAAATTTAGCGAAAAGTAGGACTTTTTGACATGACAACACAACCCGAACACGACCCGACCCGAACATGACACGAAAGATTTGATAAGTTGGAAAATATTGTGGGATTTTATAAATAAGATTTTGATATATAACACGAAATTGACACGAAATTACCTATTACCCACCTCTACCTGCACCTCCTAGTCTCAAAATAACAAAGGCTTGGTTTCTTTTTTTTACCAAAGCGCACATGGAGTAATGCTAGACTTTTGGTTTGTCACCAATGCCTTTAAAAGTTCAAGCTGTGAGAAAATATGTAATTCTGTTATTCATATCAATTGTTCCACCACTTGTGGTCAGGTTCTCCTTACAAGCAAACCAAACACGTGCAGGCATTTTTATTTTGTGAGCAATGAGGTTCGAAAAAGCAATCCATTGCTGGCCTGCTCTTATAACATAATAGATTGTTAAGCACTTTTGTCTCGAAGTTTGAGTTGTTGGAAATATGGAAAACTTTATTGCTATGTCCACATGCAGTGTATATATATACCTCACATTTATATAGCTACTCAGACTCTTCTCCATAAACTAGTGAAGTTCATTCAAGTGTTTCATGAACTATCCAATTAGCTGAGAACTTGATTCTCTTGACTTTGATTCGTACCTATATATACAGGAGTTGCCAAGATAGAAAAATGACATGCTTATGAGATAGGGTCATGTGTGCCATACCTCAACCATTCAATGTTGTTTTTTTTATTGGTAAAAATAACATTTTATTTGGGAAAGGGGAATGAAATCCAACCAAAGGTTGAAAAATACAGCCAAAAGACAAAGCTCCTAACACCTAAGGGCCTCAAATGCCCGAATAAACAGTTAATAAACAGTGCACAAATACCTGAGAGGCCTAAGAGCCATGAACATATATTCATTGTTGGTGTGACTAAAGAGTAACTAATCCTTTTGTTCATGCACTTATGGTTGACTATAAATCCCTTGTTTGGGACTATATCGGATATTGGGTTGTCCTCGTGTGCCATCCCCCTTGCCATTCATTCATTCATTCATTCATGCATTATGTACCTTTTTTCCTCTTTTACTTTTCCAAAGTCTGAGATGCAAATGTTTGTCCTATTGAACGGCATGTTCTACTTCTACCACATTAATGGCTCCACATCTATATATATATACTATAAATGCTACGTACCCACGCGCAACTACTAATTAGCTGCCAATTCAAAAAAGTCCAATTAATCACATGGGAAAGCATAACAGTCCCATACCTTATCCACCCAAAAGCCTTTGGCTGTATCTTGTGTGTTTATAATTCACATAGATTCACACTTGATTGTATATGTTTTTTTTGTTTATCACTTCACTAGAAGTTATATGAAGAGAAGAAGATATGAACATATATATACACCAGGCTTTTTATAGGGGATCCCCTACTTAGCTTAAGTGCGGACTTCAGATTTTCCGATCAAATTTCGATGATTCGAACCATTCAATGTGTTCAGAATGTGATTTTAAACGTCCTCACGAGAAATCAGCTAAAAATATGACCGAAGTGCTTGATCCAAACAATTCTTTTATAAAGTCTACATATATATATATATATATTTGTATATCGGGGTAGTTCAAAGGACACCCAAAAAAATACCCCAAATCTCAATCTCATAGTTTCCGATCAAATTTTTATGATCTGATTCGTTCAATGTGTACAAAATGTGATTTTGAGGGTGCCCGCGAAAAATTAGCAAAAAATATGTCCTCGGATCATCAAAATTTGATTGGAAACTATGAGATTTTTTTTAGGTGTCTAATTCGTTATCCCTAGAACCGCCCCGTGTGTGTGTGTATATATATATATATATATATATATATATATATATATATATATGTATAGAAAACTTCAAACAAGGGCGCCCTTAACTTATTAAGTTAAGAACGTTCCTTTCCCTACCAATTTGTAATGATCCGAGCCGCTCAATATGTTCAAAACATGATTTTAAGGGTACCCATGGAAAATCAGCCAAAAAAAAGACCAGGAAGGGCTTGATCCGAGCAGTTTTTGTTTATATTGAACGGTTCAAATAAAAACAGCACAAATCAAGCCTTTCCCGATCATTTTTTTGCTGATTTCTTGCGGGTACCTTTCAAATCACGTTCTGAACACATTGAGCGGCTCAGATTATCGAAATTTGATCGGAAAAGATGAGAAAAGGTGACGTCCGCATTTTATTTAAAATGAAGGATGCTCTAGGGGACTCATATATATATATATATATATATATATATATATATATATATATAGAGAGAGAGAGAGAGAGAGAGAGAGAGAGAGAGAGAGAGAGAGAGAGAGAGAGTCCCCTAGCCTTCTAATGAGGACCTTATAGTTCGGAATCCCATGCTAAAAATCGGAGCCGTTTAACTTGTTTAAAATTTAAAAAGTTTTTTAGTGTAGCCCGGAGAAATTATCTGTTATTTTGTCACCAATGGCTAAAAAATGACAAGCTATTCTCTGTCAAGTCGATATATGAAAAATGGGATGATTCTCGATCAACACAATCCTAACCCCATTCTGAACTCAATTTGGAAAAACTTGTGCCCTCCGAAAGTAGAATTCTTTGTTTGGCAAGCCATGCACCCAAAAAAGGATAGCTACTAGATCAGCTTTGATTTCACGAGGAGTTGGAGTTCAAAACAATTTGGGACAGGGTTTGTGTGTTTTCTGTAACAGTGAGGTGGAAACATGCATCTGACCACCTATTCCTTCACTGCCCTTTTTCAAGAAGTATTTGGAGTATTATACTTGATTGGTGGGGCATCTCTATGACCTATCCTCCTGATATCCAGTCTTTTGTTAGTTTGTGGTTTTCTAACAATTTCTCCAATTTGGAAAAACACTGTTAAGAAACAACTCTCTAAGCAGGAATGTAGTCAATTTGGATTGCAAGAAATGATCTCATTTTTAATAATTCTACTCCAGACAAATCAGAGATTGGGGATTTAGTGAAAGCCAGGGTTGCTCTTTGGATGAAATCAGGGTTCAATATCAGAGAATACTCAGTGGAAGACTTCAGAAGAAATTTGGATGGATTAAGGAGATTCAAAATCTGAATAAGGTGGAAGGAATTAAAGGGAAGGAGAGAGCTTGATTAATCTCGCCTGATATTTTGATAGTCTGTATCTGTATCTGTATCTTCTTTATTTTCTTGCTTTATATGTTGGGTTGGTATCTCACCAACTTTTGGGTTCTTAGTGGTAAAGGATTGTCGGGGGCTAGTGTGCACTTGGTTGGGATGTTAGTTTTTTCTCGTTGTGATGCCGTACACTTTAGATCCTTTTAATCGTTGTAACTTTGTTCCAATGATTAATAAAATTCTTTTTGCCGATAAAAAAAGGCTAAAAATTACTCTCTCCATCCTAATTTAATATATAGTCTCTCGTTCTATTCTAAGCGAATAAAAAATTAGTTATATCTTTAAATTGATAATGAATTTTATTTTCAATATGGATCATATTTGATAGATCTTGATTAGTTCTACAATATAATATTTTCAAAATCACATAAAACATTATAAATTACAAGATATAATCAATTAAAAAGTAACACGAACTCCCAAAATGAACTATTAAATTGTTATGGATGGAGTATATGGCTTGCCCCCAAAGAGATCGAAAGTTCGAATCCTATAAAGATCAAACATTCAAAACCTTGGGATTACTGGAGATTTGTTCGGTCGTTAACTTCAAAGCCTGGAATTAGTCGAAATACACGCAAGTTGGCTCAGACATTTGATTATTAATCATAAAAGAAAAAAGCCAATTGCTTAAACCTAACTCACATGTATTTGGTGCATTCAAGATGCATTGTCCTCAAACGAAATATCCAGATATATATGATTCAATATTTAATTGTAGAATTCAAGATGCATTGTACCCAAATGAAACACCTAGATATCGTTATCATTATTTAATAATGTTGTCTCACATAGTAGTAGTAAAGTACTAGTAATATACTGTATACACATGTGTCGCTATATATGCATGGTATCATATCAAACAATGACGGTTAGCCATTAATTTCTCACGGCAAAACCATTATTTACTGAGAGTCCTCGATCAAGTATCAACTCCATCATTGCCACGCCAACTTAAGAGCCCAAGAATAATTTTGCCATTTCGTTAGCCAAAGTATGAGTTAGAAAATGCCTATCAATATATATATATATATATATATATATATATATATATATATATATATATACACTACAAGAAAATTTGGATCTCCCAATGGTTTTTTAGCAACGGTTGCAAAAACCGTTGGTATAGATGGGTCTATAGTAACGGTTTTTAAAACGTTACTAGAAAAAGGACTATAGCAACGGTTTTTATGTGACTGTTGCTAGATTACAACACTATAGCAACGGTTTTCAATAACCGTTACTATAAACTAGCCTATAGCAACGGTTTTCAATAACCGTTACTATAAACTGGACTCTAGCAACGGTTTTCATTAACCGTTGCTTTTGTTATGTCAATTTTTCCTAAATTTTTATTGCGATATTTTTTCCGATATTGTTTATTTAACGTATTTTTTTAGCATTTTGTGGTAATTTCTGAAACTAATCATTCATTTTGGGATTAATCATTCATCTTAATAAGAATAAAAAAAAGTATAAAATTGTGGACTGAAATTGAAAAAAAAATCATATAAGATGACACTAAAGACAACAAATGTTAGTTATTTGATATTTTTTCACCCATATTGATTTTTTATGCTTTTAACGTATTTTTTTAGCATTTTGTGGTAATTTCTGAAACTAATCATTCATTTTGGGATTAATCATTCATCTTAATAAGAATAAAAAAAGTATAAAATTGTGGACTGAAATTGAAAAAAAAATCATATAAGATGACACTAAAGATAACAAATGTTAGTTGTTTGATATTTTTTCACCCATATTGATTTTTTATGCTTTTAACGTATTTTTTTAGCATTTTGTGGTAATTTCTGAAACTAATCATTCATTTTGGGATTAATCATTCATCTTAATAAGAATAAAAAAGTATAAAATTGTGGACTGAAATTGAAAAAAAAATCATATAAGATGACACTAAAGACAACAAATGTTAGTTGTTTGATATTTTTTCACCCATATTGATTTTTTATGCTTTTAATTACATTTTTTAAAATTTTTTAGACTCATCTCATAGTAATGATTAACCAATCAAAAAAATTTATGTGAATCTAACAAAAATTTAGAAACGGCAAAATTAAAATTGAAAAAAAAAAGGAAAACAGAGAGGGTTTTTTTGTTTTTTTTGGAACCTGGTGCATGTCAATTTAATTGATGATGAGTGAATAATAGAACTATTTTTTAAAAAATAGATGCTTCGGATAAAAAAAAAATGAAACTAGTAAGTATTTGCATAGTATAAACCGAAAATTTAAAAAAAGGATAAAAAAAATCCGGCTAGTATAGTATAAATATTAAAAGGTGTATTATTCCTCACAAGTCATGGGCTAGCTCAGTTGGTTCGCGCGCGCCCGCGCGAGACGGGAGGTCGCGTGTTCGACTCCCAGCAAGTGCAAGATTATTTCCAAGCCACGCGGGCGCCACGCGGGCGCCACGTCAGCGACATGTGGACGCCACGTCAGCGCGTGTGACACGTGTCAGTGCCACGTGGTGGCTTACATCACACCATGGTTTGTTTTAAAAAAAAAAGAAAATAGCCTTTAGCAACGGTTGTAACCGTTGCTAATGGAACCGTTGCTAAAAAAAAATCTAAAAAAAAATCTGTACCAACGCTCGATAAAACCGTTGCTATAACCCTACAGCAACGGATATATTGCAACGGTTTGGCCAACGGTTCTAAAACCGTTGGTATAGACTAAAGGGGTCTTTACCAACGGTTTTTTCATTTTTTGGCAACGTTTTTGACCGTTGCTATAGAACAATTTTCTTGTAGTGATATATATATATATATATATATATTATGAGTTAGAAAATAGGATATTGACGTACACGTACTCTTGTTGAAAAGATATACTGGTAGATCATATTTTCACATGTGCCAATACAAATTTTCAACCTTTTTCACAGGCCAGTTAATAAATTATTTGTAGAATTTTCCAACAACTGCATGCCACTTTTGCCAGGCAACACTTCTTACACTACTCACGCACTTCCTCTGTTACTGCTTCTAGTGGGGTTTCCAACAGTACCATGTGAAGATTCCACTGCCATCTTCTAGACAAAATGTTGTCCACGAATGATACCACTATGAATGCCTTACTCATCTGGCAATTCAATTCATTCAAATGTTTTCAAATTTGTTATCATAGTTTCTTGGTTCTATTATTGTGTTTCCTATTTTGTCAAGGCCATTATTCATGTTTTCTATTTAGTCTAAGTTTTCACGTTACATATATTTCTCTAATTTTTTTATGGTTCTTGATGGGTTAAATTTTATAGCCAATATAAAGAGTACTAGGGTTATGTTTTAAACACAATCAATAATACATCATTTTTCTTTTCTTAACACGGTATAAGAGCTATATGATCTAGGCCCTATGAAATTTTTGCTCTCGATGGATGGCCTAAACTTCGTCGTCATCCGCCGAACATTTGTACGTAGTAACATGTAACTGGCTCGCTCATTCAGATTTCACCTCCTGATTTCTCTGTGCTTGGTTTGGCTAGGCTACGCCTGATTTCTCTTGAGTTTTTTTCTCCATGGCTTTTCCTGGTTTCTCTTGACTTGACTTGGCTTGGCTGCTCTTGATTTCTCTTCGCTTGGCTGCTCTTGGTTTCTCTTGGCTTTTTCAACTTAAGTTTGTAAATCGACTTGAGTTTGAAGGAGTTGTTAACAAAATATTAGAAAATATTATGTTACCATAGTTAATTTCTTGGTTGTATTATTACATTTTCTGTTTTGTGTAGGTCATTCTTTGTGTTTCCTATTTAATCTACGTTTCCATGTTACATATATTTTTCTAATTTGTTTAGGGTTCTTGGTGGTCAAATTTTGTAGCCTATATAAAAGCGTGTTAGGGTTATGTATTAGACTCAATCAATAATTCATCATTTCACTTTTCTTAACACGATTTATATTTAAGCTACCTCATTTGCGGTCTATTTTTTTTAAACTCAGAGTGTTCGGAACAGTTTATGCGCACTTCGACAACTTTCTGCTAGCTAGGACCATTTCCACTATCCACAAGTAGAGGCCCAATTAGTTGGATTCTCATCTCCTTTCCCCCCACTTGATGTACCCTATCAAGTTTCTTAATACTTCTATTTTTCCCTTTTTTTAAAAAAAATGTCAAGATAAAGCTCCGAGTGGAATGTCCCATAAGAATAGATAGTACTTGAGCGATTTCAAACTTAAGACCTATCGAGATTATAGTCCCCGTTCTCCTGAACTTAACTTAAATTTGAAAGTTGTCATTATTTGAATTTTTTTCGCATTTGTTAGTTTTGCGCCAATTTTTTGTGGTCTATTGAATCGTTTTGACGAGAGAAATCGGCAAAGTAAATTTTTTTTTTAACTTTTACCCAAATATTTAGAGAAATAACCATTTTTTAGCACAAAAATGTCTTTTTTTTGGCTAAAAAATGGTTCTTTCTCAAAATACTTTGGTGAAAATGCCAAAATTTTACTTTTCCGATTCCTCTCGTTGAGACGAATTACTAACCCGCAAAAATTTGAAACAAAACTAACAAATGCAAAAAAAATTCAAATAAGAACAAACTCACAGATTTAAGTTAAGTTCAAGAGAACGGGGTAACCACTATGTCCAGGTCCTGACATCATTTGTTTGGTGAAAAGAATTGCACAAATAACTTTTAAAATGGTGATGATGTAGATGCCCACATTGCGTGACCTAGGGTCAGGGCCGGCCTAGGCCTAAGGTCCAAGAGGCCTTGGCCTCGGGCATTCAAAAAATTTCAAATTTTAGGGGCATTTCAATATTATTTGTAAATTAGTATATATATTATTTGTTCATTTTATAACACAAATGTCTTTGCTAGCTCAGTGGTAAGTTGATTTTAGTCCATGTGAAGTGTCCTAGTTCAAATCTTCTGGTTATCTTTATCTTTTGAAATAATTTTTTTCCAAAAATAAAATGCTATTAGGTCTCTAAACCAAGTCAAGTAGAATTCAAGCCAACCATTTTAGCCGTTGGTGACAAAGTAATTAACATGCATTATAAAGTCTAAAGTAGTAATATAAAAAAATATTTCTATCATTGTCGTTTAATTCTAAAAAAACAAAAGGACACCACTTCATAATTTAGTCTTGAGCATCCAAATCCTTTGAGCCGGTTCTGTCTAGGCCCTCTAGGGTAATGACAACTGCTATTCATTTACAAGTTGTGTCAGAAATTAGAGTAATGAAAAAACTCTTTTCTTGAAAAAAAAAATTGAGAGGAAGAATATCGTCTACGTACCAACTAACTCTACATGAAACTAAACCTGGGTTGCATATATAAACCTTCTGTAGGACCCTTCACTCCCGCTTCCCATTCACTTTAGTGATTAGCTTATGCACTACAATTTTTTCATTTTGTCTTTATTCAAAAAAAATTACATTTGTTAGTTTTACTCTAAATTTTATGTGATGTGAGTTCGTCTCGACGAGAGGAACAATAAAAGTTAAAAATTATGACTTTTGCACAATTTTGGGAAATATCCGAGAAAAAAAATCTAAAAACCGACTTTTTGAGCTTTTCTTTAGATATTTTCCAAAATACTTGTGTCAAAGTCATAATTTTTTACTTATCCAATTTCTCTCATCGAGACAAACCTATATCACATATAAATTTGCCATAATATAAAACTAATAAAAGCAAAAAAGAGTTGAATAAAGACAAAATCAAAAAATTATGCTGCATAAATTAATCACTAGCGTAAACACCCACGAATCGACCCTCAGCTTAAGCTCTTAATCTTCATTTTCACGAATTTCAATAGCGTAAAGACATTTTTATGCTCGCACTCTTACCCACACTCATGCACACGCATTATATGAATCAGCAGTACTGTACTGCTAGGTCTTGCACGTACGTACTCAAGTGTTCCAAGTAACTTCTGCATTAGTGGCGCACCTTAGTTTGCTCTATTCTTTTTTAATTGATCATCTTTCCAGCTTATCTTCTGTAGAAGTTGGTACTTTTTTACTACTATTTAAGTGGCCAAAATGGTAGAACACGTGTTTAATTATCTTGAGCCGACATGGTTTGCTTCTTGCCTTCCTGTCTATTTAAGGTCTTCGGTTGCGTTTTTTTCCGGGTTTGTATTCATCCTTTTAATTTTTATTTCTCTTTTACAAAGATTAATAAATTTCTTGTACTTAACAAAAAAAAAGTTTCAGACTTCGATATAGATTTTGCGTCAGTCTATAGCCCTGAGTACGCTTTCTTTGAATCACTTCCTCGTATACTAAAGACCGTTTTTAAGGGAAAAATATTGGTTGCTCGTGGGGCAGAACCATCCTACTCCACCATAAGTTTATGTTGAATTTAGAACTAAGTGTATAGATCTCGTACATAAATTCGTGGTGGAGTAGGTGTTGGTGCATCATCACGTGCCAATGCCTATAGCTAAAGATAATTGAATAATTACTCGTTCCTAACGCTATGAATTATATGTAGATTAAATTTATGCTTGTTAACATAATGATGATATATGTGCAGTGCGTAGCATTTGGAGTCAACGGACAACTATCGATCTTGTTACGGCTCTCACACCCTGCATGTTGTAAGAGGAAAGTGTGAAAACCTTTTATCCACTAATTATAAAGTCGACCGGCACAATGTTAACACAGAACATGCGTTATTATCAACAAAATGCAGCATACAAATTCGAAAGAAGAAAAAAATGGCGAAAGGGCCGGGTTGCAAGAAAGTAGTGTCTAGTTTGTATTCTTCTGCCTTCCAATTATTATTTTTTCTATCTCTAAAAGAAACAAGAGAAGCCTAGCTAGCTAGCTAGCTAGTTGTGGAAATTAAATATGATATATCTGATTCTTTAAAATAAAACTTATCCATGAGCCCGGCCGATAGAGTAGGAGATAAGGTGAATGAATATACACACCAACAAAACAAGTAAACAACAAATTAACAAGAGATCAGTGGCAAATGGCAACTTTAGTTTGGGCATTTAAATTCCCTTTAAATTCAAAAAAGATAATATATATACAGTCATTTTCAAATGAAAAAGTCCTTATTTTAACTAAAATAAGGACCTCTCCATTTCTCCCATTTTCCATTCGAATTTCGATGATCCGAGCCGCTCTATGTGTTCAGAACATGATTTTAAGAGTATCCGTGAGGAATCAGCAAAAAAAATAACCGGGAAGAGCTTCATCCAAGCAGTTTTTATTTGAACCGTTTGATAAAAAATAAACAAAAACTGATAGGATGAAACCTTTTCTGTCATTTTTTTTTTTGCTGATTTCTCGCACCAGCTGCGCGCTTCAGTTTTTCACAAAAGCATGGGTCTATATATTCTATCTGGCAATTTGGCTCATTCCATGGTGTTGGGAGGATAGACATCAGTAGAAACTCCAGTTATATAAATGAGCCTAACAAGACAAGAACATGATGATGATCATTAATTTAGATCCCCAAAGGAAAAATGATCGATTTGGGAACTACTTAATTGGACTGTCTCCCACATTGTACATAAGATGATACACTACTTTAATACTACTTTAGCAATATGATGCGCTTTAAAAATGTACACGTTTTTCCACTATGGTGTGTACATTAATTTAATACTACTACATGCGATTAATTTACTACCCTGAATCATCATGCAAATCTTAAAATTAGTCGGAAAAAAAAAATAGAAGGCCAGTTTGGCTTTAAAAAAACTAGTTCGCTTAATTTTTATCTTTAATCAATTTTTTCATATCAGTTAGTTTCCTGTTAAATTTTAAAGATTATTAATTCGTCTCGACAAGATTTTTTAACTTATTTTTGTACTTATTCAAAAAAATTTAAGGTTTAATAATAATTTAAAATTTTTCTATTCCTCTCATTGAGACGAATGATAATTCACAAAAATTTATCGTGAAACAAACAAATACAGAAAAAATTGAATAAAGACAAAAAAAAAAGTCAACTGGCTTTTTTAAAGCCAACTAATGATGTGTTTAGTTTGGGTTTTGAAAATTTTTTAAAAAATAGTAGGGGTAATAAGTGGAGAGAGATAGAAAGAGAAATGTTAAAAGTAGGGGAAATCTAGAGGGAATTTTTTGAAAAATTCTTTTTGAAAATAAAGAAAACAAGGCATAAAGCATTATTATCAAGGGAGCTTTGGTTAGGAGTCCATAGTATAGGGGTTTATACCATAATAAGGACATCAAAAAATTTCGTACAGGCTCTTGGACATTTTGGCCCCATTTGATCCGTTTGATAAACAGATTGGAGGTTGGGATTGGATTGCTAAAGTGATGATATTAGTAATATTTTATTTGGTTTTCAAAATTGATCCGGATTGGTAGTTTCATGGGATGAACAATCCGGCCCTTAGGAGCATTAGCAATACCCCTTGGGACTTGGTATTCGTAGTCCAATCTCAACCTCTTCTCATTATCAATTTCTTTTATCAATCTAATCTTATCTCGAACAAACATACTCATTATCAATCATTTCTCATTAACAATCCCTTCTCATTACCAATCTCTATCATAATCTTATCTCCTTACAAATCTCATCCATCTATTAATGTTATCAAACGGATCTTGCCTTCCACCTTACAAAAATACTCTTATAGAAGAACGGAAGCAGAAACTGCCACCCTTTGTATAATTACAGGTGCAATTACAATTTGTCCCACGCTTGCTATATGCACTCGAATCAAACGGAGCTTCAGAACAGCTCATGAAACAGCTCATGAATCAACGATGAGGCGGCGACGACATCTGATAATCTGTGGTCTGGCGTCTTCGTCGACGCGGCAACGGCAGAGCTGTTCTTCGCCGGAGAAGAAGAGTAGCTCAACCGGAAAAGCTGCATTTGGAACATGAACAGTTCGTCGCCGGATGTCTGTGAAATGGTACATATAAGCAATCAACGTCTCTCGATCTCGATTAACCTCTCTTCAATGGAGTGAATTGCCGAGGATTTAGAGTCGAGAAGATCGACTTTAGTGGTACCAATGGTCCAGTACCACCACCTGCCCTGAGTTTTTGTTGGCCCTTTTAGGAAAAGCAGAGGAAACTTAACAATCAGTCTCAGATTCACAAACTACCACTATAATTTCTCCTTAAATACATAACTAACCTTTTACTTGTTAGATTTGGAATAAGAGTAATATTTTATCGTTTATTCATTTTATTTTGTTTGCCTTTCTGGTGTGTAAGAAATAAAATTTTCGAAATGTAGACATTTTTATTCATAAAGCAACAAATAACGTTATCCAAAATAACACAATTTATTGATTTTATTCCATGTATCTTTCAAAATAAAACAACAAATAACATTATCCAAAATAAATCAATTTATTCCAATCTATTCTTTTTTTTTTCCCTCTAAAATAAAGCAACAAATAACGTATCCATTGAAGTTGTTGGCATACAACACAGTCCAAAATTCCACAGTTAATCATATTTGTCTGTGTTCTTTTTAAGATTCAGAGAACAAACTTTAGCAGTTATAGTTATCTGGTGATGTTGTTTACAAACCACGCAGTCCAGAATTCCACTGTTAACAACATCTGTTTTTGTTCTTATCAAGATTCAAAGAATATATTTTGAAAGTTACGATTATCTATTGATGTTGTTGGCAACCACACAGTCTAAAATTCCACAGTTAATCACATCTGTTTGTGTTCTTATCAAAATTCTGAGAACATATTTTGACAATTATGGTTATCTATTGATGTTATTGGCATATCACACAATCCAGAATTCCAAAATTAACCACATCTGTCTGTATTCTTATCAAGATTCAGAGAACATATTTTGAAAGTTATGGTTATCTATTAATGTTGTTGGCATACCACACATGTCACGACCTCAATTTTTGACATATATAAATAATACATTTCATTACAAGAACCTCGCGTATTGTACATAATACCCAAAAGAGTTTCCCACCTGTTTAATTTACAACAAGTCCCCAAGTTCGAAGAAATACAACCTTGGCACCACGGCCCAAATTAACTTAATTACAAGTACGTATCTGGTTGGAATGTTACAACTTTAGTCAAAAGGGTAATTCAGAACAAATTAGTTACAAGCCATCTTTGGCCAAAAGCAAATCAGTTACAAAGATGATTAAGTAACTAAAACAGGGTTAGCTCCCAAAATTCTTCATGTATAAGCACACCGTCGCATGCACCCTACTGTCCAACATTTGAACCTGAAAAGAAGGATTTTGTTGAGCTACACTAGCCCAGTAGGAAAATCTTTACCAAATTTATATGCAAATATGTTGACAAGTGCGAACAAGAGAGGATAAGGAAATACAGTTCGACAGACGATAACCTATCAATTCGCAAATGAAACCCTATTGAAATCGGATGCATAGGCCATACAATACTAACCCCTTCTAATAATCCCAACCCGACTTGCTAACCCAAACTTCCACCATCGGTATTTCCACCACTTGCGTTACCGGATAGTACCATAAGGATTACCGTGTTACCACCACTTGCGTCACGGTGATTCCTAACGACTCGGGTTACCGTATTACCACCACTTGCGTTACGGGACTTCCTAAATCAACTTCCGACCTAAAATATCAACTATTTTCTTACTCGATATGCAAACTAGGACCTTCTCATAACCACTTTCATGCAAGGATTGTCATACTATATGCCATTAATACTACCAAGCAACCAATCAGTCAACAAGTCACATTTTAACACGGTTTGAATCAAATAAGTTCTTATTCATTTCGTACTAGCGGAATGCCAACGGACCAAGGATAACCTCAATGAATCAAAGGAAGTCAATTAGGCATGCTTGGAATATGTTTGGAAGTGTCCAAAAAGGTTTAGAAATGATCGGGGGTCAAAACGGTTGAATGGGAGCAACATGGCAAAACTGCCCAGAAAGCCATGGAGTATCGATACTCCAAAAACCGTATCGATACTCCAGAGTCTGGAGTATCGATACTCCAAAAACTGTATCGATACGGAAACACTACGACAAATTTCTGAAGCTACTGGAATGCAGATCCTTTCAGCGTATCGATACGCACACAACCGTATCGATACGGGGACGTTACGAGCGGCGATTTTGTGCAGAAAACTCAAAGGCCAAAACAACAAAACATCCAACGATTCAAGGCACGATTTCTACACTTAATCAGCATATAGACACATAAAAGTGGCAAGAAATCCATACCTCGAGTCAAGGAGCGAAACCCAAGCAATTCGTACGAGCCCTAGCCCCAAACTCTTTGAAATCAACCGAAATACTCTCCTCCGAGCTTGACCCACGAAATTTTGAGCTCAATAATGAGATTGAAGGACTTGAGGGAAGTTGATTCTTGAAGTTTTGAGTGAGAGGAGGAGGGAGAGAGAGAGATCGGTAGGGAGAGAGAGAGAGACGGTAGAGAGAGGGAGAGAGAGAAGGAAAATGATTTCCTACACACACCACCACCATTTATACCCTTATATCTTTAAATCACACACTCACTCCCTCAATCTTCTATTCTATCACTTTAATCCTCAATTCAAATTACCACCAAATAATCCATATATTCTCAATTAGGCATTTAATTAAAATTTCAAAAATTAAATAAATTACGGATGTCTACAACACAGTCCGTAATTTCAAAGTTAACAACATCTATCTTTGTTTTTATCAAGATTCGGAGAACTTATTTTGAAAGTTATGGTTATCTATTGATGTTGTTAGTATATCACACAGTCTAGAATTTTACAGTTAACCACTTCTGTCTGTGTTTTTATCAAGATTCAGAGAACATGTTTTAAAACAATGCGGCCATAAAAAAAATGTTACTCTCCACACGATTCTCGATAATTTTCTCTATCTATCTATCTTTAATTATTACATCAAAAAAAATTCTCAAAACCAAACAAAAGTAAATTATTCCCATCAACACTTCTCACCAGTTGAGATTTCCAAGAACACAACCAAGTCAATACTCCAAATAGGAAAAATTACTCAGTGCTCATCCATCCATACACATCTAAGATGCTCCATTTTGCATATTAAAAAAATGCATATTCAATACGCATTTAGATTCAGTGGATATTGTCTAATAGTAGTACATACCAGTAAATCACTTCTCTCTCTCCTTCTCTCTCTCTCAAGTGTGTGAAGGGTTGGTGGTAAAGTATAGTTCATCTTCTCTGACTCCCGACATTTCTCTCTCGCCTGATGGGCCCATCAACCACCAAATGTTTTAGGAGGAGTCTGCGTAATTCAGATTACCAGATTTCTCTTTTGAGACCGGCGAGGATGCGAGGCAACAGTGAACTCTGACCACCGGCGAATCTAGAAGCGGAGACCAGAGAGCTAGGCGCTGCACAGACGGTGAACTCCGGCCATCGACGAATCTGGGAGCCGAGACCAAAAAGCTAGGAGGAGAAAGTTCAAATCGATTTTTGGGAGAGAGAAAAGAAATGATCATTGTATATACCCAGGGCAATTTTGTCAATTTAGGGATCTTAAACTCTAAAATTAATTCATTAATGGACTCCACACCTTACAACCTCCTAACGTGGGCTAAATGCCTTATTGGGGCTATTCTTTTCCAAAAATGCTACTTGCACAACCGTTGTGTTGGTTGTGCAAGTAATTCTGACCGTCCAGATGTATTTGGACGGTCTAGATTTAAAAAAAACTCTTTCAAGGATAAGTTTAACTTTTATGGGGAAGTGTTTGAGCGAATCCTAACCATTCATTACAGCAATGAATGACTAGAGATTGGTTGTGTGTTGTGTTTTACACAACCGTTGTATGTGTAGCACTTTCTTTTGGACGTTAGCCCAATTTGCTGTAGAAAATAGAATAAAAATGGAGATATGTACGAAATAAGAGAAATAAATGAGAGCGAGAATATTGGCGCAAAAAATTGAGAATGGGGTGATGATCAGAGAATAGACAAGTTTGGGATAAGATCTTTTCTTGGTGGAATATGTCTAGGACAAGCCCTTCAACTCTAAAAGCCATGTTCTTGTTTTGGGATAGTTTCAGATTCAAAAATCTTGAAAGGATTTGTTGGCAAGCAACTTTTTAGGCTGTGGTGTGGTCAGTTTGGTTAAGCAGGAATGAAATAGTTTTCAACAATAAAGATTTGAAGTGTGGATGAAATCTCTGATTTGGTGAATACAAGAGTGGCCCTTTGGGTAAAGGGGAAGTAATTCAATATTCATGATTATTCAGTTGATGACTTGAAGAATAATTTGGATGGAATCAGAAAGGTGAGGATTTGATTTAGAATGTACCTGTGTTGGGTTTTTGCTCTGCGGTGCACGCTGCACACTTTGGGTTTTGGGTTTTTCTTGGTGTCCTGTTGGGTTTAGGGCTCCTTCTTGGGTTGACAATGGCCCAATAGGTCTTGCACAAAGTTGAGCCTGTAGATCATAGCCCAATAGGTCATGCCAAGTATTTTCTTGACAAAATTACCCCTCGGATGAAAAAACAAAAGAAGGCGATACACCTCGCGTCAAAAAAGAGGCGATACAGAAGGGCGAGGCAATACAAAAGGGAGAGATACGAAAGACGATCAAGGGAAGCCTGCTAAGGCCATCGGGAGGAAGAGTGAGCTTTAGAAGAATGAGACTTGAGTGGGATGGAAAGAATTTGGACTTAAAGGCCTGAATTTATAGGAAGGATGGAAGAGGCAATTTCAACTTTCAAAGAGTCTCGGATTCCAAAAGTGCGTGTTCCTCGTGAGTTTTGCATAGGAAACAACTTGGTCATAGCATGAAAGAACAATGTAGACATGCATTGGCTTAGATACACCATTGCATCGGTCAAACCTTAAACAGTGTGCAAAATGCCTTGGGAAACAACAAAATGCAGAGTGTCAGGAAAATAACCCCGCGTGGCGTAGTAGAGCCACACACGGCGTAATTACATTTGAGAAAATCAGCGCGATATAACTTTGGTACCCCGTGAAACCTTGAGGAATAACACACGGCGTTTTGAAAGGATGCACAGCATACTGCGTCTGCATTTCTGCAGTTTTTGACAGCAAGAGCATGGAATGGATTCAAAGCATTTCAAGGCATCACTAACCACCAAAACTCACTCCAGCAAGTATGCGAGACTTTGGGGATGTTTCGCTTCGGGTCAACTCTCGGAATTCGAGGTTGTAGTATAGAAAGTCAAAAAATCCTGTTTCCAAGCCACGTCGAGGTACCAAATCGGGTTTCAAGCCATTTTAAGTCATTTCTTTGAGTCACACAGGTCATAATGGTCAAAAGTGACTTAGTCCAAGTTCCAGTTCGAGTCTCAGGTCAAGATTTGAAGTTGTCACCTTTCAAAGTCAACATTTCTTGGTTTTCAAGTGTATTCCGAGCATAAGGTCAAACTTTTGAGTCACATCTCGAGCTTTAAAGAGTGTAATTATTGTATACAGTCATGTTCGAGCTCGCAGCAAAGGCGTTTGTGAAAATTCCTGGATGTAGTGTCAATTTTTCGAAACTTAGTCAATTATCTCTTTGATTTCTATTCCCTTGTCAATTGTAAACCATACATTGTACTTAGTTTCGCGATCTATGGCTAGTTGTGCATCTCGGTAAGTGTCTTAGTTACTTAATTTTCTTTGAACAATAACAATAAAAGAAACTGAATGACAAAAGACGATAGGCAATCTTTGCATGTATATGTAATCCCAAAGGAATCCATGAGTCGAAGTACAAAATAAGGCATGCAAGCCCGATGCTCAAAATCCTATCTACCAAGAGTAAACAGGCACCCAATCAAAAAGGAAGCACGTTGGCTCCGCCAAAAGGCAAAAGCAAAAGAGGAAACTCAGTCCTCGTCCTCATCTCCATCCTTGTCCTCCTCGGAGACCTCCTCCTCCGCCTCAGAGCTGACAACCTCCTGAGTACGAGTCACCCTGGGCATAGTACTACCAGAGGTATCCTCCAAATCGATGTCTGTCAGCTCCTTAGTCTCGTTCGAGACGGCAATGGGCTCCTCCTCCATGCCGCTAGAGTGTCGCTGTCTCTTCGATGGGAGCTCCTCCCGAGAACTAGCAGACGAAGCCTGATGCATAGGCATGCGAACAGATTTCCTGCGTAGTCCCTGGGCAGCTCCTCCTATCGCCTGCAATAACACAACATTCATATGGCATTTACATCATAGTCACGAATAAGAGTAATAGAAAGCAAACAAAGTTCAAGGATTTACCATTGACCCTCCAGCACGGGCTAGTATCGGCGGGGAGTGACCCATGGCGTATTGCCGCACGAGCTACTCCAGGCCCATCATGGCCGCTGCCATCTCTCTTGCATACTCCGGAGTCGCCTGCCCAACACAAAGATTGATTAGAATAAGTCGTGCCAATAGTAAAAATACAAAGATGACAGAAGCATGTCATACCTAAGCGAGGAACTCTAGAGGCTCGACCGCGGGACATGGGACCTCCACTAGGCCAGGGACTCCTTGAGCGGTCACCACATCCATTGTCCAAGAAAGCGCGGGACGCCCGGCCCAACTCACTCTGCCACCCCGGGCGCCCTCACTCCCTCTGTCTCTACCTCCTATCCTTCTTCCCTTACCTCTCCTACCACCTCTACCGCCTCGCGCCTGTCGTTGCGTCTCCCGGGCAGCACGGATCCCAAAGCTCTGCATCAGGTACTGAGCCTGGTACTTTGCATAGTCAGCGCCAGCCTGGAACAACGGCTCTAGCTGAGGGTCCAGCTGTGTGAACCGCTCAACCTCCTCCAGCGTGTACTCGCTCGTTGTCAGCATGAGAGGAGGAAACGATCCAGGGATTGAGAAAGTGTCTAGCCTCAGCGACTTATGTGATACCCGGTCACCCAGGTACCACTGCCAGCCGTAGGGGGACTTCGGAAGCACTCTCCCTCTCAGCACATCCCGGCTGTGGGCCACAAATGGGACCTCAAAGCGATCCCAGATGTGCCAGTGTACCTACAATTAGAAGCACGCATCAAGAAATCGATTCAATACATAGGTAACAAGGATTGAGAAACCAAAGGAGCATGAATACCTGGTCAGGACGCAGCTCGTCTAGGTACAGTCGGTAGGTATTCAGATCGCCCTTCCCCTTCTTCACCCCTCGATACTCCTTCGACCAACGAAGGGCACGAGGGAGTACCATGTCATCAGGGCACGACGTCGTGGGAGGGTACATGTCTAGTACCTCGTATGTCCAAAGCTGCAGAGTTCAATGCATCAAGAGTTAGCACGAAATGATACAAATGCATGAATGGAAAGTTAGCTAGGTATTGAAAGCAAGATTTTGAAGTATACCTCCCATGACTCGCCAGTTACCATCGAGGCTCTTCCTTGCTCCTCGGGAGAGAGACCTCAGGAAGGCATAGCACGCCCCCAAAGCTGCACCGCTCCAGTGTAGACACCCCATTCTGGACTGTTCGGATTAGCTCTTTTTATTGTCTTTGTTGCCCCGATGATGATAAAAGGTCGAGAACATTGCGGGTCGATGGAGGGTCTTGAGCTTTGAGCGTTGAACTTTCCCCCTTCAAACCCATTTCCAAACCCATTTCAAACCCTTCAAATCCAAAGCCAGAAGGGCCCCAGCAAAACCTTACCTACTTACGCCATCTTTTACATGGCGTGTGCCAGGGACCTGCCACGTGTCGGACATCGACCGTTGACTCAGTTTGACCTGGCGCATGTAGGGTATATAGCTGGCGTACACATGGTCAAGGCCGGTCAAATCAGCACTTTTCTGTCACGTGCTTGAAACTTTGCAACCGTCTCAGTACGGCGCAGAGCTCCCTGATCATTGCATTCTGTAGGGGACGTTCCCCTCTCTCTCCTACATGCCCCATCACAAGTCCCATGCATTAAATGCATGGGAGGCTCCCTCTTTAACTCAACCAGCCCCTAACCCCAGTTGACTGCCCTCCTCTCAGTCCCTCACTCCACCATAAATACCCCCCATTGCATTCATTTGCAAGGGGTTAACCACATTCAATAGCCTAAGTCTTTTTCTCTCTCTTCTCTCTCTTGTTCTTGCTCTCCCCATTGAAAGAGTGAGAGATAGAGAAGTTCCATACACCCTACACTACTGATTAGTTACCACACAACCTCCATTTTCAACCCCCAAAGCTCAAGCCATCTTTCCATCTCTTGCACCAAAGCCCTTGCTGCTCGAGTAGGGCAACCCTGGAAAAAAGAATGAATTTAAAGCTGCAACAGGCGCGAATGTCAATTATCAAACGCAAAAAGGAGACGAAAAACTGTCTTCCTAAGGCATACCTTCCGTATTCGCTTCAGTTGAGGGCCTTGTTCCTGCAGGGCCGTCTTTCCTTCGCCTTCGTCACGGGTCAGCCTCGGCGGAATCACCGTCGAAAGGGGTCCGCGATGGTGATGCCTCTGCTATAGCCGCAGGGGTAGCGTTGCTGAGCCCAGTAACTCTCTTACCCCTCCATCCGGTGTCTGTCCTTTGGGACCGCAGATACCGTCGCTATGGTAGACTTCTGAAAAAGGCGGATCTCAGGGACTCCGCGGACATAGTTTTGAAGAGTCAGGTTGCGGCGCCAAGCAGCGGTTGGAACTGTAAAGGATGTCGCTCTATCGTTCCGGCGGAAGCACCACAACAGTAAAACCCCTCTGTCAGTTCACCCACAAAAGCCCTAGTGAACGGCGGAGACTTTCAACTAGCTCTTCGCGGTGGTTGCCTGACCCGGCTCACTTGGTCATAAATAAGCCGTGAACTGCCCGCGCTAGAAAAACCCTGTCAGGGACGGTACAGCACGGAGCGTGCCCCTTCCGCACATAATGCAGGAAGAGAAACACGGGCAAGCAGCAGCAAAGGCAGCAAGAGCAAAGCAAGACACTAACACCTTCAGTCTGGAAATCTACAACACGGTCATCCTCTGAAAAGAAGCTAGTGGGAAGCGCACCTTCGACGGACTCGCGTAGGGCCGCGGGAAGAATGCATCGGCATCATCAATCCGTTTCCCCCAAGGCTTCGTTGAACTGACCCCGCTCCATCTCATGATCCGGGGCCTCGGCTCTTCACCCTCGCTAATGTCCGCGTGAGGGGCGCGAGACTCGCGGAAGTGCTCAAAGCAGAAAGCCATCAGAAACTGGGTATGCACCACCGAAACCATGTCATAGCGCCCCATGGACGCTCTCAGTATCAGCGTGAACCTGATCCAGCGGTGGAACAAGGAGCCCAGGAAAAGAGGCCCAGCGGAACAAAGTCGCCCCCTCGCGAGGCTTACCGGGGGGGGGGGGAAAACAGTGTAGTTTGGCCCTTCGTAGGGAAACTCAGAATCACAAAGAAAGACAACCAATAAACAAAGAACCAGCCAGATGGAGATCGGAATCGTACATTTTTCCCATGGAACTCAGATGCCTGCCCCGCAGGAGTGCAGTCCCGGGGGGAGGTAAGTCTTTGAAGAAGTACCGTAACCAGCAGCCCCAGGATGTCTTGCCCGACTTCGGAGGGGCCCGTACGCGTCCCTCCTCGATCGAAGAGCGGGACCCGTACTTCCCCGCCTCTGTATACGCCTTCCTCAACCGCTCTAACCAGTCTCGCATCTGCCCGGAAAGATTCGAGGGGTCGGAGCCACCGATCCCTCGTACTCAGCCTCATCAGCACCGGCTGTATCTTGCAAAGTGGGGCCACCATCTCCCCACGGGAACACAAACGTATGGGTGTCTTTGCTCCAGCGAGAAAGCATGAGATCAAGGTTGGTATTGTTTCTTACGGATGCTCCACTCCGTAGACAAGCGAACGGCTCGAGGGGCACGAGAGGCCCTAAGTGCATGCACGAAATCTGGGCTACTCAGAACCGACTCCACCCAATCGCCCAATGGGCCGGCGCCTGAGACACGGCTTCATAGTTGACAAAGCAGCAGGGGATATCCCCTCTCTCCACTCGAAATCTCAGCACAGAAGAGGGAATGATCAAATCATCGGCTCCTCATGAGTTACCTCAGGGGTCAGGAGGAGTGGATCCTCCGAGATATCTGTCTCCGGAACGAAGGCCTCCGCCCTCCGCCAGAACGAGTCGCTTGAACCGCCGAGATATGGCGCCCGACGCCACTCGTCCGTCGGAAGTGCTCGGATGGAAGTTTGCAAGATAGCCTTGCTCCCTTGCTCCATGTCGTCTCTCGCCATTTCAAACCAAAGAAGTGGGTTTGTAAGAAAGAGGGAGAAGAAAGACAGAGTTGCAGTCGGGAGAGAGGAGGAAGAAAGTTTAAAGTTTTGATGGAAGAAAGAGAAGAGAAAGATGGGATCTTTGGAAAGTAACTGGGTTTTATGGCTAACTGTGGTCATTTATACTCAGGGAGGGTCCCCCGAATCTCGAGAAAGTGACGCCATAAAGTCAAGAGGCGTGGTGGTTGCAGAGATCCGAACAGTCCCGACCGTTGCACGCGCGCATGACAGCGCGTGAGTCACACGCGCGTGGGGGGCAATTGTAGGAAAGGTCAATAGGCGCGACCGTTGACCGTTTGACTATCCAATGAGCAGCTGACACGTGTACTCGTCCTCGCGGGGTTGACGATTTGACCAGCGAACCCTAGCTCGCCACGTGGCGCCTCAGTCGCGCGACACGTGGCATTGCGCGTGGGAGCCTCGCGCTACCCATAGCTTTGCAGCGCCCATGTAAGGGTCGCGAGCTCCAATTCCTCCCTTAAGGAGAGAGTTATATTTATCCCGGTGGACGCTTGGCGCGATTAATGCGGTTTAACCAAGGCACCAGGGAAATTGCCCAGACTCTTATGTCTGCTCCGGCCTTTAGGCAGGACCCGAGGGGCCCCTTGAGGCTTGGCAAGCGGTATTGGCGCGACCGAGTAGGTCACGACCTTGCCCTACGGGAAGGAAGGGGATCTAGTGGCTTGGTGGCTGTAAAAGAAGAAGAGGATCTCCGCGAATAAGAGGATACGCATACCGTCATACTCGCGGTCATCGCGAGGGTAGCGACACCTCAGCGGTCAGGGCGTACAGAAGGGACACGTGTCATTTTATCAGCGCGCCACTTGGCGTCCGAGCATTAGCTCGTGTGGGCTATAAATATGAACGTTTTCTTCATTGAACCTCAGCAACAGAGCACTCTGTGAACAGTTCCTAGAGAGAGAAAGTTGGTGAGCACTGATTTCAAAGGAGGTCTTATCCTCTTTCAGGGGCTCTATTGTCTTTCCTCCTAGGGATCTCTTGGGTTTGGGTCTCCACTGCCTACCCTCTCTGTTCACCCCTGCTCTTCCTCTTCACCCTTCTAGATCACTCCTTTCATCCCCTTTCCATGGCTATTACAACCTCTCCGGCACATCTATTCTCTTAAGGGTATTTGTCCACTCAGAAATCGGACCGATCCTACAGGAACCATGAGAAATAAAGCTTTGTACCATTACCATTTCCATTTCCATCATGGCATCAACTCTGGAAGGTCAATGCCAACATCATCAGCACCAGATCAACAACATAACATTCTCTTAGCCCTCCAAACTTAGGAGTTGACAAGAGAAAGAAACACAAGAGAGCTGTGTCCTCTTAGCCCTCCCATAGTAGGAGTTAAGAAGAGGTATTCAAATGTATCTGAGTAGATATCACACGTACAGTAGAATGGCATCACCGAATTCCTGAATTGAGTA
This sequence comes from Rhododendron simsii, assembly GCA_014282245.1. Taxonomy (NCBI): domain Eukaryota; kingdom Viridiplantae; phylum Streptophyta; class Magnoliopsida; order Ericales; family Ericaceae; genus Rhododendron; species Rhododendron simsii. The sequence goes on along the minus strand of CM024956.1, from coordinate 19,731,714 downwards.
AGCACTAAGCAACCCTTTTTTTTTTTTTTATCAATATCACAGAGTCAGCAGCATATGATAGGAAACATCCTCTTAGCCCTCCAAAACTTTGGGAGTTGATAAGAAAGCCCTCCAAAACTTGGGAGTTGATAAGAGGAGAGAGCAGCAACCACACACAGAATTAAAGAGGGGTTCCACTCATAATTAAAGTCCAAGGATTGACACCCAATTCCTGAGTTGAGTAAGCAACCCTATTTTACCAATATCACAAAGGCAGCTTCAGTTATGAACGGACATGGATCAAATTCAATCCGGATCCGATTCAAAAAATTCGATTCAAATTCGATAAAGTCAATCCGATAATCCAAATCCGGTAATTCAATTACGGATCGAATCGGATTATATCGGATTCAATTCGTTAACAACTCGATCCGAACATTTTTTTTTTGTTATTTACTAAAGTGAGAACGTTATTTTAGAAAATCCTATTTCCTCTCTCATCGTTCAAATTCACCTCAGTGGCCGGACGGGGTACCTGAGCCGGAATCACGTCCACCGACGGTGAACTGGAAAACACCTCCACGCCATCGCCAGACGACGACGACGACGTCGGGTCTACGGTTTCCTCCATACGAATTCTCTTCCACTCTGAAACATCGGCAGGATTCTCTCCACTTGCGGGAGACGCCGACAAAGAAGGACCGGCCACGGTGGCGGCTGCCAGGCGCCTCACCTCAATCCTCCGGCGGCGGCGCACTTGGCATTTCGTAGGCGAATCATCATCGTCCTCTTGTATCGTTCTGCGGTGTCGGTGTCTGGAGTGCTCCAATGAGCGAAACCAGAAAAACAAAGCGAGCAATCTGGAGATCTCTCTCTCCTCCATTTTTTTTTTTTTCAAAATTGTATTTTTTTCCTTTTTTACTAAAATTCTGGAAGTATAAAAAAATTTCGGATCGTATTTAGATTACTACTACCGAATTTATGAAGTTCGGATTCAGATCAGATTTAAGCAATTTCAAATTTGGATCGGATTTGAATCAAATCCGATCTATTGACAAGCCTAATGAAAAACATCATCTTGGCCCTCTAAAACTTATGAGTTAGCAAGAGGAGAGAGCAGCAATCACACAAAAAGTCTGTATTCCATAAATCTCTTAGCCCTCCAAATACTAGAAGTTGGAAAGAGAGATCTTCTAGCAGTAGTAGAAGAGTTTGCTCTCTTTGAACCTCTCTCAAGCATTTCATTTTTTATTGTTCCGTTTTCATCTTTCTGATTAATGAAAACTTTCTTCGCCATTAAAAAAAAAATTGACAAAAAAAAAAGACCAAGACATAGACCCAAGGACCGACACGACACACCAAGACATAGCAGGTGGACAAAAACACACCAAGACTCGGACCAAAACAAAGCATGCAACAGGACACAAACACCAACACAAAAGACCAACGAAAAAAATCCCAACATGACAAGACACCCCAACAAACCAGACTCAACCAACACAAGACAGCCCAACTTCAAAAGACAAGCCCAAATACGTTTGGAATAATTCTAGGCCACTCCTATTTTCTATTTCATAGCCCACTGGATCCTTTTTCAATAGAGTGCAATTCTTTATAGATCCTATGGAGTTTATTTTACATTTTTACCCCCATTTGAAAACAAATGAACCCCCATCTCGGCATTTTAAGGGTTTCAAATATGAAAAATAGAGAGAACGGGTAGATCCAGAGAAATTGGTCTTGGAGACTGAAGCATTCCGGCGATTTTCTCAGAGCAGCGATTTTCTCAGAGAACTGATCAATCTCATGCTTTGAACTGGTCTTCTCCTCCACACCTCTTCAGAGTTCAAACTTATCTATGTGGCTGTGCGTTTTCTTCTTCAGTAATGGTGCTTGGGAGATGGCGTAATACCTGTATTCCAGATTTACTTTTTAGAGATTATCTAGTGTGGAGAATAGCACACCACATTAGATTATCTGGTCTTCTCCTCTTGTCCATGAGATTTGCTAGAGATTTCTTCGATAATAATGTGCTTCGATTTTACCTTTGAATAAATGTTTTTTGTTGATTGATTGCATGTGTTAATAGTCTGATTATGTATGCAAAGAATTACATCGTTATTTACAAAACAAAATCCATATGAGGTCAATTAACACTGTCAATCTGTAGTGCGTAATTAACAGCGTTAATAGTTGATTATGTTTTGTAAAGAATTGCATGTGGTTATGTGATATATAGTATTCGTGATTAATTAACATTGTTAATTGCGTTAATTGTCTGATTATGTATGCTAAAGAATTGTACATGGTCGTGGTTACTTGTATACTCTTCGTTCTTGACTAAGTTAATTGATTTTGCAGATGGATTCATTGATTTTGTTATGTAACTACCGTGGAGAGAGTTGTGGATTTGGATTTTTCATAACAATAGCTACGCACAATTGGTGGATAAACTCATTGTTAGGTGGAGTGGTTTGAAACCTGGGGAAGTAGGACTTTCATATAGTTTGGAAACTGATCATTTTTGCATGTTGCGAAATGATGACGATTTAGATGTGATGTTTGAGTTGGTGTCCAGTAGTGGGTTGAATTGTGTTAAGGTATCGGTCTTTGATGCTGATAGTACAAATGGTGGTGGTGGTGGTTCTAATAGTGGTTGTGGTGGCGCTGGTGGTGATCAACAGTTGGCTACTTTACGTAGGGATTGGAAGACGGATGTAGATAAACAATAGCCTGAGTGGGTGCCAAGTTTTTGTATGCATAAAGAGACGGTTTTGTTATTTGCCGGATGGAGTGCACTCATTAGGGAAGTGAGGCAGAAATTTGCTGGTGGGTGTGGGCTCCCCGACCAGCGCGCGCCCAAAAAGAGTCGCCACCCGGATTTTTGAGACGGATGATCCGAGAAATTGAGAGCTCGTTTGAAAAGGCATTTTGGTTCGACGAAAATGTCAAGATTTTGGGTTCGGGAGCCATGTTACAAATAGGGAAGGTTTTGTTGAAAAGCACCCCACTCGCCTGATAAAACCAGTCTCTACTAAACACTTTCAAAAGGGGAATTTTAAATATCTTTTGAAAAATCAACCTTTTTAACAAACAAGTAAAGGGGGAAGAGACATGGAAAATATATCACGTTGACGTGCACATGGTGCTGTCTGTACAAGGATGGTAAAGATGATACGATGAAAAGAACTTTTCAACAAAAACTGCCTGGATCTCAGTATCCTCCTGCACGACACATTGTAATTCCGCGCACGGCTTTACAGTACGCCGTGCGGGATTCCTATTCTGTTTGCAAGCTATCATTAGGTTCCAGAACACCGCCCAGCATATTTTATAGTACACGCGGGGTTTTTAACAAACATCAGATAGCGTTTTAGTCACCGGATCATTTTGGGAGGGTACCATGCCTTCAAGCCATGGACGTAAATCAACTTTTAATACATTTGATCATTCAAAACGATCAAAGAAGCTTTGTTTATAAAACAAAAAATGGTTTGTAGATATGGTCTTTTTTTGAAAGCACCGACACCTGATATTTTAACAAAAAAGTAGGCCTGACAGAGGATAGCTATGATCCAGATAGTTTGAACAAGAAAACAGTAGTTATATGGAACACCATACGTTTGAGTACACTATGCCTCACGACGCATCAAAGCGCCGCGCGGCGTAGTGCACCCATCACAGTGGCTTGTTTCTGTTTTTGAAAATGATTTTGAGTTTGTGTTCAATCAAGGGGGTTAAACTGGACTATAGAAAACTTCCCTCAGGGATAAGGATAGAGCTTATTCCAAGGAAACTAGTTTATACCTTTTGATCTTGAGCTTGGATGAGGATGGACGGCTATGGATGAGTGCGGGTAAGACCGGTTGAGAAGAGGAGGTTGTAGATGTGAGTAATAGATGGGTATATTAGGTAATTGGGGCCTTAAAGTGAGTAAAAGGACTCACTTCAATGGTGAGGAGAAAAATGGAGGATTTTGAGGAAGAAAGAGCCTAGAGAATATTTTTAGAGTAACTTTCTCAAGACTTAGAAGTGAGGAGAGAGTGTGAAAGCATGATGAGAGAGAAAGAGGATTCAGGACCTTTTTCTCTTGAGTGGAGGGTTGTATTTATAGGCAAGAGCCAAGGATTTTGAATTCAAATGGGGGAGGTATTTTCTGGGCGGGACAGAAGTGCTTTTTCAGCTAAGCAACTTGTAGCTGTGGCTCAAGTGGGCACGGCCGATAGCTAGCTGAGCCAGTCAAGACTTTATCAAAAATGTCGTGCGGTTGACCTCATGACCGTGTGCGGCATAATGAGATTCATTATGCCATGCGGTGTAGAGATGTGCCGTGCAGTACTAAGGGTCCAGTTCCGGGCCCTCGGGCTTTCCTTTTGGCTTTTGGTTCAAGGGAGTCTTACATCCAAGCTCTTGAAGGTATTTGTTTCATTTATTTCATCATCGGGATATTTAAAGAACCGCCGATGTCCGGATTGGGTTGTCTATAGTAGTCCCTCTTTAACGTAACTCGAACATCATTGCTTGGTGCAAGTGACGCTTAAAGAATTGGCATCCCAATTCGTTGCACTAAACCTTTAAATGGAGACAAAAACGCATGAAAATCGAAGATGCAAATAAACGATAATGGCAATCGCGCTCGTGGAGCTGCCTATGTACCATGTGTGCAGGAATCAGACTAACGTAGTTCAATTGGGACAATGCAAGCGAAATGAGTCCCCGGGGATAAATAATAAAACCATGCAATAAACCTTGAGAAGATTGAGCGCCGATGGTGCTGAGTGTCGTGAATTAAATGTCAATAACTGTGTGTGTGAGATGAGCCCTCAGAGGGCGAAAATTCAAGACGAGCCTTCAGGAGGCGAAATTCGAGACAAGACGAGCCCCTCAGAGAGCGAAAATAGTGAGACGGATCCTTAGGGGGTAATTGAAGACGAGACGAGCCCTCGGAGGGCGAAAATAGGGAGACCCTCAGGGGATAATTCGAGACGAGACGAGCCCTCGGAGGGTGTAAATAGCGAGACGAACCGTAAGGGGGTAATTCAAGACGAGACAAGACGAGCCCTCGGAGGGCGAAAATAGCGAGACGGGCCTCCGGGAGATAAATTGAGACGAGACGAGCCCTCGGATGGCAAAAATAGCGAGACGGGCCTTTGGGAGGTAAATTGAGATGAAAAATAGCGAAAGAATGCGAATAGGGCGAGTCCTTGGAAGACGAAAAATTCTTCGAGTCCGAGAGGACCCAAGCACAACATTCTAAATAGACTTTTCTGCAAATCGGCTGGCATATTTGATTTTCAAGGGGATTTTGGTGGCTGGGTTGAACAATTTCCAAGAAAAAAGATTTAATCCTGTGACGCCATAATGCCGTGCGGCCCAGCATTTCAACGCGCGGCGTTTCAATTTCCCATGCAAGAATAGTCGGCTGGTTTAAGGGTGCCCATTAATGCAGGCGTGCTAGTTCGACGGCTTTAACGTCTTTATAAGGGTGGTGGTGCCTCATTCCATGCACCACCACTAAAAATCTCTTAAGTCTCTTCGTTTCCTTTCACACCCGTTCCGTACTACAGCAGGGTTACGAGAAATGGCAAACAACAACGATTTTGCCGCTCGAGTCACTTCTTTTGAGGCCGAGATGGCCTCTTACCAGGAAGAGATTGAGCACCTCACTGTGCAAATCGCAAGGCTGATCACCACCATCCGCACCCTCCGCTGTGCGGTCTCCAACCTCTAGGACTTTGCCTTCGATCAATTGGATGACAAGAACGACCCTGAATATGCGCCAGAGCGCGAGTCCAACAATACCACGGAGGACTCGAAGGGGAATCCGAACGGGTCCGATGACTGTTCGAATGGAGCGAATGATGCTTCTGGTGAGGGGAGTGACTGAGGGTGAGGAAGAAGAAGAAGAAGAAGAGAAAACGGGTAGTAGGAAAAAGTTTGTTTTTGTTATTGTTTTTCTCTTCTTCTTTTTTTTTTTTGAATGTAATGAAAATTCCAGGGGTTACCCCGGTTTATGAATGAAAGTCCCCTTTTCCTCGTTTCTGTCTGTTTTCTTCTGTCTCTGGATGAACTCGAATAAGCCATACATCACGCCTTTGGATGTCAGAACTACTCTCAGAATCCAATCTGTCGAAATAGCCTGGAATGTCGTGCGTAGCTTACAGAAGGACGCACGGTATGACAAGACGAAGCCTTGCGCCGCGCGGTTTAGCTAAAATGTCGTGCGGCACTATATGTTGCAAACCCAATCCACTTTTAATTCCAGACGAACCGGTTTAGGGGGGAGCATATGTATAGGTGAGGCGTACACAGTACACCCCACCGTTCGAAAATCTCTCTCGCGCGCCCTCTCTCTTTCTCTTTCTCTTTCTTGGTACTCTCTCTCGATCACATCTCTCTCTATCTCTCTCTCTCTCTCGACTCTCTTATCTCTCTCTCGGCTCTCTTCTCTCTCTCTCTCGGTACTCTCTCTCTCTCTTGACTCTCTTCTTTCTCTCCCTTGGTACTTTCTCTCTCTCTTACAAAGATCATGGATCGTAGTGACGATATACACGGTGGTGATCAACCACCGAGGGTCGAGATTGCACCGCCCCGGTCTCTCCGGAGAGTGATACTGTGATTAGGGATGTTCCAGAGACCGCGGGGGTCTCAGCTCGGGCATCCATGGCCGAGGAGGCCACAGCCTCGGCTATTGTGGTGGCCGGCAGCAGATGTGGCGACGGGGTGTTGGTCGGTTATGGCCAAGGTACGAAGGGTTCGGGTGCAGTGGAGCCGAAGGGCGAGGACGAGGCCACGGGCCCATCGGGGGCAGTCGGTGGTTCGGAGGAGAGGGCCACGAAGGCCGAAGGTAGTGGTGGTTCAAACCGGGTAGAGGAGGAGACGGAGGTCTCTCCCGTGAGGGAGCCTCAGGCTGACTTGGGAAAGGCTCTCGTTGTCGAGGAGGAGCCGGCCAGGGAGCTGGAGACACTGGCCATGTTCGTAGGTAGTGGCGTGGGTGCAGGGTCGTCTCGCCACATTGGTGTGGATGACTATTTAAAGACAGTGTCCCTTGAGGAATTGGTTGAGACCCTACGAGGGGTGCCTGGACTGGCGGAGGCCTTGCTCGAGTCTCGGGAGAGGGAGCTCTGGGCCAAGCTTGAGACTAGAGCGGCCGAGGGGCCACGGGTTGAAGAGGATGAGGCTTCGGTCCCGCGAAGGACCGTGGTGGACGTGGCGGTTGCGGTCCTAGGGTAGGACTGCCCTTTTGCCAAGGAGTCTTATGTGCCACTTCGGCACGTGGTGGTACCTTCGCTGCTAGACGTTTACAGGCCGGAGAGGACTGTTTATGACGAGTCCCTAGTCTTGAGGGACCTGCAACAGCATTTGTCCTTGCACCGAGCTGAGGTATGCTTTGATATTCGTTTTTTCAATGCAATGTACTGTGTTTCTTGATTCCATCCCTTTAATTATCATGCCAGGTTTATTGAACCATTCCTCTTTTTGTAACAGGAAATAAGAATCTCGTGCTACGGCGGTGCCGGCGACGTGCCCCAGGTTCGGGAAAGGCTTCCAGAGGCCTCGAGAGAGAAATGGTGAGAAAGGCAGGTTTTGGGGAGTTCGTTAATGTGCTGACGAGGGTGAGCAATGATCGCCAGGTGGTGAGGGCACTTATCGAGAGGTGGTGGGACACGACGAACTCATTCCACTTCTCATTCGGTGAGATGAAGGTGACGCCCTTGGACTTTGCGGCGATCACCGGGCTGAGGGTCGGAGGTGACTCTATCCCTTACGACGCCATGGCGAGAAGGGATCCAGAGCTTCAGAGGCATCTTCTGGGTGTAAGCTGAGAGTGGAGAAGGGGGATGCTCCATACGCCCAGCTTTTAGACTTTTGGACGGAGCCTCCGGTGGGTAGGGTCCAGGAGGAGCAGACGGCGAGGTGCTTTCTCTTGTACGTGCTCGGTGCGTCCCTATTTCCCAACAGGCGCAACCGAGTTCACCTTCCTTTCCTGCCTGCGCTGAGGAATATCGAAGAGATTGCCCATTTTGACTGGGGCGGTGCAGCTTTGGGGGCGTGCTATGCCTTCTTGAGGTCTTTCTCCTGAGGAGCAAGGAAGAGCCTCGATGGTAACTGGCGAGTCTGGGAGGTATACTTCAAAACCTTGCTTTCAATACCTAGCTAACTTTCCATTCATGCATTTGTATCATTTTGTGCTAACTCTTGATGCATTGAACTCTGCAGCTTTGGACATACGAGGTACTAGACATGTACCCTCCCATGACATCGTGCCCTGACGACATGGTACTCCCTCGTGCCCTTCGTTGGTCGAAGAAGTACCAAGGGGTGAAGAAGGGGAAGGGCGATCTGAATACCTACCGACTGTACCTGGACGAGCTGCGTCCTGACCAGGTATTCATGCTCCTTTGGTTTCTCAATCCTTGTTACCTATGTATTGAATCGATTTCTTGATGCGTGCTTCTAATTGCAGGTACACTGGCACATCTGGGATCGCTTTGAGGTCCCATTTGTGGCCCACAGCCGGGATGTGCTGAGAGGGAGAGTGCTTCCGAAGTCCCCCCACGGCTAACAGTGGTACTTGGGTGATCGGGTATCACATATGTCGCTGAGGCTAGACACTTTCTCAATCCCTGGACCGTTTCCTCCTCTTGTGCTGACAACAAGCGAGTACACGCTGGAGGAGGTTGAGCGGTTCACGCAGCTGGACCCTCAGCTAGCGCCGTTGTTCCAGGCTGGCGCTGACTATGCAAAGTACTAGGCTCGGTACCTGATGCAGAGCTTTGGGATCCGTGCTGCCCCGGAGACGCAACGGCAGGCGCGAGGCGGTATAGGTGGTAGGAGAGGTAAGGGAAAAAGGAGAGGGGGTAGAGACAGAGGGAGCGAGGGCTCCCGGGGCGGCAGAGTGAGTTGGGCCGGGCGGCCCGCGCTTTCTTGGACAATGGATGTGGTGACCGCTCAAGGAGTCCCTGGCCTAGTGGAGGTCCCATGTCCCGCGGTCGAGCCTCTAGAGTTCCTCGCTTAGGTATGACATGCTTCTGTCATCTTTGTATTTTTACTATTGGCACGACTTATTCTAATCAATCTTTGTGTTGGGCAGGCGACTCCGGAGTATGCAAGAGAGATGGCCGTGGCCATGATGGGCCTGGAGTAGCTCGTGCGGCAATACGCCATGGGTCACTCCCCCCCGATACTAGCCCGTGCTGGAGGGTCAATGGTAAATCCTTGAACTTTGTTTGCTTTCTATTACTCTTATTCGTGACTATGATGCAAATGCCATATGAATGTTGTGTTATTGCAGGCGAGAGGAGGAGCTGCCCGGGGACTACGTAGGAAGTCTGTTCGCATGCCTATGCATCAGGCTTCGTCTGCTAGTTCTCAGGAGGAGCGCCCATCGAAGAGACAGCGACACTCTAGTGGCATGGAGGAGGAGCCCATTGCCGTCTCGGACGAGACTAAGGAGCTGACAGACATCGATCTGGAGGATACCTCTGGTAGTACTGTGCCCAGGGTGACTCGTACTCAGGAGGTTGTCAGCTTTGAGGCAGAGGAGGAGGTCTCCGAGGAGGACAAGGATGGAGATGAGGACGAGGACTGAGTTTCCTCTTTTGCTTTTGCCTTTTGGCGGAGCCAACGTGCTTCCTTTTTGATTGGGTGCCTGTTTACTCTTGGTAGATAGGATTTTGAGCATCGGGCTTGCATGCCTTATTTTGTACTTCGACTCATGGATTCCTTTGGGATTACATATACATGCAGAGATTGCCTATTGTCTTTTGTCATTCAGTTTCTTTTATTGTTATTGTTCAAAGAAAATTGAGTAACTAAGACACTTACCGAGATGCACAACTAGCCATAGATCGCGAAACTAAGTACAATGTATGGTTTACAATTGACAAGGGAATAGAAATCAAAGAGATAATTGACTACGTTTCGAAAAATTGACACTACATCCAGGAATTTTCATAAACGCCTTTGCTGCGGGCTCGAACATGACTGTATACGATAATGACACTCTTTAAAGCTCAAGATGTGACTCAAAAGTTTGACCTTATGCTCGGAATACACTTGAAAACCAAGAAATGTTGACTTTGAAAGGTGACAACTTCAAATCTTGACCTGAGACTCGAACTGGAACTTGGACTAAGTCACTTTTGACCATTATGACCTGTGTGATTCAAAGAAACGACTTAAAATGGCTTGAAACCCGATTTGGTACCTCGACGTGGCTTGGAAACAGGATTTTTTGACTTTCTGTACTACAACCTCGAATTCCGAGAGTTGACCCGAAGCTAAACATCCCCAAAGTCTCGCATACTTGCTGGAGTGAGTTTTGGTGGTTAGTGATGCCTTGAAATGCTTTGAATCCATTCCATGCTCTTGCTGTCAAAAACTGCAGAAATCCAGACGCAGTATGCTGTGCGTCCTTTCAAAACGCCGTGCGTTACTCCTCAAGGTTTCACGGGGTACCAAAGTTATATCGCGCTGATTTTCTCAAATGTAATTACGCCGTGTGTGGCTCTACTACGCCACGCGGGGTTATTTTCCTGACACTCTGCATTTTGTTGTTTCCCAAGGCATTTTGCACACTTTTGAGGTTTGACCGATGCAATGGTGTTTCTGAGCCAATGCATGTCTACATTGTTCTTTCATGCTATGACCAAGTCATTTCCTATGCAAAACTCACGGGGAACATGCACTTTTGGAACCCGAGACTCTTTGAAAGTTGAAATTGCCTATTCCATCCTTCCTATAAATTCAGGCCTTTAAGTCCAAATTCTTTCCATCCCACTCAAGTCTCATTCTTCTAAAGCTCACTCTTCCTCCCGATGGCCTTAGCAGGCTTCCCTTGATCGTCTTTTCTTGATCGTCTTTCATATCTCTCCCTTTTGTATCGCCTCGCCCTTCTGTATCGCCTCTTTTTTGACGCGAGGTGTATCGCCTTCTTTTGTTTTTTCATCCGAGGGGTAATTTTGTCAAAAAAATACTTGGCAGGACCTATTCGGCTATGATCTACAGGCTCAACTTTGTGCAAGACCTATTGGGCCATTGTCAACCCAAGAAGGACCAACCAAGAAGGAGCCCTAAACCCAACAGGACACCAAGAAAAACCCAAAACCCAAAGTGTGCAGCGTGCACCGCAGAGCAAAAACCCAACACAGGTACATTCTAAATCAAATCCTCACCTTTCTGATTCCATCCAAATTATTCTTCAAGTCATCAACTGAATAATCATGAATATTGAATTACTTCCCCTTTACCCAAAGGACCACTCTTGTTTTCCCCAAATCAGAGATTTCATCCACACTTCAAATCTTTATTGTTGAAAACTATTTCATTCCTGCTTAACCAAACTGACCACACCACAGCCTAAAAAGTTGCTTGCCAACAAATCCTTTCAAGATTTTTGAATCTGAAACTGTCCCAAAACAAGATCAGGGCTTTTAGAGTTGAAGGGCTTGTCCTAGACATATTCAACCAGGAAAAGATCTTATCCCAAACTTGTCTATTCTCTGATCATCACCCCATTCTCAATTTTTTGCACCAATATTCTCGCTCTCATTTATTTCTCTTATTTCGTACAGATCTCCATTTTTATTCTATTTTCTACAGCAAATTGGGCTAACGTCCAAAAGAAAGTGCTACACATACAACGGTTGTGTAAAACACAATACACAACCAATCTCTAGTCATTCATTGCTGTAATGAATGGTTAGGATTCGCTCAAACACTTTCCCATAAAAGTTAAACTTATCCTTGAAAGAGTTTTTTTTTTTTAAATCTAGACCGTCCAAATACATCTGGACGGTCAAAATTACTTGCACAACCAACACAACGGTTGTGCAAGTAGCATTTTTGGAAAAGAATAGCCCCAATAAGCCATTTAGCCCACGTTAGGTGGTTGTAAGGTGTGGAGTCGATTAATGAATTAATTTTAGAGTTTAAGATCCCTAAATTGACAAAATTGCCCTGGGTATATACAATGATCATTTCTTTTCTCTCTCCCAAAAATCGATTTGAACTTTCTCCTCCTAGTTTTTTGGTCTCGGCTCCCAGATTCGTCGATGGCCGGAGTTCACTGTCTGTGCAGCACCTAGCTCTCTGGTCTCCGCTTCTAGATTCGCCGGTGGTCGGAGTTCACTGTTGCCTCGCATCCTCGCCGGTCTCAAAAGAGAAATCTGGTAATCTGAATTACGCAGCCTCCTCCTAAAACATTTGGTGGTTGATGGGCCCATCGGGCGAGAGAGAGATGTCGGGAGTCAGAGAAGATGAACTGTACTTTACCACCAACCCTTCACACACTTGAGAGAGAGAGAGGGAGAGAGAGAAGTGATTTACTGGTATGTACTACTATTAGACAATATCCACTGAATCTAAATGCGTATTGAATATGCACTTTTTTAATATGCAAAATGGAGCATCTTAGATGTGTATGGATGGATGAGCACTGAGTAATTTTTCCTATTTGGAGTATTGACTTGGTTGTGTTCTTGGAAATCTCAACTGGTGAGAAGTGTTGATGGAATAATTTACTTTTGTTTGGTTTTGAGAATTTTTTTTGATGTAATAATTAAAGATAGATAGATAGAGAAAATTATCGAGAATCGTGTGGAGAGTAACATTTTTTTTATGGCCGCATTGTTTTAAAACATGTTCTCTGAATCTTGATAAAAACACAGATAGAAGTGGTTAACTATAAAATTCTAGATTGTGTGATATGCTAACAACATCAATAGATAACCATAACTTTCAAAATAAGTTCTCCGAATCTTGATAAAAACAAAGATAGATGTTGTTAACTTTGAAATTACGGACCGTGTGGTATGCCAACATCCATCTTGAGATTTGATATAAGGGTATAAATAGGAAATCATTTTCCTTCTCTCTCTCCCTCTCTCTACCGATACCGATCAAGAGCAACTGAGCTCAAAATTTCGTGGGTTCCTAGTTTGGGGCTAGTACGAATTGACTCGAGGTATGGGTATGTGTCTATATGCTGATTAAGTGTAGAAATCGTGCCTTGAAACTTTGAGTTTTTCTGAGTAACGTCCCCGTATCGATATGTATCGATACGCTAATTCCAGTAGCTTCTGTCGTAGTGTTTCCGTATCGGTTGGAGTATGAGAATTTACGGTTTTTGGAGTATCGATACTCCATGGCTTTCTGGGCAGTTTTGCCATGTTGCTCCCATTCGACCGTTTTGACCCCCGATCATTTCTAAACCTTTTTGGACACTTCCAAACCTATTCCAAGCATGCCTAATTGACTTCCTTTGATTCATTGAGGTTATCCTTGGTCCATTGGCATTCCGCTAGTACGAAATGAATAAGAACTTATTTGATTCAAACCGTGTTAAAATGTGACTTGTTGACTGATTGGTTGCTTGGTAGTATTAATGGCATATAGTATGACGATCCTTGCATGAAAGTGGTTATGAGAAGGTCCTAGTTTGCATATCGAGTAAGAAAATAGTTGATATTTTAGGTCGGAAGTTGATTTAGGAAGTCCCGTAACGCAAGTGGTGGTAATACGATAACCCGAGTCGTTAGGGATCACCGTGACGCAAGTGGTGGTAACACGGTAATCCTTATGGTACTATCCGGTAACGCAAGTGGTGGAAATACCGATGGTGGAAGTTTGGGTTAGCAAGTCGGGGTGGGATTATTAGAAGGGGTTAGTATTGTATGGCCTATGCATTCGATTTCAATAGGGTTTCATTTGCGAATTGATTGGTTATCGTCTGTCGAACTGTATTTCCTTATCCTCTCTTGTTCGCACTTGTCATCATATTTGCATATAAATTTGGTAAAGATTTTCCTACTGGGCTAGTGTAGCTCAACAAAATCCTTCTTTTCAGGTTCAAATGTTGGACAGTAGGGTGCATGCGACGGTGTGCTTATACATGAAGAATTTTGGGAGCTAACCCTGTTTTAGTTACTTAATCATCTTTGTAACTGATTTGCTTTTGGCCAAAGATGGCTTGTAACTAATTTGTTCTGAATTACCCTTTTGACTAAAGTTGTAACATTCCAATCAGATACGTACTTGTAATTAAGTTAATTTGGGCCGTGGTGCCAAGGTTGTATTTCTTCGAACTTGGGGACTTGTTGTAAATTAAACAGGTGGGAAACTCTTTTGGGTATTATGTACAATACGCGAGGTTCTTGTACTGAAATGTATTATTTATATATGTTAAAAATTGAGGTCGTGACATGTGTGGTATGCCAACAACATTAATAGATAACCATAACTTTCAAAATATGTTCTCTGAATCTTGATAAGAATACAGACAGATGTGGTTAACTTTGGAATTCTGGATTGTGTGATATGCCAACAACATCAATAGATAACCATAATTGTCAAAATATGTTCTCAGAATTTTGATAAGAACACAAACAGATGTGATTAACTGTGGAATTTTAGACTGTGTGGTTGCCAACAACATCAATAGATAATCGTAACTTTCAAAATATATTCTTCGAATCTTGATAAGAACAAAAACAGATGTTGTTAACAGTGGAATTCTGGACTGCGTGGTTTGTAAACAACATCAACAGATAACTATAACTGCTAAAGTATGTTCTCTGAATCTTAATAAGAACACAGACAAATATGATTAACTGTGGAATTTTGGACTGTGTTGTATGCCAACAACTTCAATGGATACGTTATTTGTTGCTTTATTTTAGAGGGGAAAAAAAAAAGAATAGATTGGAATAAATTGATTTATTTTGGATAATGTTATTTGTTGTTTTATTTTGAAAGATACATGGGATAAAATCAATAAATTGCGTTATTTTGGATAACGTTATTTGTTGCTTTATGAATAAAAACGTCTACATTTCGAAAATTTTATTTCTTACACACCAGAAAGGCAAACAAAATAAAATGAATAAACGATAAAATATTACTCTTATTCCAAATCTAACAAGTAAAAGGTTAGTTATGTATTTAAGGAGAAATTATAGTGGTAGTTTGTGAATCTGAGACTAATTGTTAAGTTTCCTCTGATTTTCCTAAAAGGGCCAACAAAAACTCAGGGCAGGTGGTGGTACTGGACCATTGGTACCACTAAAGTCGATCTTCTCGACTCTAAATCCTCGGCAATTCACTCCATTGAAGAGAGGTTAATCGAGATCGAGAGACGTTGTTTGCTTATATGTACCATTTCACAGACATCCGGCGACGAACCGTTCATGTTCCAAATGCAGCTTTTCCGGTTGAGCTACTCTTCTTCTCCGGCGAAGAACAGCTCTGCCGTCGACGAAGACGCCAGACCACAGATTATCAGATGTCGTCGCCGCCTCGTCGTTGATTCATGAGCTGTTTCATGAGCTGTTCTGAAGCTCCGTTTGATTCGAGTGCATATAGCAAGCGTGGGACAAATTGTAATTGCACCTGTAATTATACAAAGGGTGGCAGTTTCTGCTTCCGTTCTTCTATAAGAGTATTTTTGTAAGGTGGAAGGCAAGATCCGTTTGATAACAGTAATAGATGGATGAGATTCGTAAGGAGATGAGATTATGATTGAGATTGGTAATGAGAAGGGATTGTTAATGAGAAATGATTGATAATGAGTATGTTTGTTCGAGATAAGATTAAATTGATAAAAGAAATTGGTAATGAGAAGAGGTTGAGATTGAACTACGAATACCAAGTCCCAAAGGGTATTGCTAATACTCCTGAGGGCCGGATTGTTCATCCCATGGAACTACCAATCCGGATCAATTTTGAAAACCAAATAAAATATTACTAATACCATCACTTTAGCAATCCAATCCCAAGTTTATCAAACGGATCAAATGGGGCCAAAATGTCCAAGAGCCTGTACGAAATTTTTTGATGTCCTTATTATGGTATAAACCCCTATACTATGGACTCCTAACCAAAGCTCCCTTGATAATAATGCTTTATGCCTTGTTTTCTTTATTTTCAAAAAGAATTTTTCAAAAAATTCCCTCTAGATTTCCCCTACTTTTAACATTTCTCTCTCTTTCTCTCTTTCTATCAAAACCCAAACTCTCTCCATTGGCTTTCCCTTATAAAGCCACAAAAAAACGAAAATAAGCCACTTGTTTCGTCTTTATTCAAAAAAAATAAAAAATTAGATTTCCTACTATTTTTTAAAAATTCCCCAAAAAATTCAAAACCGAAAAAAATTGAATAAGGACAACCTTAACACATCATTAGTTGGCTTTAAAAAAGCCAATTGACTTTGTTTTTTTTGTCTTTATTCAATTTTTTCTGTATTTGTTTGTTTCACGATAAATTTTTGTGAATTGTCATTCGTCTCAATGAGAGGAATAGAAAAATTTTAAATTATTATTAAACCTTAAATTTTTTTGAATAAGTATAAAAATAAGTTAAAAAATCTTGTCGAGACGAATTAATAATCTTTAAAATTTAACAGGAAAGAAACTAACTGATATGAAAAAATTGATTAAAGATAAAAATTAAGCGAACTAGTTTTTTTAAAGCCAAACTGGCCTTCTATTATTTTTTTTCCGACTAATTTTAAGATTTGCATGATGATTCAGGGTAGTAAATTAATCGCATGTAGTAGTATTAAATTAATGTACACACCATAGTGGAAAAACGTTTACATTTTTAAAGCGCATCATATTGCTAAAGTAGTATTAAAGTAGTGTATCATCTTATGTACAATGTGGGAGACAGTCCAATTAAGTAGTTCCCAAATCGATCATTTTTCCTTTGTGGATCTAAATTAATGATCATCATCATGTTCTTGTCTTGTTAGGCTCATTTATATAACTGGAGTTTGTACTGATGTCTATCCTCCCAACACCATGGAATGAGCCAAATTGCCAGAAAGAATATATAGACCCATGCTTTTGTGAAAAACTGAAGCGCGCAGCTGGTGCGAGAAATCAGCAAAAAAAAAAAAAAATGACAGAAAAGGCTTCATCCTAGCAGTTTTTGTTTATTTTTTATCAAACGGTTCAAATAAAAACTGCTTGGATGAAGCTCTTCCCAGTTATTTTTTTTGCTGATTCCTCGCGGATACTCTTAAAATCATGTTCTGAACACATAGAGCGGCTCGGATCATCGAAATTCGAACGGAAAATGGGAGAAATGGAGAGGTCCTTATTTTAGTTAAAATAAAGACTTTTTCATTTGAAAATGACTGTATATATATTATCTTTTTTGAATTTTTTTGAATTTAAATTTGTTGTTTTGTTTGGGTTATACCTTATCATTATCGCCCCTTTATTTAAATGCATTTTAATTTCCAAAGGTTTTTTTGTTTTTCTAAAGTTGCAACCCGGCCCCGCCATTTTTTTCTCCATTTGCATTTTAAATAACATTTTTCCACATTTTAATTAATGATCTCTTGTTAATTTGTTGTTTACTTGTTTTGTTGGTGTGTATATTCATTCACCTTATCTCCTACTCTATCGGCCGGGCTCATGGATAAGTTTTATTTTAAAGAATCAGATATATCATATTTAATTTCCACAACTAGCTAGCTAGCTAGCTAGGCTTCTCTTGTTTCTTTTAGAGATAGAAAAAATAATAATTGGAAGGCAGAAGAATACAAACTAGACACTACTTTCTTGCAACCCGGCCCTTTCGCCATTTTTTTCTTCTTTCGAATTTGTATGCTGCATTTTGTTGATAATAACGCATGTTCTGTGTTAACATTGTGCCGGTCGACTTTATAATTAGTGGATAAAAGGTTTTCACACTTTCCTCTTACAACATGCAGGGTGTGAGAGCCGTAACAAGATCGATAGTTGTCCGTTGACTCCAAATGCTACGCACTGCACATATATCATCATTATGTTAACAAGCATAAATTTAATCTACATATAATTCATAGCTTTAGGAACGAGTAATTATTCAATTATCTTTAGCTATAGGCATTGTCACGTGATGATGCACCAACACCTACTCCACCACGAATTTATGTACGAGATCTATACACTTAGTTCTAAATTCAACATAAACTTATGGTGGAGTAGGATGGTTCTGCCCCACGAGCAACTAATATTTTTCCCTTAAAAACGGTCTTTAGTATACGAGGAAGTGATTCAAAGAAAGCGTACTCAGGGCTATAGACTGACGCAAAATCTATATCGAAGTCTGAAACTTTTTTTTGTTAAGTACAAGAAATTTATTAATCTTTGTAAAGGAGATATAAAAATTAAAAGGATGAATACAAACCCGGAAAAAAACGCAACCGAAGACCTTAAATAGACAGGAAGGCAAGAAGCAAACCATGTCGGCTCAAGATAATTAAACACGTGTTCTACCATTTTGGCCACTTAAATAGTAGTAAAAAAGTACCAACTTCTACAGAAGATAAGCTGGAAAGATGATCAATTAAAAAAGAATAGAGCAAACTAAGGTGCGCCACTAATGCAGAAGTTACTTGGAACACTTGAGTACGTACGTGCAAGACCTAGCAGTACTGTACTGCTGATTCATATAATGCGTGTGCATGAGTGTGGGTAAGAGTGCGAGCATAAAAATGTCTTTACGCTATTGAAATTCGTGAAAATGAAGATTAAGAGCTTAAGCTGAGGGTCGATTCGTGGGTGTTTACGCTAGTGATTAATTTATGCAGCATAATTTTTTGATTTTGTCTTTATTCAACTCTTTTTTGCTTTTATTAGTTTTATATTATGGCAAATTTATATGTGATATAGGTTTGTCTCGATGAGAGAAATTGGATAAGTAAAAAATTATGACTTTGACACAAGTATTTTGGAAAATATCTAAAGAAAAGCTCAAAAAGTCGGTTTTTAGATTTTTTTTCTCGGATATTTCCCAAAATTGTGCAAAAGTCATAATTTTTAACTTTTATTGTTCCTCTCGTCGAGACGAACTCACATCACATAAAATTTAGAGTAAAACTAACAAATGTAATTTTTTTTGAATAAAGACAAAATGAAAAAATTGTAGTGCATAAGCTAATCACTAAAGTGAATGGGAAGCGGGAGTGAAGCGTCGTACAGAAGGTTTATATATGCAACCCAGGTTTAGTTTCATGTAGAGTTAGTTGGTACGTAGACGATATTCTTCCTCTCATTTTTTTTTTTCAAGAAAAGAGTTTTTTCATTACTCTAATTTCTGACACAACTTGTGAATGAATAGCAGTTGTCATTACGCTAGACAGAACCAGCTCAAAGGATTTGGATGCTCAAGACTAAATTATGAAGTGGTGTCCTTTTGTTTTTTTAGAATTAAACGACAATGATAGAAATATTTTTTTATATTAGTACTTTAGACTTTATAATGCATGTTAATTACTTTGTCACCAACGGCTAAAATGATTGGCTTGAATTCTACTTGACTTGGTTTAGAAACCTAATAGCATTTTATTTTTGGAAAAAAATTATTTCAAAAGATAAAGATAACCAGAAGATTTGAACTAGGACACTTCACATGGACTAAAATCAACTTACCACTGAGTTAGCAAAGACATTTGTGTTATAAAATGAACAAATAATATATATACTAATTTACAAATAATATTGAAATACCCCTAAAATTTGAAATTTTTTGAATGCCCGAGGCCAAGGCCTCTTGGACCTTAGGCCTAGGCCGGCCCTGACCCTAGGTCACGCAATGTGGGCATCTACATCATCACCATTTTAAAAGTTATTTGTGCAATTCTTTTCACCAAACAAATGACGTCAGGACCTGGACATAGTGGTTACCCTGTTCTCTTGAACTTAACTTAAATCTGTGAGTTTGTTCTTATTTGAATTTTTTTTGCATTTGTTAGTTTTGTTTCAAATTTTTGCGGGTTATTAATTCGTCTCAACGAGAGGAATCGGAAAAGTAAAATTTTGGCATTTTCACCAAAGTATTTTGAGAAAGAACCATTTTTTAGCCAAAAAAAAGACATTTTTGTGCTAAAAAATGGTTATTTCTCTAAATATTTGGGTAAAAGTTAAAAAAAAATTTACTTTGCCGATTTCTCTCGTCAAAACGATTCAATAGACCACAAAAAATTGACACAAAACTAACAAATGCGAAAAAAATTTCAAATAATGACAACTTTCAGATTTAAGTTAAGTTCAAGAGAACGGGGACTATAATCTCGATAGGTCTTAAGTTTGAAATCGCTCAAGTACTATCTATTCTTATGGGACATTCCACTCGGAGCTTTATCTTGACATTTTTTTTAAAAAAACGGAAAAATAGAAGTATTAAGAAACTTGATAGGGTACATCAAGTGGGGGGAAAGGAGATGAGAATCCTACTAATTGGGCCTCTACTTGTGGATAGTGGAAATGGTCCTAGCTAGCAGAAAGTTGTCGAAGTGCGCATAAACTGTTCCGAACACTCTGAGTTTAAAAAAAATAGACCGCAAATGAGGTAGCTTAAATATAAATCGTGTTAAGAAAAGTGAAATGATGAATTATTGATTGAGTCTAATACATAACCCTAACACGCTTTTATATAGGCTACAAAATTTGACCACCAAGAACCCTAAACAAATTAGAAAAATATATGTAACATGGAAACGTAGATTAAATAGGAAACACAAAGAATGACCTACACAAAACAGAAATGTAATAATACAACAAGAAATTAACTATGGTAACATAATATTTTCTAATATTTTGTTAACAACTCCTTCAAACTCAAGTCGATTTACAAACTTAAGTTGAAAAAGCCAAGAGAAACCAAGAGCAGCCAAGCGAAGAGAAATCAAGAGCAGCCAAGCCAAGTCAAGTCAAGAGAAACCAGGAAAAGCCATGGAGAAAAAAACTCAAGAGAAATCAGGCGTAGCCTAGCCAAACCAAGCACAGAGAAATCAGGAGGTGAAATCTGAATGAGCGAGCCAGTTACATGTTACTACGTACAAATGTTCGGCGGATGACGACGAAGTTTAGGCCATCCATCGAGAGCAAAAATTTCATAGGGCCTATATCATATAGCTCTTATACCGTGTTAAGAAAAGAAAAATGATGTATTATTGATTGTGTTAAAAACATAACCATAGTACTCTTTATATTGGCTATAAAATTTACCCATCAAGGAACCATAAAAAAATTAGAGAAATATATGTAACGTGAAAACTTAGACTAAATAGAAAACATGAATAATGGCCTTGACAAAATAGGAAACACAATAATAGAACCAAGAAACTATGATAACAAATTTGAAAACATTTGAATGAATTGAATTGCCAGATGAGTAAGGCATTCATAGTGGTATCATTCGTGGACAACATTTTGTCTAGAAGATGGCAGTGGAATCTTCACATGGTACTGTTGGAAACCCCACTAGAAGCAGTAACAGAGGAAGTGCGTGAGTAGTGTAAGAAGTGTTGCCTGGCAAAAGTGGCATGCAGTTGTTGGAAAATTCTACAAATAATTTATTAACTGGCCTGTGAAAAAGGTTGAAAATTTGTATTGGCACATGTGAAAATATGATCTACCAGTATATCTTTTCAACAAGAGTACGTGTACGTCAATATCCTATTTTCTAACTCATAATATATATATATATATATATATATCACTACAAGAAAATTGTTCTATAGCAACGGTCAAAAACGTTGCCAAAAAATGAAAAAACCGTTGGTAAAGACCCCTTTAGTCTATACCAACGGTTTTAGAACCGTTGGCCAAACCGTTGCAATATATCCGTTGCTGTAGGGTTATAGCAACGGTTTTATCGAGCGTTGGTACAGATTTTTTTTTAGATTTTTTTTTAGCAACGGTTCCATTAGCAACGGTTACAACCGTTGCTAAAGGCTATTTTCTTTTTTTTTTAAAACAAACCATGGTGTGATGTAAGCCACCACGTGGCACTGACACGTGTCACACGCGCTGACGTGGCGTCCACATGTCGCTGACGTGGCGCCCGCGTGGCGCCCGCGTGGCTTGGAAATAATCTTGCACTTGCTGGGAGTCGAACACGCGACCTCCCGTCTCGCGCGGGCGCCGGGTCTTTTAACCTACCCTATATGTATATGCATGTATCCTCTTCTTCCTCTCTGTCTCACAATGAGGTCAGATTGTTAAATGAAAAGAAAACAAGGAAATAATGAAGTAAAGGATGTAAACCCTTCTACCAATTTGCAATCCATATTCAAAGGTAAGGATGGTTTTATATGCAAGGAAACTTACCAGAAAAACCAATCATCATATTACGAAGACGGAAAAAGAAGTTACATTAAAAGATGGGGAGTGATTTTGCCACTCCCCTTGTTGTTAATGCCACTCCCCTTTGTGTCTTGATTAGATGATTTGTTTTGTGAGAGAAGGGGAGTGGCATTAACAAAAAGGGGAGTGGCAAAATCAATTCCCTAAAGAAAGAGGAAACTATGAAAAGTAGGGAAAAGGAAACAGAGAATTTAAAAAAATTCTGTTCCAATGATTTGTAGAAAATCAAATGGTTCTATTCCTTGGCAGTTTAGGACTCCTGCTTCCTTCACCTCTAAACCCAAACCTTTTCCTTATCTTAGTCCGTCCTCTCTCAACGTCCTCATCAACTTCCCTCCAACTTGCAATCCATATTCAAACGGTAATGGATCGGTTTTATATGCCAAGTGAAACTTACCAGAAAAACCAATCATCATATTACGAAGACGGAAAAAGAAGTTACATTAAACCGATGGGGAGTGATTTTGCCACTCCCCTTGTTGTTAAAAGCCACTCCCCTTTGTGTCTTGATTAGATGATTTGTTTTGTGAGCGAAGTGGCGAGTGGCATTACACTAGAAATGGGAGTGGCAAAATCAATTCCCTAAAGAAAGAGGAAACTATGAAAAGTAGGGAAAAGGAAACAGAGAATTTAAAAAAATTCTGTTCCAATGATTTGGTACGAGAGGGAGGGATTGTCCTCAATAACGGTTCTGGTCTTGGCAGTTTAGGCACGCTGCTTCAATTGGTACCTCTGAAGGGGGACCCAAATGTCTTTTCCTTATCTTAGTCTGTCCTCTCTCAACGTCCTCATCAACTTCCCTCCAACCCTCAACCGATGGTCGGACAAGCCAAGTGAAATCAGAAATACCGGCGTGGTACAAAACCGTAATCATTTTCGAAAAAAGCAGCTGAAAAATCTAAGGAGCGGTGGCGAGAGCAACACTAGAAATGGAGCATTAATAGCCTTCAACTAACCCAGTTAGGGAGAGGTGTTAACTTTTCCATCCAAGATTTGGACGAGAGGGAGGGATTGTCCTCAATAACGGTTTGGTAGTTGGAGAGGCAAGGGTGTTCAATTGGTAATTGAAGGGGGAAGTAAATGTCTTTTGGATAGTTTAAGGGGCAAGTACCCATTTTACCCTATATGGAAAGTCTATTAACACAATAATATGCACGACTTGTTGAAGTGGCACTGTCACCCCCTTAACTAAAAAACTGGCCAACATGATTCCCTCAACTATTAAAACTAAGCAACTTCACCCCCTCCGTCCAAATTTGTTGACATTTTGGATGGAAAAATTGTATAACTTGGATGTCAAATGAAATCTAAGCCCAAAATGCCCTTCACTTCTTCCTCCTAACCAGGAACACCCAAACCCAGAATTTGAATACCCCTTTTTCATATCAAACCCAGATTTTGAATACCCCTCATTTCACTTCTCTTCTCTCTCCATAACCGGGAACACCCAAACCCCTTTTTCGGATCAAACCCAGAATTTGAATAACACTCATTTCCTCCCTCATTCCGAACGCAAACCCAGAACTTGAATTCTTCTTTTTCTCCTCTCTCTATCCACATAACCAGGAACACCCCAAATACAACCCAACCAAACCCAGATCTTGAGCCCAGATTTTACTTCAATCCCAAAATGGATTCAACTTAGTTTAAAGAAAAATCCCCAATCTTTAAAGCCCTCCATATAAATCAGTGTTTGATCAGCGTTCGTCGGCATGGATTTCAATATTTTACTTAAATCCATACGCATGCCTCAAAACAGATGGATATATAATTGTACATAACTTACCATGTAACAATCAAAGCTTTAGGGTTTGACACGATTGCAAAGATGTACGATTTCAGGCAAACAGGTTTGATGGTTCAGTTAAGGGTTTCAAACAGGTCTGCAATTCGAGATTGACAGTTCAGTGTGTGGGTGTTTCGAGCGTTTCGATCTCAGGTGGGTTTAGGTGGGTTCATGGTTTACTTGACGATTGGAGAGAGAGAGAGAGAGAGAGAGAGAGAGAGAGAGATGAAATGATCTAATCTGCCCTAACTTTATATAAGGGTATATTTGTCATTTGATCCTTTTCCATCCACAAAATTAAGTGGAGAGAGGGGGTGAAGTTGCTAAGTTTTGATAGTTAAAGGGGTCATATTGGCCAGTTTTTTTAGTTAAGGGGGTGATGTTGCAAAAACAAGATAGTTGAACCTCTTCGACAGATCTTCTATCCTCATCTTGTCCGCGCAAAGCACACAGATGCCTCTCAAACTCCTTTACCATCTAGAAATTCTGCGAGACAAACTGCTCCATTTGCTTCGAAATGACATAAGGATGAAAAGGTGTTGTCACTGAGGTTAGAACACTATCCCGGCCAAGCAGAAGATTATCCAGTAAATCCTGGTAGAAAGTTTACATTAGTAAGAGCACTCTGATACCAAGGGGAAACACCACTCAAAAGAAAGAAAGAAAAAGAAAAAAAAAACCAATCGAGTGTTACTAACTTACTACAATGAATAATATGAGCACCTTAGATTTCTGAAAGTCCAGAATAAACTTCTCAAGGAAAACACAAGCCCTATTTGTGGCACCTTGGACACTTTGGCAAGTTTTAAAATGAGTACTTTCAACTGTTTTTACCAGCAGACATTCTTCAACCAACAAAGAACACAAAGTTCCATGCAGTTGCTGCATACAGAAGCGTTGTCACAATCCAAGGCTCTAGACATTTAAGTTTCATAGCCACAATTTTAATTAAAAGTGAAAGCTTACCTTTTGTGGCCACATGCAAATATATGTGGTATGCTGGTTCTGTGCAAAATAGCACTCGCTACTTGCAACAGTCTCACAGAAAAAGGAGCTGGAGAATAGATTTTCAAAAAGCGTTGAACATCTCCTTAAGCGTGTCAGCTGGTCAGCCAAACCGTATGCGGCAGCCCGTTGCTGCTGCTGTATTTCAATAAGATGGTCAAGGAAAGAACCTGATCTGTTAACCTACACAAACAATAGGAAATCATACGTGTCAGGTACAGTCTTAATAGATCTTACAGTCTGGAAAATTTCCAAATACAATGCGATCTAATTGATGAACTGAACGAAATCATGTTAGCATTTTCTTTAGAATGGGTTGCAAAACTTTTTTGTGTGAGCTCAGTTTGCAAGTGCGGAGTGAAGATGAAGGGTCGATCAGATAGAATACTCATCCTGCAACATTGAGTCTCTCAAACATAGGACTTCGAAAGCAACAAAATAAGACAAATCTATATCCTAACCATCATACTACCGGAAAAATATTAAGTTAAAAATCTTCAGAATTTCGTGTACATAAGATTTATTAACCACAGTTGACATTAATCTCCAATATTTACTGATGTTTTAACAACCATTTGGGCACTAAGCAAACTGGGGGAAAAGTTCTTAAGATCTTTATGGACATTCCACAGACAATCAAAACATTGGACTCATCCCCACCACCACCACACATGCACACACCAGAAATATAAAAATAGGCAAACAAATAAACAGCTAAAAACCAAAGGGAAGAAAGAAAATGTAGAACCAAAGGTTAGTTGGTATGCAGACAAGAAACATGCATGGCCGGCCTTAACATTTTGGGCCCAAAGCGAACTCCCAATATCAGAAAAAATGTATCTTCGAGCAAATTGCAAGGCCCTTATCTTGCAAGGCCCTTATTGCAAGAGTTGTACAAATAAGGTACTCCCTCCATCCCACAAAGTTGGTACCTTTTGGGGAATCAAATTTTCTAAGGGAACTCAATCCTTACTCCTCCAAATAAAAGGATTTCCAAAAGTGCTGCCTTTTTGAAAATGTATGATTACGTTTTAAACTCTAATTCATTTTCCCTCCACTTTTGTGTTTGACTTTGAATAAGGGAATGAAGGGCGAACTTTTTGGGACTGAGGGAGTATTTTGTTTCTCGACTAAATCCATGGAAAATAATAATAAAGTCGTATTAGCTTGCTCGAATGTCTTGATACCCACATATCAGTCATACGTTACTTTTCCAAGAAAAGTTTTCCTTAACTGCAAAAGTACTAATGTCGTAATTAATTTTAGGTATTTTTCCTTGTATTGTGCACAGGGGAAAAAAAGAAAATGAAGCGAACAGGAGAACATATCCAACCACTGCAAAGCCTGAGAGTCAAAAATAAGATGCGTGGATTTAATGCTTCAGGCGCCAACCACTACTCCACGTCTCTACTATATGGAAACATGGTAATTCCTGTTCAGCAAAACCAACTTGAGCTCTAACTTTTCCTGATGGACAATTTTGTCCTGTTGTTAAAACCAACATGACAGCATGGCTCAACTTGACCGACAACTAAAACCTCATGCCCTCCAAATAAAAATCTACCTGTTCAAGAGTGAAGTCTTTATGGAAATTGAGGCAAATGTGCCGCAAAACATGGACTGAAGCCATGCTCTTAAAGTGGTATCGGTTTGCTGTTTCCCATTCACTCTCCAAACTTTCATGGGGAAAACTTGGAAGCTGGCCCGTAGCAGAAAATGAATCCTTGGATGACAGTCCACCTTGTGTAAGCAGCAAATACTTTGTCTTATATGAAGGCTGCATAAGCCACTGATTTGGTTGGTTGGATTCCAATTGATCCTCTATAATGCCAGCCAACAACGAAAAGCCATTGTCAGACTTGCGATAAACAAGGATTTAAGAGGGATAGATAAAGTACTTCTCAAATCAGAAGGCTGAAAACAAAATTAGGGGTAAGATAATTTACCTCCAAAAATGTGGACCTGTGCTTTAGACAACCCATATCCATCGGTGGGATAAAGCCCTCCTCTTCCCCAAGCTCTTGTTTTCATCCTTCCAAAGCTCATTACAATCAATTGCAGTTCTACAAATATTTCCAATGGTAGACCACACTTGTTTGCACTCTTCCTGGTACACAATGCTTGTAGACTGGGAAGCTAAGAATTGGCTGATGGTACTACCATTAGTAGCAGGATTCGTGTGAACAGGCTCCACTCTCAACACAGAAGCATGGATTTGCGCTCCAAAGTCAGATTCATGAGCGCGATCCCGTCGACAGAGGAGTGCAATACCGACCGACCTCAGAGCGTCTAGTTCTCTGGCGACTCCTTTTTGGGGAAGACAACAACTACAGATCTTTCTTCTTCCTTTTAATATATGTTAGTAGTATAATACTCCCTCCGTCCCAAAATAAGTGTCTGGACCGCAAAATGAGAACTTAAAAATAATATTTATTTTTCAAGAAAAATTCAAATTTCTTTCAATAATTTACTAGATATCCATGAGTTCTTATATTAATTTATAAAAAAAAAAGTTGGAATTTTTTCTTGTAGAAAACATATTATTTTTAAGTCTTCGTTTTGCGGACGGGTCACTTATTTTGGGACGGATGAAGTATATATTAGTTGCGGGCCATACTAATCCACGACAAAAAAAAAAGGTGTACCCTTTTAATATTAGTATAATATGTTAGTGGAGTGCCATTACTAACCCACTCACTGACATTCATCAATTGTTTTTGTCTTTTTGTGGGCCCAAAAACTCACCTAAGGCTTAACAAACTCATTAAAGGGCACACCTTCAAAGGCATAGAGAGCTGAAACGTTTGTTATCCAAAAAAGTGAGATAAAAAATAAATATTTTGTATTATATAAATATATTAATTTATATATATGCTCCTAACCTTCGAGACTTCCACATATCCTAGCTCCCGCTCCTGCTTCCACTCCCACTTTGTGCACCTAAGGTACTTCCACGTTCCAACCACTGCATAATGCATTCTAATAACATAAGATACAGGAATAACTGCATAAAACGAAGAAACAGAAGTCCTAGGGAACTCCAACGTCAAAATGAAACACAGAGAATTGGGGAAAAATGCCTTCAACCCAGAGGAATATAAGAGTTCAAACTCAGGTGTCTTCTCAAGGAGCAACTTTTGCAAAACACAATCTACTTTCCTTTTCCAATCTGAAAACCATGTAGCCCTGCAGAGGAGAAAACAAGCAACAATTGAGGAACAGATTTTATAGTACTCCAAAATACATAGTAGATGGCCTTAAAGGGAGTAGTTCAAAAGGATGTATGTTTTTATCATGGAACAAAATGCCCTCGATAGAGCTCAATGGAAAAAAGGGACTCATGCAGCAAACCCCAATTGACATTCATTTAAGACTACATAATATAAAACAGACAAAGATACCTGCCCTTCTCTGAACAGAGTCTCATCACATGCAAACATTCAGCATCTCCTTGTTCTTGTCAGAAGCTCTGTTCTAAATGGCGGTCGCCCAGGCCGCCTAGGCGCTTGGAGGTGCCCTGCCGCCACGCCAATAGCCCTTGGCGTTTGATTTGGTGCCCAGGGAGGTTTGGCGGTGTTTGGAGGCCGCCTAGGCAGGCTTGGCAGGCCTTGGCAGCAGCAGCGGCATCTTTGGAAGCCTTTGGCGGCCTAAAAAATATATATATATTAAAAATAATACGAGGGAGGTGAGCGAAGCCCTACCACTTATTGTCTTATTCAACTTATTTGCTAATTGCTATCCCGAAAGGCTGGCCGACAGGAGGCGCCCCAGGGCCAATCTAGTAGTTTGGTACCTTTGCAATACGGTTGGGCAAGAAACCTGTTCGTGAGCTCGGGAAGTTTGATGAATTACTGGCAAGGTTTCCTTTGTAAGCACATCACACTTTCGGGCGAGAACCTTATCGCTTGGCGGAACAGAGCGGCATGGGGCAGATAGAAAGGCAACCTGGATTTGACCATAGCGTTGAGCTGGGCAAGCAACCCACAGTAGAGTATATCGCTATGCATAATTCATTAATTATACTTAATTTCATTTGGGTTTGTACTTTGAAGTTTGAACTTGCATTATGGATACATGGAATATAGTTTGATTGGATAATGGTTTGTTAAAAAAAAAAAAAATTCCGCCGAATTGCTTGGCGCCGCCTAGGCGGCTTGGCGCTTGGAGGTGGGTCTCCGCCCTACTACCGCCAAGCGCCATTTAGAACATTGGTCAGAAGACTCAATGAGGGGTTGAGGACCTTGCAGTGCAGATGACAGTTTTAAGCCTCTTTCTAGTGTTTCTTGGTTGATAATAAATAGTACTGGATGTTGCATTACTTCCTGTACATATAATTAAATCAATAGACAAAGTTAAATCACCAGTCTTCAGATTTTGCTGCTAGGCTAGTCACACACTGAAACTTCTTGTTGACAAGAAAAACGCATCAGTAAATTTATTGTAAGAAAGATGTTGCAGACATAGAAAATACGACCAAATACACATAATTACAGAATGAGGAGAATGAGACAATACATCAACTATGATACTTACAGTATATTTCTGTACAACTATGATACTTACAGTATATTTTTGTATGAGATCTTTACGTTTCTACCTCCTGCCTTTTGATTTCTCTATAGAAATGTAGCTATGGTGAATCTCCCAGTAACACAGCTTTGAATGATGTTTCAACTTCACCTAGTTATAGTTTCTCTTATCTTTGATGTACTCCAATACCCTGGACAAGATATCAGCACCAAAAGACTTCAGAACATTTTCAGTCAGAAAAGAAATTCTTATAAATTTCAAATATTGACAGAGGACTCACATTGGCAAATATTGCACATAGAAGCCAAATAAATTATATATAAAATCTTCATATTTTCCATATGGTAAGGACTGCAAAAGTAAAAAATAGTCAGTGGCTGAAAGAAGTATAATGAAGGGCCTTCCTATAATTTCGACACAGGTACGTCTTACAAGACACTACCAACTAAAACATCAAAGCTTAGTTGCAGGGAGCTCCTAAAGTGGCGCCGCTCCCACCTTGAGAGTCCGCTTTTGCGCTCCCAACTAAGGAGCTTGACGGGAGCCCGCTCCCATCGAGATGGGAGCTCGCTCCTTACGAAAATGGGAGCTTTGTATGATATTTGTATAGAAAAATAGGGATTTATCACTTGGCTTTATTAATTGGTCTTTGATGAACTCATATATGTAGCCTAAGTCATGATATCTTGAAAAGAAAATCATATATTGTACCACTAGCCCATTTCTTACACTTATGGAGGACTTGGCCCATATTTTTACATCCTAAATTATTGTACTTTTCAAAGTGAATACTCCATGCTACAAATTTTCATAATATATGAACACACTCCTCTCATGCTCCCAACCTTGGGAGCTTCTATAGTCCCCCGCTCCAGCTCCCGCCCCCGCTTCCGCTCCCACACCCGTTCCCTCTTCGTGCAACTAAGCATCAAAGCACTTTGCAATTAAAGAACATGAAGGACATCTGTAAGTTGTCATTACAAGATTTACAATTTTCATTCAGAAAGGTGCACCTTAAGTAAGACCCTCAACATATTCCAGTGCTGATTTGGCCATGGAAAGCAAAAAGAAGTTGAAGCCCTGTTCTGAATTCACCAACACTGAATGTTTGAATGAACTCCTCCAAACTGTAGGTTAAATTATGACTTAGTGTTTGAAAGATAATAAATTCTATTAAACTCAAACTGAAGCTACATCCCTACTGGCACGTGCCTTTGGATAGTAGATCTATCATATGCAGTAACATCAGCAGGATGTCTATTTTGAAGAACTGAATATAAAGGGAACCACAGCTGCAAGAAGACAGAAATATGTAATTAGTTCTGAGAATGCGAAAAATATATTACCTGTACGAATAGGAGAAACAAGAATATAGCAGAATGATTATTTGCCCGAAAGCTTGCCGCTTCAAGTTACAAAAGGCGCATTCCGGAGCTGATATCCCACTTTATGTCGAACCAGATCATTCCACCAAAACATATATAACCACTATGCCTTGATCATTGAAGAAGGTCAACAGGTTCCTCAGCACCATATTGTGTAGCTTAAAGGTCATATCACAAGATGGGCTTTCATATTATGGACTTGCTGCAGAGCCAGATTAGCAAGTAAAGATAGAATTCGATTGCGGAATATAAATGTTGATCCCCAATGTGTTCGCTGCAGTAGAATGGAAGAATCAATTGACCATCTCTTCTTTGATTCTATATACTCAAACAGCGTATGGGTAAATCTGTCGAGAAAACTGGGGTTAGGATAAAAGTTAGCTTGGTTCTTGGAGCATGTGAAAGGAAAGAACTTGGTCTGTGTTATGCTCAAGATGGCCCTAGCTGGTACCATTAATCGATATGGCTAGAGTGGAATGCCAGAGTTTTTCAAGGGAAAGCTAAGAATGGTGAGGCAATTTTATGCTCCATAGTAAGTGATATCAAAGGGAGAGCAAGTTACCGGAGGAGTTTCAAGAAGTGCCACCTTAGTGCTCAAATTTGCCAGGCTTGGAATCTACCTGTCAGTATTCATCTATGATGCACGGACACCTCTAAAAGTCGACGAATCGCGGCGTCGGGACACCGGGACACGGGGATACCTCAAGATACCTCGGGGATACGTACGGGACACGCCACGTGGCGTGTCCCATATTTTAATATTAAATTTTGAGGGCGATACCTCTGGGGACACGGCAGGAAACCGCTGGGGACACGGCGGGGTTCAAATTGTAATTTTTTAAAAAAATTTGAGGGCCAAATTGTAATTTTCAAAAATATTTAGGGGTCAAACTGTTATTACTTAAAATATTGGGTTAAAACGTAATTAACCCAATATATATACTTTACCCACGGCTTAAAGCCCTAAAAATTAGGCACGATCAGATTCAGAACCCAGCAGCCCTTCCTCTCTTCTCTGACAGACGACGAAGAACAAGAACAACGAAGAAGCAGCTGTCTCCTCTCACTCTGCCTCGTATTCTTTGTCTCATCTCGGTATGTATCTCTCTCTCTCTCTCTCTCTCTCGTATCCTCTCTCTCTCACTCAGTCTCGTATTCTCTCTCTGTCTCTATTCTCTCTCTCAGTCTCGTTTTCTCTCTCTCATCTCGGTCTGTCTCTCTCTCTCACACACACACACTGACACAAGTCTCTCCCTCTCTGAAAAACTTTTTGTATGTGTGTGTTTGCTGTGTACAGTGTAGTATACTAGTCAGTGTACTAGTATTATTAGTAGTATATCAGTATACTATTAGTAGTATATCAGTATACTATGTATACTGTTGTTTAATCCCAGATTTTTCAAATATATCCTTCATAATAGGCATGTCTTCCTCAACGGGTGCTAGTAGCACACCCACTGCCGGGGATGATGCAGGGGGAGGAGTACTTTGGAAATTTGCAACTAAATTGGAAAAATTACCTGGAAAAGGAGGAAATTTTAAATGGAAGTGCAACTATTGCGGTGTAACAAAAAATGGGTCATACATAAGGGTGAAAGCTCACTTGCTGAAAATTGCACATCAGGGGACAGTTCCGTGTCTTTCGGTAACAAATAAAGATACTTTGTTATTTAAGAAATTATTGGAAGAGGAGGAACAGAAATCTCAAGAATCCCTACCAAAGGAAGTTCCATTGCCTCCATCTCTTTCGGGCATGAGTCACACACAAGACGGCTTGGGATCAAAAAGGAGGAGGGGGGTTGTTACTCAAGTTAATAATCCTGTCGTTACATGCTTTAATATTGGGGCCCGAGATCAATTACATAGTGAGATTGCACGAATGTTTTTCTCCACGGGATTGCCTTTCAATTTGGCAAGAAATCCCCACTATGTTAGCTCATATACGTATGCCGCGAATAATAGCATACCGGGATATCTACCTCCGGGGTACAACTTGTTGAGAACTACATTGCTTCACAGAGAAAGGGCGAATGTTGAACGGTTGTTAGAGCCTATTAAAGGAACATGGAAGGAGAAGGGAGTGACAATTGCAAGTGATGGTTGGAGTGATCCTCAACGAAGATCTTTAATCAACTTTATGGCAGTCACCGGAGGTTTACCAATGTTTCTTAAGGCTGTTAATTGTGAGGGGGAAACAAAAGATAAACATTTTATTGCTTCATTGATGAAGGAGGTTGTTATTGAGATAGGGGCTAAGAATGTGGTTCAACTTCTCACGGATAATGCTGCAAATTGTAAGGCGGCGGGACAAATTATTGAAACACAACACCCTCACATCTTTTGGACTCCTTGCGTGGTGCACACTCTCAATCTTGCTTTGAAGAACATTTGTGCTGCAAAAAATGTTGACAATAACTCACTTGTGTATGATGAGTGTAGTTGGATTAATATTACCATTGGTGATGCATCGATCATTAAGAATTTCATAATGAATCACTCGATGAGATTGGCTATTTTCAATGAGTTTGTTCCTTTGAAGTTGCTTTCGATTGCCGAGACTCGCTTTGCTTCATCCATTGTGATGCTTAGGAGGTTTAAGCTCATCAAGCAAGGTCTTCAATCGATGGTAATTAGCACTCAATGGAATTCTCATAGGCAAGATGAAGGGGCTGCATTTGTGAGGGAGACTTTGTTGAATGAGAGGTGGTGGGATAAGGTGGACTACATTCTATCCTTCACGGCACCTATTTATGACATGCTTAGAGCATGTGACACGGATAAGCCTACTCTTCACTTGATTTATGACATGTGGGATACTATGATTGAGAAAGTGAAGCTTGCCATCTACACACACGAAAATATCCAATTGGAATATGAGAGTGAGTTTTATAACGTCATTCATAAAATACTTGTGGATAGGTGGAACAAGAACAATACACCGCTTCATTGCTTGGCTCATGCTCTAAATCCAAGGTAATTCATTTACCAATTTCACTAACTTTGTCTCTATACCATTATTCACCTCTTAATTATTTATTTACGTTATAATTTAGGTATTATAGTGAGAAATGGCTTCAAGAAGATCCAAAGCGAGTTCCTCCACACAAGGATGAAGAGGTCACAAATGAGAGAAAGAAATGCTTGAAAAGGTACTTTGATGATTCCATAATGCGTACCAAAGCCAATATGGAGTATGCCAAGTTCTCAACCAAGGATGGGCCATTTGCTGTCATTGATTCTATTGAAGATATGTTTGCTATGGATCCTCATAGTTGGTGGGTTATTCATGGTGCATCCGCCCCGACTCTTCAAACTATAGCCTTGAAGGTTCTCATTCAACCTTCTTCTTCTTCATGTTGTGAGAGAAATTGGAGTACGTACTCCTTCATTCATTCATTGAAAAGGAATAGGATGACCCCCCAACGGGCAGAGGACTTGGTGTTTGTTCATAGCAATCTTCGGCTTTTATCAAGGAGAAGCCCACAATATTGTCAAGGGCGGACTAAGATGTGGGATATTGCGGGAGACCAATTTGGCTCACTTGATGAGGTTGGGATGCTTGAGGTTGCAAACCTCTCACTTGATGAACCCGAAATGGAGGCTATAGTCTTTACGGATGATGGAGATGATCTTGAAGGAAATGAAGAAATGATGGAAGCTGGGTCTAATTGAAATTTGGAGACTAGTTGCTTAGTTTATTTCTTTGGCTTAGTATTATGGAAGTTGGAACTATGGATGTTTATCATGTTAATTTTGTTTTCAATTGGGTGTTTCGTATTTGGATTGAATTGAACTTATGGATCATGGATGCCTTGCTTTGTTTGAATGGTATTAGTCTATTACAACTATGGATATTATGTTTTGTCTACTCTACATTTTGCCATTTAAACTTGGAAAAAATTGAAATATATATATAAATAAATAAATAAATGCACATGTGGCGTGTCCCCTGCGGTGTCCGTATCCCCATTTTTTTAGAATTGCCATGTCCCCGTGTCCGTGTCGTGTCCGTATCCGTGTCCGTGCATCATAGGTATTCATTGTAGCTAGTTTTGTAAATGGTTCGTTTGATGTAAAGTTTTGTTTCATTTTGTGTTGTGGTTGTCTGGATTTTCTTGGTTGGCAAAGGGAAGTATCTTTTTTGTAAGTTCTGTTTTTTTGGTATAAATATACATTTACCGGAAAAAAAAGAAAAACAAAACACTATGCCTTGATTTCTCCACGAACTACACACAAAAACCAAACAAACATGTATTCCCAGCATTAATCTCAAATTGAGATTGAACTTCATCCAGCAAGGCAGGCCAAGACTCAAACACCAACTTTTGCCATGAGGATACCAAGTGGAAAATTGGTTCCAGTTCACATATCACTCGAAAGCAGAGAGAGAGAGAGAGAGAGAGAGAGAGAATAAGAAAATCAGTAAGATAGCACAATCAGATCATGAGGACCACAGTTCAATTTTGCAACAGAGGAAATTTTGAAATAGTTTCCTGTGGCACCCAAATCCTATTAAGCAGGAATTGCAACTAGAAAGAGCCTATAAAGAAGAAAGCACATTACAAGGTGCAGCGACAAAATACCAGTTTATGCAAACCAGTTTCATCAGAGAGCATCTTATCTGAATTAACCATTGAAGGCATTTTTCCTACTTG
The DNA here is from genome assembly GCA_014282245.1 of Rhododendron simsii. Lineage (NCBI taxonomy): Eukaryota > Viridiplantae > Streptophyta > Magnoliopsida > Ericales > Ericaceae > Rhododendron > Rhododendron simsii. The sequence continues at coordinate 19,696,235 of CM024956.1, read as the reverse complement.
TATCCTTGATATTATTTGTTGCACTACTAATTATTTAATACCCACTAAGAAAAAAGGATATCAATTAGAAAACCAGACATCATAAATTCAAATATAGTACCTTAGCTAATGGGGTGCTTAAAGGAATAGCCACGATCATTTCAATCACATCCAAGATTTTCTGAAGAGCGGGATGATCATCCCATTCATTTAAAAGAAATGCAATTCACTCTTGAAGAATTGTAACCCGCTCCACCATTTTAGCCATCATAGGAGCATTTGGATCCTTCACACAAAAGTTAACAAAAAGAAGGTAAAGAACCAAAAGCAAAAACATAAATGGAAAATGGGGACAACGAAACTTGAAAATCTTGTAAAAGTTGTATGCATGAGCTGATTGATGGGAGATTGAATTTCTGTTCGCACTCCAAATAAAGGCGGAATAAATGTTCAGGCACAAGCTTAGCATCCAAATTAGATGATAATGATCCGTCTAAACCTGGAACAAGAAGGGATAGCACAAGGGATGTGATATCGAACGAACAAATTAACACACTTATTACAAGGTCAAAAAATTGTTTAGCTAGCCTCACATTTAATCATTCTAACTCCCAGCATGTATGACTCAGTGAAGGATGACAACCATTCTTCAGAGACATTGAAAATTAGAATAAAAGCAGCGAAATAACAAGACCAGGAATTAAATCTTTGCCTCAAAATTCAATCTTTTTTGTATATTGAAATGATTTTAGAGAACATACAATTTGAACAAGATCCATGGACCCAAATAATTGGTTGTGAACGTGCACCATATTGTTCATGGAGTCCTGCATTGAGTTCCATTCCTTCAGAGCATCGTCTTCCTCTTCAGATTTCTTCATGGGTGAAAGCAGCTTGTTAGAACAATGACTACATCAACACACACGGTGTGGGACAGGTTGTGGGAGAGAGAGGACATGCTGAACAGAATCATTACCTTACCAGCGACGACTTCTTTCGAAAGCCCGTCCTGCCATTCTGATTGAGTCTCATTTGGTAAGGAACCAGCTGGACTTGATGTATCACTTTCAATGATACTGTCAATCTTAAATGTACGAGGCTTGAACCTGAATTGCTAAGCTTCATGCTCTTGTTTGATCCTCACTTTGACTTTCATATTCATCCAAAGACTAGCAAACATATCAAATATCTTGTCCAAGAGCTGATTGACAGACAAAACATTACCCTAAAGCCTTGAATTACTCCTCGTATCAACCCATTAAACTCACCCAAGTAACACTCTGAGTTATAGATGGATACCTGAGAATTCGTTGTTGAAAGAAGCAATTTGGACAGTAAAAATAGGACACAATTAATCTCCATGGACAAATCCCAAGCTCATTGGTTTCCATCTTGTGAGAGTAGTCAGAGGGGAACAATTAAGTTACTGGGCAAAGTGCGGATCTTGAGATGCATTTTGGGGGTACCACAAGAAAAGATGAAATTAAGACCCAAATAAGAGAAACAAATTACGATCTTTGGCAATGAAGACCAAGGACTACAAAAGTGATGAAAAGTGGTGACACCTAGACAGAACATCTAGACACAAAGGAGGACCCAATGTAACATGCATTGAGATAAAAAGTGCATCCATTATGATAACCGTGTAACCCAAAGTAGGCTTTTTTAAGAGGCAGAATGACAAAACATGATGTGCATAACTACAATGCACACCACCATCATCAACGATATCAACTCCAATTAGTCCCAGATTACTTTAACTTGGAAACGGAGAGTCGAACAATATGTAGCATCAACATTAACGGTAACTTCACTACAATATCAATATAGTAACACAATCATAGCATTAGATTAATTCTACCACTCATATGTGAAAATAAATGTTGGATGGGCAATAAAGACATTTCAGTTACTCAAAGGTTCTACCTTAGGCATTCTTCTCCACTAAATCGACGATGGTCCTCAAGAAAAAGATCAAGAGCAAGTTTTGAGTTGAAAATTTGCACAAAGGAGCACTTTTTGGGCAAATCTAACATGCATGAATTCAAAACATACACACGAGGGCTTCTTTCTAATCAAAGGGCATGAAAAAAAATATTGAGGGAACAGAAGGGGGAAAAAACAAAACAATAAACCTTCTGGAAAAAAAATTTTATTTAACCCTTTTGCATATCCTTGTTTTAAAAAGTTGTATTGACATCCATCCGAAACTACTAAAATTTATAACCAGCAACAATCGGGATAATGGCCCGAATGGAGGTCATCTTAGCTGCACGTTATCAAGTATTATTTACCTAGTCTTTCTTTTTTAGTACAAAGGTGAATAACGAAAAATAATAAAACCGTACGTGCAAAGAGAGTTTGAGTAGACCAAACAGTCTAACAATTCCAAACACATTTAATTTAATCAGTATCCAGATATATGTGGCAAAAGCAATGAAATTGTTAAAAAAACATTGAATCCACTCATGAGTATACAGGCTCACCCATCTTACCAATTCTCTTCTCTGAATTAAGCTATCTATGATTCCCGTTTACTCCTTTCTTATCTGCAAAATCATCACCAGCATAATGGATATTGTGTGTATCAGTGTATGTATACATACATCCTTCATGTATGAGTATAAAGCACAGGGGATTTTAAAAAAGGGACGTCTCGAATCTTCCAAACAATGATAGAAGGTGGAAATCAAACTATACATCCGAAATCAAATAACAAAACTTATGTCAAATTGTAGACCCATAAGTGCGGATCTGAAACGAAATCAACTTTGTGCACTTGGACATTTCATGTATAAGCTCTGCAGAATGCATGCTTTAATTAACATTCAATTGACAGGAATAAACCTACATATTGTATTTCTTATTGAAAGTTTTTATGGTTTTGCAAACATTTTTTCCTTTTCCTATGGGCTAGTCTAAGACTTCAATTGCATAATTCATTCCTGCAGCCATATCTCAAAATCGTCCATTTGAAGATTTATGTGGGGTGTAAGCTACTACAAACCTAACCAGAAACAAAGAACTTATTCATTCTAAATCCCAACCAAAGTATGTTATATTTTAGGATTTCAATACCATAATCACTGAAAATTCAGAATACTAACAACAAACAGTTTCCACGAGAACATCCAGGCAAAACCACATGCAAAAGTAAGACTCACCTATGTTTTTTTAGGCGTTCAGAACACCCAAAAGCTTTGAAATGAAAATACAAAACAGAAAGAGTAATGAACTCTATAACTATGAGAAGAATTCCCTTATTGTCAGAGATTCAACAAGCAAACACGACTCAATGGCCCTACAAGAACGTAATAAGAAATAGAAAAACAATCAGGAATTACAAAAATAGTACTCGGAAGACTATAAAATATCCCAAGGTAAAAAACTATACAATCCTTATTATGGTCTACCATTTACAGTAAAATCTTAAGACGAATATAATGACAAGCAAATTCAATCTACATAACTTGAGACCCACAGTATGTTAATCGAGATCATAGCGAGAACTTTTAAAAAATTTCGCAATCCACGATTACACCCACAAAATATAAAAAGTCCGCTTGGATGGAGTAATTTCAAGAGAAAAGAAAAGAGAAGGTTTTGAGGAAAATTGAGAGACAAGCCCAAAAATAAAATGTTTCAATTGGCTCCTTCCCTTTCTTGTGCAACCTGACCCAAAATGGGCAAACTTGATGAGAAACAACTTCTTTTTCTTATCTCATCCTTTCTCACCATCCAAATGGGTCGTGGGCACCTAAAATCATTTCCAAACCCCTAAAAAAATCGTACAAACAAAAAACTTGTAAAACTCAATTGAACAGCACAAAACCAACACACAGACGAATAAAATCCACGCATAACAATAACCCAAATGAACAAAATTCACACACAAAGAACCCACAGGACCAAGAAATCTAGATAATGTGGCAAAACCGCGTGAAACAAAAATGGCATACAACAAACCTTATTGAAGAACCAAAAGCATCAAAACCCACACCCAAAAGTTCAAAAAAATGCCAATTACATGACGAAGAAAGAACACTCACCGCCGATTGCAGCAAAAAGCGCCGGAACAATCTGATGCTAGTTACAATCCGATCGTGAAGAACTGATTTTTTTTTTTTAAGCGAACAAGCGTACTCGATACTCACACCTGCATTGGGAAAACCGCACAATAGTAGCGTGGCGTCATCACAACCACAGAGATCAGCACACCTCAATACCGCAACGTCATCACTACTGCAGACTAAAGACCTAAATACCCATTAACCAAAAGACAAGCCCGCCGATTGGAGGGGCATAATTGGAAAAAATAGACCAAAAAGCCGCACCGAAATAATTTAGCGCAGTCTTCTTTTACTTAACAGGTAAGATATGGGTGTTTCGTGCATACCCTGGTCCGAGTGTCTAGCGTCCGACATGCTACTTTATAAGTTTTTTTGGAGTCCACATAGGCATTGGCAAGATCAACTCAACCATATGGATAGTGGCAGCCAAGGACAGAACATATACTGAGAGTCAGTTCATGACATGCAAATACTCAGAAATATTCAGTTTCCTAGAGAAAATTCTACCTCACAATATTTTCAAAACATTACCTCACATTCAATACACGTTCCTCAACATGCCAAGAGAAAGGCACATTGCAAGGATACCTAAGCAAAATTTGTGGCTACATATACCACTTACAAAAACTCGAGCGAGTCAGTGATATATAAGTATATTTATCTCTCCATCAAGCTCCATTATCCATAAACAAAAACCAGTTCCAAGTAACTACAATCTCAAAAGCGATATGTTGCAGATGAAATTTTTCATGTCTATGTGGTTCTTGGCTAATTTAGAGTTAAAGTTTGTATTGAACTTTTTTGTTGAAGTTGTTTTCACCACATATATTTTGTATGAAGAGAAGTAAATGTGTCATGAAGTCATTAATTTTGATTCGATTTCCAAGTAATATGGCTTGCAGAAAAACAGAGACAAAGTTAAAATTGAAGAAACATGTGCTCGAATATTTTTGTCCATCTTGCATGGCCTGCATATAACAAGCACGATTGTTACCGCAAAAATAATAAGTTTAAGCATTAAAACTATGGTGACATGTGATGGAAAGTATTAACATGAACATTCAGATGTTATGCGATAAGATAGATGAATAGTTGCTTACGTCCAAGAAGAATCTAAAGCAGGACCACAAAAACATTCTTCAGCCTTGGGAAGATCAGTCACCAGGCCGCCATCCTTTACATCCAAATTTCTCGACTCCACATTACCACCTAAGAGAAAATATTCTCTTATTCGAATCAAAGATATTCAAATGAAAATTCTTCGAGCCACAGCTATAGCCCTGCTTAAACTTGGTATGTCGCATAAGAATCTCATCAAGTTGCAGCGTACAAAATCTAATCAGGGTTACATCTGCGACTCCCAAGAGTTTCGGATTGAATATCACTAATTTGAGCCAATCAAAAGAAGATGAAATTTGATATTCAAGTGAAAACTTTTCAAGCCACAGGTAGATCTCTGGTTAACTTTTGCCTGCCAGGTAAGAATGTCATCAGTATAAGGCGTGCAAAATTAAAACCAAATGGCAACTTTTATCGGTGACTCCTAATAGTTTTCTGATTAATAAGAATTTCAGCCAATAAAAAAAACTACAAAACAAAAAAGTGTCACCAACATGTGATAATCACGATAGTTTTTTCTGGATATTATGGCATATACATTGGCTCACCCCCACAGGCGAACAATATAATTTTCAATAAGATGAAGATGTTCGTAACTTTTTTGCAAGCATGCAAGACATTTGTTTATCCTTCGCTAACAGCCAATTGATACCGCAAGAGACATAGAAATGAGGAAAATAGATCAAGTAATCTTACAGGAGGTTCGAGTGCCACAACTGCTTAATGGTGGAAAATGCATCACTGGTGAGGATGAAAATGACTCTTTATTCACTTTCTTGACTTCCTTTATACTCTCAATTTTGGTCTCTACAGCAGACTTTGGTCTCTACAGCAGACTTTAGGGTATCAATAGGCTTTCCATCGTTAATATATCCCTTCCAGGGAGCTAAACCAGCTTTCTTTTCTAAAAAAGATATCACAAGACCAGATGCACCTGTATAAGATAAACTCAGTTATAGTACATATTGTGTGTATTAGATTGATGGCCACAAAATCTTTTTAAAGTTCAAGTTGTTAGAGAAAGAGACAAGTATATTTATGTTCTGAACACCCATCCCACTGTGTGGCCAGTCTTTCCTCCATGGTCAAACACGTACAAGTATTTGAACTAATAGTTAGGTGGTGAGTTTCACTATGAATAAGAAAAGAATAAATTCTAAAAAGAAGTACGAATACTAACCAATTGATGTTCACAAGAGACCATTCATGATTGTGATAACACACCATAATCTGCAAGACATATTTGTAACATAAATAAATGCCAAAATTGATGGAGAAAGAAAGAAATTGGCAAGTCATAATACTTTATATTTCACCGTACAATTCCAATTACAATGGTTGAATTCTCTCTACAGCGTCATTGGTACTGCAGTAGCCTAATTTACATATTTCAGGCCAAAAGCATACTAATCATTAAGTATTTGTTACACATAGTTAGACTATGACCAAGCTCAAAAGCCTAAACAAAGTAACAAACAGATCCCTATTCCAACTAAGTTTAGAAAAAGCAGAGGTTGAAAGCTCTAGCAAAATAAGAGATCAGGTTCTGAGTTATGTCTTCAAAGTGCAGTTCTTGCTACTTCAATAATACCAAGGGTAAGTCTGCTCACTTCAAAACACTACATTCTAGTGTAATCAATTCATCTTCAGAATGAGATTTTAATTTCTATCCATGATCAAACAATTTTAATTCACTTACCCAAAAAAAATTAATGCACAAATGCATATTTACTTACAACACATGTATATCTCTCCAAACTTGTTCTGCACCTAAGCTCAAAAACCCCAACCCAGTTTTCACAAATTCATTTTACATGATGGAGGTTTAGATTATCCGTGCTTCAAAACATATACACTTGAACTCCAAGTGGAGTTACTTGCTGATTGTTCAAAAACAAACCTTGAGAAAAATATTGAAGAACCATACCAGCCCTTGTGCATTTTCATCTTCCTTACAATTTCCCTAACTTCATATTTTTCCTTGTCTTCTTCCTTTTGAAAGATTAGTAAAATACTCCTATATTATAAAGGTTTTTAAGAATGAGGAAAAAGATTTGAGTGTACCCCGCGAATTTGGATGACATGAAGCAACCACCAATCTCCATAATCGTACAACACTGATGCTTGTTCAATGAAGAAACCAAACATGTGTATACAAAGGCATCTGAGATGTAAAAACTTCTAGAAAATGGGTAGATCTAAAAAAACCGCATAAAGGGAGCTCATCCAAATCAATTGCATCATGATAGCAACCATCATGAACGCTCCCATCGTTTCCAAATTGCCGAAACATAAAAGAAGCACCTGAAGAATAATGAAATCAAAAGACTTGATTACAATAAGAACGCTCTAATAGTTGGGGCCGAATCATAAGAGTTTTTGACAACTTTCAAGACAACTACCATATCTCCATATACAATGAGTTTTGGCTACTTGTTCGTCCCTCAAACTGATTTCCATGACAAAAGACTATTGGACAAGCGGAACTATTTTGTATATGGAGGAAATCTTTTAGACGAGGATTCCCCTAAGTTCTCCAAAATTAGACGTTGAGTTCCCATGCACTTTTTTTTTTTTTTTGTATAATTGTTTTTAATTCTCAAATGTCTTCTTTTTGTCCCCTTTAAGTTGGACTACTTGTTCTTATTGCACATTCGTTATTTTTACGGAGCACGGAGAAAATAACAAGTTTGGGGGGGGGGGGGGGGGGGGGGGGGTGTTGCGGCGGTGTTCTCCCCAAAGATGTAAATTTCAAAAAAAAAATTTACTACACATATGATGGCCACAAAACCACAACAAATAAATAAAAGCTCATTAAAATACATCGAAAATAACTCACAGAAGAGGTCAAAATCTGCACTTCTTGTGGATGAAGCTTAGAGTTGAGACAAATCATTTGTTGAAACCAAAAATCATGGGCAAACCGCTAGCAGAAACCACAAAGGAGAAGAGAAACCGAATGTGCAGATTATAGAGGAGAACCAATGGCAGTAGGAGAGCGCGCGCTCTCTCTCTCCAACGCTGAAACTGTTTTGTGATATAGAACTTTATAGACAAACACGACACTGAGCAATAACAAAAAGAAACAGAATTAGTTGTTGGAGTTTGTCCACGTCGATTAATTATCTCCTCCATTTGTAAAAGAATAATTTTGACAAATGATTTTCGCACTCTTTTTTTAATGATGGCACTCCAAATTGTCTTTCAGTGTAAAAAGTATACATAACAAGACACACTAAAATACAAATTTTGGAGTGCCATTATAAAAAAGTGGAGTGCCAAAATCAGTTACCAATAATTTTTTCCAAAACCCTAAAAAAGTTCAACAGCGAAAAGTATTCGACTCCACCCCGACCAAGTGGTGACTAGTGAATAAGGGGATTCAAGTACAGTTTAAGGGTTAGAAATTCAAGCATTTAAGTAAAAAAATTACCTCTCCAACGCAGGGAGAAGCTCCAGTCGATGGTAACCATGTCTTTTTCCACTCAGTTATGGTAGAAGACCTCTTACGAGCGTGAACGCAATTAAACTCTTCTGACAAATGACGTAGGTACCCCCCCCCCCCTACGCCGGCTTCCTCTTCCCCAACCTGCTATTTGACTGCGCCCCACCCCCCCCAAAGTGAATTAGAATACTCCGAAGAAAAAATTTCTACCTTATGCTTGAATCTAGCCTTAGCAACCTCAAATTGACCATAACTTGATGAATCCAAAATAACCCCCTTCAAACTACCACTGTCGCAGATGAAAGAGAAGAGAAATCGCCGATGATGATGATGATGTTCTCGTCTGTAGGAGTTGGCTGAGAGAGAGAAAGAGTCCAGGCTGGAAAGTGGAAGACATTAATAACTCTTGTAGACCATGGTTGACATTGTAGGGAGGTATTCCCGAGCAAGTGGTACGTGGGACCCCGGAGTAAGTAAGATAAGATAAACCGCCGTGTAAGGCGGTGGACGGCGATACAGGACCAGTGACATGTGAAGGCATGGATCCAAGTAGCCTGTTTGGCAGATAAGGACAGAAGACTCGAGAAGTCGTTGGTCCAAGTAGTTGAAAAGGACCAGTGACATGTCACTGTACCAAATGGACTGCTCGGGCCGAACAAGGAAATAACTCATGGTACAAGGGACCATGGTATAGGTACAATCATCGTGCAATACGGTGTTCGGCGATATGGACCAATGACATGAGAAGTCATTGGTCCAGCAAGTTTGTGCAGGGCCATGGACCAATAAACATGAGAAGTTATTGGTCCAAGGATTAGATAAAGAACCAGTGACACGTGAAGTCACTAGTCCAAGTAGCCTGTTCGGCAATAAGAAGTCCGAACAGGAGGAGAAATCTGGGGAAAGCCGCCTCAGGTGCAAGGAACACTCTGGAAGGGTCCAGAAACAGCGATATTCCGTTAAGGAATGAGATCCCGAGAATGTTGGATCTAGGAAAGATACCCAAACGAAACTGCGATGTTCGGCCAGTTATGGAAAAGAGTCCTAAAAGGACTAAGGTAATGAACTGAGAGCATCCACAGTGGTATAATCAAAATTAAAAGGTTATTAAAGTTAACAACATTTGCTCAAAAAAGAGCTCACATTGGAATAACCAAACTTAGCAACCTCTTAACAACTCATCAAATTTGGACCTTTGAATAATCAAAATTAGCAACATTTTGTCAATAACCAAACTAAGTTGTTCCTACATTTCCTCAATCAAGTACACCATCATTACACAAAAACCTTATCTCTCTTTCCATTTTCAACATGTTTCTAAGAAAAATACTTTTAAAAACTGTTTTTTTTTTTTTTACTGTTTTTATATCCCAAAACAGTTTTATGTCACAATTTTTAGATTTTATAAGTTGAAAATGTGATGTGGCAAGTTTTGGTTATTCAATTTTGATTGTACCATTATGGACCTCTACATTGCTAACCTTAGCAACCTATTAAATGGATAATCAAAAGATGATGTTGCAACTTTTGATTATTGACATTTGGTTATTCCACTGTGGATGCTTTGATAAGGGAATGAGATAGGAATCCTAGGGCAAAAGGAATGCTTCGGTAGCAAGCATCTATGCATCTATAAATACGAGGTAAACCTAGAGGTAAGGGTACGCAATACGTTGCATTCATATTGTTCTCCCACTGATAATTAGGGTTTTTCGGCTAGTACGTGATACTTAGGCATCGGAGGGCCTTTGCTACGAGAAGCAAAGGTGCGCTATTTGCAGATTAGGGTTCCGACAACGAACTAGGGTTCCGGTGAAGAGGCACGAGTAAGCCATTGCAATCCAGTGTTGTTCTAAGCATCAATTGTTTTCATCCCCCTATAGACATCTTTCCCAAAATACCCTCACAGAAATAGACAAAATAACTTTATGGAAAAGGACAGATGGAAAACAAGAAAAGTCCAAAAACCCATTAATGTAAAATTTAAAAACAGCTACAGTGCTTGAACAGTGGAGTGTTGTAGCAACAAAATGTCAAAATTGCCCCCGAGTTCTGGCCTGGAGGCAAGGACAATTTTGACAGAGCATGACCAAAAATGGCAGTCGCTTACATTGGCCAAAAGAGGCCAACCCTCCTTTGGGCCAAGCAAGCATGGATGATTCAAGAAAAACTTGATAAATACCTTAGTGAGGCAATAACATGGCATGGCAATTTGAACCGAACCGATGGGTACCCGAACTGTAACCAAAGTTTTTCCCCAAACCATAACTGAAATTTTCCCCGCGCGTATGGTTATGGTTAAGGCAATGGATAACCGAACGGGTATCAGTCCGGTTATGGCTTAGCTAATACCCAAACGAACCAAAAACATGTAATTACAAAAATACCCCTCTCTATGTATATAGATGTGTGTATCACACCCAGGGCTGTCAGTTCACTGGTGCCTCCATGAGGCAACTCTCTCTCTCTCTCTCTCTCTCTCTCTCTCTCTCTCTCTCTCTCTCTCTCTCTCTCTCTCATACTATGATTCCTAATTTCCTACCAAGTCATCCTTATAGGTCCTCGCTGCCAATCGATCATCCTCACCCCTCTCGCCTCATGCCGTCGATCAGCCTCACCTCTCTAGGCGAGTCGTCGCGATCATCATCAGTCCAGGCACTCCTCTCGCCGTCCATCATCATCACTTCGTAGAGATTAAGGAATTGATGTCATCCCGTCCATCGTCTCTCAGACTCAGTGTGAGAATCGAGGTCCACCGCAATAAGACTACAAGTTCCATTTATGTTCCATATACGTTTATTTAACCGATTGAAGTTGGTGTTTGTGTTGGTCAATGAGTTGTGTAACTTGATTAGTTTACGGAGATTCTAGATCTGCATTTCTCTCTCTCGCGTAATAATCGGTTACCCATTTGGTTCGGGAATTACCCAAGTTCCGTTTGGTTCGATTACGGTTCATTCCTTCCCTCCCCGTTCAGGTATCAGGGCGGATTTGGTTCAGGTTTCGGTTTCGGGGATCGGGTACGGATATGCCAATATCCGCCCCGAATGCTATCCCTATCCATTGGCAAAGACATATAGTAAATTGGTATTAAACTCCATTCTATCAACAGCACTTTTAATAAGTCAAATGAAAACTATATAGAGTACACAGTGAAGTTCAATCATATATGTAAGTGTTGCCCCGTGTCTTAAGGAGTTCCAGATTTTACATAGGAAAAATTGATTATCATTGAAACAAGTTACAACGATTAAAAGGAGCCTCTTAATCGTTGTAACTTGTTTTAATTATTACTAAAATCTTTCATTTGCCAAGAAAAAAAAAAAGCAAAAATAGAGAAAATGTAATGAAAAAGGTATTGGTTCAAATAAACAGCATTCGCTTGTTAGATTATGATTAAAGAAAAACTTGATAAATAGCTTAATGAGGCGATAACAGGGCTTCCACTTGGCAAAGACATATGTTGTATGAAGCCATACAGCAACGTAGCAGCGAGGACACGTGTCGCCTATAAACTGGCCCGTACAGCTCTTATTAGATAAAAAAATGAGGCTTTTAGTCACAGCCAGTGTTTATCTAGCGCACAACACTTCATTGGTCTAAAAAATTAATAATCAAACCAACATAAAACCCAGAAACAATCAGCGTATTATTTCTTGTAAGTAGAGATGTGCAGGGACGATCCTCCTAGCAATTCCAGTCTAAAACCTATGTGTTTGCAAGTACACTACTGGACCTTTGTGTATGCAATCCTTACACAGAAACACTCAGCATATTATTGCTTGTTAGTAGAGCTGTGCAGGGATGATCCTCCTAGCGATTCCAGTCTAAAACTTATGTCTTTGCAAGTAAACTACTGGACATTTGTCTATGTAATCCTTCTTTAAAATGTTGTCGGTTTTCTTTCTTTCCCCACTTCCATCTTTCAAAATTGTTCTGAAATACAATGCGTTGAAAATAAGGACAAAGAATACATCAAACACAATCTGATTTGCTGTTTGCATACAAAAACTACTAATTTCCATTTGACTCTCGAATGTCGCAGAAGATAAAAGGTGTTTTCTTGCCTAATGGGCTAGATACTTCAGCGATCCCAAGCAATGAAAACAAAAGGGCAAATGCCTACACCGCCGAAACCTATGCAAAAAACTTGATTGAAGATAAGCAGGAGATTAAAAAGAACAAATATACAATATCCATAGCTGTCATCCATCAGATTCTGAACTTGAATCATACTAATTACAAAGTATTCCAAAGAGAACCACATGAAGCAAAAACTTACTGTGGCACAAAGGAAAATCAGGAGAAGGGCCTACCACAAACTTTTGCTCAAAATACATAACTCTGTAGCTTACCAAGTGAAATTTAAAAAGAAAAACTTCATTGTCTATGTGCATGCATAGCTTTTAAGAAAACAGATATTTGAAGTAAAATTCGCGCTTATTTGTCACGTATATGAATTTATATCTTGACCCAGAATCACAAAAGTAAAGTGAAAGAATGCAAAATGGTTAAGTTGACCAAATTAGCATACACTATCAAATCATGGTCTAAGTTTAACAAAGAGCGTAAAAAGACAAATTACTAGACAAAGCAATTAGCTTTTGAGAAGCAAATATACAGGTTTTCCATTGGCAAAAATAAATAAATACAAGTTTTCCAAAAAGGTTAAGAAAATCAATTGCACTATCAATTTTACGCAATGAAGAGATGCCGATCTTATGACAAAAATAAGCTTGGAAAATATTCCCATCCATGTACATTTTATCAGGACACAAATACCATAGCAACATGTTTACGGATTAAGTCAAGTTAATTACTACCAAGTCATAACTTAAAACTCATAAATGATAGAAAGTTATCATTTGATAAAATTTTGACTACCCTTTCATGTGTGGAGCAAGAGAAAACATGAAACTATGACAAAGATAGTTCATTTATGATAATATTGAAGTTATCATAGCACTTTCACCCGTATCCAGAGACTATCATGCCCAAACAAGGTAAGTTCCTTTTTAACATATACGGATCAGTCCAATCACTCATTCACTCTAGTCTTGTCCATTTTGGATATATGAGAAATTACTCAGACCATTTGAAGATGAAACATGCTTAGTTTGATGCCTAAATAACAAAATGCATATTTCAAGGACGCATACACGTATGCGATTCAATCTGGTGATATGGCACTCCAATCAAAAAGTCAAGGGTCGAAATCGTGAATACATTGACTTTTGAAGTTTAATCAGGTGATTTAAGGTTTGAATCAGCAAGATTGGGGTTCTTAGACCCAACTCGATTTCGTACCTCGAAGATGCAGATTATGGCTCAAAATGGCTCGAAGATTGTTGTATAGTGTTCAAATCAGTGTGAGACGGGTTCAAAGCAAGTCGATCAGTGCGATTAGGGTTTTACAGCCAACGAATCACTTGAGTTCACTGCTGCTGCTGATAGATCTGAGAGACCTAGAGAAATTGATCCCCTGCTGACGCAAGGCGCCTATCCTGCACCTCGCCTCGCCTGGGCGCGCTTTTGACAACTATGGCAGATAAGAATGTAGAGAATGCAGGAACTGATTGGAAATGCCGAAATTGATTAAGCTGTCCCAGCCTCAAAGCATGAAAACAAGACTTGAGATTTGTATGTGACGATACTCCATCTTCGTGACTAAATTGACCATCTCTTTAACTGACCATCCCATACTAACTGGACCAACTGAAACCCCACCAATGTATAGCCTAATGACCGCCCTTGATTTGCCCACAGACCAACAAAAATTGCCTGCCCACTAACTCAACCAAAGCTAGTGCCGCAAATATTATACACATACGAGTTAACTTCTCTCAACATACGCAAAAAATCTCACACACAACACTTCATTTGTTTATACCACCTCTCAGCAAGATCTAAAATGGAAGATGAAATTCGTTGACGTAAGCAAAACCTTTTGTGTATGCGGTGTATCGTGGGTACAACATCAAAGAAATGTGACACCAAATAAAGCAAGAGCGACACAGAGAAGCAGTACTCATTACTCAATTAAAGTGAATGAATGAGAAATTAATGAATCACCTTAGCAAGTATCTTGATGTCGAGCTCTTAAAAGAGAGGATATCAGCCCAGTAATGTCAAACCTTCTTGTTTCAAACTATTGAAAAATAATCAATGTTAAGCATATTCTACATTCATCAAGAACAGCAATTAAAACAAGTCCAACAACTGAACATCCACTAGTAAAAGGGCATGATCTGTGCCAAAGCTGATTCTGCCATCAAATGAACAGCTAAACCAGCTGAAAGTTCATAAACAAAGGTGTAGAAACTTTATATCCATCTCAAAACCAATTGACAATGAGTGGAGAGGTCCCAAATGTTATTAAGTAATCACTCATTCCACTCCCAAACAATGTGGGACTCTATTTTCTTAACATCCCCCCTCACGTGCAGCTGCGTTTGAGGTCTGTTACGTGTGGCCACTTTTGGGTCCTATTATTGTGCAGCCTTTTTGTTGGTCTGTCATCGTGGAGTGTGGATTGTGAATTTTATAAAATGTATGGTGGAACGGTCCCCGCTCTGATACCATGCAGAAACTTTATATCCATCTCAAAACCAATTAGCAATGAGTGAAAAGGTCCCAAATGTTATTAAGTAATCACTCATTCCACTCCCAAGCAATGTTTGACTCTATTTTCTTAACAAAAGGCAAATAAGAAGGGAAAAAAGAATAAAGGAATTGGGAAAAACCAAGAATGATACAAGAGGCAATTGAAGGAATTTTTCGGACGAGGTTGGAATCCTGTTTCTGAAATTGCGCACCGATATCAAAAGAAGAAATTCGGCCATTCATAAAGCAATCTTATTGGCATTATTAAGTAGTTTGATAAAGTGATGTTGGTTGGCATCAATATGAGAGTTGAGTTGAATAAAGAGTGATGGAGCAATTATCAGAAGTCGGAACGTAACAGCTTCATGATTAGAAGTTATTGAAAGGTTGTAAGGTTGTACTACGAGACCTGTGCACCATCTAAACTATACTCCTTTACTAATGTCATAAATCAATATTGGCCTCGTTTCGCTTGACTTCAGTTGATCAACTAAAAATTCAATTTGTTAGTATCATTCTTTAATGTATCTATATATAAAGGAAACAAACCAAAAAAAAAAAAAATGAAGTCGGGTACTTCTATAGTGAAATACTCCATAGATAGATGGCAACCACTCCTATTTCAAGAATATGTACACAGTCACAGCCCATCACGATAAGTATTAACTATCACAATTAAAATGAAGTATGTATAAGCACAACCAAGAAGCGGTAAAACTGAACTTCAAGGTGCACAAAGCAAGCAGAGTGGCGGTTCTTGTTTTAAAACAATGCACTATGGGACTTTTCAAGATTTATATTAAAAATATAATATGAATAAAAATAAAGCGCACTCGTAAGCACACCCAAGCATTAAGCAAGTAAACCAAACTGGAAAAAGCAAAAATTTTAAATCCAAAAGCACAAAAATATCATAGCCATAATGCTTAAGAGTCTAAAAATTTGCAAGAGAAGAGATGTGATTACATTTGTTATCAACGAAGAAACAGAAACTTCAAATCCCACAGAAAATATCAAACACAATTGATGGTCAAGAATAAGAATATCAGAAAAATACCACAAATGCCACGGTAATTCATTCAAAAAGTAAATAATTCAAGGATATTTTACCAAACAAACATACTTGTTTTTTTGGTGAACTCGCAGTCTACTCAACCTTCAACCACCCAACATCCGATTCGTCACGGTAACTCGGTAACTCAGAAAAAAATAAAAATCTAGATTTAAACATAGCCGAAACAAAGCAAGGAAGTGGTAAGAGCTTTGCAATCGAAATCTGGAGTCGAAAAGGGCGAGAAAGACTTACCAAACTCATTTCCCGTCTTTTGCCGCTTATCTACCGAAAACTCATCAACTAAACACTTAGCTCTACAAAACTCACAACAAATTCCACACTTGCTCTACAAACACCGCCAACCACCCCACCACACACACACACCCACCCCCCCCCCCCCCCACACCAAATTGGGGAAACACCGCCACCACACACACACACACACACCCCCCCCCCCCCCCCCCCCCCACACACAACAAATTGGGGAAAAAGGATTCAAAACCCACAATTCTTTAGTCCAAAAATACTAAAAACTTGCCCTACAAACCCACAACATATTTAACACAAAGATACAAAACCCACAAAGCTTTCGTAAAATTTCTGAAAGGTAATTAATAAAATTATCAGTTTCAAAGATCGTCGACGGACTACCCATCCCCTGGTAGACTGCTACCAGACTGCTGTCCAACATGAGAAATCTGCAAACATACACAAACAACTCAGAGCTTTCTTGGCCAGGTCATTGTCCGTAACAAAAATTAAAATACCTTACCGGTCCAGAACAGAAATAAACGTCATCGTCATCGTCCTCGTCCTCGTCCGTAATCTTCTTTGAAAACGGTACCTTCTTCTGAACTTTCTTGGCAAGGTACTCGGCAACGCCATCATCCGAAATCTTCTTCAAAGGCGATCTCTTCCTCCTCCTGCCATCGTCGCTGCCCTCGGAATCACGGCGCCGTCGGCTGCGGCGGCGAGTCCTGGCTGTCCGCGTTGGAATCGAATGCGGATGCCGGGTAGGAGTCTGGTCTTGTTTTTCTTCGTTTGCGTGAGGTTGTCTGAGAGAGAGGGGGAGGGAGAAGGTTGTGGTGTGCGGTGGATGGAATTTCGGAGTGGTGGTCTTGTGGTTTCCATGGGGAAGGGAGAGGGAGATGGAGATGGGGAGGCCAAGAGAGGGGGGGAGGGGAGCGGGAGTCCTAGTGCGCAGGGGTTTTCGTGCGTGGGTGCGTGCGGCCGTTGGGGTTGTGTGGGAGGCGCGGTGTGAGAGTGAGAAAGAGCGTGTATAAAGATCTCGCTAAGGGTTTCGCGTGCGCAGGGTTTACTGATGATTTTCCAAATTTGAATGTTCGTAGTCGGTTATAAGAATAGGGTTACGAACTTACGACGCCGGATTCCACCCTTCAAAATGCATTGGGTTAATTCTTTTATTAAAGTTTAAGTATCTTACACCAAATCACTATATTATTTATTACATTTTTTGCACTATACCATTCATTAAATTTTTGTGTGGCTCACTTTGGGTCTTATAAAATTACAGAAAAAAATCCATAAATTTTAAAATAATGTATTATGAGACTCTGTAAAAAATAAGTTTCAATGGATATCGGTAAATATTATTTCTAGATTTGTAAGGACAAAACTTCTCAATATCCGTTAGAACAGATTTTTTACAGGACTCCATAATACATTATTTTAAAATTTATAGGTATTTTTCTGTATTTTTGACAAACCCACAGTGGACCCTACAAAAAATATAATTGATGGTGTAGTAGTTGCTTGGACTATAAAAGCAAAGTTAGAGTGTCTTGCTCTTTCGATTGCTTATTTATTTTTTTATTTTGTGTGTGTTTAGTTTTGGGGTAAATCCGCTTGAAATAGAAGAAAAAAAAAAACTAACCTAATATACAGCCTACAAGTGGCATACCTTAGGAGGGAAAAAAAGGAAAAA
Organism: Rhododendron simsii; assembly: GCA_014282245.1. Classification (NCBI taxonomy): domain Eukaryota; kingdom Viridiplantae; phylum Streptophyta; class Magnoliopsida; order Ericales; family Ericaceae; genus Rhododendron; species Rhododendron simsii. Next base: position 19,678,020 of record CM024956.1, on the reverse strand, counting down.
AGAAAAGAAAATTTGATAAAACCTAAGCCAAATGGCTATGTTTAGCTAATGGGAAACATATATATGAATATTTAAAATCCATCTTGAGAGAGGGAGAGGAAACAAACAGCAAAATAATAATAGCCTAACTGATGCTACAATACAAGTGGAAATAATAAAATGAGTCTCATGCACCAGATTTGAGATTGCCAACACTGATTTTTTGCACCGAGTTGATGATCACAGAGACCACACCATCATTCTTTTCAATACTATATATATATATATATATATATATATATATATATATATATAAATGGCCATCTAAAGAACATGGATAATCTTCTGACCAATAAGAATGACTGAGGTGCGATAAAAGAATCCCCTCCAAAATGGATGTCAACAAAATCTGGACTTCTTCATTAGACCTGAAATGGAGGCAACAATGCCCTTTCTTGTACCAAGCCAGTAATCTCATTAAAACTAAACAGTGAAACCCGCTGAACAGAATGAAAATCTCAATCAAAGATTTCATTCAAAACCATTTCGACACAAACTAATGAAACCAATAACAATCCAGGGACATCCCCCCTTGGTAGGAATCAGATGGCTATGTAAAACTCCTAGGCCATACTTTACACCAAAACCAAGCTGCAAAATAAAGTCTTAGGGACTAGCAACACCGCAAGAATACCACATGAAAACAATGTACAAATTGTAGCAGCAAGAAAACCACATGAACATTGAATTATAACCAAGTGTGAAAAGGTTCAATGGACTGAGCATTGAAATTGAAACTGATGAGGAAATAACGAATGAGTCCAACTCATTGAAATCGATGAGGTTAAGCAGCAAAGGATCTAATAACAGTGAAATTGAGAAATAAGAAGACAGACAGACAGACACGAAGAAAGAAAGAATGGCCTATTGCATGTATATGCTCACACCACAACACCCTTGAAAGTTTGCGTGTTCTCTTGCCCTAACACGGAAACAACATAATTCATGGTCGTCGCTGGGTGGACCTAGCTTCCCCAACAAAGCCATATCATGAACTTTCTTTTCTACTCATCTTTTTTTGCTTCCTGCCAACCACAACCTATGCAGAAAACAATAATTCATGGTCCTAAAGGCATCCACATTAGCCTTAATAATATAATCACTACTACTCCATGTTGTCCGCATAGATCAAAACCGAAAAAGAAAACCATTTACATACCATTTGCCCAAATTTCCATCTGATTGGAATTTCATCTAAGTAATAGATGACCAATTTTTTGAAGAGATTATTTCATTTCCTATTAAGAAACAATAAATATACATCATTAGTTAACTACGACAACATCAATGGCCAAAATACCCTTCAACCCTCAATACATTTTTTTGTGTGATGCTTTAAACAAGGCAACTGCAATAAACTCTTGACTGTTTTGCATCTCTCCCTTTCTCTTCCTTCGGTATCAATAAGCTAAGGTAACCACAAACATTCCATTGCTGCAGTTCTGGGCTATATAGCTTTGAAACCAACCTTTCGCTACTTTCAAATCTTCACTCTGCTATAGTAGAGCCACTAAGCTTAGGGTCTGTTTGGTAATACACAACATCCCCTGTGTCACTAACGTAGTGGTCCTTTTTCAAGCTCATTATCAAATTCCTAATGAGGTGGAACGGTAGAGGTCCGGATTTCTTGGGCTCGCGGTAATACTTCCCGAGAACTGGTTTGGCAGCTTCAGTCTAAACATTAAAAAAGCAAAAGCAAAAATAAAAAATAAAAAAATTGTTAGAACTATCTGGTACCACTATCTCAAAATCAGTTATGAGTCTTGTGACAACTGTATCATTACATGAAAGAGATACTCACTGCTTCTATCAAGTGATAGTGTGGGATTTGAGGAAAGAGATGATGAATCACATGAGTTCCGATATCATGATGGATGTTGTTGATCCATCCGTAGTCACGATCAAGAGTGGTCAGTCCTCCCCTCAGGTAACTCCATTCCTAAACAACCAAAAATCTTCTTAGAAGAAATCGAACAAAAATTGCATAATGAGAAAATCTTCAAGGACTCCCGACTCTCCTGCCTTCAAAGAAATAAATGAAAACATATGACTGCCTATCGACATAGAAATCTCAACAAACAATTTGTGAAAATGATGTTTGTTTTTAATTCTCATATGAGATCCTCAAAAAATGAAGCAGCCAAACAAAATCAATCCAATCCAAATAAAGTCTCATGGTCCAGTAAATAGAAGTCTGCTAGATTTTGTCATGTTCATAGTGGATTTGGCTTCAAATGTTGGCTCTTAGGCTACCTAACGCACAACCTTTATCCTTGCTTCGGACTTGAGATTAGGGTGAATTGCGTGAAAGATAATGACTATGCATGACACATGAGCCAAAAAAACAAGCATATTACAAGATGTCAATACCTTTCCGCGATACCAAGGAAGTTTGTCTTCATGGCCATGGTGATGCAAGTAGGTTACGAAATCCAGCCACATTACAAACCCCTAAACAGAGGCAAACTCAAATGAGAAGATTCTTTTATTGAAAGAGGATCAATCTAAATTCTACTTCTCTAAAACAAATAGTGGGATTTACCCAATATGGAACGCCATAGAGTTTAAGCATTGGAACAGGACCAATCGCGAAACATAATGCCACAAGGAAACCAGCCATTGTTGTCCAACATATAGTGGAAGTGATCACATCTTTCTTCTCACTTGGGGCAAACAAGTCACTATTCGGGTGGAAGTGGGAACCAGTTTTCCCAGGACTTCTACTCCACTGTAAGATAAGACCACATTTAAAATAGTGTCTTAATGCCTTAACTGAATCTCATCAACCAAATGGCAACAAACTTACCAGGTAAAAGGGATATGCCAACATGGGGAAAGGAACTGTAAACCGCAAATTCTGGGTTATTGTATCCAAACTATTGAAAATTTTCTCAGACAACTACAATTACAAAATAAAATAAGATAAGAGAGGAATATCAATAAAGATTGAAACTCTTCACCATGAAACAAATCAAAAGATAACAACAAAACTAACAGGGTGCCACGATTCATCGTTCTCAACATGACCATGATTCTGATGATGAGTCCTATGGCTAATTCTCCTGTAATTTCCATCAACAGTTCAGTCAACTAGAGCATAGATTCCCCTCAAATTGCATTGGACACATAATGATACATAGGGAAAAGAATGAATAACACTATACCATCCGTGGTAAGGCACGAGAATGGAAGAATGTAGAAGGTGGCCAACCACACTATTCAGCTTGGGATTGCTTGAAAAGCTTCCATGACCACTGCATATCAAAAGTAACCATAAATCATGGTAGAACAAGCAATTCGGCATCATAAACAACTAAACACAAACAATATGAACTTGTTTGAATGGTGAGATAACAAACGGGATTAGGTGAAACTAAAATTTAACATAAATAACCAGATAAAGCAATTGGCTAACTTAATTAAACAACAGAATACACATTGCAAGTAAGGTTTGGAATCGACACAGAGTAGGCTACAAATTTCATGTGTTTCTTTGTAGCATTTGAATGCAACAATTATTGGAGCGACATAAGATATCAAAACACATCGGATTAAGATGGGTAACTGGTAATCCAGTCACGACTATTACTAGAGTGGGATACCTCATATCTCGTCATTGTTAATTCTACTAATCAAACATGGCCTATGTGCGCACATGCACACGTCAAACATCTATGAATGCATACATCAATATATACTAAAGTACAAAATGTGCAGAAAGCATAGGGCTAAGAATGAAAGATTGAGATTACCAATCATGGCCAAGAACAAAGAGAGCCCAGAACATGGTGCCCTGAGCAGCCCAATAAAAAGGCCAAACAAGCCAATTGTTCAGAAAAGCAGCGGCGGCGGCCAAACCAAAAACAACAGTAACATCCCTCACCACATAACTCGTAGACCTCCACGGATCCCTCACCCAACAATGCTTCGGAATGGCGGCCCTGATATCGGCCAGTTTGAACGGCGGCGGCGCACCCGGATCAAAATCAACCTCACCATTGATTCTCTCACTTCTCTCATCCCCATCAACAGTCGCAACCTTCAATGGAGCACTCACGTTTAGCACCCACTTTCTCTCTCCAGAAAACCCAGTTGCACTGGAGTTTGTAGGGGATTTTCGATATGAAAATTTCCCATTTGAGGGTAAAGAATCAAAATTTGCCTGGTTAGGGCTGGTAAAACCAGTTGTGGGTCTTTGGAATGCTTTGGGGAGAGGTCTAATGCCGCATTCTGACAAGACCCAACTGGCCATTGGAGACCCAAATGGTGCTTACACGAGGTTTTCAATTGTGCGGCTCTCTCGCTCTCTCTCTCAAAAGCTAGAGAAAGAATGAGAAGAAGAAGAAGAAGCGAACAGGTGGAGGTGGCAAGAGCCTCCACTAAAATATCTGTAGATTTGAATATTTAGACTAGAGATGGGAAAGAAGTGAGGAGAAAGTAAGATAGTACTAGGTCTTCACTGTTTCTGGGAATAACGACCTCACATTTACCTTGGTCCGTCTCTTTCTTGTGAAAAATCTCTCTATTTCCTCTCTCTACTAGTCTACTACGTTAGAAATTTAGAATAGCAGTAATAAGTCAAGACCTGGTTCTCTCCCTATATATAGTAGCCATCACCTCCCTGGCTCTGTTCTAAGTTGACTTTGTTCTTATTGAAGTAGTAGTATATTACCAAAAATTCTAACAGTAGGGACAAGTTCATGGATCCGAATCTAGAAATATTCATAAGGCCCATCAACTCTAGCGGATATCGGTAAGTATACGGATAAGTAGGGGCGATGCTTTGCCCACTTCCAAAAGTAATACTTACCGATATCCGCTGGAGCTGATTTTTTACAGGGCCCCATAAAAATAATATTCAAAAATTTATGGATATTTTTCTAGATTTTTTCGGGATTCAAAATAGGGCCAAACGCGTTGTCCCTGTGGATTGTCCCTGCGAAGTGTCCCTACTCATAGCAGGACTGGTATATTACCAAGTGATGACAATGTAGTACCGAAGAGTGATTCTTAAGACAAAAGCCGAACAGGTTGGCTTGGTGGTCAATGTTTAAGACACTATTGTCACCTCCTAAAATTTTGAATTTGAAACCTCTTAAGTACTGATCCCCTGTATAGGACAATAAATTCTGTATTCTCTAAAAATTAGTCAAGACATACTTAAGTTTGCCGAATATTCATATGACAATTAAAAAATTGCGGCACATATGATGCTATGGTGTCCCCGGTCATTTCGGGGACACCATAACTTTTGGCATAACAGAACCATTACAAGCATAACAAAAATCATTACAAGTATAATAGAACCATAACATGGCATAACCAAGGCATAACCAAAAACCAATCAAGGCATAACCAATCCGTATAGGCATAACCAACCAAGTTATGCCTTGTTATGGTTTTGGTTATACTTATAATGGTTTTGGTTATGCTTGTAATGAATTTGGTTATACTTATAATGGTTTTGTTATGCCAAAAGTTACGGTGTCCCCAAAATGACCGGGGACACCAAAGTCATTCCCAACCTTGTATACGCCACAAACATAACAAAAGGGCAAATGTTAAGGTGTCTACCCTTACAATGTCTCTATTATGCCTCTTGTGATTTTATGTTATGTCTTTTGCGTTTTGGTTATGCCTCTTATAGTTTTATGTTATGTCATATGTGATTCCATGTATGGCCTCATGTGTTTTATAACATGAAATCACAAGAGGCATAATATAAAACCCTAAGAGGCATAACCGAAACCACAAGAGGTATAACACAAAACTACAAAAGGCTTAACGTAGACACTGTAATGATAGACACTGTAGCACCTCCCTTATTTTTAAGTTGTTGATTTTGAAATGTATTAAGGGCCCGTTCCAGTTTCTAATAAAAAGAACTTTTAGAAAATGAAGGTAATTTCAAGCACAAAAATTCTGTATTCACGTAAATAATTTTTCTACCAATATGGATCTTGTTTAATAGATCTCATTGAGATCTTTTAAACAGTGTAAAAAAAATTAAAAAATTATTTTTTATTTTCATTATATTTGAGTTTAAAATTATTTTTTTTTTAAGATTTAAAAAAAAAAAAACGGAACGACACCTAAAAGGGACTTTCATTGGACGGTGGCTTGATTGATTCGTGGGAAAATTGGATTCATTCAGTGGGCTTTTGATGTGTTGGTTGAAGATGATGGAACAAAGATCCAGTGGCGATGGGTTGGGATGTCATTAGCCCCGTTCCAGAACGATAAATAAGTATTTATTTTTTAAAAAGGTAATTTTAAGCTCAAAAATCATGTACTTACGCAAATAATTTTCCTATCAATATGAATCATGTTTGATAAATCTCATTGAGATCTTTAATACGGTGCAAAAAAAAATATTATTTTCCATTTACATTATTTTTAAGTTTGAAAATATGAAATAAATACTTATTTTTTAAGAAGGTATTCTGGAACGGGGCCTTAGAACATTGGTGTGGTATACGCTTCATATGCTTTGACCATCTTTTTATCAATTAGGCAAAAACCCACCTAAAAAACACATCCGGTAATCTGAACCCAAAAGCATTTGTTTTTCTGTTCTCGTGTCATATCAACCATAGGCTACACACAAAAATTTCCCCGAAAGAGACTTTTGTAATATCCTGCCAAAATTGCACGAAAACAAAAATACAGACATTATTTAGGTACACAAGATTTGACCTCCTTAAAAAGACAGCCCATGAGAATTGAATGCTCCAATAATACAAACTTGTTGCTTTGGGTTGATGCCGATTCAGGCTTATCTAAAAGGATCTCACCTATGACAATTGAATGTTCCATGGATTTTACTATCTTGTTCCTTTTGGTTGGTGCGAATTCAGACTAATCTGAAAGGATCTCACCCACGAGAACTGGACTATTTACATTAATTATACAATCTTGATCTTTTTAATCAATGCGAAGCCAAGGTAATCCAAAAGGATCTCACAATTAATGATCCTACGAGAACTGGACTATTTACATTAATTATACAATCTTGATGTTTTAATGAGAAAGTTGGGAGTTGATTGGCTTGTTCGATCTTGCCATTAATAAATAATTTATTAATTAGATTTTCTGGTGAATTTTTTTTTGTAAGTACCGCAATCATAACTTTATTAGGTTTTCTTCACTCAATTCTTCTTTTTGGTTACATTTTGACATGTACCGAAAATAAACTGCATGTGTAAGGGTGTCTTTGGTAACCTTTTCAGATTTCAGTTTTTAAGAAGAAATTAGAAGTAGACACAGGTTTATGTTTTTATAAAAATAAAGATAAGAAACATGTTTGGTAATATTTGTGTTTCTAAAAAAATACTAGAGAAAACACTTTTTTGTAGTTTCCATAGTTTACAAAAGCTCTAAAAAAAGAAGAAGAAGTTATGATAGGGAACACCTAAGGTATCTCCTTTTACGGTGTTTTTATGTTATGCCTCTGAATAGTTAATAGTTATGCCTTCAAGTGGTTATGTTATGCCATTTTGGTGGGACAAAATAATAATGCCATAACACTTTTTTAGGGAGACACCATAATAATAAAAAATTATGTATTTTTTAAAAAGTATTATGCCTTTGAGTGGTTATGGTATGTCATTTTGAAAAGTGTTATATGCCTAACATAAAAATAATAAAAGTGTTATACCATTTGTGTAAAAGTGTTATGCTTTCACATGGTTTAATATTATGTCTTCCAATAGTTATGTTATAGGAGTGATACGGTATTCCCTAGACAAATTATGTTATAGGAGTGATACGGTATCCCCAAACAAGAAGGGATATCCTAGCATTATACGTTATGATAAGCACAAAATGGTCATCAGTTAGGATCCGGCTTTTTCTATGATGCCCCAATGTGGTATTGGGGCATGATGCCCCCATTTAATATAAGCCTTTAGATCAAATTTTGGATAAATCTCAACCCCTAGATTAAAACCACTTCCAAAAAGTATAGTGGTTTTGCCTTTTTTTCAGAAAAAAAAATGTCATTATACTTACCATGAATACTGGCTCTACTTACCATAGTTTATGTTGACATTTACCACAAAATATTGTATACTTACCACAATAAAAAACTACACTTCAACGTTTTTGCCCTTTCTCTCTCTAACCGGTTCTCCAGGTAGCAGTTTGGTGGGAAAATATTTTTTTTGGGCGAGAAAATGAATCTTTTTGCAGAATTATTTTAATTATTAAAAATTTATTAATTGACATCACTTTTTGTCCTATTCCCCCTACTTTTTGACATTTTTCTAATCATTTGTGTAATATACAACCAAATATTTGGTGAAAATATAAATATAATTTAATAATATTTAATTTGTAAACCAATCTTTTTGTAACAATTTTATGAAACTAATTATTTAAGCCAAAAAATTGCCTCTATTTATAATTATTTTTTAATATATTTCGTTAAATTATTTATAATTACTTATTTAACAAATATTATTGTGAAAATAATTATTCTTGTATTGTTTTGAATAACTTACCATTAATATTGTTAATATATTCCATTAAATTTTACTTTGTAATAATGGTTTATTACAAAGTAAATTTTAATGGAATATATTAATATGGTAAGTTATTCAAAACAATAAATGATTAATTATTTTCACAATAATATTTGTTAAATAAGTAATTATAAATAATTTAATGAAATATATTAAAAAATAATTATAAAATAGAGGCAATTTTTGGCTTAAATAATTAGTTGCATAAAATTGTTACAAAAAGATTGGTTTACAAATTAAATATTATTAAATTTTATATATATTTTTTACCAAATGTTTTGTAGTATATTACACAAATGATTAGAAAAATGTCAAAAAGTAGGGAAAATAGGACAAAAAGTGGTGTCAATTTATAAATTTTTAATAATTAAAAAAATTCTGCAAAAAGATTCATTTTCCAGCTCAAAAAAAATATTTTCCCGCCAAACTGCTACCTGGAGAACTGGTTAGAGAGAGAAAGGGCAAAAACGTTGAAGGGTAGTCTTTTATTGTGGTAAGTATACAATATTTTGTGGTAAGTGTCAGCATAAACTATGGTAAGTAGAGTCAGTGTTCATGGTAAGTATAACGGCGTTTTTTTCTGGAAAAAAAAAGAAGGCAAAACCACCATACTTTTTGGAAGTAGTTTTGATCTAAGGGCTGAGATTCACCCAAAACCTGATCTAAAGGCCCATATTAAATGAGAGCATCATGCCCCAATCCACATTGGGGCATCATAGAAAAATTGGTTAGGATCCTCATCCTCTTCATTTCATAAGTGGAATGGACGTCTCCATTCCATTGAAGGTGGAGTTAACATCTCATCTATTTCACAATAGATGTCCAAGATCATCTGGATTTCCTTACTTATTGTAACGTCCCGATTTTTTGGGAGCAAAATAAAATAATATCTTAAGAAAATTTGCTAAATAAATATAATTTTCTAAAATAAAGTTTAGCTATTACAAGCTCAAGATGGATTTAGTGATTCAAAATACATTAACTTCAGAGCCGACTCTAGGCTTGATACAGATTCCAAGCATACTCGATCTTCGTTCTTGGTATTCTTTTCGTGTCGAACTGCACCATCATTGAATCCCCTCCATTGAATCCTGCGCCATCTGGCAAATTGATCGCCGAAGCAAACGATTTGCCAGGATACAGACGTATCCGTGAGTGATAAATCACCCAGTAAAATAATCCAACCCAATTGCCCCTCTTACTTTACAGTTAGCAAACAACAGGATAATAGTAATGCGAAAAAGTAAAACAGAGCTTTTTCCACATAAACTGGTTTATTACTATCCATTAACTTAACGTGTAATCTAAGATCTCCTCCGCGGGATCTTTCCTCCCCAACCGCTAGCCATGCTCAGTCCCATGAGATCACTTCCTTTTGTTGTCGCAGATACACCTAAGTTATATACCGGGTGTGCATCCCAATAACTACAACAAAAGAGTAAGCTTATCATGCCTAAATCATGACTAGGGTTCGCTTATCTTATATACCACTTCACAAACCATTTCACAATCACCACTGGACTCCTGTCAGTCTATCAATTCATCACTGGATTCCCGCCAATTTCATTCTCATCACATCTCAAATCACGCCTGCAGGCAATCTAAAAATAAAACTTTCCAAATTCATCCATTACCTAGCATCGTCTAGGTGAATTCTATTCGTATACCACTCCATGTCTTTAGGGTCCAATCTAGCATTCAAATCAAGAGTCGGAGCAATAATCGCAATGATAATTGGAATAAAAATAATAAGCATAGAAATCACTTAACTTTTTATGAATGGACCATTGCCCTTAATCTTGTATGGCTAAGAAGTTAACCTTATTAGCGGAAATCTTTATTTATAAGAGAAAATAATTTTGTACAAATACTAATAAGTCTAGGCTTATCTTATTATATTAGATTGATTAATAACTAAATAAAATACATTAAAATATTATTTTAAAAAATGACCTTATCAGGAATCCTACGGTCCCACACAACATGTTCGGTATCAACAATTGGGTCCGGAGGGTCGCGAGGTTATACTAGTAACTGAAAAATATGTTGTCAGGTTGGTACATTAACCTTATTTAATTATAAGACTAAACTGAAATTCTGTTAACATTAATAGTGCCGAAATTATACATTAGAAAGTAAAAAGGGTTTTAAGTGAGAAACTTACTATTAGTTGGGCCGATATAATATACTAATGAAATTAGAAGGGCTAAAGTGTAAGTTTTTCAAAAAACATTTCGAAACCCAGGCGACGGTTTCATTGTTAACTTCGGAAAAACAGAGGAAGCCACCATTTTTTTGCCGTGCAACATTCGACTCGATTCTTTTCGATTTTAATCATAAAAACTAACATCTTAGTACAATAATACATAGAGGAAAGTAGGAGTAGGATTAATCTACCTTTATTCTGGACAAAGCGATTCGGTGGAGTCCGGTGGGTTTTCGTTTGGCGGCGAAAGATTGGCATTCTAGCAGTGACTTAGGGCTGGAATAACTTGACCAAACATCTGCTGTTTGGGATGATTCTTGTGTCTCTCACGAAGATCTTGAAACGCTCTACAGCTTTCGTGAAGAAGTCTAAGCTCGAAAATCACTCTAAGTAGGAGAAAAATGAAAGTTTAGAAGGGTCGCTAAATCAGCCTGAAAATCAGAATCCGAGAATTTTACCTAACTTTGAATGGCAATAACTCTATCAATTCTTGACCGTTTTGGGCGATTCTTGGGGTGAAATCAAAGCTCTCGACGCCCTCTACAACATTCGTGAAGAAACTCAGGCCTAAAAACATCATCAACTAGGAGGAAACAAGCCATGAACAGAGGTACGTGATATGGACGAAAATTGAGTTTATGGGATAAAGTTATGTTACCCACATCAGTCGAAAATGATGGGGAGATGGATTTGGTTTTGTTGTAGACGTAGAGTGATATAGGAGGAGTAGTGGGGAAAAGTGGGAGAGTAGGATGATATGGATGAAGGTGATGGAATGTAGGAGGGAAGTGAGAGAGATAGAATCGGGGAAGATAAGGGAGACGGGATGTGAGCATAATCCCATAAATTGTGGGATGAGTATAATATAAATATAATAGACACACACATATAGATACAAACTAATTAATAATGTAGATGCTAAACTAATTTTAAACACCAAAAATTAATTAGGTTCTAGTTTAATCTAATTACACTTTTTAAATAATAAATCGATTACTATAGACTATTTGATTAAAATAATTTTTTCATTCGAAAAAAAAATAGGGCAAAAATCCAGGTCGTTACACTTATATTGGGGTGTTTCCTCCAACCAACAACTTATGGACCACAATTTTTTGGTTTTGTCCTTATTTAATTTTTTTTTTCGCGTTTGGTAGTTTTGTGCCAAACATTTATGCATTATTAGTTTGTCTCAATGAGAGGAATTGAAAAAGTAAAAAATTATGACTTCTACACAAATCTTTGTGAAAATATCCAAGAAAAAGTTCAAAAAACTACTTAACTTTTTGAGCTTTTCCTTGGATATTTTCCAATATACGTGTAAAATTATAATCTTTCAATTTTCTGATTCCTCTCGTAGAGATGAATCAATATTAAATAAAAAATTGACGCAAAACTAACAAACTAATGCAAAAAAAAAAAATTTGAATAAAGACAGATCCAAAAAATTGTGGTCCACAACTTGTTGGTCAATAGAATTACCCCTTAAATGATCTACGTTGTTTCGATTACCTAATTTACTGTATTGATTAGTACATTTTACACTTTTAACAAAAAGAATTACTAGGTGTAAGCTGTAATGCCCCAATTTTCTAATGAATTTCGAAAGCATTAATTAGTGATTTTCCATAAAAAGATTAATTTAATTAAACTTTATTGCCATAACTAAGAACGATTATTGCATAATAAAATTTTATTTATTACAGACCCAATTTTTGAAATACTGAATTAACAAACATAAAAATCTGACATTTAATTAGAAATCAACTTCAGAGTGACTTCTAGTTCTGATACGGATTCCAAGCATACTTTGTTTCAGTCTCCGCTCCTGGGATCTCTCCTGTATTATACGGATCCGCCTCTTAAGGTTGTTCCCCTACGTCACCGAATCCTGCACTTTCTGGTAAATCTAGCAAATTGATAGGCCAAAGCAATCGATTTGTCAGAATACATACGTATCTGTAAGTGATAAATCACTCAGTAGATATCTCTAAACCCATTAACCCATAAGAGCATCCACAGTGGTATAATCAAAACTAAAATGTTGCTAAGATTAGCAACCTCTTAGCAACTCATCAAATTTTAGCCCTTGGATAATCAAAACTAACAACTTTTTGTCAATAATCAAATTTAGTCATTCCGATATTTCTTCAATCAAGTACACCATCATCACACACAAACATTCTCTCTTTTCCATCTTCAACATATTTCTAAGAAAAATACTTTAAAAAAAAGTTTTATTTTTTTGCAAAAACTGTTTTTTTTTTCAAAACTATTATTTTTATTTTTTTATTTTTGCAAAACTGTTTTTTTACTAAAACTTTTTTTCAAAAACTATTCTTTTAAAAAAAATTCAAAAACTGTTTTTTTAAAACTTTTTCCTGAAAACTTTTTTTTAAATCAAAGTTTAAAAAAAAACTATTTTCTCTTTTTCTAATAACCTGTTTTTATTAGTTTGAAGCCTATTTTTAAAAAATTGTTTTCTATGTTCACAATTTTTAGATTTTTAAAAATTGAAAATGTAATGTGGCAAGGTTTGGTTATTCAAATTTGATTGTACCATGGTGGACCTCTACGTTGTTAATTTTAGCAACCACTTAAATGCATAACCAAAAGATGATATGACAACTTTTGGTTGTTCCACTGTGGATGCTCTAATATACAAGCTATAACATAACAAAGATCAAACAGATGCATTTAATAAAGTCGCATCAAAAAGTAGTATTTTATGAATTATTCTTGCTTTTATGTGAATTCTAGATTTCTCCACCAGAAGAAATACTCCTCCCAAATAACCTCTGAACTATAAAAACTCTGCCGATTTACCCTGTCCTTGCTTGCCCAGCCTGGGGTTCCAGACAAATAAGACCAAACTACATGTCAAGTCGAACTCGACTGTAACGCCCCGATTTTCGGACACGTTAATTAAATCATTTATAATTGATTTAATAATCCATAAAACTGTTTTAAGAAATAAAATTTTATTAAACAGAGTTTAACAGCGGAAATTTCAAATACCAAATTCAAAAATACTTACTGTCTTACAACCCAATGAAATAAAAATAAAGTTTGACAAATGTGATAACACTTTTGGAAATTCAAATAACAATACTTTAAATTAACAGAGCTTCTAAGGGTAAGGCATCCAAGGCTCGATAAACTCCCTTTCCTCAGCTGGGAGGTCCTCACTCTGATACTGATCATCTTGAAGAGGATTCTGCTCTTCGGTCTCTTGATTACCTGGCATAAAACGCCAGCCCAACGGCACCATAATGAGTTTTGAAACTCAGTAGATAATCCCAACCCTACTAACCCCTTACTCTACAGTTAGCAGATCAACGATATAACAAATGATAGACGGTACAACATAAAAGCACATTATCTTTTTCTTTACTATCCATTATCTTACATGAAATCTAAGGATCCTCTCCACGAGATCCTTTCCTCCCACATCCACTAACTACAACCGTCTCATGGGTCCACCCTTCCTCTTGTTTGTCCTGCACCAGGGTCTTAGGTGAGCGCACCTAAATTATGTATCTAGCTTGTTCTCACTTAAGACCATAACAGGAGGATTGAGTCATCTCATGACGCATCATACATTAGGGTCGGACATCCCTACCCCACGCTAACTATAACCGTCTCATGGGACCCATTCTCTTTCCCAAGAGAAACTTCCCATGACGTATCATATATTAACGTCACAACATTTCTCCACACTGGGCCCCATTGGTTACCCATTTTAACACAGGGCCCCATTGGTTACCCTTGCCATTACCATGGCTCAAATCACATTCCACAACCTCACACCTCAACACTTTACCAATTTTCCTTTACTTAACATCGTCTATGTGAGTCACTACTCGTAACCACCCAGTGTACCTAAGTCCGATCTAACAAGTACAACATGGAAATTCCAATAACAACTCAATTAATAACATGATACATTTTGACAGGAAAGCAACATGGCAATTGATACTGTGCGAATAAGTAACCACATAAGGGTTTGAGATTGGGCCAATGCCTTTTGATATTCTTGCATTTTTTTTTTTTTTGTTAAGCCTATAAATATGATTCTTCTATTTGTGAGCCTTATTAATCTTAAGATTAAAATTAACTACCTCTAATATTTGAACAGCTACTGACAATTAGAGTAAAGAAAATCATGACATGTATTTCACGTACATAAAAGTTAACATAGCAACAACAGAACTAGAAGTATAGCAATATATTAGGCTAGTCTCGTAAATTACAGCAAGTACAGGAGTTGGAGTGTAATTTCAGTATGCAAACTTAGACATTCCACGTAAAAGCTACAGTAAAAATTTTAACAGAAAACAGAGGACTTCCAAATTAGGTGGGTTCGATGCATGGGTTAATTCCATCCGTTCCAAGCCATCAAAAACACTAATTAGGAACTACATATACTTAGGGGAAAGTAGGAGAGTGATTATCCTACCTCGATTCCGGCCGAAAAAGCGGTTAATGGGTTCGGACGGTTTCGGACAGATTTGGAAAAATCGGAAAAGACGATAGAGCAACGGAACGCCGGGATGACTTCGGGTAGTTGGGGATTGATTCGGAGGTGCTCAGGGTCGTTCTAGAAGATGGGCAGCCGGAGTACGTGCTCGGATAAGTGTAGAACCGAAAACCCACTTTTACGTTCTCTCTCTAAACCACCATTGTTGGAGCTCAACAATCTCTCTCTTTCTCTTTCTTTTTCTATCTCTGGACTGAGTATCAGAATGGAAAATGGAAAGTAGTAACTTTTGTTTTGATTTTCGGAATTATATGGGTGTATATAATGGAAGAGAATGAGTAGTGGAGAGGTGGGGTGTTGTAGTGGTTTGAGGGCATAGAGGGAGAAGTGGGGAAGTGGGTGAGAGATACTCGGAGAGAGAGAGGGTCAGCACAAGAGAGCTGAGAGGAAAAGAGAACATGTCCCATGTACTTGAAAATATCCCCATATATACATAAACGTACACACATATATGATATATATTATATTTTATAACTTTACTAGGATTTCTACTAACTACCAGTATATGTGATTAAAATAAAAATAAAACTAAAACTAACAAAGACACTATTTACTAATTGTTATAATTAAACTAATTAATATTATTTGAATGACTGTAAAATAAATTATGGAGAAAATTAGGGTCGTTACAACCTATCCCCCTTAAAATAATTTCGTCCTCGAAATTAAAGTGTACCTTCTGGAGGAAACAGATACGGGTAGTTGGTGCGCATAGTATCGGCTCGTTCCCAAGTTGACTCCTCTATACCCTGATGCCGCCATAAGATCCGGACAAGTTTGATCGTCTTACCGCGAATATTCTTCTCGCTATAATCTTGGATCTCGACTGGTTGTTCATCAAAAGTCGTGTCTTCGTTAAGTGTGATCTCCTCCCAGTTGAACACGTGTGTAGGATGAGCTATGTATTTTCATAGCCTAGAAATGTGAATGATGTTGTGAACTTTGGCGATCTGCGGTGGTAAAGGTAGGCGATAGGTTACTTCTCTAATTTGCTCCAAATTTTTCGAACAAACTAATGTAGTGAGGCGATACTTCCCTTCCTGCCAAATTGGATGATCCCACGGCGTGGCTTAAACAAAAAGTACGTTGAAAGTCTACGGTCTCATCCTCTTGTCGGCGTAGCTCCTTGATCGGCTTTGAGTGATCAAAAATCGTCAACGAATCGCCTTCCTCGACCAGATCTTGAAAGTTTGGTTCTTGTCTCTTAGTCAGTGGGTGATGCTATACTCCAAAAGGAATGAAAAGATTGCAAAAATTTTTTTTTTTTAGAGATTTCAAGTATGAGTCAAATGTCTGAAGATCATGGAACCAAATAGAAGGCACAAATAGGTACTCCTCCACAAATCGAGGTGCAATTAGTTTTGAGTGGGAATTGGAACACGATGAAAATGATGATTAGGTTAACCAAAGTACACTCAATGATTTCAAAAGGAAGAGTTTCATCATTGTAATAATGTTGATTAAAGGTTTAACAAGTGAATGAAACGAACAAATACTTCGGCTTCCAAACAATGCACTAGAGTCGACAAGGCGGGTTCTCTTAAGAGATATAGATCTACCGCGATAGGTTCTGAAGGATTACAAGGTCCAACGATGAAACTGAACTAGATATTTATTTTGCACCACGTTGGCCAAACGCGTTTCAAAACAAGCATCTAACTCTAGTCAATTATTTGAAAAATATAATGGGCATAAGCGAAGAATAAGCAATGGCTTTTAAGTCCATTCTTAAAATAAAACATGTAATTGATAGAACAATGATTGGATCTGATTAGCTCGGAATAGGATACAAAGCTTAAGGAAAGTGAAGCACAATGATATAGGTGTTCAAGGATTAAATAACTCCAACATTGGAACTCGAACTAGGTTTGTGAATTTAGAGTTTTGAAAGGTTGGAGGAATATTTTGAGGTGATATCAAAAGAATCGAAGGTTGTGAATAGCTGATACTGCACTGGTCAAAAATAAATGAGGATTGCTCTAAGCGTGCAATATCCAATGGATCTGAGAGGTTAGACTCATAATTGGGTAAACTGTTGGCTTCACAAGCAATCTAATCAACTAGAGAAAAGTTGAGACAAGATGAATTTTGGGGATACCTAACTCCCAAAAGAAAATGTCATGAGAACTAGGTGTTTGGAATATACAAGGATTTCAATAATTTAAGTTTTAGCTGAATTCATAGCTCCGACGAGGAAGAGTTGCAATGAAGATGATTTCAAGAAAATCAAGAAAGATTAAAAATAGTGGCAGTTAGGGTACAATCAATTGAATGGAAAAGATGATTGAATAACTGTCAATAGCTCTTCTATCCCCCTTAAAATAAAATAGAATTTCATTGCAAGAGAATGGTTACCGCTTTCTCAGATATTCATGACCTTGAGCTCTTCTTGGTCTATTCGAACTATGATGGTGCCTTCATCGGATGTAGTTTACATAGTATATAGCTCGGTGATGATTTTGAATCTCTGACAACATTATGTTTTTATTCGTCGATCTATCTACTTTCTCGAGGGGTCTACGACGATTGAAGTTGGGGTGTCGAAATAGTCGATGTGGCAGTCGCTTGTAGAACTTGTATGACCTCCATGTTACTCGGTATCACATTGGGCTTGGTGTTGCGTTGACCTCAAGATTGGCATAAACATGTTGAAAGCGTGGGCGGCGTCGGCACTAGTGTTCATGTGAAGTTAGGGTTAGGGGTTTCTAACTATTTGGTTCTCCGAAGGTGTCGTGTGCATGGATTTTGTAATCTCAATGGTAAGGTTTGGTTTCAGGAGTAAGAACGGCAATGATTTTTAAGAAATATAATAAAGTACACTAATCAAATCCTATTAGCACATATATACGATAAACACGTAACATGTAAAGCCTAAATGTCAGTCAACATGTAGAGCCTATGTTTTCTCACGATACGTTCCCACAATGAACCTACCTTATTTGACCTATTTTAAATCACTATCTATTCATGGAAGGGAATTTTTTTTTTTTTTTTTGCCTCGTCCGACAGTACCTTTTTCCTTTGCTGGAGGCTTGTCTCTGCATCTTCATACTTTGAACTTTTCGTCTCGATTGATCAGCTAACCAAATACAATTGGAGCGATTCCTTTATCATTTTCTTTGGATCGGAGTCAATGTTGATTTCATACTTCCTCAGAGTCTAAATTGCAACAGCTAATAAAATATTTATATGCTATACTTAGGTATGATGCTGTGTAATTAGAAAAGTAATAATTGAGTTAAATGTTCAACTATCTAGGTTTACACTCTCGGAAAGTGATCTACCCAATCTACCCAAGGCCGAGGGCTTGAACCTATGCTCTGATACCAAGTTGTAACGCCCCGATTTTCGGACACGTTAATTAAATCATTTATAATTGATTTAATAATCCATAAAACTGTTTTAAGAAATAAAATTTTATTAAACAGAGTTTAACAGCGGAAATTTCAAATACCAAATTCAAAAATACTTACTGTCTTACAACCCAATGAAATAAAAATAAAGTTTGACAAATGTGATAACACTTTTGGAAATTCAAATAACAATACTTTAAATTAACAGAGCTTCTAAGGGTAAGGCATCCAAGGCTCGATAAACTCCCTTTCCTCAGCTGGGAGGTCCTCACTCTGATACTGATCATCTTGAAGAGGATTCTGCTCTTCGGTCTCTTGATTACCTGGCATAAAACGCCAGCCCAACGGCACCATAATGAGTTTTGAAACTCAGTAGATAATCCCAACCCTACTAACCCCTTACTCTACAGTTAGCAGATCAACGATATAACAAATGATAGACGGTACAACATAAAAGCACATTATCTTTTTCTTTACTATCCATTATCTTACATGAAATCTAAGGATCCTCTCCACGAGATCCTTTCCTCCCACATCCACTAACTACAACCGTCTCATGGGTCCACCCTTCCTCTTGTTTGTCCTGCACCAGGGTCTTAGGTGAGCGCACCTAAATTATGTATCTAGCTTGTTCTCACTTAAGACCATAACAGGAGGATTGAGTCATCTCATGACGCATCATACATTAGGGTCGGACATCCCTACCCCACGCTAACTATAACCGTCTCATGGGACCCATTCTCTTTCCCAAGAGAAACTTCCCATGACGTATCATATATTAACGTCACAACATTTCTCCACACTGGGCCCCATTGGTTACCCATTTTAACACAGGGCCCCATTGGTTACCCTTGCCATTACCATGGCTCAAATCACATTCCACAACCTCACACCTCAACACTTTACCAATTTTCCTTTACTTAACATCGTCTACGTGAGTCACTACTCGTAACCACCCAGTGTACCTAAGTCCGATCTAACAAGTACAACATGGAAATTCCAATAACAACTCAATTAATAACATGATACATTTTGACAGGAAAGCAACATGGCAATTGATACTGTGCGAATAAGTAACCACATAAGGGTTTGAGATTGGGCCAATGCCTTTTGATATTCTTGCATTTTTTTTTTTTTTTGTTAAGCCTATAAATATGATTCTTCTATTTGTGAGCCTTATTAATCTTAAGATTAAAATTAACTACCTCTAATATTTGAACAGCTACTGACAATTAGAGTAAAGAAAATCATGACATGTATTTCACGTACATAAAAGTTAACATAGCAACAACAGAACTAGAAGTATAGCAATATATTAGGCTAGTCTCGTAAATTACAGCAAGTACAGGAGTTGGAGTGTAATTTCAGTATGCAAACTTAGACATTCCACGTAAAAGCTACAGTAAAAATTTTAACAGAAAACAGAGGACTTCCAAATTAGGTGGGTTCGATGCATGGGTTAATTCCATCCGTTCCAAGCCATCAAAAACACTAATTAGGAACTACATATACTTAGGGGAAAGTAGGAGAGTGATTATCCTACCTCGATTCCGGCCGAAAAAGCGGTTAATGGGTTCGGACGGTTTCGGACAGATTTGGAAAAATCGGAAAAGACGATAGAGCAACGGAACGCCGGGATGACTTCGGGTAGTTGGGGATTGATTCGGAGGTGCTCAGGGTCGTTCTAGAAGATGGGCAGCCGGAGTACGTGCTCGGATAAGTGTAGAACCGAAAACCCACTTTTACGTTCTCTCTCTAAACCACCATTGTTGCAGCTCAACAATCTCTCTCTTTCTCTTTCTTTTTCTATCTCTGGACTGAGTATCAGAATGGAAAATGGAAAGTAGTAACTTTTGTTTTGATTTTCGGAATTATATGGGTGTATATAATGGAAGAGAATGAGTAGTGGAGAGGTGGGGGTGTGTAGTGGTTTGAGGGCATAGAGGGAGAAGTGGGGAAGTGGGTGAGAGATACTCGGAGAGAGAGAGGGTCAGCACAAGAGAGCTGAGAGGAAAAGAGAACATGTCCCATGTACTTGAAAATATCCCCATATATACATAAACGTACACACATATATGATATATATTATATTTTATAACTTTACTAGGATTTCTACTAACTACCAGTATATGTGATTAAAATAAAAATAAAACTAAAACTAACAAAGACACTATTTACTAATTGTTATAATTAAACTAATTAATATTATTTGAATGACTGTAAAATAAATTATGGAGAAAATTAGGGTCGTTACATCGACTGTACCATCATAAGGAGCGAATGATAAACTAACCAACCGCGAGAAATGAAACCCATACTCTGGTTTCAACCAATAGAAACACCCCCGGAAATTCCAGAAGATAAATCCAACAGTGCTATACTAAGGGTTCGCGCAATATATCAAAATCCCCCGGTTTTAAACCACAAGTGCCGATACCGTTACTCATTCTTTTAGTAATCAATGGTCCCCGGCCACTTTGGCTATCTCCTTACTGTAACTGTCACAATAGTGACTATCAACATTTCACTTTCCCTAGGTTTTAATGTCTAATCATTTATTTCAAGCCTCAAGTACCACCCCAGGTACCTAATGCCCAATTCTAAGTTCACAGTCCATAACATTCATGAAACATTAATTATAAGAATTGAACAGAAGTAACATCTCAAATCGAAATGAAATATGAAATTTTACGTTCATCAAACAAGTAAGTGCACTAGTAATTTCATAAATTTGAACCTAAGCATCATGATCAATGTATGGTACACACATTAGAACATAAATTTCATGGTTCCAAATGATTTTAACCTAGAAATCTCAAAATCGTTCATAAGAGTTCAAATCCGCCAGGTTTTAGTAAAATTTTCATAACTAATTCATTATAGCTCCAAAAATAGTGAAACCAGCTCTCAAAGTTGCCAAACGACATTAGGTTACTACTGTAAAAAGAGCAAGATCAGATATCTACCACATATTCTTCAGATTTTAAATGAACAAGCTGTTGTACAGAAAAACAGGGCAGCCAAACGTGTTGTAGTAGAAAATTAATAACTAATTCATTTCAACTCCAAAAATGGTGAAACCAACGCTCAAAGTTTCGTAACGTCAATAAGTATCTGCTGTAAAATTAAGGAGCTCAGCAATCGACTATAAGCTTTCCAGATTTCGGAAGAACAAAACTGCTCCACAGGAAACAGAGTAGCCAGACAGTCTATCTTTGAAATTTTGTTAAAGATAGTGTGTTCATCCGATTTGCATGTTTTTGGTATCAAAATCTTCGTAACGAAACGTAGATTAATATTAGTGAAGGATGTCATGTCAAAATTACAGTTTAAGGATCTCAAAAATGCGAATCTTTTAAGGGATAGAAGCTGTCAGAAAATTTCCTAAGTAATTTATATCTTTGTATGTTTTACACGAATTCGAATGTACTTAAATCACCATGAATAATTCTAAGTTCGATCAAAAGGGTATGAATTCTAGTACATAGTAATCACATAATTATACTTAGGGAGAATGGAGAAAAAGATATATACCTTCGGTTTCGGGTTTAGAGCGATTTTTCTGAAGATTTCGGTAATGGCCGAGGTTGAGGATAGTGATGGTGGGGGACCTTCGGTATGGCTTTGAACTGTTGTGAGGGTGGATTGGCGATGCTGGAGGATGGAGGGAATGAATGGAAGCTTGAATTCGGATTGGGAGGTGGAACTCTCTCTCTCTCTCTCTCTCTCTCTCTCTCTCTCTCTCTCTCTCTCTCTCTACTGGAATGCAGGTGTGAGTGTGTTCTGTGATTTTCGTATGAGGGAGGTGGTGTATGTGCATGTATATGTTTATAGGAGAGGAAGAGAATTTGGTGGAAATAATGGGTGTGGGGTGGTATGGGAGCTGCTGAAATTTGCAGAGGAGTAGTAATTTCTCTGTGAGAAATCAGAGGAGAAGGTGGGAGAGGTGGCGTTGAAATGAGTGAGGGTGTGTGGGGTGAGAATTTGCTAGAAATGATTTGGGGGGCGCTGCTGAAGAGAAAGGGGAGGGAGAATTATTATCGCGGGGGCGAAAATGTGTCTCGCAATGTACAGTGGTCCGGTTTTCGGTTTTAGTAAAATATACAAATCTTATCGTAGCGTAACAAAAGCATTCCGGAGTTAACCGCTATCTCAGTTTATGGAGGAAAATTCTCGTTGGTTGCGGAAACATTTACACGAAAAAAAATAACATGCATGGAATGAATCATTTGCACAATAATTAATTATCTAAATTAAAACTGATTATTAAAGAAAATGAAATTGAAATAATATTACGAAATTTTTATTATTAAAAAATTTCAGAATATTACATAAGCACCCTAATTTGGCTTAGCAAGTATTTGAGCTAGCCCCACCTTGGACATTCCGGATGATGATATGGTTTTTGTTGCTTTGATAAAGTGTGGAAAGCCCCGCAAACTATGTGAAACTCTTAAGAAATGACGGAATACCTTAAAACTAGGGACACGTGTTTTAGCCTTAGTGGCACAGTATTTAGAAGTGTGTTGACACGTGTTTTAGCCTTTGTGGCACTATCAATCTCCAATTTAGTCTGCCCCTTTTCATAAACCAAATTGTGGTGTTAGGATTTGATCAGCAGGGTCAGCCGGTCCTTTGGTCATTTCTATGGTGCTCCATCCACCTTTTGCTTCCGCGTGACCTATAAGACGTCGAGTGGCTGAGGATAGCCGGTCGACCCTCCGATGGTTAAGTCAGTATAGGAAGGAGAAGGTAATTAAGTCTGGGTAGGAAAAACGATGTCCATTTAGGTTTGCTTCTCTTTCCTTATATAGGACTTGCTTGACTTGTTCACCATGTAAGCACATGGATGGTACGCTCATGTGTGACACACCGGATTAGGTAGTTACAGTGCACATGGTCAAAGCTGTCCGCAATGACGATTCACGTGTTGTAACCGCCTCGGTTTGTATCATCATGACTCACACGGCCAAACGGTTAGATGCACAAGGACAAGGCCTCCATTTTGGATCACATGAGACTCGAGTTGAATTTTCCTGAACGACTCCGTTAGAACACTAAGCTGTGTGCGCTAGAGGAGTTCCGAACACGACACCGAACAATCCTATAAATTGAAGGTCATGATCCTGAGCTGTAAGGCCTATTGGCGAAGCAACCTGGTCATGCCGGAAGAGTATGGCTCGGCTAATGTCTGACCCATGTAATTCGGGCTAGCCCCTCAACTTGTCCTGACGTATGATTAGTTCGGGAGGAGTTGACAACGAGCTAGTGTGGCCGAGCCCCCTTCCAACAACATCCGAGATGCTACGTCTTGGACGAAGATTCCTTCGGTCACCACCAGAACTATAGCCCCAGCAATAGTTGCCATGTGTCAGTCATCCATTGGTTGCTTGTACGGCAGCAAACGTCTCAACATGTGCCATGTCAGTTTATTGGTACGAAATTTCACGTCGTGGACATGTGTCGATCATTACATGGCTCGGATGGTATCGCTTTGTTTTCTACGCAATTGATTAGTATGGAACGTCCCTTCATCGCCACGTGTCAGTCATCCGTGAAAATCCTCAAACTTGGAGAAAAATATAAATGAGAAAAATAAACCTTCAAAATATATAAAAGAGATGTTGCAACAAGGTCTAAATTAAGGCTGTGGTTTTTTTTTTCCTTCAACCGACTAGAGAGATTATTTACATCATGTATCATTACAATATACAAACTACAAGACACTATAATCAATTGTGTGAGAGAGTGCAAGAGATGATGAAGAACAACAACCCAACAAACAAGAGAAATATGCCCGTCAGACTGATCAAGAGTAGCCAATTGAATTAGACCCTGTTAGTTGCCTAAAGACTGTGTTTGCAGTAATTTAATTTGTACTCTTTCATTTTGATTCTGGTGCCTCAAAAGTTTTGCTACTATGTTTTACTTGAAAAATAAGTTGTGAACACTGATTCCGAGAAGTATATCAATTTTGATGCTTTTAGATTTGATACGAATTTTTGACAAAAAAACAAAAGATTTGATAAGAATCAAGTTTGCAAAACAAAAGCAGAATAATAGTGGAGCCTGCCGAGGCCAACCCCGCCTAAAATCTATTGTAGACTTGTACTGTAGTATTTATCTACTAATACTAAGAGCCCGTACCACAAGGGAAAAAAAGTTTTTATTTTTTAAGAAGGTAATTTTAAGCTTAAAAATTATGGATTTATTGAAATATAAAAATATGTAATATGGATTTTATTTGAAAGATCTCGATAAGATCTTTAATACGATGCAAAAAAAATTGAAAAATTATTTTTCATTTGCATTATTTATTTTTGAATTCAAAAATGCGAAATAAATTGTTTATTTTTTAAGAAAATTTCTGGAACGGGACCTAATTAGTGTAACTTGTAAGTAGGGATGGCAATCTCGGCCGACCCGTTCGAATCCGCCCCGTTCCCCGCCCCAAAGATCCCTGAACTTTGGGGATTCGTTTGGAAATTGGGTAGGGTATGGGGAATTTTTTTTAAAAAATTCGGGGATCAGGTAGGAGGCGGGGATAGGTCTGTCCCCGCCCCGAACCCTACCCGTCCCCGTTCCCTGTTCGTTACCCGCCCCATCCAGTCCCCGAATCCCCGAAATATATATATTTATATATATAAATAAATATATATATATACACTATATTGTATATACCCCTTCAGTAGTACTTGCTGAAACAGTGATAACAGGTGCTATTATGTGCTGAAAATTGGTAGTATATGCTGAAATTGTGAAACACAAGTGTAGGAAATGGAGGTGCTATTATGTGCCGCAAATACAGGTGCATGCCAATGTGTGTTGCAGAATTTTGCTGAAACTTTTCAGTAATAAATATGGTCGTTCCTGATACCTTACTTTATTTTATTTTGTTGGCTTTTCTAATTCTGTTTGTGGAGCTTTGTTGGCTATTTCCTGGCCAACCGACAACCGTTACTAGTACTGTTTTCTTAGCTCTTTTCCCTGGAAAAAAAATACAAAACAATCCAAGTCCTTTCGACTTTCACATGCTAGTATATGCTGTTAGGTGCTGAAATTGTGAAATACAGGTGCCCGAATTCCGAATCCCCAAATCCCCGTTCCCCCTTTGGGTCGGGGATGGAGGAAAAAAACAAATCCCCATCGGGGATAGTGTCGGGGATGGGGATGGGGATGGGGATGGGGTAGAGGGTAATGGGTAGGGGGTGGAGGTAGTATCCACCGTCCCCGAGTCCCCGACCCGTCCCCATTGCCGTCCCTACTTGTAAGTACAACTTTGAGTATTTTTTATACGAGAATAAATTCTATCCGGACTACCCGGAAAACCATGAGTTTCCGTTTCCCCAATCCAAGCATGACACGTTATCCTCATGCCTGTACAAGAAGATAAATTGTCTGACTAGACAATGCCAATTGCGGTCCCACTTTGCAACCTTTGATTTTTAACTCCAAAAAGTCCACCCTTACCACACATTTTTACCGCACATGTGTGGAGCCTACTTCAAATCTCAAAAAAATACAAAAAAATATTTATTAACTTTTAAATAATTTTTATAGGGTTATGTAAAAAATTAGCTTCAACGAATATCAATAATTATTTTTTTTAGATTTGTAAGGTGAGACTACTCAACTATTTAGTTTTGCCCTTACGAATTTAAGAAAAATACTTATCAATATCCTTTAGAGCCGATTCTTTTCAGGATCCTATAAAAATTATTTGCAAACTTATGAATATTTTTTAGTATTTTTGTGAGATCCAAAATGAACTCCACACACGTGCAGTAGAAATGTGTGGTAAGCCTAGCAACTCTATTTTAACTCGACTGCAATTGGAGTAAACCGTTTCTGGTGAAAAAAATTACTGAGTCGAGTCTTAAACAGCTAAAATTAATTACTTGCTAGTCAGGGTTAAGAAACAAGGTCTCATATTGGGACCTGGGACCTCAGGCTCATTCTACTAACACATTTTGCACTTTTAAAAAAAGTGCACATTTTTCCTTGTTCTTTTCTTTTTTTAAATACTTTTTAGATTTAAAGCAAGCCCCACACACGTGCTGTAAAAATATGTGGTAAGCCAAGACTTTTTGGAGTTGAAAACCAAAGGCTATAAAGCGGACCCCAACGGGCAATGCGTAGTCAGACCATTTATCTTCTCCTACGGGAATGAGGATGACGTGTCATGGTTTGATTGGGGAAACGGAGACTCAAGGTTTTCCGGATATAATTTATTCTCTTTTTATACAACGAGGGTATTTGTCTCTTTTCTTTTCTTTTTTGATAATTCTAGATGTTTGGGTTTGCTTACTGCAGTGGCTGAGCTATGAATTGAAGTTGGAGGGAGCCAAACAATGAAAGTAATTTTGGGTTGATCTACGATTTTAATACTAAATCCAGCAATTTGAGATTTGTATAGTACAGTTTTGATAGTGTAGGTGCAGTCAAAATTATCAACTCTTGACCCAAGAAGAGCTTTTGACTTGCTAATTGGTTGAGGACACGTGGCAACACGGCCCACGCGACAAGGAGACTTTGGCCAAATCTTGACCTAGAAAAGACGGTTGACCATCCAATTACGAAAGCACACGTGTACAAAACTTGGAGAAGTATCTGCGAAAGATGTCCATGGGGAAGCAGCCTCCACGGGACAGAATCTTAAGCCCGCGGAAATCCGCCAAAGCTCACGGAAGAAAGACGAGGCCCCATTACTGGGGCGGTTTGCGCAGCGGAAGACCATGGATAAAGGTTCACGAGTTGCTATGATTCCCAAATTATAAGAGAGACTTGGTTAAATAATGTCCAGAGTTCCATTCGAGCCATAAGGCAGGGTCAAGAAGGGCTCCGCAACAAGAGAACGATCGCCGTGGGTTGCGACCTTACTCCAGCGAGAATGGGGGAGATTTTTGTGGCTTGGTTGCTTGGGAAGGAAGTTGCGTCGTGGGGATCAGGCTCTCCCATATGAAGAACCCTCGAGAGACTGCGTTTTTCCCAAGACCCAAGGTACATGAGGGACACGTGTTGGGATTTTATAGGAATGCTGTCATGGGCTTGACCTAAGCCCAGGTACCCTATAAATACCCCTGACATTCCCCCTGATTTGATAGACCTGACTTTTTCTAGAGAGAAAAAGTGGTGAGCACTAAATTTGAGGAAGGAGAACATTCTTCCCCAGAGAAAAGGTGATCTCATCCGATCCATCTAGGGAAAGCCAATTACTGCCACCCCCCCCCCCCCTCGGTCGTTTGGATGGGTACAGGTTACTTTTTGTTAAAAATCAGATTTCGATTCGGGGTTTGGGTTGGTGTGTTCCTTACCCATGGGGTCGGACCCGACCCGACCCGACCCGAAGTAAAGAATCGAGCTCATGGACGGTTCTACCACCTTTGCGGTTCGGTTTGGGGGTCCTAAAATATTCTACCCGACATGGTTGGGTCAAGTTCGGGTTTCAGGTCAAAACCGACCTGCCCGACCTGTGCACACCCTAGGGTTTCCCTCTCGTTTTGAACTTGAAGTTGTTGTATGATTTACTCTACGACACTTTGAGTGAGGACGGGGAGAAAAGTAGAACTCGTGCAATCGTGTAAGATTTGGTGAATTTACTTTTATGTCAATTTTTGGACTTGACATAGCATGTTGGTGCCTAATCATTTTCTCCGAGTAGGTAGTTGGTACTTAAGTCTTTTGTAGGGTGTATGAGCTATCACACTAGTCTTGGTAGCTTGGGTCTAAAAGTCGGGGTGAATGTGGCATTCAGGAGCCTTAAGCATGGGTGCGGCTATGTGTCGCGGTTGGAAGGCCAAGAAAGTCTCGACGATGGCCCTGTATGACGAGTTGTGGTCCCGCCAGGGGTTCGAAGGAATGAGCCTTGGAAGCTCTACCAAAGACAAAAGGAGTAAGATGATGCAAAATCCTCAAACTTGGTCGAGGTATAGGGTGGTTGACATTCCACCCCTCTGGTATTTGGTTATACTCTCTCCGTACTTTTATGCCTTATACATTGAGGACAATGCACTTTTTTTTTTTTTGGGGGGGGGGGGGGGGGGGGGGGTGGTGGTGGTTTAGATTATACATATAGCTTATGTTTTTGGTTTTGTTTACAAATTTTTAGAGCAATCTTCCTTTGTAAATAGTGATTTTGCTTGTGAGATACTTTAAATATGATCAATCGTTCTCATAATGACAAGAGTAGTGTATCTCATCGAATTCGGTTATGTATTTGAATCCATGTCACTCACATATACATGAGTGATGTGGGTACTGAGAAACCACAAGGGTGCAAACAAAATTTCCTTTGACATTCGAGCCCCTAGGATGGGTTTGGTAAAATCTCCTTGGGATGGCTTATCCGAGGATTATCGATCCGACCAAAATGGTATCTATAAATAGAGATAGCTTCTTGGGAGTTTGCCTGAGAATTGCACGACGTGCGATTGCCCATTTTTAAACCTCTTGCCAAAGTTAATTCAATGATCCGTCGCCTTTTTGAAGACTTTTTGTTGTGCCCCTATCTCTAAAGGGCGATAGATAGGTAAATGACAGGGTTAGTAAGGTGCGATGTCTTCCTTTCGATAAGCCTTGGAGATAGATAGTGTCAACGACGACTTCTTTCTTGCTGTTGTTCCGTTCATATTGTAGCACCATCAAAACATTATGTGTGGTTTATAATTAAATAAACTGGATACGAAATAATACATGATCCCAACACAAAAACAATCAAACTTGGGTTCTCCACACTGCAACAAAACCCACCAAAATCAAGTTTATTATTTGGGTATTCAATTTATGTCATTTCGAATCACACTTAAGCGTTTGGACGTAAGCTACATGTAATAACTCTGAATTTTGATCAATAAAAATGTATTTCTTATTCAAGTTATTATTGTTAATTGCATGAATTTCGTTAATTTTCCGATAGTTTGTCAAAATTGCGCTTTAGCCCTTGAACTTTCATTTTCTGCACTTGGACCCCTGAACTTTTATTTCTTGTGCTTTAGTCCTATTTAAGCAACCTAGTTAGCTTCTAACTATCCGGTTAGAGAGACTAAACTAGAAAGCCATCTAGTCACCATGATTGGACCATTTTGACCCTCATTAAACCTTTTGGACCCCTTTGAACCCTAGCCAAAGTATTGATTTTTCTTTTTCTTTTAATTATTTTGATTTTATTCTTTGTCCATTGGACAAAGATTGTTAGGGAAACTATTATCCATTGGATAATAGAAACCCATTTGTTTATATTAAAAGTATATTGGGATATAAAAAAAAAATATAAACTTTTTAAAAGTACTTTTGACTAGTTATTATTAAAAAGTGACCTAATATCTATTATCCATTGGATAATAGATGTTAGGGGAAAATTTACCCATTGGACAATAGTTTTGGTCTTTCAAAGTACTAAGGTATTGGTTAGTTTAATATTTTCTTTTAAACCATGTGAAAGCATAGCAATATTTTAAAGAAGAAAGTACATGGTACCAAGATTCTCAAAAGTACCTTAATTATTTTTCTAATGGGGTTTGATCTTCTTAGGTACTTATGTATCTAAGTATAATATATTCTAGTACTTGAAGGATAAAATATTAGCCTAAGTACCATGTGTTGTATTGACTAGAAATAGAAAATCCTAGGCCTTAAAGTCTACTTTGATCTTAAAGTACAAAAGTATTTAGTTTTTTATTTGTTTACTTGCATTTTGAACATGTGTATGTATATATATTGTACCTTGAAGCAAGAGAGGGGAGAGGGAGAGAGAGAGCCGTGAGGGAGGGGGGGGGGGGGGGGGGGGGGGGGGGGGGGGGAGGAGGAGGAGGGGAAGATTTGGTTGGTACTTGGCCATTTAACTTCCATGTACCATGAGATTCTTATGCTTCCAAGCAAACCTCACCTCATGTCCTTCCTTTGTACATTTTAGCATTTGTTTAAGCCAATGAATCTTGTACAAACTCATCTCAACCCTCCATTTGTTCCAAGATCAAATCTAAGGACACCATAGCCATGCAAACCTAGGTTTTTAGCCTTAAATCTCCATGTGAACACACTTTTTTTTGGATAAAAAAAAATTGAAAAAGGAGGAGAGGGGGGGGGGGGGGGGGGGGGGGGGCCATGATGGGAGAGGGGGAAGCTCTTGCCTATAAATAGAGGCTCATTCTACACTTGAAGCTCACACCTCAACCCAAAGCTCTTCCTTCTCTCTAGAATTTCTAGTATTCTTGTTCTAAGTTCAAGAACTTTCTTGTTCTTGAGAGTTCTTGAGCAATACCACCAAACCACCTCCAATACCACTCTCTAATCTTAAAAAGTAGGATAGGAAGTTGTTTCTAGGAAAAGTAGTCCAACACTTTTCCTTTCGAAGCAATCCGAAGGACGTTACGCCGCCGAAACCAAAACCGACGATCAAACTTCCGTAGCCGACCACCGCCTCGAAGAACGGTAGTTTAATCTTACTATTGTAGTAAAATCTTTACTATATCGTAGTTCAAATCTTATTTTCTAAAGTTGGTTAAATCTCGCTACTTTAAATCTTTACTTACTTTACTTAAAGTTTAAAAGTTACTTGATCATGAATGATGAAGATGCATGATTTACTTTTGGAATGTTTCAAGCATGCTAGTTAGTAAAAGTTGGATGATCTTGTTGTATTTATTTCAAGGCTTTAATTGAATGCATGTGTTTGTGTAAAGTCTTAAACGACGGAGTCTTTGCATGTAACGAGACACGAAAACCGAGAAAAGTAGAAACATGGCACCTAGGGTGTGAGTAACTAAGAGGATGTGTTCTTCCCGGTTGGAAGATATCTTAGAAACTACATAATGACTATTTCAAGAGTATTATGTAAGTTGTGTGTGTGTGTGCCTATGGGAACCCGGCGCGGCGGAACCATAGTGAGGATATTCGGGAAACCGGCGCGGCGGAACCGAAGTAGGGTGAGTAGCAAGGTTATCCGCGGTAGGAAGCCTATGCAAGTTTTTGTGTGCCAACGGAAACCCGGCGCGGCGGAACCGTTGTGAGGATACTCGGGAACCCGGCGCGGCGGAACCGAGGTTGGGTGAGTTAAAAAGAAGTCTTTGGAAAAGAAAGGTAGCAATGAATGACACGGTCTACGATGTGTGCGTAGGAGGAAAAATCGAGAATCCCTGACACCGGTAATGGTTATCAAACGAACATGAATAAGCTGTTATTGTCTTTTGTTATTGCTTATGTAATTATTATGTGGAAATCAATGCTAGTGGTAGGATTTTACTATTGAGCCATCATAGCTCATGGTGTTGCCTTATGGTGACCATGGCATATTATATGGGTGGCGACGCCAATATAATATGTCAGACCTGATAGACGAACAGGGCGATCTCTTCACCTTGGAGGCGTATGGAGCCGAAGAACTCGCTAGGTTGGAGGAGCAAGAGGAGCAGTAGAATAGGAATCCCTAGCTCCCTTTTTGTTATCTATTTTGTATTTCAAATGCTCTTATGAGAGCCGTGCTGTAATATTGAATAATGACTCTATTTAATTTCTGTAATAGATTAAACCCTTAACGTGCCTAAAATTAGGGGCGTTACACTACACTACTAATGGAACAGATTATTGAATTAACTCCGGCAAGGCACCGAAAAATGGGCAACCATATAGTGTGCAGTTCGCGGGTAAACTGTCGAGAAGCTGCCTCCTTATGATGGAGTAAATCCGAGGAAACTGATTTTCGCGCTCCACTTTTTACTAATGGTGCTCAAATTTTAATGTAAAATTACTAGTAATTTCATGAACAAAGTGAAACATTATTAATAAAAATAAAGAGCGAATATCAATTTCCTAAATCCTATTGGGCAAAATACCATGCTTTTCAGGGGCCGGCCAAACCACAACAATTTATGGGCTATAATGCTTACCAAACAGGGCCCGAGAAGCTGCCTCCTTTTATGGAGTTATTAAAAAGAATCCTATCAGGCAAAATCTTATGCTTTTAAGGGCATCCACATCAAACACGCTATATCTTCTTCAAAGTTAAAATAAAGAGGAAGCAAGCAAATTCTCCCCTGCATCAGCCTCTTCCCCTCTCTAGCTGCTTTACAATTTCCTTAACTTTGCTACAGTGCCTAGTGGTAAAAAACGAGCAACTATTCACCCATCTATCTGTTAGTTTATTATTTATTTAGGATCCTGTAGAGCAGAAACTTGATTATAAAAACTTTAAAGACAAAAATTAATTATGACCTTTTAAGATAAAATGATTAAAAAAATAAAATTTTCACACCGGTTCAAACGGATTAAAAATTGGAGCACTTGATTTTTTTTGACTGTTTATATAATACAAAATATGGCTACAAAATTAAATGCTCTAATTTTCAATCTTTTTGAACCGGTGCGAAAATCGTACTTTTTTACTCCTATCATTTTATCGTAAATGGTCATAATTTATTTTTATTTCTAAGAATCTCATAATCAATAAATAATATATTAATGACCACAAATTAGAATAGAGAGTCTGATGCAGCATGTCTTTTACAAGTGACTAGCTAAAGTAATAAAGTGACATTTTAAGGTGTAATTTGGTTTGAAATTTGAAGAGCCTGGTGCGGATGCTCTAAGCGGCCGGCCGAACCACTACAATTGATGGGCTACAATGCTTACCAAACTGGGCCCAAGAACTTCGGGATAAGGACGATGTCTTGTAAGGACGTAGACTTATTCCCCATTTCCCCAGATAAATTATAAATATAGATATTCCCTCCAAACTGGATTGTCTAGACTTGCGTGCCCCAATCTCTCTCTGGATTCATCCTCAGTTCTCTTCTCCTTACCACCATTTTGTTTTACTTCCAGAGTTGTAATTCTTTCGTAGCTGAATCGCCATGACTGTTGGATCCTCAGATAATCAAGGTCTGTCTTTCCCCGAATAACGCTTTTGCATTTTCTTTCTCTGTTTGATCGTAAACATAATTCTATTGAAATTGTCTAGGCTTCCGGTGGGTAGATTTATGGTATAATTAGGTTCTGTTTTCCTAAATAACATTGGGATCTTTCATCAACTTGGAACCAACAGAATCATCATCTGCGAGAATGATTAGGTCAAACTTGAGATTCTGATTGCATGATTCTCTCTGTCTCTGTCTCTGTCTCTGTCTCTCTCTCTCTCTCGCTCTCTCTCGCTCGCTCGTTGTAGTCTTGTAGTAATCTGTAACATTCATGGTTGAACATATTTTGTAATAAAATTGTCAACGCTTCAGTTTGATCATCCGATTCTTTTCTCTCTTAGTCTTGAACTGAAAAGCTGTTATTAGTAGTTAAATCCCTGGATTATTGTTGTGGAAATTGAGATCTCTTACTGAATTGGAACCAATAGAATACAAATCGGTGACCTGGATTGAGTAGATAATAATGGAAAATCGAGAATCTTATTACAGGATAGTTTGAAATGATAGGAAATTGAGTCGATAATAATGGAAAATTGAGAATCTTGCAGGATAGTTTAAAATGATAGGAAATAATGGGCTTTATTGTGGTTCTTAATGGATTATCAGGTTCGAATCGAGTAAATTTTGGGGCAAAGTTTATTTTGTTTTCTTCACCCTATTTTTTTTTCTCCTGATGAAGTCATTTTGTGGTTTTATTGACTGACTCGGCTTCAATTGAATGCAGATGAGCACTACAAGGATGCGAAGAGCTCTTACTTCAATTTACCAGCATTAGATGTATCAGAAGCCTTCCCCCAAGCTACTCCAGCTTCCGTCTTTCCTCCTTGCAGTAAGACTGATATCCTTTTCCCTTTCACGTAGGGTGTGTCTTGTATACTCTATTGGGCTTTTCACGCCACGGGGCGGACAATCACATGCAACAAACATCCCCTCCACTCGATGTGTGGGGATGGCTATATATTCCGCATTAGTTGTGGACACGCCAATTATAGACCGCGACGTGGGTCTCACATCTGCATTCAAAGCAGATGGAACTGGAAGTCACTCGACCTGAGGGAGAAGAACTGAAGAAAGGCCGCAGATTTCCAATTCAAAGTTCTTAGTTAGCATGAATTTGAGTCATGGAATAGTTCCACCATCACTCATTGGTTGTTCGTATTGCCTTCCAACTAATACCACATCTAGGAAGAGTAGAGATGTAACCCATAAGAGACCTTTATGAACCCAAATCTCTAAATAGTCTGAGTAGAGATAGCGAATAACACTACCAGAAGTGTCACTGTCTTTTCCATATACCAGCCAAGCATCTGTACCAACTCTCTCATAATGCAATATCCAACTCACAGCTTCCTATTGAGGTCCTCAATTTTTTTGAGCAATATATTGCCAACATGTGAAACTCTGGACAAGTGCAAACCATGTCATGCATAAGACTACCAACTGCACTAGCACAGCTGCCCAGGGAACATGTGACATGTGTGCCACCTCCTTCTCAGTCTGATGTGATGACATAGCTGAGAGCCTAAAGTGAGCTTGAAGGGAGGTATTCACATGGTTCGACCCTCGCATGCCAAAGCATTCTACTACCTTCTCAATGTGCCTTTTTTGGGATAGATATTATCAACTTGCTTTGCTTCTCTGTGAATTTCCACACCCACCCGGTTTCCTCTTTGCATCTCTCAAAATCCTTCATTTCTGCTACATCTATGGAAGTTAGAGGTTTTTTTTTTGCTTTATGTTGCTCTTTAGCTTTTTGATAGTATATTTGCAGTTCTTGTGACAAGGCATTTGATCTTGAGCACGAACTCTTTTTTTTTTGGTCACATTTTATACATCAGCAGGATTGGGGGAGTTAGTATGTTAGTTCACAGGGGGTCCAGAGGCTGTCCATAGCCCTGAACCCCACCCACACCCCTTGCGGGGCTCGAACCCCTACCTCCATTGAGGGAGAGGATGAACTTACCATCTAAGCTAGCATGGCAGTTCACTTTGGTGGCCTCTACTGGTTACTTTATGTGCGTCTTCATGCAACCAAACCTTCACCAGAGCTATAGTGACTCTCTTATTCAAGTCCATGAAGTTCAGGATGTGTGTGTGTGTGTGAGAGAGAGAGAGAGAGAGAGAGAGAGAGAGAGAGAGAGAGAGAGAGAGAGAGAGAGAGAGAGAGAGAGAGAGAGATTTGTTGGCAAATGGACTAAAAAGCAGATATTGAAAGTCCTGTGGGCTATAGTCCTATGTAGTCAGGGACTAATCTTTATTGCTTATATTGTGGTTTTTAATTTGAATTTGGTATCGCGCCACACTAATTTTGATCCATAAAAAAAGATCACTTGTTTTCACTAGTGTATTCCTACATTTTATTTACATGGTTGTATACTTTTATAAAATGTAATAAGTCAATGAACAAACTAGATAACCAGAAATAGAGGATCTTCAATACTATTCGAAATTCTGAAGGAGGAAGTCTGTGAAAGGATCTCGGAGACCCAGGAAAGCATCTTGAGATAAGTTCGTGTATCATGAAATGCATTCTGGAGGAAAAATGGTACTGTGTTGCTGCCTTGTGTGTTGGTGTCATGCATTTTCTTAATGGTGTCAAGTGTTGACCAATGAAAATTCAATGTTGATACCAGCAATTACTTTCTCCATGGCATCACCTGACCCCATTCCTCCACATGTGACCTCGCCTCTGTGACTACTGTAGACCGCAGTATGTTGGTATTGACAATTTGCTAGGACGATGGAAAAGAACTCAGCAGGGTAGTGTATATTTTGCAGGTCATCAAGGTGATCCGATATAGATGTACCATCCTACACTTGTAGGGTGGTTGCTTCTTTAAGCATGAGCAGTTAGTGAGAGATTTGGTCATGTATAACTTCTCCAATTTGAGCCACAACCCGACTCTTTTATCTTTTCCTTCTAATTTTTGCAAAACTCCTATGGCTCAAGCATTCAAGTGTTGGGAGCTCTATACTTTCTCTGGCGGTTTGTTCTCCTTGCGTTCCTTTTGGTAAAGTAGCCTTACCCTACACTGTTTCGGTAAACCTTGCTGAACCAACAAGGCCTTCATTTTCTTCCTCTCAAGGATGAAATCAATCTTGTCATCGGAATTTCTAGTTCATCAACCTTTTTAAAAATCCTAAATCTGCACAATCTACTACAGAAACATATATGTTAGTTAACATCAAATTTACAGTTCCAACACCACCGAAGCAACTCCAGGGCATGTAGAATTCAGCTAAATAGGCATTGATACTATTTTTTCACCACTTGAGCTGGCATTCACACCGTACATATAGTATGGACATTTCATGTGGTAATATGTTGATGATCCTTGCAAAATATACCAATAACTGCTCATTAAAAATTTGAAATACCTTGGTTTCTATTGAATGTAGATTTTTACATTTGCAATCCTATTCTATCAATAGATGCTCATTTACCCAAAAACAAGGAAACATATGAACACAAAACCTTAGTTGCACAAAGCAGGAACGGAAGCAGGAGCGGGAGTGCGGGATGTAGAAGATCCTCAGTTGGGTGTGCCGAAAGTAGCGTGTATATAGGTGTTTATTATATATAGACATGAGTGAGAAAAAGACGGCCCGATATTGTTTTTTCGTCAGTGTTATGGACTAAGCAGATAGGTCAAAGATGAGAAGATGGTCCTAAATCTTTCTTACTTTTTTTCTCTTTTTTCTTCTTCCTTGCATATGTTTGCAAAGAGAAAATCGAATTTCTTCCCTGATATTAGTGTGGAAGCTCCCATCCTATTTAGGAGCGCACTCCCGTCTTGATGGGATCGAGATGGGAGCATGCTCCTTACTCAGGAGTGCCAATTCGAGCTTCCGTCTCTGGAGCACATCTTTGAAAGCTCCCTGCAACAAAGCACAAAATTGCTGCGCTGTTTTGCAACCATTGGTTCTGAAAATGAAAATGATTATATTGGGTGTAATATTTGAGCAAGCAAGTAGATTCTTGGGCTGCATACATGTGTGTTCGTTGTACTTATAATGCTTAAGTCTTAAAAATACAGCTTCAGACTATTATCAGCTTGATGACTTATTGACTCCTGAGGAGCAAGGCTTAAGGATGAAAGTAAGAGAGTGTATGGAAAAAGAAATAGCTCCAATAATGGCAAAGGTATTTTCATTTGTTAAACCTCACTTCTCTAGGTGTCATCATAACTTTGTTGGTTTGTGGGATAGAAATTATGGAACAAGTGTAGGCACAATTTTCCATGTGAATGTTATCGTATTCCCATAGGATGTCAAGCAGCGTCAGATTTCAGAAGTTTCTTTGATACACAGAACTGGTAACAGTCTTTATGGCCTTCTAGTCAGATAATTTTTAAGTGATGCTATTCCAAATTTGTCTTTCAGTACTGGGAGAAGGCAGAATTTCCATTTCATGTTGTTCCAAAACTTGGTGCCCTGGGTATTGCTGGTGGCACAATTAAGGTACCTATACGGATTTTGCTTCGATCTATGTTTATTAGCTTGTTGTATTTGACATTTCATTTAGATTTATTGTTCCAGGGCTACGGATGTCCAGGTGTATCCATAACTGCAAATGCCATCTGTGCAGCAGAGATTGCCAGAGTTGATGCAAGCTGCTCTACATTTATTTTGGTGCATTCTTCTTTGGGAATGCTTACTATTTGTATGTTCATGATTGTGTTTCTTTGCTTTTGCAGCATTATTGCAACTTTTTAGTTTGGTGTGAAAAAATAAGACTAATTAGTTGTTAGAGAGCATTTTTTCTATTCGTTGCACGACTTGTTGATGAATGCGAGGGTTCTTATACCATCTTGGTCTATTGACCACAGCAATTGGAGGTTCTGAAGCACAGAAACAGAAATATTTACCTTCATTGGCACAACTAAAAACTATAGCTTGTTGGGTAAGAATGTGTCTCTTTGGCTTGTGTCTAGGTTTCTAATATTGCATTGATATCTTTGCTAGCTGTAAGCAACTCACATAATGTATTCAATTTATAGGGTTTGACTGAACCTGACTATGGAAGTGATGCAAGTTCTCTGAAAACAATAGCAACAAAGGTGCATGGTCATAATCTCTTGTATTTTATTAAGTTGTAATGAGGATAATGGTTTGTTTTAGTTTTCAGGTTGAATTTCATTTTGTGTTTAACAGCAGTTTCTTTCTGTATTATGTTCATGCTTGTGACTTTCTTTTGGTAAGATTAGGTTGACGGAGGTTGGATCCTTGAAGGCCAAAAACGCTGGATAGGCAACAGCACTTTTGCAGATGTGCTGGTTATATTTGCTAGGAACACAACAACAAATCAGATAAACGCGTAAGGATGTTTGTTAAGTTGTCATAGGGTACTATTACAAGTGTTGTACTGTGTATGAGTATGTGTAATGTGCACCAAGGCTGAGTAGGACTGATGATAGACCTCATACACTTTTGAGCATCAAATTATTGCATAAAAAAGTTTCTGAAATAGAGCACCACTTCTAGATTTTAGGCAGATACACTGGTATGCAAACTTACTAACCTGAAGAAACCAACTTCTTGTGCTAGTCTGTAAGGTTGCTGTTGGGATTTGTCCCACGTCGGTTAATTATCTCCTCTAACGGCCTCTCCACTCTTTACCAATTGGTTTGGAGTTGGATGCTTCAACATGGTATTAGAGCTAGATTTTCGGAGGCTTTTCCCCTTTGTTTGTGCCATAGTTGCACTTTCTTTCGTTGTGATCCATATGTTTCGGATCCTTTGTTTACCTCTCCACGTGCGAGTCGGGGGTCGCATGTGCGGGGGAGTGTTGGGATTTGTTCCACATCGGTTAATTATCTCCTCTAAAACTAGTATATGAGCCCGAACGGCCTCTCCACTCTTTGCCAATTGGTTTGGAGTTGGATGCTTTAACGTTGCGCACTTTTCAGATTGACTAGAACTGATTCATTAACTCCTGAAACAGGATTCTTTGAACGGCTGTTAGCATCTCTACTTATCCAACATGGATGTTTTAAGCTACAATTGCCCTGCTCTAAAATGTCCAATTGTCCACGTTCCTGTACTTACCAGTTACCATTTTATGTTTTCTTAATTCTCTGTGGGAGAGCCAGTAAGTTGGATTGTTTCATTTGTTGCACTAATGTGTTTGGGTAGTGCTGGATTCACTGCATGGTCGTCATAATTTTTTGGTTTTAGCTTCCTTGACTGCATGCCCAGTAGCGGTGGAGCTAGGATTTGGATTAAGCCTCAAGTATCTTAGGATTTGACTGTTCTATGTTAGAAGGAATTGTATTTCATAAATGAATTTCTCATATTCATTACTAGAAAATAAAATTAAAAATTCATCACAAATATCTATATATTTGTTACTAAGGGAAAAAAAACATGCACATATTTCTCTAAGATTTATCATACTTCAAAATGGAACAAAAGTAGTTTAATAATCTACTAAATATTTCTAAACTAACTTTCTTACATTCCTCCCCAAGTATGTTCAATAATCTACTGAGTAATTTTTTACATTCCTCTCCAAGTATGTTTAATAATCTACTAATATTTTTTTACATTCCTCTCCAAGTATGTTGTTTACATCCCTGTACTCCTCCGCAGCTGACGCCTAGATATGTTAGTATTTAATTGTCTATGGGCTTGTATATCCACTATTTAAACGAGTTTTCACTCTTTTGGGCGATTGTTCCACCCGTTCAAATGCTACCCATGTTCAGTTCAAGCCTAGGAGATGGCTGAACCAGTTTCTTTCAAGGGTCCCCCAGAGAAGTTGATTAAGTTCTATTTTCATTTCACTACTTTGAATTCGGGGATCTAAATCTAAATCTGACTCTTTCTCTTTGTTTTAGCATGACCAGTGCTTCTTCCATCTGTTTCAGATTTCTAGTAATGAAGGATGCCCCTGGACTACAAGCTACTAAAATTGAAAATAAGATTGGCCTACGTATGGTCCAAAATGGAGATATTGTCTTGAAAAGAGTTTTTGTCCCCGATGAGGACAGATTGCCCGGTATCAATTCTTTTCAGGATACGAATAAGGTATGGCAACAAATTGGTTCTCTTACAGTGTTCTCATATCTCAATCACTGTCCTACCAAACATAGATGATGTCGTATGGAGTTCTTTCAAAGTTAGAAGAAAGAAGGAAGTACTCAATTTCCGAGATATAAAATAGTATGGTCTATTTCTGTAGACTCAAAACAGGAATCATAATCATGTCAAAAAAAAAAAAAAAAAAAAACAGGAATCATATGCAATGCATGATGAACCAATCTTATGGATCCACTTGTAATAAGTTGATGCATTCTTTCTGATGGAATCGAAAACCATTAATCACAAGCAAGCCGCATAGTTACCCCTTAGTTCTATTATCAGCCTATTTGTCGTAGAAGTATCTACAGATTCTGGTAGTTTATCCTGCAGAGACCAATTATAGTCAGTGCTCTTGGAGTTTCAGTTTTAATCCCTTGCTACATGTACACTTATCATTGGAAATTTGGAATTTATAATTGCTTTACTAATGACTTAGCTTTTAAATTAATGTTCACAAGTTATGACAGTTAATACTTGTTTCATTCTCTTTAAAGTCCCTTTCCTCCATGAAACAGCAAGGAAAAAGGGTAAAAGTATGTGTTTTGTTAGGAAATATAATGCCTTGTTCGTTTCCCTTTTTGAAAAAAAAATTCCAACTCAAAATATACTCATTACCCCTACTTCCAATCATTACTCTTCACTCTTCACTCTTCACTCATCACTCATTACCTCTATCTCTAATCATTATTCTCATTTCTCTCTCTCTATCTCTCTCCACTCATTACCCCTACTTCCAATCATTACTCTCATAAAAAATTTCTTAAAAATTCATCCAAACACAACATAAGTCTTTTTTTGGAAAGTTAGAGTCCAAAACCTTCTATATTTTTCTACATACCTTATCTGCCCATGCCCATCTTTTAGTTTGTTTGCAAAACTACCATTACTCTTTTGCATTTCCCCTTCTTTAATTTGTCTAAATCATGCCACTAGGTTTTTAACTCTGGTAGTACACCATGTGGTTTGCAACCTTTTTTTCCCCTCCTTTATATATCTAGTTAACACTCATTTGCATTTGGTTATGATTAAGGGCAAAATAAGCATCCCACTAGAAGCAAAATCCTTTGGGCCACCTCCCTGCAAGCTTTTGAAGTAACTGCAGAAGGGGACTCCAATTTGTGGTGTGGTCATGCAAACTTGCGGTTGATGGGACGGCTTCTGAATTACCCCAAAAGAG
Source organism: Rhododendron simsii (assembly GCA_014282245.1). NCBI lineage: Eukaryota > Viridiplantae > Streptophyta > Magnoliopsida > Ericales > Ericaceae > Rhododendron > Rhododendron simsii. Next base: position 19,636,191 of record CM024956.1, on the reverse strand, counting down.
GACAAAATAAGTGCACAAGTCTTGTCTAGTTGAATTTTGTGCTTTTTTTTGGGACTGTGTGTTAAATGATTGCATTTTGTTGTACAATAAAACTTAGAGCTGTGTCACAACAGAGTTTGGAATCAACCTCTGCAACTTGATACCCTAGGAGGTTCTTCCTGCTGCTTATTATGGATGTTTCATATGCAATTTCGCCATGTCATGTGGTGTACTTTATCAAGTCCATTACCATGGGAGACTTATGGGCCAATTTTAGGTTTTAAGCCAGGCCAAGGCTAGTCTGTGGTGGCACCACTAAGAATTATGCCATCATGATCTCAGATTTAATATTTATTTATTGCCAGATTAAAAAGCGTACCTCGCTTTTCTAACAAATGTTACATCCAACACGTGTGCCTATGGAGCTTTTGTCATAGAATTCCTGTTGAAAAGAGTGATTTTGCTTCGCTTTTTGTGATCTCTCTCTTTTTATTTGTACTGTTCTTCATCCTTCCTCACCCTTCTCTGTTTCAGTGAAAAATGAAACTGAACTATCACTTCTGAAAATCTCTGTAATCTATTATTGGAGTGTTGACGAGATAAATTAGGAAACACGCAGACCATAAGTTTCTGGAGTCCTAACCCTGTATCCCCATGGTTATTGAATGCTGTGCAGCGCAACGAATTGGGTCAAAACACCCAATAATTACTTACTGCATGGTGTTTTATTTGAACTTGTATTGCTGCAGGGTTTTTAGTGGCGTACTCACTTATTGCTCTCTGCAAACAGGTCCTTGCTGCTTCACGTCTCATGGTTGCCTGGCAGCCTATTGGCATTTCAATGGGTGTCTATGATATGTGTCACAGGTATGATATTGCCAATGTTTTTCAAATTTTTGCTCGTAACAAGTTTAGCAACCTTTAGTGTACAATTGCAAGACATAAAATATAAGCAATAGAGTTTCAGATATTTGTTCAGAATCAGAAAACTCTAACCACTATTGTATTTACTTATTTATTTCTGAACAAATGACAGTATAGAGTTGTTGAATGGGTGGTATGAGCTCGTGTACTAGACCACCTTTCAACTAAGAAAGCAAAATATGTACTTCTTTCGTTTTTGTTGCCAATGTTCCTTTTTTTTTTTTTTGTCGAAAATAATCTATCTGGTAAGTTGTTGAATGCTCAACTTGGACAAAATATTCGTGACGCAGATTTCACCTGGGTTCTACTCATTATAAAACCCGCTGTTGAAGGGACTTACTTTGTGACCTATACTTAAGCCCCAAGGTCACTATAGCCAACCACGAGGGGTGGAAAAAAAGGAAAAGGAAAATAAATCAAGTAAATTTTGATGGTAGTAGTCGGTAGCCAGAAGCCATTTTGTTCAATCTCGATATGGAAGTAGAACTTTTTTTTTTATCAGCAAAAAAAAGTTTCCATACCATTAAAAATGATACAAAACATAAATCCTGTAGTGATACACCAGGGAGCATCATACACAAACAGTAGTACCTCACCTATCACTACACCTCACCTCACATTTTTTGAAAAAACTCGGAGAAAAAAACATCCAAAGTTGGTAAGACACCAAGAAGCACCCAAAAAGAGCCCAGCCCAAACAAATTGGCGGAAAGGCCCAAAACCAACACCTAAGAGGGAAAAGCCAAAACCTAATAAAACAAAGCCTAATCCTAGACAACGGCAACACCACCCCAGCTGCCAAACATCACCGCTGCCTCTCAACCCACTGAAAACAACCCCAACAGCTTCGGCCTCCAGCAAAACCGCCGTCCAAGGGCACCAGACACAAACCTCCACCATCAGTAGCCACCATCGCAATTCTGGACCGAAGCCCAGAACAACAGAGACGCACGCTTGTGCCCACCACCTAAACAGACCACCATGGACGGAAAAGATCTGCAAACAGCCGGAGAGGAGGGCCGCAAACAGCAAAGGCCTCATGGAAACCACTTTGCCGTTAAGCTTAAAACCCGAATCACAGCATCTGTGGGAGACCAAAACGCCCAAACAAATGGCCATCCTCTGCTGCCAAACGCACCACCTAGCTGTTAAGCTCAAAGATCGGATCAACCCAGGAGAAAGACACTGATGGGTGAATCTGGTGAGACAGAGAAGATCGACGTCGGAGAGAGCAGCAGCAGGAGAGAAAGGGGAGGAAGAGGAGGCGCTGAAAATCTAGGGGGAGGGAGAGAAAGAGCCCCTCCCCCCCCACAAGCAGAAACCCTAGCGACGGGAAACCAGAGGGAAGAAGTCACCTAGAGATAGAGAGGCCCCACCTTTTCTACCTGGGAAGTTGTCTAATATGGAAGTAGAACTTAGCATGAGATTTACTTAAGTATGTGGCTCCCTTCTTTTAATGTGCTTTTAACTTGCTTCTGGTCTTCAATTCGAGCAATTGAGGGGTTTTTTTTTTTTTTTTTTTAATTCTAAGGTACTTGAAAGAGAGGAAACAGTTTGGTGCACCATTGGCAGCTTTCCAACTTACCCAACAAAAACTAGTTTGCATGTTGGGGAATATTCAGGCTATGATTCTTGTTGGTTGGCGCCTTTGTAAGTTGTATGACAGTGGGAAAATGACTCCTGGTCGTGTAAGCTTAGGAAAGGTATGGGCTTTTATTGTTTCTTGTTCTTGTAGATTTGCAATGGAGGTGATGCATTGTACTGATGATGTGTTTTCCAGGCATGGATTACCTCAAAAGCAAGGGAGACTACATCTCTTGGGCGGGAGTTACTTGGTGGCAATGGAATCTTGGCCGACTTTCTAGTTGCAAAGGTTTGCATATCTTGGTTCATACTTTCCCTTGTGACTCTGCTTGGTTGACCAAGTCTAGGCTGTATTGATAACGCTGTTTGATAAGCAAAATGGGATCCAAAATTGCTCAAATTGTAAAGAGTAGAATTTAAAATATTTCCTAGAGTAACAAGAAACTGGAAAGGGATCTGAACTTACGTTTCTAGTGATATCCAATCTGATAATGTAGGATATGAATACAAACTTGTCAATTGAATCTACCCCTGCGATGGTTTTCTTATCTGTGGCAATGAACTACTAAGAATTTGGGCTTACTAAATCTAAGTGAACTGGTAGCCCTGGACAGCTCAATGGAAAAATAGGATTCATGTAGCCAACCCCAATTGATTGGGACACAAGGCTCAGTTTGGTTTGGTTTGGCAATAAACTACGAAACCATTCTAAATGGAGGACACCAGAGTGTTCTAGACTTCAGTTTTTGTTTCATTATAGTCGAAAGGAACCAATCTAGCTGCACCTCCCTGTTCATTTCTAGAAAAATGTAAGGAACTGAATGACTACCCCCTTCCTGTTTAGCTTGAAGATTAGGTTAGAATTTTTGCAAGTATTTTAAGCAGTTGCGATAGTAGGACTGTAGGAGTAGTGGCATTGGCTGGAACTGGAACTGGCACTGTTCTCTGCTGCTCTATGAGTCCTGAATCCTGATTGTGACTGATATTCCTTTGATTGTAGCAGGTCTTGAACGACCCAAAATCTGAACTACAACCTCCATTATCAAATAGTTGTAGTCTGTTGTTATGTTAGGACCGAACACATAGTAAATGTTTTCGTGTTTTCATGCTGTACTCACATCCACTCTGTTAGATCACTATTTCTTGAATTAATTCCCTCCTATCGTCATTTCTTGCTTGCTTATGGTTGGCCAGTGTTTTCTTGTTATCAGATCCGTAACCACTAATCCAAATCACTGTCTGTTGGATTAATTGTTGCCTTTTTGGTGTTTTTTAGGCATTCTGTGACTTAGAGCCCATCTACACATATGAAGGCACGTACGATATCAACACATTGATCGCAGGCAGGGAGGTCACTGGGATTGCCAGCTTCAAGTCAGCTCCATCGGCCCAACGGAGCCGCTTGTGATCTTGTAAGCTCTCCCGCGTTAGCTAAAAGAAAATGAAAAACAGATTTCAGGTTGATTGAATTAAAAGTTGTATTGCTTCCAAAAAGAAGTAAAAATTTAATAAAAACTAATGTAATTTCATTTTACCTTGGCTGGTTACATATTGAAGAAGTTATATGAATTCTTGGAGGGTTCCAACCTAAAATTAATTGGCAATAGGTTGAGTAGTCTCAAGATTTTATTAAACAAGTTTGGGTGGTTTAGATGAGCGATGTGAGATGAAGTTTAACACAAGAAGTTTTTAATAGCAATGATGCTTCAGAAACATTTTTTTACCCTCTTACTAGCGTTTCAACCAGTTTTATGCACGGGCAAGACTAACATGTACGGGCGAGATTAAAATGCACGTCCAATATATGCACCTGGCACAATAGGTACCATGTGGACCACAATTATACATGCTTAATATATCTAACGTAACATAGTGTAACATGTGAATAAGAAACCCTTGACTAAAGCAGGAATCATAATATAAATCTATCTATATATACACGGAGAAAGAAGGTTTGGAAACATATTCAATATTAGACTTGGACCAACCTTTTGAGCCATAGATAATGAAAATTACTTGTGGGAAATGGAACTGTTAGGGACGAAATTATTTTTTGCCCATAAAAAAATGAAATTATTTCGGAAAAGTTGCTTCACGTATGGAGTCACTTTTTTTTTAAAGAAATTCAGTGGTAGTGGGTTAAGGATTTGAAGGGAGTTTGAGCATTTGACCTATTATAATATAAATGGAAATAAACACTTTGTAGCTTACTGCTACACCGTGCTTAAATCAAAACCTGTGGATGTACATTTGTGGGGAATGGAAATGTTAGGAACAAAATTATTTTTTTCCCATAAAAAATTCATTTTCAAAAAGTTGCTTCACTATGGAGCCGGTTTTTTTTTTAAAAGAATACTCCATGGTAGTGGGTTAAGGATTTGAAGGGAGCTTGAGCATTTGAACTTCCTAAAAAAAAATACAGGAACAATACACATTCTTTGCTTCAAAGTTAACTATTCTTCTATATGGGGGTTAGAATCCTGCGTGCATGGACTATCATGAACAAATTCTTAACCAAAGAGGCAAAAAAAAAAAAAAGATTTTGGAAGAAGGCTGAAGAACTAAATCAAATATTGAGGCTGAAGAACAAAACAAAATATGCACACAGTGATCAGAACTTGGTAAATGCGTAGGTAATTTGAAGATGGAAACCAACCTTTGATCGAATGGTATTCTTGTAACAATTAGAGCCGTACTTGGTCTCAAAATCCCTGAACTAATTCTCGTAGAGAATGGGGGAGCCGATTTGTTACTTAAATTTCTATGAAGAAATTCTCGTAACTATGGTGTGGGATCATGGAAACTATTAGCGGTGAATGAATGTTATAATTGCAGTGATAATTTCGGAGAACGTGGGATGTGCAATTAGAGTTTTGAGGTGGGAATAAGTGTTGTGGGATGTGATAATTTCGGAGGGAAATATGTGTTGTCGGGTGTTGTAATATCAGAGAACGTACGTGGGCTAGCTAATTAACTATTTTTTGCTAACTGCCTTTTTATTTTCACTTTGTGCTTGCAAACTGTTTGTTTTTCCCTCCATATGGGCAGGGCCGGCCCCGGGGTAAGCCCCTCAAGCCCTCGTGCCGGGGCAACCAAAAAAAAAATTTTAAGTTAGCTATAAATATAAAAAAGTTCTCAAAATTTGCACAAACCAATTGATTGGTTGAGCGGCTACCGCATGCTATCAAGTCTACAGGCGAGCCGAGTTCGATCGCTGGGGATTCCGTCGCGTTCTTTTAATTTCTCCATTTTCTACCTCTTTTTCCTTTCCTCTTCCCACACAGGAAAATAATACGTATTACTAAAATACCTTGTCGAATTTTTTTGATTTTACAAACACAATTGTGGAGTAATGTATAAGTGATATGTTCTTACATTTGATAAAAGAAAAAGTCAGGCTAACACGGTTTTTTGTTTTTACCTATTGACTACCGTTTTGCAAGAGAGGTTAAGTAGTTTGGATATGATTTCAATTGAGATTGAGGCGTCATTCCACCAAGAGCAGTTTTGGGCATTTGAAACCTTTTTTTAACTTTTTACGCCTTTTCAGACTGGCTATTCTCGTCACATATATCAACTAAAAAACCCAAAAGTCCGAATAACAAAAAATTAGAGGAACAAGCCCCAAGTTCTTGAATAAGTAAAGTACGATGACTGAATTGATAAATTTGCTTCAAAAATTAAGAAGTTATTTTTTTTGAATCGGATCGTGCTAATCATAAAGCGCTATAACCGGGGTTACATTGCGATGTTGATTTTTTTGATGTTATTCAATCTAAAGGAGCATTGAAACTTTGAATTTTTTTTTTGTACTATATCTTTTTAAATAAAATTTTGTATGACTTAATAGTAAGTGGGTAACAAAACATGAAATTGGGCTTTGGGCAACCTAAATGTCGGGGCCGGCACTGCATATGGGCAACGTGGGGGAGTCATTTTTGGATTAAGTTGAGTGTAACGATTCAGGTGCAAGGGTAGGGCGGGACACGTGTTGGCTCGGAGGAATATATATCCGCGGGTATTAGATTTTTGTTTTTTGAAGGGAAAATGACGGCCAATGACGTGTTTTGATAATTAATACTACTCACCAAGAACATGCTGAGAATATTTGTTAATGTTAAAAATGTCTTTGGCGGGTATTAATTATAAAAAACACGTCCTGGGCCGTCATTTTCCCTTTTTTTAAAAGTAAATGAAAAATCTAGGAAAGTAGGATTGGGGGTTTTGAGGCTTTTAGGACTCACACACATTTGTATAAGAGATAGATAGATAGATCGATTGATCTCGTGAAATGGTTAGTTGAGTTCTTAGAAGAGCTAAGCGGCTGGCCAATTATGGTTACTGGTCGATTTTGGTTCGACCTTCACAGGATGGACTTGTGAAAGCAGCAGCTAGAAAACCGTGACTAGCAAACATCCCAAACACAACCGATGCATTTTCATGTTTTTTTTGGGGTTAAACATCAGCGCAATAGATTTAGGCACTGTTTCGCTAAAGGTTCTTGAAAAATACTAGTAAGTATTTATTTGCAATTTTTAAACTTTGAAATAATGTATTTATGAAAATAATTTTTTGATTTTTTTTGAACCGTTTAAAAGATCTTATCGAAATCTATTAAACAAGATTCATGCTGCACAAAAAATTATTTCAGTAAGTTCGTTATTTTTAAGCTTAAAAATTACAAATAAGTATTTATTTTTTAAGAATGCTTAGCAGAAGGCTTTTTGCACATGTTTCTTGATAGGATTTAAAAAAGGTAAATTTTTAGATTGATATCCCTAACAAAAATTTGCAGAACCGCCACCAACGAGAAAGCCATTCAAATTGAAGAACGGTTACTTGCGTTTCGCAGTTAAGTGTGTGGGTCCTACCTTCATAAGTGTTGACCCCACACATTTTTGTGAAAGGAATGAGCATTGCTTTTGGAGCACAAAATAGTTACTCCCTCTCTCGTCTGCTTTATCACACAAGGAGATGGTATTTGCCGTATAAGAGCATGTACACAAGACTACCAAAATGTTACTCCACTTTATAGCTATTTTACCTATTTTGGACACCAAAAACACCATGCATCAGCCTAGGTTAACTAGTACTATTTTCCCTTTACAGAAAATGCTCTCTACAAGTACCGAGCAATGTTCAAGAGCTATTCACTAAAAAATTATTCTCTCTCTCCTCCCTATCACCCTTTCATTCTCTCTCCTTCTTTATATATTAATTATTACAAAATACTCTCCTTTATAGATTATTAGATAGAGATGATTATAGAGAGAATTGATGTGGAGTTGAGAGAGATTTGAGTGGATAAAATGAAAAAAGTGGAGTGTTGGGTAAGTAAAATACCTCTTGCTTGGTGTACATGCTCTAATAATGCTCTGGACTTTCGAAGGGCGTCTTTGTGCTTAGATTTAGATACAGGATACTAGTTGATGTGATTGATTATATCATCATTTTTTTTCCGTCAAAAGTGAGAAAATTGTATTAATAAACACTTAGTGACACTTACAAAACGGAAATTATTACAAAGAACTTAGACAAAGCCAAACTAATCGTCTAACAAATAAAAATGAGTAAATCACAAGGCAATCGATATCTTTCATCCTAACCTAGACATGGCCTGATGCAACAACAACACTTTTAACCTGTCTAACATCTAATTAGGAGTCTCAAACGAGAAAAAGTGCGAAGTTAGGGATAAAGACACCAAATATCCAGAAAATCAGATGCACTCCAACCAAAGATGAACGCACCAATAAACTCTCAAGAACTACAGATCTGTCTAGTTGCCATGAGTTGTCCTGCCAAAGACATCATCTAGGGATAGAATGCTAAAGCACAGATATAGTTGTGAAGCAACCTCGATTGAGAAAACCCGATCTGTAGACAAAATTCGTCCAAAGACGAAACTAACTACTCTCGTAAAATGAGAGTGTGGGGCAGGGTTCGGCCACGTCGTTGGCAACTGACTAACCACAGGGGTCCACAGGTTGACCAGTGACTCACAGAGCCTGTCTGCTAGCAACGCCCTAAGAGACACCGGCCACTGAAGGGGACCACCAAGCACGAGCGACTCGGCAAGCTTGTGCTCCTAGGATGATTGGCCTCTTACTCTGATAGTTCGGCAAGATCTCGCAGAACCAAGGCTACTCTACATAAAGGATGTCCCAGCTAGAGTGCCAGACAGCCTTATCCGGATACACCTTTTTATGCCGAGCCACCACCTGCCTCCTGACTAAGAGAAGAAGCCAGGTAGAGATAGGTAAGGGGAGGGGCTGAAATGCCACGCCAGCTAAATGCCAGTAGGTGGCTGAGAGTTGGCGTGATCCTAACTACGTTGGCCAATGATTGGAGGACAGAGCTCGTGACAGGCTTTTTGGATAAGAACAGGTCCATCTGAGCATATCGCCTTAGCCCCAACCACCGAGCACGTGGTGGTCACGTGTGGATTGGGCTCCAAGCAACATCCCGCCTGTAAAAGGAGGACTCCCCCTTCAGAAGAAGGTAATCCTTCCTCTCCCTTTCTACACATTCTCTCCAAGAAATTCCCCTCTCTCCTTAGAATACTGACTTGATCGTTGGAGTGCCCTTCCCAAACTCCCAACGATTCGGGTTTGGCACTAACGTGTTCGCTAAGTGTGTAGGACTCCACCATCTCCATATCCAGAGGATCAACCACACCTTCCAAGGCTCCAAGAGGGGTTCGTAATCGGAGAAAGCGCTTCCCACAGAGAAACAAAACTCTCATAAAATGAGAAACAAAACTCTCATAGATCAACGATAAAGTCGTTGATCTGGAGAGACGGAAGAAAAAAAGGAAAAAGCAAAGAAAGTGAGTCGGAATAGTACCATGGCTTTCCCCTCCCACCGCCGCACACAGATATGGAACCCACAGGGGAGTGGGGAAGGGAAAAGAGGAGTTGTGGTGGCTAGGGTTGAGAGGGAGGGAGAGAGAGATAAGGTCGGCAATTTGCTTTCTTTGAGAACAAACATCAATCAGAGCCGAATACTCTGGGTTTTCTTACTTTGCATAGGTGATTATATCATCATTAAATCATAACATAATGTACCTGATAAGATGCTTTAAGTTGTGACAAGATGCACTTGTAAGATCAAGCGCTTATCATCTTATCAAAACCCGTAGGTAATGATAAAGGCGCAACTCTATTTCCTTATACCAAAGCGCAGCAGGCCCCAAGCGCTACGGTTCGACCCGCGTGGGTAGGATGCTGGCCCGCGACCAACAACCCTCACTCCAGCACCGATCCGCAAGCAGCATGCCATCCGGGGGAGTCCAACCCGCGACCTTGGCTCTGATATCACTTGTAGGATCAAGCGCTTACAATTTTACCAAAACCCGCAGGTAGTGATAAAGGTGCAACTCTATTTCCTTATACCAGAGCGTTTCAGGTCCCAAGCGCCACAGTTCGACCCGCGTGGGCAGGATGCTGGTCCGCGATCAACAATCACCCCCCTCCCCTTTTCTCTAACAACACTCATCTTCTCTCACAAAACAAATCACCTCATAGAAACACAAAGAGGAGTACCGTTAAAAAAAAGAAAAATGGCAAAATCACTTCCCTGTCATAAAGATTATTCTTATAAATACTCATACTTATATTTACTATTTACTACTATCTATTATTGTGTGTGTTGTAGTATGTTGTGTTGTATAGTATGCATAGTGGTAGTGTATTCATATGCAAATGTGCTATGCACGTACATGGGATATCTGTAAGGGCAATCTCGGTCGCAAAAATTCAAACCGCTAAGTTTTTTTAAAAATACATTTTATGGTTTTTTGTAAAAAAAAAATTTAACTCAATCGAATATCGATAAGGACTACTTTTTCAACGTCCGTGAGTGTTTACACCTGTTTTTGGCACCAAGTCCTGAGCAAGCGTTGGGGGGCCATTTAATTATCTTTTAATTAAATTAGACCAAAAAGTAGAGATGTATTGGATTAAAATTAATGGGCCAAGACAGTTTTAATTGAGCCCGGTTAATTTTGACCCAATTTGGTTATAATTTGAGATTATGGGCTATGGGTCACATTTTTATGAGTTAAATTGAGGCCCATTCAGTTTATGTGATGAGAACAAGGCCTTTTTATTTTTAATAGGCCCATTGCTACATTGATGAAACCATTTGATGAAGTCTCGTGAAAAGAGGAACAAGAAAATAGGGATTGTTTTGCCACATGGCCATTTGACTAGTCAAATGGCCCATGATTTTCCAAGTGCCCACAAAAGAAGGGAATGAGGTGGCCCATTACTTGTCAACTGCCCATGGAAATAGGAAAAGGAATACCCTATTGTTTCCGGTAACTTCCCATGAGCAAGAGTAAACATGTGGGTAATTGTTATGTACCTCCAATAACCACCCATGATCCCACTAAATATGTTAGTGGGTAGTTATTGCAGACACGTGGCAGCATTTGGAGCTTACATGGGACACTTATCAACTCGTGGTGAAGGCGGGAAACCTAGCTCAGATCTGGGCCAGTTCAGTATTTGCCTATAAATACTAGTTTGCAAGAAGAAAAAAGGGTCCACATATCAATCAAACTCAACGCTTAAAAACTAAAGCTTTCCCAGTGAAGCAATTATCTCACTTCTCTCTCATTTACTCAATTACTTCTCCAAGTAATTCAAGTTTTCTATCTCTCTTATACCCCAACTCTATTATTAAGATATAATAAAGTTATTCATATCTCTCTTGTATCCCCAACTTTGTTATTACGATATAATAAAATTATTCTACATTGTTACTTCTTTTCCTACACGGTTAGGAAATTATTAAGTCCTTGCTCGTAGAGGCAAAACCACGAAGCAACACTGCAATCCAGCCCTTAGGTTTGCAGCACTTTCGCTCTCACGGTTAAGAAGTCAGAAAAGGGGCACTCAGTCCTTTACGTTGGACGCGACAAGTCCTGGCATGCTCGCTCAGTCCTTGAGCCATTTTGGAGCTGAACATCTTTTTGGCACGCCTAGTGGGACCCCAATCGTTTCAAGGGGTATCACGCCGATTCATTCACATGTCAATTCAATACATTGAATTGGATGTTGAAATTCAGCGTCTTAATGAAGAAATTCGTTGGCGCGATGATAAAGTCGACGAGGTTTGAAGATGAAATCTACCGCCTTGATTGTGAGAGGCATTGACTCAAACCTACACAGGATTGGTTTCATGATGCACTAAACTCCTACAACGATGCAATTCAAAGGCTTGAAGACGAAGTTGACAAGCTTGAAAATGAAGATCGCCAATTACGTTATGAGGTAAACCATCTCTTTAGTGCCAAGTCACATGGCTATTCACATATCATGTCTTCAAACCTGCCCGAACTGCATGAATTCCAAATTGGTGGACTTGATGATCCTTCTGCTCAGACCTTTAGGGGTCAAATTGAAGAAAATATGAGCACTTAGTCCTGTACCGTTGCATCAGACGAAGAACTCTCATAGGAGTTCATAGATCCCTTGCATGCATCTTTGCGTGAGATTAAAGAATTGGTAATCAACTCCAATAAGGCCGTTGAGGACTCCAAGAAAGCCCTAAAGGACTCTAACAAGGCCGTTGAAAAATTAAGGGCTAATCTCCAAGATAAGGAGTCAACTCCTATTCTACCATGGATATCATAATTTAGCACTTTAGGCCAAACTTCAAGCCTGAATGTCTTTAAGCAAGTTTCTAGTAAATACTCTAGGCCTACAGGCTTCTCTCAGTCCTTAACTTCTGAAAGCCCTACACCTGGGGGGCAAGGAAGCCAAAGAATTGAACTCAGGGGAGCAAGCACATCAGACTTCCAGCTCAGTCCTTTAAGGATTCCTGAACAACAACAAGGTCTGGGTGATAAACATCAAAATGATCAAGACAACGGTCTCATATCTAAGCGCAACAACCAAAATTCTGGAGTTTTCCAAAAAAATTTGGATGGTAAGCTATTTTCATGCCTGAAGGAGCGAGAAGATAGGTTTGTCTCAACGCAAGGAGAACATGATCTCAGACTTGGGAGGAGCCAGCACAAGGAAAGTCCTATTATGAGGCAAGATCAGTCCATTCTCTCCTCTTAAGAACTTTCTCAAGTGTCTGAAGAGTTACCACATCCAGATTCAGTCCTGAGCAGTGAGCAGGTAACAGATACAAATCAAGAACGATCCAGACCTGCCATCAGCCCTACGGGCAGGATTGAATTGCATGTTGCACCCATTCTAGATCAGGAGGAATTGAATGAAGATGAGGAAAGTGGTGACACACCAGGGCTTGATTCCGATTCATTTGTAATCGGAGATCCCCCTCATCCTTCAGTTCATGACAGCCTTTTTGGCATTGTCCAAACTGCTAAAAGGTATTATCAGCTTAGGCCAATTTTAGGCCTAAAGTGTGTAGAATTGCGCCCACGTTGGATTTGTGGGGCACATCAAAAGCGAGTGTTATTCACTTGGCTTACACAAAAATGCCAAAGTGGTGTCAAGAAGGGCTAAGAATAAAGAAAAGTTCTTCATGGTCCGAACAGGCACCTCTAAAATGTTCGGCCATGGCCTATCAGTCCTTGAGTAGGCCTTATCAGAGTTTTACTAGGCCTATTCTGCAGAGGTGGATGCCTTTTATTTCATTAAGCACGCCTGAAAGTTCAAAGTAGAGGTTCAGACCCTCAAATATATTTTCAGTCCTTTCTAGGCCTTTTCGAAGTTCTATGGTTTCTATACAGCCAGGCCTGGACGCAGGACTTTATTGGTGTAAATAGGCTTTTGCTACAAGTGCGAAGGCCCTTTAGGCCTTTTGTCTGGGCCTGAACCACTATTATAAGCATTTCATGCAAGAGTTCAAGCCTTTCAACATACTTCGAGTCCTTTTTGGGCCTTTCATAGGTTTATGGTTTCTCTACAACAAGGCCTGGACACAAGCCCTATCTACAGGTACGAAGACTCTTTGAGCTTTTTGTCTAGGCCCGAGCCAATATTATAAGCAATTCAAACAGAAGTTTAGACCTTTCCCGTAGGATTGAATCACTGTTATGAGCACTCAAAGTCGAGGTTCAGTCCTTGTCATGCCTTTTTTGTGGTTCGATCATTTTTCTACGATTAAGACCTGAACACAGGCCTTTGTTGGTGGAAATGGGCCTGATAAAAGGTGGGAGCATCATCCAATCACTTTAAGAAGCCCTGAAAGATGCAGAATGAGGCATTTATCTCTAAGAGAGGCCTTTGAAAGGCCTGTCCAAAGATTGCTGGTAGACTCTTTCCAAGGTCTGAATTCAAAGAAATTTTATCAAAGACCTGAGGAGAACATGGAAATTGCCTAATGCCTACTACGTCCATAGGCAATGCAAACAAAAGAAGATATGCTACAACAGAGGACTATTTGGATGCCAAAAACATTTTCTTTTTTATACACGCCTTGATCCTAAAAGTAAAGAATTAAGGCATGGGGGCCATTGTTTACACCTGTTCTTGGCACCAAGTCCTGAGCAAGTGTTGAGGGGCCATTTATTTATCTTTTAATTAAATTGGGCCAAAAAGTAGAGATGTATTGGATTAAAATTAATGGGCCAAGACAGTTTTAATTGGGCCCGGTTAATTTTGACCCAATCTGGTTATAATTTGAGATTATGGGCTATAGGTCACATTATTTATGAGTTAAATTGAGGCCCATTCAGTTATGTGATGAGAACAAGGCCTTTTTATTTTTAATAGGCCCATTGCTACATTGATGAAACCATTTGATGAAGTCTCGTGAAAAGAGGAACAAGAAAATAGGGATTGTTTTGCCACATGGCCATTTGACTAGTCAAATAGCCCATGACTTTCCAAGTGCCCACAAAAGATGGGAATGAGTTGGCCCATTACTTGTCAACTGCCCATGGAAATAGGAAATGGAATACGCCATTGTTTCCAGTAACTTCCCATGATCAAGAGTAAACATGTGGGTAATTGTTATTTCCCTCCATAACCACCCATGATCCCACTAAATATGTTAGTGGGCAGTTATTGCGGACACGTGGCAGCATTTGGAGCTTACATGGGACACTTGTCAACTCGTGGTGAAGTTAGGAAATCTAGCTCAGATCTGGATCAGTTCAGTATTTGCCTATAAATACTAGTTTGTAAGAAGAAAAAAGGGTCCACATACCAATCAAGCTTAACGCTTAAAAACCAAAGCCTTCCCAATGAAGCAATTATCTCACTTCTCTCCCATTTATTGAATTACTTCTCCAAGTAATTCAAGTTTTCTATCTCTCTTGTATCCCAACTTTATTATTACGATATAATAAAGTTATTCATATCTCTCTTGTATTCCCAACTTTGTTATTACGATATAATAAAGTTATTTTACGTTGTTACTTCTTTTCCTACACGGTTAGGAAATTATTAAGTTCTCGCTCGTAGAGGCAAAATCACGAAGCAACACTGCAATCCAGCCCTTAGGTTTGCAGCACTTTCGCTCTCACGGTTAAGAAGTCAGAAAAGGGGCACTCAGCCCTTTACGTTGGATGCGACAAGTCTTGGCACGCCCGCTCAGTCTTTGAGCCATTTTGGAGCCGAACTGTGAGGCAAACCATTTAGTTTCGCCTTACAAATTCTTAATAAGCCTTAACTGATATCCGATTGAATTGATTTTATACACAAAATAAAAAAAAAACTTTTAAAAAAATGAGTGACTTGAATCATTTTTGTCTGAGGTAGGCACCGAAATCTGGTAAAAAAAAAAAGGTAGGCACCAAAAAAATGTATGTGCATGATCTGTGCTCTGTGCAAACAGACTTTTTGATCATATGGCTCCATCTACTCACTTTGTTAGTTTGTTATGTAACGCCCCGAATTTTGGGAACGTTAATTAGGCAATTTTATTGAAAAACTAAATAGAGTTTGGCTTATTATTACATCATAACTCTCACAAGAGTACTTTTATTACACAAGGGAGGGAAACTAAGGTTTCTAACTACAGCTCCGCCTGCTCCTCCATCCTTGCCAGCTCTTCGGCTCCGAAAGCCTTCAAGGTGTACAACTTACCCTGATCATCTACAAAGTCTAACACATTATACCAGCGTCGCCACCGATATAATATGTCAGGGTCACCAAAGGTAACACCATGAGCTACAGGAGCTCAATAGAATAATCCATACCCATTAACCCTTAACTTACAAACAATAGATCACATAGTTAAAGATTTCCACAGAGCAAATGCATATTTAACAAAACAGCTAACAATAACACATCCATATTCACTATCCAAACTAACGTTTGTGTTCATGATTTTCTGTGTTTCTCCTACGCGACTCATCGTAGACTGTGTCATCATTTTCATATACCAAATCAACATTTCCAAAATCATTTTTAACACACCCAATCTTGGTTCCGCCTTTCCGGTCTCCAAAGTATCCTCACAATAGTTCCACCGCATCGGGTTCTCATTGGCACACAATTGCATTAGCTCCTTTCCGTGGATAACCAAGCCATTCCTCACCATGGTTCCGCCGCTCCGGGTTCCCATGGGAACGCACACAACCTCACAATGGTTCTGCTGATCTGAATTCCCATTGGAACACACACAAACCTCACAATGGTTCTGCTATTCCGGATTCCAATTGGAACACACACATTCCCACGATGGGCAAGTCCGGCCACATTGCGATTTCAAAACACACCTTGTCATTAACACTCCCTAGGTGTCATGTTTCTATCTTCCTTGATTTTTGTGTCTCATCACATGCATAGACTCCGCGGTAGGACTTTTCACGTATACATAAATCATTCATTGTAATCTTGAAATTAAACTAGCAAGATCATCCAACTCTATATTATTTAGCATGCTCAAATCACAACTTAAAGCATAACGCCACATGTACGGACGCCCTTGGAGTGAAGACCACTTATGCTTTAATTACACAACCACAAGTAATGCAAGTAATCACAGCAACATGTATACATTCTCATAACCATTCTAAAGATCAAAATACGAATTCTTACAATTAAGCGCTAAATTTTTATCTTTCAAAACCGTTCTTTCTTTCTTTTTGGGAAGTTCAAAAGAACATATGTTTAACATACTCCCCATCCTTTTCAAATTTTAGGGAAAATACCTTTCAGGTTCACATGCATTTTTAAACACAAAACGTGAATATATTCCTCTAGAGTACGGGGGATCTACGTATATGAACTTTATACTTAGAGAGAGTGGTGAGAAGTATTCTACCGTTCTTCTTGGCGGTAGAGCGGCTATGGAAAGTACGTCGGGCGGAGTAACTTCCTACGGAATGCTTACGGTAGCTTCGAAAATCTAGTAAAATACTTTACAAGGTACTCCCTCCGTCCTAATTTGTTCCGCCTACTTTGACTTTCACGAACTTTAAGAAAACATTTTACTTACATTGACTTTTGATCAATTTTACCATTTTACCCTTTTGAGAAAATATTACTAAAATTTTGTAAAAAAAAATTAATTGAACTCACCAAATCAAAAGTACCCTCCTGTCATGTCATGAAAGGAATGGAGGCAAATTCAATGTGTTTGCCGGCTGCCAATTGCTCTATATTCCTTTAACAATGTTTAAAATTTGAATTTGGGAGGGAGAAAATATCTCCTTAAATGAGGGGTAAAATGGTAATCAGGACATCTAAAAATGGAAAGTTTGGAAATAAGCATATCATTTTGGGACATCCCAAAAAGGAATAAGGGCGAAACAAATTGGGACGGAGGGAGTACTATATAATCTTTTTAAGATTTTCAAGTATCCAATAAAAAGAATATAAGATCAAAATTTCCTAATAAACTAATCTAATAAGCATATGTTCCTATTCTATTATTATATTAGAGTACTTTAGTACACATATTTTTATATAACAAAATCTTCATAAAATCTAGGGCAATAGATTTATAAGGTACATATACATATTTTTCTATAAAATAAACTCACATGGAAAATTTAGGAAATGACTATTTAATAAAATCTCTAGTACTTATTGGTAGATTAACCTTATTATCCAATGGGTAAAGTTTACCCTGGCATGTATTGACCAATGGATAAGAGAAATGAGTTTTTATATATATATATATATATGACCAATTATAAAGGTACAAGGTACAAGGTACTAGGTGATCTTTAACTAGATTTTCAAATCAAAATTCCCTTTCAAAGTATTCCAATTTGGCACATGTTTCCATTAAACTACTAGATTATGTACTTAGAGAATCCTAGGGTATTTATATTATATGGTATATATACATATATCCAAGTATTCAAATATATAAGTAGGTACTATTAGGTACCATATAATTTATCAAGATTTCCAAATATCAAATAAAATATATTGCCAAGATTATTCCTATTAAAATAATTCAAGAAGTACTAGTACTTATATATTAATTAGTGTACTTAGAAATCTAGGAAGTTAGATATACCCATATTTTTAATGCATATGAACACATGGGAAAATCTAGGAAGTGATTATTTAAATAAATCTTAGTACTAGTTGGAAGATTGACTCTATTATCCAAAGGATAATATTTTCCCTAGTAGTTATTAACCAAATGATAAAAGGTTTAAGGAAATATAAATATTCTTGAATAATATTTAAAATACCCAAATGTCCTTTAGGCATGTGAATATAAGCCTATATATAATTATAAATGACTACTTTATCAAATCTAGTACAAGATATCTTTGATAGAAAATCTAGGTTTCCTATTGTCCAATGGATAAAAGTTTCACTAACTTTTATTATCCAATGGGTAAAGGTTCATCTAGGGTTAGAGAATTGTAACTAGGTGAATTGGTAGTTTGGTTTCCTCCAACAAATCGGTTAAAAGCTAACTACATTGGCCAAGTAGGATCTCTAGCCAAGAAATATAATTTTTAAGACTAAATCTAATTATGACAGATTATTAAAGTTAAAAAGGAATTTTAAAAGCAAACCAAGTAATTTAAATAAAATTCAAATATTTAACCGGCTGATACAAGCCGGTACGAAACAGAATTGCTAACATTGGTTTTAAGGCAAGTTAGGCAGCCCCAGACCCTTTTGCTCATCCATCTATTAGGGTATTGGGTGGAGCCCACTTCGCGGTCTCCCAAAAATAATCTGAGCAAGTAAATTATTATAGAATAATTATTCGAGTGGTCCTATAAAAAATAGCTCAAATGGATAATTGTAGTATTTGATCCAAATTTTTAATTTTTTATTCAGAATTCAGAATCCTATATTGTAAATGAATTTTGAAGAAAACTTAGACAATTGTGTGACTAGTATCCCCTCATCTGACCCGTATATGCTTGTTGAGAAGAACATCTATTTTAAGAATTACCTTAATTGGACATCCATAGGCATTGAAATAGTTCAAAATGTTAAAATTAAAGCATGTTTGATATCTATCAATATTCGATAAAGATAATTATTTTTATAAGTGTTCTTCCCAACAAGACCTAGAGTTTCTAGGGTTCACACAATACTGTACGAGATGGAGGAGCAAAAGGGTCCAGGGCTGCCTAACTGTGGCCTGTGGGGCGCTGCAACTTTCATCAAAGGCGCTCTCACTGCAGGGATCCTGATTTCCCACAGGCCACCAATAATCTTTCCCCCAATTGGAGCATGTGTGAAAGACGTGAAACGAATGAGGAATGCAGAGTTTAAAGTGCCGCAAAACGAAGTAAATTTGTTTTTCTTAAATTAAGTTTTAAATAGGGAAAAATTACATTTTTATTCAAAAGTTAATTTTACACTCCTCTGTATCAAATTTGAGAAATTTTTGAAAGCCGGTGGGGTCCACACACGTGGTACCCCATTGGCGATTCGGACCATTCAAACATATTTTGAACGATCCAGATTTTAGAGAGAAAAAAAAGAGAGATATGGGGTGAGGAGAGAAAGAGAAAATAAATGCTAGTATTTCAAAAAATTAATAGCCTCAACCTTACTTCATCTCGGGTCTCCAAAATAGAGTCTCAAGTTTCAATATCCATGTTGGGAAACCCTCCCACCGAATGGAGAACCATCTCCGTTTTCTTTTCCATAAATCACCATTCTATCCAATCTATCTTTTTTAATTATAAAACCAATTACATTTTATTTTTTTTAAAACCACGGGAAGATAGCAGAATTTATTAAAGAAGAAACCGGTCAAAGGACCGGACATCATCCAAAGCAAGATTAGCTACCCAAAGGGGGACAAAACCCCCAATTTTCTAGTCTAATTCATAATAGGGAACACTTAGCCAACAAATGGGCTACCCTATTATAACAACGATTAACATGCACGAAAGTACAAGAGGAAAATAAAGGCAGAAGAACAAAGCAATCCAAGATAATAGAAGTACAATCTGCAAAAGATTTTCCTGCTTGAGTAAGTGCTTGAACAACTTGGAGAGAATCACCCTCCACAACAATATTCGAAAGGCCTCTATTAGCTGTAAAGATCACAGCTTTTCGGAAGGCCATGGCCTCAATAGCTTTGGGGGAGAAAAACCCAATAAAAGGGATGGCCACCATGCCCACAATCTACCCCCAATGATCTCGAGCCACGATGTCGACCCCAACTGAGCCATTTGCACTTTGAACGGCTCCATCATCATTAAGTTTTATCACATCAGCAAGAGGTGGACGCCACATAGGAATGCTCCCAGAAACAATGGAGAGAATTATCATCAACCATAGCAGCGTTAAATTCGGAACAAAGAGCAGAAGCCTTTTCCAGAATCATAGTACCATCCCAGCTACGGCCATCAAAATACATTTGATTTCTAGCCTTCCAAATGAACCAGCAAATAGAAACAAAAAACGCACCCATATCCACCAATGTATCATACACATAAGAATTATGGGGGAACGAATACCACCAATCGATAAATTGAAAGGAATTCCACATAGAAGAAACCACAGAGCTAAACGGGGAATCCAGCCACACCGCTCGCGATAGCTTGCATTGAAAAAGCAAGTGCTCCAGTGTTTCATAATTGGTCTTACACCTTGGGCAGTAGGGAGAAACATATATACCTTTATGATTCAAATTAGCACATACAACAATAGTATTATTGGAACATCTCCACAAAACATCTTGACTTTATTAGGGATTGGTAAAGGCCACAAAGATTTCCAAAAAGAATCAGAAGGAATACCCGAACTCGATTCACCGCATTCTCGAGACTGTCGTGGAAGGTTGCTTTGTTTTGCCAAACAATAAGCCGACTTTACCGAAAAGGACCCATTGCTGGTGGAGTGCCATAAACCCCTATCTCATCAGCCTTGAACTGATTGGAATCGAGAGGATTGACTCCACATCAGATTCCAAAAAAAGCTCCTTAAGCAATGAAACATTCCAACTATGGGAAGTGCTATCGATAAGATCCGAGACACGGTGAATGTGACTAAGGGGGGAAGCATCTGGTGGGGGAGGACTAAGCACTTTAAAAGAGAGAGACCTTGGAAGCTAGGGATCGCGCCAAACATCAATGGAAGAACCATCCCCCACATTCCATCTCCAGACCTTTCTAAGAATGGCTCTTCCTGCCAAAATGCTGCGCCATGCCCAAGAAGCTGAGCTTGGGCAACAAGCTTCCCGAAAAGACTTATTATAAAAATACTTGCCCTTAAAAAGCTATAGAAATAAAGAAGGCGGGCCTTGTAAAAGACGCCAACCCTGTTTTGCAAGAAAGGCAATATTGAATGCATAAAGATCATGAAAGCCAAGCCCACCATCGGTTTTGTTATCATAGAGCTTGCTCCAACTAACCCAGTTAATCTTGTTCTCCCCTTCTTTTGAACTCCACCAAAGTTTGCGAATAGCACTACAAATATTCTTGTTCTCCCCTTCTCTTGAACTTCACCAAAGAAAATACTGCATCACATAATTAGGCATAGCTAACAATACCGACTTGATCAACACTTCTTTTCCTACCATATTGAGAATAGTATCCTTCTAGCTTTGAAGCCTATTAAAAACTCGGTCTTTTACGTACCTAAACACCTTAGTTTTGGAATTACCAATGGCGGAAGGTAAGCCCAAGTATTTACCTCCTTGAATTTCACAATTAATATTAAGAAAGTTAGAAATACTTTCCTTTACATTGTTGGGGGTGTTTGGACTGAAAAACAAGGACGATTTATCCTTTTCACCATTTGCCCAGAGGCGGCCTCATATTTACGCATAACCTCATCAATAGCATGACGCCTGAAGCAGTAGCTTCCCAAAAAAGTACCGAATCATCGGCGAAGAACAAATAAGAGATTGCTGGACAATGTTGCCTGATTTTAACACCATGGAGAGCACCATCCGATACCACTGTCTGAAGTAAATAATGGAAACCTTTCACACATAATATAAACAAGAAAGGAGACAGCGGAGAGCCCTGTTTAATTCCTCTAGAAGGGGAGAAAAGATCTCCTTTCGCACCATTGATCACTGTAGCAAAAGAAACTGTGGTAACATAGGCCATGACCCACCGAATCCACTGATCAGCAAACCCAAATTTACGAAGAATCACCTCTAAGTACGACCATTCAATACGATCATATGCCTTTGCCATATCAAGCTTCAAAGCCACCCATCCTTTTTTACCATGCCGCCTCTTTTTCAAAGAATGCATTAGTTCATGAGCGATAAGGATATTATCTGATTTCTGACAGCCCTTAATAAAAGCACTCTGATTTTCTGAGAATATGTGAGGAAGGATGGGCTTAAGTCGGTTGGCTAAGTTTTTGTAATGATCTTGTAGGATACATTACAGAGGCTAATAGGGCGGAATTGGCCAGGCTTTGTAGGGCATCTCACTTTGGGGATAAGAGTGATTAAGGTTTGGTTCACACTTCGTAATATATGAGATGAATGGAAAAAATTTTGCACAGCCGCAATGACATCTTCCCCCACTGTCGGCCAATAAGTTTGAAAGAAAAGAGGGGTCATAACATCAACACCAGGTGCTTTAGTCAGGCCCATCCCCTATAGGGCAGAATGAATTTCAGAATCTGTAATAGGTTGGACAAGGGAATGGTTCATAGCATCAGTAATCTTTTGAGGGATTCTCACGCATTTCAAGACTCGGGCCAGCCGTGAAAAGACCCGCAAAAAAATGCTGGAACTCTGTTTGCTCTTCGTGAGGGTCACTAGTTCAGTTACCATTGGCCACCTCAATACCAGATATACGATTACTTGCCCTCCTTTGCATAACCAACGTGTGAAAAAATTTCGTATTCTTATCCCCATTTTTAACTCTCGATTTTTGTTTCCAGAACACCTCTTCTTTATCCCACTCCTTTTTCAACTTCCACTTTAGATCTTTAATAATTTCCAATGGCGGTCTAGACCATGAGTTACTCAAAGCAAAGATTTTGGCCTTCAGATCTGCAATTGACTTTCCAGAGTTATCCCGTTTCCGTCGTTTCCAATTTGTAAGAGAGGATCGACAAGCCTGAATCTTCTTATAGACAAGAAAGGACTTCGAACCTTGGACTGGAGTTGCCCAAGCTTGATTAATGACATTGCGTGCATCCTCAACATTATAGACTAGATTTTATCAAAAATTGGTATCGTTAAGAGTATATCTGTGATACGTTTAGAATTGAGACTAATGTTACATACTAGATGATAAGCACCCGTTATTGCAATATATGGTGCGCTAGGTCTCTAGTTTAGTTTAATTTCATTGCTTATTTTGTTATCGGCTTTTACTCGTAAGGTTTGTTTTTAGTGTTTTCAGGTAAATCATGTGAATAAGGCATGTTTTGACTTCATGGAAGGCCCGAGTGTGTCCAAGTACCCGAGAAACTAATGAAAACCCTATCGGCCCCTGAAAATCTGTCTAAGTATGGAAAAATCACTTTTCGAAAAAGTATCGATTTTTGAGATAAAAAATGGCGGTAATTGATTCTTGAAATTTTCTAAGAGCAACTTCAAATTTGCAAGGTTTTATTCAAAGATCAAGGTCATGTTTTGAGCCATTTATTTGATAGAAAAGTGTGCTGTTTTCTATTTTACACTAAAAGCTGGGGGTCAACATTTTGATTGGATTGAAATCTCAAAATTCTGGTAATGCCATTGTTTCCAAATGGGGGGTACTTCCTTATTTTCATTAAATAAATTAAAGTAAAGAAAAGGTAAAAGAAATGTTTAAAATGCAATCTTTACTTAAGTTTAGAGAATGAAAATAAGATGCTGTGAAAGCTATTGGGTGCTGTGGAAGTTGCTTGGAGCTGTGAAGTTGGACCTGAAGCTGGACCTGAAGCTATTGAGCTCGGCATCGATGTAAAGGGAGAAGATCCATCAATGCCGAAGCAGTTAGTGGAATCAGGCCTAAGCAGCTCGGCATCGATGGGAAGAATAACATTACATCGATGCCGAGGCTGATAGTGACCCAGCTTATGCCTGTTGCCATCGATGCCGAGGGCCGTAGCGGGGCATTTTCAGAGCATCTGGGGAATATTCCAAGCGCGGAATATAATGCGTGATGTAATTGGATCCAAAAACAGGTAGGATAGATTGAGTAGTACATTTTCTAGATCTAGGATTAGATTTCTTTGCAATTCAAATTGTTCTTGAGTGTTCTTAATTTCCAGCTTTGAATATTTTAATTTCTGCCTTTAGTTGTTACTTTTTGATATTATCGCCTTAATTAAAGTTGTTGCTTTACTCCCGATCTATCTTAATCCCTAGTTTATTTCTAGTCTTGTCATTTCAATTATGCTAAGTAGATTTTTGCTTGCTCTTATCTTCATAGATATGTGTGAGTAGTTTCAAGGGTTGGGTCATGGGATGATTAGCATCCTATGGCTTGGGCGAAAATTGCATCTTTCACCGATAAAGCTTTAATTTTTGGATTTGAAAATTGATGTGGGGTTCGGATTCGTTTGGCAAATTACCGAGGTGTTAACCTCTTTGATCACGTGTAGGTGGGAGCATCGCCTACCTACCACACGTGATGCTTAGAGCTCTGTCGCACGAGGTGTTTGCCAAATGAATTCTAGAGCTAGCTTGATAATTGAATCTCTATTTTCCGGTTTAGGAACCTTAATTGCGTATCTTAAACTGCGTGAATTGGTGAAAATGTGGTTTAGCTCAAGTCATGAGTGCTACTGATTCCTTGACCTAGCCTATCTTTTATCTAGTTAATTCGTTCTTAATTTAGCCCTTTTATTTCCACCTTTCTAAAGCAAAACAAAGTTGACTGTCTAAAAGTTGAAATCCTTGCTTACATCTACAAATCCGACCAAGCCATATTATTATTCCCTTAGGTATGATCCCGGACTTCACCGGATTATCATGCTTCAACCGACGTATTAAACCCTACGCTTGGGGTATTATTCCATTATATCGGAAGGAACGAAGCATTTTTGGCGCCGTTGCCGGGGATTTCTTATTATGGCTTTCTTGGAGGTTCGACAAAGCACTGTAAGTATTCCGCTTTCGCCTCTTAGTAGTAGTATAGTTGTTTATGTGTTAGTTGTTCATATTTAGTTTGGTGGAACTCTAACCTGACCTTGTTGTCAAACTTGAGGTGTAACGAAGCCAGGCTAAATATTGGGTGTGTTCTTAGTTAGTTTAGTTTAATTTGTTAGTTTAATTAGTTTAATTTGATTGCATTGCTTAGCCGAGGTGGTGGCATAACCTGTCGCATATTTTGTTTGCTGAGATGAGGTGGCGGGATAGCCCCTCCAGTCTGGTAGCTTGTTGGTAGTTAGTTAGTAGTATTTCTTTTGTGTATGCCTGTGTTCCGAAGCCCAACTTCCAATCGGCTTCATCGTTCTTCTTCTCCGCCTAAAATCTGGAGTATCACTCGGGCTTATCCTGTGCATTCTCCGCCTCGAAAAGTAAATCGCAAACTTATTCGCAAAGGCCCAATGGCCAAAGAAGCTGCTGTTCGTACTCTTCGCGAATATCTTAATCCAGAAAGGGGTCCTCAAATATCGCCTATCGTTATTCCGACTCCAGCTGTTGGGAATGTCTTTGAATTCAAAGCTGAGTATCTTCGGGTAATTCCAGAATTTCAGGGTCGAGAGTTGGAGGATCCGTATTCTCATATCCGGGAGTTTGAGTCTGTTTTACATTCTTTGGTCCCTGCTCAGAATCAACTTGATCAAGCTCGCCTTAAGCTATTTCCATTCACTCTGAAGGATAAGGCGAAACAATGGTTCAATTCATTGAAGCCTCGTTCATTACGTACTTGGAGGGAGGTTCAAGATACTTTCACTACAAAGTTCTTTCCGGCCAGTCGGACGAAATTGCTTATGGATCAGATTCAGAATTTCAAGCAAAGGGAGGACGAGACTTTTCATAAGTATTGGGAACAGTACAAGGACTTACTTATGGCGGTTTCTCATCACAATTTTCCGTTGTATCTTCAAGTCAATTGTTTCTACATGGGGTGTTCTCAAGAGAGTAAAAAGCTTCTCGACACTTTGGGTGGAGGTGACTTTATGGGAAAAACACCGGAGGATGCTTGGGATTACTATGAGTCTTTGGCCGAGAAAACTCAAGCGTGGCAGTTTACAGATTCGGGGGAAAGGGCAATGTTCAATCAAGGTCCCACTGGTTCGGGGAAGTTTTCTATGTCGGAGCAAATTGCTTTTGAAACTCGCTTGGAGGAGATCGCTCGGAAGCTTGACAAGTTGGAGCTTAAAAGTGCTCAATCTCAAGAGGTCAAAGTAGTACGTCAAGCGGAGGAAGTTTGTGTTATTTGCGAGATGGTGGGCCACCCTACAGAAGCTTGTCCAAACATTCCGGCTTTGAAGAATGTGATTAATGGAATCGCTCCAGAGGAAGTTCAGGCCGTTCAACGTTTTGATCCTTATGCTCAATCTTATAATCCGGGAACACGTCAACATCCGGCCTTCCGTTGGAATCAGTCTAATGAAAGGGGTTCTTCTCAAGCTTCACCACAAGTTCCTCAAATGCCTTGGAAGCAACCTCAAAATGCTTTCCATTTTCCTCAAGCTCAAGGTCTGCCGGGTTTTGCTTCCTCTAGTTCGTTCCCACATGCAAACCAATTTCAGCAACCACCTGCACAGTTCCAACAACAACCAAAGCGTTCTTGGGAAGATCAATTCAGTGCTCTTTTGCAAAGTCAAACTGCGATCAATGAGCAACAAACTCAGATGATGAATGACATTAGAAATCAGTTGGGGAAGTTGACAACTACCGTGGGTATGCTTCAACAAGAAAAGGGGAAGTTTCCAACGCAACCTCAACCCAACCCGTAAACGCCTTCCACTCCACCTAATTCTCAAGGTCTTCACTTTGCTAGCTCTTCAGTGACTTTCCCCGAGCAAGCAAAGGCTATTATTTCTCTTCGAAGTGGAAAGGTGATGGATAACCAAGTGGAGATGACTCCGGAACCATCTTATTTGCCCCCTCTTATCGATCGTTCAATTCCAACATCAACCTTTGGGGAATCTCCCAAGGAGGCAAGCGAAGAGGTTTCAAAGGAAAATGGTAAGGGTAAGGCGAAGGAACAAAGTGTACCGGATCCTCGAGTTATTCCAACACCGGCACCATTTCGCAACCGTTTGAGGGCTTTGGCGAAACCAAATTTGAATGCAGAGTTGCATGAGTTATTTAATCAAGTGAAGATCAACATTCCTCTTATGGATGCAATCAAGCAAATTCCATCATATGCCAAGTTTCTTAAAGATCTATGCACTCGGAAGCGCAAGCTTAATGTTCAAAAGAAGATATTCCTTACTGAGCAAGTGAGTTCTATCATCCAGACGAATATCGCGCCGAAGTACAAGGATCCAGGGAGCCCTACTATCGCGGTCACCATTGGAGGGAAGCGTATCGAACAAGCTTTACTTGATCTTGGTGCAAGTGTCAATCTACTTCCATACTCCGTTTATCAAGAACTTGGTTTGGGGGAGATGAGACCTACTTGAGTTATGATACAGCTAGCCGATCGGAGTATTCGTACACCAAGGGGCGTAGTAGAAGACGTTCTAGTTCAAGTTGGCCAGTTTGTCTATCCGGTGGATTTTGTAATTCTTGACACAAATCCGAATGACTCTTTGGCTACTTCTACTTTGGTGATTCTTGGGAGACCCTTTTTAGCCACGGCGGATGCGATCATCAACTGTCGAAATGGACTTCTTAATATGACCTTCGGTAACATGAAGATGGAGGTCAATGTTTTTAATGTGGGCAATCAAATGGGGGATGACGAGAATATACATGAAGTGAGCCTTATTGATACTCTCATAGAAGAACATGTGGACGAGTTGCTCGATAGTGATCCTTTGGAAGTTGCTCTTACAGCCGAAGAGGCTAAATTTCTCGAATCTTCTGACGTCAATTATTTGTATTCTTTGCTCAAAGACGGGGATGAAGCTTGTGCTATGAATGGTTGGACCCAAAAATTTGAAGAGGTTGAAGAACTACCTTCGATAGAGAAGAAGGTTCTTCCCTCTCTTGTGGATCCTCCTCTATATGATGATCCAGGGGGGAAGCGCCTCACCGCTAAAGTTGTCTCTTCTGATCCCTCGTATCTTGAATCTTCCCCGGAGGAATTACTTCTTGCTCACGAGATGAACATACTCGAAACATCAGGCGTCTACCATGAAGAACCGTTGAAAGAACCTCTCACCGCTAAGGAAATGGATGCCGAAGTGGATTACTTGTATTCCTTGTTGGCTAAAAAAGATGCTTATGGACCAATCTTTGAAGAGTTGGCGCCCATGGAAGCTCCTTTTGTTCCTTCAAATTCTCCATGCCTTGATCTTCTCACTGTTAAACAGATGGATGTTGAGGTAGATTTCTTATACTCTTTGATAGAAAAACAAGATCCATGTGAGCCTATTCTTGAGAAGTTGCCAATCATAGAACAAATTGATTTTCTTGGTGTTGACAATTTTCTTGTGGTTTATCATCCTTATATTGTAGATTTTATCAACAAATTGAAAATTGATTTGGTTTGGGCTATGCACTTGGTGGAACTTAAGTTTTTAAAACAAATGCAGCAATTGCTTTACTCAAAGTATCTTATCTTATGGCATGGTCGAGTTCAATTTTTGGCAAAGAGTGTAGCTTGGAGTGCTCTGTTTATGCTAATAGTTCTTAATGGCATGCTAAATGTTTGTAGCCCACGTGTGGCTAAACCCTCTCTTTCTTTTTCTCTCTAATTTTTCTTCTCTCTCTCTCTTTATGGCATAATTGTTTTTCTTTCTTGCTGTGTTCGCTTTTGTTTAGTTATGCATGTTGTGTTTGTTTTGTTTTGTTATGTGTTTTGCATCGAATAAAATCTTGGAGATAAATCACATGAAAAGATATCACTAATGTGCTAGTGTAACAAGGGCTTTCAGTAGTCTTTCTTGGTAATAGTCTATCGTTAATGATCCATGCACTCCGAGATTGACCCTATCGGTTGCAGTTTAGGTCTATGGGTGAGGTTTGGTGTTTCCTAGAGTGCACGCTAGGTTGTATCATATCTTACTTTGTTTTGATCCAGGGGATGCTGAACTTAAGTGTTTGGTGAGGTCAAGCGATAGATTTTATTACGGGCACTAGCATAACACATTTTCGAAGGTCTAGTATAGCCACCCATTTCTTACCCATCGGTAGGGAATGGGAAGAAAAGTATGACTCGTGTGATCGCGTGATGATCGGGTGGTGCATTGCATTATGTTTTGCATGTTTTCCTTTGTTCTTTGTGTTTTTCTTTATGTTCTGTCTTTTAGTTTTTGTTTGGTTTGAAGCCGGATAACAAGGGCCGGTGTTTCTCATGTCATTTGTTTTGTGGAAGGTCGTTCTCTTAAGCCTTCTACAGGGTTGATATGCTACCACACCAACGTTGGTGGATTGGGTCTAAAGCCGGAGTGAGTGAGGCGATCAGGAGCCCTAAGCATGGGTGCGGCTACGAGCCGCGGTTGTTAGTCCGATAAAGCTTTGGATATGGCCCTGTGTGACTAGCTATGGTTCCGAGTTGGTAGAACCGAAGGAGTGAACCCTGGAAGCATCTAATCTGGCTGGAGCAAAACGTTGGCATAAAATCCTCCAACTTGGTCGAGGTATTTAGGGGTTGACATTCCCCTTGGACGGTACATTCGCGCACTCTTCCTTTCTTCGCTCTTGTTCCTAATGCTATGAGGGCATAGCATCGCTTTAAGTTGGGGGGAGGGGTTAACTTATATGGTATTTGTTTGATTTTATGTGTTATTTGTTTGATTTTAGTGTTTTGTGTTAAATTTGAAAATTCAAAAACAATAGAAATTGAAAATCCAAAAAAAAATTGAGAAAATGGAAAATTTTAAAAAATAAATAAAGCTTTTTACTTGCAATTCCTTCCTTTTGTCATAGTTTTTAGTTTTGTTCATGACTTGTTGCATGCTCAATAATTGTTAGTTGGCAAGAGTTCGTGGCAATCCTAAGAATTTTGTACTTCTCAATTTTCATGCTTAGTTGAAAATTGAATAGGTTAGATTTTGAGTTAAGTTTTTGAGCAAGTTTTGCCCATATCCCCACCTTTCCAATAAATTGCTTGTAGTGTAGGTGAATAATCGCATGTCCATGTCTAATTGTGTTTGATGTCGATTTTGAATCATTTTGGAATCCAAAGCGCACTTAGGAAAGGATACAAGGCATTCTTTATATGATCATACCACATATGTGTCACCTAGTCCTATTTTGCATCCTAGTCTATTTCCCGTTCTTTGCTTTAACCTAGGCAACCGGATGCTTGGAGGGTTGCGTGAAAATGATTTTCAATGATTCAAAGAGATATGGGGGTGGTGTGAATGTGATAGAAGTGGTTGGAATGCGAAAAGGCGAAAAATTGATACATTATTCCCTATCTTTCCTCTCTCACTACAAAAGCTAAAGCCCCAATTTTCATCTCCCTCTCCAAAAAGCCCCAAAAATTGGCTCCTCAATCTCTCTCACTACTAATCTCACCTCAAATGACCCTATTCCTCAAAGAAAAGAAATCAAATAAATGCTATGAAAGAGCAAAAACGGATTTGAAAGAGGGTTGAATACTTTGATAAGAGAATTTGTTTGATTTATGGGTTAGCATTCATTCCGGATGAGAAAGAATACAATGGAAAGGGGAAGCTCAAGGCTTAATACCGTGAGAAGTCGGATGAGGATGGTGACTAGGTGTGATCGCGTCAGTGGTAGTAGTTTTAGTAGTATTTATCTAGTAGTTTTCTTTATTTCTTTTTCGTAACTTTGTTTGGTGTTTGGCCGGCGTGTGGTCATGTCTTGGGTAGTTTAGGGTCGGTAATGGCCAAGGGTAGAAGAACCATGCTTGTATATGGCCACTACACTATTTTGTAGTTCCTTCCCTTTGTAACCAAGGTCATTACAATCCGAAAAAAGTCATTAGTTGATCTTTTGTGCGCATGGATTCTTTAATGATTGACTGTCTGATATTTGCATAATTAGCTGCATGACATGCTTTCCTTTCGTTATCCAACTTTCATCTGTTAGTTGTTAATTCTGTTGAATAAAGTGCTTTGGTTGTTTGAGGCATAGTATTTCTTGTTCACTATTGCCTGCTTGTCAAGCACTTTTTCGGTGGATAAGGTTTAGTTTGAATTCGCAAGTTTTGTGTCCCGTATCCTCCCATTATTCGAGGACACAAACCTTTTAAGCTTGCTCTTAGACTTACTTGATGCTTAGCCTGTTTAGTTGGATGCTGAAAGTGTGGATTGTAGATATGAAATAAAAAGCCGGATTGTTGAACTCTTGTTGGTTTACCATGTTGAGCATGTTCTAAGTTATGATAGTGGAAGGAAAGCAAGGTTGTTAGTTTTCAAATTTTCCGTATTTTATTTGCTAGGGACTAGCAAATCTCAAGTTGGGGGGTGTGATAAGCATCCGTTATTGCAATATAGGGTGCGCTAGGTCTCTAGTTTAGTCTGATTTCATTGCTTATTTTGTTATCTTTATCGGCTTTTACTCGTAAGGTTTGTTTTTAGTGTTTTCAGGTAAATCATGTGAATAAGGCATGTTTTGACTTCATGGAAGGCCCCAGTGCGTCCAAGTACCTGAGAAACCAATGAAGACCCTATCGGCCCCTGAAAATCTGTCTAAGTATGGAAAAATCACTTTTCGAAAAAGTATCGATTTTCAAGATAAAAAATGGCGGTAATTGATTCTTGAAATTTTCTAAGAGCAACTTCAAATTTGCAAGGTTTTATTCAAAGATCAAGGTCATGTTTTGAGCCATTTATTCGATAGAAAAGTGTGCTGTTTTCTATTTTACACTAAAAGCTGGGGGTCAACATTTTGATTGGATTAAAATCTCAAAATTCTGGTAATGCTATTGTTTCCAAATGGGGGGTACTTCCTTATTTTCATTAAATAAATTAAAGTAAAGAAAAGGTAAAAGAAATGTTTAAAATGCAATCTTTACTTAAGTTTAGAGAATGAAAATCAGAGCATCTGGGGAATATTCCAAGCGCGGAATATAATGCATGATGTAATTGGATCCAAAAACAGGTAGGATAGATTGAGTAGTACATTTTCTAGATCTAGGATTAGATTTCTTTGCAATTCAAATTGTTCTTGAGTGTTCTTAATTTCCAGCTTTGAATATTTTAATTTCTGCCTTTAGTTGTTACTTTTTGATATTATCGCCTTAATTAAAGTTGTTGCTTTACTCCCGATCTATCTTAATCCCTAGTTTATTTCTAGTCTTGTCATTTCAATTATGCTAAGTAGATTTTTGCTTGCTCTTATCTTCATAGATATGTGTGAGTAGTTTCAAGGGTTGGGTCATGGGATGATTAGCATCCTATGGCTTGGGCGAAAATTGCATCTTTCACCGATAAAGCTTTAATTTTTGGATTTGAAAATTGATGTGGGGTTCGGATTCGTTTGGCAAATTATCGAGATGTTAACCTCTTTGATCACGTGTAGGTGGGAGCATCGCCTACCTACCACACGTGATGCTTAGAGCTCTGTCGCACGAGGTGTTTACCAAATGAATTCTAGAGCTAGCTTGATAATTGAATCTCTATTTTCCGGTTTAGGAACCTTAATTGCGTATCTTAAACTGCGTGAATTGGTGAAAATGTGGTTTAGCTCAAGTCATGAGTGCTACTGATTCCTTGACCTAGCCTATCTTTTATCTAGTTAATTCGTTCTTAATTTAGCCCTTTTATTTCCACCTTTCTAAAGCAAAACAAAGTTGACTGTCTAAAAGTTGAAATCCTTGCTTACATCTACAAATCCGACCAAGCCATATAATTATTCCCTTAGGTATGATCCCGGACTTCACCGGATTATCATGCTTCAACCGACGTATTAAACCCTACGCTTGGGGTATTATTCCATTATATCAGAAGGAACGAAGCACTAGATTTTTTAAAATTGGTATCGTTAAGAATATATCGTTGATACCTTTAGAATGCATGAGACTAATCAGATACAATTAATAAAATTTAAACACACTAAAAACTAGAAACTAAAGTAGAGAGATTGAAGTGGAAAGGTGTCGGATTAAAAAAAAAAGTAAAGGAAGTGGAAAGGTGAATAGTTAGATTTTCTTGATTTTACTAAACAACCATTTTGGATAATGCTGAAAATAACTCGCTTTTTACCACTAGCTACAGAAAATTGCACCTTATTCCAATTAAAGTATAACAGTCTTTTTGATTACCACTAAGTCTAGGCATGTGTTGAGAATGTTCTAAGAGCAAATAACATCAAAAAAAAAAACACCAAGTCTAGGCATGTGCTAAAAACATCTGAGAATGAATTAACTCTAAGTATAGGTCAGTGCTAAGAATGTTCTCAGAAATACGTCTAAGAATGAAATACCACTAAGTCTAGGCATGTGCGGAGAAAATTCTCAGCTCTGAAATATTCAAAATTTAGAACTGAGAATAAGCGTGTGCTAAGAATGTTCTCAGAGCTGAGAATGCTTTGAGAACATTTTCAGCTTTGAAATATCCAGAGTTGTCAGTATTACCATTAAGTCTAGGCGTGTGTTGAGAATATTCTCAAAGCTGAGAACGCATGTTCTCAAACGTTCAATGTCGGTGGTTAACGGTCAACGCCGATATTTGGTCAACAGTCATCAATAGTGGTGGAAGAGTATTTTTAGTATAAAATTTTGACTTAACTTAAGAATGTATTCAATGATTTGGGCCAGACCCAGTGGAAGATACTTTGGATTTTTTGTACCTACACTAACTCTAAACCCATCTCTGCCTCTCTCAAATCTCTCTAACTTCTTTGAACATTTGAAAAAGGTGGTTATGTCCTAACTCTAGAGTCCTTATCTCTCTTACTAAGAGCATCTCCAACACATCTCTATATCCAACTCATCTCAATATCTCTATTTGAGAGTGAATTTAATATATTGAGGTAGAATTTGCAATTTATGCCATTTCTTCTTCTTCTTTTTGTTCTTTATGAGTAAATATCAGAGGAATCAATTGTCCTTTTAAAAGATTTGGAGACCTAACAATATTTGGGTCTTCAAATATAGAAATCAAAAAATAAATTTGAAGACCAAATCTATAAAAATGATGTGAGAACCCACAATAGGAAAGAAGTCCCACATCGGCAACTTTGGGGAAAGTTGAATGGAATATAAGTAATGGCCAACCAACTACTATTATCTTGAGGTTAACCTTTCGAGCCACGTGATTAGGCAAAAGGTTAATAGGTCAGCTGAGGTGGGTCGTTACAGTTGGTATTAGAGCACAACCCTGGTCTATATGGTGGGGGCCACCTCTAGAATCTGGTACGAGCACACTAATTGTATTGTACAAAACTAAGTGCCACACCATGGCCACCAAGGGAAGGTTGTTAGGCCAATGCAATGAGGACCTTTCAACCACGTTGGGGAGATTGTGAGAGCCCACAATAGGAAAGAAGTCCCATGCACATTGGGAACTTTGGGGGAAAGTTGAATGGAATATAAGTAAAGGCCGACTAGTTACTATTAACTTGAGGTTATCCTTTTGAGCCACGTGGTTAGGCGAAGTGTTGGCAGGTCAGCTGGGGTTAGTCGTTACAAAGGACTATGCCTCCAACATTCTCCTAAAGTACAAAAAATTGAAGAAAAGGTGGGATAAATTAGAAAATTTGTCCTCAATAATAATTATATAACCACACACACACTCACATCTTTTGGTGGGTCTCACACACACTACACCATGGGCTCTAATAAGAATGTGAGTGGTTTTGTGTAAGTATTTGTGGTTATAGAATGATTGCTGTCCTCAATATGTTACATCCATACTCTCAAATAAATTCCAACATCTCTTATAAAATACAAAAAGTTGAAGAAAAGACGGGATAAATTAGAAAATCTGTCCACAATATTTACATCCATACATTCAAATAAAGATATAGAGATGGGTCGTAGATGCTATATGGAGATTTGTGTGTCTATCCCCAAGTTTCACAACTTTGTAGGCATGTTTCAAGCTCACAATAGTAATGGAAAATCGCTCATATCGTAGATCACGTGGAGAAGGACATTCATGTACTCTCTTCGTCTCAGTTTGTTTGTCCAATTTCAACATACATGCCTTTTAAAATATTGTCTATATCTCATAATCTATAATGTTTTACATAATTTCAAAAATATCAAATTTTAAACCCAATTGAGATTTATCAAACAAGATCCCTATTGCATATAAAAAACATTATATATTGAAACATATAGACAATTTTGTAAGAGTACCTAAATAGTGAAAATGGACAAATAAATCGAAACGGAGGGAATAATAAATAAGCAATTAGCTCGATCAGACATCAGTACTTACATCAACCCCATTGTCTTATATGGCAAATTCAATTTATAAACCTCCACAATCTTGTTTTTCTCAATCCATGTAAACGGTTGATATAGTAATCGATTTTCGATTGAGCTAGTTTATTTATTTATAGAGATGTACACAATGTAGCCAACCCCATGAATGATTACAACATGTTAAACAACCATTCAAAACTAGAATAAACTTGGGGATAGGTGCTAGACGTGAGCTTGGTCTCCCAAACTAGAGAAGTTTTTCAATGCCGGGTGGGTACCACATGGTGCCCGCTTGGCACATCCGAGCCGTCTAATGCGATTTTAGACGTCTCAGATTTGGAGAGAGAAAAATGAGGGGTGAGAGGAGAGAGAAGGTTTCAATCTGAGCTGTCCAAAAGTGCATCGGACGGTTCGAGAGTGCTGAGCGGGCAAGACGTGGGGTATACCCGCTCGGCACTGAAAAATTTCTCAATTCTCCCCAAACAAACAACCCACACAGCTCTAGACGTTTCATTCAAACCAAAGTGGAACCGAACCGACAACGCCCCTCCTGGCTAGCTCTACCACCGGCAACGCCACAACGCTCTCCTGAATCCTTGCTAGCTCCTCCCCTAGCTCCCTCTCCTCCACCTTGGTCTCCCCCATCTGAGCCTCCATCAAATCATCACCAACAGTTTGCTCATGACCCGACAGAGGAAATCATCGCCGATGGTGTAGCTCACGACCTAGAACGTGAGGGCCGGTTTGAAGCCAGCGATCTAGAAGAAGGTGCACTTGAAGGGGGTAAACCAGGGAGGGGAGAAGACAAGGAAGACATCGCAATTGGCAAGCTTGGATTTCTCCTTTTAGTACTGCTGGTAGTGAGAGAGGACTCGGGAGATCAATTCCCTAAGGTCGTAGTCGAGGGACTCGTGGGAGGTTTGCTGGGACGGGAGGAGTTGGTCAAGATAGTGTTCTTGTCGGACTAGCTAGCCTTAGAAGAATGACTCGAAGGCAGCGACTGCATTGTTGGATGTTTTGTGTTTGGGTTTAGTGAAATTGAGAGAGAGAGAGAGAGAGAGAGAGAGAGAGAGAGGCCGAGATGGATGGGGTGCATTGATTTGATGGGGAATGAGGAAGGGGGGTAGTGGGTTTATAATGTGGGTGATGGGATTTGCTTAACGGGGAAGGATTTTTGTTGCTTAGGGAGTAAGGTTTTATGGTTTTGGGAAGTAGGAGGATAGAAGTTTTGGATGGACGAATGGCCATGATCAGAGGAGAGCTTTTGGGACAAGGAAAAAACTTTATGCACTGAACGGTGGGATTGTAGGCATGTAAAGTTTTCAGCCAATCAGAAGTTGCCACGTGTTACGGGACCTGGTAAATAGGGCACGGTAAATGGCCAATCAAATATTGTCATGTGTCTCGAGGTCAAAGGTCAAAGTGACACAGATGGGCCAATTAAATGGTGAACCACGTGTCAAAGTGACGCAGTTATTATTTTTATTAAGCTCTGCCAATCAAATTAAGCCACTTAATAAAGTAATAATTGTATTTCTCTTTATATAATTATCTTTCAAATGGAAGTTATAAAATTATAATTATTTCTTTTACATCAATTAAAGAAATAATTAAGAAGATAAATATGAAGGAAGTAGAGATTGATCATGACTCTCCATCCATCTCTATAAATATAGGTGCTCTCCTCTTATATTTTCCATCTGCACATTCAAGCATACAAGCTCCAGAGCTCTGAAGATCAAAGCTTGCAAGCCCTTCAGAAATTTTCAAGTCTGCATCCAATAAGAAGGTTCTTCGAATCGAAGCCTCAAAGCCTCGAAGGACATTCAACCTAAATCATCTTCTTCGCAAACATCGGAGAAGATTCCGCCGTTCGATCCGAGAATAAGCAGCAAGCTCTCATTTCAACAACAATCGAAGAGAAAAATTAGAGGATTAATTTCTTTGCTTGAAATTCATCAGAGATTGTAAACCCTAATTTTATACATCAATAAAGTTGACTCTTGTTCCTCATTTTTCAGGTCTTTTCGAAGATTTGAAATTTGTGTTCAATAAATTTTTGCATGCCCACTGGGACCCTCTCTGCCTCTCATCTCTTTTCATCAGCAAATCAACAAACTCTCGATGGCTCCTAAGCCTGCCCATTCAAAAGCTCCTCAAGCTTCGATTGCATGCTCCAAGTTTTCAACTGTTGCATAAACTAGCTCTGGATTTCATGCCAAACGTGTTTGTGCAACACTTCAAAGCAAGGTGAAGGTTGCTGCTACCAAATCTGGCTCTGGATCTCACACTAAAAGTGCTGGTCCAACAACTCGAAGCAAGGTGAAAGTTGCCGCTATGGATACTGCCCAAGCCTCGCTTTTGTTTAAACCAAATCCCATGTTTGAGGCTGATCTACCGAAGGCACTGCCAAGCTCACCAGAAGTAAGGGATGTCGTTTCTACCACAGAAGCAATGAAGGATGCGACAATCAACATTTTCTATGTCTCAGGAATCTGGTTCAGAAATTTAGAAGAACCTGGAAGATGGCTATTTAACCAGTTGTAGTTCTGACTCCGACTCTTCTAAAAGCACTCCTCAGTCAAAAATTCAATGCTCCCGCCAAGCCTACCAATTCTTCAATCAGGTTGTTATGACAACAAATGTGGTTAGTCTAGAAGAACAAGTCACTAACTTGGCCAAAATAGTTGAGGGATTGTCAAAGACCCTAGATGAACGTGACGTTGAAATCGTCTCCTTCAAGAGAAAAGTAAAAAGTAAAGAGGATTCAAGTCGAGTTGAGTCCTTGGGCAAACAAAAGGCAGTACCTAAAGAGTTCATGCTTTTTGGTGATGGTTCGATTCCCGTGGACCAACTGAAGGATTTCATTTTAGGCACCATCAAGTAGAAGTACGAGGAGGTGCCACAATCTTCTTCTACTTATGCTAAGCCTTATACTAAAAGGATTGACGTTTTAAAGATGTCTGCCGGTTATCAACCACCGAAGTTTCAGCAATTTGATCGCAAGGGCAATCCAAAACAACACATTGCTCACTTTGTTGAAACATGCAGCAATGCTGGAACTGATGATGATCTTCTTGTCAAGCAGTTTGTCCGAACACTCAAGGACAATGCTTTTGATTGGTATTGCGACATTGAGCCTGGCATGGTTGACAACTGGGAGCAGCTGGAACAAAAGTTTCTTAACCGTTTCTACAGCACTCGCCTATGTTCGAGCTTACAAACGCTAGCTAGTGGAAGGATGAACCTGTCATTGATTACATCAATAGATGACGGCACTTGAGTCTAAATTGCTTGGATAGACTTCTGGAATCGAGATGTGCATGCCTTATGGATAGACTTCCGAAATCGAGATGTGCATCTAAGGCATGCAGTGGGATCTACAATACATTCTTCAAAGAATTCTGCCTAGAACCTTTGAAGAGTTGGCTTCTCAAGCTCATGACATGAAGCTCACCATTGCAGCAAATGGATGGCAAGGCCTACCAGTACAAGACTCTCGCAAAGCGCAAGATTCTCGCACCATAGGAAATAAGCCAGACGTCCACAAAGGGGGCAAACCCATAGTCAAATGGGAAAAGAAGGATTCTCTAATGGTGAATGTTGCATCTTTCAAAATCTCTACAAGACCTAAGACAAAGCAAGTAGAGAAGTTTACTCCTCCATAGGTGAAGGAGAAAAGGACGCTCACGTTGAAGGAGATGCAAGAAAAGGTGTATCCATTGCCAAATTCAGATGTCCCTTCAATGTTTGATCAATTGCAGGATCTAAACTCATTGAGATCCCGGAGTTGAAACGACCTAAGGAGGCTAACAAGGTGAATGATCCAAATTACTGCAAGTACCACCATTTGGTTAGCCATCCCACTCAATGGTGCTTCATCTTTAAAGAGAAGATAGTAAAGCTTGCTAACCAAGGGAAGATTGTCTTAGATGAAGAAAATAAGACTGTAGCTACAAATCAGACCGTAGTTACTCTACAAAATGACACTCTACAGCCTAAAGCGACACCAAGTGTGAAGATTCAGTTTGGGTCATCCGATCCAATTGAAGTGGTACGATGCCCTTCTATTCAGTAGTCTGGGGGCAACATCTTTACCAACACAAAAGTAGATGACGTGGATGATGAAGGATGGACCCTTGTTACTCTTTGAAAGAAGAAGCACGCATCAAGTGTGAAGCATCGCCAAACTACAACACCAAATCCTAGTCCCAAAAAGATGCGTGCAAGAAGGAAACAAAGAAGGAAGAAGTTGAAGAGAATATCTTCAATTCGGCAAGAAGACACGCCTGTCTGGAAATTGCGTGCTCCTTTTACCCTATGGGATTTCCTTCCTGGGGAAATTTGCAACTCCGGTCTTTTTGAGGCTTCATGCAGCACTGTGAGTGTTGAAGAAACTGAGGATCCAGAACTTGAGTCACCTAATTATACTCCAATCAAGGTTGACTCTATAACTTGAGTCAGTGATTGTCTTGCTTGCATTGGAAGCATTACACTCTCTGATGAGGATTTGCTGCTTGGTGACATAGAACATAATCGCCCACTCTTTGTCACCGGATACATATGCGAAAAGAGGGTCAATAGGATGCTCTTGGATGGTGGATCTGTAGTCAACATCTTGCCGCTTCGTACCATGAAGGAACTTGGCATCCCTATGGACGAACTAGCACCTAGTCGTCTCAGATCCAAGGCTTCAATCAAAGGGGGCAAAGAGCTATTGGCGTGATTCGTCTAGACTTGGTCATCGATGATATGACTTTAAGTGCATCTTTTCATGTCATTGACGCAAAAAATTTTTACAATGTGCTTTTAGGGCGGCCGTGGCTCCACGAGAATGGCGTTGTCCCATCAACCCTTCATCAATGCTTCAAGTACTGCAAAGATGGCGTGATAAAAAAGATGGTAGCTAATGACAAACCTTTTAGCAGAGCTGAGTCACATTTTGCTGACGCTAAATTCTACTTAGTAAATGTGGTGTTAACGGAGTTAGAGCCAACTGCCTCTTCATCAAACTACAAGCCGTCCAAAGCCAATAACCTGCAACTTAATAAGACCAATATTCTAACTAATGAGAAGGAGAAAATTGATCAAGGTGTCAGTCGTCATGTAGAGGAGGCATCAAAGAAGAAAGGGACACCCGTACTTCGTTTTGTGCCAAAAGTGAAGAAAGGTGAAGAGTCGGCCTTGGATGGATTGGCACTCCCAGTCACTAACCTCAACGAAGCAAAGGTTGCTCCACCCTTAAAAGGATTTGTTCGAGCCACGCATAGCCCCGTAGTGGAAAATGACTACCTACCTTTTCAACGGACAAACAACTTTGGTCCAAATGCCTACAAGCTTCTCGCCAAGGCTGGACATAATCCTAAAGACTCAACTTCTCTAAGGAAACTCCTGCCTGAGGTGATATGCTGTCAAAGAGTCTCAAGCAGAAAATGCTCAAGCAAAAGGGATATGTTGTCAAAGAGTCTCAAGCAGGCCTTGGATATACCGCACTTGCTCTTGCTCACATCTTCATAAAGAAATCCACCGAAAATTATATCTCTGCAGAAGAAGGAACCTCATCAGTTTCATCTAAGACATCTGTCTTTGACCGCTTGAGTGCTCTGAAATTTCAAGTGTCAATCTTTGATAGATTGGCACCCCAAAGTGAAGTAGTCTCATTGTCTCGCATGAGAAAATCCATTCAAAGCCGATTAGGGCCGCCAAGTGAAAGCCCTATGCCCTCTAGCTTGTGCGAGTTTGTCCATAGCAGATTGAGTCTACCGAAGGAGGCATCCTCTTCAAATGCTCCTCAAAAGTCTGTGCATTGCCGATTGGGTGTCTCAAATACTACCATCGAGAAGGCTTCAAAACGGAGGACTGCTCTCTTGTTAGAAGACGATAGGAAATTGAAGAGCAAAATACCCTCTTGCATGGAGTGCCGTACTACTCTCATCATGGCAGATTGCTGAAAGTAAAGCGACAAATTGTGGTGTTAACCAATGTGCCCTCTAGAGGATTGAAAGATGGCCTCGATGAGGAATGCTTCACTTCCTCATTCCATATCACGGCCACTTGTAATGAAGTTCAAGTAGAGGAAGATGCTGAAGATGCTCCGCCAGAGTTGGAAGAAGGCGTGAAGTCCACCGTTGATGATTTAAAAGAGATCAACCTAGGGTCTAAAGATGACCCACGACCAACCTATATAAGTGCCTCGCTCACTGCTGAAGAAGAAGTTGCTTTACATTGAACTTCTCCGATAGGATAAAGATGTCTTCGCTTGGAATTACACGAAAATGCAAGGGTTAGACCCAAGAGTTGCTGTTCACCATCTCGCAGTGAAGCACAACGTTCAACCTGTCAAGCAATCTCAAAGATGCTTCCGACCAGACTTGGTTCCCAGAATTGAAGCGAAG
Source organism: Rhododendron simsii (assembly GCA_014282245.1). Lineage (NCBI taxonomy): Eukaryota > Viridiplantae > Streptophyta > Magnoliopsida > Ericales > Ericaceae > Rhododendron > Rhododendron simsii. Next base: position 19,594,623 of record CM024956.1, on the reverse strand, counting down.
GTCAATAAACTTATTGAAGCTAGTTTCATTCGAGAAGTCAAATACCCCACTTGGATTTCAAGCATCGTCCCAGTAAAGAAGAAAACTGGGCAAATCCGAGTTTGTGTTGACTTTCACGATCTGAACAACGCTTGTCCGAAAGATGACTTTCCGCTCCCCATACCCGAGCTCATGGTTGATGCCACCACTGGACATGAGGTTTTGTCATTCATGGATGGTTCATTTGGCTACAATCAAATCCGCATGGCTCCCTCGAGATGAAGAGCTCACAGCTTTCCGCACACCTAAAGGCATCTACTGTTACAAAGTTATGCCATTTGGCTTGAAGAATGCGGGTGCCACATACCAAAGAGTGATGCAAAAGATCTTCGACGATGTGCTCCACAAATTTGCAGAGTGTTATGTCGATGACTTAGTCGTAAAGACAAAGAAATGAGCCAACCATCTTCATGATTTGAGGCAAGTGTTTGAATGGCTACGAAGGCACCAACTTAGGATGAATCCCTTGAAGTGTGCGATTTGGGGTTATGTCTGGAAAATTTCTTGGGTTCATTGTGCGCCACCGCGGCATAGAAATTGAACAAGCTAAAATCGATGCTATCATGAAAATGCTTGAACCTCGAAATATTCATGAGCTAAAGAGTCTTCAAGGACGATTGGCTTACCTCCGCCGTTTCATATCAAACTTGGCTGGTCGATGTCAACCATTCAGCCGTCTCATGAAGAAAGGGACTCCGTTTGAATGGGATGAAGCATGCAACAATGCTTTCAAAAGCATCAAATCCTATCTAACGAGCCCTTTGGTTCTCACTGCCCTTATACCTGGATGACCACTAATCTTGTACATTGCTGTGCAAGAGCGTTTGGTTGGAGCACTTCTCGCTCAAGAGAATGATAAAGGGAAAGAAAGTGCCTTATATTACTTAAGCAGAATGATGTTGCCGCATGAGTTGAACTATTCTGTGATTGAAACCTCGCCCTCGCCTACGCAATCCAAAAGATGAAGCACTATTTTCAAGCTCATATAGTGCATCTCATCTCCAAGGCGAATCCAATCAAATACGTCATGTCAAAGCTAGTCCTCTCTGATCGATTGGCAAGGTGGTCAGTCATTTTTCAACAATACGAGATCATCTACGTGCCGCAAAAAGCCGTTAAAGGGCAAGCTAGCCAACTTCTTAGCAAACCATCCCATACCAGCCGAATAGGAGTTGTCCGAAGAATTGCTAGATGAGGATGTTATGGCAGTAGAAGTTCGCCCCCCTTAGACAATGTACTTTGATGGTGCGTCTCATCGAAGTGGAGCATGCGCTGGTGTGGTATTTGTTTCCCCAGAAGATGTCTTGCCCTATGCTTTCACTCTCACACAAAATTGTTCGAATAACGAGGCTGAATACCAAACTCTAATCCTTGGGCTAGAGATGGCCGTTGAAGCAAAGCATTTGGAACTCAAGGTATATGGAGATTCTATGTTGATCATCAACCAACTACTCGACATCTATGAAGTGAGGAAACCTGAGCTCACGCCTTTCAATAACTATGCCCATTGCTTGATTGCATGGCTTGGTGATGTCACTCTAGGGCATGTGCCATGAGGTGAAAATAGGCAGGCAGATGCACTTGTAATGCTTCCTTCTACGCTTGCTTTGCCTGACCAAGAGACACACGTCTCTATATGCCGAAGTTGGGTCATACTGCCAATCTTTGAAAGTGAAGACAATAGTGAAAGGAAAGTGAACATCGTCTCAGTTTTGGAAATTGAAACTGAGGATTGGTGCCAACCACTCATTGATTATCTGCAACATGAAAAATTGCCTGATGATCCACATAAAAGAACGGATGTGAAAGGTCGCTCCCTTCGATTCATTTACTACAAGGATACGCTTTACCACCGATCTTTTGAAGGGTTATTTCTTCGTTACCTTAGAGAAAGTGAAGCAAAGCAAGCTCTAGAAGAAGCTCACTCTGGAATATGCGGCGCCCATCAATCTAGCCCCAAGCTTCATTTTCGAATCAAAAGAATGGGCTACTACTGGCTGACAATGGTGAAGGATTGCATGGAGTATGCCAAGAGATGTCATGCTTGCCAAATCCATGCCAACTTTATACATTAACTGCCAGAATTGCTCCATCCAACTGTCGCTTCATGGCCTTTTGATGCATGGGGGCTAGATGTCGTGGGCCTTTGCCGAAGTTTTCTAGCGGCCACTAGTACATCCTGGCAGCGACCGACACTTCTCCAAATGGGCGGAGGCCATTCGATTGAAAGAAGTGAAGAAGGAAAATGTTGTCAACTTTATCCGTACCAACCTCATCTTTAGATATGGTGTACCACGTTACATCATCACAGACAATGGGAAGTCCTTCTACAATAGTGAAATGACCAAATTTTGTCAGAAATTTGGCCTCAAGTAGCACACTTCTACTATGTACAACCCGCCTGTAAATGGTCTTGCGGAAGCATTCAACAAGACTCTTGGGAACATATTGAAGTAGGTGGTTGCTAAAGCAAAGAAAGATTGGCCTGAGAGAATGGAAGACACTCTTTGGGTGTATCGAACCATGTATCGAACACCTACACAAGCCACTCCATATGTATTAGTTTACGGCGTGGAAGCTATTTTGCCGCTCGAACGTCAAATTCATCTTTAAGGGTTACCATTCAAGAAGGCCTCACTCATGAAGACAATGCTCACTTACACCTGGAAGAATTAGAAGCATTTGATAAAAAGAGACTTGAAGCACAACAATGTCTTGAGTGTTATCAAGCCCGCATGTGAAAATCATTCAACAAGAAGGTTCGTCTTCGTTCTTTTCAAAAAGGGGACTTGGCTCTTGCTTTAAGAAGGCCCATTAATACCACCCAAAAAATCGGTGGCAAATTCATTTCCAAGTGGGATGGACCATATGTGGTGCAAGAAGTTTACTCAAGTGGCGCCTACAAATTGGTTGCTGAAGATAGCTTAAGAATTGGCCCCATAAACGGCAAATTGTTGAAGCGCTACTACCCTTGAAGAGTAAGCGTTACTCCATGACACATGAGCCTAAACTGCATGTTGCTCCTGGACTGCACGAGCTAAAATTGTGCACGGCAAACCCAAAAAAAAAAAAGCAAATAGATATGAACTATGTTTGACATGATCCCATTTTGGGTACGTAGGCAACTTGAATTTCGAGCTTAGTCATCCAAAAACAAAAAAAAAAAATCCCCTTTTTGAGCTACATTTGACTTGATCCTTTCGGGTACGTAGGTGACTTGGACTCACCTTCCAAGTCCATTCAACCAAATCAAAGAAGTCGACATGTGGTGGATCGTGTGGACAGATTGTTCGTTTGTGTAACGCCCCCAATTTTGGGTACGTTAAAGAGGCATTTATTACATAATAAAGAGAGTTTATTACATCATAAATACTTCAAAAGGGTACATTCACACAACAGGGAGGAACTAAGGCTCCTAACTACTGCTCCGCTTGCTTCTTCCTTCTGGCAAGCTCCTCAGTTCCGAAGGCCTCCAAGTGTACTGTTCATCTTGATCATCTACAAGGACTGACACATTATACCAGCGTCGCCACCGATATAATATGCCAGGGTCACCACAAGGTAACACCGTGAGCTATAACGCTCAATAGGAAATTCTTACCCAACCAACCTTACAACAGGAAAACATTTACAACAACGCTAACAATCACACGCTCTCATTCGTCAATCTACTATCGTTGGTGTCCAAGATTTGTCGTGTTTCTCCTACGCGACTCATCGTAGACCGTGTCACCATTTTCCACTTACAAATCAACCTTTCAAAATCTTTGGCATTGGCTCCGAACCGCGGATAACCAAGCCTTTCAAAATCTTTTGCATTGGCTCCGTACTGCGGATAACCAAGCTACGGCACACAATTGCATTGGCTCCTCTCCGCGGATGACCAAGCTATACCTCACCATGGTTCCGCCGCTTCGGGATCCCATGGGAACGCACACACACAACCTCACAATGGTTCCGCTATTCCGGATTCCCATTGGAGCACACACACACACATAATGCCCTTGAAATGGTCATTATGTAGTTTCTAAGATATCTTCTTTTCCGGAAAACACATTTCTTCCTCGTAAAACATTTCCTTTCATTAACCACACCCCTAGGTGCCATGTTTCTACTTTCTCGGTTCTTGTGTCTCGTTTACATGCAAGACTTCTGCGGTAGGACTTTCCACATACACAATAATAATCATTCAACAAGATCATCCAACTCTATACCACAAGTAATACAAGCAATTCATATATGCATGCTCATATTCATCTTTAAAGATCAAAATACAAATACTTGACATGAAAAGTAATTCAAGATAACATACTTTGAAATGGAAGATAAAGAGGTCTTACATATACATAGGGATAGGGTAAGAGTATCCTACCTTGATCCGAAACTAGTCGGGGCCGAATAAGCAAGTTGGGAAAATCCTATGGGCGGTGAAACTCCAAATCTGGACCGAACTTCGAATGGCAGTAACTTGCTCAATCTTTGGCCGAATACAATCGTTCTTGGGTCTAAATCGAAGCTCTTGAAATCCTCTACAACTTTTGTAAAGAAAGTTGATCCTAGAAACGATTTTAGGTAGGAGAAAAATGGCAATGAAGGAAAGACAGTAAGCTGTCTGGAAATGGAAATCCGAGAATTTCACTGAACTTCGGATGACAATATCTTTGTCATTTTTTGACCGATTGGGGTGGTTCTTGAGCCTAAATTGAAGCTCTCAAAATTCTCTACAACTTCCCAGAAGAAAGTTGGTTCTAAAAACTACTCTAAGAAGGAGAAAACTGAGGAATTCCGAAGGGCAGTAGGCTGCCAGGAATGGTTTCTAAAGAGAAGGAAGAGCAAGCTTGAAGGTGTGAGTTGAAATGCTTGGAATGAGCTTCTATTTATGGGCAAAACCTTGGCTCTCTCTCCTCTTCTCAATGGCTGGCCCCCCTCTCTCTCTCCTTTTCTCAATTTGACACTTGTCATGCCAACTAGAAAGATCAAGGCCTAACCTTAGGCTTGCATGGCTAGGATTTGATTCTTGCAAGACTTGGTGGGCAAGGAGGTGTGAACAAGATTAATTGTACAAGATATTGTGTTAAACAATTGCTAATGGTACAAAGGAGGACAATGGAGGTTTAATTCCTTATCTAGGAAGGAAGTTTCCCATGGATTTGAAGTACAAGAAGATCAAAGCAAGTACAACCCAATCTTCCTCCTTCTTTCCTTCCTTCCTCTTCTTTTCCTCTCTCTCCCTCCCTCCCTCTCTAGCCGAATTCTCTTTCTCTCTCTTGCTCCTCTTTTGCTTTCACATGGTACATATATAGGTACATATATTGCAAGCATACAATTAAACTAATGGGTACTTTTGTACCAAGGAACAAAAGTAGTCTTTAAGGCCTAGGATCTTGCCCAATAAACTAATAAATAGGCATATGGTACTTAGGGCATTATTTTAACCTACCATGTACTAAAATAATATATCCTTGGATACACATGTACTTAGGAAGATCAAAATCCCATTAGAAAATAGTTTAAGGGTACCTTAGGAATCTTGGTACTAAGTACCTTCCCATTAAAATAATGTTGAGCTTTAACACATGGCTAAAAAGAGAAACTAAACTAATAATTCCCATGGTACTTTGAAAGATTAACCCTTTTATCCATTGGGTAATAAATCCCCTAACTTCTTTTATCCAATGGATAATAGTTGCTAGGGAGATTATATAATAAACTAATCCAAAAATGTTCTTTAAAGCATGTAAAAAGTCTATTTTTTGTAAATACAAGTACTTAACCAAGTATACTTCTAAATATAAAGAATTGGGTTTCTATTATCCAATGGATAATAGTTTCCCTAACATTTATTGTCCAATGGACAAAGAATAAAACAAAAAATATTTAAAAGAAAAAGAATAATCAAATCTTAGTCTAGGGTTAAAAAGGTTCAAAAGGTTCACGAGGGGCAAAACGGTCCAATTGCGGTTAGGGAAAAGTAACCAAGTGTTTTCCTAGCTTAGTTCCTCCAACCGGATGGTTAGAAGCTAACTAGGCTTGCTAAGTAGGGCTAAAGTGCAAGAAACGAAATTTCAAGGGCTAAAGCATAATTACGATGAACTATAGGAATTAAAAGGAATAAAAATTCAAATATTTAACGAAATTTTTACTGATCGAAAATCAGGGTCGTTACAGTTTGACTTCTCAAAAGAACTCGTACATCTTTAGTATCATCGTTAAAATCGATACTCCGTGAGCTCCAAGTATTGCCACTTTGAAGTACCCCTTCTAATGCCATGAGTGGTGGTATAAGGTAAAGGCTCCTTCTTTTGCATAAATCCTTCAAACTCAATGGATGATGACAAAAGGTAGAGTCGTTGCATTGTCTTGGTGTGCTCCTGTTGTGGTCCCTCTGATTCACAAAACATGGAGAATATAGAGTCACTCTCTTGCTTTCGCTTGCTTCCGCTACAATCTCTTCAACTTCATGGACGGCAGAAGGTAAAGTCACTTCCTTGCCATGGCTTGCTTTTGCATGATCCAGCTTCATGGGTGGCGACAAGAGGTAGAGTCACTCGCTTGGATTGGCTTGCTTTGCATGAATCCTCATGTCGCAAATGATTGTGGAAGGTAGAGTCACTCCATGGGTTTAGATAGCTTTTGCACTAGGCCGTCCAACTTCGTGGATGATTGCAGAAAGTAGAGTAGCTCGCTTGCCTCGGCCTGTTCTTGCATGAATCCTTTCAAACTCCAAGGATGATGGTAGAAGGTAGAGCCGCTCCCTCTCTGTTGTTTGCTTTTATTGTGGTCACTCGAACTTCATGGTAGAAGCTTCCTAGCAGGGCATTGGCTTCAAAACCATGGCATGCCTTAAGGACCATCTTAGCATGGTAGAACCTTCCTAGCAAGGTATTGGCTTCAACGTTGTAGCAGGCCTTAAGAAACTTCGAAGCATGGCATAGACAGTGCTGTAGATCCTCGCCTTGGAAAGCGTGTCTAAAAATTGGCCAAGTACATCTTCTAGTCACTCCCAATATCGCTCAATGAATGAAGATTAGCCAAAGCTGGCAAGAGGGGCTGTCGAAGCAGCTTTTTCGTCATTGATATGATCACCCGTCAAGGTAAGGTGCCCTGTGGCATCATCTTCAAAATGGAGTGAAGACAACAATGAGAGCGCCTTGGAGAATGGAATGGTGGCAAAACTAGTGGTATCACGCAAGTTTGTCATGGAGTCAATGAACCACTAGGTCAACTTGAGTTGTTGGCACATCGCCTTCATGACTAATGGATAAAATTTGATAATCATCTATTGAGCCATTCTTGAGTAATGCCATCTCTTCACAGAGCCTAAAAGCTCGAAGAAACAGCGGAGCAGAGCTCGAAGAAATTGCGGAGCAGAGCTTGAAGAAGCTGCGGAGCCTTAAAGCTTGAAGAAACTGCGGAGCAGAGCTCGAAGAAGCTACGGAGCCTTAAAGCTCGAAGAAGTGGCGGAGCCTTAGAGCTCGAAGAAGTTGCGGAGCAGAACTCGAAAAAATAACAGCAACGGGGCCTTAAAGCTCGAAGAGGCAGAAGCTGCGGAGCTTAAAACTCGAAGAGGCAATGGCCCCGGAGCTTAAAGCTCGAAGAAGCAAAGCACCAAATCTGTGGAAACAAAAAGAGTCTTCAGAACATAAGAGCGAAATTTAAAGCATCTCTATTAAACGGAAGGTTATAGTACGGTTCAGAATTTTGAGACAAACTCTCTTGAGTAATCAGTGCTAGAGATCATTTTCTGCTAGCTGGTGCTGCAAAACAGGAAAGAGGAAACATTAGCTTGTCCATCAAAAAAAAGAAAGACAGTGCACTTGATAGTAGCACCGAGTTCTTTGTTCACGGATTCCGTGGCTGCTAGAATTTTCACACCAATTAATTTGAGTTGATTGGTTCGAAAAAAAATTCACAAGTTGACGCTATAGATCATGATGAAAACCGAAGATCATGGTTTATGGTTCTGGTCAAGGGAAATTTTTTTTCTGAAAAGCAGTAGTATCCAGGTGTAGAAACAATGCAATTTTCTCCATCCGAGTTCCGAACTAAAAAAATACTGCTGAGAAAAAGTTCGTGTTTTCGACGTGGTTTGCTCGTGGCGGCAATTCGACATCACGGGGATAACTAGGGGCACCTGAGTTTCCTACCTGATTCGTTCGGGCAAGAGCTACCGCTTTGTTGTTTATCTACTATTGGATACAGTGCATGATTAAAAAGATGATTATTCTTTGTTTTTGGCACAAGTGACATCAACACCTCAGAGAATACCGTGTGTGTTTACACATACTTGAAATACAAAGTCAAAAACAAAGAGGACAAAGGAAAGCAAACAGAACAAAAGAGAGGTGGAAAGTCACCTCTGGTGGTATACCAATTCGGTGGGTTATTGCCGGCTTCGAAAACTGTGACGATTTGTTTTTTTTTTTTTTGAAAAAAAAACTGTGACGATTTGTTATGGTGCCTTATTCTGAATATATAGGTCATGTTTGATAGGTGGACTAGCTTTGGATAGGATTACCAAAATGAACTTGTCTTCAAAAATCATGTTTGGTGTGATTTTGTTGGGTAGAATTAGGAATCCCATGGGATATTTAATCCCCCAAATTGATGGGATTAGCCAACCCAAGGGGGAGGTGTTATTAACAATCCTATCCCATGGGATTAAGGTTGGAAAGAGAATTTTGTTCATAATCTTATCTTATCCCAAACAAATATGTTATTCACAATCCTACAATCTAATCCTATTCTAAACAAACATGAATAAAAGATTCATCTTCTCATTAATTATCCCATCTTATTACCAATCTCAATTCTAATCCCACCTCATTAGGAATAATCCCAAAACGAAATCTGCTCTTAAACACGCCCGTAGAGCATAAGAGTAAACTTCTAATGGAAAAAGGAGTTTGAAGTCCTATCCTAAATCAAACACAATTGTATTCAGGCGGTGATTTCTAGAAGCTGAAGAGGGATCGGCAAACACAAGCCGAGTGGGCCTGCTAATTCTGATGTGTTCAAAAAAATTCAACCTTCAAGAATTGCCGAAGTATTGGGCGTTGGTATAGTTCCCAGGGGAATTTGGAGGCGAGTCCCAAAAAGTAGGTTTGAACTTAATTTAGTCCTAACAAAAATATTTCTTCTTTGTTTCAGTCTCTTTTCTTGACTTTTTATGCATTTTTACCATTTTGCCCCTTTTTCTTAACTTTTTGTGTACATGTCAATTTGTTCTAAAATTTATGTTTTTAGAATCAATTCCTGACCCATTTTATTTCGGACAAAAATACCCTTGGCTATTTGAACTGGCTATGAGAATTGTCAATTCTCATAGCCAGTTAACATAATATTTCGGACAAAAATATCCCCGTTAGTTCACATAGCCCAAGTTAACATATTATTTTGAACAAAAATACCCCTGAACTATGGTTATGAGAACTGGGGCTATGAGAGCTATATTTTTAGAATTAATTCTTAAATCATATTATTTCGAAAAAAAATACCATTGGCTATGTGAATTGGCTATGAAAATTGCCAAGTTTCATAGTCAGTTCTATGAGAACTAGCTATGTGAACTGTCAATTCTCATAGTCAGTCCTATGATAAATGTCAGTTTTCATAGTCAGCTCTATGAGAATTGGCTATGAGAACTGACTGTTCTCGTAGAGAACTAGTTTTGTGAACTGATTATGAGAATAGAACTATGCGAACTAGCTATGTGAACTGAAAAATACACAGTTCACATGTCTTACTACACACTAAAGTACACAATTCTCATAAAAAATATAAAATTCTCATAGAAAATCACTACTACAATAATCGTTAAAGATGACAGTTTAAAAGTGTCATTAAACGTGAAAGATGACAGTTTTGAAACTGTCATCTATGGAGCTGTCATTAAAAGTCTAGATTTGTTATGACAATAAAAAACTGTCATTAAACATATAAGATGACGGTTTAAACCTGTCATCTTTGTGATAAAAGATGATAGTCTTAATCTGTCATCTTATCTGTTCTCCATTCAAGGAAAAAAAAAAACCAATTCTCTTTCGAATGCGTGGTCGCCCACGTGGCACCCACGTGCCTCTCGCATGGCCGCCCAGTGGCACTTGTGTGTCGCCTACTTAGCACTTGTGTGGCTAGCAAATATTTGCTTGCCCCAGGACTTGAACTCAAGAATTTCAGTTCCTCGCGCGCGTGTTACCATCTGAGCTGGCACGCTTATTGTTAACAAAAGACAAACAAAAACATGTATAGTATATTTTCGAAAATTTTAAGATGAGCACTTTTAATGTCAGTTTTGGATGAAACAGTCATCGTAGACATTGAAAGTATGAGATGACAGTTTTAAACTATCATCTTATATGTTTTTATGACACTTTCTGACTATCATCTTTTATGATCAACTGCAATGTCAGTTCTAACTAAAACTGTCATTAAAAGGGCTTAGTTTCAATGTCGCTTTTAAGGAAAACTGTCATTAAAAGGTTTCCCATATGGGCTTCCGGAAGCGTATGTTTTAATGTCAGTTTTAAGCAAAAACTGACATTAAAGAAAAAGATAATAATGTCACTTTTATTCTAAACCGTCATCTTATATCGCAAAGATGACAATTTGTAAGATGGACTGTCATCAAAAGTCTACCATCATATTTTCGATGACAGTTTTACAAAAACTGTCATTGTTTCAATTTTTTTTGAGTGTCATCTTTTAAGGTTTTTGTAGTAGTGAATACACGGTTCTAATAGACAATTCTCATAGAAAAATACACACACGAATAAAAATTGAACAAAAACAAAAAAGGTAATCAAAATCAAATATAGTTATAAATGTTCTGACCGCCATGTCATAAAAAAATAATCAAAGTAAAAAAAGTAATAGTTCGCATAGAAAATAAATTGATTTAGAATTGAATTTTTAACTGTCAAGTCTCATAATCAGTTCTATAAGAATTGCTCAGTTCTCCTAGAGAATTGATTATGTGAACTGGTTATGTGAATTGTCAATTCTTAAAGTTAGTTATATGAGAATTGGCAATAAGAACTGATTGTTCTCATAAAGAACTAACTTTGTGAATTGATTATAAGAACTGGACTATGCGAATTGGTTTTGTGAACTAAAAAATACACAATTCTCATAAAAATATATAGTTCTCATAGAAAATACATGGTTCTAATAGACAGTTCTCATAGACAATTTACAATTCTCATAGAAAAATCATAGAAAAATACGCAGTTCTCATAGAAAAATACACAGTTCTCATGAATAACACATAATTCTCATAGAAAAATACACAGTTCTTATAGAAAATACACACACGAACAAAAATTGAAAAAAAAAACAAAGGTAACCAAAATTGAAGCGATTCTATTTTTGATTTTGTTCTTTCGTACATATTCACCCAAAAACCTCTCTCTCACCTCAAGTTCAGATCGACAGACAATCAATCTTTTTCCACTTCTTTCTCACAAAATCTTCAGTATCCTTCCTCTCTGCCGACACCATTTCCACCACAGTAATCAAGAAAGTTCAATAGCTAAGCATCAAAAGTAACCACACAAAAGAAAGCATTTCCGTAAAATTACTCGAATATTTTCAATTTATCCAAAGTATCAAATAAAATACTTAAGTACACATTAGTGGAATTTACAACAGTAGATATAAACAAACAGAGTGGAGAACACCAGCGCCGCCACCGCGTGCTGGAACTTCCAGCGCGAGTTCCTTACCTCGCCGGAGCACTCTGCCGACACCGACTTCTTCCATTGCTTCCTCCAGCGCCGGCGCGCAAACAATCGGCGACTCCACCACCTGTCTTCCTCTCCATCCTTGTCGGGGAAAAAGTAAGGGAGACGCTGAGAAACAAAGTCGCCAGCGATCGGCTCTGACTCGACGGGTTGAGCCCTCCATTGCCGTCGCCGATGACAGATTCTGTTGAGGGAGTGTCGGTGAAGGATGCGAAGAGGATTTTGGTGTTTTTGAAGTTGGAGAGTCGAGATCGGCGATTAGAGAGAGGCCGACGAACTTGATTTCGTACAGGAAGTTTGTGAAGGATCCGTTGGAGAGAAAGGTTGGCGTTGGGGAGAGAGAGAGAGAGTCGGTGGGATTCGGGGGAAGATCGTTGCCTTGTTCGTTTACCATATTTACTTTGTTTTAATTTTGTTTTTCAATCATTACTCTATATCTTTTTTCAATCATTACCCTATTTTCCCAATTATTAATTTCATTTCTCTCTCTATCTCTCTCCACTCATTACCACTCTCTCCAATCATTACCCTATTTCTCTCTCCACCCACTACGAAAACAAAAATACCCAAATGTGCTAATCGAACAAAGCCCGTGGCTCTGGTTTTGAAGGAGCGTGGTTGGATTGAGGGTATAAAAGTCAGGATGCAAATAACCGAGCCTGTGCAGGTTCAGACATCTTCTTCACAAACATCGGAGAACATTCCGCCATTCGATCCGAGAATAAGCAGCAAGCTCTCGTTTCAACAACAACCGAAGAGAAGAATCAGAGGATTAATTTATTTGCTTAGAAATTCATCAGAGATTGTAAACCTTAATTTTATACATCAACAAAGTTGACTCTTGTTCATCATTTTTCCCGTCTTTTTCGTACACTTGAAATTTGTGTTCAATAGGGATTTCTGAAATCAATGCTCCTTATAAAGAACACAGAGCAAATCAAGTTGGGTGAGAGAGGTTCGATGTTTCTTGTCGTCAAGTTGTGGGCTCATTTTCTTTCATTTTTTTTTCTTTTTCAAATGGTATACATCAATGGGGTTAGCGGGGTATTAGTATGTTAGTCAATGAGGGGTTCAGATGCTATCCATAACCCTGAAGCCCAAACCTGTTCTTCGTGGGACATGAACTCAGGTCACTACTGAGGAAAGAAATGAGACAACCAACTTGACAAGCTTGGTTACTCTCGTTTTCTTTCGTTTGTAGAGTTGTTTTCTTATTTTTGCCTTTTTATTTCAAAACATAGAAATAAAAAAAAAAAGGTTGTTTCATCTATTTTTTAGGTGGGTCTGGCAGCAAAGTGCAGTGAACGGAAAAGAAGAAAACAAAATGGTTTTTGGACAATGGGGGAACACGTTTTGCATGTTGTTGGGCTTTGTAGTTTGTTGGGATCGGGGGTCTTGTGGTGCACCTCACAGGACTGTAGTGCATTACGATAACCGTCCATCTCAGCAATCAATAGTTTAGATTTTCAAAACAATCTTCTATAGAAGAGTATTCTTTTCCCTAAATAAGTTTTTTTTTTTTTTTTTTTTAATCCGGGCCATTAAATTTGACTCTTTGGATTATAGGAGGAGGTTGCTCATAACATTGGACTGAGAAGGAGCATCAATTTCTAATATATTCATTCTTGATTTGAAGAACGATTAAAGATTTTTCCTCCTTTTTTATGATCTATTATAAAGAAAAAAACTTAAAAGAATTTAAACCTAAAAGAGTAAGATCGTAAAAACCAATATGTTAAACTAATTTAAGCATACTAGACTACTAGTGCTCTGCAATTAACAACATTAGAGCAAATCTAAGCATACTAGCCAGTAGTGCTCTACAATTAGCATCAAAGCAAATCTTAGAACACTGGCCAGTAGTGATCTGCAATTAACAACATCAGAACAAATTTAAGCACACCAGCCAATGATATGCATTTACAACATCAGAGCAAATCTATGCACACCAGCCAAAGCATTTACCAACTGTAGAGACCGGTATTTTCACAAATTGTTTAAAGGTTTGATTAATGCTAGAATATTGGATAAATGAGGGATTTATTGGATTTGGGGTCAATGTGAAAGAATTGTAAGTTGAGGGAGTGTGAGTGTAATTTGGGTGGGTGCTAGTATATATAAGTGTGTGAGAGTGTAGGGGATTAAAATCCCAAATCTCTTCTCTCTTTACTCTCCCGATCTCTCCCTCTCTTTTGGCTCCTCTCCCTCTCTCTCATTCCACCACCCAAATTCACACCCCAAACTCGAAACCCTTGAGTATCAATCCTCCATCCACCTTCTATTCGCGTTATCGGGCTCGTATCTCGGTGGGTTGAGCTTGGAGAGGCATATTGTAGAGACCCGTATTTTCAAAAATAGTTTAAAGATTTTATTAATATTAGAATATTGAATAAATGTGAAATTTATTTGATTTGTGGCTTAAATGATAAGGATTGAAAGTGGAGGGAGTGCAAGTGTGATTAGTGTGTGTATTCTAGTATACGTGTGTGTGTGTGTGGGGGGGGGGGGGGGGGGGGGGGGGGATTAAAATCCCCCATCCACACACTCTTTCATCTCCCAATCTCTCTCCCCCCCGGCTCTTCTCTCCCTCTCTCACTCCTTCACTCAAAACTCCACCCCAGATTCAAAACCTAAGACAATCAACCTCTAATCCATCATCTACGCGCGTATTGGAGCTTGTACTTCGTTGGCTAGAGCTCGGTGGATGTGTATTGCTCTCGGTATCGATTTTGGAAGCTAGGGCTCGATCTTTCGTTAGGGTTCAGCTTTGATACTCGAGGTAGGGATTTCTTACTCTCTTTATATGTTGATGAGAAGATTATGTGCCAAAATCATGTTGTTGTTGGTTGAATGTCATAGTTGCATTCTTTCTCTATTTTCTGCAAATTGCCAACTGTAATGCAATGGTACCGATACCACTTTTTTTAGGTACCGGTACCTTTGGTACCGATATCTATTTTTTGAGGTACCAATACCTTGACTCTGATTGCTCACTGAATTGGTTTGGTACCGATACCTACTTTTTGAAGTATTGGTACCAATGACTCAGAAAACAGTTTTGAACTTTATTGATCATTTGTGGATTGTGTTGATCCCCGATCACTTCTAACACTCTCCAATCACATTCTAATCATCCCTAAACATGATTACTCGGGTTCAATGATTCATTGATCGTTCCAATCCCTTCGATACTCGTTAAATGTAATCTTAGTATCGTTGTAAATGGAAAATGTACAGTAAGGTTGTTTGGGTGTACCGTAGGCTATGCATGTGAGACGTTGTGGAAAGTATAGTTGGTAGATGTGGGCTTTTCTAGTGATCCGAGTGGTAGCATAGTAATGTGTGTCAGCATGGCTCACGTATCTTTCAAACTCCTTGGCACTCGTTCCGTGAGATTTAAGTATTGATACTAGTGGGTAGCATGCCATTGAGTTGTGATGGGTTGGTACGATACGTAGGGTAGTGTGATGTAAGGAAATGGTGTATACTTATCTACTTGTTGATGTTATGCCATGATTGATTGTTTCGGAATGCTTTGAAACGTTATTGATCAATCGATATGTGGATATAACGAGATCGTATGACATGTTGTATGAATGATATAGATTGGTTATATATTGAGCATAAGGTCATTAAGGATTGTGAAATGGAAACAAGAAGTAGAACGATACCACAAATATGAAGAAAGCCACGGATCCATCGAATGGTGCGATGCCGAAATGCACATGGGACGCACAGGGTCCCAAATGCTCGGACAAGAATGAAAGGTTTCTAGTGGACGCACGGGGTCCCGAACGCCCGGACTTGAATGAAAGATTCCTAGTGGATGCACGGGGTCCTGAATGCCCAGACTTGAATGAAAGGTCTCTAGTGGATGCAAGGGGTCCTGAACGCCCAGACAAGAATGAAAGATTTTTAGTGGACGCACGGGTTCTCAAATGCCCGGAATAGTATTAAAAAGGAAATTTACTAACACTTGAGAAATACGAGGCAAATTGATTACATTCCAAAAGAAAATTCTGTGATATATTTATATTGTTCCGCTGTGAGATATATTCACTATCATTAGCATCTTGGAGTTCGTTGTTCACATCTGTTGTTGATCCATGGTATTGCTGGTGTGTGATCTTCACATATATATATATATATATATTTAAATCGAGGCAGAATGGAGTGTTCATATGAGAATCTAAACATTGAATTAGCGTAGCGATGGACAAGTGACGGTTGGAACAGTTGTGGTTTAATTAGAACGATTTGAGTTGGGCTTGGTTCTAGTTAGACGTGTGAACTGTTAGGAATACCCTTATGAAATCTTGGTCCCCTAGGCAGTGGTATGCTCGTTGGTAACAAAAGGCTCACCTTTCTTTTTGACGCTTTGTTGTACTCATTCATTTTGGACGCATGGCTCATCGCATTTTCATATAACTTGAGTATAGATTTCTCTACTGGGCTAGTGTAGTTCATCATCTGACAATCCATACAAAATAGTTGCTCAGAGATCTAGAGTAGTTTAAGACTTAGAATAATTTTGTTATAGTTTAAATTTTGTAAGTTTGAAGACTTATTTGAATGTAAGCTTACTTTTGATTAAATTCAAGTTATCTTATATCTTTTTGTCTTTTTCTTGCCAAAGAGTAGT
This sequence comes from Rhododendron simsii, assembly GCA_014282245.1. Lineage (NCBI taxonomy): Eukaryota > Viridiplantae > Streptophyta > Magnoliopsida > Ericales > Ericaceae > Rhododendron > Rhododendron simsii. The sequence goes on along the minus strand of CM024956.1, from coordinate 19,578,201 downwards.
CACATATAGGCTTGCTTTTGATTCAATTCAAGTGTGCCTATATTTATGTATTATTCTTTTCGAAATCTTAAGAGTACTTGTATATAAACCTGCTTTTGATTGAATTCAAGTTTGTTTATATTTAGTTATCTTTTTTGATTGAAGAATGTTAACCTATTATTGATTGATACCTTTAGGAAAATCCTTTTAGTTGAGGTAATCGAATGGATAATCACAATTACCAGATTAAATTAGATATTTTGAGTTAATTTGAAAAGGATAAATTCTATTATTTTCTAGCACGCCCACACACAATTATTTGCCAAAGGTTGAGCTAATTTAGCCCAAACAATTTTTGGCATGCCCGGGGGGACTCGAAGGTGTCAAAATGCCAAGGGTTAGAAAACAAGTAGAAATGCCAAACTTTGGCCCAGAGCCAGAAGATGAGATTATAGCAGAGCAAGTTGTGGAACAAGGCCTACCTATTGGCCTTGAAGTTCCCCAAATGGCTTTAAGAATAGTGGAGCCTCCTTATGAAGTACCTTGAAATGATCAAGAAGGACAGTCTAGCGGTAACAATCAAGATAAGGAGGAAATTTTCAGAGAAATAATGATTGCTTTTAGAGAAATGACTCAGACTCAAAGAGCCATGATCAAAAGCATGAAAACCAAGTTACTTGATCCAGAGCCAGCAAGGCACAATCCAGGAAATATTGGACTGAACAACCATGCTAACTCAAACACTCACCAAGGCCCTTTTGAAGGAGGGTTTGGAAAGGATATTGGACAGGGTAAAATGAAATCTTGGTCAGGCAAAAAAAAAAAAGTACCAACAGGAAATGCCTCAATCTTGGTATGAGCTAGTTAGGTCAATAAATCCTGTTGATAATATCCCAAAAGAACCTTTTAATATTACTCCTGAGATTCAAAAGAACACCAGGGAAACACAGAGTTTGAATCTTCTCTTCGAACCAACACGTGAGGGATGCGAGGATGTCATTGAGTTAGACCAAGGGTATAAGCCAAATAAGAGAGGTAATAACCCTCATAATCCTTCTCAGAGGATGCCTACTCCAAGAAATCATCCACCTATTTATGGAGAAAATCTTAGAAAAGAAGCCCCATGGAATGCACAGGCTAATATCCTGTCATGCCCTCGATTTTTAACATAATTTAATATACCATTTCGATAAAAGATCCTCACATAAGATAAATAATACCTAAAATGATTTTTCACCTGTTTAATTTACAAATCAAGTCCCCAAGTTTGGAGAAGTACAACCTTGGCACCACAGTCCAAATTAACTTAAACACTAGCGCGACTGTTTAGAATATTACAAACTTAAGTCAAAAGATAAATCAAAAGTAAATTAGTTACAAAGTCATCTTTAACCAAAAGTAAGTCTATTACAAAGATGAGTGAGTAACTAAGTAAAATTAGCTTCCAAAAATCTCCGTGTCCAATCACACTATAGCATGCAATCTACTGCCCGGCATTTAGACCTAAAAAGAAGGATTTTGTTGAGTTACACTAGCCCAGTAGAGAATTCTATACTCAAGCTATATGTAAATATGAAGAATCATGCAATGAGAATGAATGATTTCTACTCAATGAATAAAAGATACAGAGGGGCACCATATTGAACCGACGGACCACGACTACGGGATTCTATACGTCATAAAGGTATCCCTAACCATTCGTACTTCAAACTAAGGGCAGCATTAAACACATATCTATCTAAATAACCCACAACAGTTTCTCAAAGCATTTTAAATCTCCTCAAATGATCGCCACTATTAACTTTTCCATCCTTTACCATTTACCCTCAAGCCTCTTTTCATAAAAGAAAAGATTCCCTTTTGATTTCAAAAATGATTTTGAGAAATACTCTCGATCTCTATGGGTCGAACTCCATTGATTCATTTGAATACCAGAATCCGTTGATTTGTGCCCAAACACCGGAACTGTTGATTCGCTTAGGAATACCGGAGGATTTTTCATAAAAATCCTTTTTCCAAAACCAAGTTCTTTTCTTTTCAAAACTTTGATGAAATCAATTGTTGTTTCCCCTTTTCAACAATTACAATCTCAATCAATACACAGCCCAAACAACAACTTGAACTTCAATAATCAGCCATAACTTCCTTCATCATGCGAGCCATTCAACTGTATTACCACACCTTGCCTTACAGTAAATTCTCTCCACCTGGGTTTTCGCATTACCACACCATGCATTACGGGTCCTCTAGAGTCTCCGCATTACCACACTTTGCATTGCAGGACCCTTAATTCAAAGTTCATAACTCACACAAACACATATGCATTATCAATCCATATACAAGAAGATGACACTTTCCAAAGTCACATCCTTCCATTTGTCATCACACAAAATAATACAAACTCGAAACATATCCCACTGTACATTGATATACATATATATTTGAAGTCTACATTATTCCCCTAAGTCTGTTGCATCGCCCCACATCACGTACCGAACCCACACAACCCCACGACACACCACCGGCTAGGTTCTAAACGAGAATCTATAGAACGAATGCCAAAGGAACCTAGGATGATCAATCAAGACGAAGCATGAAGATACGAGTTACCCTATTCTCTTCCAGACCACTAAACAAACCCCTATCGACCAACCAAGCGCCCACATCATACCTTATAGCTTATGATATTTAATAACAACTCCATGGTACGTCCACCAATCACTACGTCATGCCATAGTGCTTAATAAGTCCATATCATTCATTGAGACATGTTACAATATCTACTTCAATCAACTAGATGCATAAATAATGTACGAACACTCTAATCATTTAATTCTATACTTTTCTATGTTATAACGAGAGCCCATGGAGACCGCTTGGTAAATGAATCTTCGAGGTACGAACAATCATGTTTAGAAGTGATTCAAAGGTGTTTAGAGAGTGTTAGAAATGATTGGGGTTTAAACGAGCACGAGAAGAGCAAAACGTGTCAAAACTGTCCAGAAAATAAGGGGGGTATCGATACCCCAAAATGAGGTATCGATACCTAGACGGCTGCTGTCCAGAAAAGGCTGGGGTATCAATATCCCGCTTTGGGGTATCAATACCCCGAAATTTTTCAGCGAATTTTCAGACTTCGAATGGCAAAACCCAACATCAACAACGAATCATGGCACGATCTAAGCATACAATCAACTCATAAACACATAGAGAGAGTAAGAAATTCCTACCTCGAAGTCAAAGAGCAAACATGCAAAGAGATCGGGCCACGTGAACCTTTGACTCCGAAATCTTAAAAGCAACCGGATTACACCACCTCCAAGCAAAACCCACGAGATTCAAGCTCAATAGCGTGTAGAGAAGGTAAAATGGAGGTGGGTTTATGTGGGTTTTGAACCTTGAGTGAAGTTTTTAAAAAAGAGAGTGAGACAGAGGAGAGAGGAAGGCATCGGGAGAGAGAGAGAGAGAGATAGGAGATGGGTGATTTATCTCCTACAAGGCTACAACACACACACACACACACACACACACACACCTTATATACTAGCATATATGTAAATTGCATAAATACTCCTTCAAGGAACAATCCTAACACATTAAACCCAATTCAAATAATTCAATAAATCCCTCATTTATTTCATATTCCAACATTAATCAAACTTTTAAACAAATTTTGAAAATACGGGTCTCTACATATCCCAACTGGTGGGATACAGCAGCCTATATATGGAGAGCGTCTGAGAGAAAACCAAGCAGATTCAGGTGTTCATAGAGAGCTCTATGAGAAAGATCTCATAGAACCCCTTGTGGTAAAACCAAGGACAAAATCTTTTTGGGGAAAATCTAGCAGCCTGTATATGGAGAGCGTCTGAGAGAAAACCAAGGAGATTTAGGAGTTCGTAGAGAGCTCTATGAGGAAGATCTCATAGAACCCCTTGAAGTAAACCAAGGACAAAATCTTTTTGGGGAAAATCCCGTGTTAAGAGATCAAATGATTGGTCTCATCCAAGAAGTATGTGGACCTCGAACTCGAGGGGTACAACCGCAGATCTATAGGAAGCCATATCCTGAATGGATAGATAGGACATTCCAGATCCCTAGGGACTTCAAAATCCCATATTTTACTTTGTTTTACGGGGATGGGAGACAATCTTCTGTAGAACATATTGCTAGATTTTTTGCACAATGTAAGAATTAGGCTCAAAATGACTTCATGAAGTTGAAACTGTTTCCAAATTCTTTGCCAGGACCAGCTTTTGCTTGGTATACCAATTTACCACTAGGATCAATAGCTAATTGGTTTTAGATGGAGGAAGTGTTTCATGCACAATTCTTCCATGCAGAACCTGAAGTCTCTATGGCAGACTTGGCTAGGTTAAGGCAAAAGCCATATGAAAAAGTAGCTTATCTAGGTTTAAGAGGGCTAGAACTAAGTGCAAACTCCAACTTCTAGAGGCAAAATTTGTGAGATTAGCACAAGATGGTTTAGAGAGAGAACTTCAAAAAAGGTTTGATTCCATAGAGTTTAGAGACTTTGTAGATATGACCTATAAAGTAACCAAATATGAATCTTTATTAGAAGAAGATATGGATAGACATAATTCTTCTTACTCAAGCTACTATCCAGCTCCCAATTATGAAATCAATGCTACAGAAATAATTAAGCATGACCCTTGTGTTTATGAGCCCTTAATTCGAAAGAATGTATCCATATGGCAGAAATTTAAACAGAAGGAGATCAATAAAGTTTATTCATTTGATATATCAAAGGCAAGTGAAATCTTTGATTATTTATTGCCCACTGTAGAAGAAAAAAAATGGGAAAACGTACTGTAAATGGCATAATCCTTGGTCTCATTCAACTAAATCATGCAATGTTTTTCGTGACAGGATTTAGGAACAAATCAAGAAATGGAGGATCAAGTTCCCAGAGAAAACTATGGGAATGGATGTAACCCCTTTTCCAAAGATTGAAGAAGTCAACACTAACGTTCCAACTTCATTGGCTCGAACTGTCAGAAAATATTAGCAAGATAAGGAGGTGCCAGTAAACATGAATGCTATTCAATATGGAAGGGGTAAGCCATATGGTGGTCAACCTCGGAATGTGGGGACAAGGCAAAATTATCATTGACAGACCAATACTGGTTTTCCTCCACAGAAGTTCTCAGAAAACAGTCATTTACAAATGTTAGAAGTCTCATTTTTGGAGTGCTTATATGTTCAATGCAGGGCCAATTATTTGGTTTTCAAGGATTTGGACAGAAAGAGAGTAAGTTTTTTCCCTAAAGAGGTAGGGATGAAAAGAATAACCCCTGCACAAGTCAAGCCAAGGGAAGAGAACAAGCTTTGGTTGGCTTCAAAGAGGGACGTTTCTACTAGTCCAGTCCCACCAGCCCCAATGAGAGAAATACCTCCTCCAAAGAAGGCCAATATTGGCCAAACATCAGGGCCACAGGAAGAAGCTAATTGAGAGGAATTTACTTTGGTAAAAGGAGTCCCTGACTGGCTCTTGAAGCAGGTTAAGCTTGACTTATTTTAGGGATACAAAGACTCAACTAAGAGTGGGACCAAGACATACAAACCATTAAATTCAACTCCTAGGCAATGGGTATTAATAAGGGATCCCAAATCCAAGATACCACAGATGGTTCCTTTGCTCTCAAGAACTCAGAAAATGAAGCTTTAGAGGAAGTACTCACTTTTTCAGTCAGGAGAGTCATCAACTGGAGAGGAATCAAGAAGAGGAACAAGGCCTAATCCAAGGTTTAACAGAGCTCAAAAAGACCCAGAAGACGAATTTCGAATCTGGTTTCGATAGGACTAAACTTTGAAAGGAGTGGCCTTTGCTATGCTTGAAGAGGATTTAGATCCTCCTTCTCCCAACTCATTGGCCAGTTACCAATCTGGTTTACTGGAAGCCATGTTGGTAGAACAAGGAGGGTTGGAAGGAAGCTCTTCTCCCATGGAACTTTCAGCACAAGAGGCTGATTCCAAGGAGGAAGTGAAGGAAGAGACGATCAAACCAACCAAAGAGATTTCAAACATTCAATTTGGGAGACAATCTGAAGTCCAAATCAATATTGTTTATCCATGTTCTATGAATTTCCTCAAAAATGGAGAAACATCTTCGAAACAAGATGATACAAGGTTGAATATGGGAAGATTTGACATTTCTGAAGTCAGACACAATGATGATGAGCTTAACATCATTTGCAATGATTGTGACTTGGAAGAAGTGGCTCAAATAGAAATGGATGAGGATTTGATAAGCGACATTGAGCAGAATCAAGAGAGCTTGGAGGTAAGTTCGAAAGAAAGCACTGGCTTTGTGCCAGATTCTACGTCTGATATCGAATACCCATTGGTAATTGATTTAAATTATGTTGATATTTCATATCCATTTAAGCTGCCTATTAATGGCGTGAGGCAACATTTAAGGCCTTTATATATTACAACATGTTTAGATGGAATTCCCCTTAATAGAATTTTGGTGGATAATGGGGCTACAGTAAACAATTTACCCTTTCAAACCCTGAAAAAGTTAGGGAAATGAAGAGAAAAATTGATCCCAACTAGCATATCGATTGCAGGATTTACGGGGGAAAGCCAACATGCAAAGTGAATAATCTCAATTAGATTGGTAGTAGGTGGTATAAAAACTGATACTGCTTTTTTTGTAGTTGATACATATGCTAGGTATAATGCTTTAGGGAGAGATTGAATCCTTGTTAATAATTGTCAAATATGAGAAAGACAAAGAAGTGGGTGTTGAAGGAAAGGGGAGGTGCAGACCGGAATCAGGTCAGGGACCCCTAACCTGATCCAAACTATCTCTCTCTCTCTCTCTCTCTCTCTCTCTCTCTCTCTCTCTATATATATATATATATATTGTAAGTGGACAAAAACAAATGATGCTTAGAATAGCACAAGATCGTAACGGCTACGCGTGCTTCTTGACTGAAACCCTAGTTCGTCATCGGAACCCTAATCTGCAAAACAGACAAGGGTTGAGTGCACATTTGTGCCTCGTGGCAAAGGCCTTCCGATGCTTAAGTTAGTATCACGTACTGAAGAAAACCCTAATTATCGGTAGGAGAACAGTATGAATGCAATATATTGCGTACCTTTTAGCTCTAGGTTAACCTCGTATTTATAGATTTGCATATGCTTGCTGCCCAAACATCCTTGTTTCCTTAGGTTCCCTGTCTCGTATAGGAAACCGGGACATTTTGGATTCTCGTTCTCTTATCAATTCATTACCTTAGTCCTTTTAGGACTTTTTTCCATAGCAGGCCGAACATTCTATTCCCGTTGGGTATCTTTCCTAGACCCTACATTCTCGGGATCTTATTACTTACGGAACACCACTATTCTGAAACCTTCTAGAGTGTTCCTTCCACTTTAGCACTCGAGACTGTTTTCTTAAGAGTTCTTTCCCTATTCGGCCTCCCCATTGCCAAACAGGCCACCTGGACCAGTGACTTCACATGTCACTGGTCCCTCTCAATTACTTGGCCTAACGACTTCACATGTCACTGGTCCGTATCGCTGATCATTGCCTTCCACAGTGATTTATCTTATCTTATTTATTCCGTGGGCTCTAATTGAGCTTGTTCGGAAATACTTCCACACACACACACACACATATATATACATACAATCAAATTTTGATGATCCGAGTTGCTCAATGTGTTCAGAACGTGATTTTAAGGGTGCCCGCGTGAAATTGGCAAAAAAATAACCGGGAATGGCTTGATTTGAGCAGTTTTTTATTGAACTGTTCAATAAAGTTCAATAAAAAATTGTTCGGATAAAGCCCTTTCCGGTCATTTTTTTTGCTAATTTCTCATGGGTACCATTAAAATCATGTTCTAATTACATTGAGTGGCTCGGATCATCAAAATTTGATTGGAAACTTTGGGGATTTTTTTTAGGGATCCCAAGAACTGCCCCGTATTATATATATATATATATGTGTGTGTGTGTGTGTGTGTGTGTGTGTGTTTGTGTATATAATACACAGTGAGTTTCCTGTGAGGACCTTAAATAGGCTCCTTAAGTGCTGACCTTCCCAATTCTCCCATTTTTGATTGAATTTCGATGATCTGAACCGCTCAATGTGATCAGAACATGATTTAAGAGTACTTGCGAGAAATCGGCAAAAAATGACCGGGAAGGGCTTTATTTGAGCAGTTTTTTTGAACTGTTCAATAAAAAACTGTTCGGATGAAGCAAATTTTCGGCCTTTTTTTTTTAATGATTTCTCGCGGAGACCTTTAAAATCACGTTCTAATCACATTGAGCGGCTCAGATCATCGAAATTCGATCGGGATCTATGAGGTCTGCACTTAAGCTAAGTAGGGGATCCCTCTTAAGAAGGAGACTTATATATATATATATATATATTATGCACACACACACTTCCTTTCAGTCCTCCCGGATTTTAAGCAAAATCCCCACCTTTCCTCTGAGCTGTTGGATTGTGTTCTCAATGGTCCGAATTTGCGAAAGATTTATGACCGGTCACAATTAACTTTTCCTAGGAAAAGTTTCATTAAAATCTGGACCATTCAAAACACAATCCAACGACTGAGTGGTGAGGATGAGTGGTGGTGCGGACTTTGTTTAAAATCCGGGAGGACTGATAGGAAAACCAGTGTGTGTGTGTGTGTGTGTGTGTATAGTTAGCTTCTTATAAGGGCACCTTTATTGTATTAAAGTTCGGACGTCCCCTTTCTTGACCAAATTTTGATGATCTGAACCACTCAATATGTTCAGAACATATTTTTAAGTGTACTTATGAGAAATTAGCAAAAAAAAAAACCGAGAATGGCTTCATCTGAGCAATTTTTATTTGAACCGTTCAATAAAAAACAAACAAAAGCTGTTCGGATGAAGTCCTTCCCGGTCTTTTTTTTGCTGAATTGTTGTGGGAGCCGTTAAAATCACGCTCTGAACACATTGAGCGGTTCGGATCATCACAAATTAGTCGGGAAAGGGGCGTCCTCACTTTTCCTCACTTTAATACAGTAAGTGCGCCCTTATAAGTTTTGTGTATACATATACATATATATATATATATCTACATAATAAGGAAGAACGGTTTTTGAATCTTATGTCCTACATAAATCCTAACCATTAATTTGCCCCATAAATCCTACTGCTCTCCCTCTCCCTCTCTCTCTCTCTCAAACAGTGGTAATTGCACAATTGCCACTAATCAGATCTTACGTTCAAAATTGAGATCTCTCTCTCTCTCTCTCTCTCTCTCTCTCTCTCCATCAGATTTATGTACATTATAGTCCTCTGTGATTTCCTCCCTCCCCAAAAAAAAGACCAACCTTTTACATTCTCTGTTCTATTTTTAATTTAACGGTTATTTGTAACATTCTCTCATATGGGATGAGACATACATATACACGGAATTCATCCCATATGAGATGGAGTTAAAAACAACTGTTGTATACAAAAAATTTGAAAAAGTGATTTTTTTTAATCCAAAAACAACCGGTGTTTGATACTTCATTTAGATTGTGTTTAGAAAGCGTTGCGTCGTGCTTTTAGGTATAGGCATGCACTAGTGCGTGCGTGTGTGTGTGTATATATATATCAAAGTGGTTTCGGAGACCCTTAAAAAAACCTCTAAAATAACCACCCCAAGTTCCCGATCGAATTTTGATGATCTAAACCGCTCAATATAATCAGAACGTGATTTTAAGGGCACTCATGAGAAATCAGCAAAAAAAAAAGACCAGGAAGAGCTTCATCCGAACAGTTTTGTATTGAACTTTATTAAACGGTTTAATAAAAAAACTGCTCAAATCAAACCCTTCCCGGTTATTTTTTTTGCCAATTTCTCGCGAGCACCCTTAAAATCACGTTCTAAACACATTAAGCGACACGGATCATCAAAATCTGATCTGGAACTATGAGATTAAGATCTTGAGGGTTTTTTTAGAGATTTTTTAAAAAGTCCTCGGAACCCCCCTGATATAAATATACACACACATACATACACACACACATACTGAATAAGATAAAGAAATGGAGAAAGGAGAGAGTTAGATTATACCAATGCAGGTCACAACAACGTTGAAATGTTTTAGATCTTTTGCAGGTGTCGATATTCAATAATGTTCCGCTGCCGAGAGAGAAGTTCTTCGCAATAAAGAAGTGGGTGGAGAATATTATGGAAGGGGGATGACTGTGATAGAAATTGGGGGTTTATTTATAATTGTTGTAAACATTCAGGACTTATATGCAATTCTTGAAATACTTGTATGTAGGAGGGGAGTCGGTTATTCTGATAAGGGGAGAATATATTCATGTAATGGTGGAGGTGAAAGGGGTGGTGAATCACATTTCCTGTTTCTCTCTTTCTCTCCTGTAATTCTCTTTTCTTCTCCATTCTTTTGTAATTCTTTTCTCCGGTTGATAATAAAATTATGTGTTCAATTCTTGAACATTTTCTGTAAAGAACTCTGTCGGTGGTATCAGATCCCTCCTCCTCCGACTGTGGGCGAATGAAACATGGCGGACAATACTCGTGCTGCGGAAATTATCGTTTGGATGAGTCCATTCGCTCTGCCAATTCCAGAGAGGTTATGGAGTGATAGCTCCACGGATTTCATTGAAGGTCTACCAAATTCCTCTACTAAATCTGTGATCTACGTGGTGGTTGAAAGGTTAAGTAAGTATGCTCACTTTATTTCTCTCACTCACCCCTACACGGCCACCACAGTTGCCCAAGCTTTCCTTGATAATGTTTTCAAGCTTCATGGTATGTGTCACGACCCAAACCCGTGGTTAAAGGTCTAATGACCGGCCAGTGAGTTTACGTCACCCTAGGCCTATCCTAATAAGACAAGTTTAGGGAATTTATAAAACCCTCTGATTAAAATAGTTTTCCTTAAGAAATTCAATAAACTGCAAAAGCACAATTTCAATAGTTCCAACATATTCCAGAGTTCTACGTGTAAAGATAAAAATAATTGCTTAACAATACCTGCAAATAATCACAGCATAACCTGACCAGAACAAGCCAGCTATCAAAATTCGTAAATCTTCAAATCAAGTCCTCACGGCTCTATTCTATCATCAGAACAGCACTACTATATACACATAAGAACTAATCACCAAAAGACTTCGGCTTGAGAGAAAAGCCAAGTCCAGCTATTGCTGCTAACCTGAAAAGTATGATTTTTGAAAAACTCCATAAGCTAAAGCTCGTGTGAAACATGGCATATCCAGTAGACACATTAAATCATGGATACAACCAACATCTTATAAAAAGCGTAGTCATACTCTTCAGTTCCAAACATATAAAATATGCTTCCTTTCAAAGATATTCAAATCTCAAGTCCATAATAAAATGAGTTCAAGTCTTTCAATAGACTTACGCTAAAAGCAATAATTCTCAGTCATCAGTCCATCAGTTCATTCACAGAATGAAATCCAACTTTTCAGGATAAAGTAGAAAACCATCCTGATATTCACAATATCACATTTCATAATACTCGTCGATTTCGCACATCTTTCATGAACAAGTTTCAACCAGAATCTAGAGGAGCGACCTCTAAAGTATAAAGGGAATGACGTCAAACCATCAAGATGCCTGGTTAATATCCCCCAACCTTATAACTCCAAATCCACTTTGTCTGTTTAAAGTCCTCAAGCATGGACACTTGTTCAGATGTATCGACAGGAAAAATATACATTTCATCAAATCATTTAGCAAGTTAATCAATATCCATGATTCTATAGAAAACATTTCTAAAATATTTCAGCAATGAAATATTTAAACAACACATGTAAACAAGATACGCATGTTTCACCTTGATCCTGAAGATGCGGCTAATCTCTACTCGAGTCTTCGCGTATTTCATACTAATGATCACACAGACCTAATGAGAATATCATAAACGTCCAAGTATGAGTACAATTAATGTACTAAATCCGAATAATCCAATTCTAGTCATCTAAGTCATGGCTTAGAGCCGATCTGTTACTAGGGGTAAAACGGTCATTTTACGTTCCAGGGTCAATCTATCCAAGCGCTATGAACTCAGATCTCTCATCTTATCGAATTTGATCCAAAAATCTTAAATTACTCAAAACTCAAGTATAAAACTCAGTTTTAAAACATTTATGACTAAAAAGGTCATTTTAGCACACATCAAATCCCAAGGGCAAAATAGTCATTTTAAATCTCTTAACTACAAAGTGTAAAATTTAAGTACCCTAATTATTCAAAAATTACAATCCTGTAATTTTTACAAAAATCAATAAGATTTTATACAAAGTCCATTTTTGGCGTAGAAACACAACACAATGGATTGGAGGTTCAACAACCTCTAATGGTAAAATGGGAAACACAATTCCACCTTAAGATCACATGAAATTTCTGGGTAAAACTTAGTTTTGTCAAAAACTCTCAAAAACTTATGCATGCATGGTATTATAAGAAATAAAAACAATACTTTGTTCATTTACCAAAATCTGTCACACTTTCTTTGAAAAATCATAACTTATTCATGTATGGTCCAAAAATACTAAAACCAGTGCCCAAACTTACGTAACATCCATGTGTATCTACTGTAAAAATTGAAAGATTAGTTATCAACTAAATATTCTCCAAATTTCCAAAGAACAAGCTGTTCTACAGGAAAACAGGGCAGCTAAACATGTTTTGGTAGAAAATTCATAACTAATTCATTTCAACTCCAAAAATGTTGAAACCAACGCTCAAAGTTTCAAAACATAAATTATTATTCTCAGTAAAAATATCATGTTCATAAATTGAAAGGATGTTTCCTCGGCAAACAAAAGAAAACAGATTGATCACAGTTTATGTCCCTGTCAGACAATTCTACTTTAAAAATTGACCAAATATTGTATATTTATCCAAATGATTTGATTCCAACGCCAAAATGTTTCCAACTTAAACCTCTAGTCCCTGAAAAAGAAACCATAGCCATGCAAGTAGGGAAATTTCCCATAAATTTAAAAGAAGACAGACACAATCAAATTCGGACACACAGGAGACAGTCAATATTCAAAAATTCATAACTAATTCTGTGTTAATCGGTTTTGCATGTTCTTGGTACCAAAATCTTCGTCTTTAAACGTACTTTAAAAGTTATGAAGACTTCAAAAATTGAATCATAGCAGAAGGGTTCTCAAAATACGAATTTGTGATGATTCAGAAAGCTGTCAGGAAGGTTTAAAAAGTTACCAGCAAGATTTGATGGAGAACCTTAATGTCTAAGGGCTGGTCCAGATCTTGGAGGAGCTAAAATGGCTTCTCTTCTTCCTTCCTCTTCTCTCTCTCTCTCTCTCTCTCTCTCTTGGAGGAGCTAAAATGGCTTCTCTTCTTCCTTCCTCTTCTCTCTCTCTCTCTCTCTCTCTCTCTCTCTCTCTCTCTCCGACCTCTCCTCTCCCTTTTTCCCCTTTTTATTACACTATGTATATGTATATACAATACAACTATTATAAGTGTAATGAAATCTATCAGATTTTCCTAGTGCCACATGCCCACTTACTTGACACATGTGCAATTTAAAAGCATGCCAAGTGTTGGCTTGATCTCAATGACTAGCCATGCGTGCATGGCTAGTTCCGGAGCACAACTCGCGCGCGGCTCGAAAAACTGTACGGGTTTCGGACTCAGAAAAATTCAAAATTCTCGCAGTACCCTAAATAAATTATTCTAAAAATAACCCTATTCTCAAAATTTCAAGGAAAAATCCAGAACATAGAGATTTGAAATGCCAGGCCGATTGACTTGTAAAATGTACTTGTGACCTCGTCCGTGACCAATAATTAAAGTAAGTGACAACTTATCATCGTAATAATTATTTTTAACATGAGGGTTCTCACAGTATGCCTAGCTCTATTGTGTCAGATAGCGATAAAATTTTCCCTAGTACATTTTGGAAGGAGTTATTCAGACTGCAGGGTACTACACAGTGTATAAGTACAGCTTATCACCCCCAATCTGATGGGCAAACTGAGGTTGTCAACAGATGTGTGGAAAATTACCTAAGATGTTTCACTAGTGATAGACCTACAGCTTGGTCTAAATGGCTACCTTTGGCTAAGTGGTGGTACAACACCACTTTTCATGTTTCCACTGACATCACTCCTTATGAGGCTTTATATGGTCAAAAACCACCAAACTTGGTGCACTATGCTCCTGGCGGTTCAGCAGTTGCAGCTACTGAGAATTTGTTGCACAACAGAGATACTCTCCTCAAATTGCTCAAAGAACATCTGCTTGCTTCACAAAACAGGATGAAACAACTTGCTGACAGACACAGATTTGACATGGTGTTTGAGGTGGGAGATTGGGTCTTTCTTAAGCTCTAGCCTTTTAGGCAAGCCACTTTGGCTTTTAGAACGAATGCAAAGCTGGCTCCTAAATACTTTGGTCCCTATCAGGTAGTGCAAAAGGTTAGACCAGTGGCTTATAAGTTGGATTTACCTCCTCATTCCAAGATTCATCCAGTATTCCACGTCTCTCTGTTAAAGAAAAGGTTGGGAACTAGAGCTGTCATACAGTTTGAATTGCCTCTCACTGGGGAAGATGGCCAACTGCAGTTAGAGCCCTTAGCCATTTTGGATCGAAAATTGGTTAACAGACACAATCGACCACACACTTTGGTTTTGGTGCAATTGTCCAACTCTATCCCTGAAGATGCAACGTGGGAAAGCTGGCATGAGCTCCATCAGAGGTTTCCTCATTTCCAACCTTGAGAACAAGGTTGCTTACAAGGGGAAGGTAATGATAGAAATTGGGGGTTTATTTGTAATTGTTGTAAACATTCAAGACTTATGTGTAATTCTTGAAATACTTGTACGTAGGAGGGAAGTCGGTTATTTTGATAAGGGGAGAATTACACATAAGTCCAAACACCCGACCGACAACCCCACCCGACCCGAAAATTCACCCTCGGACGGTTTAAACTGAGACAGTCGGTCGGGTTCGGGTTGACATAGAAAGACCCGAAAGTTTGTCGGTCGGGTTTCGGGTTGTATATATTAAGTTTCGGGTCACCCGACCCGACCGAATTTCATACCTACTATAAAAGAAAAATAATTGGGATTTTTTCATTAGGGTTCTCAGTCTCCTCTCCTCTCGCTCTCCGCCGATTTCCACCCCACCCCACCCACACCCAGCCCCACCATGGACGGCCTCCACCCCACTCTCTCAGTCTCTCTGACCGGCGACCAAATCTCTTGCCAGTCCTCTCCTCTCAGACCGTTCTTGCTCTCCAGTCTCTGACTCTCCACATCCACTCTCCTCTCGATCTCGCAACCGGCGACCAAATTGGTACCGTGGTACGTTTCTCTTTCTCTCTCTCTCTCTCTCTCTCTCTCTCTTGCTCACCAGTCAGTCTCCAATCTCCATAGTTTTGATGATTTCATTATGATTTAATTTTTTAACTGTTAGTTAACTTAGTTTTGAATTTCTAGATCTCCAGATTCTCTGTGGACCACTCTCTCGTTCTCGTTTGCAGCCGATCGATGCCTAAATCTGGTACTTCTCTCTCTCTCTATCTTTCTCTCTCTCTCTCTCTCTTAGTCTCTCTCTCTGGAAGTGAGTGGCGGCGGAGGTGGTGGTGGACAGGTGGTTTGATGGAGTTCATTTTTTAACTGTTAGTTTTGTAATTTGTTGCTAGATTTTGATGGAGTTCATCTCTGATCAGAGAGAACCCGTCTCTCTGTGTGTGTGTTCTTGTGGAGGGACGACTGTGAATTTGTGATGTACTGATGTTTTGAGGGAAATATCGTGTGCTCACGTTTGTAAATGCTTGATTTATTGTATTGCATTTTATAATGCCTATTGAGTTCACAATTTGCCATATTAATTGTCCATATTAGTGCATCATATTAGATGTTAGAGTTAGACTATTCAGGTGTATCTAAACGTGAAAAAAATTAGCTCAGTCTTTGGGTTCCAAAAGATTTAGTTTTATAAATGTCAAATGGGAAGCGGTAAGCACCTCGGTTTTTGTTTATTGCTACCACTAAATTTGGTTCCTCATATAATCTGCTGGTGTCTATAAACTAGTATAGACTTGCATTAGTATAGACTTGCATTTGTTCAGGTCTTGCTACTAGCTTTGGCAAGTAGTGCTAATGTGATATATTACTTATAGTACCTGTAGCTTAGTTCCTTCTAATTTACTTTTTACTTTTATGTTAAAAAGTACTCTGATTCTTTTAATTTAACTGATTGAAAACCATCTAATCATCACTCTTGTTTGTTGTAGGTGATGGAGCGGAAGCCAGTTTTTGATTTCCATCCTGGTGGGGAACTTGAGGATGATGTTGATATTGAAGAACTTGAACTTGAAGATAATCCTAATCCTGCTGTGACTACCCTTGCCGATGTTGTCAATGTTAAAGATGATACGGTAGATAAAGTAAATCAAGTGAGGGGAAAAAAACCAATAAAAGAAAGCATCCACCACAAACTCCTAAAGGCCCCAACCCAAAAAAAGATCGATATCGATCTCCTGCCTGGGATGACTTCGAAAAAATAATAGAGGGCGAAGATACATGGGGTGAGTGTAACTATTGCAAGAAAAGATATGCAGCTGATAGTAAAAAATATGGCGTTAGTAATTTGAAACCTCACATCCCCGTTTGCCCGTTATATCCTCTTAGAGACCAACATGGACAACCAAACCTTTCACTCAAAGTCAACCGGGGGGGGGGGGTTGACGTTGTGACAAGTATATTTTCCTTTAAAGAGTGTAAGAGAGCTCTTGCAGAAATGGTGATTATTGATGAACTACCGTTTAGGTTCGTTGAGGGGATTGGATTCAGAAAGTTTTGTAAGGTCATGCAACCGACACACCGGTCCCTTCTCGCCAAACGATTACTAGAGAGGTGTTTGCAATTAAAGACTACGAGAGGGGAAAACTGAAAATATTATTAAAGGGCCGTAGGATTTGCCTCACGACTGATACATGGACATCAATTCAAAACCTTAACTATATGTGTCTCACTGCACACTTCATTGATGATGATTGGAAGTTGCAAAAGAAAATCTTAAATTTTTGTCAAATTGAAGATCATAAGGGAGTTACAATAGGCAAGAAAATTGAGTCATTATTGCTTGAGTGGAATGTTGATGGTATTTTTACAATGACGGTAGATAATGCAAGTTCGAACGCCACGGCTATTGAGTACTTGAAAAGGAAAACAATGGATTGGAAAAGGACTGTTTTGGGGCATGAATATATACATATGCGATGTTGTGCACACATTTTGAATCTTATTGTTGTTGAGGGGCTGAAATATATGAGTGAATCTATTTTGCGTGTTCATGATGTTGTGAGATATGTGAGATATTCTCCACATAGAATGGAGACTTTCAAGAAGTGTGTGGAGAAGGAGAAAATTAAATCCAAACAAACTGTGTGTCTTGATGTGTGTACTCGGTTGAATTCCACTTACTTGATGTTAGAAGTAGCCATCAAGTTTGAGAAGGCATTCCAAAGAATGGGGGAGGAAGACAGTAGTTTCATAAAATTCTTTGGCATAAAAGAAGGCGATGAGGATTTGTCATTGGAGGGTGAGGGTGACCAAGGTGGGAGCCATAGCCATTGGGTCCCAACTCCAAGACAAGCAACTGTCCCAAACAAGCTTGATTGGAAGAAGTGTGGGTTGTTTGTTACATTCTTGAAACTTTTTTATGATGCAACCAAAAAAATTTCAGCTTCTCTTTTTGTCACATGCAATGTGTTCTTTCATGAGTTGTTGAGGTTGAAACCCGTATAGATGAATCAATCTTCAGCAGAGATTCTTTTATGTCTAAGATGGCAATTGAAATGAAAAGAAAATTTGAGACGTATTGGGGGAATGTAGAGAAATTCAATCCCTTGCTTTATGTGGCGGTGGCACTTGATCCCCGGTATAAGTTAAGGTTGGTGAAGTTTTGCTACACAAGATCCAAAGGGAAGGCGGTGGGTGAGAAAATGGAGAAACAAGTGAAGGATGTTTTGAACAAGTTGTATGATTTTTATGAAAAAGAGGGTGAAGTTAGACAAAATGTGCCTAGTGCAAGTTTAATGCCGAGAGTAATGGAGGAGAATGAGGATTGTGATTGTCGCTTGAATTTATCTAGCAAATTTGACACTTACTTGGAGGAGGAGTATTCTAGTATTTGTTCCTCGGAAGTAGACAAGTACTTGGGGGATTTGTGTGAACGTAGGGACAGTCCAGATTTTGATATCTTGGTATGGTGGAAGAACAATTCCAACAAGTATCCAATCTTGTCAAAAATGGCGCGTGATGTATTAGCTATGCCCGTGTCTACCGTAGCTTCCGAATCAGCCTTTTGTACGGGTGGTCGCGTACTTGATCCATTTTGAAGTTCACTCTCACCGTCAATGGTCGAGACTCTTGTATGCACCCAAAATTGGCTTTTAAGTATGGTTCCAATCTCTCTTCGACAGTCCATGGATAAAGTTGAAGATCTTGAACAAGGTAATTTAATTCAATTGATCTAGTCTACTTACTATTTAGTTTTTTCTTAGTATTGTATTGAATTAAGTGTTTTTTTTTTTTGTTTTTTTTCAGAACTCTTACAAACTGAATCAACTGATGATGCAACGCAAGTTCTTAGGGATTGAGTGATGGGCCTTTGGACATTGGACCTTGGTAAAACATTTAACATTATGTTATTTTGTAATCTTTGAAGTTTTCAATTTAGTTGTATGATTTTTCTTTCTATGTAACAGGTTTGGTCAGTTTACATGGGATTGGGGAGCACTTTGGAGGACATTGAACTACAGGACTAGTTTATTTTATTATGAACTTGTGTGTTTGGTTGTTTTAAATTATTATGGACTTGTAGTTTTAATCACTTTGGACTTTTAATTGCTTGCCTGGTAGACAGTAGTTGACTGAAAATGTTGTGACTGGTTGTATGGCTGCTGAAAAAACAAGGGAGAGGAGTGACTAGGGAGGCTGGTCATTCGTGTGTCATGTGTGCCCACTGTGCCCACTGTGCCGTGTTTGGTTTGTTTTTTTTTGCCATGTGGTTGTGTTAGGTTTCTTAATCTTGTTGGAAATCACTTGCTGGAAATGTAGTAGTAGATAGACTAGTAGTCTAGTAGTGGACTGGAAAGTAGGAAGACTTGAAATCTGGAAATCACTTGCTGGAAATGTGGTTGACTGGTTGTGTTTCGTTTCTTAATGAATTTTTTTTGATATGGCTTGGTGAAAGGCTGGACTGGACTGGAAGTTTGGAAATGTGTAAATTTTTTTGGCTGATGAATGATGATTGGCTTGGTAAATTTTTTTTGCTGATGAATGTGTAAATTTATATGGCTTTGGTGAAAGCCCAAAGGTTAATAAGGGCATTGGGCCTTGTGGCCTGCTATGAAACTTGCAAATTTTGGAGGTTAACATCCCAAAATAATTAAGGAAATGGGAAAAAACAGCCCAGAAAAATGAATACGGCACAAAAAAATAATAGGCCCACGAAATGGCCCAACCCGATGACCTGACCGAACCCACCCGACCACAAACCCGTCCGAACCCGACCAGAAGTTCGGTCGGTTGCGGGCGGATATTTCTCCAACCCGAAAAAAGTCGGGCCGGGCCCGACCCGAACCCGAACAAACCCGCCCGATGGACAGCCCTAGGGAGAATATATCTGTGTAGTGGTGGAGGTGAAGGGGGTGGTGAATCACATTTCCTGTTTCTCTCTTTCTCTCCTGTAATTCTCTCTTCTTCTCCATTCTTCTTAATTCTTTTCTCCAGTTGATAATAAAATTCTGTGTTCAATTCTTGAACATTTTCTGTAAAGAACTCTATCAGACTAACGAGGTATTGGAAGAGGAGACGTACGGGCGGCTCTATGGCTCTCGTCGCCAGCGCATGAACCAGGCAAAGCTAGGCCAGGAGGAAGCAGTTCGTGGGGGTATGTGGATAAAGATCGCGCGGAGTAACGTCTTCTTTGTCGACTGAAGGATGGTGAATTGGGTTGGGCTAGGCTGTGGGAGATAAATGGGTTGGGCTAAAGTCCCTGTGAACTGAAATCTTACATACTCCATCCGTCCCTTCTTAAGTGTCCTACTTCGTAATTCCAACTTATTAAAAAGATATCATCATTATACCTTTCACATCACTTTTTTCCTTCGCTTTCCCTACTTACCCATCATCATTACACTTTTACTCACTAACTTTTCAAAATAGAATCTACTTTTAGGGACAAAATAGACAATACACTAACTTTTACCCACTAACTTTACAAAATGGACACTTATTAAGTGACAGCCCAAAATGAAATACCGGACTATAAGAAATGGACGGAGGGAGTACAAATTTTTTTTAATTTTTTCGTTTTTAAAAAATGACGGTCCAAGACGTGTTTTTGGGGTTAACTAGGCTATAGCCCAACCCAACCTGTACACACAGTCCTGCCCTTACTACGTAAAACTGAAGAAATTAAGTTAAGAAAACTGATGGGGCATAAAAGTTTATTTTACTCGATCGAACTGAGTACAAATTTGAGTCCACGGCTGGATATGGCCAAACAATAACAACTGAATTGAATTTCTGAGTTACCCAAAAAAAATTATAAATAACAACTGAATTAAAGCAACCCATGTATAGTGTCATCCTGCGTAAATCCAACTGATAGTTTTCCTTAAATCAGGAAAAAAATACTCCAAAAAATCAAGTAATATTTTTCTTCGAAAAGTTTTGCTATGCAAAGAAAAAAATGCTAATTTTGAGCGTTGAAAATCCAAATTCCTAGATGGTTAATTTACACCCTCTTTGCAAAGAATTTTAGACAAATTTATGGAATATAGTTAAGGGAATGTAGTTCATGAATTAGGGGATGGTGCTATGCAGTGATGTGCGCAGTATCGTGTTGCGCACCTCTGAGCCGTTGGATCATGCATCCGACGGCTTGGATATCATCTTGGCAATGAATAGCTCTCGATCGTTGGTTGTTAAGATGAGATTCAAGTCGTCGGATGCACGATCCGACGGTTCGGAAGTGCACAACATGGTGCTGTACACCTCACTGCACAACACCAACCCGAAGTCTGTAATTCATCGGTCCAGCTGTACTTGTGTCCATTGTATGTTATTTGCGTTTTGGTTTGACAATTTGCAGTTATATTTGGTTGCAATACCAACTCAAAAAGCATATAAATATGTTACAGGCAAAAAAGAAATTTATGGACTGTTTGTAAATATCGTTTACAAATGTTCAACTAGGGTAGGAGTACCCTAGCTTATCGTTATCCATGGGATATTAGAAACCCCAAGGTGTTTGGGATGCTTGGAGCTTATCCCCAGGGATGAAGATTTTCAAGGTGGTTCTTCGTGCGTTTAGGAGTCTCCCTTAGGATATCAATTAAGCACATCGTACTAGTTCCTGTTGTATTGATGTTATTGGTTTGGTCATACATTCATACCAAGCCGGGCAGGTGTAGTCGGTTTATCCTTATCAAACACGAAAAATCTTATGGTAAAAGATTATTCTAGGAAATTTATAATGTCACTTTCAAAAAAAAAGTGCGGTTATCAATTTGAGGGGTGGCATTATGAATTATTATATGGAATTGATTTTGGAAAGTGACATTATAAATTTGGAGAGTGACATTATCAATGCCCTTATTCAAAGCCCAAATAGCCCAAAGGAAAAAAAAAAAGAAGTCTTTTTCTAAAGAAATCAAAACCCATAATGAGGTAAATTGGCTATTATGCTTCTCCTCTCCGGTTCACCATCCTTTCCCCAAAAAAGCCTGTGCACTGATACTTTTCCTTAGAGATCAGAAGAAGGGTTTACCAAAAAAAAAGATCAGAAGAAGGGGCAAAAAAAAAAAAGCATACTTTTCCATACTTTTCACTTGCCTTTTTATGATGAATTTTTTTATGGTATATAAATCACTTTTTGGTAGGTCTGTGCAAAAAATCCGTGGGTACTCGGGCCCGATCCGACCCGAAGGGTCTCGGACGGGGTCGAACAATTGGTTTGGACTGGTACGGGTCCACTTTATGTTAAAAATATGTCTTCGGTTCGGGGTTCGGTATTTTCAAACCGTCGGGTCCGACCCGACCCGACCGTTTAATGTATAATATATATTATATAATATTAAATATAATAATGATTGATCAACCCTAGCAACTAGCAGCCGTTCATATAAAAGGAAAAGGGTCTCCACTTTCCCCCCATTCCCCACACCAAACGCCCGAAACCAAAACCAAAACCCTACCCTACCCCAAACGAAAATGCCACACCCACTGGCCCCACTCCCTCGGCTCCACCGTGGCCCTCCGCCGGTCACCGTATCTCTCTCTTGTCAGTCGTCTCCCCCTCTCTCTCGTCTCTCTCGTCCAGCGTCTTGTCTCTCGCTTTTCAAATTCGCCATCATCCACAATCCAAATTCCAGAGTCCGGATTCTAGACCTTCCCAATAGGTAAATCTCTCTCTCTCTCTCTCTCTCTCTCTCTCTCTCTCTTAATAAACTGATTTTTGGGGGGTTTTGATTTTAACAGACATTTAATTTTGGGGCGGTTTTTAATTTCTTTGGGTCATGGGTTTTCAGTTGAGTTTTGATTTATGTGTTCTACATGTTTATGCAACGTGTGTAGATTTCTGAGTTTGGATTTCTTTTGTGATCACTGTACAGGTTATGGATTTTGCTTCGGGTGATGAAGTTGAAGCTGTTATCCATGGTGGTGAATCTAGTGATACTCCTACTGTGCCCAGAAAATCTACTAAGAGAAAGGCTAAGGCTAAGGCTAAGGCTAGGTCTAAGCGCCCTAAGGCACAAAAACAAGGAACTGGCAGACCAGAATCGGTAGCATGGGATCACTTCGATAAAATCAAAGCTAAAGACACTGTGGATGGGATACAACAAGGTATTTGTAAGTATTGTAGTAATGAGTATATGGTTGATCCTAAAATGCATGGTACAAGTAGAATGTTGGCTCATATTACAGTCTGCAAGAAGTACCCTTACAATAGAGAACCAACGGGTGGTCAACAAACTTTAAGTTTTGAACCTAAAAAAGATGGAAAAGAAGGTTTTGAACTTGTTGCCACAGGTTTTTCTGCAGAATCTGCTAGAACTACTCTTGTTGAGATGGTTATGCTTGATGAATTGTCATTTGCGTTCGTAGAAGGAGTTGGTTTTCGAAAGTTTTGCAAGGCTTTACAACCAAAGTTTGATCCTATATCGCGTTATACTGTTGCTAGAGATGTCGTCAAGATTGTTAATAGAGAGAAGGCTAAGTTGATGAATGTACTACGAGGTCGTAGGATTTCTCTCACTACGGACACATGGACATCGATTCAAAGTCTAAATTATATGTGTCTAACTGTACACTTTATTGATGACGACTGGAAACTTCATAAGAGGATTTTGAACTTTTGTATTGTTGATGATCATAAGGGTGATACAATTGGTAAAAAGATTGAGGCGTGTTTGCTTGAATGGAACATTGGAGGTGTCTTTACTATAATAGTAGACAATGCTAGTTCTAATGCCACGGCTATCAGGTATTTGGTAAAGAAACAAAGGATTGGGAGGGAACTGTCTTAGGTCATGACTCTTTACATGTTCGTTGTTGTGCACATATTCTCAATCTCATTGTTAGTGATGGTTTGGAAGAGCGTGCTCCATCTATTGCTTGCATACATGAGGTTGTGAGGTATGTAAGATCCTCCCCTAGTAGGCTTGATTCTTTTAAGAAATGTGTCTTGAAAGAGAAAATTGAATCCAAGAAGTATTTGTGCCTCGAAGTTCCGACTAGGTGGGACTCCACTTATTTAATGCTTGATGCTACTCAAAAGTTTGAGAAAGTTTTTAACCGGTTACACGAAGAGGACTCCAATTTCAAGGCAATTTTTAAGGATGGTGAGTTTAGCGAGGGAGAAGAGGAAAATGAGAATAATGCATTTGGGAGAAATAGAGGGAGTGAGAGAAATAGAGGGAGTGGGGAAAAGAGAAAGCCAACCAAGAAGGATTGGGCGATTGTAGAACGTTTGTCCATTTCTTAAGGCTTTTCTATACAGCAACAAAGAGGTTTTCAGGTTCCCTTTATGTCACTTCTGATGTTTTCTTTAAAGACATGTATGTGATTCAATTGGAAGTTGCGAAATTGCTTAAGAGCAATGATATTCTTTTATTTTCCATGGCATTGAGTATGAAAGAAAAGCTTGATTAGTATTGGGGACAGGGAGACAAAATGAATTTGTTGTTGTATGTTGTTGCGGTTCTTGATCCTAGAAAGAAGCTAGACTATGTGGAGTTTTGCTTCAAAAGATTGTATGGTGAAGATATTGCTAAAGCAATGAAGGAAAAGGTGAAGAATTGTTTGATACGTTTGTTTGACGACTATGCTAAACATGATAAGAATAGTGTGGAAGTGCCTAATGTGCGTGAGGCTTCGGCTTCGGCTATGACTATTGATGATTTCGATGATCCCCATAAATCTTTAGCTAGTCAATTGTCTTCTTACATGGAGAAGCAATATTCCATTTCGTCCAAGTCTGAGGTGGATAAGTACTTAGCTAAAACTTGTGAAGTAGAAGATGATGATTCAAAGTTCGACATTTTGATGTGGTGGAAGAACAATTCTGCGAGGTATAATGTGTTGTCGCAAGTGGCTTGTGATGTGTTAGCATTTCCCGTCTCTATAATTGCATCCGAGTCGACTATTAGCACCGGAGGATGCATACTTGATCCTTTTCGCAGCTCACTTTCTCCTGTGATGGTAGAGATGCTTGTATGTGGACAAAATTGGCTTCGAAATGATGTCCCTATTTCTCTTCGTAAGGCAATGGATGACATTGAGCAATATGAATCCTACGACTCAGGTAATTACTTTAAAATGTAGGTTGTTATTTTGTTAGTTTACTTTAATTACATTCACCAATATTACTTACTTTTTCAAACTTTCAGTTATCTTTTTTTTTTTTCTTGCTAGTTTTACTGGATCAAGATCAACCTCAAACTCAAGCCTCGGTTCAAGTTGATTAACTATCATCGGCAATGGATTTTGGTATAAATTTCTACCTCAAACCTCATTTGCATTGCTTCACTATATTCTCTTATCTTTTTAACCTTTTAATCGAGCACTCTGAATTTATGGCTATTTTTTTTGTGGGTTTGAAGTGGTATAGTATGAATGGAGTATTTGAAGTGGTACAAAATTAACATGGGGTATAGTCTTGTTGAAGTCTGAATGGGGTATAGTTTTTGACATGGACTTAATTTACATTGAATGGGGTATACTCTGGAATCTGGATGGGGTATATTTTTTGTGGATGTGCAGAGCTTAACTTTTGATACTCTCTGCTATTAGTTGACACTAGACAGAAGTAACTAAGTAACTGTATTTAACTTGAAGTGGACTTGATTTCTTTGAAGTTTGAATGGGGTATAGTTTTTGCTCCTTTTGTGGTATTGTGGACGAAAACTGCATTTAAAATGTAGTTGGTGTACTTTTTTTTTTTTTTTTATGGTTGATGGTTGTATTTGTATCTATCAAAGTATCAAGCATGTGAAGCTTGTGAACTTGTTGCTAAGGTTCGGTTGATTCTCCTGTGGTATCTACTGCCTCTATTTCATTTGGCTAAGACTTTCACGTCTGTGGATTCTCGAGTTGCTGCTCTAGCGTTTGCTTTGTCGGGTGCTGAAGCATCCTGAATGTTGTTGGACTAGATCTACTATTTAAAACTAGTGGAAGACCAAACAAGAATGGGCTACATGTGATTATGTGGCCATTGGGCTCAGAATATATATAATAAAAAAAATGATTCAAACATTAAAATTCCAATAACAGAAGCCCAATCCAAAAAGCTCAATTCAGTTTTCTTGCAACCCGTCGGATCCGACCCGACCCGACTAAGGAATCGGGCTCGCGGACGGTTTTCATCACCCATGCAGTTAGGTTACGAGTTTGAATATACTTACCCGAATATGGTCAGGGTCGGGTTTTGGGTCAAAACCGACCCGCCCGCCCCGTGCACACCCCTACTTTTTGGTGTATGGTACCTAAACACTCACTTTAGTTTACGTACTCCACATTGAGTTGTAAGTATTTCATAAGGAGTTATAAGTTCCACATTGGGTGGAAAGTATTTCAGAAGTATAATATTTATTATTCAATGTTGAACACTTACCACTTCATATGAAATAGTTTCACATTGAGTAGTAAGTATTTCATATACAGTGGTAAATATTCCACATTGAGTGGCAAATATTTCTATATTTACTGCTCAATGTGGAATACTTACTACTACTTATGAAATACTTACCACTCAATATAGAATGACAACCAGATGTATAATACTTATACTCAATGTGGAATATTTACTACTTTATATGAAATAATTTCACATTGAGTAGTAAGTATTTCATATGGGGTGGTTAATATTCCACATTGAGTGGCAAGTATTTTTATACTTACTACTCAATATACTTACCACTTCTTATAAAATACTTACCACTAAAGTGGTTTTTTGGGTACCATACACAAAAAAAAAAATTTGTGTACCATAGATGGACTCTTTTATGACAATCTAGACGTTTCACTTGGCCTTTAGGACAATCGAAAGGTTTGGTCCCCTCCGTAGCGCTAAGGTGAGAATCCAATCTCGTCCGGGGTTACCCTCCAGACCCGTTCAATTCAGCTTTTTGTGGGCCTTTTTCTAGTTTACAATAATGATCGAAACCGTTCACTTTTTAGAGCTTGTTAAGACCAACGACCATGTCAAATTCATGTTGATCGGATACCGTTTTCTATCATTTCAAAATGCATTAAGTTTCAAAGAAATGTGTTGAAGAATTGCAATTCTGTGTTTCACACATCTTTCTTATACAAACATTAATTCATTTTAAAATGATATCAACGGTATCCAAGCAACGTGATTTTTGGCATGGTTGTGAATCCAGAAAAAGTCCACAAAAAATCGAACTGGACCATACTAGATGGGATCCGACTCCCCTAAGGTGGGAAAGGCAGTATTTAAATTCCTTCCTTGTGACTTGTAATCCAATTCGAGTTTTTATTTTATTTTCAGTAGTGGGTCGAAATATTCATTATAGTAAAATTTACCGGTCAGTCCCAAAAAGCGGAGCAAAACTCCAGCAGATCTTAGCCCAGCCCAAAAAGCACCAGTAAGGATTTTTATATTTTTAAGGAAAATAATACCCTGGCTAAACAAAATAAAAACACCACAATTCATTTCTCTCCTCACCGCCACCACCAACGGACATGGCTCAGAAGAGAGAAAAAGAAGAGACCGAGCTCAAGGTACGCCCATCCCCACCCCTCCGAAGCTCGATCCAACCTCCACCTTGGCCAGATCATTTGTTATGTATCAAGCGATTCGATCGGTGCCTGGATCTGACAGATCGGGTTCGGATTCAGATCCGGATGCGAAAATCGCTCCTCCTCCTCCTACTCCCACGCGGAGACGGCAACAGACGACGGCGGAGAGGAGGGAGGTGAATCGGTGCTCCGGTTGCTGGCAGAAGGTCTGGTTGACCAGATTTAGCTGCAGGTGTGGGGATCTGTTCTGTTCAGAGCACCGATACTCCGATCCGCACAACTGTAGCTACGATTACAAGGCCGCTGGCCGGGAGGCGATAGAGCGAGAGAATCTCGTGGTCAGACTAGCGAAGAATTTCACACTAAGATAAAATATTTGTTCTTTTTCTTTTTTTTTGAACTGATTATCGTTTGGACAAACAGGAAACTTGTGTTTGACTGTGAATTTGTGTTTTTACAAAAATGAAAAAACACTGCGAAATTGTGAATTTCACACTACGAATTTCAGTTGCCGGCCAGAGGTGGTCGCTGGAAACACTGCAAAATTGTGAATTTCACACTGCGAATTTTCAATCGCCGGCCGGAGGTGGTCGCCGGAAAAACTTTGCATTGCACTCTTCAGGTATTCTTCCTCACACACTACAAGCTTTTAACTCTTGCTTTCGAAAAGATAGCTGGTCATTTAACACTGTTAATCAACAAGGTCATATACCATTCTCTGTTTGATTAACAGTGTTAACCCATTCTTTCAAAAAGAAACCCGGGCGGTCATTTAACACTGTTAATCTATAAAATGATATAACTTTCTCCATTAATTAACAATGTTAATTGCATTACACTCTTTAGTTATTCTTCCTTATACACCAGTCATGCCCTTTTTTCTTCGTTAAGGTTTTCTGTAGCAATTTTATTTCCTACCACTTGATTGTTGCTCGCAAAGCGCAGAGAACGATGATTGGAACCCCGGTCGAACACCGCACGCTTTTAATCCTTTCTTTCGAAAAGAAAACTGGTCATTTAACACTGTTAATCAATATTATCATTTCCATTGATTCCTTTTTCTAACATCGAAGTACTTCAGAGAATGGTTTGGTATTTCACTTCAAATTTTGTCTTTTGCTAGAGCATGTTATAACTGGTAACTAGTTTGACCCTGTTGTTTTTTTTTGGTATAAAAAGCAAAGTTAACCTGGCAACAAAAAAAAATCAACCTTAACAAAAAAAATAAAAAATAATATGACCACCGGGTAAAGACAAGAAGTGAAATACCAAACCATACCTCAATTTCAAGATTTTGTTAATCGTCCAACGACTGTACTTGTTCAATAGAAACCTCGGTCACATTTGTTAATAAATATTGTGATATACCTTTTCGATTGAAACCCCGGTCAAACACCTCATGATTTCTTTTGTTTTTGTAAAAAAGAAAGCTGGTCATTTAACACTGTTATCAACATGGTCTTATATCATTCTCTGTTTGATTAACAGTGTTAATCCATTCTTGCAAAAAGAAAGCTAGTCGGTCATTTAACACTGTTAATCTATATTATGATATAACTTTTTCCATTAATTAACAATGTTAATTGCATTGCACTCTTTAGTTATTTTTCCTTACACATCGCATGCTTTTAACCCTTTCTTTCGAAAAGAAAGCTGGTCATTTAACACTGTTAATAAACAAGGTCATATACCATTCTCGGTGTGATTAACAGTGCTAACCCATTCTTTCGAACAGAGAGCCGGTCGGTCATTTAACACTGTTAATCTATATTATGATATAACTTTCTCCATTAATTAACTATGTTAATTGCATTGCACTCTTCAGTTATTATACCTTACACACCGCACGCTTTTAACCCTTACTTTTGAAAAGAAAGCTGGTCATTTAACATTGTTGATCAACAAGGTCATATACCATTCTCTGCTTGATTAACAGTGTTAACCCATTCTTTCGAAAAGAAAGCTGGTCAGTCATTTAACACTGTTAATCTATATTATGATATAACTTTCTCCATTAATTAACAATGTTAATTGCATTACACTCTTCAATTATTCTTCCTTACACATCGCACGCTTTTAACACGTGCTTTCGAAAAGAAAGGTGGTCATTTAACACTGTTAATCAACAAGGTCATATACCATTCTCTGTTTGATTAACAGTGTTAACACATTCTTTAAAAAAGAAAGCCGGTCGGTCATTTAACACTGTTAATCTATAAAAGATATAACTTTCTCCATTAATTAAAATGTTAATTGCATTGCACTCTTCAGTTATTCTTCCTTACACACTAGTCATGCCCTTCTTTCGAAAAGAAAGCTGGTCATTTAACACTGTTAATCAATATTATCATATACCTTTGAGCACTTTAATTAAATTTGTTAATAAATATTGTGATATACCTTTCCCTAACTTTTGATTGTTGTTCGGAAAGCGTAGAGGACGATGATTGAAACCCCGGTCAAACACCTCACAATTTCTTCTGTTTTTGGAAAAAAGAAAGCTAGTCATTTAACACTGTTAATCAACATGGTCTTATACCATTCTCTGTTTGATTAACAGTCTTAACCCATTCTTTCAAAAAGAAAGCCTGTCATTTAACGCTGTTAATCTATATTATGATATAACTTTCTCCATTAATTAACAATGTTAATTGCATTGCACTCTTCAGTTATTCTTCCTTACACACCACACACTTTTAACCCTTGCTTTTGAAAAGAAAGCTGGTCATTTAACACTGTTAATTAACAAGGTCATATACCATTCTCAATGTTGAAATTCACCTTTGTGGATGTGCTAGAATAAAGTTTGGAAGTGTATTAATCAACAAGGTCATATACCATTCTCAATGTTGAAAAACTTACTGGCCGGAGGTGGCCTTTGTATTTCTTTTTGGCAGGAAAGTTGGGCCATTTCACGATATAGAAATCGTATCAAATGTGGTAATATATGCATATCATATTTCCTACCCCACAAATATTTCCTTTAATTTCCCTTCATTTTTCTATTTCTTGGACTAGTGGGATTGAGAAAGAAAGAAAGAATCCCATCGACGTGCTCCTTCTCTATGCCTTTCCCTCTCCTTTAATTACCCTCCAAAAACAAGAACGAGACTTGAGTGTGTGTTTTGGCACAGAGGGGAGAGAGAGAGAGAGAGATGGGCAATTGCCTATTCGGAGGCATGGGAGAGGAAACTACCGAAGCAATCAAAGTGGTGACATCCGACGGCGGGATCATGGAGTTCAACGGTCCGGGTGGAGTTCATTACCGATGAGTTCCCAGGCCACGGTATCTTTCGAAGCCAGGATCTTTTCTGGAAACCATTGCCACACAACGAAGTACTTGCAGCAGGAGAATCATACAACCTCCTCCCGCTCAACAGCAAAGGAATATGTGGTCGCCAAATTGCCCAAGTGGGTCACGTAAGGTCAAACAGCTTGCCACAATCCCAAGCCGCGCCCTACAGGATGTCGTTCGACGGTCAGGGAATCCTCAAGAGATCATACACGGAGGCGTTCTCGAGGTACAACGGTGGCGGCGGGATATGGAAGGTGAATTACGTTTGTAGAGGTAACTAGACTTAAACGTAAATTAAAATATGATTAATCCTTAATGGGAATTTTGGACACTTTTTAAGACCGGCCGGTAAATCTCTCCTTAATCATAATATGTTATGAATTCTTATGGACCAAAATCAATACACTAGATAAGCTAGGGGGGTTAACTCTAGTTTCAGTGTTTTTTTTAAAAAAAACTACGATTATGTACAGTGGGTTTCCGAATCAGGAGCCGAGCAACACCATTTCAGCCGCGCGACGTCGGGTTGGATTTCTTTCATCCCGGAACGTTATACACCAATACGTAATCACATATTATACTTAGGAGAAGGTATGGGAGGGATTATAATACCTTAGTTTCGGTCGAAAAGTGGATAACGGTGCCGGACGAAAAGCGAAAATGGGTTCCGGGTTGGTTTTCGTAAAACAGAGGCGACGACGACGGAGTCCACAGGAACGGGTTGGGATGAACGGAGGATGCTGTGGTGGTTCCGAAAATTCAAGGCGGCGTCCGGTGGCATTCCGTCGGGGCCTGCGGTGCGGCGTACACCGAAATAATTGGCGTGTGCACTGTGCACACACCCACGGCTGAAATGGCAGTTTACAGAAGGCGGGGTGGGGGTGGGTACAGGCCGGAGGAGGAGGCGGTAATGGGGGTAGGACATGGTGGTGCCGAGAGGTGGAAAATGGGTTGGTACCGTGGTGATCAGAAGGTGAAAATGGTTTGGAAGAAGAAGAACAACAAATAAGGATGGTGGTAGTTATCTCTCTCTCCCCACGTACATAGTACCCTCTCTCTCCCCACGTACATAGTACCCTCTCTCTCTCTCTCTCTCTCTCTCTCTCTCTCTCTCTCTGCCGAGATAACGGCGGAAGTGGGGTGGGTGATTTTTTTTTGTAGGGATAAATAAAAGTGGGTTGTTGGAGTTTGGGAGGATAATCATGAAAGTGGTAGAGTGTGGGAGGGAAATAGAGAATTATTTCGCATAGGATTCTAGTTAGGGTTTAGATATGAATGATAAGAGATGAGGATTGTGGGAACAAAATCCCATAATTTGTGGGATGATTACTTGTATCTATAATATAGATATAAGATACGCACATATAGTTACAAGTTGAATTAAAATTTTGCTAAACTAATTTTATTCAGGAAAAAAATTTATCCAAGTTCTAGTTTAATCTAATTATACTTTTAAATAATTAATCGATTACTATAGACTATTTGATTAAAAATAGTTTCTTTATTCGAAAAAAAATAGGGCAAAAATCCGGGTCGTTACATCACCGCACAGTACTAGTACAGTCCAACCATGTGTCACCATTGGGTGTCTACACGTGGCACGGTCTCCAGTTGGGCTGTAGCAAGCCTTTTAGCGGTTGTAGGTACAGGTGTAGGGGTCCAACCCGGTGCGGCCACGTGACTCAACAACGTGCCGACTGACAAGCTCAAGGGCACCACTATCTGGCCAAGCGCCCAGACATGTTAGTAGTGGTCAGTGACGCTTGACCTCCAAGGCAGGGCACTCATCTACATATACTACATTGATAAACTCTAACATATATGCTCTCTTCTCTCCTACGAAGTTTGATTTTTCTTATCTTAAGTTGTAACTAACTTAGTTATCGGAGTGTCTGCCGCCCACCTTCAGCTAGTAGGCACTAACCGTTTGTTTCTTGTGCAGTGAACAGAGGAAAGAGGAAGGGTAGAGAACCCAATCCACAAGTCATCTAGAGAGTCTGTGAATGAGAGGCCCAATTCAGAAGAGTGAACATTACCCCACATTTTCCTGAATGATATTGATTCACGAAAGGACAAAACTGTTCTTAATTACAAAAAGAATTACATTCACCCTGCAACCTAAAATTGAGGTGACATCCCAGAATTGACGGTAAAACAACTATCATAAGGCTTATCCAAAAAACAACTATCATAAGATAAGATAACATATATTTTTCATCCCAGGCATGAATCTCAAATTCTCTAACACAATGCAAAAACATATCGACAACAAGATTGGTCATAGCTGCGGATAATGGGTTTGGACAAGGGAATGAAAAGATTGTAGAAGAAGAATATGAGACTCGATATCTGGGGAGAAGAGGAGGACCACAACCCCGTTAAGGATTTATAGGTTGAAATCGAAGTGAGCCATAAAGAAATTCCCTCCCAAACCCCCAAAAAGCCAAACAAAAATAAAGAAATTCCGTGAAATCCACAAGTGGTAGCAAAATTGCTTTGTTTGGATTGGAGTTTGAAATTTTTTTTGAAAAATAGTAGGGGTAATAAGTGGAGAGAGATAAAGAGAGAAATGTTGGAAGTATAGGAAATCTAGGGGAATTTTTTGAAAAATTCTTTTTGAATTGTGAAGAGAACAAGGCACTGGATTTGGCTCATGCGTCTCAGATCTCCTGCTCCGAACCTCTAATGCCGAAACTTCATCTCCTCAGGATCGAAAGGCGGTCAAAGAGAAATAATGAATGAACAGGGCTGGTGGTGGCTTAGGATGAGGATTTGTAAGGTGTTTGCGAAGGGGGTGGAATAGAGGCGAGCCCTTCTAGGGACACCAACAGTCTACGCACTATTGACTATTCTAGCACGTGGGGTTATTTCGTGTCTCACATAGATAAACATCGACGGTTTGTGTACTATACCAACATGTGGAGTCATTCCGGGTCTCTCACGGATAATTCGATAATTTTAAAATAATTTTTCCAGTAGCCCCGCGGAAAATCAGCTCAATAAGATATTAATCTTTCATTTAGAAAAAATAAAAGATTGGATCAAACACCTACACGTATCGTATTGAACTGATTTTTGAAGGGACAACTCGAAAAATTATTTGAAAATTATCAAATTATCCATGTTGGATCTGAAGTGGAACCTGCTTGCTAGTCTGGGCACCGCCGTTGGTGTCCCTAGTTTTTCCGAAGAGAGGCATATGGAGGATGGTGGAAGGGTGACAACGGTTGGAAGAGAGGCGGAAATTGACGAAGGTGGAGGTAGTTGGAACAGAGAAAAGAGGAGAGAAAAAACCTCACCAAAAGAGATGGAAAGCTGTCACAAAGGAAGGAGCAGGAACAAAAATAGGGAGGGAGTAATTAGATTTGTGGCCGTAGATGTGAGAAGAAGCACTAATGCTTTTTAGGCATTATTGCCTTTGTTTTGCAAGTAGGAAGTTAGGAACAAAGGGGGAAAGAGGGCACATTGGGAAGGGAGAGAGGTACTAAACATTCGAAAAAGAGCTTGAGAAACCATGAACTAACGCTAGCATCTCTAATAAACTCTTCAAAAACCAAGAAAAATTAACTGAAATTACATATGCAATTTTGCTGTGTTTTAACTTTCTATCTTTTGCAAGCTGAAGCATCACAATTATTGAAAACAGTATTTGATGGGTCACATTTACAGCATATATTAGAATGCACACAAAAATTCATCTTTTGAATTGCTATATTTAGTAGCGATGTGTAATTTTCGTGTTGAAATTTGAAAGACGAGCAAAAGTTGCTCTCTGAGGCTACGAAGGGCTCCCATTCTACATCTGCATTTTGCTCAAATCCATACAAGACATGCCCAGAGGGAAAAAGATCAAACTAGCAACACGGAGTAGACAAGAACAGAACTACATACAAATGGGTTGCTCGACAAGAACATCCAAAAATCAGGCTCTACTTGCCTAGTTTCTCTATGATGAACTCAAACAGTGGGCTATTTCATATCATCCTGCCCAGGCTCAACCAATTTCCAAAGCTCTCAATTTCCCATCTACTACTTTTTTAATAAACCAGAAAGCTCACCCTTCTCATACATCGACGAAAAGATATCACACCCGCCAACCAACTCACCATTCACAAAAATCTGCGGAAACGTAGGCCAGTTACTATACTTCTTCAGCGTCTCCCTCAATCCCTGATTATACTCTTCGTCAAGCACATCTATGCTCTCATATTCCACACCTTCGCTTTCAAGTATTCCCACCACCTTTTGGGAAAATCCGCATAATGGAGCACTTCGTGATCCCTTGATGAAGGCCACCACCTTATTTTCCTTCACCAGCCGATCAATGAGTTCCTCCAGCGGGACTGTCAATTGGACGTGTCGGCCAGGTGTTAACCGTAAATCGGGCTTCTTCTTTGGTGGCTGCTGAACCCATGTCGTGTTTCCAGATTCGTTGCCTGGTGGGACCTTTCCAGTGGATCCTATGTGTTCCTCCATCCACGATTTCCAGGCTTGGGTTAGAGCTGTTCTATCTGGGTCATCTACCACCCCAACCTGCACAGAAACATTAGTAATGAAATATTGGAAGGCTTGGTGTTATCTAACCTATCCCTTAAGGGCCTCCTCTTTGTTTGTTGGAAGGCTTGGAGTATTACAAATCCAACAGGGTCACCTATCCTATGTTTTGTTGAAACTTGAAACATTTGGAGTCATATGATTAAATATCCATTGGATATGCAATTCCGAGAAAACAGGGTCATATGTTGGAAGATATGATCTTATAACCCTACCACTATTAGTGTAATGGGTTTGCATACCCTAGGAGATTATGTGTCCCTTTACTATCAGTGCAGTCAAACAAACGGACACAAATGCTCATAATTCAACATACTGGCAATGAAACATGTACAACAAAACAAAACAAAAAAAATTGCACACTGAAAGTGCACCAATTTCATGCATTGGAAAATCCGAACATAGAATTCTGAGATTTCAGCAGCTTTTTCACCAAGCTAGCTGACAATGTGGCTGGTGCACAGAATAATGGGTCTGCTATTTGCTTGGCACATTCATGATTTGACAAAAGCGGACTAGGCTAGGTTTTGCATTGCACGACTCAGGCTCAAAATCACAGGAAGAATGTGAATAGGTGTACAAAAAGCAACACGATAATAATTTTGAGCCACAACTTTGTTGTCGCAGTCCTCCAACTCCATTTCAGACATCTCACATTAATAGGTCATTACGAGCATCACCAATCATCTGACATCTCCTGAATGCAGCAATACCAATCATCTGACATCTCCTGAATGCTCCATGTCAAAACAAAAAACTTGACACAACTACTCCAAATCAGTGGATGGTGTCTTCCATGCCAAGTTTCTTCCAATTTTTCCAGAATTTGGAAAAATGCCAAAATTTGGCACGATTTCTCCTCTCTATCTCTAGTAGCACTAATGGGAGGTAGACCATAATTGACCTTGTAGCTCTATAGGACTTATGTTTTCCATGATGGCATCGACAGAGTTCAATACATAAAACGGATTCATGTAGTCTATCCCAAATGATTGGGACTTGAGGCTCCATTGGTTCAATGTGGTTCTCCTCTCTATCTCTCTCCTGATAGGACCCACAAATGGCATGCACATTTGTTTGTGTTAAGAAAATAAAGAAACGATATTCACATCTTTGGAGCAACAACTCTTAAGTTATGGAATTTCTAGTGCGCTGAGAGCTGGCATTGCCATTTTGGCACCAAAAAAGAGACGCTCTAAGTAGGCATACCACAACGTCCCATTTTCTTACGGTGGAATCTGAACGAAATATGTATAAAGCATCTCCAATCCTTAACCTTTTTCCAACGAAAACTCAAAATTTGACTCAAAACACTAAAAATTCATCTCCAATTGCACACCATTTTGCCTACCTTTTTTGAGTTCTAACTTTTTTCTTCCCAAAATGAGGGGAGACCCAAATCCAAACCTTTTTTTTCTCAACCCCTCCTTTCACTTTCTTATTATTTACAAATGTGCCATTTTGACCCAAATTTTGCAGGAAAAAATAAGGGAGTAGCACTGGAGAAGGCATACCCCGAATTGGAATTTTTACCCCAAATTTCACCCGAATTTGGGTTTAAAAAGGGTCAGGGCTGGAGATGCTAAGATTACCTTAATGGAGCAACAGAGCTCCGGCAGCGATTTCCTGTGACCAAGAACACTGGCCGCAATGTTCCGAGACAGACCCACGAACTGAAGGTCCCCGTTCTGATCGTAAACGCCGTACACTCCGGCCACCGCCGGGAAAGTCCCGGCGATTTCCTCAGATTCAGGGGGAACTCCGACCGGCTTTGTCTCGGAGAGCTTCTTGACAGCAGAAACAACGGCGGTTCGAAGGCGAGGTTTAGTTAGGGTTTTGGGTCGGAGAGAGATTATTATGGAGGGGAAGTGGTGGGAGGGATTCTTGGGGTGGGAGTAGAATGCATGGGTGGGGGTAGTTTGGGGAGAATAAGAAGAAGAGAGTAAAGATGAGGAGGTGCTGCGGATTGGTGGTGATGATGATAGGTTGATTGTTGCCATGGCCATTGAAGAGAGAGAGAGAGAGAGAGAGAGAGAGAGAGATTATTGACGAAGGAATAGGATCATCAAACCATGTGGGTGGATCGGGTTTCAGATTTTTTTTGGTCTGGGGCTTTATATATAACTTAGGAGTTGTTCTTTTAAATAAGCTAAAGTGGCTTGTTTTTTGTTAATATTCAAATTTTTTTCGTATCACTTGACTTATTATCAATTTTTTGGGGATTATTGCATCCTCAAGACAAGAGAAATCTAAAAAGTAAAAAATTTTGACCAAAATCTAATTTTTTTTGAATAAAGACGAAAAAGTTGGCTTATTGACTTATTTTCGTCTTTATATGGCTTTATTTAGCTTATTTTTTGCGGTAAAGCCATTGGCTTTTTTTAGAAGAAGTATTATATTATATGGCCAATCATTCATAATGGATGGATCATTCCAAAAATAGGAGGCGACTATTTGCAGTCCCGTATTTTTTCTTTTAGTTCACTACATTTCAGTAAGTAGTTGTTGAAAATCATACATAAAACATTTCGGTAAATAACTGTTGAAAACAAGATTATATTTCGGTAACTACATGTCGAAAATATGTTCAACTTTAGGTAAACAACTGCCGAACATATATTTTCGGTAAATAGCTGTTGAAAAAAATATTATATTTCGGTAATTGTATGCTGAAAATGTATCTCAATTTTGGTAACTAATTGTCGAGTATAATTAAAAATTTTGAACGGGTTAAGAGAGAAAATATGGGGCTGTGAATAGCCGCCCCCTAAAAATATTAACGGGTAATAACAGATCAGCCCCATTTTTTATTGGAGTTTCGGGCCATCTTTTTTTTCTCATGCTATCCTGTCAATATCCTTTTTAAAGATGTTTTTATTATTTTATTCTTGTTATTTTTTCACAACCTCAGAATTCACAATCTTTTAAAGAATTCACACCGCCGCCGCTTAATAATTTAGGGCAGATCACTTAACAGAATTGTACCTATGGGTCTAGAAAACTAGTAATTAATTCTCATTAAGGTTGTACTCAATTTTTATTTACCTTCGAGGACAACCTCATTTGAAGATTATCCTTTTACCCTTAACTAAATATAATATCACACTTCATTATTATCTTTTCAAAGTTTTCATCATCCCCTTCCACCTCAACCACTTCCCGCCGGCGATCACCTCCGGCCGGAGACTTTTTCCGATGAAATTTCACAACTTCAAAAAATTAGTGAAATTCACTACTTCTCAAATTTTACTAATTTCAACGACTACTTCGGCCGGTGACCTTTTTCGATGAAATTTCACTACAAAAAATTAGTGAGGTTTACTACTTCTCAAATTTCACTAATTTCACTGGCTTTCAAATTTCACAAATTTTTGTTGGATTTCAAATTTCACTGAGTGTAGATTTTACCTAGTGAATTTCACTAGCTTTCAAACTCTTGAATTTCATCATCTCAGTAGCTATTTAAGAACATAAAAATCACGAATTTCGTGAAATTCATGAGTTTAGACCTTGTGAATTTCACTAAATTTTTAGAACTCAACCGCCCACTAAGTGAATGTCATTAGCTTTGAACTCGTGAATTTCATTAGCTTGAAGCTCGTAAATTTCACTGGATTTTAAAACACAATAACTGTCAAGTGAATTTTGTTAGTTCCGAGCTCGTAAATTTCTTTAGCTTGAGCTCATGAATTTCACTGGATTTTAAAACACAACCACTACCTGATGAATAACATTAGCTTCGAGCTTGTGAATTTCATTAGTTTTGAACTCGTGAAATTTACTACTCCCTCCGTCCCTTTTTTATAGTCCGGTATTCCATTTTGGGCTGTCCCTTAATAAGTGTCCATTTTGTAAAGTTAGTGGGTAAAAATTGGTACATTATCTATTTTGTCCCTAAAAGTAGATTCCTTTTTGAAAAGTTAGTGAGTAAAAGTGTAATGATGATAGGTAAGTAGGGAAAGTGGAGGAAAAAATTGATGTGAAAGGTATAATGATGATGTCTTTTTAATAAGTTGGAATTACGAAGTAGGACACTTAAAAAGGGACGGAGGGAGTAGATTTCAAAACACAGCAAAATAGCTCTTTCAAAATAACTATGAACAACTAGTGAAATTCACTAGCTTTGAACACCTAAAGTTCCACTCACACATTTCATCGAACAATTCATGTGCGTAACTACATATACTTTGAAGTTCAATAGTTTATATGTAGTACCCGACCTCTATGCAGAGTGTAGTGGCTTCGGTTATCATGTCGGTAACCGAGCCGTGCACACGAGCCAGTGTCTCCTCAAGTTTGGCCGAGGAGCCGAAGAGTGTTGTTGTTCCCAACTCTGGGTTCGGTACCATGCCCGGATACATGCTTCGGCTTCAATGCTATCCAGGACAGCAGAACAAGGTAGTTATAACGGACGGGTCCCGCGTCAGATCCACTACAGCAGCATTCATTTGGATCAGGTCATGTGCTCCGTAACCGCTTTATTCCCTCCGTCATGAATGACGTCACCCGAAGCGGCTACCAAGGCGTGACCTCCACGCGTTGGCTTGAAGGCCAAGTAAACGTAGGTCTATAAATATGAAGGGATGCTCATTGAGAAAGGTATGCCATTCTTCCCTAACCCTAGACCTAAAACTCCACTCCTGAGATCTAATTTGATCGTCGAAGGGTCACTGGGCTTCCATAGCCTTAGTGACTTGTTGCAGGTCTGAAGACGAGAGTAGAGAAGGA
Source organism: Rhododendron simsii (assembly GCA_014282245.1). NCBI lineage: Eukaryota > Viridiplantae > Streptophyta > Magnoliopsida > Ericales > Ericaceae > Rhododendron > Rhododendron simsii. The sequence goes on along the minus strand of CM024956.1, from coordinate 19,538,324 downwards.
AGGAGCCTAACCCCACATACAGTCTAGGTCCTGATAAATCAAACCCCAACACAAAGTAACATAATACATTAATCAGAAAACAAAAAATTCCAAAAATAGCCGTTCGTATTCTCTATAGAGACACGTAATAAGTTTTTTAATTTAAATGTTAATATGCGCCTGAGTTGTTCGAATGTAAATGGTGATATGGTAATGACTCGGGGTACGTTGTTGTGCAATAACTAGTTTCTTGTGGGATTTAAAGTGGTGCCTTATTTAGTAAATGGAGGAAATGTAATACTCTATTTAAACGTGTATATAAATCAATTTCTGGGTCAGGAGACCCTCTTTCCTCTCTTTTTTTGCCTTCTCACGTACACCTCACTTCTCTCTCATACTCGGCTCCCACCATCTCACTCATGGGTCTCTTCAAAGAGATCAAATCCCTTGAAAACACAAGCATATTAGAGTATCAGCAGTGGAATAAGCAAATGTGAATAATCAAAACATGTCATATTAGATTTTGATTATCCATTTAAAGGTTGATAAAGTTAGCAATGTTAAATTTCCAATTGGTTATTTTTTGCCCATAATCAAAATCAATGGGCCCTCCAAACTTTTTTTCTTCATTTCACGCATATTTTTTGAAAAAACGGTTTTTGAAGAAAAAATAGTTTATGTTAAAAACAGTTTTATAAAAAAAAAAGTTTTCGAAACAAAAAACAGTTTTTCAAAAAACACACACTTTGTTCACTTAAAAACTATAAATACAGTTTTGAGAAATTTTGAAAAAATTATATTTGAAAAAATTATATTTACACAAACAGTTTTGAAATTTTAAAAACTACAAATACAGTTTTTTTTAAACAGATTTTGTGTAAAAAAGAGTTTTGAAATTTCAAAAACCGTTTACCAAAAAAATAGTTTTGTGTAAAAGAGTTTTGTAAACAGTTTTAAAATTTCAAAAACAGATTTTTAAAAACACACACACACTTTATTTACTTACAGTTTTTAAAATTTTTGAAAAAATAGTTTTTTCGTAAAAAAAAAAAACATTTCTAAAAAAAACAAAAAAAATTCTGAAAAATACAGTTTTTAAAAATTATTTTTTGAAAACAATGTTACTGGTAACATCCAGTATTGTTTTAACAATCCGGGGACACATGTGAGATCATTGGCAACATCGCTTTGAAATTTCATTTGTATTGGCTTCAGCCTTTGAGTAAACTTGTACCCTCTTTTTTTTTTCATCTCGATTTTAGTCGTGAAAATTTCAATACCATGGTTCGTTTATAATGGATTGTTTCAACATTGCTTTGTGATAATGAGTATGTAGATGATTGCTTGGTATATCGATGAATTGATTGAGGAAGTGTAATTAGTGATGAGTTAAGAGTATGTGTTGTAAAATGAATGATTCTCTTGGGATTGGACTCCCTTAATTATATTCATGGGATTGAGCCTTTAAAAATATCCAAGCTGAAGTGAATAATGAACTTAACGAAAAATGAGAATGATTAAAGGAAGATGGTTGTCTAAGAACTTAGAAGTACGGGTATACGTGCAGGGTGACAAATACTTGTCGAGGAAATGAGGAATATATAGCGTAGGTGTTGTTTTCCCCTGAACTTAGAGTTGTATACCAATGGTCTGAAATGGATTAGGATTGGAATGAGAAATGAGCAAAAGAGATGGGATAGATTATATGGTTGACAATGTTTTAAATGGCGCTTGGCGGTAGTAGGGCGGAGACCCACCTCCAAGCGCCAAGCCGCCTAGGCGGCGCCAAGCAATTCAATAAATTTTTTTTTTTTTAACAAACCATTATCCGATCAAACTATATTCCATGTATATATCCATAATGCAAGTTCAAACTTCAAAGTACAAATCCAAATGAAATTAAGTAGTAGCAACTAGCAAATAAATTGAATAAGACAATAAGTAGTAGGGCTTCGCTTACCTCCCTCGTATTATTTTTTATATATATATTTTTAGGCCTCCAAAGACGCCGACGCCAAGGCCCGCCAAGGCCCACCAAGGCCGCCTAGGCGGCCTCCAAACCTCTCTGGGCGCCAAATCAAACGCCAAGGGCTATTGGCGTGTCGGCAGGGCACCTCCAAGTGCCTAAGCGGCCGCCATTTACAACAGAGATGGTTGAGGATGGTCTGAGACTTGAAATATTGACATGGGTGTGTAAGCTTCTTGATGACGAAACTACTGATTCATTTTTATTGGACTGTTTTGATGACTTTACTTGAGCTTGAATATTTGGGCACACTCGGTATTGTGGCAGCATGATAAGATATTTTCAAATTTCGATAAGTCTAGTGTGGAAATGGGAACAAGTGTGTAAAATACAGTTTTCTTAACATTGGATAATTTCTCATAATTATAAGAGATTGAACTTCTAAAATAACTATTTGATATGTGGAGATTCAATGAGTAATTTAAATGAATAATTGAAGGAGAATGACAATTTTGTGATACGTTGACGTTAACACAAATGGTGGACACATACTAGACCCAACGAACGGGTGGGGTGCAAGGTAGGGGCTACAGGCTCCTAATTGCCCAGAATGTTAAAAGGGCTATGGGGTCCTAATCTTTCGAAATGTGAAAAGATGTACGGAATTCTAATTGCTTGGAATGTGAAAAGGATGTATAGAATTCTAATTGTCCGGAATGTCGCTAGAAAATTTACAAGATATATTAAGATTGAAAGGGATACGTGACAAATGTGATACGGAAGTGGATACTTTGGAATTAGAAAGAATAGCGTATGCGGGATGGAGTTCAAAGGCATGTTTGATATACTATTAATTAATTCGTTTTGATTTCATAGTCATAAGCCTTGTTCATAGAGTTCCTATTTGTGCGCGGTTGATCATGCATCCTTTGGTATGCTAGAGTTATGGAGTGTATTTCTATTTCGACTACTTGTGGCTATCCTTGTGGTGTTCTACTCGTTGTTGAGACTGTGTATTGGGGACATAATGAATATTTGGTACGTTAAGGTGCAATGAATTGAGGAGGGTTTACTCTGGTATTGGCACTTCAGACTTACATTGGAAACTCGACGATTGCAATTCTATAAAAAAAAAAAACCTAAGAGAAACAGTTGGTGTGTGTGTTGGTGTGTATGTGAAAGAGAACTTTGAGTAGTCTAAAATAAGGATAGTGCTGCATTTTCTACTTGGATTTGGAAAATCGTTGCCTTTCAAATATATATATATATATATATATATATATATATGTTTCTTTGGTACCTGTCATCCCATATGCATGTAAAGTTAGTTGGAGATTTTTCTACCGGACTAGTGTAGCTCAATCCATCCATTTTCAAGTCTCAATCAAGGTGTATAGCATGGAGTACTGGGGTGCATTGCCGGATGTCGTTGGAGCTTTATGTTAAAAGAGTATCTTTGCCACCTTGTCTAATTATGTTTTGAAAGGAAATTGTAACTTAAATGTCATATCTTTGTCTCAAGACAAATGTAGCGCTATTTAATATTTTCTCTCTCCTAACTATTATGTAATTTGTGAAATGTAAACATGTGGATATCTGTTTGAAAGGAGGTTTGTCTGTGAGATGACATTGGCGTGATGTTCATGAGTATGTTAGTATGGATAAGATGATGTTTTACATATGGAAAAGCTACTGTTTATGTTCAAAATTGAGGACGTGATAATTTGATATTAGTTGAATGGAGACAAAAAAGGACCAGCTTGGAAGAAGCCCAAATATTAATAATAACAAATTTATACTGCATGGTGGCTTCCACCCAAAACATAAAAGTTTGAGTCAAATTGAGTAAAGTTTTTTTAATTGATGCTTAGGGCTGACCAGGCTTGATAATTTTGCTAAGTTTGCAAGGCTATTTTATTCGAATTTCTGTCGTTTTTTTGTGGTTTTGTGTTCATTTTTGTGTGCATTGTTGATTTGTCTCGATAAGAAGAATTAGAAAAGTAAACAAAAGAACCAAACTAGAAAAATAAAATAAATAAATAATTAGAAAAATAATTTCCACACTCACTTTTTTGATGCATGCACTCTTTTTTTTTTTTTGTCTTTAGTAGAAATATTTCATTTCAAAGTTTGACAAATGATCGATAAGAAATGGAGTGCATATATCAAAAATGGAGTGTGAAATCATCACCTTCAAAAAATAGTACAAAAAATTGTTTCTTATGGATTAGTTTTATTTTTAGTGAATCCTTAATTTTAAGGTTTTGATTATGAGATTTTACTTCTTAAATTTCTCTTGTCGACACTAACCAAAAATTCATTAAAAATTGAGGCAAAACTACTAAAGGTGAAAACACGAAATAATCTTCCACGATTATTAAACCAAAAGAGGTCTCGCGAAAAGGTTAGTCAGTCATGAATTTCAAGATTGTAAAATTAATTAAGATGGAAACAAATTAGTTTGAACATCCTATTATAAAATGGACACACAACAGTACCGTCCTTGAGTTCACTCAAGGACATTGGGCAAGCCTAGTAGTATCTGACTATCTGTCATGTGAAATTGTGAAGTAGGGGTGTGCACGGGTCGGATGGGTCGGGTTCATCCCCGAACCCAAACCCAACAGGTCGGGTATCGATTTTTTTGGCCCCGAACCCGAACCGAACAAGTGGGAATAACCGTCCGCGTGCCCGATTTTTTGGTCGGGTCGGGTCCGACCAAAACCGAAGTAATTTATATGAATTGTTCGATTTTGGTCGGGTCGGGTGAGGGGGGGAAAAAAAAAAAAAAACACCCCGAGCCCCGAACGGAAAACTGATTTTTTTCAAAAAATGAACCCGTACCCGACCGAACCACATATTCGGCCCCGCCCGAAAGCCTTCGGGTCGGGTCCGTCGGGCCACTGGTTTTTTGCACACCCCTAATGCGAAGCATGTGATTGAGAGTCCGACTATTAATTTCAAAATAATTTTCTCAAGTGTTCTCGCAAAAACTTAGCTCAATTAGATAGACCTGCGTAACAGGTCGTGTCGGGTCGTGTTCGTGTCGGATCAACCGGGTTCATGTCACAAACCACCCAATCCAAACCCGACCCATTTAGAATTCGGGTTTTCAAGTCATGTCATTTTCGCGTTTCGTGTAAAAAATGGTTAACCTTAACCCGCTAACTTCTTATTTGGTTCGTGTCGTGTTATCGTGTTTCGTGTCCGTTGCCCAGGTCTACTATATACTTTATACTAATTTTTCAAATCCATTGCACATGTCAATATATGGAATAATGGTTTGTTTGTGTAGGAATACTATAAAAGGAGCCAGGGACATGCATTCGATTCTTGGCCTAGCCTAGCCCCTTTTTTTTATTTTTTTTTACCTTATTTCTACATATACATATATATATATATAATCTATTATATATAAGTTCGTGTTCAGGTTGTGTCGTGTTAATGGATGACACGGATAAGTAATCGTGTTGGTCGTGTCATTTCCGTGTCTTGCGTATTCAATCCTAACCCGACCCATTTAGAATTTGTGTTCTTGAGTCGTGTCATTTTCGTGTTTTGTGTCAGAAATGGTCAACCCTAATCCGCTAATTTCGTGTCTGGTTCCTGTCGTATTATCATGTTTCGTGTCCGTTGCCCAGCTCCACAATTAGATACGTGTAAGTTATTGGTCTAAACTTCAAGTTTTCATTTAAAATTCAAGATCCTGAAGTCTTAATGAGAAATTGAAAGATTGGATCAATTACTTTCACATATCTAATTGCTGATTTTTGCATGGTCACTCAAAAAATTACAATTTTAGATTTTAATGAATGCTTCGGATTTTTAGTATGGGATCCGAAAGTGGACCCCATATGTCGTTGTACATTTTCAGTACACCTAGCTGTTTTTGTATGTTGATAAGTTCAAGTTGTTAGCAGTACACCTAGCTGTTTTTGACTGTAAGTGCAAGCAATGGCGACTTCAGAAATTTAAGTGAATGTGATCATTTAAGTGAACGAGGTCATTTAAAAACAAGAATGCTGATTGTGATGTAGTAGAAAATAACATTGATACAAGACCTACGATATGCACACATATACTTAATGGAAAAATGACGGCACGGGACATATTTTGATAATTAATATCTGTCAATGACATTTTCAACACTAACAAATGTTCTCAGCATGTCCTTGGTAGGTATTAATTATCAAAACACGTTATTAGCCGTCATTTTCCTATATTTTTGCTGGAAAAGTTTTTTCAAGGTCCATGTGCCCGGCCGGCATGTCTGACTTATTCAAAAGCAGACCAATCCCATGGGCTAGTCCAAAAGAGTTTATAGTGCCTGAGCTGTTTCAAAGCTGAAATCTTAGGTGGGAGTAACCTCCTAAGTCTTAGGCCTTAATTATCGAAATAACCTCTTTGGATTATAATCCGAAAAATGTTAATTGTATCGATCACAAACTTTACAATTTTCACGATATGAAAATTTTGTTTATATTAAGAGAGCTAGTCTCATAGATTTGTAAGTACATATTTGAACACAAATATATTTGGAATCATCTGATGAACTTGAATTGCACAAAATAATGAGGGGCCACGTAACTTGAATGGCACAAAATAATGAGGGGTCACATGCATTAGATAGTCTTAGACGCATTTATGCTTGGAAATGAGCTCATTAATCTGTTTACGCAGCATATTGCTCACATATACAATCCTAATTAAGATACTTGAAACAAAAGGATATATACAAAATTATAAGCCGCCCCTAGTTTTTAGGTTCGGTTTGATCCCAATTGTGAATATTATTCCCGAACCTAGACGAAGAAAATCTCTTCTTCTCTCCCGGATAGGCTTGGTTATGTCGTTATGTTCATAAACTAGTCCCTTCTGCTCTATAATGTACTCCACCCCAACTGAAATAACCCACAACTTCCCCCTTCTTCCGAGTCCACAAAGACGGCACCATCGAACGCTTCCGCCAACTCGAATTCACCCCGCCCTCGGACGACCCTGAATCACCAGTTCAGTCCAAAGACGTCCTCAGATCGGAAAGAAGTAAAGGTGGCTGGAGAAGTGTTCCGACTACTGGACATGTACACTGCCATTTCTGATTCATGGCCCGACATCGAGTCCAAGAAGTTCTTCCCAAGAACTTATGATCCATAATCAGAGCATATCTGCTAGATGTCAAGACCCACTCCTAGCCGATCAAGTCTGTTCGAGGGTTTTCCACAAATCTGCATATAAATCCCTCTCTTGGCATGAAAAGTCTTTGTGAATTTTAGGGTGAATCAGTATATAATTTTAAGGTGAAAAGTCTCTTCAAATAATATGTGGATGCTATGCGTTTTGGTTTTGAGTCTTGTGTTGTATAGTATGCATAGTGGCAGTGTATTCATATTCAAACGTGCTATGCACGTACATGGGATATCGGTAAGGGCAATCTCAGTCGCGAAAATTCAAACTGCTAAATTTTTTTAAAAATACATTTTATGGTTTTTTGTAAAAAAAAAAAAAATTAGCTCAATCGAATATCGATAAGGACTACTTTTTCAATGTCCGTGAGGCAAACCATTTAGTTTTGCTTTTTGAATTCTTAGAAAGCCTTAACTGATATCCGATTGAATTAATTTTTACACAAAATCAGAAAAAAAAAAAGAAAAAACTTTTTAAAAATTAATCATTTTTGTCTGAGGTAGGCACCAAAATCTGGTCAAAAAAAAATTTTAATTATTTTTATAAGTGTTCTTCCCAACAAGACCTAGAGTTTCTAGGGTTCGCACAATACTGTACGAGATGGAGGAGCAAAAGGGTCCAGGGCTGCCTAACTTGTGGCCTGTGGGGCGCTGCAGCTTTCATCAAAGGCACCCTCACTACAGGGACCCTGATTTTCCACAGGCCACCAATAGTCTTTCCAAGAACTTATGATCCATAATCAGATCATATATGCTAGATGTCAAGACCCACTCCTGGCCGATCAAGTCTGTTCGAGGGTTTTCCACAAATCTGCATATAAATCCCTCTCTTGGCATGAAAATTCTTTGTGAATTTTAAGGTGAATCAGTATATAATTTTAAGGTGCTGCATATAAATCTCTCTCTTGGCATGAAAGGTCTTTGTGAATTTTAAGGTGAATCAGTATATAATTTTAAGGTGAAAAGTCTCCTCAAATAATATGTGGATGCTGTGCGTTTTGGTTTTTACCTTCAATTTAGGAAAGAGAAAAAAGATGGGAAAAAAAGAAGATGAATGAATTGGTGGGGTTTGGGATGGATATGAAGCAAACAGTGAAGACAGAGGTGAGTCACTAATTCCTTTATGTATTGTTGGCAAGAGAGAATTGGGTTATTTTTCTATGTGAACTATAAGAACTACGTATTTTTTATGCAAATTATGTATATTGGGTCTATGCAAATTGTGTATGTTGGGTTTATGTGAATTGCGTGTAGGACCTATGTGAATAGTGTATTTTTAGTGTGTGGTGAGGTTATGCGAATTGTGTATTTTCGATTATGTGAACTATGTGCATTGGAGCTAAGTGAACTGTGTATTATAGCATGTAGTGAGGCTATATGAACTGTGTGTTGTGGTGTGTAATTAAGCTATCTGAACTGTGTATTTTCCAATTCACATAGCCCAGTTCTTATAGTCAGTTCTTATAGTGAATTCTCATAGAGATAGTTCTCATAGCGAGTTTTTATGGAGACAATTCTCATAGCGAGTTCTCATAGAGACAATTTTCATAGCCAATGGTATTTTTGTTTGAATTAATATGAGTCAAAATTATTTTAAAAGGATTGGGTACAAATAATATATAAAAGACTATTTTAAAACCAAAGCTAATAAAAAGGGTTGGGATCTAAAAACCCTAAGGATGTAATCCTAATACGTCCCTGAAAATACATGGTGAGGATATTATAATGGTTGTTGTATTCCAAGAGGAGAGTTTTTGACTCTTTGGGCCACCACCGCAAGTTTGCATGAAGTGACTGTGATTTTTTTTTTTTTTTCAAAAGTGAGAAAAGTGTATTGATAAACATTTAGCGGCACTTTACAAAACGGAGATCATTACAAAGAATTTGGACAAAGTCAAAATAATCGTCTAAAAAGTACAAAAATGAGTAAATTACAAGACAATCGATATCTTCCATCCTAACCAAGGCATGGCTTGATGCAACAGCGACACTTTTAAACTGTCTAGCATCTAGTTAGGAGTTTCAAATGAGAAAATTTGTAAAATTAAGGACAAAAGACACCAAATACTCAGACGATCAGATACACTCCAACTAATGATGAACGCACCAATGAATTCTCAAAACTAGAGATCTGCCAAGCCGTCGCAAGTTGCCCCGCCAAAGACATCGTGTAGGGATAAAACGCTGAAGCACATATATCGTTGTGAAGCAATCTCGATTGAAAGAACCCGATTTGTTAACAAAATTCTTTCAAAGATGAAACTAACAACTCTCGTAAAACGAGAGACAAAACTCTCTTAGATCAGACAACAAGTCGTTGATCTGAAAGACCGGGAAAAAAAAAAAAGAAGAAGCAAAGAAATGGAGTCAGAATAGTACCATGGCCTTCCTCTCTCACCGCCACACACAGGGAGAGAGGAAGGGAAAAGAGGAGTTGTGGTGGCTAGGGTTGAGAGAAAGGGAGAGAGAGAAAGGGTCGGCTATTTGTTCTTTACAGAGTGAAATGACTATGATAGGAGGACTAATTTACAGTGTGGCGTCGCAATTAATCGAATCACTTGCTAAATTATTTAAAATAAAAGCACCTGAATGGTCTACATGCATGAAACTAATTAGTGCAAACAACAAAACTAGAACTTAAAAACATGCATTTTAATAATAAAAAATCTAATATTTTTTGATAAATTAACTAAAAAAACTCTTTTTTTTGGCTAAGAAAAAAGAATTTATTAAACTTTATGTAAATGATTATAAAAATTAAAAGGATCAATGGCACACCGGCAAAAAGTCATCCAAGACCTGAAAGAAGGAAGGCAAGACGCCAACGGAATACCAAAAAACCCACACAAAACAGCTAAAAACCTAAGTGAGACTAGACCCTAAACAAGATCCCGATCATCAAATAGCCGAAACGCCAAAGAGCCAAACAAACAAAGAAAGTTGGCTGGAAAATTTCCAACCAAGAGGTGGAAGGTCTTTGGGTTTCTATCCTAAGGACCGGGATAAGTACCTGAACAATCACTCTATCTCTTCATGGCCTAGAAATAGGCCAGCATCACATCTCTGGAGAAGCACTAAACATGTCCTTGAAAAGGGAGTGAAATGGGTAATTGGAGATGGGAAATCTATCAGCATTTGGCATGACTGGTGGTGTGGAGATAAACCGTTGGCTCTCTCCCACCCTGGTGAACATACTAACTCTACCGAAAAGGTAGAGACTCTGATGAAGCCTTCAAGTCCCCCCTCATTACTGACACCCATATGGCACGCCAAATCTCTTGGTCCAATCCATTTGCAAGAATGGATTATGGGATTCTACGGTATGAGTTACTTCACCTCGAGCTTGAAAGCGGATATATGGAGTATTTACAGGGGATTGGAAATCATCAGGAAAGGAAGCTAGTGAATGTAACAATCGAATCGAACTCCCCCACAGCAGGAAACCTAATTACGGAAGGTAATCTGAACCATCACCCCAAAGTGTGATGATAAATGAAACCCACTACCTCATGGCTTAGACCAACACCTCGATTGGCCACACTTACCGCTCGGCCAACCAATATACAGACCACCTTGCCAGAATGGGAGCTGAACTTACAGACGAGCTTGTGTTTGTCATGGATATGCCCATTGCTATGAGAGAATTTGTCCTGCAAGACAGCCTGAACATTCGGCAAGTGCTAGATTTTTCTTCCTTATCTGTAAGTCTATTATCTATGCATGTACTTCGTATCTCAAACCCTTTTTCGTAATCCTTTATGAATTTCCGTTTAACCGGAAAAAAAAAAAAAACAACAACAACAACAACAAACAAACAAACAAAGTCCACAAGACCGAACAGGAAGCGCCATCCCCCATATCATTAAAATTTACTCGTAACTAGCGATAAAATATTAACAACTCTTTCGACAATTTTTTAAGCAACTATTGTTTTATCAACCCCAAGCATTAGCCTTGCAAATTGCAAGTTGTATATAATATAATATATATATATATATATATATATACACACACACACATATATACACACGCATGACTTTAGCTTCACTCCTACTCAAAGAAAACCCCAACAAATTTAAAGACTAGATAGGAGAGAGACCTGTTTCAGAGTCCCCATCACCATCAATCTGTTAAACTTCTCAACTACTGCTTGCTTCCATTAAACTTTTTGAATCTCCCTTCGTTAAGTTTCTCTTCTCTTCTCCCCTCCAACTCCTCTCCTCAATAATACAGCTCAGAGACGACCTTCCCCCATGGGCGGCGCAACAAAAACCGCTCTGGGGAGGCTACCAATATACTACTCTATTGTTGGTGTAATTGTAATCTGTACTTTTGCCTTGATTGCTGCTGTCTTTTACTCTGAAAGGATAAGCTCTCTTTCTAATTCTTACAGCATTTTCAAATTCTGCCCTACACGATCAAATGCTGCTCCCAAATCATCTATCGACCCCACAAGAGGTATAGTTGTAGTATTAACCTTTTTTCTTATACTTGTGTCTGGATCTTGAATTTAATTTTAAACAGAAAACGAAAACAAAATTTGTTTATTACTTGCACGGATTACATATCATTTAGCTATAGTAGTGCTATATATTGAAGAGCAAAATTTTCCTTCGTCTTTCTTACGCAAATGATGTACGTACGGTCTTTTCCATGCGTTATTTCATTCAAATTGTCACAAGGATGATTATTTTGGCTTGTAATTTCGGATATATATATATATATATATATCATTACAATGCGCATCATTCTGGAATAAATTTCTTGCATTACGTTTATTAATTTGGAATTCATATTTTTGTTTCTATAATAAAGGTTCAATGACAACTGTGTACTCGTTACAATCTTTTCATTTTCTCGACCCAAGCAAAGCAAAAACTTCTCATTTCTACCTCTCTCTTTTTCCTCCACCAAGAATTGTTCGATAATTAGCGATCACATTTGAATATAAATAGTGATCAATTACCATGATCGCTCAAATTAATTAATTAGTTGTAAATTGGTTTGCGTAGCCTATTGCGTGTAGCATCATATATAAATAGACCAATTAATTAGATCGATAACTAGAGGAATATTGCTATAAGATGATGCTAATTAATTATGATCTGTCTCAAATTAATATTCAGGAGATGAGAGAAGCAAATTAGAGGAAGTGTTTGACGCTGAAGTTGATGATAGGTTCGAGTTTGACCCAAATGAGTGCGGCGTTGCTCAGGGGAGGTGGGTATTCAACAGCTCATTCAAGCCTTTGTACTCAGACACGACTTGCCCATATATTGACAGGCAATTTTCTTGCGTTAAGAATGGACGCCCAGATTCCGATTATCGGCACTGGGAATGGCAGCCGGACGACTGTTTCTTGCCTACGTACGTACCTAATTGGAACATGTAACGGAGATTTTTTTCAGGAACCTTTAGAAACCTATTTTAAATTAATTGAATGGCTATGATCATTTGCATGGAACTCCAATTAGTGTTGTATCAAAAGTTGTGTCAACTTTTGAACATGTGAGGGAAACCGGCCCATATATATAGATATCTAAAAAAACACCTCATAGTTCCCTATCAAATTTTAATAATCCGAGTCGCTCAATGTGATCTGAATGTGATTTTAAGGGTATTCGCGAGAAATTAGCAACAACAAAAAAAGATCGGGAAGGGCTTGATCTGAGAAGTTTTTAACTTAGATTTGATAAACGGTTCAATTAAAACTACTCAAAATAAGCACTTTTTGGTCATATTTTTTGCTAATTTCTCGTGGACACCTTTAAAATCACATTTTGGTTACATTGAACGACTCGGATCATTAAAATTTGATCAGAAACTATAAGATTGAGATTTGGGATATTCTTTTAGTGTTTAATTGGTTGTTCACAGAACCGCTCCGTGTGTATATATATATGTGTATATATATATAAGTCCGGTTCAAGTCCAAACCTTTTTCCGTCTGCACCTCCCCTTTCCCGATCGAATTTCGATGATCCGAGCCACTCAATGTGTTCAGAACGTGATTTTAAGGGTATCCGCCAGAAATCGGCAAAAAAAAAACACCGGGATGGGCTTGATTTGAACAGTTTTTTATTGAACCGTTCAATAAAATACAAACAAAAACTGTTCGGATGAAGCCCTTCCCGGTGTTTTTTTTTTTGCCGATTTCTCACGGGTACCCTTAAAATCACATTCTGATCACATTGAGCGACTCGGATCATCAAAATTCGATCAGGAAAGGGGAGGTGTGGATGGTGTGGAAGGGAAGAGATTTGGACTTGATCCGGACTCTGTGTGTGTGTGTGTATATAACAAAACTTCTTATAAGGGCGCCCTTAACTTGTTAATTTAAGGACCTCCACTTTTCCGATTGAATTTCGATGATCCAAGCCGCTCAATGTCTTCAAAACGTGATTTTAAGGGTATCCGTGATAAATCGGCAAAAAAAATGACCGGGAAGGGCTTGTTGTAACGTTTTTATCAAAAACTGATCTAATCGAGCCCTTACCGGTCATTTTTTTTTTCCCAATTTCTAGAAATGTTTTCTTACAATCACTTTTTGAAGACATTGAGCGGCTCGGATCATCGAATTTGATCGGAAAAGGGGAGAAAAAGGGACGTCATTAAACTAAAATAAGGGTGCCCTTATAAGAAGTGTACTAATATATAAACATTTGTTCGGATCAAGCTCTTCCCGATCATTTTTTTTTTTTTGCTGATTTCTCGCGAATAACCTTAAAATCACGTTCTGATCACTTTGAATGGCTCGGATCGTCGCAATTCAATCGAGAAAGGAAAGCCCCGCACCATAAGGCCATAAGGGATCCCTCATTGGATCCAGACTGTATATATATACACACACACATACATACATACAGTCAGGTTCCGGTGAGGGATCCCGCATTTTAATAAAATGCGGGACTCCCCTTCTCGATTGAATTTCAATGATCCGAGCCGCTCAAAGTGATCAGAACGTGATTTTAAGGGTCTCCCCGAGAAATCAGCAAAAAAATGACCGGAAAGGGCTTCATCCGAGCAATTTTCATTGAACGGTTCAAAAAACACTGCTCGGATGAAGCCCTTTCCGGTCATTTTGTTTGCTGATTTATCGCGGGAACCCTTAAAATCACGTTCTGCACACATTAAACGGTTCAAATTTTCAAAATTTGATCGGGAAATGAGAGTCCCGCATTTTGACAAAATAAGGGATCCCTCACTTGAACCGTGGTATATATATAAATATTTTGTCAAAACTAAACATTGTGTCCAAGAATTAATCAACATATGTCTACATATGAACAAGAAACATAAATGAAGAATTTCGAAATTACCAATGCCTTTGCTGAACACATGAATATCATGACATGTCACTAATGCACTGGTTGAATTGATCTCCTTTGTCATATTTCAATCAATGCATTCAGGAGCGTTGCATGATAAATAAAATGTGGTAAACAAAGCATAAAGAAATTTATCATTTCGTTAAATCATGCTCCGATTTAGACAATGTATTCCTCTATATGTATTTTTATGACTCGTTTTGGGGTTTTTTTTTTGGTTGTTTTTTTGTGTGTGTGACAAAATCTCATTTTCCAGAAAACCAATACATGTTAATGTTAACGAATGGATATAATATGAAGAGCATAAATTTTCTTTTATGAAGATTTATTTTCTAAATTAAAACTGCAACCAAACCAAATATGACATGCTTATGGGATATAGAGTACTACTGATCTGTGCCAAACTTTCTGTTCAGGTTTAGTCCTAAAATTGCAATGGAGAAACTTCGGGGGAAAAGGTTAATGTTTGTTGGGGATTCCATACAAAGAAATCAATGGGTGTCGTTGGTTTGTTTGGTTGAATCTATTATACCTGAAGACCAGAAGGCCATGCGACGAGGTCGCACTCTCTCTGTCTTCGAAGTCAAGGTACTTTATCTACTCAATTTTCATGAGGTTGAATCCTACCTAGGAAGAAATTTAGATTTCTATATATATATGTATATATATAAGCTGATAATGTCCAATGATTTAGGAGTACAATGCATCAATAGAGTTCTATTGGGCTCCATTTCTAGTGGAATCGAATTCCGATGATACTATAATGACAGATCTAAACAAGAGGGTACTAAAAGTCGATTCAGTTCGGAAACATGCCAAATACTGGAAAGGAGTTGATATCTTGGCGTTCAATTCATATGTTTGGTGGTTGAGTGCTCCCAGAGTCAAGTTACTGTAAGATCACAACTAGACTAGTCAGTCTCAGTCTCCTTTAATTTAATTTAATTTAATTTTTGTGTATGTTTTCTTTGA
Source organism: Rhododendron simsii (assembly GCA_014282245.1). Lineage (NCBI taxonomy): Eukaryota > Viridiplantae > Streptophyta > Magnoliopsida > Ericales > Ericaceae > Rhododendron > Rhododendron simsii. The sequence continues at coordinate 19,522,896 of CM024956.1, read as the reverse complement.
TCGAGATGTGGAAATGGAATATTAATTGTGTGAATATATTGTACAATGTACAGATGGGGTTCATTTGCAAACGGTGAACAAGGAACAGAAGAGTTTGATATGTTGGTGGCCTACAGAATAGGATTGAAGACATGGGCCAACTGGGTTGATTCCAATGTTAATCCTATCAATACCCGTGTTTTTTTCACCACTATGTCCCCCACCCACTCAAGGTCCCCTCTCTCTCTCTCTCTCTCTCTCTCTCTCCATGATAATGGATAATGCTCAACTATAATTAGCTACGTTGACAGTCAATTAATCATACATGTATCGGTACGTCTAAATGATGTAATTAGATGTGGCACGACCTAATATTCACCTGAAATCATTGTGTGACCTTGCCTTCAAAGTTGGTCTCATTGATTTATAACCCTAAACTTTAAAAGGCACCTCCAAAATAAAAGTGGCATATCATCATGTGCAGTCTTATATATGTTCATCCGTTGTGACTATAAAATTATTTGCGTTACCCAACTGCCACATAAAAGTATCGTCTATTTTAACACAACCAACTATATGGCCTCGTAAAAATGGACGACAATAGATCTATATTTCTTTTATTTTAAATTTGTTCTCTTAGATAAACTATAAATTAGAAAAGGGGAAAAAACCATCAAGATGGAATTTACTAGAACACGATCGTATTAATCCCACGGAAAATTCTTGATAAATTTTGTTGGAATAAATAGCTTTTTTGTTTCCAAATTCACCCCCTTTGAAATTGTGCATTTCACATGTTTGTTCATCAGATATATGAAATTTACAAAACCAAACAACTGAAATTACAATTCAAAAGTTGAAGTATATGGTACAGAGATTGACTTCAACACAATGTGGATCATGCTCAAAAGTGAACATGAGGCTATAAGTTTCAATTTTCTTGGTACTTTTATACTAGAAGATATATATAGTTTGGACAGCTAGCAAAATTGGGAAAATGGAAGTATAATATATTGGTTTCAACTATATATCAAAGGGATAACTGAATTAATTTTAGGTACGTACCAAAAAGGGTCGATTAGCAGTTTGTATATGCATGATTTCCAAAAGACAAGAACCTCATTGCACGGTGCGCCCTCTTTAATTTATGTCCAGAAGTGCAGACTGGAACCATGAGGATGGAATCAAATGCTACAACGAAACAAAACCAGTGATGAAGAAGGGTCACTGGGGAACCGGTTCAAACAAAGCAATGATGAGAGTAGTGGCCGATGTGGTGGAGAAAATGAGAGTTCCCATCACTTTCATCAACGTAACGCAGTTATCGGAATACCGAATAGATGGCCACGCCTCGATTTACAACGAATTGGGAGGCAAATTGCTGACTGAGGAGCAGAAAGCGGATCCGTTGCACTATGCAGATTGCATACATTGGTGTTTGCCTGGAGTTCCTGATACGTGGAACCAAATATTTTTAGCACATTTGTAGGTAAGAAACTGCGTCTAGTTTTTGGGTTGTATTTGGAGTAATTTGGTCACGAGATTAGACATATGTAATTTTTTTTACGATTCCTCACTGTTTGATCTTCTTTCTAACTGTCAGTGACGTGTAATCCCATTTATTTCGAGCAATTTAACCCTTAAAATGGTCATCTCTTGCAATTTCCTACACATTCATATAGAACCCTTTCAGACTTTTGTTTTTCCACAAAGAGAAACTTATTCTTTGCAAATTTAACAGATATTTTCAAAATCAAAGAAATGTCTAAGAAATGTTTTCTATTTTCCTGTTATCCGTTATCCCAAATTTTTCGTACGAGACATGGCCTTGCTCAACTTGAATGATATTTATGAAAATTCCGTGTTCTGGTTTATCGATCCTAGCTAGGTTCTGCTGAATTTTTTATTGTTATATTGTGCAGGTACTTGATGGACGTACCTAACATGGAATTTGTAAAGTTTTACGGCTAGGAAGAACAATGATGATGATGCACTCAATCTCTCTGTCTGATGGCATAGTTAAAGAAATAAAGCTGTACAAAAAGGCTTTTCCGAGATGATTTGCAGAAATCGCAAGCTTTAATACTATTAGCATTGCCATTTGCCAGTTTTTTCTTTTGGTAAGTGATTCAAAGTTGTCTTCTTGATTTGAATGACGGAAAAGATATCATCAACTGTCGCAGGAATTTTGATTCCTACACTTAATTTTGATTCCTACACTTTTTTCAGTTACAGGATGCTACGGTACCACAAATGGTAGAGCTCCAATTTCTTTAAGGCAGACTTAGTTGAAGATCTTCTTTCTTTAAAGAGCAAAAGAGGATTTTATAGATCTTTGAAAACACATTACTACTACAAAGGATAAAATAATACAAAGCAAAAGGAATCACAACAGGGCAAAGAGCAACAAAAAAAGTTGCACACCGAAGATTATACACCGCCAGGACCCAAAAAAAAAAATTTAACAACTTGAGATTGGCAAAATGCCAAACCATGATACTCCCGTTTTCCCACAAGGAATGACTCCCACCCAACCAAACCCAAATCCAAAACCCACAAAATCACAAACACTCACCCCTACTATGGCAAAGGATCAAGCTTCATGTTGAGTAAGCTGAATATTAGCCATTTCTTCATCTTCGGCTTGCATTGTCATTATTTTACTTATTACTTCCTCATCATTTCCCATATAATCATTACTCACGATCTTAATCATTGACCTAACAGCCTCAACTGCATTAAGACAAATCAAGTTTCAACTGTTAATGCCTCCAGATGATAATGCAGCTACTGCCGATATGAATAGCACACAGTTTTGCTTCTTTTTGCTGCCCTTCTTCTTCAATTTCGGAATACCCAACGTATCTTCAATTGGCTTTTGCTTCCATTTTCCTTTCCCACTATCTTAAAGCAACTGAATTCCCTCAATCTGAGCATGTCCTCCCACCTCCTGCAAGTATGTTAAGCTGTTTCCATTGTTTTCACTTTTCATCTTCTGATTCAATTAAATTTGAAACAGGTTTCACGTAGGCAAAGCTATTTTCCCGTGAGTTCCCCGTCCATGCCATGAATATTATTGGATCCATTTTCTCCATACTCCAAACTGGCATCCACCTCCTCATCTTCCTCATCAGACTCCTCCACCCTCCAAAGGACTCACCACGGCCACCGGCCTGTATTGTTTCTCTAACCTCTGCATTGTCCACTTCCATTACTTCCTCATTTGACCTTCGACACCATGTTTTGAACAACCATGGATGTCTTGGCTAAATTCAGGCAAACTTAAATATTATAATTGTGCGAAGGAATCGATTGAAGTATCCAGCTTGAAGATTCCGCAAAAACTCAACCAAATTTATCCTTCCATTGGCATCCATATTTATCTCCTCTTCTATCTTCGATTGCGACTTTGATGCGATAAGGATTTTGACTTTAGTAAATGGAAGTTTCTTTCAAAGTGTCCTCATCAACTGCAATAAAATTCCCCCATTGACCTCTAATCTTCTTAAAGGTAAGCATGTTCAAAGCATTAAGAGGAACACCCCTGCACGAGATTCAAACAATTCTATCATGCTAGCTTCTTCCCCATTCTAAGCTTTAAAACTCGCAAACGATTGCTCGTGCCAATCCTTCTTCATCTCATCTTTTATATCAAAACTAGGGAAGGTAATGAGAATATTTCTTCCACCCATTGCCCTGTTTAGAATGTCTCTTGCAACCTCCTTTTGGATTTCTTCACAAAGATCTTCGACTGAGATCATTTTATAAAGCACTGCCACCACACTTCTGTAGAGCCAACCACTCCCAGAAGGTTGAATCTTCAAAGTGGTTTTACCTTTATTACTATTTCCCATATTTTTTGAACTCCCATTGAGAACTGGTGCATAAGTTCATGGCCTGGATTTTAAATTTTAATATGGTACTCATTGTTTCCCTTTTCCCCTTCTTTGCTAGATTCTGCACAGAGCACCCTACTCTGAGGTTTGTGCATGCATTGTTGTGAGAACTCCCTCTTATCATTCTGTCCGAATGTTGCCAATTTCACCACTAGTTTCTCACCCTCCACCGCCATACCATATGCTCTGAAAATAGCCATATTTGCAAATATAGAGCAATCATACCTAACAAACGCAAACTTGCTCCTAGCCTTGCCACTCTTTTTAAAGGGGATGGGATATAAGCATCCCTAAGAACACCATAGTTGAAAACTTTCCTCAACCACAAGTGAGTTGCTTTATCCGGTATATATTATCAATAAAAACAGAGTAATAATCTCTTCCATCATGCTACAAACTCATTGAAAACCAATCCAAACTAAATACCAACAGAATGCCAACAGCAAATGAACAGCTATAAACTATAATTAACCCCAAAAGTACCAATAATAATACTCGGCACCCCAGCTATCTAAGAAAAAGGAGAGAATAGAAAATACCTCCAACAGAGCAAGCAGCTAATGAAAAGAACATAACTCCAACATAGCAAGTGGCTAACGAAAAGAACAGGGTATGCGGCAACCGGCAATGGCAAAACAAATGCCAATCAATGATTGACAACAGCACCTGGTAGATCGACGTACGACAGTAGGTTCAGAGAACACAGCGTTGGGTTGAAGGATCAAGGCTGCAAGGGATTAGGTAACAAAGGCAAGAGGCAAGGAAAGGAAAAGATGGGGATAGATGTAGGGAGAAGGCAGAGCAGTAGATCTATTGGAGGGAGAATGGATCTAGAGGATTGATCATTTTTTTAGCCAGTTAGGGCGGGGGAGCAGCTAATGGGGATTTAAGACTGTAACAAGTTGCAATTATGTGACAAAATGTTTATGGATGATGATTTACTCGAATCAATAAATGTTTATAGATTGAGAACAAGCATTGTGAACAGCTTGAACAAGATGGGGTACGCTGTCTTTTCAGAGATGTGAACAGGTAGCACATCGGTATGCACTGGCCAAACCACTGCATACCCACATGACCTGCGCACGCCACCTACAAACTGGCGTACTCCAATCTTACGCATTCACAATCTTTGTTTGCAACCCTCTGGGCTATGGAATGGTACAACGTACACCCAGGGCAAACCACGCAGTTTAGCAGTAGCATATATATAGATTACATACAGATTAAATGGCTTGAAGCCATAAAAATGGACAGGAAACCCCATAAACAGTGTGGGGAGATAACAAGAGGCCAGGATTGATCTATGATGCAAGGGTCAGCCACTGGACCTTGGTATGATTGCCGTACGCCACTTTTGAGAGGTCGTACGCCAGTTATACCACTTATCCAGTGCTTGGCTTTACATCATCTGGGCTCTGGAACATGACCAGAAATAACCCAGAGGCCTTCTAAAGCAAAAAGAAACAAGTATTGAAAGCTATAGTTAAGAGTTACAGAATAGAGAAAGCAGTAGACTGGTTATTAGCATGCTATAAGGTGATGACAGAAGCATAAGAAAGTAAAATGGACGTCCAATGATCCCCATGCCAGTAGTGCTCATACTACCGTTTACCGGCATACGGCATGATGGTACTAGCGTGCGCCATATTTCATCTCACACGATTGCTATATTTAACCAATTTAAGGCCAAAACTAGTATTGTCTACTAGCCTGAACCTCACTGGTTCCCCTCAGGGATCGAAAACGAAAAGAAATGCAAAGGTGGTATACCTTTGGTTGGAGGTTGATGAAAAAGTTGGAGTTTTGAGCTTGAGGTTGAAGGAGGGAACAGGCAAGTGGTTGAGTGACAGTGGGGTGTATGAGAGTAGGCTTCTCTTCTTTCTCTTTCAATGGAGGAGAGAGAGCAAGAGAGAGAGGAGAGAAGAGGACTTGGACTCTTTAATGTGGCTAACCCCTTGCAAATGAATGCAAGGGGGGTATTTATAGAGGAGAGAGGGACTGAGAAGGGGCCTTAATCAGTTGGGTTTGGACTGGTTGGGTTAAGGAGAGGAGGCTCCCATGCATTAAATGCATGGGACTAGTTGATGGGGTGTGTAGGAGAGAGAGAGAGAGGGACGTTCCCTGCAGAAAACAATCATCAGGAGGCCTTCCACCGTACTGGGGCGGTTACAAAGTCCCAAGCACATGACAGAAAAGTGGTGATTTGACTAGCTTTGACCAGTATGCGCCAGAATGGTACCTGTGTGCGCTGGTCAAACTGAGTCAACGGTCGATGACCGACACGTGGCAGTTCACTGGCGCACGCCAGGAGGACACTGGCGTAAGCCGCTATGGTTTTGCTGGGGCCATATGGTTCTGGCTTGAAGGTTTGGAAATTGGTATTCGAAAGGTTTTGGATGAGGAATGCCCAAAGCTCAAAACTCAAGACCTGTCATCGACCTTAGAATGTTCTCGACCTTTAATCATCATTGGGGCAACAAAAGACCGTAAATAAGATAATCCGGATAGTCCAGGGTAGGGTGTCTACACCTCCTCATCTTCCTCATCAGACTCCTCCAACCTCCAAAGGACTCACCACGGCTGCCGGCTGGTATTGTTTCTCTAACCTCTGCATTGTCCACTTCCATTACTTCCTCATTTGACCTTCGACACCAAGTTTTGAACAACCATGGATGTCTTGGCTAAATTCAGGCAAACTTAAATATTATAATTGTGCGAAGGAATCGATTGAAGTATCCGGCTTGAAGACTCCTCAAAAACTCAACCAAATTTATCCTTCCATTGGCATCCATATTTATCTCCTCTTCTATCTTCGATTGCGACTTTGATGCGATAAGGATTTTGACTTTAGTAAATGAAGTTTCTTTCAAAGTGTCCTCATCAACTGCAATAAAATTCCCCCATTGACCTCCAATCTTCTTAAAGGTAAGCATGTTCAAAACATTAAAAGGATCACCCCTGCACGAGATCCAAACAATTCTATCATGCTAGCTTCTTCCCCATTCCAAGCTTTAAAATTCGCAAACGATTGCTCATGCCAGTCCTTCTTCATCTCATCTTTTATATCAAAACTAGGGAAGGAAATGAGAATATTTCTTCCACCATTGCCCTGATTAGAATGTCTCTTGCAACCTCCTTTTGGATTTCTTCATGAAGATATTCGACTGAGATCATTTTATAAACCACTGCCACCACACTTCTGTAGAGCCAACCACTCCCAGAAGGTTGAATCTTCAAAGTGGTTTTACCTTTGTTACTATTTCCCATATTTTCAGAACTCCCATTGAGAACTGGTGCATAAGTTCATGGCCTGGATTTTAAATTTTAATATGGTACTCATTGTTTCCCTTTTCCCCTTCTTTGCTAGATTCCGCACAGAGCACCCTACTCTGAGGTTTGTGCATGCGTTGTTGTGAGAACTCCCTCTTATCATTCTGTTTGAATGTTGCCAATTTCACCACTAGTTTCTCACCCTCCACCGCCATACCATATGCTCTGAAAATAGACATTTGCAAATATAGAGCAATCATACCTAACAAAAGCAAACTTTCTCCTAGTCTTGCCACTCTTTTTAAAGGGGATGGGATATAAGCATCCCTAAGAACACCATAGTTGAAAACTTTCCTTAACCACAAGTGAGTTGCTTTATCCGGTATATATTATCAATAAAAACAGAGTAACAATCTCTTCCATCATGCTACAAACTCATTGAAAACCAATCCAAACTAAATACCAACAGAATGCCAACAGCAAATGAGCAGCTATAAACTATAATTAACCCCAAAAGTACCAATAATAATACTCGGCACCCCAGCTATCTAAGAAAAAGGAGAGAATAGAAAATACCTCCAACAGAGCAAGTGGCTAACGAAAAGAACAGGGTAGGCGGCAACCGGCAATGGCAAAACAAATGCCAATCAATGATTGACAACGTACCTGGTAGATCGACGTACGACAGTAGGTTGAGAGAACACAGCGTTGGGTTGAAGGATCAAGGCTGCAAGGGATTAGGTAACAAAGGCAAGAGGCAAGGAAAGGAAAAGATGGGGATAGATGTAGGGAGAAGGCAGAGCAGTAGATCTATTGGAGGGAGAATGGATCTAGAGGACGGAAATAGCATAAGCAATCAAGGGAGAGAATCGGAGTGAGGGAAGGAGAGAGATCAGGGTTGGCGTGGGTGGAGGAGGGCAGACTGGCGACAGCCGCATTGATGGCTAAGCAAAGAAATGGTGAGGGAGCTAGGGTTTCATGGGATTCCTAAATGGCTTCTAAGTACCCTTCTCTTGATCTAGTGCTACTTACTCCAAACATAATACCATAATGCATAATTTGCCAAAAGGCCTTTGTCCCAACAGCCTGACTTTCAAGCATGACTTTCACCAATAAATATGTATAACTTATTGCTCATTAGAGAGAGAATGCTTCAACAATTTACGTATTTCTTGATACAAACTTGAGCAAAAAAATTAAGCATGGGAAAATTTATTACTTGCTTCCTTTGGGTAAGCAAATTTCAGAACCGACAGCATTGGTACAAAATTCTCTGATGTGTAAATTATTGCTAACCGCAAACTAGACTCCACCACTTAAACAATGAGGCTCAGCTATGGGCTCATATTAGGATTGGCTCTTGCGGCTCGGAAAATTATTCAATACTCCTGGTGTATACTCCCTCCCCTCACATAACATGTGGGGCTCACATGGGATCCACATGTAGGCCCCACATGCTATGTGAGGGGAGGGAGTATACACCGAAAGTACTGAATAATTACTCTTGCGGCTCTAGGCTTTCTGCAGACCAACCTCTTCCTGAAATGCTCCAAATACCAATTCCACATTTCCTTGCACAAAGTCATCAGCATTGCCTGCTTTTTTTCTTTTCTTTGCTTTTTTACAGCTGGCATTGCACCTATATAGGCAGATTATCGGCTACTGCTCTTCCAGGTGTTACAACTCACGGTTCATAAGCAGAGGCGTGCATTTTTCACCAAAAACAGCTGGTTATGGAAACAAATCACATCACTTTTATTAGATAAAATTTTCTATCTATGAGAATCTCCAAAGGAACCAACTACAAGTAACTGAAAAAGGCAAATATGAGACACTTGAAAGTTACCTCTGCATACAAAAAATATGACAGCAAATTCATAAGCTGACGCATTATGAGTCAATGTGTTCAGGGAAATTGGCATTCCCCAGATAAACTTGCAGCATCTCCTCTCTCCAGATCTGCATATAATTTTTCATCAATTACTTATTATTCTCCTAGGCTAAGTTTAGATCAAAGGGTTGAGGAGGAAATGTAACGGGAAAAAAAAAATTATAAGTCAAAACGAGTTTTCTGATTCCTGTAATTTTCTTTTCCCTTGATAAATGCCTCCACAAATCCACATGCACACAAAAACTCAGGATAGAGCTTATCATCAAGGAGCTCCTACATGATGTGCCGCTCCCACCTTAGGAGCACGGTCCTGCGCTCCCAACTAAGGAGCTTGACGGTAAAGCACGCCCATTGAATGGGGCACGATCCATACAATGGGGCACGATCCATACAAATATAGGAGCTTTTGTACGATCCTTGTATAGGAAACAGGAATTTCTCACTTGAATTTATTAATTGGTCCTCGATGAACTCATATATCTAGCCCAAGTCATGGCATCTCGAAAAGAAACATTATGGTAGACATGGCCCATATTTTTTTACTCCCTCAAATGATGGTACTTTGAAAGCGTGTATTATATGCTACTCCCTCCGTCCCATAATGTTTGGCATTTTCAGGAATGCGTGCCATTTTTAAATTGCATATAACTTTCAATCCATAATCGTAAGGCGAAATTGAACTTTGTTAATAGAACAATTGCAAAGGTTATCAAACATAAACCATTTGCTTATATTTCATTTATCCACAAGTTCTTTCATAAGCTATAGTATTCCCCAAACATTATAAACTTATTTTCGTGATATATGTACACATTCCTTTCACGCTCCCAACCTTGGAAGCTTCAATAGTCCCTGCTTCCGCTCCTGCTCCGTGCAAAGGGACAAAGTTCTTTGGAAACGCAATTGGCAAAGGGTATATCAAAAAAGCATAAACCACTTCATGTATCATTTTCATTCTACTCCACAAGTTCTATCATAAGCATCATATCTATTCCCCAAACTATAAACCTTATTATTGAATACTATCATCTAATTATATGAAAACCTGAATCATTGCATCCATCTTTGCATCTAGGGTACTTCCTTTTGTTTTGACATGGCAGGAACTGTTCTCTAAAACAAATCCTAGGTCTAGCTTCCCATACCAAAACCCTTTAATTAAAAGGACCCGGCTTAATCTGCAATCTGGGTTCGAACTGTAGGAAGCAGTTGTATCTTGGCCGCCAATCTCGACAATCAATGGTCCAAGTTTGTGAAAAATTCATACCGGTAAGCTAAGAATCTGTGAACAAATCTGAACCATTAAAAACACTTTTGGCGGCTAAGATTGCACATACTGCCCTTTGCAGTCTAAAACCAGATTGCAAAGAAGCGAGATTCTACTTCGAAAGCAACCACACAAGAATGGACTGCAGTAAATAACAAACCAGAAGCAGAAGTAACATAACACATACCATATCACGGAATTCCAGGCGGATGCGAGGAACATTTGTCCTGTGAATATCATTCCCATCAGGTCCCCTCCTGTAATACTCCTTACCGACCCAGTGGGACTAAGAACAGAAAATTTAATGGTTCAGAAGCAAAAGTTGGGAGGTGGAAAGCATGGGAGGTGGAAACCATTGAAAAACTCCTAAATTCCTCAAAGGAGATAACCCAGAAATTCTCAAAAACCAATAAAATCAGCAAAGACTATAGTTGCATGTTATGTTAAGCATGGTATTTTGTACTTTGAACCATGTTAATAATGTAACACAAGAGGATGGATCGAGAACCTTAAATCTTTCCCAACCCTATGCTGTCTAAACGCTCTTTTCTCCTATCTTCACTTTCTGTACCATCAATTTAGATATTGCTAATATACAAATCCAAAGCACCTGGATCAGTTACTGACAAAATGGCCATCAATGCATGACTTTACTGTTCTTTGCTTATCACATGAGAGAATGGCTAGTCCACCGTCAATACCCGCCTATAACCTTGTAGTTGCTAACCACATAAGCATTATTATAAAATAAAAGCCATACCTACTAATCTCAACTTCACAATGTATTGTCAAGTACATGTGGTTGGCTAACAGAAGAATCAACTCGATAGACGAAAAGAAAATTCTACAATATTGACTATTGAGAGTCTCAGTAATTTATGGTTTTTTATATTAAGCAGCACACAGTCTAACCAAACACCCAAACAAAATGCAGGGTGTAATCAACAGAGCACCCGACAAGCAAAATAAGTACGAGAATAATTATGCCTGTAATGGGATAGACTATAACCCCGTATTGAACTTCTTGATAATCACCTGAAGGTTTATGTCCATGATAGTAGGTCCTACACAAGGTGCCCATCACATTCCCTTTGAGCATTTCAAGAACTCACAAATGCATTGACCAAGAGATTATGCCCGCAAAATCCATTATAACTGACAGGATCTACCAGTGACAATACTGGGTCATTAATTTCCAGAAATACCTGACTATTTAAACATGCCAGGTTTCCCTTGAGAACACAGCTCAACTAGAACTAAGTAACCAACTACATATCTTTCTAATGTCCATCAATGTTAGCTTTCCTTAAAGAATCTTTTGGTCAACAAATATCATCCAAGAATATATGCACTTCTCTATAAATCCACATTTTCTTTTGCTTTTTCTAATCATAGTGCGATAGTTCAACCACTGATGCCAAACTACTAACTTCTGGTTTTTGTACTACCCAAACAAGAGGCACTGGAGTAGACCCGCACTAGATGAAAGCAGAGATTGGAAAGACTTTCTTTTTATTCCTATTGGAAGAGAAAACGTACCTTGAGAGCATGTGAAAAACCCGATTGGTATACCGAATTACGGGCTATTTCACACAGATCACAAGAACTCAACTTCCAAACCTGTAAGAGAGGAGTTAACCAGCTTGAGCCTTCATCGTTTCATGCAATGTAGTGCAAAGAAAGATGGTGGGAGGGTACTCACAGAAGCAGCTATACTGTACTCTTCCACCAAAGGTTCTTTCGTTAAGTGGATTTGTAATGGATCATCAGTAGAAAGAGAAACGTTGAGGCCCCGTAAGAAAAATATTGGAAAAGGATTCCGATGGTAGTCTAAAAACAATGAGTTGTTGCTTAGAGGAGACATAGCCAGACCAATCTGATGAACAAAAAAATAACAAAAATTTAGAACCGTTAAGACGTTCCACATGCCTGAATCATATGAAGTCAACTCTTCCTTTTTTACCTGAGCCAGGTAGTACAAATACTGGAGTACAGGAGATTTTCTCAAATTGATTCCATGAGCAATATTATGAGCCGTAAGAAAAGTGGCAGCAAGGTGGTCGATGTCACCAGCCTGAACATTATAATGTAAATGAGCAAGTCATTCAATCTACACTGAAAATCACAGCCAAGTTGAAGAAGCTTCCATTAGTACCTCTCCAGAATGTGGACGGAATTTAATAGTTGTCATCGCCTTTGACTCCCGAAGCTGAGACATATAGTTGAACATTTCACAATTTAGTGCAATTAAAACAGGCAACAGGCAACAGGCAACAGGCAACTAGAAAAGAACAAATGTGCTAGGAACTCGAGTAGAATAGCAAACACGGCAAACATCACCCTCAATACAATAATTAAATTCCCAGATGAAGCTTACTTTTGTGTTATACTAACTGAAAGCTGCTGGCTACGAACGATTTTTTCATTTCTACTTTGAAGAGACAAATGAAGCGCAGAGCTTAGTAGCACGAAGTGGGGGCCGGGGCACGTGCCGGGGGAGCGGAGGCACCTAGAAGGTCCTAAGGTTGGGAGCGCCTAAGAAGCATATATAGATTATATAAAAATATGTATCTAAAATATCTATAAATACTTATCCATTAAAGGAAAAGTGATACTAAAAAATTTCCCGATCTTAAAGTGTAATTATTGGAAGTTAGATGTTCTCAATTTGCAAAACTTCTAGACTAATATGATTCTCATATTCTTATATCCACAATGGCATAACTCCCTTAAAAGTAAGAGAATAACTACCTTAACGGCCCGATAAGCTCTCATCTTAGTTAGGAGCGAGCTCCCGTCAAGCTCTCATCTTAGTTAGGAGCAAGCTCCCGTCAAGCTCCCATCTTGGGAGCGCCGATTCAAGCTCCCGTCTAGGGAGCGCACTCATTTTAGAAGGATCCTGCTACTAAGGCGCAGAGGATCAACTATTTTTGTCAAGTAGTTAAGACTCATTGAATAGTAGCAACATAAAAGGGAGAAAACACATAAACCAAGCTATTATGGAAGATGAGCTAAGTGCACTTATAACTAATCCTGCTACTACTAGTAAAATAAGTAGTTAAGTACACGTCAATTCATGTGGAAGAAACCAAGTAGCATTGATACATATAGAGAGTAGCCTTTGAGAGTAGTCCTGTCGATTTAGGACCAGTGTCTGATCAGTGTTGGACCAGTGTCGGACACGAATTTCTCTATACTGTTAAAGACGTGTCTAAACACATCTCCAACATGTACTAACTTGAAAACGATACTTCGTAATTTCATACAATCTGACAATACAGTTGGGATGCATTTTGGTGCACGAATGAACGATTAATACACACCTTGTTTAGAGTGTAAAGGTTAGCGTAGCAGTAGTACACATAGTATGAAAATGCAGGATTGAATATGTTAGTCCATTGAGCAGGTGTGGGCATGTGTTTTGTAGGGCGTCTTTCGGGCTTGCTCTCATCATCCACCAAATCCAGCCCAACAACCTGAAATCCCAAGTAGATGACAAGGAAATCACTATAGTCTGCAAGCTTAGTCCTTCAGAGTTGATCAAACAAAGAATAAGCCAGAATGCAACTTAAACTGAATGCAACAGAATGCAGGGGTAACAAGTTAAGGTAAAATGCGCAACAATGATTGTCCAGTTCATATCACAGTTAGAGTGATCTATCAGCTCGAAAAAATTATCCTTACCCTAACAGAAAGAATCGTGATAAAAGAGTGAATACCTGTTTCAAGAAAATATGCAACTGCGGGTGTGAATTCGGGTCAACAGTAACCTCAAACAGAGGAAGAAAGATATTGTCAAGAATATTCTGAAACGATGTCACAATTCCCATTTCCTTGTACACATTGTACAATCGTGGAAGCTGAAAGAAGAGAAATTCAAATGTTTTAATTTGTGAGAATTCCAAAATACTACAATAAAATTCAAAGAACAGGCATTTCCAGCCTTAAAAAGTACGAGCTCAAAGAACAAAACCTCAGGCTTCAGATGAAAATAGGAAGGCCATCTACCAGAGTCTCATAGTTCACAATTCCTCTTAAATGATTGAAGTAAAATTATATTTTTTGAAGTGAAATATCAAGGCGCTCACAAACTTGCTAGTAGAAAAAACTGGAAAGCTCCAGAACAAGGAATCCAGTCATTAAGTTAAAGAATAAGAATCATCATCTGAAATTCTGAGTTATAATTTCAGCATGGACAGTTTTGGGATTAGAACTCCCCGTCTCAGTAATTGCTACATGCCCTTCATGTTGCTAGCCACAAGTCACCAACGTCCAAGCATGCACACAGTCACAAGGGGCCCTGGAGCCCACCAACTGACTGAGACAAACACATATTCTGGGTGTAGGAGATGTGAGAAGAAGAGTCAACAAGGAGCTTCTCATTCTTGAGATAGGAGGCCGCTTTGTAAAATGGTAACCAATTTCCAGATCATGGATCTGATGGAAATACAAAAACTGGCTCTGGAGCCAGAGCGTTGACAAAAACTTTGACAGATAAGAGGATTCTGGATTAGGACTCTGATGGAACCGTGAAGCTGTCCGGAACTTGTAAGTTTGTCCAATAGAGAACTTCCAGGGGTCACCCTCAAGGTACAGGATTCCCAACCAATGTTCTGAATACCGTACCGGCCAGGGTACCGGTTTTCCTACTGGTACGGTACGTACCGGTACCGGTCAAATACCGGGTACCGTTTCGGATTGCTCGCTATAATTTTTTTTTTTAAAAATAAAGTGTATATATGTACGTCAACAACAACAAAAACAAAATGAGTGTTGTGTTGTACCCTATCAAAACTCTAAAAAGTATTTTTCTGCTACTTAAAATCCTATTGAACTATTACGGAGTACAATTTAAAAAAAAAAACAATTAACATTTATTTTTAATACTATTCTAACTTTCTCTCTTACCACGTGGCTTTATTCAGTTGTATTCCCAAAAGCGGGCCAAAACTGTGGGCTCAATAGAGTCAAAACCAGCCACTGGCTTTCCAATCCTTGAACAGAACATCAAACACACACTTCCTTCTTTCTCTCCTCATGCCTCTCTCTCTATGCCTCTGTGTCTGAGACCAGATCCAACGAGTAACAACCGAATCAAAACCCATCAAACACACTTCCTCTCTGCGATTCGCTTCAATCGTCCACCGCATGATACCATGGGAAGTGTTCAAATCCGGTCTGGTATAGAACAACAGATTTGCTCTGATTAAGGTTACGCCGGAGAAGACCATGAGAAGTCAGATGTTGCTCTAATCTTTTTCTCTTTCTCCCCCTCCATTTCTCTATTTTCTTCTTGTTCTCTCTGTTTTGCAAAATACCGGCCGAAATTTCCGGTTACACGATCTCGCCCGGTATTATCCGGAATGGGCGGTACCGACCGGTAAGGCCCGGTATTGAGGACGAAACGGTATTATAGAGCTAAAGTACCGGAATTTTACCAAACCGGTACGTACCGGGCCGTACCGGCCGGTACGGAACGGTATTCACAACATTGTTCCCAACTATATAGACCTAACTTCCAGGGGTCAACCTCAGGTGCCTAACATGTTCATTGGGCTCGTAGCAACTTGACACCTTTGCAAAGGCCCTTGGGACTTGCTACCTCAAGGCACTAAGTTGAGGCTATAGATGGAAACTATTTTCTTCACAGTTTACATCCTTCTTTAAGCATTGAATTACCTTAAGGTCGTAATTTTCTTAGCCTACGGAGTTCAATGGCACCAAGTTTACACAAACAAAAGACTGATGTGAGGACATCTTACTCCACGAAGTGAAACTTCGAAAATATGCATAAAACTTTAGGAACGAAGACTGTGACGCATGTGCCGAAACGCAATAGCATGGACCGAAGCTCAACGCTCCATTTGGTTTGAGGAAGTATTGGAAGAAAGGAGATAAGAAAAAAGAAATTAGAGTTCTCATTTAACTTGAAATAACAAGGAGGACAATAAATAAATACAAGTATAACATGGGAGAAGCTTTTTCGTTAAGGCATCATTTCTCCTCTTTTCGTTCAGACATTTGTTGGGAATATTCAAATTGCATGCTCGTTTAAGTACGACAGAAATATGGAGCCTAAGGGATAACATGCAAGATTTGAAAAGGTTCTAAGCTACTGTGTTTTCTTTTTCTTTTTCATTTTCCCACTCCAACCACAGCCAACCCTAGTTCCTTTAGGTATGAATACCAAATACCTGATTTCATAGCTCTAACTCCTTCCCTACCAACTAATCATTTTCCCCTCCAAACCATCAAAAAGTTACGGCCAAGAATTTTCTGGAACCAACTTTTCATGAAGCAAGTTGTTAGTGGTAACTGGTAAGCAACTTTTCCAAGCCAAAGCGCATAATACTCGTAGTGGTAAGTGGCAACCCAACAACCCACCAATTGCAAACAGAAAAAGGGAAGAAATAGAGAATAAGACAAGAACAAATAAGTACAAGATATAAAAAGATCAATTCCCTGAATGACAGAGTTCAGTAAGTACCTGAATCAACCAAACAACATTCTCACTGTACAATTCATTATTCACTATCCAACTTGCCATTTGATCCCACTCACTCATCTTCCTACCGTATATTGATATCCTGTATTCAGCCATCTGTGGCAGCAACAAATTCAAATGTTCCACATGGATTTAGCAATACTAACATGAAGCACAAAAACACAGGCCCAAGAGACAGAATTTTAGGGAAGGCGAGCATCTAAACTTAAATTGGTCATGAGCTCAAATTGCAGAAGCTTTTAAGCCAAAAGTGGCCAGAAAGACAACACCCAAACTCCCAAAAAAATCACCGTATACAGTGCGATAAAAATTCTTCAATTTTATATTTTTCCCCATTATTTGCTTGTGGCTAGAAACTGACGATGAATCTGACAAGTGGGTTTCAAATAACAGAAACTTTCATGGAAATACTGAAAAACCCATTCTTTAGTGCCTGAACTTTAGGGATGGTTAAGGCCCTCAAGGAAGGTGGACAGCACAGACCTAATGTTTCATACATTCATAGTAAATGCAATAAGTTCTGAATGCCATCAAACTCAAACTCAAGTTTTCAAGCTTGGCACCTCAAGCTATACATAAGAAACTTAGTGCAAGTTTCCAAAGACAATTTCAACTGAAGAAAGCTCTTGGTTGGAGCAGATACTACAGATATTTAAAGAAGACGGCAAATCAGACAATCGATCTTGTGATCTTTTTCGAGGGATCATTTGCAGAGCCAGCTCAAGACTTCAAGTGGCCCAAAGCGAAATCCTACGATGGGACCTTATACATTTTTCTACTAGAAAAATCAAAAGAGCAAATATATCCAAGACAAAATCATAAGTAGTATGTATTTGTTGTCTGATAAAATTCTTAAGCAAAGAAAGTGAAACTTTAAGAAATATTCAACTGAAAAAAACTGGGATTAAAGTGAAGGTGAAGCAAATGGAGTTTGTATAAAGGCTTAGTATTGGAATTACTTGTAGTTAGCTAATGGGTATACTAGTTGAAGTCCACTTTAAAATAAGGGTGCAAAGAACTAGTGAAGGATATTGACATCTCCTATCCCACATGGCTTTTTAAAAAATAAAAAACTCCAAAATGCACAACTGATTCAAGGTTAGTCGGTGGGCTTTCAACCATAGATAGTTTGTTTCAATCCTACGTAGTATATCTATAAGCAACTACCAAAAATCAGGGGTCCTAATTTGGGGTGCAAAATGGGGCCCGGAAGCAGCTGCTTCCTAGGTTTGTCCCTTACGCCAGTACTGATCTTTTGATACTTCCACATAAAAACACAAGGCAACTCATACTCCATCTGCCATTATCTCTTAATTTGGTACTAATTCAGATAATTATAAATAAATAAAAAAGGTATGAAAATTGTACATAAATTATTGAATAATAAATGCCGCCTCACAATAGATGCGACCATGTTTCTGAAAGAAAATTGTCTCCACCATAAAAACAAGTGATTGTAGTTTTGCAGTAACAGAACTCTACATCTAATGAAAGGGTAACCATAAGACCTACCCAGTACCCACAACAAACCCTTTTTTTTCCCCTCCTCTTCAACCACATTTTGGAGGGGGATACGGTAAGCTGCAGCTCACAGTGGTAAGTCTCAACCAGACAATCAATCACCAGTCAGTTTCAGCAGCTCAACAAAAAATCACCAATCCAACCCCTTGGGCTCCCCAACCCCCCTTCAATGAGTGCAAAATTTAAACAAATATAAACAGAAAGGAACGGGAAAGAAATCAATGGAAACAGGATAAGGTAATCGTAGATCCAATGGATGCAACATTGAGTGTTCACACGAATCACAGCCACCAAATATACAAGCAAACAATAAAGAAACAGACGAAGAAAAGCTAATCTTCCACATATCTATGAGGATCTTGTATGAACCATAAGAATGAACAAATATTTCAAGAATGCACCTGATATTTACTTGCACCAAGATCTGAAAAAACTTGCTTTGTCAGCTCAGCAAGGAAACGACCTATTTTACAGAAAAATTATAAGACCGTATTTCGATTGGAAAAAAAAAAAAAAACATACGAGGAAAAGAATGACAGTCAAAAAGCTAAAATTAAACTAAAGAAAGCACACAAGCAATGTCCTGAATTGGGAGGTGTGTTAAAATTAAATCATCTGGTATCTGGTGTCCAAGACTCCCAGCTCATTTCGAGGATGTAGAAATAATGAGGCTGTCGTCATATATAGATCATATGATTAATAGAATACCATATGAGACATGCTCCCTCCTTCCCAAATTGATAGTCCACTACGAAAAGGCGTGCAATTTTCTAATCAAAAAATAAAGTACTTTCGTACATAATTTCTTAAATTTTTCTCACCAAATTAAAGAAGTAATTGAGATCTTAAATTTGGCGCCAAGAAATTTAAAAAATTATTTACCGAATTATTTTATTTTTTGATCCAAAAATTGCACATCTTTTCGTAATAGACTATCAATTTGGGATGGAGTAGGTAACATGGTTTATCAATATTACTTTCGGCAATCAATCCCCAGTTGGCCAGTTGCATATGCTAGCAATGTGTGTTTCTTACTTGTACAGTTGTATTAGCCAAAGTGTGAGAATTATGTTCCTTGAAAAGAATTTTAGACACAGATAAACTGTGCCAATTAGTTTTTGAGAGCATTAAGAGTGTCCAATCGAACCCAATATTCACAACTGACACGGTCCATCCATTGCTGTGCATCTTCTACACAGGCAAATAGATTGACCACAAGGTTCTACAATCACAGTAACTGCCACGTAATGGAAAATTGTTAACACAGGTGCAACCACTTCTTCCAACTCAACTAACTACAAAGTAGTAGTAGTTGTTAACCATAGAAGATAGAACTATTCCAAGGTACTGGAGCCTGTCTACTTCAACAAAAAGCTCCAATGCAAAACAGGAAAGTAATATCAGGGAAGTAAACAAAGAGCAGCACAAGGTAACTTTCTTAAGATTTAACTTCAGCATGTCACCCATTAAGGAAACATACAAGACATACCCTGGATAAGGTTATCTTGCTTCAAAAAAATCTCCCTTAGCCTACTTTGACCACATGGATTATACTTCAAGTTGAATTTGTCAAAACGATGAAAGGTGCTCTTGTCCGCATGAACATCTAAAAGGTCAACATTCAGGTCATACCTGTATGGAGAAAAGCAAAACATGAATTATTCTGTTCCCCAAGTATCTCAAAACAAGTCAAAATCAAAAGATAGTTTGATGATGACGATGACGAGAATAAAGACGATGATATTCACATCTGTAAATGAAAAGTTCTAGAGGACTAGTTCATTACCCAGTCAGATCCAGGCTCTCGAAAACCTCTTTTAAGGTCAAATATGTTCCATCTCGAAATATTACAACCTGAAAACAAAAAAATGAAAGGTTCAGACATAGGACAATTGATAATCTTATCCTCTTCGAAATAGCAATTCCTATCATTGATTTAAGTGAACAAATTCTTATATGGCTAAGAAAGCAAGGCCGTGTCTACATTTAGCATGTGTCTGGTTGGATAGTTTCTATGTGGCTCCGAATTGACCATAAAAAGAACATCTAGAGTCCAATATTCACCACTCAAAACTTACAAAAACAAGCAGGAAAACCAAAAACATGCACTGCGAAGCGTGAACAGATAGATCCACATTATTACCTCATCAGGCTCCTTCCTCAACTTTGACTTTATGAACCTCAAAAGATGTTTCTGGTTCATGCATGCGGAGTGATGAACATGTGTATCAACTTTCCTAACATTGTAAAAGTCACGGTGTGGTGCACTTTTCTGAGCTAGGAACTCCCTATCCGCATTAAGCATCAAATGAAGATTGAATTTCTGCATGGATGTGCAGATAAGCATTACATCAAACATCACATCACTGTTTTCAATGTAAAAATAAAATAAACCAGGCATGCTTTCATTAAGAAGGGGCAGAAGGTAATGGATTTACTTGTTCCAGAAGACCCAACCGATGATGGCATAACGTTCGGATATTCCCAGCTGCTATTACTTTAAGAATATGATGCAGGTCAGTGAAAAATCTTGTTGCATCAGCAACAGGAAAAAGCTTCTCTTTTGCTGGGGAAAGAAACAATACAAATATTAGAGAACAACCATAAGGACCCTCAATCAAACAGAAATGAAAAACTCATGCTAAACAGGATGGACAAAGCCATAGCAACTTACAATCTTTATTTGCATAAACATGAACCACTCCATCCTCCATCTGGAAATAGTGCTGCAAGAGAACTTTAACATGTCATTCGCCAGAGAACTAACGAGGGAAACAACCTATGCATAATTCAAGGAAAGACTGACAACAAATAATCGGAAGCATAAACAGATAAACTCACATCAGATTTCCCCTCGGGAGTGTAATCAAATGGATTTGGGTTAGGCTTCGGGGTACTTGGATCAGATATTACTTCTTTCTCCCATGGAGTAATAGCTTCCCTAAACACATAACTTTGTCGCAGTTCAAGGCAGGCTTGCAGAGTCCTATACACATCCACTTCCTCAAGTGATGGTTCATCTAAATATCAATTAGAGGGAAACAAATCAAACCTACTAAAACATGGGCCTCAAGATGCATTGAAAACAAAACAACTGACTGGTTCCACACTAAACTAGTGAGGAAGTGATCTGCAATGCCTCAAAATACATTGTGGATTTAGGACCTAGTTCAACTCCAACAACACAGTTTGAGGATTTTCTACTCCTGAACTTCAGTTGTCACCTCATAGGTGGCAGGGAAATTTTTAAGCATCTGGAAACCCCAACTCTCATAGGCACAAAAGTTAAAAGAGAAGTGCGAGTGAAGAAAAGAAGGTAATGCACAAATGAAAAAAGGTCGAAGAAAGATACCATTTGGGGCAATATTAAGCCGTACAAAAGTTTCATGTTCTGGCTCCTTTCGGAGAATATCTGCCGCTACAGGGTCAGGCTGAACGCCATGCAGGTCACCAGATACACTATGAGTACGGATCATGCTTGATGCAACTATAGGTATCTGCTCACCATTGGCGTTATTGTGGTTTGGTATATCCTGGAACAGGTTATTACACTCTGGACCCTGTACATCACAATGTTGCTCATAAATTCACAAACTAATTAATTGGACAACTTATTGGAACACAATAAGAACGTCAACGGTACCCAAAACAATGACACATAGCAAGAGTAATCAAGATCAGGCTATAGTGAAATTAAATGCTGTACAAATACATCATCCAATTAAATCATTAGCAATTGGAGCAAGAGAGGGAATTTACTTAAACAACTTACAGCATTTCCATTAGTATGAATATACGTATTCAGTTTAGCATCATCAACGATATTATCCTCGTCATCGGATCCTTCTATGCTTTCAAAAGCACTAGCACTTGCAACAGGAGACTTGGGAGAAGTTGGTCTATGCCCAGCTCTTTTGGTTGAATTCACATGGCCAGTAGATTTCCCTAAAACACAATGATACTATTGTTGAGCAGAAGTAATCTTATCACCCAAAACACATTATATCTATTCTACAAAACAATTAGTTACTGCCAAAATACAAGAAACCAAAAAATAAATGGCCAACTTACAAGGAATTACAAGCTCAACTAAACAAACTGGTGTCCAACCTATTTCAGGCAGGTATATAGCTGACAAGTCATTTCTGACATCCCACTCAATCCAAAACACAAATATCAGTTAAACCATGTGGCTAAAACTACTATGTTTCCACTGAAGAACAGTTTGTTTGACTGTCAAGTGGCTGTTGTCAGCCAACCATGCTGATTACTGGGAATTACTTGATATGGTGTGTACATAGGTACGTGTGTGTGTGTGTGTGTGTCGATTGCGATTCTCCACGAGTTTAATGCTAAACAATCCACAAGAAAATATCGAATTAGTCTCACATTGGCTTAACATGTCTGCACAAATCAAACAACTAGCCAGAGGCTATTCAATAACCCACAATGAAAGAAATGCTACCCAAAAGAGAAGGGAAAATAAACTAGTTGTAAAATTGTCCAAGGACTAGGAAATTAAATACTACTAATTCCACCATATGAGGCAGCCAGATGCTGTCAAGATAATCGTGATTGTAATCACAGCTTCAAGATCAATAGCATCCCCTCCAAAAGTCCATCACTAGTTTACTTCCAAAAAGAGCTCATAAAAGCAGAATGGGAGCTTTCCACATCATCCTACCTAAACTATTCCAAGTTATAAGCCAAATCCAAGCCACGGAAAGAAGAGGCGTAATGCAAGAACCCTGATTCTTCTTAATAAGCTAGTCATAAGTTGCTGCATGATATGAAGTATGAACATTGGAACAAAGTGTTTCCAGTGCACAAGAGGAAACCATTTGATTAAGTAGTCTCCCTTCTATCACCACCAGAAGAAGTCACTTTTGCTGATCCCATGTGTTCTGGAATACGGAATTAAAACACAAAACCTAGCATAATTCCTTTTTCTACCTTTTCTGTCCATACAGCTATGGCACAAGTTCAAGCTTTTCCCTAATTGTCCATGAAACTTAAGCAAGTTTGGTGCTTGCTTCTGCATCTCAACTTATACATCAGCAATCCTATCAGTCATCAGTTTCTTACAAAGGTATAATAAGGGACACCTAAATTACACAAGTGCACAAATCTGCTGCTTTTTCAATGTCAATGCCCCTTAATTTAGACAAAAAGGGAAAAATCAAATCTGGCACTATTGCACAAATAGATATCAAAATTGAAGCTATAGTGGCTAGAAATATTTTTGAGAGAACCACGGCACAAATAAGCGTGCACCCAATTATACCTAATGAACCCTTATTTTCCCTCTTTTCCTACACAAAATTTCTTTTGTCATCAATCAAGAAACGAATATTTCCTGGGCGCCTGTGTACTCAGGAAAAAAAACTTCAATTTTATTCCTATATACAAGAATCCCCTGCTCACTCCAATTTTCGACACATGTGTCTAGCTTAAATAAGGTGGTTTCCATTCCAAGAATGCCAAAAGTCTCCAGCCTAATGATACCAAACTCTAGAACCTGGCCATGTTGAAGTATAGAAGTGCTTAATCGGTGCTATATAGCAGTTGTAATAGCAATTGTCTCAATTACACATGTCAGGTATAGACATTTTATCTCCATTACATATAGAATAGAATAATGTAACATATTATATCACATAAATGATAAATCCCTCTCCTCACTCCAATTTTGATGCATTAAGTAATGCTTAAATAAGTATGCCAATTGCCTGCAGCCTAATGGTAACAATAGAAGTGCTTAATCAGCTTTATACACCACTTGTAATACAATGGTCCCGATGAAAGATGTTTTCGCTGCACTTTCGTACCCGGTACTAATCATTTTCTACTCATTTCATTCCATTACACTCCATAATGTAAACTAAACACATAAATCCCTCAGCTCACTCCAATTTTCAATACATAAGTAATGCTACAACCAGGTGTAATGTTTGCTTCTAAGAATGCCAATTCCCTGCAGCCAAATGGTATGAACTCAAAATTCAGGCGCTATAATAGCAGTCGTAATATCAACAGTATCCTCATGTTTCACAACACAGTCTCAGAGCAGTTGTGTTCATCACTCTCCTGGTGAGAAGTCTGAAACATACATACCTTCGGGAAGCGTGTGGAGCCTCGACAACCCGGCCGGGATGGCGTCGACGTGAACCGGACCGTTTAACCGCCTCTCATCGCCGCCGCCACCGTCGACGTTTCCGCCGGAGATCCCGACGACGTCCGGCAAGGACGCCGACGCGCGCCGGTAACCGCCGTTGGCCTTTCTCCGGCCGTGGCCCCGGCCGCCGCGCTTCTCCGCGAATTTCCTGAAATGCAGGGGCGAGTCGGCGCCCTCCTCGGCGTCGTCTCCTCTCTCCCTGTCCCTTTCCACCGCCTTGGCGAACTCGAGGAGCTGATTTAGGGTTTTACGGTGCATAAAGTAGGCCGAGACGGCCACAAAAGAGGCTCCGGCTAGAGCCGCCATGGCTAGATGAACGGCGTACGCGTCCATAACTTATTACTCTGGCCAAAACACAAACTCTCTCTCTCTCTCTCTCTCTCTCTCTCTCTCTCTCTCTCTCTCTCTCTCTCTCTCTGTATATATATAAAGATACGATATATTACTGTATATGGCTGTGAATTGGAGTAGTGGGAGGCAACCCTACAAGATAATAGAAAGAGAGAGCAGGAGTAGGAGTAGTAGAAGCAGACAACAGAGTGTTAAGAGGGAGCTGCGTCTGCTTTATTCGGAAGAGGTGAGGGTTGATCGCTTATTTATAGGGGGGGAGGAGAGAGAAGGTAGGAAGGGACATATTCGCTTATGCGTTTTGGGGTCCTCTCTCTCTCTCTGAGTCTTGGATTCTTGGTGACCCTTTCTGAAGCATATTATCAGAAATGCTGTTTATCTTTCCAAATTTTGGGAAAAGATACCATCATGCCAGTATCTTATGTGATTTTATTATTATCTAACACACAATTAAATTGTGGGGTAAGGGTGTTTTCACTATAAAAAAAAACCCTACAAAAATATTGTCAACAAAAAAAAAATTTTATAGTAACTTTACTTACAAACTCATCAATTTATTCACTATCAAAAACACCTAACAACTTATACCACAAATCACTCCAAGAAACAACCCTTACGTCTTCATCCTAATAGGTTTAAAAACTTATCTTTCCCTCCTCAAGTTCAAATAAATCTTAAACTACCATTTCTCTCTCCTAATCTTTATAATCTTTCACTCTCCTCATCTTTCCTAATTTATCTCATTCTCTCTTTTATTTTTTCTCTCCTAATCTTCTCTTTCCAATTTTCTATCACCGAAAATCTAAAAACAACATTAAAAATAAAACTAATATCTATGTACCAAACTTGAAAATGAATATGTATTCATGTTATCTTAACTTGAAATCTTCCATGAATTTGTCATCATAAATCGTTTCAACGAAACTACATTAAACCAAAATCATGACAAAATTTAGAGAAATCAAAACACACATACTGAAAATCATGACAAAGTTTATTAAATCACCATGAAACAAAAAATATCATGAACACGTATTTTAAAATTGTGCCAACGAAACTACACTAAACCGAAATAATGACAAAATTCGGAGAAACCGAAACACACATACAAAAATCATGACAAAATTTTTTAAATCATCATAAAACATAAAAAATCATGAACACGTATCGTAAAATTGTGCCGGCAAAACTATACTAAACTGAAATAATGACAAAATTCAGAAAAACCAAAACACACATACCGAAATTGACGAAATTTGTGAAATCACCATAAAATATAAAAAATTATGAACACGTATCGTAAAAATTGTCCCAACAAAACTACAATAAACAGAAATTATGACAAAATTTAGAGAAATCAAAACACATACACTAAAATTATGACAAAAACTAGTGGCTTATCTGCTGGTCTTCGAAATGGTAGGCGTGATGCAACAACTAATTCAGTATAGGGATGGTGAGTTGGTGATAAGCCCTCAATAGTGTAAATAATAGGGCTTATCTCTCTCATTTTTGTCACACACAAGTGCATTACTTGCTTGATTTGAACGATATTGCACGAAAGGTGTGTTTTTGGCGTTTTCAGGTAAATCGTGTGAATAAGGCATTTTGAACGCCAAGGATGACTCCCGGAAGTATCCAAGTGTCCAAGACCACGTGGCGCTCCGCGACCGAGTCCCAAAAGTCATGAAAAGAAGCTTTGAAGCATACTCGGGATGTCCAAGGGTCAAGGGAAGTGAGGGAGATGCGAAGATGTTACCCAAAGCAATTCATTTTCCGACCAACTGAGGGTAGAATCGTCATATCTTTTGATGTACAAAATACTTTTGATCCAAACCACTTGGGTTAGAAAGTAGACTCAACAAGCTTTCCAACGGTTCGAAGAACACCCAAATCCGAGTTCGGGAGTGTCCGGAGCGAGCCCGCGAAGTTGAAAAACTGACTGCAGAATCCAGCGAGCACAGGGATCGATCCCCCAATGTTTAGGGATCGATCCCCCCACCCTTTCAGCTCCTGCAGCATCCAGAAAGCTCAGGGATCGATCCCCCAATGTTTAGGGATCGATCCCTTGGTCCCGCGCGAACATTTCAGTGGCATTTTTGTAGTTTTTGTGTAAAGGGGGTATATATATCACCCTTAGCCCGATTTTAGGGCATTCTTCATTTTTTCCTTTCTCTCTCTACCTCCCTCTTCTCCTCTCCTCTTTAGTTCACCTTCTCTCTTCAAGAGAGCAAGGATTCAAGGGTTTCTAGACTTTTGTCCTTCATTAATGTTGTAAGTACTCTTGTTCTTTACATTAATCTAGCTTTTATTTTCGTTTTTGTGAATATTTTCATTTCTCTCTTCATTTTGGCTTGTGTTTACACCCACTATGGGTGAGTGGTGATCTAGGCTTGGTCATGGGGTGATTTCTATCCCATGACTTGGGTAGTTTAATGGCTTCTCTCATTTCTTGTGCTTAATGTGGTTTGTGAATGGATTAAGTTCATTTTTATGTAACAAAACCTAGGGTTGTTAACCTCTTTGATTATGTGTAGGCAAGGATTTGATCTCTTGCCACATATAATGCTTGGAGCTATGTCACTCTAGGTGTTTGCCAAAATGCCTCAAAGAACTTGTTAAACTCTAATATTTGGTCTAAACCTAGAGATGTTAACTTCTTTGATTGGGTGTAGACAAGTCTCTTGGCACACCCAATGCTTGGAACCATGGCTCTCTTTGTGTTCGATAAAATGCCTAAACGAGTCTTCATCCATTTCCAAACCCCATTGTATAAGTTAAACTTGATCTTCATCGCTAAATTTCCCGAGTGAGATGCTTGGAACCATGGCTCTCTTTGTGTTCGATAAAATGCCTAAACGAGTCTTCATCCATTTCCAAACCCCATTGTATAAGTTAAACTTGATCTTCATCGCTAAATTTCCCGAGTGAGATCAAATGACAATGACTCTCACTTGAGTTATCGAAGAGAAGTGTTGAACGGCCTAAGTTATGGGCGGAATAAACCCCTAGACCTTGTCGCTTTTAATTTCTAGTCAATCTTCATTTTCAATTAAAGTTAGGAGGTAGAAAGAATTTTCATCACTCAAAGTTGGCCGTCTCAAAGCCGAACTAAAGGTTGGCGGTCCTAACGCTAAAAAAAAAAAACCCTTCGTAAAGCAAACCTTCCGGCCTAGCTCCATTGGCTCCCTGTGGATTCGACCTCGGACTTCCGAGTTTATTATGCTGCAACCGACCTAGCCCTATGCTTGGGGCGCTTCTTATTACGACGCACTTTGGTCGAGCAAGCAGTTGGATGTGATCTCAGGAGGGGGAGTTCTCACAATCAACGGGTTGAAATACAACGACGGTAAATGCTTGCCCATGACTACAGAACCATCGGTTATTTTTCAGACCAATACATCCGTGAGAGTGTTGCAGGGACACGACGGCCAATGGGTGACCACGATCTGTGGCGGATGGAATTGCGTCAACATCAGTACTATGTGGGGCATCGAAAAATGGCACCGGAAAAGCATCCTGGGAGAGGTGAGTGATGGTGGTGCATCAATTGTGGTTGGAATCACGGTTTGGAGAGAGAGAGAGAGAGAGAGAGAGAGCTATTTTATTTTAGAAGGGAGAAAGGGAGCACGATAGATTTCAATAATTTTGAAATTTTCAAAACATGAGAGGGTTTTTTGGAGAAGTGGGGACAATTCAATTTTTCTTTTCCACGTTGGTAGGTGTTTGAGTCTATTTTGGAGTCATTTCCGATAGCACAACAATTTTGTATAAATCCCTATAATTGTGGGATAAAAAACATATTCATATTCCATATATGTATAATATATATCCAAAATATTATTATATAAATATATAGATGGGGTATAATAGGGTAAAATGACAATGTAAGAATGAGAACATAAATATTTAAAATTTCTAGAATGGACACCTAAACAAGTCTAGTAAAAAAAATGCCTATTTAATTTCCTGTTTATTCTTTCATAGTACTAACATGTATACATGCAAAGAACCAATTCACCTCACTGTGGTTTTGGAATAAAGTGTCAAGCTAACACCGTTAATGGAAATTGCTAAAAAATGACTGTAATACCCTTTGTCTTTTTAGAAAGGATAGGTAATAGTAGTAGATCAAACACTGCTAATGCTAAAGAAACCGACGAGGTACCGACAGGAGCCACCGACGGCCGTGCGGGGCCCACTTCGGCCACCGGACGAATGATCACACGAAAAAATATGGTGTTTGGATCGAGCATCTACACACATCTAATGCCTTTGATTCTTGTGTGACCCCACTCGGTTTTTTTTTTTTAGAATTTTTGAACGGCTCGAATCAGCCGTCCGATGACCAAAGTAGACCCCGCACGGCTGTCGGTGTGCCTCGTCGGTTTCCGTAACACTCTCTATCAAACACCCTCAATGGCAAAAACTGAAAACTCACACTCACACCCCTTCAATGGCAAAAACTGGAAACCCAGATGAGGTGCAAAAACTCATTATTTCGATTCAACAGTAACACAAACGGACATATTACCGTTTAAAATTAAAATCTCGGATCAGAAAAACCTAAGATTAATCACTTATAAAAGTATTTATTTCGTTCAATATCACTTGCAAAAAGGATTAGAAAATCAAATCCCTAAAACCCATATCAGAAAAACCTCCAATTAATCGTTTATATGCTCGTCGTCATCGACATCGGCGATCCCCGCAGCAACAGCGATATTGAAAATGATCTCTCTGGCACCGGAGACGGCCTCTGCAACTGAGAGATGTAAGCGAGTGTCATCCCGCAGGAGCCCGTGCTCCGGTAGGATCCAACGAGGACTTCGTAGGCGGTTTCCCGGAGCTCTGAGTCGGAGAAGAGAACGTGGAGTTGGGCGGTGAATGGGTTCTCTCTCTCTCTCTCTCTCTCTCTCTCTCTCTCTCTTTATGTCTTCAAATTAACCAACCAATCACTTTAAACGTTCACTTTATCTTAATTGGCATATAAATTGGTAAAATCAATTATAATTTGACGCATATTGTGTTCATGACACCCACCAAACAAAACCTAGTAGCTTGCTGGCATGTTTCGGACTTGTCAAGAATTCGGTTTTAAAATTGACATTGAAAACGATGACTCCCAGCCTCCCACTGGTTTTTCATTGAAACGGTGTTGAAAAGTTTTTCTCCCTGTTCTCTTGAACTTAATTAAAATTTAAAACTTAACTTAAATCTGAGTTGTATTTTTATTTGAATCTTTTTTATATTTATTAGTTTTGCACCAAATTTGTGTGGGTTATTGATTTGTCTGGACGAGAAAAATCGAAAAAGTAAATTTTTTCTTACTTTTACCTAAATATCTTGAGAAATAACCACTTTTGGATAAAAGTAAAAAAAAATTACTTTTCCGATTCTTCTCGTCGAAACAAATCATAATCCACCAAAAATTTGGCACAAAATTAACAAATGCAAAAAAAAAATTCAAATAAAGATAAAATTCCCAAATTTAAATTAAATTTAAGTTAAGTTCAAGAGAACTAGGATTGTGTAGACAAAGAGAAAGTTAATCTCAATTTTTTTTTACGTCTGTGGTGGCCAGGTTGCTGTTGTTGGTTGGTTCATATTGTTTGGGAAAGATGAAGAAAAAGAACAGTGTTGTCTTTTTACATAAAAATTGAACTTTATTTAATCTTATTTTTCATTCTAACTCTCATAATTGACGTGCGTAGCACACCTTCCGTTGGTTTGGAAAGAATACATGACGGTAGCACCGTTAGTTTGGAAGAAAAATATGACGGTAGCACTTTAATCCTAAACCACGAGAAAGTGAGTTGATCGTTTCAAAAAGTCAAGAAAGTGATGCACAAAAAACCCAAATCACCGAAAAATAATCCGTTTTTTGCCCTAATATTGGATTATCATAAAAGTACCTAACACTACAAAGGTCTTATCAAAACACCACATATTCTTCTAGGATCATATCCAAAATCTCAAAACGAACGGAGTCAGTTAGATTGAAATTACTCATTATTTTGAGCACGAAAGAAAAAAAATTCTTAGTCAAGATTCACTTTTGCTGCAGTGTAACATAGCTTTTTTCACTATATTTTATTGGGATTGTGATTTTGGTACTCTAAAAATTGATGGATGTACTTCAGAACTGAACTATGTTAATACATAAAACGAAGTCGTTTTAGAGCTCCTCCATCAATTTTTAAAATGTTAAAATCAATTTCCATTTTATTGCGATTAACAAAAGTTGTGATAAATAACTCGTCAATGAAATTTTTTTTTTCTTATAGGCCCCCGTGCTATCTTTGCAGGAGCGTGGAGGAGTGCGCTATCCTTTTCATTATCCTTTCACTAATTTCATTATCCTTTTGCTAATGCCGAGTATATATGTTGAGTTGATATGCGGGGAAAACACACAGATTTCTTTTGCTTTTTTTTTTTTTTTAATGACAACACACTAGGCTTGTCAATGGATCGAGTAAAAAAAAAAGGATCGAATCTAATCCGAATCCGATAAAGTCAATTTGATAATCCGAATTCGAAAATAGCGATACGGATCGGATTCGAATTTTGTCGGATTAAATCCGACAACAATATGATCCGAATTTGAACCGTTGACCAACACCACCGACAACCACAACCATCGGAGGCATCTCCACCTCTGGTGACCACCACAAGAGGCGAAATTTGCTCGGCCCAGCCCAGCATATTTCCTAAATCTCTCTCCCTTGACCTAGTACTTGATTGTCAACATTGCAAATTCTTCCACCACTTTTCCCTTTTCCACTTTTCTTTCACTCAAAACCCAATTTTGAGTAAAACCCCTCCAATGTTATTATCGTTTTCATCTCTCTCTCTCTCTCAACGTGCATTTGGAAGACCAATGTTTTGATGGTTGTAGACATCTCAATCTGGGCCTTCGAATAATCTTTAAGTTCCCCGATGATGAAATAAGGAAAAATATACCTTTAAGGCTTGGATTGTTGCTCCTTTGCTACTCCTTCTTTAAACCTCAAGAAAACCCATTTTCTAAACATGTAGGGTGGCCCCCGGTTCAATTGCAAAGAGAAAAATGCGTTTGCTTGGTCAAAAACAACTTTTTCCATGACACATTGAGGGTAAAATGGGCACACATTTTAATGTATACAATGGCTTTGAGTGAAACCAATTGGGTTAGAAAGAGGACTCAACAAGCTTTCCAACGCTTCAAACCACGCCCAAATCCAAGTTCGGGAGCGTCTGGAGCGCCCCTGCGAAATTTGGTGTGCTGTGCTGTATCGAAAAACCGCACGACATTTCAGAAACGCAGTGCGGCATTGTTTGGGCTGAATTAACTCAAATCAATCGACAAATAATTGTGTGCGGGCGTGCGAGAAAAGAAATAACTTCAAAGAAGAAATTACTCTTTTCAAAATGATTTGAAACAACTAATTTCAATCAGGCAATTGTGTTATCCGTCCGATTACCTCAACTAAGAGGATTTTTCCTTAAGGTATCAACCAAATAAAAGATTGACGCGCTTCGAAATCAGAAAAGATGATTGAACACAAACAAACCTGAATCTAATCAAAGGTAAGTTTGTATACAAACACTCTTAAGACTCTATCAAGAATAATAAAGAAATGCAAGCACACTGAATTTAATCAAAAGCGAACTTGCAAACAACTATCCTTTGGTAAGAAAAAACTTAAAGGAAATAAGAAAACTTGAATTTAATCGAAAGTAGTCTTACATGCAAATAAGCCTTCAACTTACAAAAAAGACCCTACTCTAAACTAAAAACTAATCTAAGATAGATCTCTGAGCAATCATTTTGTATGAATTGTCAGATGATATAGATTTTTTGTGTGTCCTTCTCTTCACTTGCTTCTTCTATTTATAGACGCTGAACTCGTCTTCGATCCCCACGTCTTCGATTGATATCCATGTTGGCCGTATAATTCGGCTGAGAGGGGTTTTCAACCGGTTACCTTGATATTTCTAGAATCCTTTCCCCCCTGCATGCTTCGATAATGGTATTCGTGGCTTCATGCTTTAAATAACGGTTCCCACTTCCAAGCAACGTGGGTCAGTGTCACACGTCTGGCTCAGAATAATCCCCTGCAATCATGTCCAACGTTCATTATAAACCAAGACAGTAATGGTACCGTTCGATGTTTCCAAAGATCAATCAACGGTTTAAATCAAACTGCTTTTAAAACCATCCTTAATTATAGTCTAAACGTCGTCGGTTCCAATCAAAACGATACCGTATAATACTAAAACAACATCATCATTAAACCCTGCAATCCTCTGTATCTTGGGTTCAATCAGGATGTGTTCTGATTGGTCAACACACTATTTGGTGCCACGTGTAACTTTCTTATTGGGTGGCATATTTTAGGATGTAAACAGGCATACCAAAAAAAATTCAAAAAAATCACTCCATTGCACGGGATTTCAATACAACGCCCGACATTTTGAAATTTGAAACACTGTCAGGAGGAGTATTTGACAAATTCCCTTGTGCGTAAGCAGATTGTTTTGAGCACGTTTTTCACCTTTGGTTGCACTCCAAGCATATTTTTGCCTATAAATACACCCCTCCTCTTAGAGAAAAAGGATCCCTCTGGATTCTCTCTCTACAACCCCTTACACCCATATACATCTCTTTCTCTCTCTACATCAATCCACAAGTAGGGCTATTACAAAATCAGTCTCAAACTGATTTTTCTTCATATTCTCTCTACAAAAGCTCATCAAATCTTCACAAAACTCACACAAATCTCCCATAAACTCATAAACCCAACTGATTTTAGGGATTTCCAGTCCAAATCATCATCCACTCTTCCATCTTCAAGTACATTTAAGTTTCGATCAAAAGGTATAAATGAATTCCTTGGGCTAAACCACGTTTAGCCTTGAGGAAAGCCGATTGGAGCCCTTTTCGGTCTTTCGATACGGAGTTTAGATTCCAAATGAGCTTCAAACCAGAAAAATAGTCTAAAACCAGAAACTGCACTGGGAGTGGCACACCGTGCGGTTTTCCCATACGTCGTACGGCATACTATTGTCCATTGCTCATGTCATTTTCAGCTTCTAATTTCTCCGGTGAAGTCAAAAACGTTTCTGACATGTCAAGAGTATTTTATTGCTAAGAAATCCCCCATGACCTTTCCAAAACTTTCAAGGCATGGTTAGGTGGTTTTTAGCCCCTCACCGTATGGCAAAATGACCACTTTAGAGCATCTCCAATGGAGATGGATTTTAGAAAGGGATGGATAGTTATTTTAAATGTAAAAAGTGGTTAAAAGTTAGTTTGATGTAAAATAGAATTCATCCCTTTTCAATGGTGAGATATAAAACAGGGATGGATAATTAACTAACTTTCCCTCCTCCTTATTTTTTCCCAACTTTCTCAACCCTAATTCAAATACTACTTCCGTTGAAAAATAATTTGGGTATCCGGTAATCGAGGACTTAAAAAAAAATTATTCCGAAAAAAAAAAACTTGCGTCCCAAATTTTTTTTTATTTTTCATCCACTTCAATTACACCATTTACTTCTTCTATTTACTCCCATCAACTCTCATCAACATCATTTACTTGATCAATTTACTCTCCATTCTCAACTATACCATTTATTTCAATCATTTACTCTCATCCACTCTCAACTACATCATTTAATTCAGTCATTTACTCTTATCTACTCTGAACTACATTATTTACTCTCATCTACTCTCAACTACATCATTAAACCAATGGTCGGATCAAATGACCCGTTGGCTCTCATTCCACCTACTTTACTCTTTCTTTTTCTCCTCTCTCTCCCTCTCTGTCTCTCTACGATCAGAACAACAGAACCAGACCCCCCCCTCTCTCTCTCTCTCAACCAGGAGAAACCCCCGCCCCCCCCTCTCCCCCGCCTTTCTCTCTCTCTCTCTCTCTCTCTCTCTCTCTCTACGAACGGAAGAAAAATATTGGTTGGAACTCTGGAACTTGACGAGGAAAACAAAAGGGGTTGGACGAGGGTTTCTGAAGGGGCTGGACGAGGCTTCCATCTGCTCTGTCCATGAATCGTCAAGAATCAGGGTCGGAGATGGTGATCTCCAGACCTGGAATTAGTTTTCGGCGAGCTTCCGGAGTGTTGCAGATTCCGGCGTGTTCATCAAAATTCCAACGACTTTCCGACGAAATCAGGTAAATTTTGGCTGTCCAAAATTCTGGTATTTTCATTTGGGTGATGACCTGTCAATTATAGCTGTAGTTAAATGGGGATGGATACATCTCCTTTTCCATCTCTGCCATTTTACCACCTGATTTGTTCCATTTTACATCTCCATTGGAAGGAGTTTTTTTGGCATCCGGATGTATTTTAAGTATAGCACCTGGTTTTACATCCCCATTGAGGATGCTCTAAAGGGGTATCAAAACTGAATATTTTCTAAAAACAAAAACAGGAATGTGAGCCATTCTAACCTACTGGTTTATTTTGCAGTACAACGAGAATACCGACTGGACCAATAGTCATCGGTATGCCGCGCGGTGATCGAGTTATCCGCACGGCCTTTTGACTTATTTTATAACCTGTTATTTTATATTCATGCATCATTTTGACTTGTTCCCTTTCCCGTACTTGTTTTTCAAAGTTATTTTTTTTAAACGATATTAAATTCCCCATTTATAATGTTTAGTAGAGACCAATCTTTACCGGATGAGCGGGATGCTTTTCAATAAAACCTTCCTCATTCGTAACGTGGCTCCCGAACCCAAAGTCTCAACGTTTTCGCTAGATCAAAAATCCTTTTTCTCTCAAACAAACTCTCGATTTCTCGGATTATCCATCTCAAAAATCAGGGTGGCGACTCTCGGGTGCGCCGGTCGGGGAGCCCACAATGGTGCTATAACTATTGAAGTCTATTGTTGCAATCTTTTCTCTGAAGTTCTGTTTTTTGGAAGTTTAAAAAAAACGGATCGGATTCGAATTCGGATTGCCACTATCGGATTTATAGGGTTCGGAACTTCGGATCGGATTTGACAACTTCGGATTGGATCTGGTCCATTGTGGGCCTACAACACCCGATTTCTGCCTATCAACTAAGGGGGGAAAAACACGATTTCGTTAGTAGATATTTCGTAGAACCGGCTATGGTTGAACCTCTAACTGCAAGACTCTCTCTAGGAAACCCACAACTTCGAAAGTAAAAAAAAACCCAAAGCTGCATTTAGGGTTGGGGGCGGGGAGGCTGCCACCTGCTCCCTCGCCACTCTCCGCACTCCCTCCTATGAATAAGCATCTTACTGGTTCCCCTCCGTGCGAAACCCCCCATCGGCGTCTTAGCCCATGTAGAAGATGAGGGGTAGGCCTAGGAAGTATGAACCAGATGGGTCAATGACCATGGCTTCGTCGTTGTAGCCGATTTTGTCTTCAGCTCTGCTTCGGTGATTGGCATCCTCCGCGTTCTCCATTCAAAGTGCCCTCCTCGGCTCCGGCCACGCAGGCCTGATTCCTTGCTTGCTCGACTTCCCCCTCCGTTCCTCCCTTCCCCGGCGAGCAGCAATGCCCTTCTTTCTCTTTCACTAAGTCGATCAGCTACCTCCTTCAATCACCTTTTTCCTTGTCCGATTGGCTAGCTCAATCGATCTCTCTGATCGACGTCCCCTTCCCGGTCGATCGGTCCCCTCGTTCTTCCCTCTTCAAACTGGATCCGACTCCCCTAGTCGTCCTCCCCTTCC
Source organism: Rhododendron simsii (assembly GCA_014282245.1). NCBI lineage: Eukaryota > Viridiplantae > Streptophyta > Magnoliopsida > Ericales > Ericaceae > Rhododendron > Rhododendron simsii. Next base: position 19,486,330 of record CM024956.1, on the reverse strand, counting down.
CCGTCGGCTCCGATTGGAACTTCCCCTTGCGTGGCCACATTTCTCGAGTTGGGGTTTTGTTTTTGTTTTTTTAAAGCATGTTTGGTCGGCTTTGGTCGCTGTTTTGGCTCAAGTATTTGTTCCATTTGGTTGCCTCTAGTCACGATTTGGTCACCACGTTGAGCTGAGACTGGAGGCGCTATGTTCTTGGCTCACTTGAAGCCGGATAGTTGTTTGACGGTTCCGGTTCTAAAAGATGCATATCGGTTAGTTTTTTGTTGTATTTATTTATGTTGTATTTTTGTTTTGCTGCACACAATTTCTACACTTCCCACACTGTGCTTTGTTCCTTAGGCCTTAAGTTGGCCTTCGCTTGTCGTTGGCGTCCCTAAGCTTTTTGTTAGCCTTTATCTTCTGGCGATTGCATAGTTCTTTGTGCATTTTGTGTTTTGCGGGTCAGTACCCTATGTTCTATTCCTTAGATCCTTGTTTGGCCTTCGCTCGTCGCTAGAGTGTCTTAATTATTGTAACAGAGATAACACATTATACTTTTTTTTACTATGAATGAAGGTCATTGATCTTCCAAAAAAAAACGGTGGTTCCATGTCAATCAAAGGAATCTACAAATAGGAAAGGCAAAGGGGTAGGTTTTGCCATAACCCGCCCCGCCCCGAGCCGCAAATTTAGCCCCGCCCGAATCCCTACCCAGGTTATGTATGGGTATCCTGCACCGTCCCTGACGGGTATCGGGTTTATCCACCCGCCTCTCTCCTATATGTTTTTACATTTTAAGAAAATATGTTGTAGACTCCAAAATAAGTGGGCACCAACAATAAAAGTTCATAAAATAACTATTAAACCCAAAATCCACTATGTAAGAGCAAAATGGAAGAAATGATTAATATACTATGTGGTAGTTTATTTGCAAGGGTAAAAATACAAGAATAAAATACATTTTCATGCTTAAAAAATTACAGAGCAGGTACGGGATGAGATAATATCTAACCGCACCCAACCGGGTTTCTTCAATTCTTCCCGATCCCGACCCGATCCCCAAAAAATTTAATAAAAATTTGCAACCGGTTGGGGGCAGGGTGGGTTGAATTGCCATCTCTATCTACAAACATAAACTTAAGGTAATGAAAAGAGATTATTAGACAACAATGGGACTTGGGTAGCAGGGAAGAGAGTTAAAACTGAAAAATTGACTCGACTGATAAACTGGCTAATTTTCTTACAAATTCGATCGGGTTTCTAAGTATTTCGGTTTGAATTTTATTAAAAATAAGAGTTCTATTTGGTTTTGGTTTCTCGGGAGAAAAAGAAAAAAAATACTAAACGGAATCGAACCGAAATAAAGAACCAGTTTACATTTTACACAAGTTGGCTTTAATCGTAGTCGTCCATCACTTCATCTCCACATCACACGTTGTCATGTTCCCACTTCCCCAGCCGCTTTTCCCCGATGAACCTATTAGACCTTTCACAACTCAACGCCAATCAATGGCCAAGTCATTGTGAGTTGTAATTCAAGCCCCAGTTGCATTAGTTTGTGTAAATTTGGTTCAGTTGTGATTAATATCTTCGGAGCAGTCACTGACCGATTTGAATTACACACCGAACCGAACGGTTTACCCCTTTCATCGGGTGGCCTCGGTTCTTAAAATCTAAAAACCGACTTGTTTGATTTGGTGGCGAAAATGGTCATAAACCGACTGAATCGGACCGATTTCTTTATTTTTTTTAGTCAAACGGAAATAGAATCGAATCGATTTCATCATACTGGATAGGTATAGTTAGGGCTGCCCGCGGATCGGTTTGATGTGGACCGGTCCGGTTCCCAATCCTCTCGTGGCGAATTGTCGTTTTCTCCATCCGTCAACCGTCCATAACGTTGTTTGATTGGTTCAGTTTGGATGCGGTTTCAGCGGATTTGAGCATGCAATTTTTTTTTATATAAGTCTCAAAATTTCAAGTCCAATCAAGTGTACCACAAATTCAAACAAAAGTCTAAATCAACATTATTTAGAATTAAGTTACATTCATCCACCCTAATATGTAAAGATAAACTATTAGATGTCAATAACACTTGAACTTGGAACTGGACTAGAACATGAACTTGATTCAGATTTTAATGTACCAAAAAAGTAGAGAAAATTACTAGTATTAACATTTTCAATATAAAAACATCCTAGAATACATGTTTATTACTTTATTACCATTGAAATTTTGTTCAAATTACAAAACATCATCCATAACCTTCGGAAGAGAAATAGGAATATAGTGGATTGGACGGACCCGAACCGAACCGGATCTGTCAGAATTAATATTTTTAGATCTGTATCTGTCCATAGCATGCCTCAGCTTGGTGCGGATTGGGCGATTTGGTTCATCTATTCAACCCTAGGTCTAGTGTCTTGGAGCGTGGGGAAGGTCATGGGAAAATGATTTATTATTATATTTTTGCCAAACAATAGGATGTCAGGTGTTAGTTGTTAGCATCTCTTCTATGAGAACTCGAACTCAAAATCTCTCTCTTGAGATGGAGAATAAGGAGCCAACCACACTTGGTGGTTTTTCTTTGGAAAATGATTTTTGTTCAGTGGAGTTTTTGCAATTTTGAGCCTAAATCTAAAGTGGGTCTAAACACCTTTTTAGTGGGTCCGAGTGGTTTTAGATATTATTAGGTCAAGGTTTTTTTTTTACACAATTATGTAAGGAGTTTAAATCATTAATAAATGAACAAAAAAATCGTTAAGAAATGAATGAGGCATTAGTGTCGCCTCTTCCCTCTTTAAATTGAAGTGGCAAGTGAAAATGGGAAAAACACCCCAGAACACTTCAGTATCAGCGTCGCTTCCTCCCTGGTTACTTTACAAAATATATAACTTTGCAACAATGTCTCGTCTAGCCAGACGAGCAACTATTCATGCGGTAAACACAATATACTCTAATATTCAAGCAATTGAAGGCGGAGCAGGTGGGGCTCTGGACCAAACATTGTCGTGGCCGATCACACAATTAGTGGATTTGGTTCGTCACCGTAGCTTGGTCGTGGTGGATCTTGTCCCAAGTCCTGGAAATTTTCTTTGAGCCACACCAAGAGTGAATTTTCCAAGTCTGAAATCCTGGCGGAAGTGCTGGTGGGCTTGGGCAAAGAAGTCGTGGTTGATTGGGGAGGAAGTCAGTTGCTCGCTGTTTGAGACAATTTTGGAGAGAGAAGGGGGTTAATCGGAGGGGGTGATTTTGCCAGTGTAGACTGTGATCAATTTTGGGGCTAGGATTGAGAACAAGATGAGTAAAGTTAGAGAGAGAGAAAGAGAGAGCGGGGGGGGGGGGGGGGGGGGTTTGCAGATAGTGGTTTTGCTGGTTTTGCACTGCTGTTGTAGATTTGGCTGGTTTTGGTTTTTTTTTTTTTGTTATTTGTTTGTTTAGAATAAAGAAATAATATTTTTAATGAGATAGTATTAATATAGAGAGTCTGATGCATTAGACATTTTAAAAATGAGTAGCTAAAGTAATAAAGTAACTTTTTAAGATGTAAATTGGTCCAAAATCTAGAGAGGCTGGTGTGAATACTCTAACTGTGTGGAAGATGAAGAGTCTACATTGCTTTTAGTGATATTTAACAGTGGGTGTATAAACGGGAGTTGAACAGTTTTGTGACTTTTCAGTTTTCATTTTGGCCCCGTTTGATAAACTTATTAGACCTTGGAATTGGACTACCAATCCCAAGGGACTACCAATCCTTTGTTTGGTAACTTAAAATGAGTTAGGACTACTAGTCCCTTGGGACTAGTAAGGTGAGCTTTGGGGGTATTATAAATCCCCTGGGGGAGATGATATTACCAATCCCAACGCAACCCCCAGCACATTCTCATTACCAATTCATTCTATCAATCTAATCCCATCATCTAATCTCATCTCAAACAAACATGATATTAATAATCTCATCATCCAGTCCCATCTCAAACAAACACACTCATTACTAATCCATTCTCATTACCAATCCCTTCTCATTATCAATCCCAATTCTAATCACATTTCCTTACGAATCCCACCCATCTATCACTGTTATCAAACGGGGCCTTTAAGAGTTGAAAAGTTTTGTAAGTTTTCGGGTAAACTTCCAAGTTCTCGGAATTTTTTTTTTCTTGACGTAAGGGTCCGTTTGGATGCGGGGAAAAATTAAGGGTATTAGTTAACAAGGGGGAATAAGATAGTAGGAGGTATTAGTTAATAAGAAATGACCAACATTGATGTAATGTTTATGGAGGGGGATTAAATAGTAGGTTGTTTGGATGAGATATTAGAGAAAAGAGATTCAATAATACTTGGTTTGGATGGAGGATTAATAGGGGGTATAAGGAATGGTGGATGATATAAAAAGCTGTCAAATGACCCTTTTGCCCTTGTGTAGTGCCTAAATTAATTATGTATTATGTTTTATATGTAATTGCAAATTTAATTATTCTTTCACAATTTAAGCCATAATATTTATTTCTACTAACAAATTAACGAATTTAGTATTATTATTAAATAATTTTTTTATAAAATTTAGTTTTTTAAAAAAAATAAGCATTCCAAATTTCAATCCGTTTGAACCGGTGGAAAAATTTTAATTTTTTGATCATTTTATTCTAAATGGTCATAATTAAATTTTGACTCTAGAACTCTCGTTGATTAGCCCTAAGAAAGTCGTAAAATCAAATATCTCTTAGGGCTAATTAACAAGAGCCATAGAGTCAAAATTTAATTATGATCATTTAGAATAAAATGATTAGAAAATTAAAATCTTTCTACCGGTTCAAACAGATTGAAATTTGGAACACTTAATTTTTCAAACTCTTCAGACAGTTTATATATTAAAAAATATAGTTAAAAAATTGAGTGTTCCAAATTTCAATTCGTTTGAACCGGTGGAAAGATTTTAATTTTTTGATCATTTTATCGTAAATGATCATAATTGAATTTTGACTCTATGGCTCTCGTTTATTAGCCCTAAAAAAGTCATATAATTAAATATCTCTTAGGGCTAATCAACGAGAGCCATAGGATCAAAATTTAATTATGACCATTTATGATAAAATGATCAGAAAACTAAGATCTTCGCATCGGTTCAAAAGGATTGAAAATTGGAACACTTTTTTTTACACCATTTATATATTAAAAAATATAGTTAAAAATTAAGTGTTTTCGATTTTCAATCTGTTTGAGCCGGTGTGAAACTCTTATTTTTTTGATCATTTATCTTAAATGGTCATAATGAATTTTTGGCTCTAAAGCTTTTCAATGAGCATCCTAAGAGAGCCTTAAAATTAAATAAAGAGTCTTAAGATAGGTTTGAATGGAAAGTATGAATTTGGGTAGAATGGAGAGTAAAAGTTGGTTGAATGATGGATGAAAAAAAGGGGATGACGAGGGGTATTTTCATCCACAAAATACCCCTCCACAGCCGGATTATTTTTGGGCTCCTCTTGACTTATACCAGACAATCCCTACAATTGGGGAAAACGAAAAGGGGGTAAGAAATAATAGGGGAAGAAATTGGGTTGCCAAACGAGGGAAAACAGGTGGGTCCCTCCCCATATACCCCTTCTAATTTTTTCCCTCTTTTCCCTTCATCCAAGTAGGGCCTAAGAGTTAAACCTACAAGCTTGGTTAAGTCCCTTGCTGTAATTAATGCTCGTACTTGACCAATTCTCACGTACTTCTTTTTTTTTTTTGATAATCCAGGTGCCCGAACTAGTTTACGCGCACCTTGATTAATCGTAGGGGCCTAATTCCACCGTCCACTTGAAAGGATCTCAATTAAAGTCAGAGCAATTGCTTTATATGAACTGGCCCCAAAGAAATTAATACTCCCTCCGTCCCTTTTTAAGTGTCCTGCTTCGTAATTCCAACTTATTAAAAATACATCATCATTATACATTTCACATCAACTTTTTTCTCCACTTTCCCTACTTGCCCATCATCATTACACTTTTACTCACTTACTTTTCAAAAAGAAATATACTTTTAGAGACAAAATAGTCAATTCTTCAACTTTTACCCACTAACTTTACAAAATGGACACTTATTAAGGGACAGCCCAAAATGGAATATCGGACTATAAATAAGGGACGGAGGGAGTAGCACATGTGATGTTTTGAACTTAAAAAACTTATGGGGAAGCAAACTCCTAAATCTAAGGTCTTGACCAAGACCCGAATTTTTACATTGCCTCAAAATAAGTACATCTCCAATAATTACAATTCCTCAAGATAAATATACATGGTGGGCCCTAAAAACCTCCAAAATGCTACATATTTTCTAAACAATCTCTATAAAGCTTAAACCTTCAAAAACCCCAACTCGGTCCCCACTAACTTTCTCTGTACTTGAAAAATATAAAACGTCCGGGTAGTACATGCAATACGAGGACAATTAACATGGTTGGCAATAAGAATATGCTCAATAAATGAGGATAACAAATTAAGTAGGATCATTATGAACGTTTTCATTTGTAGCCTCCTACTCGGCTCATCTCGGTAACATGTCATGCACAACCCAGGTTAACATCTGTATTGGGCACTTGGGCCCCATAAACATTCTAAACTCCCCGTAGGATAGTTTATCGTACATCTTTCATAACTCTTTGACTTGGTGGGCTTATACATGTATCAATCTGTTCCATGGCTTTTAGCAAAATATTTCCTCTGCGTTACGGTACAAAAAGTGACAATAATCGAATCAAAAAACTTGGACATCAAATGAGTACAAATATGAGAGAATCAAATAATACTCTTTGCAAAGAGATTTAGTTAGGAATGTATTACACACTACCCGGTACCTCAAATCATGATCATGGTCGTTGAATACACAATCTTGGCATTGTGAACTATATACCGAAATTCCATTGTCACCAAACTCTATCTTACCATCGAATCCTTATGGAGCCCAAATGATCTGAACTTTTTAATTTTCCAACTCTAAGAGTCCACTGTTTTCTTCCACCTCTCATATGTACACCAATTAGATGAATATATTTACTAACATCTCTCTCGATTTTCTCTGTACAACACAGCAAAATGGAGCAAGAAGACTCTTGCCTCTTGGGTTGTATTGGCTTCCTAAAGCATGATGTGTCAATAGTGGATATTAGGTGTCAAAATGAAGCCAAGGCAATTTACTTAGTCACCTCCTCTCCAGCAACACGTCAAGGCATGGTAATGTGGGACCATCTATTTTCTTTTCTCCATTTTTTTCCAAACGGCAAAAAAGGCTATAAATACTAAAATTAACGGATTTTACAATCTCCTCACCTTAGAAAATTTCGTCCTCAAAATTTAGCTTTCACATAACCTCAAAAATTTAGACATCCTAATAACCTCAAAATGTTCACTGTCCTATGAACCTTAAAAATCATGACTACGCTTCCGCTGCGCATAGACTCAGTTTTCTCATGTACTTAATCTTACTAGTACTTAATCTTACTTTGCAAATTAAATTTTGTTGCAACCCACTTTGATTCACAATTGATGGCTTTATTTATTGCCGAATTTTGAGCAATAAAAGATTCATTCCTATTGATTAAGATATATAATATGAGAGGATTCTAGCTTGGTTTATGGAGTACATGTTATTCATGTCATTTCTTTTTTCTATTGGATCAGCTAGCATCGCATGCAAATTCAATGATAAATGTTCAAAATGCGCGCAGAGAAGTGTTCAATCCATTAGCCACAATTAAATGAACAACAATATTGGGTGTGATCGATCATGTGTTTTCCACTGGACAAAGTTAGTTGAGAAACATTCATATAATGCTTTTGGTGGTGTTAAACTAAGAAAAGACAATGGAATGAGACAAACTTAATCAAACTACTATCTTAAGTCTCTATAATTAACAAACAAATTAAAAGATGATTCATTTGTTAATTTAAAGGAAAGAATATAACACTCCATTATTTAACTTTAGCGTCGATCTCGATCGTTTTCTGGAATTGGACATTTGCAATTGTTTAATTAATTTTATCTATTATGGCTGGGAGGCATGCATTAACGATTCTGTGCATTACTTCATCTTAATTAAAAATGATACAAAAACATATATGGTCAAATCTGTTGTTTTCTCGAGATTAATATATATATATATATATATACGGGGCGGTTCCGTGGACACCCTAAAAAAACACCTAAAAAAACACCTCATAGTTCCCGATCAAATTTTGACGATCCGAGCCGCTCAATGTGATCAGAACGTGATTTTAAGGGTACCCGCGAGAAATCAGCAAAAAAAAAGACCAGGAAAGGCTTGATCCAAACAGTTTTGAACAGTTTTTTATTGAACGGTTCAAATAAAAACTGCTCAAATCAAGCCTTTTCCGGTCATTTTTTTTTGCTAATTTCTCGCGGGTATACTTAAAATCACATTCTGCACGCATTGAACGGCTCGGATCATAAAAATTTGATCGGAAACTGTAAGATTAAGATTTAGGGTGTTTTTTTAGGTGTCTTTTTAGGGTGTCCATTGAACCGTCCCCATATATATATATAGTCAGTCTCCCACGAGGGGGTCCTTATTTTAGTTAAAATGCGGACCTCCTCATTTCTCCTATTTCCCGGTCGAATTTCGATGATCCGAGCCACTCAATGTGTTTAGAACGTGATTTTTAAGGGTACCCGCGAAAAATTGGCAAAAAAAAAAAAAAACCGAGAAGGGCTTGATTTGAACAGTTTTTAGATAATCTAATTCTAGTAATTCATCTTAATATCGTCCAGTACATATAATTTTACTCCCTCCGTTCCTAAATAAGTGTCCGACGCGCAAATCTAGGCCTTCAAAAAAATGCAATTGTTTCGTTAAAAAAATTAAATTTTTTTCACAAATCATTAGATAGCAATGAGTTCTATTAGATTGTGAAAAAAAATTAAATTTTTTAATGAAAAATATGCATCTTTTGTGAGGCCTAGTTTTGGGCACCGGACACTTATTTAGGGACAGAGGGAATATCTATTAGTTCCCTTCTTATAAGGACGTCCTTATAAGAACCTCATTGATCCCGATCGGATTTCGATAATCCGAGCTGCTCAATGTAATCAGAACGTGATTTTAAGGGTCCCATAGAGAAATCGTCAAAAAAAATGATCGGGAAGGTCTTCACCGAATAGTTCCAAATAATTTTTTATTAATCGGTTCAAAAAAAACTGCTCAAATCAAGTCCTTTTTGGTCATTTTTTTTGGACGATTTCTCGCAGTTACCCTTAAAATCATGTTCTGATCACATTGAGCGGCCCGGATTATCGAAATTAGATCGGAAAAGGCGAGAAATGGGGAAGTCCGCATATAAGGTTCTTATTTTAAGGTCCTTACTTGAAGATTTGTATTTATCTATTATATCTTGAACCCCATATCTCCCCACATGCCTTGTAACACATTTAATTGATACTTCGACCATACAGAGGGATTAAAGGTTTTGAGGAATATATACCACGCAGTATACTTTTTGAATAGGAGTAATAGTTAGTCCGTCTATTTGTTCACATTATAATATGCAAAATTATCTATTTGAGTTCACTATATTTTCTCCTGTAAGGCTATACTATTAAGTAGTATTAAGGATAGTGATTTTGGCACTCCAAAAATTGATGGAGGGGCTCCAAAACAACACTGTATTAATACACAAAACGACGTCGTTTTGGAGCCCCTCCATCAATTTTTGGAGTGCTAAAATCAATTTCCTAGTATTAACCAATATAATGGAAAATCTGGAATTAATTAAACTATATCATACTCTAGATTGTCTTCTCTCATCCTTCAATAGTTCGGTAAAATTTAACAGAAAGTCTACTTGCACAGCAAACGCTGCACAGCAGCCGTGCACAGATCAGTTTTGTGCCCGTCTCGGGTCTCGCAAAGATGATCGGAGTCGCTCATTTTGTTCAAAATACGTCGTTTATGGTCCCTGTAAAAAATCACCTCAATCCGATATCGGAAAGGGTGTTTGCAAATCATCTAACTTTGCTTCAAAAAATACTCTGATCATCTTTGCAAGACCCGAGACGGGCACAAAACTGATCTGTGCAGGGCTGCTGTGCAGCCTTTGCTGTGCAAGTAGCAGCGTTGAAAATTTAATTCTTGTTTCTTTATCCTGTCTAAGACAACATCATATGAAATCTTGTGACATACAATCTCATTTATTGTCTTGTAGACTCCACAAATTTTCTTTATCCTACTTCAACCCCATTAAAAAACCCGACAATCAAAAGTTTAACCTTAATAGACTTGGTTTGCTGCATATGATTTTCCTTTTAAGAGCATGTTCAACAGTTACGGTATTTGCTTGTTTACAGATAAAATAGAGAGTTTTGCTTTTTGATAAAGAGATAAAATATAGGGCAAATATTAAAATAACACCTGAACGTTCGACTAAATGTCCCATAAACATCTAACCTTACATTATTTCAATTAAACACCTTTGCTTTACAAAACCCTCTAATTAAGGCACCAGGCAACATATTCTGTCCAATTGCTAACAGAAATCGCACACGTGGCATTCTTACACGTTGAAATGGATGTATTTTATGCTGAGATGGCAAACTAAAAGCTGTTTGGGGTTTTTTAGAGAAAAGAAAATGCACACGGTCTCTCTCTCTCTCTCTCTCTCTCTCTCACACACACACACACACACACACACATAATCGTACAACAGGATCTCCCCTGATTTGGGTTTGGAGAATTGGGGAATGATGTTGTGCAATGGTGTGCGCAGCATTGTACTGTGCACCTCCGAGCCGTCGGATCGTGCATCCGACAGCTCGGATCTCATCTCGGCAATGAATGGCTCTTGATCGTTGGTTGCCGAGAATGAGATCTGAGCCGTCGAATGCATGATCTGACAGCTTGAAGGTGCGCAGAATACCTCACTGCACAACATCAACCTGAAGTCCGGGTTAGGAATGCATAAAAGCAATTAATGTGGAGTTGAGCGAAAGATTGGAGATGAATTTAAGTGGTTTTTTACTTGAAATTTTGAATGTGAATCCAGAAACGGGTCAAGGCATTAGATGCTCTTACAAGTGTACTTGGCCTAATGGCCTCCCCCTCGATCCCCTTATTCTTATCTCATTCGGTCATTTGCCTTTGTTAGTCTTTTTTCCGTCCACGTACGTATGACGTGCACGTATTAAACCTTTTGCATATCCATATGATTAAATATGCCTTGTGTCATTGAATCTAGGTTTAGGGCACAAAGCCAAAATTCTCAAATTAAAAAATGAGAGGGATTGCCAGGGAAGTAATTAATGAAGGCACGTAAAGAAGGGAGTCATTGGCAGCCCCTTTGTTCAATTCAGCATACGCTTTCTTGGAGCGAATTCATAGGCCCAGGCAGGATTAGGAGTTGGAACGAGTTCATAGGCCCATGCAGGATTAGGAGTTTCCCCAGCGTGTGGGATTAGAACAGATTGGGCTTTAATTTGCTTGCCACATTCCTACAATTATTAGAACGTAAAGTACACTCACCCCTTCGATCTGGAACTAGGACTGATGTGAAGCCTTTGTTCTTTTACCGTGAGAGATCTTGGTTTGAATAGCCAAGAAGCGGAATCTGAGTAAGGAAATACTATAAATTTGATCCCTACCAAAGACTTTATGGACATAGATAGGAGTCGGACTCAAGTCCACAAAAAACCCCCAACTGTAAACTTGCGTCAAAGTAAGTTTTTAGTTGAGGTGGCATTTTTCTAGGTGGAGGCTGCGCAGGTAATTCCCAGTCATTTTTCCTTGCCATAAGATTAAGTGCGTTCTTTCAATGTATAAGAATAAAAAATAATAAATAACCTTTTAGATGTGGTTGCACCATTTGATTTGTTCCAACTAATTTTTGAGGCTAAAAAATCTTCGCCCATCTTACGCTTGGATGATTCGACATACCGAAAAGGGAACATGCTGATTAAAGAGGTGGATTTTTTTTTTTGTTGCCAAATGGTACCTGAGAATATCCGCCAAACTTGATGATCCTTTTGTTGGGTGGGAAAATTCCCCATTCAAGGTGCAGGGAAAGTCAGTTTGATGGGAAGATAGAGGTAGGAATCACATTCCCTTGTTGATCAAAGAGGATAAGAATCTCATCGTTTCATTTTTGTGTACCATTTTGGATAATTCATTTTCTTCACTTGATCACTGCTTTTGGAATGCATGTTCTCTTTCATATTTTTTCCCTTTCTCTCGATAAATCCACCATCCACACATAGAAAAAAATTCTGTTAATTATTAAGTCCAATACCTGATGTTCTTAAGCATAGAGCCTCTCTTTGTGAATTAAGCATATTCGAACAGATGCCATTTTTTGGTCTCACCTTATACTACAATACCCCAAATAAGAAGAATCTACCTAGTCAAGGATGGGATCAGGGGGAGTCTAGTGGCGGCGGCCGCTACGACAAGAATTTTAGAAAATGCAATTATTATATGTGGAAAAAAATTTATTCTCAACTTATATAGTCTCGGCACTGCTAGATTTTATTTCTTATTTTTTATTATATACTTGTCATAAATCTTCTATTTTATTTTTTTTTTTAAGAAAGGAGACCCAAAGAAGTATTCTAAAGCTAAATTCAATGAGCCAAAGTGAAATAATATAAATGATGATGTGTAATTAAGAAAAAAAACTCCACATTAATTCTAATCCTAAAATAACTTAACCTAAAAAATTAAGGGAATTTAATTATAATGTCACTCCCCAAATTTATAATGCGTCTCCCAAAAGGGAGTGTGGTTATCAATTTGGGAAATCCATATAGGGATTTGGGGAGTGACATTATAAATTTAGGGAGTAACATTATCTTTGTGCATATTGATACTCTAGACTATCAATAAAGAAAGCATGGTAATGTGCACATAAATTGAATTGAGTCTCTAGATCTGCTCTTTTTGATATCATTTGGCTTTGATTTGGGGCAATGGTTTTGCAACAAAACATATATAGGGGGATACTGTTTAAGTGGTATTCTGAGATCAGCCACTTTGTACATATTGTCAAAAGTTAGGTCTGTTTCCAATCCTATCCCGCTTATACCCCTAATAATTATTGGGGACTGTAACAACCCGGATTTTCGACCCTATTTTTTTTAAAATAATAGAGTTAATACTATTAATAGCATTAATAATATCATAAAAATATATATTATTCATAATAATAAAATTATTTCCCTAATGAATATATAACTATCTTATATTAATTATCTTACTTTTATTTTATTTAAATTACATGCATGCATGCAATACAAACTCTTGCCATCTTTCCCTCTCCTACTCAATTTCTACTTCCTTCCTTAATGTATCTCGTCCCAAATTCGTCCATTACGAAGCCCTATAGAATACAACTTCTCTAAATCCATTTTTAATCGAAACTCTCCAAAATTCTCCTATATATACCCAAGTACGTCGACCCTAGGGCTCACCACGAAATTCCTCACGCCCCACCAGTCCAGAAAAGAGAGAAAAATAGGAGAAAACGAAACTCCAATCCATGGAGTTTTAGAGAGAGAAAGAAAGAGAGAGAGAAGTGGGTTTGTGATCAAGAACCAACCAAAACCTGAATTGATCATTCTAATCCCTTCTTACGACCCCTAGCATCGCCAAACATCATCCAATTTGATCCCAAGATTCCTCGATCAAAGAAACCGAAGCTTTCTTCCCAAAAATTCAAGATTCGTTTTTAATTCAATCCGATCCAATTCGAGGTAATATAATCTCTCCCAAACAATTTTATAAGTATATTTAATGTTTTTATGCATAACCCATTAGCCTAAATGGAACCATGCATCGAAACCGAGCCAAAAAAATAAAAAAATGAAGTCTGCTTTGAACCTTGCGGCCGCAAGGTTCGGGCCGCAAGAACCAGACGAAAGGTTGCGGCTGGACTGCTCCACCGCAAGGTCAACCGGTCAGACCTTGCGGTTTGGACTGTTTTGTTTCGAACGTGTTTTGCAACCTCCCGAACACCGTTTTCGACCCCCTAACTATTTTTCCTAGACTTTTCACACCTCAAAGATCATAACTTGTTAAGGTCATATTTTTTTAATTTATTTATCTATTTATTAAATTATTTGTTAGTTATCGTTCAACGTTTACAAACGAAAATTAGTTACGACCTTTCAACCAACGTTTTAACATTCCAACTAATTTTTTTTAGACTCCCTACATCTCAAATACAGTAACTTGTCAAATTAAATATTTTTTTATTTAATTCACTATTTAATATTATTTTTAAAGTAATTCCAATCAAAATTACTTTACGACTTTATAAACATTATTATTAATGCCCGAATAATTTTAATTAGACTCCTCACTGTCCAAATATGAAATTATGTCAGTCTCAATATTTATTTTTATAATTAATTATTTATTGTCTATTTACTTCACTTTCGGTCATTTTAATTAACGTTTTCATATAATTTAACTCTTCGACCCTTCGAACCCAACTTTTGACATTCAACTGCTTGTATAGGACCTTTAGGACTCTTAATAGGTCATGATTAATTATTCTAATATTTTTATCTAGTTAATGCATTTAATTAGCTTTTAATTAATCTAATTATTTAGAAGTAATTAATAAGAGTTTAGAAAATATTTTATTAAATTTTTTATAAAAGTTCTACTTCATTATTAACTTATTGGCCATACAAGATTAAGGGCAACGGTCCATTCATAAAAAGTTACATGATTTCTATGCTTATTATTTATTTCAATTATCATTGTGATTATTTGTACGCTGCTCCGTTTTGTGATTGATACGTTAGATTGGAACCTAGAGACATGGGGTGGTATGCAAATAGAGTTCACTTAGACAGTGCTACATAATGGATAAATTGGAAAGTTTATTTTTAGATCTGCCTGCAGGCAGGATGTTGAGATGTGATGAGTTGTATGTGATGATTTGAAACTGGCAAAGTAAGCCCAGTAATGAATTGAAACTGGCGGGAGTCCAGTGATGATATAAAACCTGGCCGGTAGTCCAGTGATATTTTCTGATGATAAAACCTGGCAAAGTAAGCCCAGTGATGTTTTGATAAAACCTGGCGAGTAGTCCAGAGATGTTTTGTAATGATAAAACCTGGCGGATAGGGCCAGAGATATTTTCCGATGATAAAACCTGGCAGAGGTCCAGTGATATTTTGTGACAGTAAAACCTGACGGCTGGTCAGTGACATTTTGCGATGATAAAACCTGACGGTTGGTCAGTGACGTTTTGCAATGATAAAACCTGACGGTTGGTCAGTGATGTTTTCTGATGATAAAACCTGGCAAAGTAAGCCCAGTGATGTTTTGATAAAACCTGGCAGATGGTCCAGCGATGTTTTGTGATGATAGAACTGATGGGAGTTCCATGGTGATTTTGATGTGGTGATTAAGATAGGCAAACCATAGTTATGGTCTGGGCATGACTAGATTTTCCTTGTTGTTAGGCCATCGATCGAAAATGAATAGATTTATGAGTCTTTTACTTTTCTGCATTGATGATATATCGTTACCTGCTAGCTGTAATGTAAGGAGGGGTAATTGGGTTGGATTATATTACGGGGTGAACTTTTTCACTCAGGCACGGATTGTCTGGCATCCGTGTCAGATTTTGCAGAAAATCAAGTGGAGACTCAGGACCCTGAAGGAGGGCGATACTACCTAGAGATGAATCCGGATATGGAGACTGAGCCAATATACGCTTGGGATCCGTATCGATCTTAGAAAACAGCTCTGTTGTTTTGTCTATATTATTACCACGAAGATTATTTACAGTATTTTTCACAATGGTTTGTAATAGATGAATCTTTAAGATGAATTATCCATTTGAGACTTTGAATTTAATTTAGTAAAATTTCAAAAATCAATATTTTATACCTTCGATTTTATTTCTGAAAATCGGGGCGTTACATGGACTACATGGGTTCTGTTGTTATTGTTGTTGTTGGAGTGACATTATCGATGTCCAAAATTAAAATTAGTTTTTTTTCATACTATATGTGCAAATGAAAAACATCATTTACTATAATTTTTATTATGTTATTTTAATTTTTTCTGGAGCCGATAACTATTAATATTGTGACGTATCTTTTTATTTTTTTAATATACATTTCGCCACTGTTAGAGTAAAATCCTGGTTCCGTCCTTGTACCTAGTTCAAATTCCCAACCTCGCATGGCATGATCGTATCCCACTCGATCGGCTTATAATATGGCTTCATCAACTGAATTCATCTCTTTCTGGGATATTGCTGTAATCACTATAACACGAAAGGGCTATAGCGAGGAAATATGGCAAGGAAAATGAATTTCCTTGCTAAAAGTATATTATTTGCGAGGAAATTCAATTTTGTCATCTTTTCTAGCGAGGAAACAAATTTCCTCCCCAAAAAGCCTTTTCTGGCGAGGAAAATAGTTTTCCTCGCAAAAAGGTTACATTTGGCGAGGAAAACAGAATTTTCCTCGCCAAATGTAACCTTTTTGTGAGGAAAATATTTTTTCTCGCCAAATGTAACTTTTTGATGAGAAAATATTTCATCACCTTTTTAGGATTCATTTTTATATATATAAGTTATTATTAATTATATTCCTATGTATTTTGTAATATTACGACGGTATGACATAATAAACTATACCATTATGAAATTTATTAAAATAAAAAAGTGTTAAAATTTAACAAATAGTTTTCATCACCAATCGCATTGAATTGGTGAAAAAAGCTCATATTTGTCACTTTTCTTATTCTAATTAGCAATGAAAGATATCTTGAAGTGTAGGTATCGATGATTTTTTTCCATAATAGTGAAAAACTCAACAGCTAGAAGATAAAGTTAAAAACATCTTAAAGTACTGATGTCGTATTTAAAATATCTCAAAGTTGGATCATCACAATTCTATTTTCAGAACATCTACATAAAAAATGCACTATTTCACAAAAAATACACTATTTCACAAAAAATACACTATTTCATATGTATTGTGCATTCATGCTGTAATTTTTTTTCCCATAAATAGTTTGTTAATTTTTATTTAAACCAACTTAGGTGATTCTAATGGCATTCCTTTATAACCAGATAAATATGTTAAGTATTAATTTCAAATGCAATTTTGTAAGTATCATGGATACTTTTATTTATACATATACATATACATATTGTGTGTGTGTGTGTGTGTGAGAGAGAGAGAGAGAGAGAGAGGGAGAGAGAGAGGGCAATTCAAAATTTTAAAAAATTTGTTAAGATTAAAAAATTTAAAAAGTATTATTTTTAGTGCTTTTAGGATGATCTTATATGAATAGTTATAAATTTTGTTCATATTATTATAGCGATGAGGAAAAAAATTACAAGTCTATAATACCCTTTGTATTTGGCAAAAAAGGTCAAACTCACTTTTAAAATTAGAAAATGAGGGTGATGCCTGTTGTTATTCATAATCTGATGTTGAAATATTAGTACTAGGTACAAATAAAATTTACCTTGAAAAAACAATTAGTGGTTGAGATTCACTTTGATGTATAGGGTCCCACATATCAAACTGAATCTCAACCATTAGTTATTCTTTTCGGGGCACTCTGAGGTAAATTTTCTTTGTCCTTAACTTTTCGTTGAAATATATCTCAAGCTTATGACGACAGAAATCTCATTCCATAAAAAGTTAGGATTATCCCATCAAAAAATGGGAATAATAACACATATTATTACTCCTTTAAAAGTTGTTAGATAAAATTGTTGTGCTAGCAGAAAATTAACTTGTTTAAATAAAGTTCAAACACTATAAGACTACAAAAAGTAGAAAGGCCAAAATTAATGTTGAAAAAATTAATTTGGAGTGGTGAAAGAGATACTTCATCCGTCCCTTTTTAAGTGTCCTGCTTTATAATTCCAACTTATTAAAAAGACATCATCATTATACCTTTCACATCAACTTTTTCCTCCACTTTCTCTACTTACCCATCATCATTACACTTTTACTCACTAACTTTTCAAAATGGAATCTACTTTTAGGGACAAAAAAGACAATATACCAACTTTTACCTACGAACTTTATAAAATGGACACTTATTAAGGGACAACCCAAAATGGAATACTGGACTATAAAAAAGGGACGGAGGGAGTAATATATAAATAAAGTTTCACCAATTTCACAGAAAGTACAATATAGTGTGGTTGGTAGTTGCTTCACGTCTAATGGGAGAGGACCAAGGTTCAAATACCGAGAGCTGCAAAAAGTGCGGAGAGTTTTGGGATTCTTTTTGTTTAGTGAGGAAAAAATTTCCTCGCCTATTGTTTGCAGTAATAAGTTCGTAGCCTATTTGACTACAAATGGTATTTGTGAGGAAAACATTTAGCGAGGAATCAACACGTCAAAATTGGTGAGGAATTTGTTTTTCCTCGCTAATACTTATTGCGACAGTGTTTTAGCGAGGAAAACTGGCGACAAAATTTTTCCTCGCTAATACATTTTGTGAGGAAATCAGGTGCTTTTGCGAGGAAATTAAATCCTCGCTATAGCCCTTCATGTTGTAGTGAATATATACATACAGCTTGAATTAAACCCTTAAGTTCGTTGAATAAAGTTCCTACACCATGGTAGTGGGCCGAATCAGAGAAGGTATTCGATCTGGAGAATAGGCGGCCAACAGCGCCAATCGCGTCAGGCCAAACAGGATCGCGATTGTACTGACACACTGGTACTCCATTATGTGAAGTATTCATGATCCAAGTAGAAGAACACTTAGCAGGGTCTTCAGATCCATATAAGGTACAGAATAAACCCTAGAAAGGTACGCATGTACTACTACAATCTTCAGAAAAGACTGCCCTCTTTATTCCTTGAGTTGAGACTGAATTTAGTGCCTTCCGACTACTTTATTATGACTAATTAGGCTCGTGTTTCATCTTGCGAGTTTAGGAAGGTCTCAAACAGGAAGGTTTGGATCAAATCCTACATGAACCAGAGCTCCAAAAACAGAATTTGATCACACCTACACTGTTTTTTTTCTATAGAAAAAAACAAAAGCCCTGTATTTGTTGAAAATCCATCATGGGATTGTAGTCGTAACTAAAAAGAAATCTATTTTCTTTGAGTAGAATCCTATTTTTTGAAGGATAAAATTTTTATGATAAAATCGAGTTCATCGAAAATAGTAGCGAAAGATATTTATTCAGTATTAGAGAATTAAACAACCACGTGTGCCCATGACTAGTCGCAATTAGTCGAATCCGAACATTACAATCAATCGTTTTTTCCAATCAATCGTTTTTTCCTGCATAATGTAAGGAATAATTATCTTTATGTGATCTATGCATGTATAATCACAAGCAAATATTCCTTTTGTCAATTTTTGGGGATTTGGAATGGTAGTTAGCGACTAGAACCTTTTTATTGGGTGGTTTTCTTTATAATGCAGCATGAGAAATGCTAAGTGTAAAGAAAATGAGTAAAGAAAAGACCCTTAAATTATACATGAACGGCTTAGATTCACTGCACAGTGAATCAACGCTGCATTTGTTAAGACTTTGATTGGGATTTTAAAATAAGAGTGTTTTTTTTGTTTCAAGTGAATATTTATTAGTACTTATTTCCAAAGATAAAAATGTAGGGCTGTCTGCGGTTTAGATTGCTATGAATTTAATCCTAATCTGCGAGTCACAGTTTTTAAATACAATCCGTGTCCGGACCAAAAATCTTACGGTTCGGTTCCAATCCAATCAGTAAGTCACGATTTGGTTCCGGTTTAACCATGGATTACATTCCATAATCATTAAATTGCAAATCCAACATAAAAAAAAAAAAACCAAATTCTTGCCAACAAAAAAATGCTAAGTTTTACAATATGCCATTACGTCCAACAAGGTAGTAACCATGTAGCAATCAAATGAAGTAAAGTACACAAATGTTATCCAAAATTTCAGATTAGTTACAATACAACATACACAATTTATTTTTCCCCTAGGAATGACATACATTTACCCCATGAGGTTATATATTGTTACAATATAGTATCACATTAAGATAAAATTACTGAAAAAAAATTATATCAATTGGTAAAACTTATAATTATTTTCTAAATATTACATATATCTATGTATTTTACTTTTATTTATTATTTTTAAATATTTCACAGTTCGATTCGGTTAATCCACAGTTTTATAATGAAAATCCGTGGACCGAACCACACTTACAGTTTTTTAATTTTCGAATCCGTGTCCGGACCATTAATCCACAGATCCAATCCAAAAATTACAGATCGGTTCGGTCCAATCCAATTTCACAATTTTCAATTTTTCTTGAACAACCCTAGAAAAAATGTCTCATTGTTAAAATTCTGCTCTTTCCTGCATGGAACGATTTTGATATACACCGAAACATTGGACTGGGCTTCAAGAATCTCCATCCAAGCTCAGCCACAAGGTCCGGGCTGAAATGAGTTATGGATTATCAAAATAGGCCCGTAAAAGGCCCACATATGAGGTAGTTGGAAGATCCCTTCCATTTTCATGGACCGGAGAGGATCCTCTTCCTTATGGAATTAGACTTTTGCACACATCCGGCGAGGAAATAAATGTTTTTTTCATCAGCAAAAATTGATAATGTTGATAACCCAGTAAGGGTAATTCGAGAAAGAAATAGCATGTAGGCGGTTACAAGCTCCATGATGTTCATACATAGAGCAAAGTGATGGCGAAACAAATTTTGACTCCTGGTGAAGTCGCAAACAATGGAAAAATGACGGTTCAGGATGTACTTTGATAATTAATACCCGTTAAGGACATTTTCAGTATTCATAAATGTCCTTGGCAAATATTAATTATCAAAATACGGCCTGAGCCTTTCATTTTCCTGCAAAAAATTCGTATGGTGTCCAACGTGATGATCTACTAGGTACGCTTCAAATATCTCATTTTTCACAATCTACAAGGTCTCGGCCCACGACTCTGGCCCAATGAATCATGGATCAATCTCAAAAGGATGAGTTATCCCGTAGTAATACGGAGAGGATTCACTATGGCCTTGCTTTGCTAATACATCACATTTAATTCAAAAAATAAGCACTATTTATTTGTGTTAGTGGAACACACCCTAAAATCACATTTCAATTGTGTTTTCCATAAGTTAAATCCAATAAAAATATTATTTTCTTGATAATTAGTGCTTTCAAACAATAGCATTATGATCACATAGAATTTGTGATCCAAGTTCAATTACAATCTAGCCAATCAGACAAATTCAATGAAGAATGCCTAAAAGTACATACCTATTTGCTTATATATATATATATATATATATATATATATGCAGTAATTCGTAATATTGTACTTTAATTACTTGAATTCCTCCAATTTATGAGTACGTGTTGGTTAATTAAATAGAGTAATTTTTTAAGCCAAGCAGTTTGGCTGAGTAAGAGAGATAGCAACTAGTAATTTTAGTGAAATTCATGATGTTGGAAATTATCCTGGCTTGATATTGGAGGTGATTGACTGAAAAAGAAAAAGAAAAAAATGTTGCAGAAAAACCCAATCCTACATGTTCAAGTAGTCAAAAGGTCTTGTAATAGTAACCTCAAATTATATGGGGTATTATTACCTTGATGTAAGACATGACGTCCTCTCTCATGTCCGTAGTCCCTCTTTACGCCTATAAAAGGAGAGCACCACCTTTGCATTCTACAAGTCAGCTCAGTTAATAAGATCAGTGTATTCTCTAATATCTCTCCTTGCTTTCTCTTCTCTCCTTGTGTTTAAGCTACTTTGTGATCCTATAAAGTGTAGTAGTTATCCTCTTTTCCAGAGAGGGTGAAATTATTGGTGTGTTTACTGTTGATGTATGTCTGTATGTATTAGTAGTTGTCAGGAGATGTTAGTAAGTAGTAAATGTAATGTAATGAAAGTCTTGTAATATGTCAGGAGTCAAGTAGTCAAAAGGTCTTGTAATAGTAACCTCAAATTATATGGGGTATTATTACCTTGATGTAAGACATGACGTCCTCTCTCATGTCCGTAGTCCCTCCTTACGCCTATAAAAGGAGAGCACCACCTTTGTATTCTACAAGTCAGCTCAGTTAATAAGATCAGTGTATTCTCTAATATCTCTCCTTGCTTTCTCTTCTCTCCTTGTGTTTAAGCTACTTTGTGATCCTTACCTACTTAGTGTTTGTACCCACTTAGTGTCTGTAACAGTGGTATCAGAGCCATGTCTTCTATACTAGCTTAAACTCCCTTCTGGGAACTTCTTTTCCAACACTATTTCAAATCTTTTCTAAAAGAAAAAATTGAAGCGTATGCTCTGTGGTTGCCTTCACAGGATCCTCCACATCAGAAACTTCACTAACTATTTTGGTTAAAAGAATTTTGTATTAGTGGGATAAAAGTACCTTGAGATTTTGGCCCATGTGTTGGCAGTGTATCTCGGTTTATCTTCCCTAGTATACAAAATTTTATTAATCAAAATTAGTTGAAGGTCTTATTTTGCAAAGGAAAATCTTTGTCGTAGAAAGGAAAAGAAAATCCCAGACTTTTTTCAAACCCCAGTCTTTTTCTTCAAATCCCAGTCTTTTTCTTGAAGTATGAATCGTCTGTTTACCACCTATTCTTCTGCTACGTCCTCTTTAGTTCCATCAATGTCGTCTGCCAGTAGAAATTCCTCTTCTTCTTCTTCCTCTTCCTCTTCTCATCTTGAATATTTGTATGAGTTTGAGTACCTACCTGATGACAGTAAGGTTCCCCTTACTGACCTCCCTTTCCTAAACCCTTATAATACTTTTGTGCGTCCCCAAATTTCTGTAAAGAAATCTGTTACCCAACTTTTCTCTACAAAACGTCCGACTTCTGTAAAAGAGTATGTCCAAACTTCCAAGTTTGACCAGTGTTTCATCGCAACTACAGAAGCTGAGCAGCTCTTACCTCTAGAAATCCCAGTTGATTTGCCTCGTCTTTGGCAACAACAAGGATTTACACATCTCCACTTTGGTGCAATCAGATTGGCCGTCACCTTTCATGGTAGAAAAGGTTTACCTGTTACTTCCAGACTTGCTCTGGTAGATACCAGGTTTATGCAGTACCAAAACGCATGCATAGCCACAGTTCAAACCACCCTAAATGCCGGAACCGTGATTTTTACCTTTTACCCCAATTTCAACATGCCATTAGCAGATCCTCATCTGCTATCAGCCTTGAAAGTCCAGGTTCAAATTGGTGGTGCCTCCCAAATTCCTACCACATATGCAGCAACCCTTCACTACCAAATGGCCTACCGTCTCCAAAACCATGCTTTTGACGTGTCCTTACCTTCCTCCACAGATGAAGCCCTTTTCCTCACTGTAAATGCACCTCACCAAGCTTCGTGTGTCCATGTCCCACGACAAATCTCCCGTCCTGAACTTCTCAAGCTTCTCCCAGAATCTTGGGTCACAGCTTACGAGAAAAATCAAAACAAGCCTATTCCTGTCCAATCCTCTAACCCAACCTTTATTCCAAAACCTGATGGTACCGTGGAAATCTCTTTTCCAAAAGACACCTCTGCCTCATCTTCCACCCATCCTGTCATTTTTCCCTCGAGCATTAACATGTTTGTTGATGGCTCTCGACCTGGCCCTCCAATTCAATATTTTAAATCCAGTGGCAAGCCAGTCTACTATTTTAAAAATCCGGAAACAGGTCATTGTTACTTTGATGCCTGTGACTGTGATGACTGTTACGAAGAAAGTCTTCGTTTAGACGATGATGAAGACTTTGAAAATGATCCATGTCCCATATGTCCTTCGCCACCACTCTCACCTTGTAAATCTCCACCGTCTCCTCAACCTCCATCTGACGATGGCTCTTCGAGTCAACCAAGTGGATGTTTTATGTTCACTTCTTCCTCCTCCTGGACTGAAGCAGATTTTCCTCCTTTAGACTTCCATAGTTCCCAAGAGAGGACAACCCACCGTCATAAAATTCCAGACCCTACTACCATTCTTCCTGATGGTAGTACCAAAGCAGTATCAGCAGCAGAAGCAGCGATAAATTGGCAATCAGCCAATTCTCTCGCTCAAAACAAAATTCTTCAAAGAATTGCTAATTCTCAGCAAAATTTGGAGAATGCTGTCCATAAGAAGTTATCAACCTTGGAACTTCTTATCAGAGATTTGCAGCAGAAAATCCAGAATGTTCACCAAGAACTTCTCCAGATGGCTTATGCCAACCAAGCATTTTCAGCAGCTTTTTACCACAAAGATGCTGAAATGAAGCATTTGAAAAATCAACTTTACTCTCTTCAGGCTCAGCAGAATTCTCAACAGAAAAGCTCATTTGACATGTTCACATCTTCCTCTCAACAAAATTTGTTTGGGTATCCTCAAATGTCTCAACCTTTACCTGTAAACCCTACCTCAATATTTGGTGAGTCCAATATCTTTGGCAGCTCATCAGCTTTCCTACCTCCACCAAAAAGACCATCTCCACCAAAACTTCCTTTTCCAAAACCTCAGATAAAACCTGTTCAACCTTCACCCGTTTTGTCCACACCTTCTACCTCTACCACTGTCCCAGTGACCTCCACTCCAACTCAACCATCCGACCAAAATTCTAAATCCCCACAGTTAATGGTCCAACCAACTTCTAGTCCTTCCAAAAATTCAATTTCCACTCTCCTAAATACCTTAGCCACTATACCCGAAACTCCATCTCCTGAACCAACCATTGAGTTTGATTCAGATACTGAATCCACAAACTCTATGCCAATTCCTCATGTTTTCATGATGAATCCAGAAAACCCTGAAGAACATGTTGATGATCCCATCATTGAAGAAGGTCCTGAGTTTGATACACCTCCAGAAATTCCAACCTTTGATTCCTTCTCCCATTCTAACATTCCTACCCAAGGTTTCTCTTTTGATACCATTCCCCCATTAAAATGGTTGGATAAACTCTATGAGATCCATGCTTGGTGTACAGCCGCTATGCTTTCTCCCAACGCTACACTCAGTGATGTCATTACTAAGTGTATAGCAAAATTCCTTGGCCGTCTCCGTCAATGGTACTTAGCTCTTGGTGAGTACCGACAGCTGCAGCTCAAACAACTTCCAACCCTGGATCAATTCATCTCAGTTCTGCATACTGAATTTCTTGGAGACCAGGACAACACTAAAGAGTTTGTTCGAGAAGAATATCTCAGCATGAAGTGTTGTTCATTTAAAAGAAAGGACTTGGAGATCCATTATGACCGTATGTCTCAACGGTTTTATGTCCTCAACGGCATGGATGATATTAACCTCAAGCAAGCTTTTCTCAATTTCCTTCCTGAACCATTGGGAAATGAGACAACAAGGCTCCTTCAGACAAAAGGATTGACGCTGAATGCCACATCTCTTGGTGGTATTTATTAGCACTCTTTGATTGCCTTGGAAAAGTTGTGCAATCACCAGAAATTCCTCAGAACTCTTGAAGAATAGGGAAAGCTTCTTGGCAAATCATGTGACCGTCCAGACTTATCCATTAAGTGCAAAGACAAGAAGTGCACTTGCCGTCCTTCATATCGGAAGACCAAACACTTTCAGAAATGGAAGTTCAGATCCCCTGGCAAGTCTTCAAAGTTTCCTAAATCTGGCAAGTTCTCACGCCGGAGAAAATGGAAATTCTTCAAGAAGAAGCAGTTCAGAGGGCAGCGAAAGTCTGATCGCTGTTACATATGCGGGAAAAAAGGGCACTATGCAAAACAGTGTCCTAATAAAGCAGCAAGAGACAAGATGGTGAACTCTTTGGCCCTCATCAATGATGATCTTGAAAATGCTGATGTTGAATCTCTATTCTCTATTGATGATGAAGCAACAGATGATGTAGTCCTGGCATTCACCTTTGATGATTCAGATGACTCAGAACCAGATGATTCTTCTGATGATTCTGACTCTTTCCCTTATGAAATCCAAACCTTTGGATTTTCAAACATCATGCTGGCTCAACCTTTAGCCAAGGTCAACATCCTGCTTGGCAAATATGAGAAACCCATACCAGTTATTGCTTTCTTTAATACTGGTGCCGCAGCCTCCATTCTCAACCCAGCAATTCTCCCCAGGTCCTATTGGCAATCCTGTTTCAGACCCTTTACTGCAGCCAATGGAGAAACATTTGTCATCACCTTGCTCAGTAAGCCTATTACCATCCAACTCTTCCCTGGATACACCATTAAACACCAAGTTTATGGTTCTGATCTCCCAGGAAAAGATTTATTGTTAGGCTTTGATATTCTCCAGAATCTCAGCAAAATCTCCTGGCTCAAAAAAGGCTTGAAATACAAAAACTACCTGTTACCTTGGACCACTCAACCCAATCTCTTTTCCATAGAAAACTTCTCCACCATCAAAGAAACCATAATCCAAACCTCTTGTGCAGAATCTCATTCCCAGTTCCTCACTAAATGTTCCAACCCACTTTGGAAAAATCCAGACTTCTTCATTTCTCTTCCCTTTAAGAAAAATGAAGATATCAACCCCACCAAAGCCACTCATCATGGAATGAACCCAGAACACTACCAGCTTGCTCTTCAAGAACTCCAGCAACTTCAGTCAGAGGGTTTAATTGAGCCCACAACCTCTCAGTGGGCCTGTGAAGCATTTTATGTCAACAAAAGAACAGAGCAGATAAGAGGAAAGCTCCGCCTGGTTATCAATTACCAGCCTCTTAATCATTTTCTGCAGGACAACAAATTCCCTCTTCCTCGAAGAAGTGTTCTTTTTGCCAACTTGCCTAAAGCTCAAATTTTCTCAAAGTTTGACTTAAAAGCAGGTTTCTGGCAACTGGGCATCCATCCAGATGATCGTCCCAAAACTGGTTTTTGCATTCCTGATCACCACTTCCAGTGGTCAGTCATGCCTTTTGGATTAAAAACAGCTCCATCTTTATTTCAAAAGGCCATGATTCGGGTATTTGCTCCTCTTCTATCCTCAGCCCTTGTATATATTGATGACATCGTCCTTTTCTCCCCAGATATTGAGTCTCATGCTCTCTTACTACAATCTTTTCATTCCCTCGTCCAAACCCATAGTATTATGCTCTCAGAGAAAAAGATGCTTCTTGCTCAACCAGAAATTGATTTTTTAGGGATGCATATCTCTAAAGGTCAATATACCCTCCAGCCTCATATAGCCTCCCAACTTGACCATTTTCCAGATGAAAACCTCACAGTCAAACAAGTTCAACAGTTCCTTGGAATTGTTAACTATATGGCTGATTTCATTCCCAACCTTGCCCAATACCGTACTCCTCTCTCAGCTCTACTAAAGAAAACTCCTCTTCCTTGGTCCACTCATTGTACCAAAGCTGTCACCAACCTCAAAGCCATATCCAAAACCCTTCCTCCCTTAACCATACCCTCAGATGGGAAAAGAATCCTTCAGACAGATGCCTCTGATCTTTATTGGGGAGCAGTTCTTTTGGAAGAAAATTCAGAACAAAAGCGCAGAATTTGTGGATACAAGAGTGGTGCATTCTCTCCAGCAGAACTCCATTACCACTCTACTTACAAAGAAATTCTGGCAATCAAAAGGAGCATTGAAAAGTTTGAATTTCATCTAATCGGTCATCATTTCCTAATTGAGACTGATAGATGAGTTTCCCCAGCATGCTCAAGTTCAAACAGAAGCACCTTCCAAAGGCTCAGTTACTCAGATGGGCAAATTGGTTTTCAAATTGGAGTTTTGATGCTGTCCACATAAAAGGAAAAACCAATGTCCTCCCTGATTTTCTGTCAAGGCTTAAAAAAGAAATCAACCAGTTTTTCAAAACAAAAACCCATTCTTTTGTCCCTGGTTGTTTTCCGATGATTTCCTGTTTCCACCCAGTTAATCTTCCTATCCACCTCCAGTGTCATCTTGTTGAGTTAACCCTTCTTTCCAGGTGTGTCCAAATGTGTCAAAACCTTTAACATCTCTGTATTTTCAAATATGGTCTTGATGAAGGTCCCATAAAAGGTCTACCCTTCCATCCTATCTATCCTTTTCTCACCCAGTTTGAAGTGTCTTACCATAATGTCTTTTATTTTAAACTAGAAGCCTACCTCCTCTTATGGTATTTAGTTGATGTGTATACTATAAGTGTCAGTTTCAATAAATCAGCAGTCTTAGTGTATCTCGCCCGTGCAGCATTCAATCTAGTTCAACCCCCAGAGGATTTCTTTTTGAAATTTCTCTTACTTTTTGGCAACATACCATTTTGGCAACAGCAGATCAGGCAAGTCCCCATTGGTCCAAACGAAGACCTCCAATTTGCTTTTTGGTCAACTTGCAACAACAGGTGTCTTCCTAATCCAGATGGTTCTCTCACTTGGCGAAAAGAGTATCACACTATGTTCCTTTCAGCATTTCCAGAAGCCCCAAGCATTGAGATCCACAATGGAGATTATCTGGTCATGACTCAAACGATGTGTTCACTCAATGGCTTGACACCTGCAGATGTTCCCTCATCTCTCCTCCATTATGAGTCTGCAAACTGGAAATTCAATGATACTTATCCTGAAGAATGGCGCCAAAATATTCGCTATCTTTTGGAGCAGTATTACTTGACTGAAGACTATTCTGGAAGCAGTGGATCGGATAAACCTGAATAACTTTTTATGCCAGATGTCTCTTTTGTGATGTAATATAAAGTGTAGTAGTTATCCTCTTTTCCAGAGAGGGTGAAATTATTGGTGTGTTTACTGTTGATGTATGTCTGTATGTATTAGTAGTTGTCAGGAGATGTTAGTAAGTAGTAAATGTAATGTAATGAAAGTCTTGTAGTATGTCAGGAGTCAAGTAGTCAAAAGGTCTTGTAATAGTAACCTCAAATTATATGGGGTATTATTACCTTGATGTAAGACATGACGTCCTCTCTCATGTCCGTAGTCCCTCCTTACGCCTATAAAAGGAGAGCACCACCTTTGTATTCTACAAGTCAGCTCAGTTAATAAGATCAGTGTATTCTCTAATATCTCTCCTTGCTTTCTCTTCTCTCCTTGTGTTTAAGCTACTTTGTGATCCTTACCTACTTAGTGTCTACAGACACTAAGTGGGTACAAACACTAAGTAGGTAAGGATCACAAAGTAGCTTAAACACAAGGAGAGAAGAGAAAGCAAGGAGAGATATTAGAGAATACACTGATCTTATTAACTGAGCTGACTTGTAGAATACAAAGGTGGTGCTCTCCTTTTATAGGCGTAAGGAGGGACTACGGACATGAGAGAGGACGTCATGTCTTACATCAAGGTAATAATACCCCATATAATTTGAGGTTACTATTACAAGACCTTTTGACTACTTGACTCCTGACATACTACAAGACTTTCATTACATTACATTTACTACTTACTAACATCTCCTGACAACTACTAATACATACAGACATACATCAACAGTAAACACACCAATAATTTTTGAAATAAAGATGGAGCTGTTTTTAATCCAAAAGGCATGACTGACCACTGGAAGTGGTGATCAGGAATGCAAAAACCAGTTTTGGGACGATCATCTGGATGGATGCCCAGTTGACAGAAACCTGCTTTTAAGTCAAACTTTGAGAAAATTTGAGCTTTAGGCAAGTTGGCAAAAAGAACACTTCTTCGAGGAAGAGGGAATTTGTTGTCCTGCAGAAAATGATTAAGAGGCTGGTAATTGATAACCAGGCGGAGCTTTCCTCTTATCCGAACAGAAAAAAGATGAATTTGGCCCAACCAACATGCAATGCAATACTTGAGATCCGTGTCTGGAGTTTTTCATCACTCTGAAAATAGGGCTAATTATTTTGTTCTCAAGTTTTAGTATCTATTTTTGTTAGT
Source organism: Rhododendron simsii (assembly GCA_014282245.1). Classification (NCBI taxonomy): domain Eukaryota; kingdom Viridiplantae; phylum Streptophyta; class Magnoliopsida; order Ericales; family Ericaceae; genus Rhododendron; species Rhododendron simsii. Next base: position 19,456,554 of record CM024956.1, on the reverse strand, counting down.
TGCCTATATTTTAAATTTTTTAGGAAACATCATTTCCTAATTATGTAAACCACGCTTATGCTAAGGTGAGGGAAGTAGTGTTACGAGAGGAATTTTCTTGAAGTGCCGAAAAAATCTTCTGACTCTATGATTCGGAAACGTATTCCGTTATCCGCAAAGGAGCTTGCTATGTGATGAGCCTTTCTTGTATATCAAAAGCTTCCATAATTTGGAGTCTTGGACCAATCAATTGGGTTGGAAAGGCTAATAAGATTAGGAATGTGATGAACGGTTCGGCTCGCGTAGACCGGATGGGTTGGAAAGTGACTAGAATTTCATCGGATAGAGTTAATTTCTTGCGGGCCCACACAGTTATTTTTTATAAAATTATTGAACTACTTGAATCATCTGTACGGGATCCAGAGTGGGCCTCTTGTCAGAGGCGGCTCCACATTGTTAGTTCCAGGGTCAATTGAACACTCGAACAAATTTTTTTTGCTTAGAATACATATACAAATTATGGAGCTAACATTTCTTTAAACACCCAACGTAAATGTTAATGAACACTCAATTCTAAAAGTCTTGAACATATAACACAAAAAGAATTGAACACCTAACCCAAAACTAATTGAACACTCAATCACAACCCCATCAATTCAGGTAATTTAATATTGAACACTTAACACATTATCTCAAATAAAGCTCATAATTATAATAAAAAAATTGTAAAAAGAAAGTGAAAAGAAGAATCTATTGATGTAAGTATTATACTTTGCGTTCTCTCTTTCTTTTTGTTGATGGTCTAAATGTGTTAATTTTGCATTCATGGCAATAACTATTTTTTTGTCTAGTTAGCTTATAAAATTACGGACAAATCTCATGAATAATATTCATTCGAATTTAAGACTGCGATAGAAAATCTCATCATGTCATCTTAAAAAATAACATTTTTGAGAAGGTCAACCCCAACGAACTCGCTACAATTTGTTTCAAAAGGTTTTAGTAGATTAATATGCTGGTTAAACGTTGGCACAATAAAATTTTACCTCCTCCATTCTCGAAGCATTGTCTACTACGAAATACAACTTTCAAAAAATTGAAATTTTCGTTAAAAAAAATAGTGTATATTTTTAAGTTCTCATTTCGCCTCGTAGTTAATTTTTTTGAGAATAGAGGTCATGTTTTTTTACCGTATTATTTATACAAATATATGAGATTTTGTACATATTATTAGTTGATATATCAACTAGTAGAGTTAAGATAAATTCTGAATACCCTATCACAAATTCCTAGAACTGCCACTGCCGCTTGTGATCGTCGGTACTCCTAGTTGGTGGCCAGCGTCGGTTTCTATAGTAGCGTTGGGGCACTGGAATAAAAATTCCACTCTTTTTTTAATGGAATTCCTATTCTCTTATTTGGGGAAATATTTATTCTTTTTGGAATACACATTCTTTCATTTATTTATAAACCAAACATCGGAATAGCATTCCGTTTGAATAATAATTCCATTCCAATGCTTATTCCATGCAACCAAACGCATCCTAATACCCATGTATATTCTCTAGTTTGATTCCCTTATTGGAGTTTTTAAATATTCATCCTCAGATCTCACCCCACGTAAGTATTCATCCCGCCCACTTTTTGGAGTTATGTTTTTATCATTTCAAATGGTGAATTACCTATCATACTCTTTTAATAAGATATCCATATGTGTGTCTATATTGCCTAACTAAATTAGTGGGATTCAACCATTTCCTAATTTAGTGGAATTCAATCACAATTATTACGGGAGATAATTACAAAAGAGGATTTCAAAATTTAAAAAAATCGTAATAACAAAATCCCACCGATTTATTTTTCACTGCTTTAAATTCGAAAATCATATTTATTTTTTCATATCTACAATGTATTATCAAGAAATATTTTGGAACATGATGGAATTGACCATATTTTTCATGAATTATTTTTGCAAAAATACTATAAAAAAATATTTCAAAACATAGACAATATTCAAACCAATCATATTTTTCATGGTTAATTATGCAAAATCACCATAAACATTGAAAAAAAAACCTTTCAACTATGATTGATCACAATGAGATATTTTATACACAATTACTATGAAAATTGATGACATGTATTCCATGATTTATTTTTTCATATCTACCATGTATTGTCATAAACCATTTGATAACATGGTGGAATCGGTCATGTTTTTCATAGATTATTTTTTGCAAAATTACCATGAAAAATATTTCGGAACATAGACAATATTCAAATTGACCATGTTTTTTCATGATTAATTCTACAATTTCACCATAAATATTCTCGTCGTGTACCCACAAGGACGTGAAGATCACAGCTGCAGTGTTGTTTCCAAATAGATCTCTGAAAATGATATGTCGCTGTTGTAATCGGTGGCCAGAGTCTGTTCGACGCCGCCGCGTAGAAGAGATTCTTCGCGGCTCGCCCGAAGACCATTTCGAAAACGTGCAAAATTGAAATACAAGTTTCAGAGGGATTTCGGGAGGAAAGTGGATTGGGATGAAAAATGCTTGTGCATGATTTGGGTGCAAAATCAAAATGCAAGTTTCGGAGAATTTTCGTCAAGATTTTCGGGAAGAAATGGAAATGGGATGAATATCTTGATCCACAATTCCGGGATTAAATGGTGGAATTTGTGGGCTGATTTTTACGGGGGGACAAGCAGTGGAGTTTTGTGTGGACCAATAGAAAGAAAATACAGCGGGCTCATTGGATTGCGTCAAGGTGTCTTTATAGGAAAATTCTTTTTCATACGGGTTGTATTCCGCCTGATTTAAATTCGGTGTTATATAAAGATTTGCTCTCAACTTCTGTACCTCTTATGATCTTTTCAAAAAAAAAAGTAGTGTTAAGTTTCGATCCCAAAATTCGGCGCTCTCTCTCTCTCTCTCTCTCTCTCTCTCTATATATATATATATATATATATATATATATTAGTCCGGATTCCATAAGGGATCCCGCTCCCATTTTTTGAGCAAATTAAGATGATCCGTGCCGCCCAAAGTGATTAGAACGTGATTTTAAGGGTACCCTCGCGAAAATCAACAAAAAAAATGATCGGAAAGGGCTTGATCCGAACAGTTATTTTGCTGATTTCTTGCGAGTCCCTTAAAATCACATTCTGCACACTTTGAGCGGCTCGGATCATTGAAATTTTCTTGGGAAAGGGGAGTCCCGCACAGTAGCACTGTGCAGAATCCCTCATTGGATCCGTGATGTATATATATAATACCTAACATTTTATATAAGGCACTATTGGGATTAAAAAAAAATTGAGAATGAAAATATAACTGTTCAAAATGATTGGGATGGATACTTAAGTGAGACGAGGTTTGAGAATGAATAATAAAGTCTCCCTTGATTATTTTGCAAAAACGTTCACATTTTTCATGTATCGCATTAATGTTGCCTTTGCTCCTATATGAGCTGGATGAATCCGGTACCGGTTTAGTTCATAGATCAAGATGTGCTTGCTTGTGGAGTCCTTGGAATCATATAGAGGAGCACGGGGTACTACATCATCAAAAGGTAGAGTTAGGTGTCACAAGAGGCTTGTGGGTAATTCTTAAATTGGTATCTCTTTGTCGCCTTTTGATTTATGGATATGTAGTAGGATTAGACCGTGTTGACCCTAAGTAGTTTTCACGTAAATCTTCTTGTCTTGGCTCTTTTTAACTGCTTAATATTTAATTGTCATGGAGCTTGGTTAGTTGAATATCTCATAACTAAAATTTTAATTTTAATTGGTCGTCCCATTCAATCCCCTGAGACTTTTAGTGCATTTGGTAATTTAAGGGTTTTTTTTTTTTTTTTTTCAGGTGCTAGAGTGGGTTTTTTCGAGTATGTGTTCGTTAAATTGCTTTTGCAAAATCCTATTGGGAGTATGAGCTCTTTTTAGTTGATTTTTGTTTTTGTTCTAGCTTCTTGCACCATCACCAAGTGTGTGGATTCCATGAAAATGAAATTGTGTAGTGGAAGAGGCTGTTGCGGTGCTTCAGGAGCACTGAATAATTACTCCTCAAAATCAGGTTCATTTATCCCACTTTGATGAGTTGCTCTTGGCTCTTGCTCCAAAGCCTCCAATCATTTTTTTTCCTTATAAATGTTTCTTGAGAAAATATTCTTTACGGAGGTGATGTAAACACTTATTTACAGTACTCAATTGTGACCGTCACTTTTGGACGGTCAAGATGTTAATGAAACTTTTCTGAAGAAGAGTTAATTGTGACCGGTCATAATTGAAAACGAATCTTAACTATTGATTGCGTGAATGGATGGCTGAGATCAGAGACGTAGCTACATTGTGGGCATACGTGGCCCCTGCGTTGTTTTGGGGTTTTTTTAAAATTTAATATTACTTATTTTTTTATTTGTTAAAAATTTAATATTACAATTGAAAACACATCTTAACTATTGATTGCGCGAATGAACGATTGAGATTTTACAGAACCGTGAATAAGTCCTTTCTCTATTACTTCGTGGCAATCTGCACTAGAAAAGTCACGACAAATTTTGCCCGTCATTTAGTAAAGCAACTTTGACATCCTAATCCGGTCCTACCTTTGGTTAGGTTTGTTAAACCACGCAAGCTTGGTGGGGTCATCTTGGTTAGTTTTGAAACAAAGACAAGAAACATCGACACATACGTAACTTACCCACTATGCGATGTAATACCTTCTAAACTTTAGAGTAATGATTAATTGTTTATTGAAAATTTTCATTTTTTGAGCATGCTAGCTTTATTATACAAGGGAAAGTGACTTCATTAGTCTTGTGTTTTAAGTGATGACCAAGTCATTAACTTAAGGAAGTCAGGTGAACATAAGAAATCTGATAAGTGTTTGTTTTTTATTGCGTTGCATATTCAAATTTCACAAAGGCCAAATATTCTCAACCATGAGGCCACATGAGAATTTGTCCGATCGTTAATTTTTAAACTCTAAAATTAATTGAGATGTGTCCAGGCTGGTTCAGATAGCCGATTATCAAAAGTGGTGACCAAGTCATTAAATTCAATTGCTAAGACTTTATGGTTGTGCAAGAAAGCTTCCACTCACGAAAGGTTAACGTGCAAGTATCTAGAGTCAGCTCAACGGAGAAGGCCTAAAACGAAGTTCAAGTGTTACAGAGATTTTATGACGGTTGTTCGCATTGCAAGAATTTGTTTTCAAAACTCATTCCGCACAACCTAGTAACGTAATTTGAATGGAATTACCGCCTTCACTATTATAGGCATTTCATTTGGACATTGGTTTTTATTTATGAGGTCTTTTTTTTTTTTTTTTTGAACCAAACTCATGAATTTTGATTAATCAAAATCCGCCCAAAGGGCTACAAACCCCAAATCAGAGCCCGTCGATGGGAACAAACCCACAATAATAGGATTATTCATATGATTTGGATGAGAACACACTTAGTACAGAAGAAATCTACCCACAAGGGGTGAGGCAATACCCATAGAGGGCAAAGAGTGTTTCACGTAGAAAGCCAAGATCTCTATTAAAGGAGAGAAATAAGAAAAAACAGAAAATAAAAACGGAAAAATAACCCTCCTGCCACCGGAGATGTCACCGGAGCCGCCACCGCGGGTCTGGCTGCTTATGGGTCGTTTAGATAAGAAGTTTTTGTTTTTTTTGGATTTTGCAAATAAAGGGGGATAATTAGAGTTGTTGTGTCGGATTGAAAATTATGAAAAATTGTTCCACAAATGTGAGCATTGAGTGATTCATTTCGTAGTTTTGCAAAGTTTATACTTAATTAACCTACATGTGAAAGGGGGCCGACATGTGCTTGTGAAATTGTTCTAAGGTTCAGCTGTCTTGCGGCTATTTTAGATGAATTTGAGAAACTATAAGCACAAAACACAAATAGCTCGTTTTGTCCAAATATTAAAAATTGTTATGTAAAAGCTATGAATTCAAGACTATGATTTTTTTTTTTTACAGTTATTATGAATTAAATGCGATTCAAGGAGAATTTATCTTACTTTTAACACCCACCTATACACAGTAAAATAACGAAATAGGGCCTTAATTAAATTAACAAAAATGGACAAGTCAAACTCAAGTGAATAGAATGCTACAGAAGTTGGCGGGTTGGAAGGAGAATTTTCTAAACCAAGCGGGTAAGGAAGTTTTACTCAAGTAGGTCGCTTTGGCGCTTTCTACTTATGCTATGATGTGCTTTGAGCTTCCAGAAGGTTTGTGTCACGAAATTGAGGCTCCGTTCCAGAACCAAAAATAAGTCCTTAGGTGGGGGCAAAAGAACAATGAAAGGAAGATCCATTGAATGAAGTGGAGTAGATTATGTAAGGCCAAATATGCAATTTGGATCTTGTTTGGAAGATCACAATGACATCTTTTATACGATGCAAAAAAAAATTGAAAATTTATTTTTCATTTACTTTATTTTTGAGTTTGAAAATGTGAAATAAGCTGCTTATTTTTTAAGAAGGTTTCTGGAACGGGGCTTGAGTCCGCTATGACAAGGTTTAGGTGGGGGCAAAAGAACGTTTCGAAAGCCAGATCCAGTTTGTGCAAGAAGTGCAGTCAGATTCCCCCTGTCCCCAGGCCAAATTTACAACCCAGAATTGGGTTTCCGTGATGTTGGATTAACTGCTGTAAAACAAGAACGGATTACCTCGAATTCTGCTATTGAAAAAACAGAATACCAATTTGTAGAACAACGGTTGGGTTGAGTCGCGGACAAGGTCGCTTTCTTTAAGACGTTTCGCTCCTCTGCCCAGTTTGTGCAAGCAGTTCATCAATGCCCCGCCGTCCCCAAGATAAAACAGCCCAGAATTCACCTCCTCTGCTCGGCTTTCTCTGCACGGAAGAAAACCAGAAATAAAACACACAAGCGACCTATTGCTCGAACTTCGAAAATATTTTTGGGGTGGAAGAGAGAGTTGTTTTTTCTGTGTTTTGAAACCAATTCCGAAATGCTGTATTTATAGGCGAGGGCTGGGCTTGATTTTGGAAACAAAAATCAAACCAAATCGGATTGCTTTGATTTAGCACATGTTTTTTTAAACGTTTTTCTTAATCAACTATAATTTAGCACACGTTTTTATACACGTTCTTAACCAGCAAGAATTTCCATTCTGAAAGATTTGATTGACTCTGAAAATTCTGTAAAAAAATTGTGGGCTTAACTAGTATGTGCATGAGACTCAAATCCCGGATTTGTACCCCCTGTGCGAATAATCCGTGACACGCACCCGGTCAACTTAGTTTCCAAATCAAATTTTCAAATTGCCACTCATTTTCCTGAGCGCGTGAGACCTCTCATTGGATCCTTGTTTACAAATCTATTTTTGTGTAAACTCATTTAAAGTATATAAAAGTTTTGTGGCTAGGCAATGTGGGACTAGTGAAAAACACAAGGTTTTACAAATACACACCAAAATTTCAACACGTGATCATAGTGCTTATAATTTGGCTCTTTTAGCGAAACAAGGCTGGAGGATTATGAGGTCTCCAAACTGTCTTATGTCTAGGGTTCTCAAAAGTAAATATTTTAAGGATTGCTCGTTTATGGAGGCAGGTTTGGGGAACAATCTGTCTTGGGTTTGACGGAGCATTTGGGAAGGAAGGAAGGTCTTAGAGGCTGGGTTGAGATGGTCGATCGGAAATGGGGCTTCGGTTCGCAATAATGTGGATCCTTGGCTGCCTTTGGCTGGGAATTTCACACCGAGAAGAATTGATACAGATGAGGGTTTTGTTTGGGTTCGGCAACTCATAGATGGCAATACGGCAACGTGGATGGAGGAGGTGGTCTCACGGTTATTTGTTCCAGATCATGCAAGATGCATCCTCTCTTTCCCATTGTCGTGGACAAATAAACCGGATACAGTGGTGTGGCATTTTACGCATTCTGGGCAATATTCTCTGAGCTCGGGGTATATGACGGCCTTGGAACTTCGGCAAGGCAGTTCAGATGGTGGATCCATTGAGGAGGATGGAGCCGACAAGCGTTGGAAAGGGATATGGCAGCTTCACATTCCCAGGAAGGTTCAGGTTTTCATTTGGAAATGCTGCCATGGGATTTTACAAACAAGGAGGGAGCCACAGCGCAAAAGGGTTGTTGACAACTCTAGTTGCCCAGTTTGTGGTGATGGTATGGAATCGATTGTGCACATTTTTTGTGATTGCCCGTTGGCTCGACGGGTGTGGTTGTTTTCCCCTTTTCAACTGGATTTAGGAAGCATACAGGTAACCTGTTTTACTAATCTGTGGGATGTTTTTCTTTCACGATGGCGAACTGTACCAAACAGAGAGTGGTGCTTGGGGTTAACCATTATGCTTTTGTGGTACATCTGGAAAGGGAGGAATGGTGCTGTTTTTTATTATAAGATTCTACTCCCTAATTAATATGATTAGTAAAAGAGCGGTGGATGCCTTCCAGGAGTACTTGACAGTGAACCCTTTGGTTATTATCGAGAGAGGAGGGAATGGGGAGGTGCAGCCGCAATTGTGGCATGGACCATCAGAGGGATTTTTTAAGATTAATGTAGATGGTGCGTGGAAGTAGGAATCTGGTGAAGGTGGGTTCGGAGTCATGATTCGAGATAGTTGGAGAGTTTTGTTGGTGCTATAATGGGGAAGTTGTCGTGGTGTGCTAGCCCAATAGTTGTAGAAGCCATGGCCATTTGGCGTGGAATTCTGGTGGGGAGTCAGTTGGGGTTAGGATTGATGGTGATAGAGAGCGATGCTCAAGTTGTGATCAATATGATAAATGGGCAGATTGTGACTACCCAGGAGTTGGGGGTTCTTATTCATGATGTCCAAACTTTGGGTAAAAGCTTTCAAGTCTATTCGCTTTCTTTTGCCCGTAGGTCCTGCAATTTGGTTGCTCATTTGTTGGCTAGTAGAGATCTAGTTGGTATGGGATATAGTCTTTGGACTGATTCTCCATTGTCATAGTTACTTGATGCCTTAACCAGGGACGAGCTCCATTCTTGATGTAATGTTTCTTGGTGGTTTTGTAATAACATTTGTTATCGGTTGAAAAAAAACCTCCAGTGAATAGAAAAATCCAACTACATTGGAATCTATCCATCTACCTATCTATACTACTTCTTCCATTTCAAAAAGATACTTTACTACGAAAAACGTTCAATTTCAGATCCAAAACTATAGTTAAGTTTGTGAAACGTTCAGTTTTCATGCATAATTTTTAAAGTTTTGTGAAGACCGAATTAGATATCTCAATAATTAGTTATTAAATTCGGTGTCAAGAAATTTTAAAAGTTATTCAGATAAGTACTTTTATTTTAATTTGAAATTACACGTCTTTTTTATAGTGGACTATCTTCAAAGGTGGGGGAGCATATATTTAAGATGTGTCGATCATTTGGCACCAACTCTTGTTTCTAAGAAAATAAAAATGCATAGAAATTCATACCAACCCTCCACTTTTCTAATCTCATATTCTTTTGTTCATTCACCCCACGTCACTCATTGGTGTCCATCATTTCTCTTATTTGTGGTAAAAACAAAAAAACTATGCTGAAAAGTGTAGGCATGATACAACGTACTCCCTCCATCCTAATTTGTTTATCCAATTGTCGAAATTCGTGCATTTCAAAAATATACTTATATCTTACATTTTATAATGTTTTTTATGATTTTGAAGATTTTATGTAATAAAACAAATTGAGATTTACCAAACAAGATTCATATTGCATATTAAAAACATTATGAATTAAAAATTATAGACAATTTTTTTAGAGGTCAAATGCACTCAAAAAGGGGACAAATAAATTGGGACGGAGGAAGTAACATATTAGTAATATTTTTGTGCTCTACAGTGCTTGAATGATACCACTGTTAACGTATAGAAAAGAGAAATTTGTACTTACACCCCCTGTACTATTATCAATTTGAAGATACATCTATTGTTCTTCAAATTTAAGCACTTACACCCATTATATGTAAAAATATAGTGGGTGTAAGTGCAAATTCCCCCTTTTTCACTTCAGGATGTAAGTGCTAAAATTTGAAATACAAAGGGTATATTTTTAAATCAATGATAGTACAAGAGATGTAAGTGCAAATTACCCTAAAGAAAATGGTTTCCGCAATCTCTATATGTCCATTTGCGCTATTTTTTAAAATCTTTATTCTCGTAAAATTATCAAATTATCCATGCTTCTTAATTCACTCATGAAAGGTGACATTTAATTTTGCGTGAATAAAAGTAAAAAATAAGTACAAAAGAATAGAAGGAAAATACTCCTACACAAATTAAGGGTTTTTTTAATTATTATTTTATGTTTTTATCCCATAAACTATTCTCCATTTTTCTACTTCATCGTGTAGGTATGCTTTTTTCGGGTTTGGCTCCAGTCCAGTATGTTAATGTCCATTTTGGTCCATTGAATGGCTGGGATCAACTCTATTACATCCAAAGGTTCACAGCATGCCATGTTATGTTCTTACATTTGCCTCTCAAGGAAATGGAGAATGGTTAACGGAAAGTCCAGCCAAAAGTAACGGAACTCTGCAAAATCCAAACCAAACTCCACTTGTCAGTTTAGATGAAAAGTTTGTCCACTTCAAGAACTCTTTTTTCCTTTTTCCATACGTCCAGCAAAGCACTTAATTTTAATTTTTTAGAATGTTCATAGATTAAAAATAAGATTGTGATTTTGGCACTTCAAAAATTGATAGAGGGGCTCCAAACTGAACTGTGTTAATACACAAAACGACGTCGTTTTGGAGCCTCTCCATCAATTTTTGGAGTGCTAAAATCAATTTCCTTAAAAATATGGTAAAAAAATTAAGTGCTTCAATTTTCAATCCGTATGAATCGGTGCGGAAATTTTATTTTTCTAATCATTTTTTTCTAAACAGTCATAATTAATTTTCGTCCCTAAGTCTCTTATAATTAAGTATTTGCTCATTATTTGGGACCATACTGAATTGCGCGAGTTCTACAGATAAAAATTAATTACTACATTTTAGGATAAAATGATAAAAAAATAAAAATTAAACTGTATATATGTTACTAAAAAATATGATTAAAAAATTAAGTGCTCTAATTTTTAATCCGTTTAAACCAGTGCGAAAATTTTATTTTTTGATCATTTTATTCTAAACAGTTATAATTAATTTTTGTATCTAGGACTCTTATAATTAAGTATCTGCTCATTATTTGGGACCCTGTATAGCAGATACTTAATTATACAAGCCATACAGACAAAAAATAATTATGATTTTTTAGGATAAAATGATCAAAAAAGTAAGATCTTCGCACTAGTACAAACGAATTGAAAATTGGAGCACTTAATTTTTTTACCATATTTTTATTATATGAACAATCTAAAAAACTTAAGTGCTCCAATTTTCAATTCGTTTAAACTGGTGTGAATATTTTATTTTTTGATAATTTTATTCTAAATGGTCATAATTAATTTTTGTTTCTAGGGCTCTTATAATTAAGTATTTCTACTCTACAAAGTCCCAAATAATTAGCAAATACTTAATTATAAGAGTTTTTGTGACAAAAATCAAGTAGCTCGATCATTAGTGTGGGACTATGAAGTGGGTCTCACACAACTCTGTGCACATTTGTTATATAGCAAAATATAGTATACCCCATACGCCATAGTTTTAGGCTACTGATTTTGCCACTCTCTTTTTTGTTAACGTCACTCCCCTGCAAATGTATTTTTAGTGTAAAAATATACCTGTCGGAGAGTGGCGTTAACCAAAAGAAAAAGTGATAAAATCATTTCCCTTGTTTTATTGCAAGAATATGTGCTGAATAATGTACAAGAGTTAAAAATATAAACCCGCTTTTAGATTAATGAGGGTTCAAGTGCCAGGTAAAATGTGAGGCAACACGTGGAGTGGAGTTTGGTTCGGATTTTGCAGAGTTCTGTTACGTTTGCTGGACTTTCCGTTAACCATTCTCCGTTTCCTTGAGAGGCAAATGTAAGAACATGACATGGCATGCTATGAACCTTTGGATGCAATAGAGTTGATCCCAGTCATTCAATGGACCAGAATGGACATTAACATACTGGACTGGAGCCGAACCCTTTTTCCCACGTAAATTGGACTCCTTCCGTATCTTTCCAAGTGTCCAACTTCCTAACTCAAATTTATTAAGGAGATTATCATTACATTTTTCATATCAATTTTTACCTTCACTTTCCATACTTACTTTTTTTGAAGACATCATCATTACACTTTTATTCACTAATTTTTCAAAATGAAATCTACTTTTAGGGGCAAAATGGAAAATGTACCAACTTTTATCTACTAACTTTGCAAAATGAACACTTATTAAGTAACAATCCAAAATAAAAGAATAGTGATAATGCCAAAACCATTTTTGTTGGTGCCTAAACTCTGATGCATAAAAGTTTTGTATATTGCATATGGTACAAGCATTTTGTGCACTAGAGTTTTGGCACTAATAAAAATAGTTTTAACAACAACAAAAATAGTTTTGGTATTATCATTTCCTAAATAAAATATTGGACTCTAAAAAACCCCGGAGGGAGCAGTATCTACAACATGTCTGTATGAATCCTGTGGGTTCAGCAACAAGACCATAGTGTCCATTCCAATGTGCCAAGTGAACATAGTCAGAAACATAACCCTAGACCCGGGTGCGAGAAGCCAAATCTTCTGTATTTGAAAAGTCTACGTACCTTCGTTGTCGTGCATTTCTAGTTTCAAAATTGCTTACAAATATCCTTTTCTTGCCCCTTGAAAAACTGTGAGAGTTGTACTCCAGTATATTCACTTTTTTTTATACACCTGTATCGAGTGGGCTGGTGCGGTTTTCTAGAGTCTCTATACTCGTTTGATAATTTGGCTTCGTTTGATTAGTAGTTTAGTTTAGAAAGAGTGCTAGGTACCCCGAAAGAGTACCCTGAAATTACCCCAAATTTAAAAAATCAATAGTCCAAATTCACTTAATGTCAATCCGGACCATCGATTTTCAAATTCGGGGTAATTTCTGGGTACTCTTTCTGGGTACATGAAATTTTCCTTAGTTTAATTTTAGTAATGGGTGGAAAGAGAAATATGGTAATGATTGGAGAGAGAAATGAAATTAATAATTAGAGATATAGAATAATGATTGGAGAAAAATATAGGGTAATAATTAGAAATAAAACTAAAACTAAACTAGCAACCAAACACAATGACAGCATCTTCAGTCAAAAGATGGATGTATGTTGGGGCATATGGGCCCCGCGTTGTTTTGGTTTTTCAAAAAAATTTAATAGTATTTATCTTTATTTTGTTAAGAACACATAGGTATTGTATTTTGTATGAAATGTTGTTTAAACATTTAAATATTTTAAAAATATGTTCGTTTGGATCCCAAAACTTGATTTGTCTCTATGCATACGGTCTCTCATAAGTTTTTCTTCTATTATTAATCTCATTTCTCTCTCTCTCTCCACTCATTACCTAAAACATCTCCCTCCAATCTTAAACTAAACAAACTACATTAGATTTTTGAAACTTGAAATTTCAAAATCTTGTTCCTTATAGTTCAGCCCGCGTTTACGAATTTCATCCCTGTCTTTAGTGGCACTCTTTATATTTGTGTGTTAAAATATTTGTTAGGATGTGCATAAGAATACGTGGATCCCATATGAGTTAAGACATTACTAATTTATTGTCAATGAGTACTATAATTGCTCAATTAAGATTGTGTTATCTTTTTCCAATAAATTCTAACAACTCTTCAAAATAAATGTCAAACCAATGGCTACCTACCTTTGTTTTTATCATTGAAATTTAAATTTAAGTGGATCAGACCAACTTATTATTTTGTATTATGGTTAAACTTAGGAGAAAATTTTCAATGCAATGCCCTTCAAATATTTTTCCGCCGAAATACAGAGATACAAGAGAGTAGAGACAGTTTAAAAACTGCCGCACTCTCTCTCTCTCTCTCTCTCTCTCTCTCCAACTCTTCGCCTCCAAAATACAGTCTCTGATATGGCGACCGTTCTAAACATATTTTCATCCATTCGATTACCGAATAACATGACCCGACGTACTACTCCGCCACCAATTTCTCTCAGTCTCCCTCGTAAGCTCAATCAATTACTCCCATTTCTCAACTCTAACATGAGTCTTTCTAGTACATATATATATATATATATGTTTGTATGTGTATATTTTCATATGCAGTTAATACGTATTGTATTATCCTCTCAGGTCGGAGGCTGACAATCAGAGCAGCGGAAACGGATGCAAACGAAGGTAAATTTTTTTGGAAATGTTTGTTTCTGTGAATACTGATCGTTGACTTTTGTTGTTTGAGTATAAACGGGAATTTGTTGAAGGTTTATTGGGGATTTTAAGTGGGGGCTTGTTTTGCTTATTATTCAAAAAATTACTCCAGTAGCTAAAGCTCCGGCACAAGAAAAGGCACCTTTGGCAGGAGGTTCCAGCTTTAACCAGATTTTGGGCATCAAAGGAGCCAAACAAGAGACGGTCAGTCATCCATCTCTGTTTCTTTTCCTATTTACAGTATAAATGTCGGTGGTCATTACCAGAAGGCGAAAATCAATTTCGGGGCACTAAACCAAGCCATAAGAAGTGAGAACATCCCCAATTTTTAAAAGGGTTCGGTGGTCATATTTGATTTTCTGTCACATTTGCCTAGATACAGAACAGGCTATCCTATGATCATTGAGATAGTAATGATTTGGACATAATGGATTTTACAAAATTTTGGACCGAGGCATGCACATAGTTGTCAAAGGTGCGCCTTAGGCGCGAGGCGCATCAAGGCGCCTTCAATGAAATGCAGCCAAGGGGTGCCTAGGCGAGAAAGGCGCAAAAGTGAGAAAAGGCGCGCCTCTTTCAATTTTAATTAAAACCATCAAATCTAGGTTAAAAAGTTTTACCTTCACTCCTTTAGCCTTGACTTCAGTCGATTGTAAATCCCTCCTCTCTCAATTACAGAAATGGAAATAGCATATGTATCATCTCGATCATCAGTCGATCTTACACTCCTCTCTTCTCTCTTGATCATCAGTCAATCTTCTCTCTTCATGTTTATAGTCGATATATATTCTACTGTATATGAAAAGGAAAAAACTTTTTTTAATGGTTTTAAATATATGTTTTGTTTGTACATCTAAACTAATTATGCTGCATATGAAAATGAAAAAGCTTTTTTTTTTTTTAAATGTTTTCAGAAACAATACACTTTAGGTTTTTTTTTTTTTCATGTGTATTAGGCTATATAGTGTTGGTGTATGCTATTTTCCCTATTTTTTTCGCCTAAGCGCGCCTCACTTCAAAAATGCGCGTGCCTGGCCTAGGCCCCAACAGATCTTTATGCCTTGGCGCACCTCTTGCCCTTAACAACTATGGGTGTGGAAATATGACTTTCTTTAAAAAGATTCAAGCCCCACCACAATACCTATGTCTGCCCCTTATTTACTAACGGAATAGTGGTAAGCTTTTTATGTCATGGAAGAGTCATGTATGTTTCTGCTTCTACGGAGTAGTAATTCTTAATTGGAAAATATCTTTCTATTCTCTTGTCCCACCTTCTTTAAATTTTAAAGGAGAATATACCTCAAGGATAGAGTACTGATTCATAAATCAGATCATTCCTCAGTACTTCCCTTGCCCATAAATCTTACAAGAAGCCATTATGCCTGGAGAGTACCACACATGCATGTAGGCTAACAATACTTAACATCCATCACCAATATATTTGTCCACTAGAGCATAAAAGAGGCACCTCATCCAGTTCAGTATTTTAGACATAAATATTGAGTGTAATTTTTGATACTAAAATACTGAAACTGCATAAAAGAGCATGTCAATTATATTCACCAAAACAAGAGCTGTATTTTATTAAGTGTTGACATTTAGTCTCCTCTACTTTTTATAGAAAAACATGGGTTCATCCAAAATATTTAATAGGATTGCACTTACATCTCCGCCAAAGAATCAACATGTATACATAATTTGGTCATGCTACCAGAATGTATTAGAAGTCAACCAGAAATTTCAGGATATGAAAAAACAAAAACAAAAAATAGCACCATGCCCTTGGCGCACCTTGCAAATGCTTCTGTGGCACTGAAAGGGATATGTGAACTAGAGTTTTGATCGTTACTGTTGGAAATTCTCTGGTGTGTGTGTGTGGACTGTGGTGTGTGTGCACATTCTCATGCAGTATTGGTCTGTCTGAATTTGCGTAACATGAATTGTGGGTGATGATAAGGTTATCTATCTTAATAGGCCCATGCCCCCATGTAAAGACAAGGGACTTATTCCATTTCCATTAGCCCAACATTAAACATCCTGAAGTTGAGGACAAGTTCCGTGGTTGGTTTCTTTAGGAAAGACAGAGGAGCAGT
Source organism: Rhododendron simsii (assembly GCA_014282245.1). Classification (NCBI taxonomy): domain Eukaryota; kingdom Viridiplantae; phylum Streptophyta; class Magnoliopsida; order Ericales; family Ericaceae; genus Rhododendron; species Rhododendron simsii. Next base: position 19,440,167 of record CM024956.1, on the reverse strand, counting down.
GGAGTCTCAACAAACTAAATCGAAAAGGGCTAGTCGCCTGCAGCTTGCAGGCCTGGATTGGGTGTTATAGGAGAACTTTTGGGATGTCAGAGAAAGAAGTGCTTGCTCTGAGATAGTGGTCCATATTGTAGTGCGTGGCATGCATGATTGAGAGCCATTTGACTTTATCAGTGCTTCTCAAAAACATCATCATTTGTTTTCACCGAAATTGAGTAACTGCGGATCCTTTGGAGAGTACACTGGGCTTTTATCGTAGGACACCTCGAGAGCAATTACAATCCCTTTTCAATATAAGTGTGTTAAAATTTCTTGTACGATTTGATATCCCTTATGATGCCAAGGTTGCATAACCCGCAGATTATGGACGTTTTATGATTGATCCACCCTTTTTGTTGATTGAGGCGGTACCTTACATATTTTCTTAGAACAACTACTAGATGGAAATACTACCTTTTGAGAAGCGTGAAATTTTTCTAGACTTGTCTACATTTCACACTTCTTTATCTATTGTTCCTCAATATTAAAACAAAAAGAAGAAAAGCAGAAAATAGCATAGCAGGAAGTAATGGGAGAACACTTTGCCATGCAAATAATGTTGGAAAGGTTCATTTACTGCTCTTGTCTCTTCTGCAGGATATATGGAAGATTCGTGTTCAACTTACAAAGCCTGTTACTTGGCCTCCGTTGGTTTGGGGAGTGGTTTGTGGAGCTGCTGCTTCTGGTACCCCTCTTTGCATCGGCACTTGTAAAATTGATGATGGATTGTGTTTCAAAACTTTCCTGGGCCATTCATTTCAATGCTGTATAAATAATTAAACATGACTAATTATCTTCATTCAGCATTTCATGGTTTGCCATTAATACAAATTCTCTTAATACCGACCTTTTCATATAGCATTTAGTAACTGTTGTTTCGGGCTTATGAATTTTCGTATGATTATTTACTCATTCAACAAAAGGATTAATTTGGAATAATCTTTTTTACTCCTAGCGTGGGGACATCAAGACATTCCAAATGAATTCCTTTCGTAAACATTTTGCTAGTAGAATTCATATTGCTTTCAAAAAGCTTCTTATATATATGTTAATTCACTTGTGACCAGTCCTGCTTACATTGTAGGAAACTTCCAATGGACGGTGGATGATGTTGCCAAATCATTGGTTTGTATGATGATGTCTGGCCCATGTCTGACTGGCTATACACAGGTACATATCTACTAGTGTGGAAATAAATCACTGCTTTGAAATTTAGAGCATCTAAAAGTTGTATGCTTTCACCTTCCTAGACTCTCAATGATTGGTACGATAGAGAGATAGATGCTATTAATGAACCTTATCGTCCTATTCCTTCGGGGGCAATATCTGAGAATGAGGTATGTAAGTTATCGGTGTGTTTTTTTTGTTTCCTTTTAAATGCACTTTATGTGCCAAACTTCATTTTATTTCTGATAGACTATTTTGAAGTTATCTTTGATATTCTTCCTCTCAGGTGATTACCCAAATTTGGGTGCTTCTTCTAGGAGGCCTTGGGTTGGCTTGTATATTGGATGTGTGGGTAGGTCTTTGGAATTGGTGGCCCATTTTACTTCCCATAAAAAAAACTTAAGGTGAATTTTAGTTCTTGAATGGTTGTCCTTTATAGGCAGGGCATGATTTCCCTATAATATTTTACCTTGCTATAGGCGGGTCCTTGGTATCTTACATTTATTCAGCTCCACCTTTAAAGGTAATCCCCTGTATCCCTTTCATCTATATACACTCTTGTATATGTGTTGAAGATGAGAATTTGACTAAGCATTGACAATTAGCTACACACTATTGCAGCTCAAACAGAATGGATGGAGTGGAAATTTTGCTTTGGGAGCAAGTTATATAAGTTTGCCATGGTATAATATCTTAGTTTACCTTCTCCCATGAAATCTATGACATCCATCAGTTCGCATTCGACATATCTGTCAATGGGAAAGAAGTAAAATTTCATGGGTTCTATTTATTTATGTTTTTGTTTGCTAGTCACTGTAGGCTATTAAGAGCAAGAAAGTCAATGTGGATCTTGGCTCCATTGCATAACCTGTCTTTCTTAACTACAGGTGGGCTGGTCAAGCTTTGTTTGGAACCCTTACACCTGACATAATTGTCCTCACGCTCTTGTACAGCATAGCTGGGGTTTGTATTTTGTAGTAGCATTTTTGTTAGACATAACATGACATGAGCCGGTTCCGGTTGATGCTAATCAACTTTTCTTTTGATGGTTTAGCTAGGTATAGGCATTGTAAATGACTTCAAAAGTGTCGAAGGAGATAGAGCACTAGGACTTCAGGTTTTACACTATTCTCTTTTAAATGTTTTGTGAATCCTTTTGCTATCGGTAGTAAATTAGCATGCCCCTCAATTTTGTTTTAACCTTGGGATGGACATGCTGTCTGACCAGTCAATTCCTGTGGCTTTTGGTGCGGAGACTGCTAAATGGATTTGTGTTGGTGCTATTGACATTACTCAGATATCTGTGGCTGGTACGTAAAGTTTCATCTATATGATCATAGTTCTTGTCTTCAATTTTTTTTTCCTTTTTTAACTCCATATATCGTTCTTTTCCAATACTATTGTCTTTATTGTTACTGTATTATTGCTAGAGTTTCTTTGCCCTTTGGATAATTGTTGTTATCAGTAAGACTTTTATGGGTATCACTTACTGACACTACTTCGTATTTTACTATATTAAGTTTAATGATCTAGTGAACAATTTGTGGTCCAAATTCACAAGAATCCAAAGGATCGATGTCGTATTTACTTACAGAGAACATTCATGACCTCTATAAGGATAGCTAAGGCATCCAATGGGTGCTTGATCCTTAGAGACTGTTCACCTTGGAGACCTGATGCGGTTATGAGTACGACTGGGTGTGAAAGGCACTCGGTCCTCCGAATTTTCAAGGGCCGCTGGGGGCACACCAGACTTGCCATGCCTTGGCTAGAATGGTCACTTGTTTTTACCTACCTTCACGTGCGATGCCTTGTCTAGACCGTCTTGGCATGCCCAAGTTTGCCCAAATGTTGTCCCAAGTGAGAGGTAAGCTCGTTGCCTATTTCAATGAGATTGGCAGCGAGCGCCAGCTGATGTATCTCATCCATTGGCTACGACACTATCCCTACTGTAACCTTCCTCAATGACGCACTAGCAAAGCATGACGAGAAGTACACTTGAAACGGTACGTGCTTGTCAACGGGCATGACAAACCACACTAAATGAGCAAGGAAAAGGAAAATAGTCAATGCTGTGACCTCCTTGTGTCAAGTGAGCATCCTCGATGATGCAATGGTGTTCCCCTTGGGGGATGTCTACTTGTTGAGAGGTAAGCTCGTCGCTTGGGTGGCTTTCGAATATATACTTGTAACATTTCTTGTGGGAAATGCTTGAGAAAACAACCGAAGTAAACTTGAAACGGCTTGTTGTGCCTGACGTTGGTCTTGGAAATAAACCGTCCCAAGTTGATAGGTAACGGCAACCAAGTTGCTGGGTAGTGCTGGGTAACGGCTACCAAGTTGCTGGATAATGACTATCAAGTAGCTGGGCTCTGGTGGAGGCCTGCAGTGATACTGATGTACAAATTGTTCGTCCAACTTGGGTATAGGGGCGAAAGATTAATCGAATTGTCTAGTTTGAGAAATCATAATGGGATTTTTTTGAGCAACACAACTTTTTTTTTTATGAACTATGAATTGGAACATCTTCACAAAAATATAAAGCAACTCCACAAAAAAATTCAAAATCTGCTAAAAAATTGCTTGGTAAGTTGCTGGGTAACGGCTAAAAAGTTGCTCGGTAACGGCATACAAAGTTCTGTTAAGTATAAAAAGAACCTCACAGTTCACTCTGAAAGGAATGACTGTTGTCCAGAAAAAACTAATTTGAATGGAGCAAAGTAGCAACACTGCATCACGTAAACCTTTTATTCACATAATTTTAAGACAAGTCAGACAATGGCTAAATCTTATGAGCGTTCCAACTCCTAGTACATGTCATGCTTTCCTTACCTGCCTTCTGATTCTCTGGAAACAACGTAGGATTTACTCACTGGATTTACGTTGTTGCACCTTTATTTGAGAAGTTCATTTTTCTAGCATTTTTTTGTTTCAGGTTATCTTCTAGGGGCTGGTAAACCATATTATGCCCTCGCCCTCCTTGGTTTAATACTTCCACAAGTCTTTTTCCAGGTAAATAACCATCAAAAGAACTGATGAAGTCATTGCTTAAGATTTTTCCATTACTCAGTTGCATGATGAGACATAGCGTTATGAACTCATGATCATTGATCTTGAGATTGAGAGACTGGTCAAGTCCTTTGAAATCTCAGTTCAATAGTTGATGAATCGTTTAGGTTAGAATTTTGAGGCACATTGTATCCAAAGCACTCAATTGTTTCTGTTCTCTTACCTGGTATTCAGAAGAGGTAATAAATGGATATTTATTTTTCCCTGGCACTTATGATGGTACCTCAACGTAGCGAATGGTACTCATTATTTGGTGGAAATATATCCCTCTCTAGGGATGGAACCATTATTTTGTAAGCGCGGGAGCCGAACTATAAAAACAAGGTTTTGAAGTTTCAAGTTTTGTTTGGTATAAATTTTGAGGGAGGTTTTTTTTGGGTAGGAGAGAGATAGAAAGAGAAACGAGATTAATAATTGAAGAAAAAATTTATGGGAGACTATGAGCAAAGAGAGAAATTGGGTTGTGGGACCCAAAACTAACACATACTTAAAATATATAAATGTTTAAATACCATCCAATACAAAATAATAGTACTCCATTCCTGTAGTGTTTAAATGTTTAATTAAAATTTAAGAAAAAAAACTACGAAACTACGCCGGGGGCACGGCCTCCATAAGCCCTCAAGTGGCTCTGTCTCTGTCCCTTTCCTGTAGTGAGTGCAATGTAACTGTTGCGAGTGTGTCTCAAACTCAACTGCATCATACCTGTTTCTAACTTTTGACAATCGGCATGATGCTCCAGTCAATAGGGTCCGATCCAGTTTCTGGCGTGGGGTACATTATTAGGTTCTTATATATGAGTGGGTTATTTGGGGCTCTGGGGTTCTTACACGAGAGGTCTTACTCATAGTGAGATTCCTTTAATGATTTGAGCATGTGGACACGGACACGGTCTTAAAGGTGAACCACACAAAAAGTTTTTTTTTTTTAATTTATTGCCTCCTTTTTTTATTCCTTACAACACTGATCACAATGACGGTACTATTTGCTAAAATACTTTATTCCTGGAACATGATTTTTGAAAATAGGATTGTAAAGCATAAAACATATATAGTAAAATATGCTTTTCAGAATATAGTTTTGAAAAGCAGAAGCAGGAGCTGCGACAATCACGTTAGTAATATGCAAATAACCCTAGGAAAACCTCCCTTCTATTGCGCTTGATAGAAACTTCATTATCAATTATGGATGGTGAAATTATCCGCCGCTTTATGAGTTTGATGATGGACTTGGGAAGGAATACAAAATTTGGCTCGTACCTTAGACATTTTTTTCTACTCGGGGATGTGAAACACGGACTTCAGCCTGCATTTTCTTACAATTTCGTTTCGACATGTCATGCACAACTGCAGTTCAAGTACTTCCTCAAGGACCCAGTCAAAAATGATGTCAAATATCAGGTACATCTTTCTCTTCTTCAGATTGATTCCTTTATACAGGACGAATCCTCTTTAATCATCATTTTGGACTAGACCAGACAGTCCAAATTTTGACTCCCCAGCTCAGCAATTAATGGTTTGTATCTTGTTGTTAATTAGTATCTTACGGATAAGATATGAGTATATCTTATAACTATCAGCAATTTTTGATCGTTGATTGTCAAGGCTAACGGTCGAGATTTGGGCTGTTCGGTTCAGTCCAAAAAATCAGAACTGAAGAAAGATCCGAGTCCTTTATACAAGTGGGCTTTTAATATGTGTTGGACTTTTCAAGCTAGAGAATCGGTCGTATGAGTTTTTACCGGAGAATTGAAGAGTTTTGATATTCTCAGGCTAGTGCGCAACCGTTTATGGTACTGGGCCTTTTGGTGACTGCTTTAGCAACTAGCCATTGAACATCACCGGTTTGGCATGGCCGCATGGGAGGCCAAGGAAAACACCGAATGGAAAAGCCCGGCAAGGGGCAGGTGATGTATTGCCATCTGTAAATTAAGTTTTTTCCAATGTCTTATACGGAGTATATGTTTTGCCTAGCACAAGTACGACCTAGGCAAAATCACGTTTGTTGTTTTCCTTAATTTCCTGCATATCCCGTATTTTATTGCCCCTCACAGTGTGCCCTGTTATCTTAACAGTGTTCCACAAGAAAGCTGATTGTTGTAACAAGTTCCAATATTAATTAGTTGTAGTTCATTTTTTTTTCTTTTCTTTTTACAGAGAATTATGCTTTGTTTGGATTGCAATTTGAAAATTTTTTTGAAAAATTGTAGGGGTAATGAGTAGAGAGAGATAAAGAGAGAAATGTTAAAAGTAGGGAGAATCTAGGAGGAACCTAAGAGGTATTTTTTGAAAAATTCTTTTTAAGTTCCAAAAGGAACAAGGCATTAGTGTCTCATGTAGGTGCTCAATACCGTTCATCATATATTGTTAAAATTTTCATCTTGATGTTAATATTACATATTTGATTCTTTTGGAAATATATCACTATATATGTTAATTAACAAAATCAATTCACTCAATCACCAGCGGTGATTTTAATTAATGATATTCATGTTTGTTGTAACTCATAACCTGACAAGTACTAAGTGCTCAAAGTTTCTTCATCTGTAAAGGTTGGTCACCTCGGATGCTTGTACATAAATTTTCAAGTCACATCCCTATTAATTATGATATCGCACAGACAAAATTAATATTGTGTTTTGTGTTTATTGTTGCGAGTTCCACTAATGATCATATGCTACTTAAATTGTACGGGTCTCAGTTATGTAATGCTAAATTAATATTAAAATATGTTTCTATCAATTCGGGTCCCACACAATCCACCTTATCTTCATGTGCAAGAAACAACTCCCACATTTATCTGTAGCAAGTCTAAATTAAGTTAAAATGTTTGAATTTAGTGACCTAGAAAACCGAAGTGTGAAGTGAGTGAATACTATACGTTGAAATTAGCATGTAAAAGACTTTTGATGCCATTTTGGCTTTACAAATTCAACTCTTTTTTTCAATCCGCTTTACGAATTCAACTTGCAACCGAGTCAACCCAGTTAACCACCCTTGCTCTGAGCTAAATGCAGAGTTTGATCATTCTATGATTGAAAGCTGACAAACCAGAAACACCATGGCATATTAGACATGTTTTTGTTAGTTTCATTCAGTTGTTGGATATATTATTTCACCTAGAATAGAAGCCAAAAAGAGTTGAGAAACGGAATTAGACAACAGAGCCCCCCGTTGAACTCGGGTTAGTTTCATTCAGTTGTTGGATTTATTATTCCACCTAGAATAGAAGCCAAATAGAGTTGAGAAACGGAATTTAAGATAGCGGAGCCCCCCGTTCAACTCGAGTTCCGTGGTCTCCCAGGAATGACTTTGCGTAATTGTGGATTATCTTTTTAAATTAGATTGGTGTTTGCCGTTTGATTTAATAGTACTCCTGGCCTCCTCATTAACGTCGCCCAACCGGTTGTGAAAAAACAAAAACAATGTACGTAGTCTTGCACCATATATACTGGCCTGATTGGGAACAAACGGGGCAGACAACTACTGTATTAGTTACGTCTCGGATAAAAATCTCCGGCTGTTCAAGGTGTCTCACGTAATTCCGGGCAATTTCAGTGGTATTCTAGAGTCTGGCCCGTTGGGATGCCGGCATTCTATATACCAAACCAAATCAAACGGAGCCTTACGTCCCAATCACTTGGAATTCTGGGGTTCTATATATGTTCCGAAAATAATTTTACATCTAGAAAAATAAGAGGTGACAACTAATTCATTTATTGCAATAACAAATTGTAATTTCTAAAAGAAAGAGGTCAATTTGTTCTTAAATTATTAAAGTGATAAAATATAAAAAATAAAATAAAATTTGAAGAGTCTGCTAACTCACCCTTTAATCATGTAGAAAAGTAGAAAAATACAGTTTTGAAGCTAACTTTGTAAATCCTTGTGGAGATCATTAACAATGTAAAACAACGTTTGGCGAAATTTTTGGCTTTTTGTTGCATTCTTTTTTAGTTTCTATTTTGTTCTTTTTGATTCTTTAAATTATGGATTCACATTTTGTCATTATTCAATTCGTCAAATTGAAAATTATAGACGGAAAGTGATTAAAACTTTTAAAAATGGAAGTAAGCCAACAAATTGTATTACGTAGGTCTTAAATTTCTTTTATTCCTTTGCCATATTGAGATACTTTTTTTTTTTCAACATTTTACGTTCCCCGACAAAATTAGTCTGATTTTGAATGTTTCCTAAAGATAAAACAAGTCGTCAAAAAATTAGTTCTCTTAACTATAAAGATTGGGTTGAGTATATCATATCCCAAGCAAAAAATAAATGAAAATTTTAAACTTCCTGGTCACGCTGACCCATAAAGTTAATTTAAACTTTTGTATCTAAGAGGCCCGCAGAGAAAACTGTTCATACTAAAAATTAACTTGATTTATTGCACAATATTATTCTTTCTTCAAAGCTTACAAGATGAATATAAATAAATTACTTGATCATTCACGAAATAATTGAAGAAAAATTAACTTGATTGAAACAAGTTGATTTGTGGTATAATATTATTTTTTCACAAAGCTTACGAGATAAATATTACTCAGAATAGGTAAGATGTGAATATAAGTATGCTAGTAATTGCCCGCGCCACAATGCTTTCTAAATATAGTTGTGGGCTTCCCGACCGACGCGCTCGAGAGTTGCCACCTGAATTTTTGAAATGGATGATCTGAAAAACTGAGGGTTTGATTTGAAGAAGAAAACTTTTGATCTAGCGAAAACGCCAAGATTTTGGATTCGGGAGCCACGTTACGACACTTGATAAAAACAATAAAAAAAAACTACGACAATAGTACTCCCAGTCTCCCCTCCAAAATTTTGTCAATTTAGGTGGTGTTCCATTTTTTAAAAAAGTTCTGTTTTTTTTTTAAACGAAAGTAATTTCAAATTTAAATATAATGAAAATAAAAAAGATTTTTTTAATTTTTTTTGCACCGTTTAAAAGATCTTAATGAGATCTATCAAACAAGATCCATATTGGTAGAAAAATTATTTGCATAAACACATAATTTTTGGCTTAAAATTACTTTTTTTTAAAAAAAATACTTTTTCCACAAAAGTGGAACACCCCCAAAATGGCTGTGATGCTCCCAGGTAGTTTTGGGAGCATCATACCCCCAATGAATACTTACCACAGAAACAGACAACACTTATCATTGATTAAGGCAACACTTATCATTGTATAAAACAAAACTTACCACAACCGGCTGGTCAGGTAATAAGTTACCATTAATTTTAAAAAAATTAACCTATTTTTTGGCAAAAAAATTTGGAGATTTTAGGAATATATATTTTCACACCACTTTAAGCTATATACTTCATATATTTTGCCTCTTTGCTAAGAATTGGGTAGTAAAAAACCTAAAAAATGATGTTCAATTATAAATCTAATTTAAAATTTTAATTTGTTATGAAGATATAATATATAGAAGAATTATCTAAAAATAAAAAATTTGACCAATATTTTTCATAATTTCTAAATAACATTATAAATATATTTAATTAATTTATTTTTAAATAACCATTTATTATAGATATATTTAAGTAATTTACTTTTAATTAACTTACTTTTAAATAATCATTTACTATATATATTTATTTATTTTTAATAATATCTACCACATTAAATTTTATTTGGATTTACTTGTATTACTTTTATGATAAATTAAATAAAAGCATTTATATTAATAAAATTATTTTTAAAAAATGATCAAATAAATGAGATATTTCAATTTACTGGTTCATTAGTGGTTACTGCTACATTGGCCAAGTGATCAATGTTAACCCCAAAGACTGTTTACGACTTCATTTGTCAAGTGATCAATATTAACTATTTTTGAAATTTGCTAATTGTTTAAATTGAAGGTTTAAAAAAGTCTGTGGTTAATCAATTAAACAAACTAGTCAGCCTACTTTAACCAATTGTATTAATATTCGCTAATCACTATCAATCAACATCATTGTTAACTACTACATCTGCCAAATATGATTTTAATCGATTCAAATCGTTTGATCAATTGGTTTAACATATAACCAGATCAATCAATTATAAATGAATCAATTCTTGTTGATTGATCGCTGTCAAGTATATTGATATCAACACTATTAGTTGTTAGGTTTTCAAATTATATCATGTTGATCAATATAAACTATATTAATGAAATTGAATAGCCCAATTTCATTAAATACTATCATAAATTCAATTAAGAATCCTATAAAATTATCCAATAGCTATTAAGCAAAAATATACTAACATAGATATATTTATCACAAATATTATTACCTATGGTATGGCAAGCAAAACTATATTACCTACGGAGAGTACCTACCATTTTCATAACCATACTTACCACAAGTACTGGGTTTTTTACTAAATTCTGGATATGCTTACCACAAATATGGAGAACTTATTCTCCAGATGCTTCCTAATACAGTTTTTATCCATAATAAAAATAGCACAAAAAGTAGTATGAATGGCCATAAGAAATGGTAAGTATAAGTATAAAAAAACGTAAAAATCGTATTGAGCTTCTTGTTAAACCGTAAAAACCGTATGTAAGCTTCATTATGTTCTTGTGAAACACTTATTCGTGATTCTTCAATTTATGATCTTTCGGTAAGTTGATATGAGCTAATTATCACAACTAAATTCAGTTTGTTCTTCAAAAAAACTTACTTTGTGAACTTATTCAACTTGTTATGGAGTTTTTTTCTTAAATCTTCATTTTTTTTGACGAGATGAGAGATGAATGAATGCTAGAGGAGTTAGAGTGAATAAGTTTGCAAGGTTTAAGGTAAGCATGGAGAAACCTAGTACCATTAATGTCATAATTGGTAGTAGGTAAACAAGGCAATTGGCAAAAGTAAATCAGTTTGTGTGGTAAAACTGGTTTAAACATATAGTCATTTTGTCCTTATTTTATGGTAAGTATTGTTAACCACGTGGTAAGTTTTATTAACGAATATTTGTCCATCGTAAAAATTTAATTTTTGTGGTATCTCTAGCCTTATGCTTGGTAAGTAAGCTTTATTCTATAGTAAGTATGACATTAATGACGGGTAGATACACATTTATGTATATCTTCATTAATGTCATATTACCTACCACATTAAATTTTATTTGGATCTATTGTATTATTTTTATGATAAATTAAATAAAAGCATTTATATTAATAAAATTACTTTTAAAAAAAGATCAAATAAATGAGATATTTTAATTTACTGGTTCACTAGTGGTTACTCCAACATTAGCCAAGTGATCAATGTTAACCTCAAATACTGTTACTCCTTCATTTACTAAGTGATTAATGTTAACCATCAAATAACCATTTTTGAAATTTCCTAATTATGTAACTTGAAGGATTGAAATAGATAAGTTTGTGGTTAAACAATTAAACAAATTAGTCATCCTACTTTAGCCAATTATATTAATTTTCACTAATCACTATCAATCAAAATCATTGTTAACTACCATATCTGCCAAATATGATCTTAATCGATTCAAATCGTTTGATCAATTGGCTGAACATATAACCAGATCAATCAATTACAAATGAATTAATTCTTGTTAATTGATTGATCGTTGTCAAGTATATTAATATCAACACTATTAGTTGTTAGATTTGCAAAATATATCATATTGATCACTATAAACTATATTAATGAAATTGAATAGCCTAATTTCATTAAATACTACCACAAATTCAATTTAGAATCCTACAAAATTATTCAATAGCTATTAAACAAAAATATATTTATCGTTTAATTTTGTTGTAGCAATCAACTTGTAGCGTTATTTTATAATATATATTAACTAAATTTGTAAGTTATCAAAATATTAATAAATATATTATTTTTTCCATAATATTTAAAACTAAGTTACTTAAATATATCTATAATAAATGATTATTTGAAAATTAATTAATTAAATACATTTATAATGTCATTTGGAAATTATGGAAAATATTTTTCAAAATTTTATATTTTCATAACAAATTAAAATTTTAAACTAGATTTATAAATGAACACCATTTTTTAGATAATTCTTTTAATATATAAATTTCTAAAATCTGCATATTTTTCTGCCAAAAAATCTGATACTCTTTTTTTTTTTTAACTTTATGATAATTTGTTACCTGACCAACTGATTATAGTAAATGTTGCCTGTTTGTGTAGTAAGTGTTACTTTATATAATAGTAAGTGTTGTCTTAGTCAATGGTAAATTTTGCTTGTTCTGTGGTAAGTAATCTTTTTTTTTTTTTTTTGTCAAAGTTCACAAAACCATCTCGATTTTAACAAAACTACTCAATTTTGATTTTGATCCAAGAAGTTTGATTTGGCTATTTTCAATCTAATGGTCCATATTCATTGGGAGCATGATGTTCTCGTACCATCATAGAAGTTTTGAATTTTGTGGCGAAATACAGAGACTACAGAGTAGAGATACAGAAGTAGTCTACTTTTTTACCCAAATCCACTTCTCTCTCTCTCTCTCCAACTCTTCGCCCCAAAACCCAGGCTCCAAAATGGCGTCCGTTCTAAACCCAGTCTCATCGATTCGATTAACGAATACCATGACCGCTCCACGTCGAACACCGCCTAATTCGCTACCAAATTCTCTCACTCTCTCTCGTAAGCTCAATCAATCAATCACTCCCATTTTTCAACTCCACCATTACTCTTTCAAGTACTCTTCATACACACATGAATATGTATATTTGTATGTAGCATGTATGTAAGTACATATGTATTTAATACGCATTATTCTCTTAGGTCGGAGGTTGATGGTCAGAGCAGCGGAAACGGATGCAAACGAAGGTAAAAAAAACTGAAAAATGTTTGTTTGTTTTTGTTGTTTTGTTCTAAATTTAACCTTGAATTTGGGAAGGTTTATTGGGGGTTTTAAGGGGAATTGTTTGGTTTATTATTCGATTAGTAGTTAAGGCTCCAGCACCGGATAAGGCGCCTGTGGCTGCGGGTTCGAGCATTAACCAGATTTTGGGCATCAAAGGAGCCAAACAAGAGACGGTCAGTCTTCCATGTCCCTTTCATTTCCAATTTTGCAGTAAATAACAGAGCATGTCGGTTATTTACCGAGAATAGAGATGTATTTTAAATGTTTATTACTTTTGTCTCCTCTACCGCTTATAGCAATAACGTGGGTTTACTCCTAAATATTTACAGGCTTTCACTTACATCAACCAGGGAAAAAAACATGTTAATAATTTGGTTGATACGGATGTATGTGCTATCTGAGTGTTGTAGTGGTCGGGCAGGAATTACAGGAAAGGTAAAAACAAATACTCTGTATAGAAAATATGTTTGTGCTATCCGAAGCAGGACACAGACATGATTCATGGATATGGATGGCGTACTTGGTGTTGTTTTCAAGAGCCTCATGTATTTAGACTTGCACATTTTTTTGTTAAGAGGGAAAGGGAGAATTTCAAAAGAAAAACAATTATGAAGGAAACTGTAAAGGAAATGTAAGGGAAAATTGTAGGGGGATGAAAACAATTGGTGCTTGGAATAACACCAATATGCAACGGCCACACGTGCCTCTTCACCGGAACCCTAGTTCGTCGCTGGAACCCTAATCTGCAAGACAGACAAGGGGTGAGCGCACCTTTGCTTCTCGTAGCAAAGGCCCTCTGATGCCAAAGTTAGTATCACGAACCAATTGAAAGCCCTAATTATCAGTAGGCAAATAACAAGAATGCAACGTATTGCGTACCTTTTACCTCTAGGTTTATTTCGTATTTATAGACATACGTATGCTTGCTGCCCAAGCATCCCTCTGGCTCCAGGATTCCTATCTCGTGTAGGAACCCAGGATATCCTGGACTCTCCTTCCCTTATCATTTTATTACCTTAGTCCTTTTAGAACTCTTCTCCATAACAGGCCGAACATCCCATTCACGTTGGGTTTCTTCCCTCGATCCTACAAACTCGGGATCTTATCTTTTTAAGGGATAAGACCGTTTTTAGAGCATTTATGCTGCCTTAGTACTTTAGGCGGCCTTCTCAATAGCTCTTTCCCTGTTCGGCCATCCCATTGCCGAACAGACAAACTGGAGCAATGACCTCACATGCAACTGGTCCACATTGCCGTTTACCACCCTTCCCGGCGGTATGATTGACCATTTTAACCACGTGCTTCCTTTATACCACGTGTCCGGCTAATAACTGTGTCTGCCCGGGAATACCTCCCTACAAAAATGTTTTGTGCTTGTGGTGTGTCGAAATAACTGGAATAGACTCAGGTGGCCTTTGGCTCGGATCTAGGCTCAGGTGGAACAACACGAGCTCATGTGCACAATGAATACCCACCATTCGTGCCTTCCTGGTTGGAGGCGACCAATAAGGCACTTTGATGGTAAAGTGAGTGATTGGAGAAGGAAGTGGAATGAGGAGTTTAGGATATAGTGAACAGCATACCTCCTTAGGGTTTATCCTTGCCCTTTATACAGAACCTCCAAACTTTTCCTCCAAGTATATGCGTGTTTGGGACAGGCGATAACCGCTTCGGCTGACGTCACTTATGACGTATCGAGGGAGTTGGTTATGTTCACATTCGTGAACTGCCTTGTGTGAATTACGCGGGTCATATTGGTTGGATCTGGGTTGGCCCTATTCGACATGAATGGTTTGGACTCATCGACCAGACGGATCCGAATAAAAAGAACCTGGTTATCCGAAAAAAAGAGGATCCAGACTGGTAGCAGGTCCGGCCAATAGTTTGGCTAAAGCTATTGGTCATATGCTTGAGCTCAATAGCATACTGGGCCTCTGCAGGCCTTGCCATTCGGCCCACAAGACTATCCTGCGGTTTGGCCCACTACAGTGCTCAATATGCTTGTTTTGCAATTTTCTCGTCTCTTTCTTTTGAAACTCACTATGGAAGAGAAACACTTTTCACATGGTAAATGTCGATGGTTGGAGGTTGGTAGGCTGGTTGTAAGGCATCTTAAAAGAATAATAGGTTGCTGAGAGGGAGAGAGATTGCCGAAGATTTGTTTGGGTTAATAGTTGAGGCAGTCTTAGAGAAATTCGGGATTCGGGAAGTATGATGGTAATTAGAACTAAAGTCAATAAGTTATTGTCTCCAAGCTCCCCAAAGGTGTGCTTGAAGACAAACCATAATATCCAGGGTCAACTCACCATGCATTACGCAGCTGGTGACATAGTTCTTGTGGTCTTGCAGTCTTGTTAGTTAAGGTACGGGCCATAGTTGTCACGGGCGAAAAGCGCACTGAGGCGCAAAGTCCTGTTGGGCTTGAGGCGAGAGGCGAGGCGCGCGCCTTTTTGAAGCGAGGCGCACATATGCGGAAAAAATAGAAAAAAATAGCACACACTAATATTTCAAGCAATAAGCACTAAGCCAATGAGTTTACCATCCAAAAGATACATAAAAATATTCATGAAATGTCAAATAGCCACCGATCTTATATAGAGAAAACTAAAACGTCAAAATCAATAAAAGACAAGCATCCAAGTACTTTTCCTAGTTGCACTTCAATCATTCTAAGGAGGATTTTAGTTTACTAATCATCGTCCATATCAACACCAAGAAAATCGTCATTATCTTCTTCTTCTTCACCGACGGATTTGTATCCCTCATCATCTTCCTCTTCTTCCGTCTCTTCGGAACCTACCTCTTCTTCATCTACCAAATCAATTGGATTGGATGTGGCACTCCTTGCTTGTGCTCTTGATGTTGTAGCTCTAGTGACATTGGAACTCTCTAACGCTCCAGAAGCTCTAGCAACATCGCCCCACGTTAAACTATCATCACCAAACACCTGCTCATTATCTTCATCAGATTCTCCATCCATCCTCCCACGCAACCACTCATTGCTTTCATCAACATTTGTCAAAGAAATGGGATCAATTGTATCTCGCATATCATATCGACGTTTTAGTGCCCTGTTATACTTGACAAACACCAAGTCATTGAGGCGTTTTTCTGGAGCCTATTTCTTTTTTTGCTATGGAGCTGCAAGAATCAAAAGAACTTCTATTTTATACAAGGAGGTGAAAACAATTAATAGTTGTATATGTTATTTGACGTAGATACTTACATGTTCAAATACACTCCAATTCTGTTCACAACCGGAAGAACTACATGTAAGGCTAAGAACTCTTATCGCAAACTTTTGCAAATTAGGCGTCGTAGAACCATGTGCAACCCACCAATCAGCTATGCATTTGAAATTTTGAACTAATTAGCCATCAAGTTATGGTAAAAATAAATTATGAATAGAATATACCGTGAAATTGTAAATTACCTGGTGCCCGTGTATTTCTTTGCCTAATTGCTAGTGGCAGTCCAAAAAGTCCCTCAGCTTTCATGTAAACAGTCATCTCAGAAGTGATTTTATTTTGTATCTCTTCATCTGCAATCAACTTTGTTATGCAATCGTAAATCCCTGTCATAACCTCAACATCTTGCTCAACTTGTGGGTTTGAGTAAAAGAACTCTGGATTCAAAAAATGTCCCGCAGCATGCAAAGGACGATGCAACTGGATTGCCCACCTATTGTCAATAATAGCATAGATGTCTAGGTATTTTTCAACCTTTTCACCAAATGATTTGGCTATGGCTTCTTTTGCCCTATCCATAGCCTCATAGATGTATCCCATGGGAGGCTTTCTCTCGGTATCAACCAATCTCAACACTTTCACAAAAGGACCAGAGACCTTAAGAGCGTAGACAATATTATTCCAAAAAGAAGCCATCATAACATATCTTGCCACTTCTTTGCCTAACTGCTCCTTTGCCCATTTGCTCGATGTCCATTCTTCTGAAATGAACATCTTCCTCAAATTGTTCTTTTGTTGATGAATCCTAGACAAAGTGAGGAAAGCAGTTGCAAATCTTGTTTTTGCATGCCTCACCATTTCCTTTTCTCCAGTAAAACGCCTCATCGTATTAATTACGCCTGGACGGGCATAAATATAACCATTAAATCTAATGGCCTTTTCAAAAACTGCCTTAAGATGTGGTATCTTGAAAATATCTTCCAACATCAAGTCAATGCAATGGGCCGCACATGGTGTCCAATAAAGATTTGGTCGCTTTCTTTGCAAAAACTTTCCTATTAGAAGTAGAAACAAAAAAGAAAGTATTACTATAAAGTACAACCTACAAATGTTTAACACTTAGCATGAAATATAATAGATAAAATTCTTACCAGCCAATACATTAGCCGAGGCACTATCTGTGACAATTTGGACTACATTAGGTTCACCGACGAGTTCCACATACTTGTCAAAAAGTTCAAACAACCTTTTTCCATCCTTAGAATAGCTTGAGGTATCGATTGACTCGATAAACATTGTGCCCTTTGGACAATTCACCAAAATATTGATTAAGCTCCTCTGATTCCTATCATTCCATCCATCTGCCATTATAGAGCATCCATATTTCACCCAATCTTCTTTGTGATCCTTCATCAAAGTATTTACATTAATCACCTCCTCCTTCAAATAGGTGACCCGTGTCTCATGGTAACTTGGTGGTTTCATGCCCGGGCAATATTGGCCAATAGATTCAATCGCGGGCCCAAAACTCGGATATTTAATTGCATTAAAAGCAATACCGGCATCATACATCCACCTTGCGAATCTCGTTACCGCACGGTCTCTTAGTTCTTTCTTGTATGGGTCATTTGCATCAATTGTTGGTTGTTTCCCTTTCCTATTTTTCACCACAACATCTGGATTAGGTGTGAAGAATACATCTACAGGCCCTTTAGTCTTCGGCTTTTTTGGCATAGGTTTAGAAACGGAGCCTTGACTGCTTCCAACGGATTTACCTCCAACTCCAACAGATTTACCTCCCCCAATGGCCCTAGCCGGAATCTCCCTAACATCATCTTCATCATCATCCTCCATACCATACCCATAATCATCAATATCCGGTATCATTTGCATTTGCTCTTTCAATGTTTTCTTTTTTCCCATATACTTTTGAATCTCTAGTTTTACCTCGGGTGGACATCTTGGACAACCTGACACGTCCCTATAACCTCCCACAAGGTGTTTTTTTGCCCGAAAAACCCCGCCATTTGTTATTTTGCCACAAAAATTACACTTAAATTTATTAGTGTTCGCGGGATTTACCAAACTGTGATACTTCCATGCAGGATCAGTTCTATTCGTAGTTTCTTCGCTTGACATCTAAAAGCAAAAAAATTAAAAAAACAAGTTCAATTTACATTAGGTAAACCCCTAACATTAGGTAAAAATTAGCCACAAATACATATGTATTTCTTATTTTTACGGGAAAAATCAGCCCGCTATTTTCTATTCTCCTATTTTTATTTTCCTTCTCTGTCATATATATACTAATAGCACACATATATATATTAGAACAGAATCAACAGATGTCCGGCTCTTTCATATACTAATAACATACATATATATATATATATATATATAAGAATAGATATACGTATGAGAAGAGAGAGAGAGAGGGAGAGAGAGAGAGAAGAGAGGGGAGAATACCTCAGTTCAGGACTCAGGAGAGAGGCGAGAGACAGAGAGATGGCGAAGCAGAGACAGAGAGATCGACGACAGCAGCTGTGAGAGATCGTCGGCTTCGTTGTCGGCTGTGAGGTCGTCGGCAGTGAGAGATGAGAGATCGAGAGATCGAAGCAGTGAGCGATGAGAGATCGAGAGCAGTGAGATGAGAGATCGAGTGAGAGAGCGAGAGATTGACTGAGAGAGGCTATCGGCTGCAACCCATATGTATTTTTTTTGTTTCAAATCTAACGGTGAAGGTTGGATCTTCAAAATCCTAGGGCTGGGATTAAATTTTGAAAGAAGCGCGCTTTTCGTGCGCCTCTCGCCTTGTCGCTTTTCCTCGCCTCCTGCACCTAAGCTGAGCCTTATTGAAGCCAGTGCGCCTGGTCTACTCCAAGGCGCAATAGGTGCGCCTCGCCTTGCCTGGCGCCTAGGCGCGCTTTTGACAACCATGGTACGGGCACCTGGAATTGTAGTGGAGCATCCGAGCATATATCCTCTGAAGCATATATCAATGAGGCTAAGGCATTATATCATTAGTTAAGACATATGTAGCTTGACCTCAGGAGCAACAAATTTCAGGAGGAACAACATGTCACATGAAGCAATTTTATTGCAATTACTTCATGGTTCATCTTGTGAGGCTGACACTGGATTCATGAAAAAAGGTGATGGCATGGCATGGCATGTCACGTCACGTAGGACATCTGGACTCCTGCATCCACAATGAAGTATAGATAAAGGGTATTGAAATATGACTGGGTAGAGTTGCTAAGTGCTGCGTACAAAATCGTATGGTGCTCGTTGTTTTTGCATTTGATTTCCTGGTGTAACACTAAGAATAGGATTTTCAAATGCTTGGAATAATCTATTTTAACTGTCATCATTTTGTTATATGATTAAAGCCATTGATGCATAGCGGCCCGATGCTTTTGCAGCACTCAAAGGGATCTGTGGTTTAGGGGTTTGATTGTTACTGTTTTGAATTGTGTGTATGTGTGTGTGAGTGCTCGTGTGCGTGTTTTTGAAACATGAATTGTGGGCGGTGATAAGCTATAATATATTAATGTCCTCATGAAGAGAATAGAGACTTTTACCATTTCCATTAGCCCAACATTGAACGTGGTTAAGTGGAGGACATGGTCCATTGTTGGTATCTTCAGGGAAAGAGAAAGGAGCAGGGAGTGTCATACAAGCTTTAGTTGAAAAGGGCTATCTGGCTGCAGCTTGCCAGCTGGATGTGATGTGAGAATTTTCGATAAATCAGAGAGCGAGGCTTGCGCAGAGATATTGGTCCAAATTGTTATGCGTATATGATTAAGAACCCTTTGATTTATTGGTGCATCTCAAAAACGCCATTTGATTTCATCTGAGCTGGTTGTTTAACTGTGCATCCTTTGGAGAGGACACCGAGCATATGTAGTAGGATTATGATGCAGAAGTATTAGGAAGCTTCTAGAAACGATGAGGGATATTTTTGTTCTTCCTATCATGTCTTTTATTTTCTATTCTAAGTGTCTATCCACACAGTTTTTAGTGTCATTTAGTCATTCAAAGAGTCAGTGAGTTGTTCAACGAGTCTTCCTAGTCTTCGTAGTCAAATATTAATTATCGTCTTGAAAATATAGCTTATTTTTCCTATGTTGGATAGATGTTCCATCAAGTCCTATTTATATCCTTTGCTATGAATGAAAAAGGTAGTTTTGAGTGTTAAGAAGGAGTTCTTCTTTCATAACTCTTATCCTTTTGGTGGATTCCAATAGGTTCGAGTTCCCCGTTTGTATCTCTTAGGTGGATTCCTTTGAGTGGTGAGCTGTCCCTAACCCTCTATCCCTCGTTAAACCCTCGGGTGGTGTATGGGTGTCAATTTGTATCCTGTTGGTTTTCTAACTTGGGTGGTGAGCTTTTACCCTTTTATCATTTTTACTTTTCTTCTTTCCCATTTGCAAAATCCGGTATTAGTTTGGTATCAGAGCACAACTATCCATCCTGTTGAGTTTTCATTCTTCTGTGGCGTTTTTTGTAGATAAAAACATGTTGGAAGGAATTTTTTCGTGTTAAGATTCAATAGTCTCACAATCACCAGTAGATTGGAGTTTGCCTCCAATTTACGATGAGTACACCGAAGATGGAAACTTGATTTTGTGGAATGACCACATCAAGAACAATTCAGTAGTTGTTGGGGCTTTGTTCCCTTTGGGTGTTGTCTTGGTTGGCATCTTGCCAATCAAGGGTTTGGGTCTCGGATTGGACTTTTGTTCTCTCCTTGTCTTATTAATCTTTGTAACAATTTCAAAGGTTCATAAAATTTCTTTTTTGCCGTTCAAAAAAAAAAAAAAAGAACAATACAGTAGTTGTCATTGATGAAGTTAAGAAGTGCTAGTCACATGACGTGGAAGGGACTAAATTTGGTTGGAAGCAAACACCAATTTTTGATGTGTATGCAAATGTTGGGTATTTGACATGTTGTCTAGCTTCATCTGTGGAGTTTTTTTGTCCCTAATGACATCCAATTACATAGTGATGCATCAAAGAACTTCAAGTTGAAGACTTCAACTCAAGAATCATATTGCGCATCAAGAATATGGAGGGGCCTTGATTTTTATCACAAAATAAGAGTTGGAGAGATTTTACAACATTTCAAAATTCAAGGATGAATTTTCTCCAACTGGGGGAGAATGATGCAGAAGTATAATGAAGCTAGAAACGATGAGGCATATTTTTATTCTTCTTATCATGTCTTTTATTTTCTATTCTAATATCCATCCAAACAGTTTTTAGTGTCATTTATTCGAAGAGTCAGTGAGTTGTTCAACGAGTCTTCCTAGTTTTTATAGTCAAATCTTAGGTCATATTAATTATCTTTTTGAAAACATAGTTTATTTTTCCTATGTTGGAGGGATGTTCCAACAAGTCGTATTTATATCTTTGCTATGAATGAAAAGGTAGTTTTGAGTGTTGACTAAAGAGCCTTTGGCTTGTTAAGAAGGAGTTCTTCTTTCACAACTCTGATCCCTTTGGTGGATTCCAATAGGTGGCGAGTTTCCCATTTTTGTGTCTCTTAGGTGGATTTCTTAGAGTGGTGAGCGGTCCCTAGCCCTGTATCCCCCATTAATTCTTGGGTGGTGACATCTAATCCCTTCGGTTTTAACAGTGGGTGGTGAGTGATCTTTAATCATATTTTTTCTTCCTTTCCATTTGTAAATTCCGCCATCAGTTTGTTATCAGAGCACAGCTATCCATCTTGTTGAGTTTTCATTCAATGGCGTTTGAAGATGAAAAAATGTTGGGAAAGGAGTTTTTTCGTATGAAGATTCGACAGTTTCACAACCACAAGTAGATTGGAACTTGCCTCTAATTTACGATGAGTACACCGAAGATGGACACTTGATTTTGTAGAATGACCACATCAAGAACAATATTGAAGTTGTCATTAATGAAGTTGAGAAGTGCAGATCACATGATGTGGAAGTGACAAAACAATTTGGTTGGAATCAACTACCAATTTTTGATTTGTACGCAAAAGGTGAGCATGTTACATTTTGTCCAGCTTTATCTATGGAGTTTTTTCCTCCCTAATGACGTCCAATCACAAAGTGATACTGATACATCATCAAACTTCTTCAAGTTGAAGACTTTAGCTCAAGAATCAGATTTCGCAACAAGAATATGGAGGGACCTTTTTTTATTTTTAATCACAAAACAAGAGTTGGAGAAATTTTTCGTTGGTAAAAGTCTTTGTTTCCTTTAATTCTAGCTTTGAAAATTTAAGTTTTTGTTTCCTATGTTGGAGGGATGTTCCTACAAGTCCTATATAATCATTTGATATGAAAGGATTTGAGAGTGTGTAGCCTTTGGCTTGTGAGAAGTATATTACTTCTTGTTCTTCTTTTCTGTATCTCCTAGGTGGATTCCTTTGAGTGGTCAATGATTCCTACGCCATGTATCCCTCGTTAAATCCTCGGGTGGTGTCAATCTGTATCCCGTTGGTTTCCTAACTTGAGTGATGAGCGTTACCCCTTTTTATCATTTTTACTTTTCTTCTTTCCCATTTGCAGCATCAAATTAGGACACCTTGAGCATGAAAGTCAATACAAAGTAAGTGTGTTGAAGTCTTCTTTAAAGATTTGAGATCCCATATGATGCCTAGGTTTGCATAACCTGCACATTATCGACATTTTATGACTGATCCATCCTTCTTGATTATTGAAGAGCTACTTCTAATATATTCTTAGAACATTTACAAAATGAGAATACTACCTTCAAGACAAGCATAGAAAGTTCTCGACTCATTTAGATTTCACACTTCCTTATAGATTGTCCGGCAACAAAAAAGGGAACATAAAGAAGGAAAGCAGGAAGTGATGGAGTGCAAATAATGTTGAAAAGGTTCATCTATTGATATTTGTCTCTTCTGCAGGATATATGGAAGATTCGTGTTCAACTTACAAAGCCTGTTACTTGGCCTCCATTAATATGGGGAGTGGTTTGTGGAGCTGCTGCTTCCGGTACCCCTCTTTGCATCAACTCTTGTAAAATTAATGATGGAGTGTATCTCAAACCTCTTCTAGCCATTCATTCTATTGCTTCATAAATATGACTAGAATAAATATCTTGATTCTGCATTTTATGCATGTGAGGAGAAAAAAACCACAGATATATTTATTTGAAGGGCCATTTTTTACCAAATATGTTAACCCAAATGATGAACAAACTTACCAAAAAATTATTTTACTGACAAAAAAGTTAACGAATAAACACACCGTGACGGTGATTATTGGCGAAAGCCGAAAAGGAAGGGCATACACAGAGAAGGGGGTTCATTATGGCAATTGTGATGATCTTCTGGCTCACAATGCTAATGAGAAGGAAACTAAAGTACTTAGGATTTAGATGGAAGAGGAAGAAGTAGAGGGAGAATGGCTTGGTTGATCTTGTGAAAATTTTCTGTCTGCACTTCACGATTGAGAAGGAAACTAATGTGTGCAGGATTCTACATGATTCGACGTGGCATTTATTGAGGTTTTTTCTTTTCCTTGTTTGCCTTTCAGTTATTTTAGTCAGAAAGGTTAAAGATATGTGAAAATGGTTTTCTTTGTCGGATTGTGGAAATTAAATGTGTGAGCTAGCTTCATTTAATGCCAGTTATTTCAAGTTTAAGAATTTTTGCATGTAGTCATTGAACAAAATGATTTATGTGGAAGAGTCACTTCTACTCCTAGCTGTGGGTACATCGAGACACTCTATGATATTCAAAACTCAAAATAACGCAATGGATTCATTGATTTATGATGAACTTGATATTATGTAGGACAATTTTCATGTTGGACTTATAAAAGAATAGAATCAGCAAAATAGATTGTAGGAGATCAAATTATTGCATGGTGTCACCAAATTATTGCGTGGCGTTTTCGAAATGATGTGGATGATGTGACTCTAAAGAAATATTAACATGGCCTTATACTTAACTATGGGTTTTTAACGGTCTCAATTATAGGGACTAATTTGACACACATCTCAAATATTGGGACCAAATTCGAGCAACTTTTAATTTGGAACCTACAATGGCCCAGTGGCACTCTACATTCTTTCTTTCTTTCTTTTTTTGTCATTCATTAATTCTAATCTAAACTATCCTAGGAGAATCAGAGGAGGGGATGGGACTTACATTCTTGCATGGTGTCATCAAATTATTGTAAGATTAATCTTCTATGAGATTATTTGTTGATGGTAACACTCATGGATTTTTTAAGCAAATTCATATCGGCTTGAACAATTTTTATTTGGATTCATGACTACAAAAAAAAAAAAATCTTGTCATATAAGTTTAATGATATGAATGAAATAAGAGGAAATATAACTCAAAAAATGTCCAGGACAACCTATTCACCTCAATTTCTTGCAAAAAGTTATTCGTGAAATAATGCACAAATTTAATACTGCTTAGCTAGAAACATAAGAACTCGTGATAACAAAATTCTATTTATTTTTTTTGTTTTTTGATCGTTCTGGATAATAATTGGGTAAGAGATCTAGCAAAATTAAAATAATTTTTGAAACCCTCCTACAAAATCTTGGAACCACCGCTTGGTGGTACGATGCCACTTGATGGATACATTGGTGACAAAAAAGGTAAATAAGTCCTAGCATTATTGGCAATATGACATAGCTTTCCCATAGTTTTGTGGAGAATTGTAGGGTGCAGTTTGTCATTTTTCAGCCTCTTTTCAGACCCAAATTAATAATTGGTACTGTTGGAAGTGCATAAATCTAATCTAAAAAAAAGATTAAATTAGATCTCAATCATGAATAAGTGACCCGAGCACAAAATTACTCAAACCAAGGTTCAAATATTTGAGCCGTGCAAGAAGTAGCTAGTTGTATTGTATTTTAATACTAGGGTTTGCCCGTGTCTGAAGGCACGACGCAGCACATTTTGGACACAACTAAAATGAATTACGAAACTATTGATCACCTCCGCCAACGAAACTGATTTATAAAGGAATATTTTTTTTAAATAGGTTCAAACAGAGTTTTTTTAGTGCATGCTCGTGCCCAAAGACGCAGATCAAACAATCAGCGCACATGCAAATCAACATTGTAACCGTGAACTAAATATTAACCTGTTCATGTAACACCGAGGAATAGTTCAAAATTTCAAAATAGCACACACACAGGGTGTTCGGTCTCAAAGAAAATCACTGGTGGGTGTCGGCTTTGGGAGCGGAGAGCTTGAAGCAGATGTATGTGTGTGTGTGCGTGAGAGAGAGAGAGAGAGAGAGAGAGAGAGAGAGGAGGGAGGAGGAGGAGGAGAGAGTAAGATATGAATTTTGAATGTGAGATCTAATTAGTGGCAATTGTACAATTACTATTGTTTGAGAGAGAGAGAGAGAGGGAGGGAGGGAGAAGCGTAGGATTTATGGAACAAATCAATTGTTAGAATTTATAGAGAGATAAGATTCAAAAACCGTTTTCCATTATTGGTTAGATGTGCAACAGTACTCTAAATATTTTTCGGGTAACCAAAAATTGAAAGTGTGTCTACACTGACACTGTACACTGTGCTGGCCTCCACGACACATTTTCCACTACATGCAGACTTGGTGGCCTCATGGCAAGTAGTCAGACGGACTGAGCCAACGAGTCAACTCGGACAACACACGCTCTGCACAGAGGACAACTCGGCCTCGACCTGAACCACTCGTCGACGCACTCGGAATGAAACCCATGGTAGCACAGTGGCAAAACCTTCACCTTGTCTCCAACTTGGAACACGGCAAGGCATATAGAGCACTCCCCGACTCGGCACGTACTGTCAGCGCTAAGGCTCGACCCGTATTGGACGATGGGCAGGCAGTTGATGGTGGCCTTGTCGAGCCCAGTACTCGGAGGTGGGCTGGGGCTCAGAGTACTGGCGGATGATTGGCTGCGGCGGATGCACGTGTAGAGGAAGTAGACCAAGGAAAGTATGGAGATGAGGAGTAATAACATGAAGACGGCTCCCAGGAGGAGAGTTCTGCTGTCAATTTGCAAGTCGCTGTGTTTGTTGAGGTCCACGAAGTTGAAGGGGTGAGGATCCGGGAGACCCATCTGGAGAGAGAGAGAGAGAGAGAGAGAGAGAGAGAGAGAGAGAGAGAGAGAGGAGGAGGAGGAGGAGGAGGGGAGGGGTAATACATGTGCTCATGTGCTTATAGAATGCACAAGCATCCTACCCGGGAAACAAAAAAAAAAATTCTAATATTTTTAATGTTATTTATAGCTATGAGTAAAGTCCTTCATTATGTATGCTTAATGAAACCAGCAGTAGTTAAGGTGAATGTGTGGTAAAATTAGACAAGACATGATTAAAAATGAAACAGTTTGTGAGATGGTAGGTGTAGCACCTATAGAAGAGAAGTTGAGGGAAAATAGACTAAGGTGATTTGGGTATGTCTGTCATAAACCAGATGATACAGTAATTAAGAGAGCGGATAGGATAACTCTAGGTAGTAATACTACGGGGAGGGGTGGACCTAAATTGACATTAGATGCTAGCTGTTGTGCGCAAAGATATAAGTATAATGGGTTTACATGAACAAGTAGCCATTGACAGAGCTCAATGAAGGAAACAGATTCATGTAACCAACCCCAAGTAATTAGGATGTAACGCTCGATTTGATTTGATTTAGTTCGGTTTGGTTTAATGAAACCAGCAGTAAAACGAAATGAATGATTGAACTTGTGGTGGAGGAATTAGTGGTGGGGTTTAGCTGTGCTGAAAAAAGGGGTAAATTTGGGCGGTGCAATGCGTGGCCCATAGATTAGACGAGAGGGGTATGTTGACATGGTGCTGACTTGGCTTACAGCACTAAGGAAACCAAAGTTTCTACTTTGGTGTGTATAATGGCGCATTAGGCTTCCTTAATATGCATAAACAAATACTTGATATCAAGCGTGCAGTTTATCCAAGAAAAGGCACAGTATATCCTTTTATTGGAATTCGGTGTTCGACCCAATACATGGACTAATGCAGAATATATATCAATCTCACCGTTCACTTGAAATCAAGAACAATCTTGATGGAATTACCTGATATAGGAATTCAAAGCACGCAGATGAAACTTTTCGAGATTCTTAATTAACTACAGGTGACGACTAGCTAGTTTTTTTTAATCCGCGTGTAAATGACTACTATTGCGTCAATCGTGATATAATTAAGCGCAAGGGGTCCAGTCAGGGTTAAAGCTTTATTTTTTAGTGTAATATTTTTTGTAATCTAGTAAGTAATTCCTCCTCCTCCTCAAAGTTCCATGGCAGCCAAATTAAGTTTCGCTTGTGGACCATTCAAAGCTTTTAATGAAGAGATAGTAGTGTATACCCACTAGGCTTCCAATTTAATTTGACCATCTGGCTTTTCGATATTGGACATGTGCATCTTTCAACCCTAAATTTAAGGCACTAACACGTAATATGGGTTGTCTATGCTAAGAAATGATTTGATTGGTTGCTGGTTTTGTGGACAGAAGTTCCTCTAGGGGGGAGGAATATGTTTTTACTTCTATCTAAGACATCATTCTGCAGCCAACTATTCTCTCCTCTTATGCATGAGTAATGAGTATGTACCAGATTTGTTCCATTTGTCGGTAAGCCAAAAAAATTTTGAATGATACTCACAGGATCAACATAATTCAAGCCATTATTAAACTGCAGTTTGATTTTGATTTTCAACCACGGTTAATATGAAATGAAGATAAGTTATTTACCTATATCCTTTGAATTTGTCAAAGAAGTACCCCATTCAATCAGATGTTATTTTTGAAGAGATTTTATTAAAATCACGAACAAAAAGTTTTCTGAACGCCATTCAAGTGGGACTCGGGGGCCTGTGGTGACCCAAGTCACCACAGGATTGTTGTGGGTAAAAACGGCAACGTTTTGCGCCAAGAAGAAGTGGGAAAAAAAAGGGTTGCAAGGCCGTGTTTGGTGTAAATGAGAGGAAAAAAATTAAGTGCTCTAATTTTTAATTCATTTGAACCAATGAAAATATCTTATTTTTCTAATCATTTTATCTTAAAGGGTCATAATTAATTTTTGACTATAGAACTCTCGTTAGTTAGTCCTAAGAGATATTCGGTTTTACGATTTTCTTAGGGCTAACCAACGAAAGCCTTAGAGTCAGAAATTATTTATGACCCCTTAGAATAAAATGATCATAAAAATAATATGTTCACACCCATTCAAACGGATTGAAAATTGGAGCACTTAACTTTTTAACCCTATTTTTTAATATATAAATGGTCTAAAGATTGTTAAAAAGTTAAGTGTTCTAATTTTCAATCCGTTTGAACGGATGCGAACATCTTATTTTTATGATCATTTTATTCTAAGGGGTCATAAATAATTTTTGACTCTAGGGCTCTCATTAGTTAGTCCTAAGAAAATCGTAAAACCAAATATTCTAGAATCAAAAATTAATTATGACCCTTTAAGATAAAATGATAAGAAAAACAAGATCTTTGCACTGGTTCAAAAGAATTAAAAATTAGAGCACTTTATTTTTTCCCTCTCCTTTACACCAAACAGGACCTTGCAGCCCTTTTTTTTCCACTTCTTCTTGGCGCAAAACGTTACCGTTTTTACCCACAACAACCCTGTGGTGACTTGGGTCACCACAGGCCTCCCTAGTCCCATTCAAGTTAATCCAAATCATAGTCAAATATTGGTACCAAAGAAATTTGACAGGTGTCTTAGTGTATATATGTTTGATACTTGAATCTACTTAATTTATATGTTCGTTCCAAGATAAGTATATGCGTCCTTATTCTTCATATACATACGCAGGTATCAATATTATTGTGTTAAACTAAATTGGACCAGTAGGCTAGCTATTCAACGCAGCGGGTGCTTTCCTCACCGGCCCCTAATTGCTTTGCTCATACTGTATGTGTGTGCTTGTGTTTGTTTTCTAGGTAATTATAGAGCTAGCCTAAGGGAAAACGATGGCATGAATATCGTTAATTTTTAAACGAAATTCGACACCTAAAATTATGGGCGTGGCGGCCATGTTGTTCAATTTTTGAGCTCAAGAGTATAAAAGCCCAGTTGGTTTCTATTAACAGAAAATTACCAACGAGTCCAGAAAATCTAGACTTAATTCCCACTAAAGATGAACTCAACTTTTATTTACCTTTAAAGATAATTTTATATGAACATTACCCTTTTACCCTTAATTAAATGCATCCACCCCCTCCCACCTCCATTGCACAACCACTTCCAGTCAGGAAATACCTCCGGCCGACAACCATCTCCGGCCGGTGACTTTTCCGGTGACCACCTCCGGCTGGCAACTGAAAATTCGCAGTGTGAAATTCACAAATTCACATACTGCTGAGCACCCAATATTGTTTATATTTGGTGCTATAAGTCCCGGTTTATATTGTTTTAGTCGTGTTTTAGAAGTTTGTATTCAAGTTTGCACGTAAGGTGTTTTCTCAAGCGTTTCAGGGAAAGCGGCATGATTTGTCGCCTTTTGATGTCAACTTAAGCCCATGAATTTTCCCAAGTTCTAGAGCCAGCTCGAGGCAAGGCGGGCGATGTGTTGAAGGCATTTGGAGAGCCGTCGGGTCACTGGGGATCATAAAGAGCCGAGCCAAGGCCATGGCCTGGAATGCTGGTGCCTTGCAAGCGGTATCGATACAGGCAACTTTGATGTATCGATACCATAAGGAAACAAAACAAATGGATTTTATCCGTAGCGCAATGGTATCGATACAGAGAAATGGCCATATCGATACGGGTGTTTTTCTGCAGATATTTTCTGCTTTTTGGACTTTCTACTTTTGGGATACTTTTCACTTTTGGGATATTTTCGGATTTTTAGAAGAGAGAGGGAGGCCACCTTGTATAAATACCCTCTCTCTCTCTCTCTCTCTTCTCTTTATCTCCCTTGTGATATATCACTTTAAGTCTTTTAACTTTCTAGTACTCCATTAAAGCTCCTCAAGCTTTTGTGTTAATTCCTTCAAGAACTCTTTACGGTATTTGTCGTTTATCGTTTTCTCGTTTATTAATGTTATAGCCATGGACTAGATCCTTTATAAAATCAAGTTTATTTTCTTTTTTATCGGTTAAATTAGCTTATGTCTCATTTTTATGCTTTGATTTATGCTTTAGCTATATGTGAGTAGTCGTTTGGCTAAGTCTCGGGATAATCTTTCCCAATGACTAGGGTTGTTATTCAGTTCTCGAATTTTTGGACTTAAAAGCATGATTTTCGAAATAGGGCTTAACTTGCATTTTTGGTCTAAACAAGGGGTGTTAACTCTTTGGTAAGGCGCTTAGTCAAGCGGTCTTGGCAAGAGGCTCACCGAGGGCTTGTGACCTCCTATGTGTTCGATTAATTTGTCAAACAAGTTGGTTCGCCTCCGTTTAATCACATCTTTCAATAAACGTAGTCGTTAAAGTTAAACCTTCCGGGCATAAACACGCGGTCGTGTCTCTCGCTTGAGTTATAATTGAGAACCGGTAATGGCCTTAGTCGAGGGCTAGAAGATCCCTAGACTTGCCGTTTTAAGTTTATAAAGTTCATTTCTAGTCGTTTTAATTAGCATTTCCTCCGTCTAAAGCAAAACTAAGTTGGCCGTCTTAAACGCTAGATTCTACCATATAAACCTACAATCTGGTTAAGCTATATTTCGAATTCCCTGTGGTGCGAATCCAGTCTTACCGGTTTATTATGCTACCGACGATCTAACCCTACGCTTGAGGTATTTCAACCTTATTTGAAGGCGAGTTTTCGGAGGTTAAGCGCATATACCCCTGCGAATTTGTTAAAACACCACCACGGCTGAAAATTCACATACCCTGCGAAATTTCTAAAATTCCACCCCTCTACCAGTATTCATTGAGCTGCTACTGCTACTTCTTCGAATTAAATAACTTCTTAAAAAAAAAAACAGAGATCAAAGAACATGACTTACAGTAGATGTCTTGAGCATCTCGAGAGCAGCGAATTTCATAGCCTTGGTACCCACCGCGTCATCCCCACGAACTGAGACAAAGATAGAGAGGGTGTATGTATGTATACACTCACAACTTCGCAGTGTTATGGGTGTATGTATGTATACACTAACAAATTCACAGCTGGCCATAGAGAAAGGAGAAGGATTTTTTCCATTTTTATACAAATTCGCAGTGAACCAAATTCACAGTCGATATGTAACGGTCGATTTCGATTTCGAAAAGCCCCTATCTCTCTTCTTTCTTCTTCTTTCCTGCACCTCTCAACCCTAACCACGCTGGCCAAGGCTCGATTTGCAGTGGTTCAAATTTTTTTAGAAATTCGCAGTGGTGCGAATTTGTGGTGAGGATGGGGGTGCCGCCGAGGTCGAGGAGGATGTAGTCATTTAGAATTATAATCACCACGAGATCGGTTCGGTCTTCGTCGATGCTGATTTCATGTTGTTAGAAATTGAAGCAGCGGAAGTTCAATTTCGAATTACCTTTCGGTAACGACGTCGGATCGGCAAAGGCGTTCTACCTCGTTGAGGGCTTGCTTGACTGAAAACCACGAATCCAGCTTGCTCCGGTGTTGTGTATACTACCAGAGTTATACACCCATATCCACAGTCTAAGACCAACAAGATTGAGAGAGAATATATTTTCCGGTGCCTTCATGGTTTCAACAGAAGAGCTTATAAAGCCCTCCTCCATTGATAGCTCATTAACCAAGAAAAAAACCCAAGGGGCTTGAAACCTCCGAGAGCATCCAAAAGCTTGTAACCTCTGCTATCAATTTGTGGGTTAAAATCCTTTTGGTTGCCCACGTATAAGTGCTCCCCAAGTTTAAACCCTTGAGTTGCCCACTCATGGGCGCATTTATTACATCTCCCACTCGCACAGAGTGAGCACGACTCAGCCATGGATTTCTCGTTCTCTTACAACTCTTGTTCATACTGGTAATAGACCGTGCGACCACCGAGCGCATCTACACAAAAAAATATTTGGAGTACTATACTAAATTTTAGCCTATATAACCAGTATAGTAACATCCCAAAAAAAATTGTCTCGGTATGCCCTAGACTCATTTGACCACATCGGATTAAGCATTTTTAATCCCTCTCGAGTACAAATACTCAAAGCTATGCTTAAACCATCAAATCACATAATGTGCTTACGATCATGTCGCTTACTATTAGCGTCATAACCTGTCGACAGTAAGCCACATTATTGTTGATGTGTTATCAAATAGTCTTCCCTTCCCTCTCATGTCACTTAACTTTGGTACGACCGTTTACCCAGCGATGCCCCGTTAGACCGAATCAATCATGATCATAGGTAGCATGCTAAAGTAACAGACACCGATACCTCTATCTTGCGACATAGCTAAAAGTCATAAAGGGCATAATTTGAGTCATTTTATGACTCGTTGGACTCACATGGCGATGAAGTAGGGATCTATTCATCCACCTCCATTTTTGGTCAAA
The DNA here is from genome assembly GCA_014282245.1 of Rhododendron simsii. NCBI lineage: Eukaryota > Viridiplantae > Streptophyta > Magnoliopsida > Ericales > Ericaceae > Rhododendron > Rhododendron simsii. The sequence continues at coordinate 19,407,402 of CM024956.1, read as the reverse complement.
TCAGCACATGTAGTATGAAATACATGCTACGGTGGAGTTCTCCTTTAAAAAAGGGTGTATGTCTAATCTATTCACACCATACAGATCTTGGTCAAGTCGTCAACTAAGCGCCTCACCCGAGTCTTCTATCCGCTCGCTACTCTAAGCGTCAAATAAAACTCGCATCTGGCTCTTCACAGGCTACATAGAATGTGGGTTGTCTATGTATGGTCAAAAAATATATATAGACCTCATCTTAGCATCAACTAAGGCGACGTTTAGATACACACGTCTCATCTCTGCTCACCATGCTAGTGCCAGAGGCGATCACTCATGTGAGTGAGCTGATCTCAGCCTGTTAACATACTTATCACGTAAAAAAATGTGTGTGTAGATAACAATGCTATAACATCATTTTATTAAAAAAAACTAATATCCCAACAGATAACGGTCAATTGAAGAACAGTGAAACGATCAGAATCTACGGAGCCCTAAACTCCTAACATGAGCCTGAAAGGCATCTCTAGCTATAGGCTTTGTTAGGGGATCAACGATCATATGACTCGTAGAAACATGTTTCAGGACCACCTCCTTTTGCACAATCATATCTCGAATGTAGTGGTAGCGCATGTCAATGTGCTTAGTTTTTCCATGATACTTCTGATCCTTTGAATATGCAAGGGCTGCCATACTATCACAGTGCACTGTAACAGGATCTGAAGTATCAGAGATAACTCCAAGGTGCTGAAAAAACTTCCGCAACCAAACGGCTTCCTGAACTGCTGATGAGCAGGCTACGTACTCCGCTTCCATGGTCGATAAAGCTATACAGGTTTGCTTCTTACTACTCCAGGTTATTGCACCATTGTTAAGCAAAAACGCATAACCTGTAGTTGATTTGCGTTCATCTAGATCACTACCCCAATCAGCATCGCTATAGCCGATTAGACGCAAATTTGAACCCTGATAGCAAAGTACATAATCTTCTGTTCCTTTGAGGTATCTGAGTATCCTCTTGACGGCTTTCCAATGAGCAAGTCCAGGATTAGACTGGAATCTACTGACAAAACCAACTGCATAACATATGTCGGGCCGAGTGCACATCGTAGCATACATTAAGCTGCCGACAGCACTCGCATAGGGAACTCGAGACATTCTTTCCTTTTCTTCTTGGGTCTTAGGACACATATGTCGGCACAAAGTTTCGCCTTTAGCAATAGGAGTGTCTATGGGCTTACAGTTATGCATGTGAAATCGTTCAAGAACCTTCTTAATGTAAGGCTTTTGGGACAAACAAAGAAGTTTCTTCGAACGATCTCTTATAATCTTAACTCCAAGGATGTAATCTGCCTCACCCACGTCCTTCATCTCAAAAGTGGAGGATAACCACCCTTTGGTGGCGACAATCATCTCTATGTTATTTCCAGCCAATAATATATCATCAACGTATAATGATAATATAATGAAACTTTCCTTGGACCGTTTGACATAGACGCAATGGTCTTCCTCGACCATCGTAAACCCATTCGATTGAATGGCTCGATGAAATCTAAGATACCATTGTCTAGATGACTGCTTCAAGCCATAAATAGACCGTTTGAGCTTGCAAACTTTGCGCTCTTGTCCATTGACCACAAATCCAACAGGTTGATCCATATAGATCTCTTCATCTAGATCCCCATTTAGAAATGCTGTTTTAACGTCCATTTGGTGTAGTTCCAAATCCAAATTTGCTACAATGGCAAGAATCAGGCGAATTGAGGCAAATCTCACTACAGGTGAGAAAGTGTCCTCGTAGTCTATCCCTTCCTGTTGAGTATAGCCTTTTGCCACAAGGCGAGCCTTGTACCTTTCAATCGAACCATCTGCCTTGCGCTTCACTTTGAAAATCCATTTAGATCCAATTGCTTTGCGCCCTGGCGGAAGGTTCACCAAGTCCCAAACTTGGTTAGTCCTCATAGACGCCATCTCATCATCCATTGCTTTCATCCACTCATCCTTAGCAGAAGACGATAGAGCTACTTACACTGTATGTGGCTCATCCTCGTCATGCGTAGCAATCATGAAAGCTTCCCCTTCTATCTCAAATCGACGACGAGGAATGTTTCCACGATCGCTCCTACGCAACTGAGGTTGTTGTGGTATGCTCCCACTTGGTGGCAAGTTGCTCCCACTATCCCTTGGAGTTTGAGGAATTTCTTCCATAGTCTCTACTAGGCAATCTGGAGCATCTTGATCCACCATCTCATAAAACTCTAAGTTTTTCTCAACCTCACCTCTGCTTGGATATTCATTCTCAATGAAATTCACATCACGCGACTCTATTTCAGTTACGCTTCCATCGACTTGTTCACCAATAAACACATAGCCCTTAGAGTGTTCCGAGTATCGAATAAAGATACATTTCTTCCCTCTAGGGCCTAGCTTCCCATATTTATGAGAAGTATCATGAACATAACCAGTCGATCCCCATGGCCGCAAATTTCCCAAATCAGGTTTTTCGCCGGTCCATAATTCATACGGTGTGGAAGGCACTGATTTGGAGGGCACACGGTTTAGAATATAGGCTGCAGTCAAAAGTGCATCCGCCCAATAAGAGATTGGAAGATTTGCTTGCGCCATCATAGTCCTCACCATTTCTAACAATGTTCTATTTCTCCTTTCCGCCACACCATTTTGTTGTGGCGTACCGGGCATTGTTAATTGCCTTTTGATCCCTTTTTCATCACATAGCCTTTTAAACAATTCAGACAGATATTCGCGACCCTGGTCGGTTCTGAGAGCCTTAATGCTCATGTTCAACTGATTCTCCACCAAGTTCATATACCGCATGAAGCAATCTAAAGCTTCCGATTTATGGGAGATCAGATAAACAATACCATAGCGCGTAAAATCGTCAATGAAAGTGATGAAATAGGAAGCCCCATGTCTCGCCCTCACATTCATTGGGCCACAGATATCGGAGTGGATTAATTGCAAAGGAAAAGATGCCCTTTTGGCTTGTCCAAACGGTTTTCTTATTGACTTTCCTGCTAAACAATGTTCACATGCCGGCAAAGACACTTTATTGAGCTGGCCAATTAGGCCTTCTCTTGCCAATCTGGCCATCCTGTCTTTTCCTATATGGCCTAGTCTAGCATGCCATATAATTGAATCATCAGACACATTATCAGAAGTAGTCAATAAAGCAATTGAATTATTAAAACCATGATATTCAATATCCATTATTATAAAACCGTCTGAAATAAAACCACGACCATAAAAACTTGTTCCCAAATAAACTGAAACACCATTATTCTCAAAGACAGACTTGAAACCCAATCTAAGCAAGGTAACTAAAGACAGAAGGTTTCGCCGAATATCAGGAGCGAACAAAACATCATGGAGCATCAGAGTGCGACCATCCCGCAAATCCAGCTTGTAGGTACCAATTCCTAGTACCGCCACGCTAGCTCCGTTCCCCACTTTAATGTCTCGACTCCCCGTTGGTATCCGACGGTACTCCACATATCCAACTCGGTCCCGCGCTATGTGTTCGGTCGCTCCTGAGTCCACAGTCCACACAGGAAAAGAGTGAGCAACCATAACATGACTTGATACAAAAATAGTGCGAGAAACAAAGTCAGATAGTACCTTCTTCGGCTCAGTGCAATCACGAGCGAAGTGACCTTCTTTGTTGCAATTATAGCAAACCAGCTTAGCCTTGCTCTTTTGACCACCGCGCTTGCCTCTCATGCGCTTCATGATCTTAGCCCTCTTGGGCGCTGGCCCAGTAGTCCCTCCCTTTTTGTTGGATATCTTAGAGTACTTGCGCTTTGGCCTGGATGCCTGGCGCGAACTTGACTCCACCATATTTGCCGAACTAATTGGCTTAGCCGCCTCTTGGCGCTCAGCTTCAAGAACCAAATGACGTTCAACATCATCAAAGGTTTTGAGGTTCTCATTATGTGTCAAGTTTTGGCTCATATTATCCCACGCAGTAGTAGAAGGGAGTGAGCGAATCACTGCCTGGACCTGCTGCTCATCAGATAGATTGTTTCCAGCCACTTTTAGTTCACGGATCATGCTAGACATCGCCCTAAGATGCTGCTTCATTGTATGACCAGGGCGCATCTTGTACGAGTCAAACTTCATTGTTAACCCGCGAAGTCTTGTGGCTGATGTTCCACCATATTTGACTTTGAGCGCTACCCACATAGCTTCAGCTGTTTGATACTCATCAAACTCATCAAGCAGATCATTGCTCATGCTGCTCAGCATGGTAAAGCGCGCGCAACGATCCTTCTTGCGCCAGGTCTCATAGGCCGCAAGATCTAATAGGTGTTGCTCAGTGTCTCCTCCCTCCGGCTCAGTCAGAGAGTGGGTCAAGGTCTCCAAGACCTCCTGCTCATTCAGAACATATTGAATTTTGCGGTGCCAAATATCATAGTTTTCCCCATCCAACTTTTCACCTTTGTTCAAATCAGCAACAATGTTTTTGGAGGCCATTGCACTACAAAAAAATTGCATATAGGGATATTACACACACGAGATTCATAAATTTTGCCGCATCAATCTAAATTAAACAAAAAACAATTTTCACATGTCGCAAGATCGAGAACTTGCAAAGCTTATAATCATCTCTTGCGCCACTTGCAACTATTGTCAATATTTAATCGAATCAAGCGCAAAATTTGGGTTTTCGGGAGTACTCAAACTCAACCGAACAACCTCCCACTACTTTAGGCATTTAAGCATGAAACCATAGTTATTCATGATATAAACAACTACCATGGGATACAAAAAAAACTAAAAGTCCAGCTAAAATTGACGCAAGGTCCAGCTAAAATCAATTGTTTTTGAATTTGACTGTATATCATGCACAAAGTCCAGCTACAATTTACACATACTTCATATGTAAAAATCAAAACTTTCCAGAGACTTAACCATGCAATTCTTCTCAATTTCAAAAAACAATATCTTAATATCTAGCAAGATATAACATATGAACTTTCAGTAACACCGTAAAAATTCTGCCTCGAATCTGGAAGAAAAATTTCATGCATAGAAAATATAATTTCGAAACGGCCGGTCCAAACGGTGCATTAATAGGAGTTCATACAAGCAAGATATGGACAATAAACTTTTCTGAAGTTTTCTGGAAAAAATAAAGCAAACAAACGCAGCCTTATTATTTTATAAAACCTTTTACTGTGCATCTTCCTTGGGGAAAAACAGTCGGCGGAAAAAAAAGTATACCGAAAAAAGTGGGTTTCATGGGTCTCTCTCTACACAATCCCAGAAAATGCATATGATATATCAATGAACTCGTATCGATTCAAGGATTCAGAATATGTAAAAATCGTAGCAAGAATCGAAACTACGTGAGATATATATGCGGTCAAAATTGCGGGTTCGAAAAATTTTGACCACTGATTCTAGCCAAACAACTCCACAAAATCTGTTCAAACTATCCAGAACTCATCTTTGCCTTATCAACTACAACATGCATAATTTTGATGCAAAACTGAGATGATACAAGAAAATCACCATTTGTGAACCAAACACAGTATCATCCGCAATAACAGCTTCGAGTTCTAAAATGAGATACGTGAGTAGGATACATACTTTAACAGGAGAACACCTTAAAGCAGCTCTGATACCACTGTTAGAAATTGAAGCAGCGGAAGTTCAATTTCGGATTACCTTTCGGTAACGACGTCGGATCGGCAAAGGCGTTCTACCTCGTTGAGGGCTTGCTTGACTGAAAACCACGAATCCAGCTTGCTCCGGTGTTGTGTATACTACCAGAGTTATACACCCATATCCACAGTCTAAGACCAACAAGATTGAGAGAGAATATATTTTCCGGTGCCTTCATGGTTTCAACAGAAGAGCTTATAAAGCCCTCCTCCATTGATAGCTCATTAACCAAGAAAAAAACCCAAGGGGCTTGAAACCTCCGAGAGCATCCAAAAGCTTGTAACCTCTGCTATCAATTTGTGGGTTAAAATCCTTTTGGTTGCCCACGTATAAGTGCTCCCCAAGTTTAAACCCTTGAGTTGCCCACTCATGGGCGCATTTATTACACATGTCAATTACAATTATCACCACCTGAATTTCACTTGTTCATAACAAACGAGAGGAGCGACAAATCATCTTTAACGACCTCGGAGAATTCAGGCCACGGAGGTTGCTGCTGCTACTGCGAGTGGAGCGAATTTGCAATTTTCGTCATCGTGGATGTGGTCGGAGGGAAGATCGAACAGATTTATGAGGACTTACGTTCGATATTTGTGTGTGTTGATTGATTTAGAGGGAAGGTAAATGAAGGAAGAGCCATGTCGTCGTCTTCGAGATCGTTGGTTCATCGAATTATGCCACTGTTCGTGGCTCAAATTCGTCAAAATCAGAGGCTCCTCAGCTCTTCTCGTTCTGCACTGCTTGAGGATCAATCGATGTCTTCGTCTCCATCTCCGTCCCTCGATGCAATCCACATGATTGACAATTGCGTTCGGGTACTCTCTGTTCTCTGTGTTGGTCTCATATATGAAAACATAGATGAATCAATCACATATATGAACACATAGATAGTTCCAAATAATTTATCAGTTCCAGAGAGGCAGCTGCTGAGGAGGAAGTGGATGGTGCCGACGACGGGGTCACTGAATCAGCCGGCGGCGTGGATCTCGACAGAGACGGTGAAGGTGTTGTTGGAAAATTATCGGCAATAACAGAAATTCCAAAGAACAATTTCCTTATCAAAGATAAAATTACAATGCTATATCGAATTGCAAAATACAAAACAATTGACAGAGTATAAAGAACAAGATACAAACAGAATCTTTAGGATCAAAACCGAATCCTGTGTGATACAACAGTCTCCTTAAGAAAGATTCGCAGCCTACTGTCGGTGTTGTAGGTTCGTGTTCGGAGTCTTCCTCCTAGGGTTGACTAAACCGCAAGCCGTCGGAACACCACCGTCGACCGCCTTGGCGAACTGTCTACTGCATGTCTCTCTCTCACACAAGAACGAATTTCAGAGCTCTTGAAGTTGTGAATTTGCTGGTGCAGAATGAGGAGAGGACTGCCCAATTTATAATGCTTAGGAGCCTCTGAAAACGGCCTGGAATATGAATACGGGAATTGAATTCTTAGCCTTGAATAGGGGAGAATCAATACACAAAACTGCCCAATGAATGACAGGTGCAAATGCCGCATTAACCTCTATTCATGGGGTATCATTCAGTCCAAAAAAACTGCTGGAAAATTGAATGGCCTCGTCCAGATTCAACGAACCAACAGGAGTCCTTTCAGTTGTCTCGAGAGAGCCTCAGAACGTCCCAATTATCATTCACAAAATCTGGAAATTTTCCAACAATCCCCCCCATGAATGAAATTGGCAAGCAAACTGACGCAGAGTACAAAACTGACTCAGAGAGAGAGAGACAACGGATAATTCCTGCATAGGATAGGTGGCTTTTGGCCTGAAACCTTCCCTTGTGATAGCCTATCGGGTTTACTGGCAAACCAGTGTGCGGTCCCGCTTTGAACTGTTCTGCCGCCGATGTAAACCGAGACAATAGACGTCACACAAGACTTCTCCTATCGTAGTTTAGTTCTCACTGTTGGGTTCATTTTGGCTATGACACCCCCTTCCTGGTTCTGCGAGTATTTTCTCGAGAATTTCGCCACAATTCTCAAAGAAGTAGCCCCACTTCATACTAACATAGGTGACCTTCCTATAAAGGGTATATTGTTATACCCCGCCTGGCAACCCAGCGCATAGGAGTCATTAAAAGCAATGCTTAACCTTTTCCCATTTGCAGGTATCACTATTTTACACCATAGGAATGGGCAGGAGACCGAGTCTCCTCAGTGATCGTTCTCGGCTACTTGCGAAAGATAGTCTCATTGAATCGAGATCTTGGGATCTGCAGTCAACTAGGTTGGCTACCCCCACGGTAACTGTGAGCGTAGTGGCTTTAGCCTCATCCCTTTCGATGCTTGCTCAACTAACTCTCGGTTTAACCCTTTGGTTAGCGGATCCGCAATATTGTCCTTTGACCTCACATAGTCAATAGTGACAACCCCACTTGAGAGTAGTTGCCTAATGGTATTATGTCTACGTCGAATATGTCTAGACTTACCATTATACATATAACTCTGTGCCCTACCAATTGCAGATTGACTGTCGCAATGGATAATAATTGCTGGCATAGGTTTTGGCCATCTTGGAATATCCTCCAAAAACTGACGGAGCCACTCGGCCTCTTCAGACGCCTTATCTAGAGCGATAAACTCTGATTCCATCGTTGAACGTGCTATACACGTGTGTTTGGAGGATTTCCAAGAAACAGCTGCACCACCAAGTATAAAGACATATTCTCTTGTGGATTTTGAGCCTTTCATATCTGATATCCAGTTCGCATCACAATACCCTTCCAGTACTGTTGGATATCTGGTGTAGTGCAACCCCAGATCACGAGTGTACCTCAAATAGTGCAGAACCCTGACTAGTGCCTTCCAGTGAACACGACCTGGATTGCTCGTGTATCTGCTCAGTTTGCTGACTGAGTAAGCTATATCGGGTCTTGTACAACTCATCAAGTACATCAGGCTCCCAATTATCCGAGAATACTCTAATTGAGATATGCCTTCCTCCCCCCCCCCCCCATTCTTGGATAAATGCAGACTTAAATCCACAGGGGTTCTTGCGACACTTGAATCAGACGGGTTGAACTTCTCAAGAATCTTATCAACGTAGTGTGTCTGAGACAACGCAAGTCCGACAGATGTTCTGGTGATCTTGACACCCAGAATGACATCTGCAAGGCCCATATCCGTCATGTCAAACTTTGAGTTTAACATGTCTTTGGTAGACTGAATGACCTTTTCATTGCTACCAACAATATGCATGTCATCAATGTAGAGACACAAAATGACATACCCTTCGTTTGTGTCTTTGACGTAAACGCACTTGTCACATTCGTTGATCTTGAAGCCATTCGACAACACAACATTGTCAAATTTCTCATGCCATTGTTTCGTTGCTTGTTTAAACCATACAATGATCTAACAAGCCTACACACTTTCCTTTCTTGGCCTGGCGCAGAAAAACCCTCGGGTCGTTCCATGTAGATTTTTTCATCTAAATCGCCGTTAAGAAAAGGCTGTTTTTACATCCATTTGATGTATCTCAAGGTTAGGCAAAGCTGCGATCGCAATGATCATCCGAATGGAAGTAATCCTTAAGACTGGTGAGTAAGTATCAAAGTAATCTAGGCCTTCTTTTTGTCTATATCCTTTGATAACAAGCCTAGCTTTGTACTTATCAATTGACCCATCTACTTTCATCTTCCTTTTGAAGATCCATTTGTAGCCTAGAGGCTTACTACCTGGTGGCAAATCCACCAGTTCCCACGTATGGTTTTACAGTATGGAGTCAATCTCACTCTTAATGGCCTCTTTCCACAAATGACCCTCAGGGCAGCTTACAGCTTCCTGGTACGTCCGAGGCTCATTCTCTACTAGATAAGTCAGAAAATCTGGACCAAAAGATGTTGATGTTCTAGCTCACTTGCTACGCCGTGGTTCAATATCAACTTCCTCTTCTTGGCCTTGTCTGCTTTCATTAGCCAGATGCAAAGTCCGTTTAGTAGAACTTGACTCTCCAATGGATCTATAAGGGAATATATGTTCAAAAAACACCACATTCCTAGACTCCATGAGAGTATTCTTATGAATATCTTGTATATCTGACTCATAGACAAGAAATCGATAGGCACTACTCTCCTCTGCATAACCTATGAACACACAATCAACAGTTTTAGGGCCTATCTTCTCCTTCTTAGGAGGAGGTATGGCAACCTTCGCTAGACAACCCCACGTTCGTAAGAATGTATAGGTAGGCTTTCTACCCTTAAACAATTCATACAGGGTTTTACCAACGTCTTTGCGAGGTATTTTATTGAGGATGTAATTAGTGGTGATTGAGAACAGCATCTCCCCACATGTTCTGAGGCAACCCAGAACTGATTAACATTGCGTTCATCATATCCTTCAATGTACGATTCTTGCGCTCAGCAATTCCATTGGTCTGAGGCGAATAAGGTGTCGTGGTCTCATAGATAATCCCGTGTTGGGCACAGAATTCTCCAAACGAAGACTGAAATTCACCACCACAATCGCTTCTGACCACCTTAATTGTTCTGCTCAGATGATTCTCAACTTGAGTCTTGTAATGAACAAACTTGTCCAAGGCTTCATCCTTGCTTTTCAGCAAATACACATAGCAAAATCGAGTGCTATCATCAATAAAAGTAATGAAATACTTGTTATCGGCCCGAGTTTGGACATATTTCAGATCACACACATCTGTGTGGATTAAACCCAAAGGTTCTGTGCTTCTTTCTACTGCTTTGAAAGATGCCCTTGGCATTTTAGCCTCTACACAACTCTCGCACTTGTGTTTTTTATCAAATTAAAAAGCTGGAATATAGTCCAAGTTAATTAATCTATGCATAGAATCATAATTAACATGACATAGTCTACCATGCCACAAAAAGGAAAATTCAAGCACATAAGCAATAGGGGATTTCTTTTTATTGATAGTAGAGATAACAGTCATTACATTCATCTCAAAGAGACCATCGGTCCTGTAACATTTCCCTACATACATTCCATGTAACAACCCAGATTTTCGACCCTAATTTTTTTTTTAAATAATAGTGTTAATATTATTAATAGCATTAATAATATCATTAAAAAAAAGTATTATTCGTAATAATAAAATTATTTTCTTAATAGATATATACCAATAAAATTATGTTAATCTTATTTATCTAATAGATATATACAAATATAATTATCCTACTTTTATTTTTTAAAAATTACATGCATGCATGCAATGCAAACTCTTGTCATCTCTCCCTCTCCTACTCAGTCTCTACCTTCTCCCGGATCACGAAATTATCCTTATCTCGTCCATCTCAAAGCCCAAGAGATAGAGTTTTAATTAAACTCAATTTTATCACCCTCTTCAAATTCTCCTATAAATACCCCATCAATCCGACCCTAGGGCATACCAAGATATTCCCCATGCCCCACCAGTCCAGAAAAGAGAGAAAAATCGGAGAGAACGAAGCTCCAATCCATGGAGTTTTAGAGAGAGAACGTGAGAGATAGAAAAGTGGGCTTTGTATCAAGACCCAACCAAAATCCAATTCGATCATTCCAAACGCTTCCTACAACTCCTAGTACCACCAAACATCGTCCAATTTGATCCCAAGGTCCCTTGATCGAAAAACCCGAAGTTGTCCTCTCCAAATTCCAAGTTTCGATTTAAATCAATTCGATCCGATTCAAGTTATTATAATCTTATCCAACCACTTCTCCACTTTCCCTAAGTATAATTGAATTGTTTTGGTTATTAGGACTTGAAACGAGACCAAACGAAAAATATAGCTCACTGCGCGTTTTCTGCCATATTCACCATTTTGATATTATTTTTGAGCCCGACACTTTATTTGTAATTATTTACGTAGAAGACGACCCTTGTGATATATATTTTACAATCTTTATGATGTTAATATTATCAAAAACTACTGACTTGATATTATTTTGTTACAGTGTAATATCATCTTAGTATAAAACGAATTAGTTATATCAGTTTAATTTATTTGGTAGATTGAGTTGGATAATAAAAGTTTTAGTAATTTTAAATGTTTCGAAACAACTTTACGACCTTCCAAACTTGATTTTTGACCCCCGAACTATTTTTTCTAGACTTTTCACACCTTGAAGTTCATACCTTGTTGATATCATATTTTATTTATTTATTCATCTATTTATTAATTATTTATTCGTTATCGTTCAAGATTTTACAAACGAAAAATCTTTGCGACTTTCCGAACAATGTTTTTAACACCCAAACTATTTTTCCTAGATTTCTCGCATCTCAAAGATGATATCTTGTTAAATTCATATTTTTTTATTAATTAAATATTTATTATTATTATTACAATATTTCCAAACAAAAATTCTTTGTGACACTATAAACCATGTTTATAATGCCCGAGTAATTTTTTTAGACTCTTTACACTCCGAAGATGAAACGTTGTTAATCTTAACATATTTTATTTACTAAATAATTTATTATCCATTTATTTTTCCTTTCGACAACTTTTATTAATATCTTTATCTAAAATAATCCTGAGACCTTCCAAACCCAACTTTTGACACTCAAACATGTTGCATAGGACCTTTAAAACTCTTATTAAGGTCATGATAATTATTCTAATATTTTTACCTAATTTAATTAGTTTTTAATCAATCTAATTTCTTAAATAAAATTTATACAAGCCTAGATTTATTTATTTTTATAAAAACTTTTATTAGATAAAAGATTCTTGCATTATTATTAACTTATTGGCCATACAAGATTAAGGGTAACGGCCTATTCATAAAAAGTTACGTGATTTCTACGCTTATTATTTATTTCAATTATCATTGTGATTATTTGTATACTGCTCCTATTTGTGATTGATATGTTAGATTGGAACCTAGAGACATGGGGTGGTATACAAATAGAGTTCACTTAGACAGTGCCAAGTAATGGATAAATTGAAAAGTTTATTTTTAGATCTGCCTGCGGGCAAGATTTTGAGATGTGATGAGTTAGATGTGATGATTTGAAATTGGCAAAGTAAGCCCAGTGATAAATTGAAACTGGCGGGAGTCCAGTGATGATTTAAAACCTGGCAAAGTAAGCCCAGTGATGAATTGAAACTGGCGGGAGTCCAGTGATGTTTAGATAAAACCTGGCGGTTAGTCCAAAGATGTTTTGTGATGATAAACCTGGCGGATAGGGCCAGAGTTATTTTCTGATGATAAAACCTAGCAAAGGTCCAGCGATTATTTGTGACAGTAAAACCTGGAGGTTAGTCCAGAGATGTTTTGCGATGATAAAACCTGACGATTGGTCAGTGATGTTTTGCGATGATAAAACCTGACGGTTGGTCAGTGACGTTTTGCGATGATAAAACCTGGCAGGTGATCCAGCGATATTTTGTGTTGATAAAACCTGGTAGGTGGTCCAGCGATATTTTGTGTTGATAAAACCTAGCGGGTGGTCCAGCGATGTTTTGTGATGATAGAACTGGTGGGAGCGCCGTGGTGATTTTGATGTGGTGATTAAGATAGACAAACCCTAGTTATGGTCTGGGCATGACTAGATTTTCCTTGTTGTTAGGCTATCGATCAATAATGAATAGATTTATGGGTGTTTTACTTTTCTGCATTGATGATATATTGTTACCTGCTAGTTGTAATGTAAGGAGTGATGATTGGGTTGGATTACATTACGGGGTGAACTTTTTCACTCAGGCACGGATTATCTGGCATCTGTGTCAGATTTTGCAGAAATTCAGGTAGAGACTCAGGACCCTGAAGGAGGGCGATACTACCTAGAGATGAATCTGGAGATGGAGACTAAGCTAGTATACGCTTGGGATCCGTATCAATCCTAGAAGACGGCTCTGTTATTTTGTCTAGATTATTACCACGAAGACTATTTTCAGTATTTCCACAATGATTTGTAATCGATAAATCTTTAGGATGAATTATCCGTTTGAGATTTTGAATTTAATTTAACAAATTTCCAAAAATTAATATTTAATGCCTCAGATTTTATTATCGAAAATTAGGGCGTTACATTCCAGCTTTAGTCAGAGTGACCCTATCAGCCTCGAAAACCAGGCGGAAGCCGTGCTTGCTCAACAGCGAACCAGAAACCAAATTCTTACGAATATCTGGCACGAACAGCACATTATTCAAAGTCAACTCTTTTCCCGAAATCATTTTCAGGACCACTTTCCCTTGCCCCACAACATCCGAAGTAGCTGAATTCCCCATAAACAATTTCTCACCGTTAGCAGCCGGCTCGAAGGTAGTGAACAGATGTCTGTCACAACATATATGACGTGTAGCCCCAGTGTCTACCCACCATTCCTGCGGGTTGAAACCAACCATGTTCACTTCAGATACCATAGCCGAGAGGTTGATATGGGACACTGCAGCCTCCACCTGAGCCAAGTGTGCCTAAGCGCGAGGGTTAAGCGGCTTCGTACACTCCGAAGCTTTATGCCCGAACTTGTTGCAGTTGAAGCAAGTACCCTGAAACTTCTCTCTCTGTTTCTTGGCAACACCACCTCTCGGTCTCAAATTGACACTTTTGTCCTTCTGTTTGCCAGTTTGCTTGTTAGACCGCTTATCAGAACGCTTGTCAGAACGCCTGTCATTCTAGTTTTTCCTCACACCAGAAGATTGGCCATGCTCCACCATGTTTGCCTTGGCCATGTAGGAGGCCTTTGCACTCCTATCCATACCCCGATTCTCCTCTTCAATACGGAGCTTGATGAAAAGAGCCTCCAAGGTCATCTCCTTATTCTTGAACATGAGATAGCTCTTGAATTCTTTCCATGCTGGGGGAAGCTTGTGGATGACCGCAGCCATCTGGAATGCTTCACTCAGAATCATCCTTTCAGTCCTGATCTCATTGAGCAGGAGCTGCAGCTCTTGGACTTGGACTGCCACAGACTTGGAGTCCACTATCATATAATCAAGGAACCGGCCCACAACGAACTTTTTGGACCCAGCACCTTCGATCTTGTATTTCCTGTCTAAGGATTCCCACAACTCCTTAGTCGACGGAACCTCGCCATACACAGAATACAGCGAATCATCCAGAGCATTTAGAATATAATTCTTGCACATGTAGTCATGCTCTTTCCATCTGGCCACATCAATTCACTTCTGAGTGTCAGGATCGTCCTCAGCAATAGCAGGTGCTTCCTCGACAAGCCACTTTGCCAAGTTCAAGATGGTGAGATAGAATAACATTTTCTGTTGCCACCTTTTGAAGTCGACCCCAACAAATTTGCTCGGCCTCTCCATGTGAGACATTGGAACAGAGGGAATCCCAGGAATAGGAGCATGAGTTGGAATAGCACCACCGCCATTTTCATTGCCATTTCCACTGACATTACCAGTCTCCTTCTCTTTGTCAGTGATGGTAGTTTTCCTTTGCGCAATTGTCATGTTATCCTAAAATTAGGAATAACCACATATAAGAGAACAAATCTCAATCTCAAAATGACAAGCTATACATGCATAGATTAACAATCTATCAAACAAGTTAGGTCTAACATCCCCCACAATACCACGTGCCCCTGGGGTCCTAGGGGGCGTGCCCCCTGGCGGGGGTCTCATGGGGCCGTGCCCCCTAACGGGGGTCTTGGGGGCAACGCCCCTGGGCGGCAGTCTGAGGGCAGCGCCCTCGGCGGGATACACAATCTACTACTAGCAAGACTGTGGCCATCCGACTTCCCCTTCTGCAAAATAGCGTAATCTAGGTACTGGCTTACACCACATAGGTCGTGCACCAAGGCTGAGTGATTCACGCCTACCACTGGCTAATCACTTCAGGCAAGGCACACAAGGCCGCAAGCCACCTCTGGCTAATCACATGCCTAGCACCCAAATCACCTCTGCCAAGCAGATCATAACAATGGGATCAAGGCCAGGCGATGTCAAGGCAGAAGCCAAGTAGATCACCCCAGAGGCCAACCAAAATTGATCCAAGGCCAAGCCACACATGACTGCCTTAGGCCGTAGCCTTTCTGTTAATCCCATCTTCGAATAGTGGCCATGTCGAGCATGACAGGCCATGGCCACAGCGAAACAAGTCTGGTAGCGTATCACATTTCTATCCATCAATCAATCTGTAATAGTCTCGTATGAATCACCGATCATTCTGCCGAGCAGATTGATTAAACTTCTTACACCAGTGGTACTCCACCATGATTCTATCAAGTCATGAATCTGTTCATGCAACTCAAAGATTAGTATAAAACAGAAACTGTTTTCTGGAATTCGATGCCGATCAATGATCAAAATCTTTCTTAAGCTTGTTTGAAAAATCTCAGGAATAACAGAAATTCCCGAGAACAATTTCATTATCAACGATAAAATTACAATACTATATCGAATTGCAAAATACAAAACAATTGACAGAGTATAAAGAACAAGATACAAACAGAATCTTTAGGATCGAAACCGAGTCCTGTGTGATACCACAGTCTCCTTAAGAAAGATTCGCCGCCGACAGTCGGTGTTGTAGGTTCGTGTTTGGAGTCTTCCTCCCAGGGTTGGCTCGGCTAAACCGCAAGCCGTCTGAATACCACTGTCGACCGCCTTGGCGACCTGTCTACTGCCTGTCTCTCTCTCTCACACAAGATTGAATTTCAGAGCTCTTGAAGTTGTGAATTTGCTGGTGCAGAATGAGGAGAGGACTGCCCAATTTACACTGCTCAGGAGCCTCTGAAAACGGCCTGGAATATGAATACGGGAATTGAATTCTCAGCCTTGAATAGGGGAGAATCAATACACAAAACTGCCCAATGAATGATAGGTGCAAATGCCAGCATTAACCTCTATTCATGGGGTATTATTCAGCCCAAAAAACTGCTGAAAAATTGAATGGCCTCATCCAGATTCAACGAACCAACGAGAGTCCTTTCAGTTGTCTCAAGAGACCCTCCGAAAGTCCCAATTATCATTCACAAAATCTGAAAATTTTCCAACAGGTGTCGCCACGGAGGAAGTCTGAGAGAGAGAGAGAGAGAGAGAGAGAGAGAGAGAGAGAGAGAGAGATTGTTTGAGAGAAGAACGGGGTTGCTTTTGGCATAAAAGTTGGAGAAATCCTTAGCGGTGTGTTTTGGTTTTGGGCAGGAGTTGGTGGAAATATAGGTCCATAAATTGGACCGGCCCGTAAATCATAATTTTGGGCCCGTTTGGTTCAATTTAGATGGGCTTTGTTAATTTAAATTCCGAAAGTGAGGAGCCCAATTAATTCGAATGTCTTGCCCACTTTTTGACTAGACCCGAGCATATTTACAAGATACCTCAAAAATTAGTATCAAATTTCTACTTTCTACCACCCTTCAAAATTTAAAGGATGAGCTTTGGAGGTGCACTCAATTGATCAGACCCTTCAAACTACTTCCTCCATCCCACAAAGGCTATCATTTTCATTAATGACACATTTCAAAAAGTTATCCATAGTTTATTATTTATAATTTTATCTAATAAAACTAAATGAGATCGCTTTAACAAAATTTATATTGCATGTAAAATAATTATATAAATAAATAAGAATAAAATTATGATAGATATAATTAGAGAAAATGAACATTCTTTATGTGACGAATGGAGTCTAATATTTTGCTTTCTCCATCCCACAAAAATTGTCCATTTTCACTATTCACATCTCTTGAAAAAAAAATGGCTATATTTGAGTAATTCATAATAGTTTTATGATTATAAAAAAAATCTATATTGGATATGAAAATACTATAAATTAGAAAATATAGAAAGTTTTGTGAGAGACATGAATAGTAAAAAATAACATCTTCATGGGACAGAGGGAGTATTACATTTGACCTAATTCTACTTTTGTTGATCTAAATTTAAAATGATATGCCTTTTACATCATGAAAATCTTTTGACCGCTCTTCTTTATTGCTTAATCCTTTCAATTATAATTTTTTTGAAATACTAATTTTCTAGCTAATTGTGTGATATGCAATAACTTAATTTTTAATGTTGTATAATTAGATATTCAATTGGAGTGATAACAACCATGATTAACTTCGTTCACTTTTTAGAGCTCGTCAAAAAAATCGATCACGTCGAAAATTACGTTGATCCGAATATTGTTAATATGATATTGAAATGAATAAAGATGCAGATAATTGTGTCAAATGAGTTGCATTCTAGTGTTACATATTTTTTTTTTTTCAAACTTAATGCAATTCGAAAGTATACTAATCGGTATTCAATTTATGTGATTTTCAAAGTGGTCGGTGTTTTCAGCAAGCTCTAAAAAATAGAAATGAATAATTCATATCATTGTTATAAGCCCGGAAAAGTCATAGGGATGGCCATCTCGGCTGACCCGTCCATATCCGATCCGTTATCAGTCCCGAACGGATCGAATTTTCCGGAGATTTTTCGGAAACCGGGTTGGATTCGGATTTATTTTTTAAAAAAAATTCAGAGATCGGATCGGATTTGGAGGTAAGCCTACCTCCGATCCAATCTGCCCCAAATCCGATATCCGATCCGCCTCCAAACACCCGAATTTATAAATACCTCTTATCGAATCTTTGTTCTCCATTCGGAGCGGGGATGGAGGACCAAAATATATATCCATTCGGAGTTCAGGGCGGATTCAGGGCTGGGCGAGTAGAAGGTTTAAATTTGAATTCGGATATTGCAATATCTTTGCCTCTGATCCGCCTAGTTGCCATCCCTAGAAAAAGACTCAGAAATGACCAAAACAGGAGCAAATTGGATGGGAGTCGAGTCTTCGTAGGTAATATGACTCGTATGTTCAAGATTTTAATAAAATGACGCAGATGCGACCACCAGACTCTTCTCCCTCCCTAGATTTCTACTTCTCCATTTTCTAAATTTTTTGGGTCTGGACCCTTCTGCCTAAATTCAAGTGCCTAGTCCAACAAAACAATGGAAAGCAGACACCTGGCCCTTCCTTGTCCAGAACGCAATTGCTTCTACATTGAGAGAAAACCTAGACATGGAAAGAAATCTGCACCCTCATCAATAAAACGATATGCCGACTCCATCGAAAAAACACAACGGAGCAAGGCGATCCTGAAAACCGAGCCAAACCTTTTTTAGGAAGAGTAACGGTTAACGATTTAAGCCATGGACAGAGAAACAAAATCGGTAGAGGAGCAGCGCACATCAACATGACGCCAAGATATGCAATGAACAATATTCCCTAAACAGCTGCTTAGCATCCTATCCCGAGTAATTGCACTAGAGAGAGAGAGAGAGAAAGAGAGAGAGGTGGGGAAATATGCAAAACATTGGCATGCTGTTTAAAAAAAAAATTATGCAAAACACTAGTATGATGTAACCATAGGATATAATCTGCAAAGACAAAATTACCCAACATCACAAACCTCGCCAACTCCAATTAGGGGGCAAAATTGGAAAAATCCGCCAAAAAATGGCAAGCCATCGATGTGTCTCGCTTGTGTTCTTTTATTTTAAAGGTTTGAATAAAATAATAAAAATTTTCTAATCCCTCCGTCCGAAAAAGGATGACAATTTTTGAAACTCGTGTCATTTTTCATACTCATCGCTCCTAATAAATGTTTTTCATGAGTTTGAAAACTTTGTATAATAGAACTAATCGAAAACTATCAAACAAGATTCATATTGCATATTTTTTGAGATCCACATTAAAAGATATAAGGAATTGAAATTGGCATAGATATCAAAAATTGACATCCAATTTGGGATGGAGGGAGTATAAACAAATTTGCCAAAAGTAACTATTTTGAGACAAAAGGCTTTATTCACAGAAATTACCCATAATTTTTTTTTCCAACATTTATCAGGAGCAATGAGTTTCTGGACATTAATCAATAAGCTTTTTTATTTGTTTATTAAAAGTCACGCAAAGTTGGATGACAAAGTATTTTCATATCTAAGTCAAATGGGAGTTGGATTTGTAAGCAACAAATAAGCAAAATCCTTATAGACGGATATTCCGAATAAGTAAAATTCCCCATTCTTTTAATGTACCCTTAGAATACGAATTTCATGAAGCTCATCACTTGTAATAGAAACCCATTTGGAATCAGTAAAACAATAAATTGTCTAGATAGAAAAGCATAAAGAGATAAACCTCATACCAGATCAAGAACACTAAGACTTACAATCTTATTTGCAATTATAATGTAAAGAGTAAATGTAGGACAATGTGGCAACCTCTATAGCAGCAAGATGAGTTGAGCTGCATGGAAAGAGAGAGGAGAAAATGCATGGGTGGTTTAAGTTATTTTTCAACAAACAAGTCAGCAAGACCTTCCATAGGAGCAATCTAGAAACTGGCACCAGCTGTGTCAAACACAGTCATCTATGTAAGCAACACTTCTAAGGACAATCCTGCAATATCAAGACAGCTAGTTTAACGACAATCCAAGTAAAAGTATGGAATCAACTCACCTCTCATCCCAAGCTTCAGAAAGTTACTCCCTCCGTCCCTTTTTTAGAGTCCGGTATTCTATTTTGGGTTGTCCCTTAATAAGTGTCCATTTTGTAAAGTTAGTGGGTAAAAGTTGGCGCATTGTTTATTTTGTCCCTAAAAGTAGATTCCATTTTGAAAAGTTAGTGAGTAAAAGTGTAATGATGATGGGTAAGTAGAGAAAGTGCAGGAAAAAAGTGATGTAAAAAGTATAATGATGATGTCTTTTTAATAAATTGAAATTACGAAGCAGGACACTTAAAAAGAGACGGAGGGAGTATGATGAATGTGTCCTAAGGTTTTTCCACTCTTCATCATTTTATGTCTTGCTAATGTTCGTTGATGAGAGGAAAGATCTAATATATTGTAAAAAGGAAATAAAAAAATGTAAGAAGAGGCCTTGCAAAAAAGAGCCCAAACATAAAGGATTTCTCATTTCTCTAAGCGCCCTTTGGCTTGCCAGAAATGGTGACAAAAGCATGGCCTCACCAACAAAAATAGTCCGATAACAATCAAACAGCTCTCTTCATTTCTTACCATTTCTCACATCTTTCGGTCATCCAACTAAGAGATATGATTTTATTCTTTTTCCTTGTCTCCTCTTACCATTACCCATCCATACAAAGGAACTGTACGAATTAACCTTTTATGCTGAAACACAAGGACAAATAGTGTGAATCTTTAATGAGCAAACCCACAATTGATTCAAGGCTTGTTTATTTCGCACGGAAGCACCAAACTTTGTGAATGAACAGTAAGATTATGTTTAACTATTATTGTTAAGATGCCCAAAATTTAATACTTAGAAGAATGAAATCTTTTTCAAAAATTTAGAAATGAATTTGGAATAAATATCATGATTCTAATCATAGATTCATAAGATTTAGAAGCACAACTTTAAGATCACCTAATTAAACTTTAGCCCTACAAGCAATTTTGTAGTGGCATATGACGTCATAGATTTTGGTTGTGCCTCCAAAGTCCTCTCCTCCACATTGGAGGCGAAGGAACGGGGACTTTTTTTAATCGTCATTGCAACCTAAGTTTCTCAAACCAGAAATTCAGAAAATAATGTCTCAATATTAACAAACACACAAGTTCAAAAAATAGGATAAGTAGAGAAAAAATATAAACAAAAATTAGATTCGAGATGACAAACTCTAGCTACAAGAACCCACGAGGCCGCAGTTCCAAGTTTCAAAACTGGTGAGGGCAAGACCGCAGTTGTAATTTTCAAAATTGGTGAGAGTGAAAATTTCTCCAGCTTTAAAAGTTTAATCTTGATCAAAATATGAAAGTAAGCAAACTTATTTCAATTTATATAGGTTTTGGTGTAGGGAAAAACTTGAGGACTTGAACCCCGAATCTAACCCGAATCTAACCTTTTGGAAGTACCAAAAGATAGGGCTCAAGCTAACATCCTGTGATTATACTTTTTACCACTCCCTTGTTCTGTGATACGAGTATTAAAAGAAAAAGCTCTTACTAGCTTCAATAGATACATAACCACTTAGGGGCTAGCTCAAATGACAAGGACCTAAAAATTCTCTTGGAGGTCTATGGTCCGAATCTCAAAGGTGGATCACTGATGAATTTACTTTCTCTCACCCTAGAGGTTGCCACCTTTAGGTACCCTAGTAATTACCTGGAAAACGTAGAAAAGGAGGACTACATGTACCAAGAGATTATAGGCGGAACAAAGTCCCAAACACCATTGTTAGCTAAAAAAACTAATGTCGATAAAAGCATAGAATACTCTAACATAGCCAAATATCTCTGAAAGTTTTTGCAGCATTCAATAAACTTTTGATAATATGTTCACATGGCTCACCTTCATTCGGTTCTGAGGACCCTTATCATCCTTTGGAGGAAGTGGTTCCAAGGCAGCTCTCTCAAGTAGCGTTAATACATCATCCACCAAAATAAACATATCCTCCTCTATACGAACAATTGAAACTGGAGAATCTTCAGCATCCTCCGATTTTTCCCTACCATTCTTGCTCTTGGCCTGGCCTTCAAGGGCTTTAAATCATCCACCAAAATAAACATATCCTCCTCTATACGAACAATTGGAACTGGAGAATCTTCAGCATCCTTCGATTTTTTCCTACCATTCTTGCTCTTGGCCTGGCCTTCAAGGGCTTTAAATCCATTATACAAGGAATCCATTAACAAGGTTAGACGTGACTTCCTTTTCAATAAAGAAATGTTTTACAACAACTCACAAAATCGAATCCGTTTTCTCTCTGGACATACGACGTCTAGAATTTTGGTCAATCCCTAGCCAAAAAGCACAAAAGCTACAACCACCACAAGTAATCTGTTGTTTCTAAAGTAAAAATATATTGACTGAAAATGTTATGAATCAAATCATAGATGAAATCAAAGGATAAAGCATAAATTAACCGGTAGTACGAAAATAGGCTAGAAATTTTTCAGGTTTCTAGAGAATCTAGACTACAAGCCCCAAACATTTAATTTAAGGCCAAAAACTATACAATGTCACTCCACTTGAGCAGTTTCATGGGTGAAAATAAAAGACAACTCTTGATTGAATTAATCACTTACAAAGAGAGACAAGAATGTCAAACTTTTACAGCCACTAGTGTTACGGTTCGTGTGTTGCACCAGACCGCCGATATTTAAGAACTTTGATTAGATGTAGAAAAAATAAGTACATTATGGAAAATAGAGTTTCTTACTCAATAATTCGTTGAAAACTCATATTTTGTCAAAAAGATTCCCAACAAGTATTATTATAAAAGGATGTTAATTTACGGTAACCATGAGATAGAGCACATTTCTTATTCTGTTAGCTCTGAATTTTCTAATAATAAATGTGAGAATTCAAACTTTTCTTTTTGTGTTTATTCAAATCTTGCAAAACCCTACTCCAATCAGAGAGCAAATCGACACTTAAAATGCAAGAATTAGGCTGTCAAATCCTACAATACATCAGTTACTAAACCTAAATTACTTCATTTTTATTTTGATGGAAAAGGCCACCTGATTTGTACAAGTTAGACAAAGATGAAAAATTGTAAGACCACCCATAAACGAAATAGCAGCGAAGCAGTTCAACACAAGAAAATCTGACAAGATATCTTGTCGCATAGCCTTCCAAACACTGCTTTTTCACAAGGGTTTCAAACCCTTTGATTATCCTAACAAATCAAAGGACTGTTCAAAACATAACAAACACAAAACAGAGTCTAGAGAAAATTCTTCAGAGCTCAAAAGATTAAACGCACATGAGAAAACAACCCCAAATCATTCTCACGGCCATAGACATACCACAAAAACAAGCAACCATTTGTGACCATATAGACATACCAAAGGAGAAATAAAATAGGAGAATGGTTTAAGGATCATATAGACATACCAAAGTACATTAAACCAGAAACACAATTTGAAATCAGTGATCACAATGATCGACCCCCATTAAAATTAGTAACAAGAAAATTGCTTAATCATTCTCGCGAGAATGGAACCCCCATAGTTTTAATGGCAAAATCATCACACAATACAAGATTCTTATTCTTTGCTTCTCGCTAAATGAAATATAACAATGATATACATAAACAAGGAAAGATAGAAGACTTGGCAAATAAAAAACTATAAGTACACACATGAATATGACCGTATATACAAGGATCACCCCACTACTGTAATTATAGATGTTAAACGAGAAAAATGGTCCCCCTGCCTCCACCCTAAACCTTTTCAAAATACCCGTAGCTACCCAACTGAAAATCATAGATAACTGCTTAATTGAGATGTCAAATATCAGGGATGAAGCATGCACAAACCAGTATGACAAAGTTTGATTTAAGCCAATCATTTCAAAGCTCCTACAAGACGTAACCAAACTAATCAGATATCCCAGATGTAAGGCAGTTATAACACTCACAATACATGAGGCTAAACTTGTACGAGTTATACGGAACCAATTGCTAAATTATTTTTCTTGTAAACTTCATCCCTATGCAGAATCTAAGGTTTAAATCAAAATCCAAAAAATATCCCTTTCTTAACCAGTAAAATAAGAAAATCATATAATCATGTCATTTATAAATTAGACTAACCCCTAGGTTAAGAACTTCAAACCATAGCAGGTTCAAGCCAACCCAAGAGGCTCATATATTCTCATGAAAAGTGTGCATGGACATGAATTTACAAGAAGGAAAATGAATTGTAGAGCCAAAGTATATAACACTGCATTTCAAGAATTGGTCCCAAATAATGAGGAACCACCATAACAGTAAAAATATTGCTATCAAAAAGAACAAAAACCAAATGCAAGCTCTATATACCATTTGTAGCAGCCAACCTCAAATGTGTTCCTGCGAAGTTCTCTCTTGTTAATCTGTGAAAATTTGTCTATCTTCCTCGTATAATTGCCACTAGGTGATAGCCTAGCTACGTGCTACGCACGAAGAACATGCTCGTTGGTTTGGAAGCGTATGATTTTTTTCGGGCATATATGCATGTAACTTATATGTAGAATAGGAAAGGATGATTGCTGGTTGTTTTGTGTTGAGTATTATTTTGGATATAATGGCAAAAATAATATTGATAAACTTGATAATGGGTACATCAAGGGGGAAAAAAAAACATAATTGGAGATTAAATGATATGACATATAGCCAACATAAATAGACAGAAAGAAAGGAAGTAGAAAATAAAAGAAACTTGAGGTTATATTACATAGAAGTTGAGAGCATATTGGTAGATGCTCTATATACACACAATTGTATGTAGGTTCAAAGTTATATGACATAGAAGTTGGGAGCATATTGGCAGATGCTCTATATGCACATCCGAATCATCTACGTTCTGTTTAAGTTTGCAAAGACATTGGTAGACATGTCTATTGTTTAGCGTTGGGAGTTCCAAAAGTTGTTGGATTGAGTAGCTCTTAGGTTGAAGATTTATTCAGGCAATTTAGGCACAACAAAAGAAAGCCTGTTCAAAAGTTGATAGTATCCAACATAAAAACCTACCTTGCTGGATGGCTAGAGATTGTGAACCAAACAAATAATACATTTACTGAAGGCTAGACAGTAAAAACATCAAGGAAATTGCTGACAAAGCAAACCACAACTTCATGCAGTTTCTCGCATCCTTCTGGTTTAATGGCAAAGGAAAAACAAAACTAATTGTTGTGCTACAAAAGTGTACCAAGGGGATGGATAGCTGTGTCGGCATAGAATTTTTTGTGGGATGTCAGAGGCTCACCTTTTTTACTATTAGGGAGCTCGTGTGGGGGATGGTAGTGTGGTTGTGGTAGTGTGGTTATGATACTGAATCTCCGAAAGTCTCAATCAAACCAAGACATCAAAGTATGTAAAAGAGTGATCTTCTACTGGATAGAAGAGATGATACCCTCAAATACTTTACTCCCTCCGTCCCAAATTAGATGTCGATTTTTAATATCCGTGCCAATTTCAATTCCTTATATCTTTCAATATGGATCTCAAAAAATATGCAATATGGATCTTGTTTGATAGTTCTCGATTAGTTCTATTATACAAAGTTTTCAAAATCATGAAAAACATTATAGATTAAAAGATATAAGTGACGAAAAATGACACAAGTTTCAAAAATTGTCATCCATTTTGAAACGGAGAGAGTATAAAATTATATTTCAAATTTTCAACAAAAATTCAACCAGAAATAGAATGCATAAGTCACATTCATCAACTAATCATGGATAAATAGATTGTACAAAACACAGTATTGAAAATGAAAGCCACAAAGTATAGAGAATAACTAATCAGAAGATACACACTTCTGAGCAAGAATAACACAATCACAATTTTTTTGCTTTTTTTTTCGCTAGATCAAGACTTTTAAAATAATGAACAATTATTTTGAAGCACCTAAAAATAAAATGACATAAAATACTGAAGAATAAAACTGTTTCTACCAAATTGATGCTGATAACGATGGAAAAAAAGATTACCCTTACGTCTGGTGACTCTAGTTGTCAACAATTAGATAGGTAAATGGTGAATTACCCTCCTTGGAGACCTAGAACAAAGAAAAAGTGGTAAAGGAAAGTCAGAAAAAGTGGTAAATGGTCAATGGCGGCCCAAAAAAAAAAAGTAGTGTATCTGTATATCATTTGAAAAAGTAGCGTATCAAGAAGCTCTAAATAAGATTACAAATTATGGTTGAAAAGCACGCTATCAAGGGCGAGCAATAGAGTAAGATGAGATTTGGTACAATGTGATCATTTGAAAAATGCTACACTAGTGAAGAGGTAAAGCAATATCATAGGATATGTTGCACCAAAGGCTATTAATTGCAAAGTGGGGGAGCCTCATTCTTAGTTTGCTTTGGAGAGGGGAATTAGACAAGATTCAAGATTGAAAGAATATTGCATCTCTCTGTAAGTTCTCGTCTAAGCGCTATACATTTAAACCATAGAATAGGTGTCCTTTAGCATTCAATCAGTAAAATTGTAAAAAAACGCAATTGGATCAGTTCAATAAGTTTTAACACAAGAAAAGAAGTATCTATGTCATCGGCTTCTAGCTCCTTCAGTATTCCTCTACCTTGAGCATCATCTGCAATCTAGCAAAAGAAATTATACCCATAATACGAATCAATGTAAAATTTCCTGGCAATGACACTTTGACAGATAACTTAAAAACTGATATTAGATGCTAACGTATTGGTTTTGTTATCTTGTTCCCCGTGTTCTCTAGACATTTCAATGACATTCAGTAATTTATGAACACTTTAATGGAGGTATTGCATAATATCACAATTAGAGAAGAGTACACGTTCGAGTCTCGGAATAAATGTAAATGCATTTTGGTTGTTCTAATCATATGGACCTGCTTTTGGCACCGGATTGTAGCCTTTTTCCTGAGTGGAGGTGTCATTCTCTAGAAGGAAAAACAAAGGGCATAGCACATGTAGAGAGGTTGAAGTGGTGTTTGCCACCTATTCGATGGCCTAGCTAAGGCAGAGTTATGACATGGAAATCATGGAAGGGTATGCTAAATTGCAGAAAGCAGCCCGTTTACATGTCATAAATCATTGGAAAGAGAAAAATGACTACAAAAAAATTCCGAGCAGCACTAAGTCCTCCATTCATCTGCAATGATGCATCATAATGCAAATATAAGATCGAAACATCATTCCATATCGTTACAATAATTCATACAACCTATGATCGTTGCAATAATTTAGGCTAATTATAACACTTATGTCCAAGTGTCTAACTAAAAGGAAATTTAAGTTTTCAACCTATGATTGTTGCAGTTTGGTTAACAAACCTTCGAAATTAGCCTTGGGTTCAAGCCCAGACGAGCCACGCAAGTCAAAGCGGTCCCTACATTCCCACCTCCCTTGTCATGCCCCACCTTTCTTTGACACGAAATAAAATATTTTCCAATATTCTATTTCTACGTTGCAATGTTTAGCTTTGCCCTTAGTAAAAGTTCAACAAATAGAAGGGAAAGAATCAAAAGGAATTGAAAATTTTCTTTTTTAGATGAAAAGTGCGTTTTGAATGTTTGAAATACCTCATCCAAACTGATACTGCTCAAACCATATGTTTGACGCTCCAAGACACTTAATTTAAACTACCAACGTCATACAACACATACAAATGTGTCATCAAAAATCCAACTTTCAAATTTAAGATTTTAGAAATTACATATATCCATCCCTTCATAAATTCACAAATAATCCCCCACAACTATTTAAAGAGTATGGAGTCATTCTGCTCCTCAATTGCAAAGTACATTGAATCAGCAAATAAACCAAAGTTGCCTGAAGTCCTCGTGTCCTCCTAAAGTCTTTGATATTCGTACACTAGTACTAGTAGGCAGAAGGGTGAGCACAAAAGCCCGTAGCGATAACACTAACAAAGCTAAGAAATGACATGGTGGCATGTGCAAGTATCCTTCTTGTAAATATAAAAGTAGCAAGGAAAAATAATACCACCGCAATCACATAACATTCTCTAATTTTAAAGCAGATTCCCATTACCCTTCTTATTACTAATATCCTAGTAGATTTTCTAATCTTTCGAGAAAAACAAAAGACAAGAAAGCATGAGTACCAAGCAAAACCATTATAAACACTACAAATTTCAACTCCAAGTGACTATCGAAATCTCTACGAATGTCGTGAGACTCTTGAAACCAAAATACTACCCAAAATTTTATTTTAGGATAATCTATACAACGAACACTTCAACAAAGAAAGTATTCTCGTGTCAATACCATACCAAAGATACAAAGAGAATGTAATTCTAGTGTTCAACACATTTGAAAAACTGTGACCTTGTGTGGTCCATCCTGCTCCAATTCCATGTGAAAAGTTACAACCACAACTTTAGGAATTGAATACTCAGACGAACACACATTACTTTCTTAGTTCCACAATATCCACCATTGAATCATTTCCATATGTAATTTCTATTTCAACATCAAAGTGTTTCGAGCAAATGCTCTTGCTAGACCAATTAAGGGATCCCGATACCCCATGCCTCCAGTTGGTGGGTCCTGAAAATATATAATACGAGCTATTGCTCCTACTGGGCCAATTAAGTGATCCCGATACCCCTGTCAGGCACCTCACTCGTTGGTGGGTCATGAATACATTACGAGCGATTGCTCCTGCCGGGCCTGTTAAAGGGATCCCGATACCTCTTGCTAGACACCTCACCCGTTGGTGGGTCCTGTATCTGTCCTTGTTTCGTATAAAGTGTTCACCAATTCCATTTCAATTATTAACCATCCATAACGTCTCATATGTTCACATTTACAGCTTGGTCAATTCCTGGAAGGCCCCTATTAATAAAAGTTCAACAAGTCTTTCAAGTCAAGGTAACCAAATACCACGTGTCAAAAGTATAACAATGTCCCCTAACTCATGAACATGCATAAAAGAATCCAATAGAGCGAACCACGACCTTAGATTATGAAAACAGGAAATTACACGAATATCTACAGGTGGTATAAATACCAAAGAAAAAGGGGTACCGGTAGCCGCAACAAAACTTTCACTAGTGATCAAAGGGTACCGGTAGCTCAAAAGGGAGGCACCGGTACCAATTTGGAAATTTTCGGCGCAAATATAGATAATGGCAGTTTTCACCCTAGCTCAAAACAACGATCAACAACATGATTCAGACACCGAACTACTCATAAACACCTAAAAGAAGTGAGGAATCCCTACTCTATCACAACAGAAATTCAAAGCATCAACATTTCCTATATATTATCTTGAGCAGTTAATAATATACTGAGCATACCTCATAACATTAACCTAATAATTTGTCCCTCAAGGACACAAATCAAACAACATCAGTCTCATCCCAACTAGGAGGAGTACTACAAACTTTGCAATCACAAGTACATCACGGGAAAAAAAAAACCCAACAAGAATCCAAACTATATCTGAAAACATAGACCATCACCTATATCACTAAATGCCCGACTTTATCATCTAGTAATACAAAGGCACCCATAGTGTTTTTCTTCTATTCTCAGTGTAACTTAACATGTTAAGTCAAGAACTTAACTAATGAGTTTTAACTACCTAACTCTGTGAACTCATAACCTGTATACTCATAACAAGGATAAGCATAACTCTCTCTCTCTCTCTCTCTCTCTCTCTCTCTCTCTCTCTCTCTCTCTCAAAATAAGGTCCATCAAATTAAGCACAACTTATATGATCAAGTGTACGCTATACTAACAGTTTATTTATTTTTTACAAGGAACCTCAATAAAAATGTTTACTTCATGTATTCTAATCCTTCAAGTCATTCCAAATGCCTAACATCAATGAGTTTTTTTTCCTTTCTATCACATGTATTTCATCAAGCACTTAAAGTTCATACTAATGAACAAAATATGTCCGAGTCATATAGGCCCTTTCTCTAGAACCACTTGTCATTTTTCTTCAATGTAAGAAGTTATGCACCGTAAGAACCGAGAATATCACTAGCATGAATTTTACAAAACTCAAGGATAAAAAATAGTATTTATGTAACCATGGCATTTCCTTTCCAACATTCTTACAAACACTTGATGGGCATCACGTACACATCCTATCATATTGAAGTTTTCCACAATACCATCTCCTGTCTTTATTCAACGTTCTAGGAACATGTTATAACTCTTAAACATCACTAATCTAATCAAATCTTTGACAAAAACTAATATAGTTCACATTCACAAAATTACAACCTCCACATACTCTTTATTGGATAACTTTCTAACACAAATAGCACATCATACAAAGTTTCCTCACATAACTATAAACGATAAGGGGAAATTACAATAACCCCCCTTTAACTACCACCCGGCCACACATTGCCCCCTTCACCTATAAAATCCAACACTTAACCCCCTTCAACTACCATTTCGGTGAAATCATGAGGATGCCGCTTGCAGTCTGTTAATTATTTGGAAGGAACTCAATTAGTGGACTACTTTGCCCTCATCTCCCCTTTCACATTAAAACCCCATCTCTCTCTAAATTACAACTGCAGCTCTCTCTCTCTCTCTCTCTCTCTCTCTCTCTCTCTCTCTCTCTCTCTCTCTCTCTCTCTCTCTCTCTCTCTCTCTCTCTCTCTCACGGAGGACCCGCTTAAAAGATCAAGAAACCCACCAGTTCCAAAGCTCGCGACAATGAGCTAATCTAAGCCGACGACGGTTGATCTTCCAGCAGCCTTCTTTTGGGAGGTGAATCGAAGGCACGAAGCTCATACAGACCTCGCTGGGTGTGGCGAGGTTTTTGAGCATCACCAGACCATCTCTCTCTCTCTCTCTCTCTCTCTCTCTCTCTCTAATCATTACAGAGGCTAATTTGAACGGTTCTACATCGTCACAGTTCTACCTCGTCGGCGTCATCATCGCCATTGTCGACGTCATTAGCGTTTATGGGTTTGTGCTTCAATTTCTGATTGGGTTTCTGATTGGGGTGGTTTCCGATTGGCTTTTGTTGTAGCGTTTCCGATGAGGCTGCTTTCAAATTGGGCTGGTTTTAGGGATGGTTTTTTTTTTTAATCAAAAGAATTTTGTGATTTGAACCGTTCAAATTTTCCGATGGGCCATTTGGTTAGGCTGTTGGGTGGTGAAATTATTTGGTGTCTAGACAAAGGAAAAATTTGCCCTTTTTCTTGCTTAGAAACTCATTGAAATCTGCGACTCATCTTGATTTTGATTTTGTGCTCCATCCGAGTCACTTGATTGAGTCGACTCGTGTTCTAGTCTTCACAATACCAAACAACTACAGCGGATTCTCCCCTCTCCTTCTCACCCCCCACTTGGTAAACCCTAATTTCACATACCCTAGCTGTCAAATTAGAACACACGTTGATGAAACCATCGTAGTTTATCTTCACGTTTGTGAAATCTGTGTTATAAGCTTTTGACGTGTGAGAGTTTTCGGAGAGTGGTG
This sequence comes from Rhododendron simsii, assembly GCA_014282245.1. Classification (NCBI taxonomy): domain Eukaryota; kingdom Viridiplantae; phylum Streptophyta; class Magnoliopsida; order Ericales; family Ericaceae; genus Rhododendron; species Rhododendron simsii. The sequence continues at coordinate 19,375,895 of CM024956.1, read as the reverse complement.
AGGTTGAACCCATGCGTTCCCCGGTTTGTACAATGCAAAGTAGGTATATGTAATGCAAAAGAAAAATGGGTAATAAGGTAAATCCAACACTTCTGTTAACGGCATCCTCACTATCTCAGCGAAATGGTAGTTAAAGGGGGCAATGTGTGACTGGATGGTAGTTAAAGGGGGGTTATTGTAATTTCCCCAAACGATAATGTATCCATTCTAACAAAACAAGTCAAAAGTCAAAGTTTTCCCAAAATCCCTTGTATAAACTCACTCCAATAGGCATTCAACTCATGTAAATCAAACAATACATGACAATAATTAGCTAGGTTAGTGAAACCCTACCATAATCAAGCAACCCGAAAATGTAAGAACTCCAAAGTGATCCGAGGATGATTTTTCTTGGATGGATAGGAAGCTCTTGCCGAGTAGAACAACTTTAATACTCAGAAATTTTCCAAAATCTCACTCAAAGTTGATGAAATCGAAGAGAGAAGTTACCAAGACAACCAATAATTTTCCACCATACTTGTCGGTACCATAAATGTTAGCCAATGACCCCTCCCATACTCACATCCAGTAGCAAATTATGTCAAAAAAAGTAAACGCACATGACAGCCAACATGGCAAGTGTATTAATATTGAAAGACAATTTAACCGCATTCAAGAATTTGATAAAATAATAAATAAAATTTAGGGTCTTTACTTCCCTGAATCTGCAATTCTCAAAGACACCATAATACTATTAAATCCTTCCTCGGTACTCCTTTCCAGAGTGAGTATGAACACAATTCTACTTGTAGGTACAAGAAAATTAAACCTTTAAACAAGCATATCACTTTGTAACAAAGTTTATGTTCACCTCGTATTCCAAGGCACGTGTATGTTCGCCTCGTCTCAAAAGGACGCGGTTAAGGGCCTCGACTCGACCCACCTAAGAACTCAATCCAATTGTGAATTGTTTGCTATCTCAGGTTTACCCGACCCAATTACCATGACTAGATCCCAATTCCCGTTTGTATTCGGACCCTAAAGAGGTATTACTCAGTTGATGGAAGAGCGGAGGGATGCTGAATTGAAGAGCTATGAATTGGACTCTGTGTACACTCATCACTATGAGAATATTATGGGTCATAGGGTTTTCCCATATCGGTCCAGCGGCGCTGATTCACCATATTGGCAGAGAGAAGGTGGACAGAGGGCACAAGACAGTGTTCGGAAAAACACAGTGCCTGATTTTTCTTTTTCTTTTTATTTTGCCAAAGAGGGGCAAAGATTAAAAGTAGGGCAAAATAGGAATATTTGACCACTTCTGACAGAAGTTAGGTGAAAATATTAACGGTTCTAGACGGAAGCCTGACGGAAGAGATTTAGGGGACAAGGACTTAAATGAGGGGATCTAGCCATAGGAGAAATACATAGAGGGGGGGACCAAGAAAAAGAGGCATACTTTGAGGGGTGTCTAGTTAATTAACCCAAATTTCTTTCACTAATTTTGATGTCTAAATCAGGAAATTGGACACATACGACACCCTCATATACTAATGTTCACCCAAGAATGAAGCAAGCCACCATCTCGTTTCATCATTGCTTTGAAATAAAATATAAAAAGGAAAAAAAAGCACAATAGTAAACCACCAAACTGCATAGGCTTTTCCCCAACAAAATAAAGCTACATATTTGATACAGATAAAAGCTCACATCTACTCAATGAGCTTCATACAATGTTCAAGTTCTTCCGAACCCAATTTAGAGATTAAACCTAGTGCTTTATTTACACCTTTTCAATATTCTTTTTTTCCTTCGCATTAAACTCAAAACCAGAAATTTTTTTGAGTGAAAACACTCTTTTTGGTGTTCAAGTCCTTACACAAACTCAAACTCAACTCAAATTTGTGTTCTACTCAAATTCCAAACAGTGGCAGTACCTGGTGGTTGGCGGTGGCGACATTGGCTGTTGGCGCCGGAGGAGGCAGAAGCTGATGGTTGTTGGAGGTGGTTAGCGGCGGCGGTGGAGGGCTTTCAAGGGCAAGATCTGTTGAAGGAAGAAACCTACAAAAACAAAGCATATCTTTTTTAGATCCCTTCTTCGGAGTTCTGTCATACTCGTACGAATTTTCAACAGCGGACCAGCAAAAGAACGGTAGAAAAACTCAAATGCGCACAATCGAAAATTAAACGGTCAACAAAACGATGAGATTGCATGATTAGAGAGTTGAATATTTCCACAGTAAATAATAAATCTACCGGAGCAGGTCTTCTAATCGGTGAGCTTCTAAATCAAAACAAGAAATCGGGCAGCGTGAATCGGTCTGGTAGGGACGGAGAAGTAGTTGTCTCGACTGGCTTGGAGCCCACGCGAACAGGTTGCGAACCGATAGATGAGTGTGGGCAGCCATGGCGTGGTGAAGCTTTTGGATATTTCGCATCCTCTATAGGACAGAGGAGGTGTTAAGAAATTTGTGTTTACATGGACATCCTATGATCCATCTGCAAATGGTGGATGTTATAGACCAAATTACCCCTTTGTGTCAAAGAGGGAGCCTCTCCAATTAAGGGGCGTAATTGGGAAAATCGGAAAAATTTTGGCAAGCCATCAATTTTGCTTTAACGTTCGTTTACTTTACAGCTAAGATATATACCTCGATATCAAACTTGAGGTTCATTTTCAGATTTGGCATTGCATAAATTTCAGCAAGTAATCCTAGAATACCCATGGTCCAAGGATTAGGAGGTTGATATGCTAGACTGCTTTGGCATGGTTCCAAAATATGCAGCAAGTTTTAGATTACAAACATCACATAACCAAATCCTAGAGCACGTAGCTGAATATAAAGAATGGTGATACCTTGGATGTGAACGGGATTACAGAAATCACATATGAAAGGGCGTGTAAACAACAACGCAAATTTTAGTTTTAAAAAGAAAAAAACTCCAATACTCCTACAAAATAAAGAAATTATTACCTCTATGATCAATGATTTGGATCAATCTCACGTGCCCTCAACACTTGATTTCTGCCAATTGTGATCTTCCCAAGCCAACTTCCAAGGTTCTTTAGGCAAGGAATGCTCTTCTGAACTTGATTTTATAAGCTCCAACCCTATAAGAACCTGAAAGGACAGGTTTATACTAAATATATTTTTCAATAGTAACTGTCTTGATACTTGAAGACTTTCACATCAGAGGTACCTTTTTTATTTTTTGACCAGAAATAAACTTGATTTAGATATAAAAAATGAAAATACAAAGGACCGGAACTCCATCAGAGGTACCTTGCAGTTCACATAAGTGGCTTGCACAATCTCTTTGTTCAACGGCTTCGAGATAACTTTGTCTGTGAATTTCATTCAAGTACAGATCATGAAAATTCGGCTCAATGCTTGCCTATGAAGCACCGACACCTCTAGAAGTCGAAGAATCGCAGTATCAGGACACGGGGACACCGCGGAGATACGTCCGGCACACACCACGTGGCGTGTCCCATATTTTAATATTAAATTTTGAGGGGGACACGGCGCGACACCGCTGGGGACACAGCGGGGACACCAATGGGGACACCGCAGGGGCCAAACTGCAATTTTCTTAAAATTTTGGGGGCCAAACTGTAATTTTTTTAAAAAAAAATTGTGGCCAAATTATAATTTTTTTTAAATTTCTGGGTGTTAAACTATAATTATTTATATATTTATATAAATAAATATACACGTGGCGTGTCCCCCGCCGTGTCCGTGTCCCCATTTTTTTAGAATTCCCGTGTCCCGGTGTTGGTTTCGGTGTCCGTGTCCGAGTCGGTGCATCATAGATGCTTGCTCTGTCCAGAAATTTCACACATAATTATAATCGAAACTAAGTGTACCAAGAGATAAAGAGGCAAGTGAAGGTGTAGGAACAGAGTTCATAATATTTTCATTTTTTGATAAATAAAAGATTATGTTACCAAAAAGGCATTAAAGGAATGCCGCCCGTATGCAATAAAAGGCCACAAGACAAAAAGGCCCTGTACCCCTCCACAAGAGAAGGAAAACAATCATTCTTGTCCCAACTATACAAGCTATTTAACAAAAAACTTTTGATTTTAAATAAAGGCTTTTCAACCCCTTCAAAACATCTCGAATTCCTTTCACACCAAATCACCCACATCACACAGAGAGATCATAGCCCCAAACACACTTCCCTCTTTTTCTCACTCTAGCACATTTCCAAGCAATTAAGAGTTCCATGACACTTCCCGATACAACCCACTCCCATTGTATCCCAAACCAAGAGAAGACCAAAGTCCAAAGCTCCCAAGCCACCAGCAATGAAGGAGGAGGTGATCGACTTTCTTTGCATCCCTTCTGCAAATACAACACCAATTTACCATGATTCTCTGTCTCTGAATCAAGTTATCGATAGTAAGAATCTTGTCTTGAATCGCGCACCAAATAAAGAAACTCACTTTAAGCGAAGCCGAGGTTTTCCAAATAGCTTGGGAAAGGAAGGATAAAACACCCCCCCCCCCCCCCCCCCCCACACGCACACACACAAACAAAAACCCCACACACACACACCCACACAAGATAAATTCCACCGCGTCTCATCCTCCCCTTCTCCTATCCCCCACACACCATACACTCTAGAGAACAACATCAAAGGAAGGATAAAACACACCCCCCCCCCCCCCCCCCCCCCCCCCCCCCCCCCCCCCACCCCCCACACACCCACACAAGATAAATTCCACCGCGTCTCATCCTCCCCTTCTCCTATCCCCCACACACCATACACTCTAGAGAACGACATCAAAGTCGCTGCCACCCGTTCACGCACATCTCTTCGCAAGCGGATACCAAATAGTAACCCCATCATGAGATGGAGGTAATCATAAACTTTCGCATCTCTGTTGCAAGCTAAATGATAGATATCCGGGAAAGCTTCCCTCAAACATGCATCCCCACACCACACATGCTCCCAAAACTTCACTCTACACCTGTCACCAACAGAAAAACGAGTAATCTTACCAAAAACCTCCCACCCAATCATAATGCTCCTCCAAGACGCCACCCCATAAGGCAACCTCACATCAAAGGAAGCCCAATATCCCCACCCCATCCATACCAGTGTTTTAAATGGTGAAAGGCTCACTGAGGCGCAACGGTCTCCTAGGGCTTTCGCACAAGGCGCGGGGCGCGCTTTATTGACGCGAAGCGCAAAAAAAAAATCCTCCACAACGAGGCAAATTTTATTAGAACAAGTTTTCAACACAAACAAACACTTGTAAAACTTTCAAATGTCATAAAACATAACATGTCAATGGTTAAACAAAAGTACCAAACACTAAACATAACATATCATCCATTAAAATTTTGTGGATCAACCTTTTCGCAATACTTCCAACCAAGGTCCTTTTTAATAGAATTTTCAGATGTCATCTACAATTAACAAGTACAAATAAATACAACAAACTGAACAAAGGCTTTAAACAGAGCTGGGAAAAAAAAAACAGCAGGTGTCACTTGTGACTGTGACTGGAAAAAAAAAACAGGTGGGTTGGTCCGTCAGTGGAAAATAGAAAGAAGAGGAAGAAGAAGAAAAAGTGAGACGGCGAGAGGAGGAGGAGGAGGAAGAAGAAGAAGAAGAAGTGAGACGGCGAGAGGAGGAGGAAGAAGAAGAAGAAGAAGTGAGACGGTGAGAGGAAGAAGAAGAAGAAGACGTTACCTGGAGTCCTAGAGTCTGGACAGACGACAATCAGAGAGGGAGAAGAAGAAGCGTCCTAGAGTCCTGGTCTGAATCGTCTGAAGAAGAGGCTGCTCGATCTGAAGAATAGGGTTGAGATCGATTTAAAGGTAGAAATTATTTAGTGCATCGCGTCCTCCAGCAAGGTGTGAGATCGTTTTTTACTTCAAAATAAAAAGCGCGCGCCTCAGCGCCTCTTGCTATAGCACCTGCCTCAGCGCCTTTTGTTTCCGCGCTATAGCCCACATTCTCGAAGCGCAATACTTGCGCTGCACTGTGCCTCAAGCTATAGCGCGCGCTTCACGCGCTTTTTAAAACACTGATCCATACTTTGCCACTATTATCTTTCTCCACCGTCTTTTTCTTTCACATGTGAATCTCCAAAGCCATTTACCCAACAAGGCTTGATTGAACAACTTTAACCTCTTCACACCCAACCCGCCCTCTCTAATGGGACCGGAAACCTTGTCCCACTTAACTGAATGGTCCTTGAACTCTTCACCTACACCACTCCATAGAAAGACCTTTGTAATTTCTCTAATCTCATAGCCACAGGAGCCAGAATGACAAATAATGACATAAAGTAAATGGGCAAGCTAGAAGCGTATATTTTATCAAGGTCACTCTACCACATTTCGGAATTTAGTTGATAATGAGAATATATAAGACAACAATTACTCACAACCATTTATTGGTACATCCACCCAAACACACATTAAAAAATGAGAATACATAAGACAACCATTTATTGGTACATTCACCCAAACACAAATTACAAAAAAGGACAAACTTAGGTTAGTCAGGCAGAAAGGGACAGAAAGGTTCATATCCACCAATGATTGAGATTTAGGTACAAATCCCACGGATGAACCACCCATTAATTCAACAGCAGTTTATATGGTAATCCCACAGAGTTTTCAGTCCCTCAATCACTTTGGACAGAACAAGAGTTTAGTCCATCTTGTGGACAATGTTGTTGGATAATGGGAAAGGCAAACCAGTTCTTGTTAGTCATCGAGTTTTTTCATGCTGTCTCAGTTCATGGAATTCATGGCTACATCTTTTGATGAACTACCAGATGGAATTCTCATCTTTTCATCTGAGAATTCTTAATTGGCTAGTTGCAAATAGACCTGGGGCTATGGAACAAAAAATTATCCTGGACCTACTATTGACGGTGATCTCAACTATTGCAGAACAGAAGGCGATAAGAGGAGATAGATTTCTTATTATAGAGTAGGGATATGGTCGCATAGGTCCCTTCTTTGGCACGCATCCTTTGTTTAACTATGATATACTTAAACTTGGGAATGTGTATTGGTATCTCATCTTACTCACCTTTTCATTACCATGTACTGTGCAAACCATGAATAGTACTGCTCAGTCAAATTTCAGAAAATTCCTTGACCTTAGCTTCAAAATTTGTAGAAGATAGATTATTAATGATAAATGATATCTTGTCCTGAATCTCTGATGCTGGAGCCTGCAAAAAGATCGTGAAAATATTAGGGTAAGGCGACCATTAGAAATCTATCGCAGACAAACAGCATACTGCTTAGTATACTCACAACAAAGATAATAGCATACTTGGCAAAGAGATAAAAAGCATATTGGAAATGAGAGGGCACGTCATATTAGCACTATCTGCCAGCAAGCTCCCGCAAAATCAACCTTTCCTATACTGTCATCTATGGCATTATGCAATTTTCACAACTAATATGATCTTGTTGCATTAAGGTCATGTGCTAGCTAAATGTCAAGCTCAGACAGATAATTAACATCAGCTTCTATGTCTCGTATGAGTTAGCCATAGTCCTTGACCACACAGCGTAGTTAAATGGGTGCATAGTAGATAAGTACTTCATGTGAACATTCCAGGGTTCAGAACCTCAATATAATTTCATTACTGCAGATCAAAAAAAAAAATTTCATTACTTGGAAAACATATAAACAAGAAGCAAAAATAATGCAGCTGCACTATTTATGATAACGTGTTCAAGAATATAAATTAATCATCAAAAGGCTCGCTGCAGGACTTTTGGTTTTTCCCCTTTACCAACCACTTTATATGGCAACAAGTATTGATGCTGCAAATAAGGGTACATGACCAAATGGTTGATAAGTCCACGTTTAGCCAATGGTTCAAAAATCATTGGACTATAATATGGACATAAAAAAATTCACGCTAACTAGGAAGTTCATACTGATATTGCTATAATTTCCACAATCCTAACTAGTTTAACAATCAATGGCTAAGTCATGAAGGTCGTATTTCCAAGTGCAACCGCGAATATCATATGGACGTGATAAAACAGATCAAACGATTTCCTTAGCCATCAGAAACTATGTCAGTACGAGTTGGAACTTTGAGTAATTTCCCATACAGTTGCAAGCCAAGCAGCAGCAGAATACAGCCGCATCTCCCATATGGGGGGCTTCAGCAGTTGAAACCATTAACCATCTGTTTGTTTGCGTTCTGCCTTTCCGTTTTGCTCCGGCGTTTTAAGACACCAGCGAAAGAACATCCATCCAAAAGAATGAATGGGAAGCAGGCCCAGCAATATTACTGGAGATGTGATTACTTCCAGTTCCACCCAACCACCTCTATTCTCTGAAACAACATATTCTTCTAGACTTATAACTTACATCTCCAAGCTTACCCTTAGTGCTTGATATTTACTATCATCTGTTGTCGAATATATCTTCCACTTCCTAAGACTCAAATGATTTCTCCGTCCCCAATATAATGCATTACATAAACATCTGCATAGTCTGAAAGTAATACCTCACTAATACAACTGCAAACAAAGAAGAGAATTCCATATCAAAAATCCCTTGGATCCGCTTAACCATTTTTACACACTATTGCTGAGCCAGAGAGTAGAGATACAGCTTCACTTTGCAAGTCGGGATGGAAACACTGATATAGAGGGTGTTTTCTTAATCTGTTTGCGCCACCATACAAGAAAGGAACCTGTGAGTGATTTATTAACAGGAGAAAGATTCTTCTCCTTGATAAATGAGCAACTAAATCAACGAACTGATGACTATCAAATGGAAATAGGCCCACCACCTTGACAGAGATAATTGACCTAGGAACAATATAAAAAATTAGTACCAGCAAAATACCCAGAGAAGCAAGTCAAAACCAAGTTAATTGAGCATGATAAAGAGCTATCTGAAACCAACTTACCAGGATACATTGCGTTGTGCGTAATATAGAGGTGAAAATTACGGGAAGAGGAATAAGAGAGGAGCATTATAACCCTAAGGTGCTACAGAGACTATTACGGTAAGAGGAATAAGAGAGGAGCATTATAACCCTATGGTGCTACAGAGACTATTACGGGAAGAGGAATAAGAGAGGAGCATTATAACCCTATGGTGCCACAGAGACTACAGTGGTCAACTTAAATGATTAACCCAGGCCGATGAAATCAGAATCTGGTGGATATCCACTTCGGTTTGGCATATCCTCACTTAAGGGGTACTTTGTTCTTGATTTCTAGAGATTGGAGAACGAGTTTGTGGTTTTTAATTTGCTCTCCATTCATTTTTATGCTGAATTAACTGTCCTCCTGTTCTCTTTTGCATCTTTCTTCTTATATTACTAAAAAAATTTGAAGATGAAACCTAACTGAAGGAACATTGAGAGACGTACAAAATTGTCCAACATAAATAATGTCAAAAAGATAGGTCAAAACACAGGGGCACCCGAGAAAACACTCCTACCCAATATATGAAGAAAGTAACCCAGAATAGACAATGCCCAGTGTCCCGACATGGATATATGTATGTATTCATGTATGTATGTATACCTCGATACATGAGTCAACAACCCCAACACAAATACGCCCCAAAACTGAGTCGATCAATATTTTCTGACTTTTTACCTCCTTACTTTTATGTCTAATGCTACTATATCGTCGGAGAGGTATCTGAAGTCCGAACTCAATAAATCATTGTCACAATCAGACAAAACATCAATACAATGTATTGGCCTAATGAAACAAATTTCTTCACTGATATGGTCCAAAGCATATGTAGCTTTGCAACAGTGGCTGCAAAACAAGTTGAGACAAGTTGTCCTTACGGAAGCAGCAGAATGAGAAGCCTGATAAGAAACTGTGATGCAATATGCTTGCAACGAATCCCACATGAGAAGTGCCTATGCAATAACAAAGTTTTGACTTAAATACCTCCAACTCCAAGGGAGTTTCTATTCTCTCCGCAGCAGCAACAAGGGCTTCAATGTTTAAAGCACAGCCAAACCCTGCACATAGGAATTTCTAAAGCATGTTCACAAAACTGCCACAAGTACAATATTGGACATAATAGCTTGGCAGAGAGAAATCCAAGTGTGACCAGACACACACAATGATACAACAAAACAATTCATACATGTTAAGGGGTAATAGAAAATTACTTGCTGAGGTAATTGCTCGAGACGGACGGGTAAAACCAGTAGAGGAAGACAGCACAGAAGAAACACTTGCTGAACTCTGGGGCTGCACGTTTAGCAACGAACCAAAAGAGTCCAAATCTTGAACGATAAAAGGATGCCGCATGAAAAACAGTAGTTAACAAGGAAAATGAAATCAAAGAACGTGCCTTTTGAATGCTAGGTGCATCACTTGCGGAAACGAGTGAAGGTTGCCCTCCAGTAGAAGTAAGAGGCTTCATGTAGTTAGATGATGTTACCGTCTAAACGGATTTGGTGTTTCTGTTGAAGCTGCATTGAAGAAGATATATGTAGTTGTAGCCCAGGTTGTGCACCAACAGAACCAATTAATGGAAAGGATGGACCAGGCATCTGAGAACAAAAGGCAAACAATACAGTCAATACAACATTTGACCACTGGCTTCATACAAAAATTCAGAAAAAGAAGCCAGGAAATTATGATGTCATTACAAAGGAATCTAAACATAGGATCTCAAATTGCTGGCGCATACTGACTAATACAGTCACATCCCTGCAGAGGATCAGGCGAGAGACTATGATATTCTTGAAGTTTACTTTTTACATGCAATGAAAATGCTAGGACATAACATTCCTGCAACGAGCTTCCGCTACTGTAGCCAATAGAACAGATGCAAAGTTTACTGGGAACGTTAAGCTGAAGGGTTCACAATTTTGTCTCGCCATATTTTCAATTTCCAAGCGAATGAAACTTGCCTGTAACATTTTGAGGGATCAACAATGAGAAACAGAAAGGAGGCCACATAATTTCACTGGACAGCACAAGAAAGGGCTAAGAGAAGGGACAAAGAAAAGAAATCACATTGCCTATGGCACTATATGTCCAGTAAACCAATAATTTTACAAGGGCTGAAGAACCAAGGCATACAGTAACTTTAATCAATATAAAAGCAAGAAACTGATGTTTTGCGTGCATACAGGTGAAAAGTAAAAATAACTAGAATCTTGTCAAATAGATGTTACAAAGATGATGTTGTACTAGTTGGGGTTTACTGCTGCAACAGTGATTAACTTGGTCAATAAACGAATGAAACCAAATTACATGACAAAGAATAGGTTACAAGAAAAGAGACGAATGTTGCAAAAGACTATTTATTCTGTTTAAACTACGTTATTCAGTAATCTGTTTTTTTATATCTATTTTGGAAACATTGTGTTAGCCTAAAAATATTGGGCTTATTGTCTTTCACTAGGTACTTCTGATATTTCAATTAAAGATTGAATAAAGAACTAGGGTTTTCATTTATTTTGTCTCCCCTTGTGGGTTTAAGCACGCCGCGCGTCCGGCATCACAAGGGAATGCACAAGCCTCCAAATAAAACCAAAAAGGATTGGAGACCAAGGAAAGAATGAGCCTATTAAAAATGTCCGAAAATGTCAGCAGAAAGTGGTCAAGAACAATAAGCCAAATATAACAAGCAGCAACTACAACATCTAGGGGTACCCTCATGACTAGGGGCTGGTCCCTTTCCCCTGCAATTGTTGCCTACATCACACTGCAATGATCCACCAAGGATGGCCAAACAACAATACCTGAAATTACTTTATCTATACTGAAGCATTCCAAACTAAAAGGGAGTAAGAATTAGAAAATAGCAAAGATAGGGAAATTATTAGAGAAATCAAGCTAAAACATATGGCAATTCAATAGCAACAAATCCCTTAACATTTAACAAAGTAAAAAATATATATATATTCTGCAAAATACGTTTGTCAACCGTGAAACTTCACAAAAGAGAACTGCGACAATTTTAATTTGTATTCTTCAATCATGCACTCAAAGATTGATTGCTCCCTGTCAATTCATACACAATCAACACCTCTAAAAAAAACCTCTCAATAAAATCTAAACATAAAGCATCAAAATGATTGCATGGCATCAATAACTTACCAAGAAGGCTCCCAAAGTAAACCTAGAGCTGCTATACGCACAGATTTTTAGAAACAGACAGCTCGTACATATGGAATTTGAACCCGTTTTGGGTCCCAGCCGCTCATTTTGTTCTAAACATCTTGTTCAAGGTGCTTGTAAAAAATCAGCTCATTTAAATATCGGTAAGGGGGTTTACAAAACAACCTACTTTGCTTCAGAAAATAGCCTGTTTTTTGAAGCAAAGTTGATTGTTTTGTAAACGCCCTTATCAATATCCAAATGAGCTGATTTTTTATGGGGACCCCAAACAAGATGTTTTGAACAAATGAGCGGCTCCGATCATCTTTGTGGGACCCAAAACGGGTCCAAATTCCATCTGTGCGGACTGTCTGTTTCTAAAGATCTGTGTTGGTATTCTTTCCGAAGTAAATATGTATACTTCAACAAGAAAATAGGAGATCTACGTTATATTCCTCGAATTTAGCAGCAAAAAGGATTAACTATCATATCACATCGATGCTTTGATCCTTCCCTTAGAAATGAATGTCCCAAGTCATTTTTCCTCTCATCAAAACTATTACCGTAAAATCGGATGACCAAGAAGATAAAATAATCTAATCAAGTTTTCAAAACGTCACCAAAGTCACATTACGTATAGATTAGTAAGGGTGCTTTGGAGTTTGGAAATCCTCACCAAAAGATGTCCATAATTCCTAATAGCAGCAAAAACGAGAATTAAGAATCATACGGTATCAGTGCTTTAATTCTCCCATTGAAAATAAATACCCCATTTGTTTTTTTTGAACAGCGGAAATAAATGTCCCATACAACTTCTAAGCTTTTAAAAGTTAATCAGTATTACCCAAAATGCAGCAATAAAAAAGGTTACCTCAGCATTTTTCTTCATTTGTGATCAGTTCTAGCTTTACAAAAACTTTTGATATTAATATTGAAAAGGTTGATTTCCAAATAAGATGGTTGATAAATGAGATGCAATGCCACCAAGACCATTTGAGAACTAAGACATGCTCTACGTGTTCGAAAGTACAACAGTGCCATAAAAAAGTAGGCTTGAGGAATTGCTGAGATGGATTCAAAAAAAACATCCAACTGATACAAAACTCTAATTTTATATGCTTTGGATGTTATAGTACAAAAGAATGTGACAACCATCGTTCTGTTAAATTTGATAGAAACTAGCAAAATTACTATGTAATGCGCACGAAAATATGGCAAAAGAGATGGTCCTAGAGAGAAGTAAACAAGGCACCTATTCTCAGGAGATTCCTTGAACCGAGCAAGCATTTGAATCAACGTGTCAAAGGTTAATTGACCAGAAAACATTTGATGGAAATAAGAGTTGGCTTCTGCCTCAATATCGTCCGTGTATCCATCAGAAGGTGATGAATCAGTAGCCCCACTACCCTTCATTCTTGAATTAGCATTCATAAATGTCAACTTCCCCACTTCTTCAGAAAGCTGGCTAGAGATAATCAAGCCCATATGAGCTTGAAGAACCTGCAAAACATATAGACCATAAGTCTCCATGAATCGAGATATAAAACTACATATGACTAATGAAAACAACCAATTGGTAAAGGTAAAACCTTCAAGAACGTAGGACTCGTCTCCGAATAAACGTTCGGAAGACCACCATAGGGGTTAAAATGGTCAATAGAAACATCCTGAGATACGCCAAATTGAATCTCCTTCAAGAATTTGAGGCACTCCTGGTAGCAGAAGCATTGACATTAGCAAATTTTACTATTTCCCCTTCAAATTTTAAGAAGCATAATAAAGGTCACAAAGAATGACAGCTCATAATGTGCGACAAGCTGGAGTTTGCTCTGCTCATAACTCCCTGTGTGGGGTTGTGGTGGAAGTGAGAAGAGGAGGTTGTGGAATCTTTATCATTACCTCAAAGAAAACATCTTTGTAAGTAGTCAAATTAGAGCTCAACCAGTTCTCTAGGTCTACAAGTTCTTTTCGTGAACCAAGGGCAGCCAGCCGAATACCAAAATATGAAGGCACTATAGCCAATACTTTTAAGAGTATCTGAAATACAAAAGAGAAGTAAAAAGGTATGTCCATTAAATCCGCTATATGGGAGATACAAGACTTTAGATGAAAGAGCCATGCGAAACCAGAAACAAGAAAATATGATGCCGAAGGCTATTTCTGATCTTTAAGAGAATTAAGCAGGTTGAGGCAATGCATGACCACAGAACATAGCCTTACACCAAATGACATGTTTAAAATTGAGAAGCTTAGCAACAATTAGAGAGTAACGCAGACCTTGTTGCAGCTCGGAATAACTTCCTGCATAGCCCTCATCCTTTCTGCTATTCTTTCTCTACGCAACTGTAAAAGAGAAGCAGAGCTGTAAATGCAAAGCAGTGAGGTTTACCCTGAGAAACAGCAGAATGCAGAGAAAAAACCAAGTGAGGCCAGATTTCAGTCAGATAGCCCACCATCACATTCATCATTCAACAAGTATCATTAATTAAATTTCTCCCTGAGAATTTTCTTATAAACTCAACTCAACTCAACTCACCCTTTAGGCTATGCTGTGAGGATCAGTGGCTTGTCCACGTCGGGCTCGCACCCTTGGCCGGATGTCAGATGATGTGGCACAGAAACTGTTGTGCTGGGAGCTGCTTGTCCGGAAAAAGCCTACAAAAGAATACATGACCAAGAACAAATACCCTTTTTCCTACCTCAAAACTACATATCCCAGAGCTGAATTTCATGGGACAAGTCATTTTTTGTCAATTTGAATCCCCAAAGCAGTAAAGTTTGAGCTAAAAATCAAGAAATTGGAAAAAAGAAGTAGAAAAGACTCTACAAAAGAAAAAGTATAAGCAATATCAAAGGTGATGGTTCCAATGTTAAGACTCAAGTTTTAAAAGCATGGGTTTTAGAGCACTGGTTTGCTTTGAGCAATCTTTGATTTGCTTCAATTAAAGAAAACTTCGATTAGTCACTGTGTTACCAAATGCCCTACCTATGACCACCCTTGTGACCCCGCGGACACCTCCCAAATCCATCTTATATGTAAACTTCACAAAGAATCATGCCAAAATCGGAGCAATATAACCCAATAGAAAATCAGAGCCAACCAAAAAAAGAAAAAATCAACAAACAACCACTAAAAAGGAGTATCAACAAATGTATATACATGTTCATTAAAAACAATAAATAAATAAATAAAGGCAACATCTGTAAATAAAAGGCTAAAGAGATTCATACGTGCTTGTGAGTGCACAACAGAAAGGTTGAGGCTTAGATCTACATGGGTCCTCAAGCAATCCCAAGTCCAAAGCCAAATCAATCATATCAATTCCAGTAGAGTACCTAACACATGCATAGATACATCAAGAATTTACATGCACTTACAGATCATAGGGGAAAAAATATTGTACCTCAAAAATATTTTTACTTAGCCATACGTAGATCAAAGATATTCAAATGACAGAAGCACAACATAACAGAATAGTGAAACCAGATACACTGCTTGCAACTTAAACTCATTCAGCTTCCAACATGTGTGCATATGAGAATTAAAAGACCATAAGGCCTAGATTGGTGGAAATAACTTTATCACCTTAACAATTTTTTATGAGCACATATCCGTAGTACTCCAATTATTCATCAAAGGAATGACATCCTATCATATCAGCATCATAATGCAATGAGTTAAAGCCCCAATGGTAGAAGTTAGAACGAAAGGGTCAAGTGAGGACAATTTCACAAGATCAAATGTGAATACAACCATTCAAGAAAATAGAAAAACCTCATAAATTATTTTGATATCTGAAGTAATCTTCCCAAGGACCCAAACTGGGGGGGGTGCCGCATAATTGTCCAGAGAATCGGAATCAACACCAGGAGTTTCAGGTAAGCACGCAATCAAATTGAAGGTTAACTTAAATGCTAAATTCCAACGCAAGCTTAGCCATCAAAGTCGGTGAATACTTTGAAAAATAAATTTTTAGGCTTGCCATTATGGTAGAGTGGGATCACTTTAAGCAATGCAATGGAAACCAAAATGGAAGTGAAATGAATCTGATTGCAAGCATATCTATCCCACTCAAATGTGAAGAATCCAAATCTACTGCTATAAATGAAATTTGAGAATCACTGACTGATCCAAGATGCAAACAAACTCAAATTTCTGTTGGGTTACAGCACAACCACAGGGAGAGTGTTGATTACAGAGAAGAACTCCATTCCCTCATATCATTAAAAATGCCCTACCTATTGCTAGAGCTCCACCCACCGAACACAACAAAACAGCCCCACAAAAACAAAGTAAGAAACCAAAAAATAATCAGGAATCATGTAGTTGTCACCGCAACAGTATCACAAGGCGAGACCCAGTACTAAACAGGCTGCCGATTACAAAAAAGTACTAAACAGGCCAAGAAAACCCAATATGAGACAAAGGAATAAATCCCCATAGATAGAGAATCAGAGCCCAAAACAAAATTCAAACAAAACCATAATAATAAAAAAACAGCCCAAAAACATAGGAGAATAAATGTGTATAGGGATTCGTTTAAAACTCCAAAAAAAATAAATAAATAACACATCCATAAGTTAACGGATAGGTTGATTCATATGTGCATGTGGGTGTATGAAATATAGGGGTGAGGCTGAAATCTCCATGAATCAGGCCAAGGACCTTCACTCCGTCATGGCTGCAACGAGTTGCACCGCCAATAAACGGGTCAGTCTGCAAAACATGATTTTAACCCTACAAAATTAAGCATCAAAGACATGAACAAAAAGACGTGAACAAATTTTGGTTGTGGTATACTGGTATTTGTCTAGACAACTCAGGTCCTCTTTTATTCATAGCATCTAAGGAAACCAAAAAGGAAAACTATTACGTACGATAAAGTGGAGACGGAGTACTAGGACTTGGTTCCCATGGTGTTTATCTAGAGCTGTATGCCTGTATGCTTCTTTGCTTCTTGTTGCTTTGGTTTATGTTGAAGTTTGATCCACTTGTAGGGCTATGCCCAGAGTTTTTGTTTGTTAGCGGTTAGGTTACCCCCAAAAAAACTATTTTCCAAATGACTCGATAAACATACATGTCAACAAAAAGCAATGCAGCTTGAAAAGGTAGAATAACCACTTTAAAATCAATTAAAATCAAGAATTCAGAAGGCATTTAAACCAATTGAAACCCATTATGCACTACTAGGGGCGTGTCTACGTGCTCCGAACGATAAGTCGTGCCCGTTGGTTGTTTTCAAGTGATGAGGATACACGCAAACTAAAGAAATTATGTTTAACATTTCGAATTTTTTAACGCAAAAGCATAGTTCGGGGTTATGTGCATCCATGAATTATGAGCCTGTTTGTTTAGTTTATGCTCTAGAAGGAAAGCATGAAATGATACACTCCATTCTTTAAATGGGAAATTGGAACAATGACAAACGATTGGCAGAACAAACTAACATGAAGTTAAAGAAGTTCTTTCATGTACCTGTTGCATAGATCAAGTTTGCATTATTGCTACAGTTTGTTTGCTTGTTTCCTGCATGTTTCGATGGGATGTGTCGCAATTCCATATTTCGTCAATCAAACCAAACGCAATTGATCTATAACTTCCAATTCCAATCACGAAATTAATCAAAATCCATCGCAGCAGTAACATATAGTCATTGCATTGGACCTAATTCGTAGTCCATTTTAGAAAGTCATCTCTTTTTTGGAATCAAAAAATAAACCTCAAGATTCAGGTACTCCAAATTACCATGACCACAAGCATTTTCTTGAACAATAAAACTTGCAACATCAACCAATCAGTAATGCCCACTCAACCCATTTAACAACCATATATGTGTCTTTACTTATTCACTAGGTGAATTGCGACGTGCAAGGCACGTCTGTCATGCTCGTTGAAGAGAACAATTTTGAATATTTCTGAAATCATGATATAGGTTAGGGTACCATTAATGCCACAAGCCATTGTTTTAATGCCACGACTAATAGACTGTCCTTTAGTACAACTTTACCCCTCTCTCCCTCCCTCTCTCTTCAACGTATCGGCGAGAAACCCACTTCCATCTCCTCTGTCTCTTCTCCGGCTGTCTTTAGCTGTCCTTATTGATGATCTTTATTGATGATCGATCCACTGTCAATCCCAAAACATGGAACTACCACAAGATCTAACTCCTTCACTCCATGTTCTGTCCATTTTCGTTGATCATCTCTCCCCAGTATGGAGTGAAATTAACATTTGTTCTCTTTTTCTTTAAATCTGAACCGATTCTCCATTGCGGAGAGGATGAAGAAGAGAGTAAAAGCAAACCCAATAGTGAAATTTTTCTCCGAATCCTATGTCTTCAAATTACGTTCATTTTACAAACCAAGCCTTTGTGATTCTTTTGAGATTAAGTACAATAAATTGATTAAGGTATTGCTTGATTCAAAGATTATCGTTCCATTTAATTTGTTTCTTCTGTTCTGACTCAAGGATTACCGTTGGCTATGATTTGTATTTTATATGGAAGCGTCAGTCCCGAAACTCATGAAAGAGAATATCTTGAATCCTCACCTTGGATCAGTGGCCTCTGATGAACGGGATTAAAGAGAGAAAGTGGCCGGGCGGCGATAAAGAGAGAGGAAGTGGTGAGGAATAAAGCGGTGAAAAGAAGATGATTAATGGATTAATGGAACAAATGTCAAAGGGGTAATGTTGTCAGAAAACATGAACAGTCGTGGCTTTAAAAAAAGTTGTCATGGCATTATCAGCCACCTATAGGTTATGGTCACAATGGTAATCTATCGCACAAAAGATTCACATGCATACAACCACAAACTCATTTTTCTTCTAAATGTTAGAAACATCAAACTGCCCAAAAATATGCATAATCAAAGTAGTATACATAATCAACCAAAAGAAAAAAAGAAAAAAGAAAGTTGCAAATCAAACAAGTAAAATGGATATAGAGACATTGCCAAATATAGCATTAGCACCAAGCTGAAAAACCAAAATTGATTGAGTTGAGTATATCATCTATATGTAATTAAGTATGTCAAACTGGACAAAAGCATTCTAGTAAATTACCTTTTTCTTGCACCTATGATCACGATCCCTTGGTCGGTCATGAGAACGCTCACGAGATTTCTCCCGCTCTCGCTCTCTTCCCCTTTCATGAGATCTTTCCCTCTCCCTGTAAGAGTTTTATTCATCAGTAATCATCTCAAATACTAATATGCAGATACAAGGTAGCAAGAAGATTTTTGTTGGAAATCCACATCCTTCCGAGACACATTGATTTGAAGCATGGGTATGAACTGTTCCAATATGTTAACCATCTCTCATTAAACTATTATTACTATCATGCATTTTAATATGATGTTCTATAGTGGACAGTACACTACCCAAATTTTCCAAAACTTAAAGGACCCAATCTCTGCATGGCTCAATCTTGTAGAATTACCATTTCTCTCCCGAATAAAGTCTAAACCACTCAAACAAGAATATGTAAGTGCAGAAGTATCAACAGACAAGTATCCCTGCCACTCATCTTATAACCTCGGCTCCTCTGACCGTGATGGACCGATGGTCCTCCAGATTGTTGCATCTCTCTAAACATTAAATGATTGGAAACAGAAACAGTATCTATTAACGTATCAAACAAAAGTCACAGGTGACAAAGCTATTATTGGAAAAACGGGAAAAAAAACTGGAAACAAATTAAAATAACGCAGGTTACCAAGTTAACATCCAATGCACTATACTCAAAGAAAGTTTCACAAAACTGAATGATGACCAATGCACGAAATTTATTTGGGAAGTAAAACCAGTCATATGTTATCTGATGATTAGATATGCTTCTATTGATTGAGAGGGACATCCAACGCAACCACATTATAATAAAAATATTCTATGAAGCTACACAGCCAACCAGCTACAAGCCTATACCTACAAATAATTCCCCAAACAACACTGCAATGCAAATAAGAAGGTAAAAAAACCCAGCAAATTACCTCCCAGAATGCTTTTGAGTGAGGTCTTCCCCTCCAATCCTAGTTGTCCCAAGTCCAGTGCCAAGTCTACGAGGCCGCCAGTTTGGAACAGTTCTACCACGTTCAACATCGACAAGCACTCTTCGGTTATCAAGCTTCTTCCCATCAGCTTGTTTATATGCAGCTGAATGACACACGTGAACAATCAATCAAACACAACACAATAACGACAGTATCTAAAGATGAACAAACCACCAAAAACCTTTCATATCCCGTGTATTAAATGAATGCATAACCTCTAGGTTTATTTGTCTCTTTATCTGTAACCAGTGGAACCTGTTACTCAACAGATAAGATAGGAGTCACAACCAAAGAGATATATTAAATTTTCAGCAACTATAAGATTGAGATGCTCTTTTACTTGCTGAGAGACATTTCCTTCAAACAAGGCAAGCAATAATAGAATCCTAAGAGCATGTACACCAGATTAGATAAACACCCAATCTTAGCTAATTTACCTATGCAAAGTGAGAAATCCATGGTATAGCAGAATAGGTTAAGAGCAAGGTAAAATAGCTTTGGTATTTTTTCTCAGTATCTTTACCAAGCTACTATTCATAGCCATTAACTAAAATACTATTGTTTCTTTCTCCTCCTCTCTCTCCCTGTGACTAGTAAAACTCCAACTTCCTCCTCCGCCAGGACCATGACAGCACTGTATCCGACTTGGGTCTCACCCCACTTCTTCAGCGCCTCCACGTCGCCCAAAAGTGTGGCGGGCTACCGTTCGCCGGCATCATCTCCCAGCGATGGCTCCTCTCGATGGGATGCGACGGTGCAGATCCATGGGAAGCAGCAGTTGCCGCCATAGCCACCGGCGAACGAGATCTACCCAAAGGTGATCTTCGTTTTGGTTGAACGAGTAGAGAAAGATCGACGAAACCACGGTTGTCAAACCAGATCGATGAAACAAAACCGCAGTAATATCATTCCTGTCGTTCTGCGACAATATCAAATCAGACCCACAAACCACAGTTGGTTTTAGATTGGGATTTTATTAGATTTACGGGTTGTGATTTTAGTAGATCAGCAAAATAAATGGCTGTGTACAAAGATTGGGTTTTATTAGATTGGGTTATTCTACTATATCGAAGTAAAACTCTAGGTCAGCTGTTGATGGTGGTGGGGAATTTCGGATTGACGGTGGTGGTGGCGGCAGTTGTGAGGGAGAGAGAGAGAGAGTGAGGGAGAGAGAGAGAGTGGGTGGGTGGGGGGGGTTGGGGGGGGTTATCTGATGAGTATGGGTAGGTAAAGTAGAGAGGCTTATGTAGTATGAGAGGAAAATATGGGTAGGTAAAAGTGAAAAAATGTACTGTTCATAGTCATTTTTCCTCACAACTGATGTACATGCTCTAAATGGCACGGCAGGCACAATGGCCCATAAGCCATGCTCACCTTAAATTATACAGCTCCCGCAGGCAAGATGCATCACCACCAGAGCTAGAGTTGCAGAAAAAACTGATTTATGTGGCCGATTTACCGGTTGGTGAACATACTAAACTCCCTTACCAGGGATTCTATATCATTATATAGCTCAAGGGAAAGACTCTAAAATAAACACAAAATACCTGAATATCTCCTCAACTGCTGATACGTTTTTGAAAGCCTTTAAAGCCAAAGTAAAGTTTTAGTAGCAGGAAGGAAATGCATTTAAAACTTGAGTAAAGAGAAGAGTATGTGATTTACCCTAATGCAGGACAAAGTTGCCAGTCTCCTTTTGTTGCTCCAAAATAAATCCAAAAGGCACAATGCATCACTGCTCTTGTCAACTTAAAATGTTCAGCTTGGCCGTGCAGGATGAAGCACCCAAAAAAAGACAAAAAAGGAAATTACTTCCAACTCATATTCAGGAACTCAAAAGAAGACAAAAGAGAAAACTCAACATCTTAGATAACAAAGATCAAGTGGTATTTTTCTACTAAAGCATGCACAGTGCAAACCCATGAGGAATGTGGATCCTCTGCCAACCGCATGTGGAAAAAAAGAAGAGAGCGAACAACAATAGGTTGCGAACAACAATAGTTCTCTACCTAAATAGAAAACTACAATTACCTGAAGCACCCATAGTTGTATTCCATCATAAACAACAGCAGAGAAGGGCTACAAAAAAACGTGTACAATAATCAGTTTTCTCTAAGAAAAGCCACACACAAATAGAAGGAGAGATCGCAAGGAAAACGAAGAGGTCCTTACCTTCACAAAATGGAACCGGAAAATCAAAAGCCACAGAACCTATCAGAAGAAAATCAAAAGCCAAATACAACATAAACATAATTAAAAATCTCCAAAAATCAAATAAAAGGAAAGTAATATTGTTTCTGATCAGGCCCCATCGCCAGATCAGTCTTAAATATCAAATAAAATCAATAGCTTTGAAGGCCTGATGGAGGAAGCCATGAAAATGCCACAAAACCGAACATGCAAAAACATCAAAAACTCAAAATACTATCCCTGAATGAGCCAACACACACAGATCGCACATAGCAACAAAGCGGTTTGAATAAGAACCCCAAAACCGAAACCAAATTGAAAAACATGCGATGGTCAGCATCGAAACCAAATTAAAAGGTAAGGGAGCCTGAAGAACCCAAACCTAAGCAGAAACCCAAATGCCATTCCATTCGAGATTCGTGTATATTCCTATTTCCCCCTTGATTGCTGGGTTCCGTTTCCAGCCCCACCACTCAGCAAAACGCCCAAATCAGAGGAGTCTATCTCTGTGTGTGATTTCCTCTAACCAGAGGAAGAAAAGGAAAGGAGACTTGGCCTGATATTTCCGCCACATAACCCACTATGAACAATAGGTAAAATGACAATTTTGGACAATCAAGGAAGAACAATGCCCTAACAATCAAGGGGCAAAATCATCCAAATTGGCCAAACACATCATTTGAGATTCACAAAACTACTAATAATGCCACAGTAAGATAAACGTGTCATAGAATCGCTCAGCAATAAGCATCCACTTAGATTGCAATTTGCAACCAAATCCTTTTCAACTGTTAAAATGAACAACTCATTCTACATTCATGTTAATGACAACTCTAAGAACCAAGAGCATCATAAAAGAGTAAATCACTAAACCTAAAGCTAAAACAAAGAAAGAGATTAAAAATGACTATATCGATGTGTTTCCTCCCCTACTCCAAGATATTCGACCTTACCTACGTGAAACATAAAACAAAATATTTAGGTACCTCTGCTTATCTGAACCTTTTCCTCCATTAGCTGTATCAATTAAAGCTGTTGTGGCTTTCCTACGTTCTACAGATTCAATCATTCAACTACATTTACAAACAACGCAACTGTTTAATAGTGAATGATACCCAAAAAATATGGACATACTAGCCCCAACTAGCGCTGCAAAAGAATAGAGCCGCTCGCGGCTCAGCTTGTTAATGGCTTGTTCAAGCTCGACTCAAGAGTTAAATGAAGGAACTCGAGGCAATTTTTTCAGCTCGTTTTATAAACGAGCTCGAACTAGGATAAACTCGGCTCTAGTCAGCTCGCAAGCCAATATAAATATTATATTTAACCACTTAAGTAAGTTGGTTGGCTAAGGTTTCAAAGACTGCAAAGATGGTTTTATAAACCAGGTGGATGCCTTCTGTCTTGAACTTCCGACGTGGGATTCGAACAAATGGAATACGAGCCAAAGGCATGTTTCTTTAGTCCCACGTCGCTTGGTTTTCCCACATGACAAAGCAAATTTCCTTTAAAACAAGAGCCAAATCCTCTTCAACTTCACACGCCACTTGCCCGTGATTTTGCTACCGAGTTAGAGCGAGCCGAGCTCGAGCTGCTCAATTACTTCTCAGTCAAGCTTGAGCCAAGATTGTGTAGCTCATAACGAGCTCAAGCTGAGCTCCAGCTGACCTTATTTCTGACGAGCCGAGCCTGAACACCATAAAGCTTGGCTCGGCTCGATTGCAGCTCTACCCCCAACATCACAGTTCAGTACCTTTTTCTTCAGATTTTGAAGCTTGCTTATGCTTGACTACCCCAGAAGAAACATCAACCTTCTCATCCTCTATGTTCATAGGATCTTATATCTAAACCACTAAATAAAAAGGTCACAGTGAAAGGAAAACTTAGCACCACCGCTGGAAATTTCAGCCAGCTCAAGCATGTTTGAAAGTTAGAATTAGCCTTTGGGACAACTAAAACAGGATTTCAAGTATTCCAACACTTGAAAGCCCTATTCCCAGTAACTATATCATGTTAAGCTTCTACACAAATCCAAACAGTACATCAAAATCAAACCAATATAACACCACTAATTTGCTACATAAATTGAACACTTTCAAAGTACTTTGGCGTGTTATACCAAGAATGAGAAATACATAACATAGATCTACACAACATCTCTAATGAAGCCATTAAGCCTTAGAAATTGCTCGCGGCTTGTTGTAAATAGAACTCAACCTAATGAGCTACCGATAGCAATGAGAATATAAGAAGTAAAATACATGTCCACACACAAATGCCTCTTCCCATTAAGCTTCCTTGCACCGAGAAAAAACCAACTTAGTTTGCCTGATTTCTAGAGGGGATTGCTCGAGAGGGAAGAACTGAGGGTGTGAGATCCAATTCTTTAGAAACGCAAAAAAGAGGAAAAGCTAAAGCATTTTGGTTGCAGCTTATGTAGCTAAAAATCGAATTCGCTAAAGCATGTGTACTTCAATAAGGTGTCGGGTACATGCTTATTGGTTATGACCCTTCTGCTTGAAAGTCTCACTCTTTAAGTTTATGAGTTCTAGATGCCTTTTTGTGAGCAAATATCAAACTTTCTTGTTTCATGTTGAAGTGAACAGAAACATAACCGCAGTAAAACTTACTGAGGAAAACTTTTACTCAGGAAAACTTTCATCGAATAGTTGGAATGCACGAAAACAAAGGAAGTATAAATCGAAAGGACTCTAGTGAATAGGCACCCCACAAATAGAGAGAGTAGTTACGCTCTCACCGAAGAAGAAGAAGACAGAAGAGGAGTGGTTATAATCCACTCATCAAGAACAATTGCACGGTGAATTTCCACTCATCTATCTATGTTTCAGCATTAGAGGGGTGATTATAATCCTGACCCTAACCCATACAACCACCAATGTACCTGGAAGGTATGAAAGCCATAAATGGAATGCTTATCCTTAAGTAGGCAATTTGCAAGAAACTATATTAAGGAAGCATATTGAAAAGAATGAAAAAAGTATCAGTTACCCAACTCCAGTTCAACCAGTCAATTTGACCAACATTGTAAACATTTTTTTTTTGTAAGCAACAACCCATATGTAAAAATGACATCTACATATAGTGGGGCATTCCATCGAACATGTAGTGAGCTGGAGTCAGTAACAAATACATGGAGAAAAGGAAGAACAAAGAAATTCAAAAATTCCAATGGTAGTAGTCATGAAGAGGTCGATTGTATACCATTGCAATAAAAAAAAAAACATATATGGGGAGACTGTTATCCAGAGCTAAATAGAGAGTTATATGAGCCTTGTCTGTAGAGGTCTAGAGCAGCCTATAAGGGCTAATGAAAAATTGTATTGATGCAATAAAGGATCTTAGGTACCAGGAAGGCCTCTATTTTCAACATCTTAGCAAAAGTTACATTATTCAAAATCACCACATTCCCATTTTAACAAAATTGTAGCTTATTAAGTTCAATTCTTGCAATACCAAAGCAGAATAAAGGCATTCTAAATATGCCAAAGGGACCCCAATCAGACCCTCCAAATCCTTGAAGACTACATAGAGATGTAACACTTACAATGACAGCTTTGTGCCTTTGTCAAAGCTTTTCGGTCTTCAAAAGCGCAGGTAACTGCAAAATAAAATGTCAAATTGTTGTTGAAACTGAAACCACGATGTCATAATGATATATTTAAAGCAATGATAGAGATTGAGCAACAAATTTTGCTTCATCAGCGAATGGTCTAAAAGATTTGGTAAAAACATAAAATGAATAACAAATGAAATGTAGTCGTCCAACCTTTACAAATATAGAACCAAAAAAATTGACACATTTTGAAAGCTTAAGAATCTTTTACTAATTAGTGGTATTTAAAATTTCTTCTTCCTTTCAAAAGATATTCTAATTGATTTTGTTTCTACTTTATGAGGAAACTTGAATCTATCTCATTTGTCAAGCTTAATGATTTTTCTTGAAATGGCCTACATTCACAGTCACGGCACAAAAAACTCTACGTTACAAAATGCTTCAAAAATAGAGAAACAAAATGCTTCAAATTCAGAGAAACTCGGCACCAAAACTCGAAAGTAATATTCAGATTTGAAAAGCCCTAAAACTGAATCATTAAACACACAATCCTAGCAAGTCATTAACGATCAACAACAAAATCAGTTCTTTTTGCTCGGTATTCAATTAAATATCAGAACCTCATAAACAATAGTTGGAATGAGTGCTCGCTGCTGTCCATGACTGTAAATGAGTCCAAAACAGATCTGAAAATTAAACAATTTCAATCGTTGTGTAATAAGCTGCACACACACACACACAAAAAAAAGCAATAAAATCAAAAGCTTATATGTGAGACAATGAATCAGCTCACCGAAAGGTTGCGGGGGACCAAACTAAAAGGGGTTTCTGCAATTTATTTCCCTTCAATTGAAACAGAGAGAGTGGTTCGAATTTTGAAAGAGAGAGAGAGTGACCCGTCAGATTGGTTAACCGTAGTATTAAAGTGAAGTGGGTGGGCTGTTTATGGGCAATCCCACCATCGAGATAGAGATAGAGGAGAGAGAGTCAGAGCTTCCTTGGATGAAGCACTAGATCCAACGGTGTCTCATGGAGCCGAACAGATTTAATGGCTGAAAAATGTAGGGGATATATATTTTCAAAACCCCCGAGCTTCCTTATCATAGAGATTTTATAGGTATCAGTGAGGCAAAGCCAAAAACAAAGGGATTTTGCAAACTAAATCACAGAAGCAACTATTAGATATAGATGATCCCAATACTCACTATCATCCACAATGCATTAAAGAAGTTCCAAATCATGGCCATTAAAAAACAGATTTTGTCCCATGAGATCCAAATGTATTTTTCCCGTGAAATATAAACCACCACTAACCAAACCAAACTGAGTCTTATATCCCAATCAATTGGGGTCAGTTAAATATAAACCACCACTAAATTTATTATTCCATCACAGATCAATCAAATATCCCAAAAATAATAACCCAAAAAAGAAATCCAAAGAATTTGGAATGCAACTCCAGCTTGCCACACAAACAATATATCAAACAGTACATTGACAACCTAATACGGACAATTATAAATATGTCATCCATCTAGCTACTGCTTTTTGCCTCTCAATTGTGGTTATCCTTGTTCAAAACAAAGGCACTGGCACTGGAATAAGTAGCCTACTTTGTTAGGCCACGTTGTCCCTAGTTATACTCAACTTTTGCATCAAAACCAGGATTGATCCTTTTATCCTTATGATACATGGCCCTGTAACTATTAGTCGTAAATTAGTATGATGCTTAAACATGTCAATAGTATGTTCTTTGGTACAGAATAGCAATATTGATTCCAGATTGGAGACAAAACCTACAAGAGAAATACCACAACTAAAACTTAAGCTCTGATATCAATTAAAAGAAACCAAACTGAAGTAAGCCACAAGCTATTTTGCTAGAAAATGGTAATTCGTATTCAGTACCTGGGATTGGTAAATGAGAGGCGGAGAGGATGGAGACAACTGGTTCCCAACACCACTGAATGTCATCGAGCTTCAGACCCAAAAATGTCAACTGCATTGAACACCCAAAACTTGATATGGAATGCTAAAAAAGTCTCCAACTTTACATACCTAAAGTAGAAGATAAAATACCAATGGGCTGTAAGAAAATGAGTGAGAATAGCTCAAATCCAGCCAAATCAAACAAAGAACTCTGTCTCTTGATTGCTTGCAGATTTGATCAATTTTCTAGGCAAATGTTCTTCACTGTCAATTGGCATGTCTTTTATTTGCTAGGTCATCGTTTGTTCCCCCCCCCTATAATTAACATACAATCAACATATGCTAACATGTTATGCAGCTTAGAAATCATGAATGCAGATGTCGACAAACTAAAATACTACCAATGAATTTGAGAAAAGAGAAGGCAAAAATAGGATTACATAGAGTAGTTGATTCACTCAAATTCACAACGACAAAAACCAATCAAGTCACTTACAAGTACATACGGATAAACTTATCAAATGGACCATGTTTAAATCACAAATCATGCGGTAAGGAGCTTCCCCCCTAATCTTACGTTGTCCTAGCAATAACAAATACACAAAATCAGGAACCATTTTCAAGCAAAGTTGCAAAGGATAAACCAAAGCAAATAAATCAAAAAACCCAACTTTTGTATACTCAAACTCAAATTTATACTCATGTTAAACTGCTAACTGGAATTACGTACACTGCGTTAAAACTTCATCGCCCTCTCTTCTACAATTATAGATGGAAACTGAATCACAAGATCCAGAGCATGAACTATATAACCTTTAAATGCCGATTACCAAGTTACAAGTGGTATCATTCCTACGCCTTGTTGTAGGAATGAATCACAAGATCCAGAGCAGTTGCCTACGCCAGTAACGCCACCATCATTCCTCTTCCTCATCTTCTGAGTAATCAATACCCTTCTCCGTTGCCTTGTTGTGCCGCTAAACGTTCGGCATTCCGAATTTCAGCCTCCGAGTATATAATCTAATCAGCGACGGAAACCAACCATCAAAACCCTAATTTCTTAGACTGAACCGAAATGCAGAAAACCCTAATTTCACCCCCAAATTTCGATTCAAACAAAGACTCCACCAAACCTCTCAATTCCGTAAAAACCTTTCCCTAATTTGAACCGAAAACTACCTATGCTCTGTAAACAGTAAGAGAGAGAGAGAGAGAGAGAGAGAGAGAAGAGCCGAACCCTCCTTTGCTTTAAAAAAAAAACAGAGAGAGAGATGGGTTTGTCAACAGGACTTCACCGTCTTTCTTCAGCGGCGAAATACGACACTCGGTCGCGACAACTGACAAGAACCCACGAGGCCGCAGTTGCCTACGGAAACCAACCATCAAAACCCTAATTTCATCGACTGAACCAAAACACTTAAAACCCTAATTTCACCCCCAAATTTCGATTCAAACAGGAGACTCCACCAAAACCTCTCCATTCCGCAGAAACCTTTCCCTTACTGCTCTAGAAAGAGCTTCCCTTGAATCAACTGCTATTGAAGACGGTGCTATTACGGGGGGAAGAATCTGGGGACAAAACGAAAGGAGGGAAGGAGTTCATCTTTTCATACTGTGACAGGAATGCCAGGAATTTGAACCAGAAACTACCTATTCGCTGTAAACAGAGAGAGAGAGAGAGAGAGAGAGAGAGAGAGAGAGAGAGGACGCTCCTCTACTTTCTTCGATGACACGCTAATTGATCCCGCTTATATTTGAGATTGAAAGTCTAAGCTGCTTGACATCCAACGGCTGTTATTTAAGAGCCGTTTAGGGCTCAGATATGGAGTATCTCACGCGATTGACAACTGGATCGCATAGATTGGGCATAAATTCAATTTCAAGCTCATTGTTAATGCAGTGCTTGGATAAGTTTTTGATTTGTTTTTAAGTTTTTTTTGAAAACATCCCTCTAACTATTCACCAGATTTTTACTTAGTTTTCAAACTATCAAAATATTTTATTTAGTCCTCCAACTATTGACTTGCGTTCTATTTAGTCCTTCCGTTAAGTTTCAAACGGCCGGGCAACGTTTTGTTTAAAAAAAAAAGTTTTCAACCACCAATTGGCAATCCTATGGAGTAGAAACGTGATTATGAGAGCCTTAGAGACAAAATTTGATTATGTCTCTTTAGAATAATATGATCAGAATAATATGATCTTCAAACCCATTCAAACGGATTAAAATTTGAGCACTTAATTTTTTCGGACGGCAACGTTTTGTTTAAAAAAAAAGTTTTCAACCATCAATTTGATGGAATAGAAACTTGATTATGAGAGCCTTAGAGACAAAATTTGATTATGTCTCTTTAGAATAATATGATCAGAATAATAAGATCTTCACACCCATTCAAACGGATTAAAATTTGAGCACTTAATTTTTTCGGACAGCAACGTTTTGTTTTAAAAAAAAAAGTTTCCAACCACCAATTTGCAATCCTATGGAGTAGAAACGTGATTATGAGAGCCTTAGAGACAAAATTTGATTATGTCTCTTTAGAATAATATGATCAAAATAATAAGATCTTCACACCCATTCAAACGGATTAAAATTTGAGCACTTAATTTTTTGAGACGGTTTATATATTTAAAAATATAGTTAAAAAATTAAGTGCTCAAATTTTAATCCGTTTGAATGGGTGTGAAGATCTTATTATTCTGATCATATTATTCTAAAGAGACATAATCAAATTTTGTCTCTAAGGCTCTCATAATCACGTTTCTACTCCATAGGATTGCAAATTGGTGGTTGGAAACTTTTTTTTTTTTTAAACAAAACGTTGCCCGGCCGTTTGAAACTTAACGGAAGGACTAAATAGAACGCAAGCTAATAGTTGGAGGACTAAATAAAACATTTTGATAGTTTGAGGACTAAGTAAAAATCGGGTGGATAGTTGGAGGGATGTTTTCAAAAAAAAAACTATAAATTTTTAAACCGCAGCAAAAACAGATTTCTTCCTAATATTTCTCTCTAGTATTTTTTGTGTATTCTTTTATTTTAATAAATTTGTATTTAATGTATTGTCACAATTTTTGAAATTGATCATTCTTCTTGATGAGAGGAATCAAATAAGAATAAAAACATAGACCGGAATTGAAAAAAAAACATATCGGATGACACTAAAAAAGGACATTTGTCTTGGTATTTTTTTAGATCTTTAGTGAAACCCCATTTTTTCCTTTAGGTCATATTTTTTTAATTTTAAACTCCCCTCCTTGAGACGAATGACCAATTATAAAAAGTTTACTGTGAACCTAATAAAAATTAAAAAAAATAAAAATTTAGTAAGAACTGGGCCTTAGTACCAATCCTTGTATTGGATGGCATTCAATAAATAGACATTTTGTTTTTTTCTTATTTATTTCTTTATCACAGCATTAATTTATTTTATATTCTAAAAAGAAAATAGATTGAAAGAGACGAAAAAGAAATAAAACTCAGACCAAATGCATTAACAAAGAATAGTTAGTTCTTTGACTTATCAAAAAATAAAAAGAATAGTTAGTTCTTCATAAGAGCATCTCCAGGAGGCTCGCTTGGAGCTCCGGCGACGACAAACTGGTGAGAAAACCTCCATTTTTTCGTTTCCAGCATCCTCGGCTGAGTCTCGCCAGTTGAGCACCTCGCTCAACCACCTCGCCCAACCCAGCGAGTACGAAAGGCTCGCTTCAGCCCCTCTCCCCGAAAACAGATCGGCGACGGCCTCCGACAAGTCAGATCTACTTGCTCCGACGAAGGTAAAAACAGTCGCCCTCCTCTCTCTCTCTCTCTCTCTCTCTCATGGATATGGCTGTCGTTTTGGTCGTCGCCGTCATCGGCCGTCGTAGCCGTTGTCGGCTGTGGCCAGATCCGAGCAAAACCCTTGCCTTTCAAGTTTTTAGTGTTCTCTATGGGTTTGTTGATTTGTGAGCATAGAGAGAGAAAGAGAGAGGTGGGTATGGCAAGTGGTGGTTGCAATGGAGGTGCCAGAGATGGTTCTTTTTTGGTCGTCGTCGTTTTGGGGGTCGTCGCCGTTTTGAAATTGCAGGTGGTTATCGCCATTTTGGTCGTCGGCCATCTCTGTTTCTTCTTCTTCTTTTTTTGTATTAAAATAATGTTTTTAATACTTGCTTAGCCCAATTGACTTGTCTGTTGGATACCTTAATCATTTGGTGGCTAGCTAACCGGTTTTTGAGGTAATCCCTTGCTTAAATTGCTAGAAATGGTTTGAGTTTGCTCGAGATGCTCTAATAGAAGAAAGATTATTTTAGTTCTTCTGCTAGGAAAAAATATTTTTGTGTGTGACCGTCATCATCTAACGAAATTGGCAACTGGATGTCAAGAATGCATTTTTTTCCGGAGAAATTGATTAGGAGACTTGTATAAACCAATGTTCTAGATTCCAATCATTCAAATTTCAAGATTATGTAAGTTTAAATGTTGAAGAAAACTTTTGACTTGATGAAGCATGCACCGCGAGCTTGGTATGGAAAAATTGAGAGGCCAATTAAATATAATACTGTTTGAAGCTAGGTTGTGCATTTTTTTTTATCAGCATTAGGCTATGTCCTTTCAATAGAATGATTGAATTGCTAGAGATCATTTTCATAACTTAGATAAAATTAAATTATATGGCATAACAATTAAAGATACTCTTGTCTATATATGTGTTTCTAAGGATGGACCTATGGCGAATATGTGCTCCGCGGCCTCCGCCATATGAGAGTGGTGGAGGTTTGACAGGGACTAGCCAAAGTTGGAGCATGTGAGAGAGCTCTATAACCCTCTCCCCCTAAACCACAAGGTTAGTTTGACTAATTGGTGGGTTTGTTCCCTACAAGCTACACAATTGATTAGGGATCGATTCTTAGGATTAGGACATAAAAAAAATAATTTCTGGCCAACATGGCGGGTTCCCCTATCACTCTGAACAAAGTGCATAATGGTGGAACCCTAAAACCACTTGAACCCTCCTTTGCATCGGCATACCGTCGTCATCAACATTGGTAGAAGTTTGTGAATCCGAAGGATCAATGAACGGCCAAAAGAAACCCAAACTGCTACCCATAATGTTCATAATCACAACAAACATGGCAGTGAGTAATGCAACCATCAACGAGGTGAAATGGGCGGTCACCAAAATTAAGAAGAGCTCTTGCCAGAATAAGCGGAAGTCATTTCTTGCCAAAATTGACGTGAAATTTGATTTGTCGAAAAATAAATTTGACATGAAATTGGGTTCGACAAATTTGTCATGTCTGAGGTCCCAATTATTTTGGATTCCCATAATATTATGATTTGTCAATAAAAATTAGTAATTCAGCTATATTGATTTTGCACCAATGGAGTAGTATTGTTGGCATTTTAAGACTAAAAACATGGTGTTTTCCAAATAATTTTCTCCAAGTTAATAATGTTTACCCCGATTGGTTGAATTTGATCCAAGACTTGAAGAGGAAACAAGCTTCGGCAGAATGGCCACTTCGTTCTTTATTTATGATTTAGCATATGTGTCTAGTTGTTTCGATTAGTACTACCTTCATCCATTTTTAAGTGTCCAGCTTCTTATATTCCAACTTATTAAAGAACTAGCGCATGCCCGTGCCTAAAGGCACAGCACAACGTACCTAATGGCACATTGCTAGTGCGTGGCCGTGCCTGAAGGCACAACTTGAACGATCAGCGCACTGCAAATAAATATTGGATATAAAAACCAACATTTTAAAATTTAAGCATACCAACCAATGCTCTGCATCAACTAAATCAGTAGGGGATGAAAAATAATTATGAAAACTCTTTTTCGTACTGGTTTTGGCCTTTTAGTTTTATAAAAATGAGAAAGCAATAAGAGTACTGGATATATTATTGGTATTTTTGATTTATGCAGCTTATACCTAAGAAAAAAAAGGATGAAACACTCCGTCATGAACTATTGTTCACACAATGCATGCCCTTACACATTTTTCAACTTAAATGGATGGCCAATAACCAATTCTGTGAGACCCGATTTTCACATAAATTCCCCAATTTAGGCACGAGCTCCATCTATAATTAATTCCCCAATTTACACCAATAATATTGGTTTTGAGAGGGAATTTTATTTGAAATTCCTTCATCCCTCACTAAAATGCCACTTAAATGTAATGTATTTACCAAAATGTCATGTTGTAAGATCTAACAGCTGTAACGTATTAAAAACTCAATCCAATGGCCAAAAAGGTACTTGTGTTTGTATGTGTACATAAATTTTGGAATATTTCTTTAAGATACCGCTCTATTTTATAATATAGTGCATAAAAAAAGCGGCTATTTCCATACATCTGTGTCCGTAGCAGTGCTCATAGAAAATTACCATAACCGTTCATTCTAGCGAACGGGTAAGGGAGAGAAACCTATCGCACATTTGAACAGACATAATAATCTGCAAGTGAAACATGATGGGAGTAGATCTAGAGATGATGCATGAACAAAGAAACATCCAATTTCAATCGTTCTGTCAAATGGCAAAATATCTTGAATCAACCTCACTAAAATCATGGACGAAAACTATTCATGATCTACAAATCAATGTCAATTCTTCAAAGAATAGAACACTCTCAAGAGGAAATAGTAAGGCTCCGTTTCGGAACTCATTTTAAGTACTTATTTTTTAAGAGGGCAATTTCAAGTTCAAAAATAATGTATCTACGCAAATAATTTTTCTAACAATATGGATCTTATCAAGATCTTTTATACGGTGTAAAAAAATAAAAAAATAATTTTTTATTTGCATTATTTTTGAGTTTAAAAATGTAAAATAAGTACTTAGAATGAGTTCCCAAACTATACAGGCAGAGGAAGGAGAGAGAGAGAGAGAGAGAGAGAGAGAGAGAGAGAGAGAGAGAGTCATCCTAGCCTTTGCAATCATGTCAAATTCTATACTTAATATTCTGAAAGAAAGGGCCGGGTAGATAGACCAGGAATAGCCGACTTAGAGGGGAAGCCGAAGTAGCCATTGCTTTCGGCCCCCGATTTTTTAGCCCGACAAGGGCTCCAAAAAATATATAGTTTTTTAGTTTTAAATAATAAGAAGTTTCAATTGCCTTGCTTTGAGTAACATCTTTTTGGTCAAGTGACAGCTTAGGCTCTTTAGATACTTTAAAAACTGGGTTCAAATCTCCACCCCTTAGTTTTCCTCAACATTTTGCAAAATTTTGTTCAAAGATGAGGAGATAAATAGCCCCCCTATTACGACTTTCGCTTTGGGCCCAAATATCTTTGAGTCGGCATTGAGTTCAGGTGATTGAGTTCTTCTTTCCTAGGCCGAAGTTATAGTATCAACTATCATCTCTAAGTTAAGAGAGTATATATATAGATGAAATATATATATGAAATTTTCTAATTCCAAAGTCGGTCCTTTATTGATTATAAGGTTTTTCTCCTTCGATATGTATCCTTTATTGACTATATAAGGTTTTTCTCCTTCTACAAGTACAGGTATACGACCGGTACTGGTCCTACGTAAGATAAAAAAACAAATACATCCATTAAGGAGAGAGAGAGAGAGAGAGTATCTTCAATGGCCTGGGTTTGAGAGAGAGAGAAGAAGACGAAATGAAAAAAGACCTCCAAGGAATTGTAACGGAACAGCCTGTTTTTTGTTTATGAAAATAGTGAAAGTTGAGTTTTGTTATTTCCTCAAATTATGAAAATAGTGAAAGTGATTTCCAGAATTTGAAAGTGGAAGTAGTGCACCAAACAAACTTTCAAAGTTAACTTTCAAAAATTCAGAAAATAAAAACAGAAAATAAAATGGTTACCAAACATGACCTTAATATTTTAGTATTGTATGTTCAATTCCAAGTAGTATTTACACAACTTAAGAAAGAAAGGGATAAGAAGAGAACGTAATTAAGAATGGAATGAGAGAAAAAGTTAAAGAGAAATTGAAAAAAAAATTGAATTGAAATTTAAAATTTGTACTTGTCTTTTAAGTAACAAACAAGGGAGGAGAAAATTTTAAATTTCTCTCTTCTTTGGACAAGTTCCAACTTAGCCTTCCATTACAAATGTGAGTTCGAAAAAGGTTTCGTAGAAGTCCAAACAGGACTGGACTTCTGAGGGCAATTCACTTGGAGAGATTATAAACATCACATCATATTTTAAAAACCACATATTTTAGTATCAAATGTATTGGATGTTGGTTTCACATCAATGTAAAATAGTGAAAATATGGCTGATGAGCTCTGCTACGCGCAGAGACAATTCGCAGAGAACCACGCAGAGACAAATGCGTTTGGCCTCATTTCGGATCCCGAAAAAATCTAGAAAAATATCCATAAATTTTTAAATATTATTTTATGGAGCCCTGTAAAAAATCAACTCCAGTGGATATCGATAAGTGTTACTTTTGGATTCGTAGGGGCGAATTGAGCAGTCGCTTAAATCCAAAAGTTTATCAACCACAGTTGATTTTTTACAGGGCTCCATAAAATAATATTCAAAAATTTATGGATATTTTTCTAGATTTTTTCAGGACTCGAAATGGGGCTAAACGCATTTGTCTCTGCGTGGATCTCTGCAGATTGTCTCTGCTGAAAGTATTTTTGCTGATAGAATCACCGCTTCGCCATTCCTTAAATGACCTTAATTCGGAGCAGTTGTCGCTTAAGTTTATCAACCACAAATGAAGGGAGGTGGCACTGCACTACATGATTGTGTAACAAAACACTCAATAATTTTTTCATCTAGAAAGGGAACAAAAATATTTGGGAGAATCAAACAACCACGCAATAGTAAATTCCGTTTGACCGGGAAAAAAAATAGTAAGTATTTCTCCCTGCCATTATTTTTTCAACGCTGCGGTTTTAGATCTTTATGTAGGACTGACCTTGTTAATACTCCTAATAACTGAGTAAAAGGAAGGAAAGAGAGAGACAAATTAATTTTTTTGGCAAAATCAATATCCTAGAATTATACTAGTAATAAGAGCATCCCATTGTAATAAGTAAATGAGTGTGGACAAGCAAACTTAACAATAATACTTAAAAAACTCTCCACATTGTAATAAGCAAAGTTACAAATCTTTTAGTAAATAACCAAATTTCACCAATTCTATAACCAAACTTAACAACTTTTACCAATAACTAAAACTCAATAACCAAACTCAAAACTTAATAACTCAAAAACACACCATATTGGAACCGTCTCGTCGAAACAAATAATTTGGTGTGGTCGGGTGCGTGATTGAAATTCGTTTGTGATTGGACATATGTGCATTATGTATTGTGGGAATTTTTTTGGTTTAGGACGTAAAAATAATCAATGTGGATGTAGATGTTAAGTTTAATTATGAACTAAATGGATAATCAAATGCTGATTTAGCACATTTTGATTATTGATTTTGATTATTCCCATTGCGGATGCTCTAATTCTGGTTCGGCTAGTTTAAATGGCGGGTGATACTAACCAATACCAAACAATATCGAGATTTTTTTAATCTTATTTTTCGTTAGCTAAATAGAAATTTGATGCTTAATTTTTCAATGAAAAAAATACAAAGAATCAGAAAAGATACTACTTGGTACTCCATCCGTCCCCATTTAATAGCTCATCGTTCTATTCTAACCAGATAAGAAATTAATTATATCTTTAAATTGACAATAAATTTTATATCCAATATAGATCTTATTTGATAAATCTCAATGTTTTGAAAATTACAAAATATATTATAATTTACAAGATATAATTGATTGAAAAATGATACAAACTCCCAAGAGGAACTATTAAATGAGGACGAAGGGAGTATCTAATTTGTACCAATACATACTTTACCACTGGGTAAAACATTGGTGAAGTTGCCATGAAATCAAAACATGGTTGGAGACAAAGGCTGCATTCTTGTAAACTTAATTGTCCATAACTTATTTTGGTATTTTTTTACTTTTCGTTATTTCTTATTTAGTTTTTCGTCGTAATTTTTTGGGTTAGTCATTTGTCTCGACAAGACAAATCGAAAAAGTATAAAAATATGAACCGATGTTGGAAAAAGTTCATATATGAAAACTCTTTAAACAAAAAAGAAAGTTGTTTGATAATTTTTTTGTCGTTAATTAGTGGACTTTTTTTTTGTTTTTCGTCATAATTTGTTTCACTGTCAGACTCGTCTTAAGACGTATGATTAATCAAAAAATATAATACAAATTTAATAAAAATACAAAAAAGACAAACAAAATCTAATAAAAAGAGACGAAAAAAATTAGGGGGTGGATTCTCTACGGTTAGATTATAGAGAGTCCCTACAGTCCAATCACAATAGTTCATTTTTGCATCCAACGGTCCAAACTTTATAAAAAAATTCCAGAGAAAAGTTAAACTCTTCTCCGGAATTTTTTTTAAAATCTTTACCGTTAAAAACACCATCCGACGATTATAAACAGTCGGATTATAAACACTCCAACTACAACTGTGCAGTCCCGATGTGGACTGCAGACCAGCCTTATTCAAAAAAAGTTTAAGAGAAGCCACCTGAGAGAACTAATAAAACAAAATCTTGACTAAGGTCGCGTTCAGTTGACACAGGAAAGTATAAAAAATGATGGAAAAATCAATTTTCCTATAACTTTCCTAATGTTCATTTGGCAGGAAAATTCTAGGACTTACCAATTTAAGTTTTCCTGCAGGAATTACTTTCCGGCAAAAGTGATCCTGCAAGAAACACAGGATTTTGCGTCGCGGGAAAAAGAAAATGAGTGCACACTCATAAAATTTTTCCGAAAGTTTCTTTTTCCTGACAAATGAACAACTAAACCTTAATTTTTTTTGCAAAATTCTTTTGTCAAATGAACACTCACAAGGAAAATAATTTTATTTTTCTTTTGCTTCACCTCACTCTACTTTCTTTTTCTGGGAACCAATTTTCCACACATCTCCGTCGACAACTAAACGGATCCAAAGGAATTTTTCTGTACGTTTTCTTACACATTTATCGTTCTTTCTCTTCCGTTGCCTTTGAACCAAACAACGCTTAGAAGCCGGCCAACCGCCCTGAGGAAATTAATACTCCTACGGTACCCATCCCTAGTCTTCTCCCCTAATCTAAAAGACTCAAAACCCTCATTTCTTTGCTATTGGAGAATCTCTACTCAGTACTGACCATACCCCAGTCAGTTTTTCCCAAACACCCATTCGGCTTTGGCTCTTGCAGATATTTGGGCATGGACGGATCGAATTCGAGATGGCCAGTGACCGAAAATGGCCACTACGACGATCTTCTTCACGATGGTGGTGGTGGGCCCACAATCAGGGTCAATTTCGTCCATGGCTTGAACCATCTTTGCCTCGTTGTTCCCTCTCAATTCACTTTTGGTAACTTCTTTTATTCGAGAGAAAAAGAAAAACGGATGAGTATTCCTTTCTGGGTCTTTTTCTGTGTTTCTTCACTTGGTCTGGGTTTTTACTAGATTTTAGGGAGAATAAGGAAAGAAATTGTTATAAGTTTTTGTTACTCTGTCAGATGAATGAATCATCTCTTCTGTTTGACGCGTGTGGGGGGTACCTAACATTGTTGTTAGCTCATGACAATTGATTTGACGTGAAATTCTTAGCTCTCACTGCACTTCCACTCATTAGCGTATGTGTGTTCTTATGTTATTTCTTCCTATGTATATAGTGCTGAAGTGATTTCTAATGTACTGAATGCAAATGGGTTGGTCATAGATTTCTCTTCCACGTTCATTCGTTTATTCTTGGCGATCTATTATATTTGGTGTTTGCATATATCTATACTTCGCTTGTGATGGAGGAATTTTTTTTGACATGCTTGTTTCATGGTATTTTATAATTATGGTTACAAAAGGAAGTGTTAGGATGCTCTCCCTGTCATAGGTACATTCTGCTGTGTGTGTGTGGATGTACTGGAGGTTGTTGATTATCAAATATAAAAATATACTCAAGTTGAAGTATGTCCTAATACAGAAAAAGCTAAGATAGGCAGCTAGTTACATCGGACATGCTTTGGGCTTACTTTGATTTATATTTTCAAAAGGGGAGCTGAAGAAGTGTATTGCCCAAGAAATTGGGTTGGAGCCTAATCAACAAAGATTGTTGTTCAGAGGAATGGAGAAAGGCGATCAAGAGTATTTGCACATGGTGGGTGTGAAGGATAACGCAAAGGTTTTACT
Source organism: Rhododendron simsii (assembly GCA_014282245.1). NCBI lineage: Eukaryota > Viridiplantae > Streptophyta > Magnoliopsida > Ericales > Ericaceae > Rhododendron > Rhododendron simsii. The sequence goes on along the minus strand of CM024956.1, from coordinate 19,335,902 downwards.
CGTGGAAAAACAAAAAACCATTGAGAGAAACTCTGAGGAGGTTGAGGGCAATGGATTTTCTAGTGCTGCTGAAGTCAGACCAGAGAAAGAGGTAAATTACTTTTCACCTAGGCTTGTTTGGCTTGAAGTGAAGTGAAACTATTTACGATCTAAAACATTTTCCATGTAAAATCATGCGGTAAAGTAATCCTTTTCCTTTGTTTCCAGTGTTTAGTTGGCACTTGAAAAACTTTTCCCATGGCAACAAATTTCGTGAAACAGAGAATCCAAGACAACATTGCAAAGACAATGTCCCAAAATATACACATTAAAGTTCATATATCTACACAATTCTATGTATAGAGAAAAAACTTGGGAGGGTAGCTATAGGCGTACAATTGAATCGTGAACTTCTGGACCTCAACATTAGGAATTGAAACTTTGAAGCCTTCTCTCTCTCTCTCTCTCTCTCTCTCTCTCTCTCTCTCTCTCTCTCTCTCTCTCTCTCGTCTTGTGGCTGTCGGACGTGGAGATGTAGTCTCTTCCATTTTTGGGCTGTTGATAAAGGCAAAGAGTTGGCATCTATGAAAGGGTCGAGAACCATGGGGTAAAACAACGTACAGGTAAATTGAAATGAAATCACCTTCAGCCAACGACATACACTATCTTACTCTGTGAAATATTCTAAATAATGGAAACTCGGGAATCATTTTTCGTAATAATATTTAAGGTTCAACAGAAGTAGCCCTAGTTTCTCCCTTGTTCACGCACGTCCCTTGGGGAATCATTTCCGGTTCTTCTGTTTTAACAGTTGGGTTCTATGGAAAGCACAGTCAAAGATAGGGAGCTTGAGGAGGCAGTGGCAAGATCCTGTGCAGCCGTTGCTCAAGTCAGGGCAGAGGTTGATAAGCTTTCAGAACAGGTAAGTTCCTTCATACACTATCACTTGATTTGCTCAACACCTAAAAAGGCCAATCAGACTGTTCTCTTGTAGGTAGCTGCACTGGAAGGAGTTGTGTATGGTGGGACCCAGGTTGGAGAGAAGGAATTCATAATTCTATCCGAGCTGCTAATGAGGCAGCTGCTTAAATTGGATGGCATTGAGGCTGAAGGAGAAGGGAAAGTACAGCGAAAGCTTGAGGTTAGTGCTCGGGGCCACTAAGTGTGCTGTTATTATTAATGGTTTTATTTATTTATTTTGTCTGCCGGATATAATTATCATTGCATGTACAGCCTTGAACTGGTAACCATGGTTTTGAGCAGTTCACACCTAGAAGTATTAGTGTGAATGACAATATTAAAGCTAGAATCTGACCAAGGTTCAGCTTGATACATGGTTCTCTATGATGTTTTATAATTTCAATAGAAAATTAGTCTTAGGTCCATTATGTGAACTTCATAAGCCCACAAGTCCACCTATTAATTTTGTAAGGTTTCAGGTCCATTTTAGGTTACCCCAGAGTAGGGTAGGGTACCCTAGGGTTTTGGCACTTTTATAAGATTTTAGGGTGCACTTTTTAATTATAGGATAGGGTACCCTAGGGTAGGGTAGATTAACCTAGCATAGGGTACCCTAGGGTTTAGGCACTTTTATAGGGTTTTAGGGTGCACTTTCCTATTATAGGGTTTTAGTAGTTTAGGCACTTTCATAGGGTTTAGGGTTTTAGGCACTTTCATAGGGTACCCTGGGTTTAGGTTGTGTGGACTTGTGGCTTTACAAAATTATTAGGTGGACTTGTGGGCTTATAAAATGTCTATAGTGGACCTATCACTAAATCTAATTTCAATGCTGGATTGCTATATGGCTTTACATGCTTATACGTAAAAATCTTTAGTTGTATGATGTGAGAGTGGGGTCAGGGTAGTCAAGATTATGTTGTTCATGGGAATTGAAGAGGGGAGAACGAGCAGACATCGACGTGGCTTGAGGGCACATATAAGAGTTTAAGGTTGGGTGCCTTAGCAAGCGTTGACATAAGAGTGTACTTATATTTACTGAAGTATTTGTTAATGGTAAATATTGTAGATTGTGGCAACTTCAAGTTTTGTTTTCTATATTCTATAAACAGAGACATACAGAGGAATAGAGTTGGTTTGACTTTTTTTTGGCAGTTCTCGTCATATCCTGATTCTCTATCAATTTTGTAGGTTCCTTATAGTTGATGGTTGCCCAGGTATCTGTTCCATTATTAGCTTTTCTTTTGATTCTTTGGCATTCGGCTTTTTTCTCCAGCTGCTAGCTGTACTTTGACTCTACTCCTCGTGTCTGCTTCCGGGTATTCTTCTCTTGTGTGGGGACTGGACCCATTTGCTGTGTACATTTGAGTGCTCCATCCTAGTTTGAAGAGGCGTTTTATCTAGATGGGAACACAGATATTGAATGGAATTTGTTCCCTAAACCATGGATTTGCACTGTGACTGGAATCCTCGTCCCTAGGCGATGTTTGTTACACAGCTGTGATTGAAAGATGTTCACATCCTGTTTGTTTGATTTTCTACACTCGTGTTTCTTATGGGCACCATTTGGTTCCCATAGGTTTTCTCAAGTTTCCTGGAAAATTGCCATGAAACGCAAAATAACTGTGGGAAATCGCTGCGATCGCCTTCTAAAGTTTCCTTTTAGTAGGTTATTGGATGCATACAATGTTGCATAATTTTTTGAGTTTAGTAACATAATCCATATAGTTGCAAGACATTTAAGAACTTCATGTTTGGCATTGGAAAAAACGCTAGGATTGTTATGTTGCACTAGAACATCAACCTCTAGTTGGTGGGAGTTCATTTTCCTAAGTAGCAGCGATGACGTAGAGTTAGATTAGGGTCTTAAGCTGCTAATGGTAAAAATTCTTGTAGTTAATATAATGGCTCAGATTCCTATTTTGTTTGTGAATCAACATAAAGCTTGTTTAACAGGTGCGTCGTGTTCAAAGCTTTGTGGATACAGTGGACTCTCTAAAGGAAAGGAACTTGAATCCATTGAGCAACAACAGCAGGAATGTATCGGTAACAACTGAATGGGAGACCTTTGGCTCTGAAATGGAAAGATTCAGTGCCTCTCCACCCTTTCCATCATCTACTGCAGTGAGTCAAGATTGGGAACAATTCAATTAGCTACTGTATGTCCACTTGAAATACTGAATATAGGTAGCTGGGAATGCTAAAGTTATGTTCCATTTTTAGTACAGATTTTTCTTTTTTACTACAAATGTCGTGAGTGCAAGGGCAAAGAAGATTGAAGCGCCAGTATTTACTTCCACCGTGCGATTCCCTATTGAATTTGTTGTACTTGAATTTCTAATATGACCTTCCCTTTTGATACGGGTTAATCAGTTAATACTTAATAGCAGCAGCAGCATCAACTTGGCGTTAGCATATTTGATTTATGGATGTTGTTCTTGTTTGCCTCAGCTTATTTAGGTCTGTTGATGTTGCCTTCTTCCTTCTCGTCTTCCATCCTTTCGTAATAGGCACTTATTATGCTTGCTGTTGGTAGCTTTCAGTTTTGCTTTGCGTCTGTAACTGGTTTGATGTACTCCAGATTGATTTCTGTTTTTCTCTCTATATATGGTGGTTCTCTTTTTTGATTAAAAAAGAAGTGTGATTGTCAAAGACTTCTCTGTTTCTTCTTTGTGAGAAAAGGAAGCCTATGAGATGACAATCTTGAGGATAACCCATATTGTCACGTTAACTGACCCACATTGGTTGACTTTCTGAATCAACTAGTTGATCCAAACAAGGGTTCACCCAACCCAATTGTGTCACAATAGTCATTAGGCCACAATATATGGTTATGTACCGAACTCCAATGTTCTGGAAAATGTTTATATGACCTGAGTATCATCTTTATTTTCCCTCTCTTTCTACTGCTAACATCACTTGCTCTCTCCTATGAGTGATATTTAGATGCACCCCGGATTCCTCTGTGGAATTTTTACCTGGTACTTACAAGAAAATCATGTAGCGATCAATCTTACAAGTAGAATGTCAAGATTCACTTTTGCTGGTTGTTGAAAGACGAGCTACCTCATATATACGAGTAGTGTGTTTCGGCAACTCATTAGCAGTAATATCATGTTATGCCATATGGTACACATGGTAATCCGAGTGTACCTAGTTATCACTTGTGTTATACACAAATACATACAGTATTCCACACAATCAAAATATTTCCGCTCGAGTCACGTATTTGCAGAATTGAACCTATTTTTGAAGAAAGCATATCTGAAAACCAATGGTAGTACTTTGGTTATGACGGGAGGGGCTAATAGGTTACAATATCGGTGTAATCAAAGTTTCTCATTTCCAAAAATTTTCTTACAGTAGAAAATTGCAAGATCTTGAGGAATTACCAGTACATTTGTTTTGTACAACACATTGTATTGCAATGATAATATCCAACGGATCACAGGTTAATGGTGACACCTCTGGCTTTGGCACCGTGACCAAACCCAGACATTGCATTTTCCTCAGCATACGACGATACATTCCAACCGTGCTTAGTCGGGTCATACTTCTCACCATCTCCCCACAAAGCGTATGCTTCCTCCCCGTGAACCGCGTCATCTCCGATCACAAGCTCCTCCTCGGGCATTCGTAACGGCATGAACAGCTTTATTGACAAAAGAATTGCGGTTGTTGAAACAATGTTCCAGCCGATCACAAACAACGCCGCCACCAGCTGTTTCAGGAATTGGATCCCGCCCTTACCCCCGTAAAATGCACCCCTTGTGTTGTCCACGGGTAGAAAGAGCCGGCAGAGTGCTGGCTCTGCTAGGAGCCCGGTCAGAAGGCCGCCTAATAGTCCGGCCACGGCGTGTGTGTGGAATACTCCCAGTGTGTCATCCACCTGATCATATTCTCTCACCATCAGTTGTTAATTATATACGTATATATTTGTTCTGGTAATAAATTAATAATGACGAATATGATACATGTTGGGTAACGTGGCCAATTCCACGATCCCCTGGATTTATTTTCTCGGTCTATTCTCATGCAGTCATATGTCGTATTCCAAAATGAACCTTCTTTAATTTGAATATATTACTTGTTCTTTTATGTTTTGAAAACGAAGTACGGTAAAGTATGATGAGTTCAAATGACTGAATCAATCTTGATGAAATGCAGATAAGATTGAAAATATTAACGGGTTCGGATGATATGATGGATACAAAGCTAAATTTCACGGGTGTAGGTCTTTCTTCCAAAATCGAGATGAATTTTATTACAATTAAAACAACTTGCAGTAGTTTAGGCCAATGATATATTTTCCATGATCCGGAAGTTAATTCCCTTCTCTTATATATGTACACGCTACCAATTCCGTTTACTTTAAAAAATAAAATTTTCAGGAGGTAACAAAATAGTCAAAAATTGACAAAATGCTGCAGGCTATAGCCATCTAACTGCAACCACCACCCCAAAATTGTTTGAGAATTAGAATAAGCCTAACCCACCAACTTTTTGGTTACCTCAGTTTCTTCCTTCCACTTGTTCTTTTTTAGCTTTCTTTTCTTTTATGGTCTTGGATTCTGTGGGAAATGGAAGCCATGCTAATTTAGACAAGGTTTGACCCTAAGGTCCCCAACAAGGGTATCCCATTTAAAGGTGCAATATGAAATGAAAAGAGAAAAGTAGGCATAGATGAAACACGTGTATATGGTCTGGAAGGTAATTTTCTTCTGTTATGTACATCTCTGACAAAAATTTGACCACTTCTCTCTAATTAGAAAAATCAAATTTCGATTTTCTTTACAACCACCACGCCACAATAGTTTGAGAATTTGAATAATCCTAAACCACCAACTCTTTGGTTGCTTCAATTCCTTCCACTTGTTCTTTTGGGTTCTCTTTTTATGATGGGATTCTGTGGGAAATGGAAGCCAGGCTAAATTTTAAACACGGGTTTGACCCTAAGAAGGGGTTCACATATTGCCTAAAAATAAAATATGAAATGACATGATAAAGGATTTAAAAGTAGATATGGACCAAAAAAACATAAGTAATTATCATTCGTTCGGGAGCCAAAGTGATGCTCTTGGAGACTACATACTTTGTCTTGAGTCTCACAATAATGTGTTTTCTTGGAGACCAGCCACTAGATATGTGGATCCCAAGTAAATATGTGGTTTTAGAGTGATTTGGTGCTATGTGGATCCAAAGTAAATATGTGGTTTTAGAGTGATTTGGAGCACCATCTGGAAGTGCTCTCGAACTACTAAATAATTAGAACAAAAGCACATGTTTATGACAATATTCATATATATGATATAGTATGAATTTATACATATACGTTACATATGTACCTTCTGTAGCAAAGAAGACTTCTTGTGAAGAATCATCATGGAGAACCAAGGAATGCTACCAGATAGGATGCCCATCACTATCGCAGCCCACGATTGCACCACTCCTGCCAAATAACAATAGAACCCTTTACCTTTTTGATGATTACCAATTGAAACATTCTATTTATCTACCGGATCCGAATCGATCCTCTCCGGTATGTATGTGAGAGCTGTTGAGTTGTCTCACAAATGTAGACCCCACAATAATATTCTTACCGGTAGAAATACTATGTAGCGTGAGAAAAAAATGGACTGTTTGGGACAGTAACTCTGGGAGGATACCATCCTTATCTATCTATTTTCTTGCTCCAACCAGCCCAGGTTTACCAGCCTTTCACTACCTTTTAGGATCTGTTTGGAACTTAAAGAAGAGAAATTGCAACTTAGGAATTTAAGTTGTACTGTTGCAGAAATGATGTATACCAGTGATTGGTTCCATCCTAATTTGCTGTTATTGTTGAGATCAACAGATGCCTTATATCTTGTTTGACATACAGTGAAGAAATTCTAGTGATTTAAAGCAACCATGTTTTGTTATTCTGTTTTTGCTGAATTTCTTGTGCGATCATAATAAGTTTCAAACATAGTGCTATCCTGTGCAAACTCGACGTGAGAGAAATGAAAAACTCCCTAGAATTTGTCGCTAATATAGTGTTTTATTATCATGTGCTAATTAGCTTTACATAAAAGAGTTTGCATATTAATTTAATTTCGATAAAGAAATCTGATTCATAATACTACCACATTAATTAGTAAGATTAATTATGAACCACAACACAGTGAAAAGTGTTAGTATCTTTTTACTAATTGTGTAATTGAAACATTCAAGAACATATATATATATGTATATATATACCTGCTCCTGGAGTGATGCAAACGAGACCAGTCATCATCCCTTGAACAGCACCAATCACAGAGGGCTTCCCAAAAAATACAACATCAAGTGATGTCCAAACAAGAAGGCTTGTTGCTGCACATATGTTTGTGTTTAGCACTGCAATTGAAGCATCAATGTTTGCAGCATAAGGTGCCCCTCCATTGAACCCTGACCACCCCATCCAAAGCAACCCTGCACCTGCTAGCATAAGCAACACATTGTTTGGAGGAAATCTCTCCCTATCACTCTTCAGCCTTGGTCCAACCTAAATTAAAGTATATCAATCAATCAATAGGTATTTATTTATTTATTTTAGATGGGCTAGCTCATAGTACGCCACGAATATATATATATATATATATATATATATATATGATCAATACATGACTACACCTCATTTATACGGGAATAATAGTAAAATTTAAGAGTGGTGTGGTACCCAATATGCTGCGGTGAAACCAGCAATTCCAGACGATAGGTGGATGACATAGCCACCAGAGTAGTCAATGACACCCCATTGGAAAAGGAACCCACCACCCCATAAGCTAAAAGCGCCAACAGTGTATGAAAAAATCAGCCACAAAGGCACGAAAGCCATCCACGCCCTGATGTTCATCCGACCAAGCACAGACCCAGCTAGCAAAATCATGGTAATGGCAGCAAAAGTGAACTGGAAATAAACCAGCGTAGCCATCGGATAAAACGGCTGGTTCATGGGTGTGCTCTCTGGGACGGCAGCTCGGTCAATGAGGAACTTTTGGCCAAGTGACGGTGCACCCTTTCCCCAGAAAGGGAGCAATTTATCACCAAAAGCCATCCGGTAGCATACTAGCACCCAACAAATCAGGACAGCAGCGAAGGCATATAGGGCCATAAAAGCAGAGTTCACGGCCCATTTCTTTTTCACGATGCTGGCGTACAGAATGACCAGGCCCGGCATGCTTTGGAGGCCCACGAGTGTTGATGCGGTCATTTGCCATGCGTTGTCACCATTGTTTAGCCACGGGGGTACCGCCGGGTGGTGGGAAACTTGGTACGCCAGAGCGGTCGCCATGGCTTGGGATTATTGACACGGCTGGATCAAGATTCGTGTTTTCTTTCTTGGCCTTGCCTTTATATTCTGTGAGATGATGATTTTGGTAATAGAAGAGAATAGTAGTATATGCTAATGTCTAAGCTGTGGAAAAAAATGGGAGACTTGGTGGAGTCTTCGGATCAAAAAAACAAAAACAAAAGACTTGGTGGAGTCTTTGGTCGTTGCGGGCCTCGATCGTACCTCGGGGCGGAATTCTTGAATGTTCAAAAGTCGTTGTTAGGATTAATTAAATGGATATGTATGGAGTATGGTCCGAGAAACGAAAGTTCCTGTGAAAATTGCGAGGGTTTTTTGATGGATGTACGGAACAGGTACGGAATCCCCTGTGCCTATGAATAAAGTTGGATTTCCATTGTCACCGTTTTTTTTGTTAACCGTGCGTTGTTTTCCTTTTTCACATGGAGTACAATATTTAAGTGTTGCAGGCAGGCCTAAGTGGGAAGCGGGGCCACTGTAGTGAGCAAACTTGCTACAGGGTGTATGGAGTAATCACCCTGTATGGAGTAATCACAGCCCTCTATATCAATATTTAATGGTTCAGATTTAAAATAAACTCTTTCATGAAAAAGAATAACTCCTCCCTAGTAGAGATTTTAAATCTAGATCGTTGCAAATACTTTTGAATGACTGAGATTACTATCTACACGCTACAGGGCTTTCGGATCCCACTAAGTGGCATGTGCGAGTTGGCGAATTTGATTTCCATTGAAGAGTTTATTCGCATTTTTTTACTACACAGACACAAGTGTTGTGGGCTCTACACATGGAGTAACAAATATGGTGTCAAAATACAGTGCCACTAGACTTATGATTGACTAATGCCCGGTGAACCAAGCGTCCACTTGCGGGGTTTCCTAAATAAGCCTTTCCTATTATACAAACTCTCCCTTAGGAGTGTCTCTTCAGCAAGTCATCGAAGGCGCTAGTGGTGTTTGCTTGGACTCCTGCTGATTTTATGGATTAATTAACGAGAAAACACAATAGTAGGGCTCATGCAGGGGTGGATCTAATGTAGATACAGGTGGGTCACGTGATGTGTTAATAAATAATATATATGATGCCATTTTTAACATAACAATTACTAGTACTGTAGCGGTATAGATCACGGCTCATTCACTAGAGATCAGCAGTTCAATACCTGCTGTCTGTCTTTATTGCTCCCTTTTTAACAAAGGATTTCTTACCCATTAAAACATTAGTATGATTAAAGATATTTGACTTTGTTTCAATTTTTTTCTTTTTCTGTAACTTCAAACTTATTGTTTTACCAAAAATTTGATCAATAAAAAGATTATATTCAATTTTGAAAGTACTAGCATGGACATTTTTGGAACTCGATTATGAGTGTAATTATGGAATGATATATATATATATTTTTGTATTCTTAGCAAGTTTGTTTTTCTCCATTACATGATCTTTATACAAAACTTAACAATGTTACAATAAATGTTCAACTTTCTTATCTTTTTCACTTACTGTCACAAAAAATTATCGACTACCCCATATTTAAGGTTTATCTTGGGCTTTGAAATTTAAGGGTCGACCTTGTACTCGAAACATGACCCCTCCACATGAAATTTTTGGATCCACCACTGAATGGATATATAAACAACAATTTGATGAGTGCTCTAATTTTTAAAATGTTCCATGTCTGAACTTGAAATGGTAGGATGTGTGACTTGCTTTACGAAAAGAATAATTAGATATTTAATTACCTTGGTTTAAAACATCTGTTAATAAGTCTTTTTTCAGTTGTATTAGATGCAAAAAGTAGGTTTTAATATTGTTATTTAATTTTAACATATTTCTTGCTCTTACACTAAAAAAGAATAAGATATCTATCAAGTTCTACTTGTATAATTAAAAACGAATGTGCAGTTAGTTCAAAATTTCATACATTTGATATGCTAGCGTTGTGGATGCCATATAAAAGAATTCTTAAATTAAAAAAGGTGATATAAAAGTATACTATAACACCAACTTAAATGAGAGGTTTGAAGGTTTCCACAAATTTCCAAAAATGTATATATATGATCTTGACTTGGAATGATTAAATGACTTGAAATAACCGTCACTAGATTAGAGGTATGTATGACAGTGAACTTGAATTTTAGCCAAATCAAAGTCTCCTCATATAAATATTCTACCATAGCCAAAGATGTTGCCTACGTAGAAGCTTCTAACAACGACCTTCAAACTTCGCGTGACCACTTTTTCTTTCTCATGTATCAAAATTTCCCCCCTTAATTCGCTCCCACATTGCAGTCAAATGGACGTACATTACTATCTTAATTTTCCAAATCAAGGTACTATATTTTAAAATTGGTGTGATGTGGATGACACAGATTAATCTATATTGTCCGTAGTGGTTTTCAATTTTTTGATATGTTTGGAGGCCGAAAAGGAGGCAAAACCAACTAATTTGTTCTGGTTTTGTTGGGCCGAAGAATCAAGAGTTCTTTAGTAAAGGCCACAGCCTTATTGGGAGCAGGTCCTAGTGAGTTTGGGCCTTGTCACTCCTAACAGATGTTTGCCATCATTCTAGTACCATATTGGACAGACAAATAGGAAACATTTAAATCTTTGGTCCAGAAGTCTAGTTTAATTTAGGACTTATGTTGGAGAAGATCGAATTAATTTCCTTAAACCACCAACAGATCCAAAAATGGTTTAGAAAATTAGAGGCCGTCTTCTTTTTTAGGCTTGGTTTGATCCCAACTCTGAAATATTTTTTCGAAGCTGGATGGCTCAGGTATGTTGGGTGATTGACGTTTTCGCCCTTTTTAGGGTTGACTGTATATAGGCTTGTTTTCAAAAGAATATTGGCGGAGAGAGAGAGAGAGAGAGAGAGAGAGAGAGAGAGAGAGAGATATTGCGATCGCGATAGAGAGTGATTGACGTCTAGCTTGAGCGATTGATGTTCGATTGCGAGAGGAATTGTGTTGGATTAAGATTCAATCGATTAGTTGAGGGTTTTTTTAAAATTTTAATGTGGTGTGTGTGTGTGTGTGTATATATATATTGGGTAAATCAGCTTGAAATTGAAAAAAAAAAAAAAGGTTAACCGAATATATAGCCTACAAGGGGTATACCCCAAGAAGAAAAGAAAAGAAAATCAAAATGAAAATAATCAAAAGTTTGCCGAAGCCAAATGGCAATATAAGGTAAATGAGACACTCTATTTTCCATCCATCTACCAAGAGGGAGGGAAAACATACGACAATATAAGACAATATAGATTAACAAAAGATAACATATGGCTATGAAGAGGATAAACACCACTAGTAAGCATCAGGAGCCGGAAAGCTTTCCAGCCAGTCATAGGAATGACCCAACCATGTGATATGAGCATAGCTTGGGCAGCCTTCAACTTGGGGTGTAGACACCTCCTAAATGGGGCATCGCCATACAGATTGATTATCATTTGTTTGGTTCCACTTCAAAAACCAAGATCGTGGTTATTCTCATGTCTAGGAACATCGCCACACGATAATGGTTATCATCAAAATAGAGTCGCCACCTAGTTTATACTCCCTCCGTAGTCCCGCTTGGGGATAAAAACTAATTATTACATGTACAAAATTTTGCCTTTACAATTTTACCCTTCATAGAATAACTTTGGTTCATAGTACAGTAAAAGAAAATTTCAAATCCCGAAAATTTTGGCGGCAAGCTTAGCTCCCGAATTGTTTCCAAGTAGTAGTATAAGTACAACATGGCAGGTAGCCAAGAGTACAAATCAACAATTATAGTTTAAAAAGGGGTAAGGGAAGGAAGTGTTAGATACCCCTCTTGTTAGATACCCCTCTTTGCCCAATCGTGAGACTGACCCATAGTTGTTCAACATATGTTTAATACATGCTTTATCTAATTCTAACACATAATCTATTTTTAGCCTTTAACAATGAATAAAGTGAGCTAGTACAATAATTAAAAGCATACAAAATAAGTAGAACCAAACAGGCTGTCCCAAGGAGATGGATCTCGCGGCCGATGAATAGATGTCACGGCTGAGGGATCCTCCTGGATTGATGTATCGGCTGAGGGAACGGAGTCCCAGCCGATGTTTTACCTCACACCAGACTAAAAGATTAGCAGAAAGTCAAAACACTGCGATTAATGTGTAAAAGCTGAAATTAAATCAAACCATTGGCCCTTAGGCCTCACCACCTTGATCTCTCAGTTGCTTGATTGCTTCGGATTGTGGGTGATTGACTGATTTTGGTTCTCGAAACCCTAGGGTTAGGGTTTGTACTTCGGGGTTTGATTTGTTGGATCGCGGTTGCCTTCAGAAGATTGGGGCTTTTGTAGAGGAGATATAAGAGACAGTTTGTGCAGAATTTCGTAGCTAGTGAGAGTGTATGAACATATTAATTTCAGAACCTTAAGGGCCCTTTATATAGGCAATTGGTGACTCACTCCGGCAAATCAAATGGCGTAAATCATTAAGGAATTCTAGGGCAATAAGATCTCTAAACGAATCTGCTTTCGTAGCCTGAACGCATTGGAAAAAGGTTGCTAGGGTTTTAGGGATTGGATCTAGCGTATGACAGAACATTTCAGAATCTGGAAAATGGACGATCTGGCGGCCGGTTAAAGGATCTGGAGGTCGAAGGATGCGGCTGAAGAATTGATCTGGCTGTCGAGGAATCAATCTCTCAGGGAAATTTTCAGGTAACATGTTTCACGGGTGAAAGAATGAAGTTGAGGCCGTGAGATCAATGTTATGGTCAAAAGATAGATTTTCCTAGGATACTGTATTTCTGTCTGAAAGGCTATTTGGCTCTGAATTGGGTCCTCTAAGTGGATAAAAATACCCACCATAAGTCCCTGGGTTCACGAGAAGTCAATTAGCAATCAGTGTATCTATTCATCATCGGGATGGTCCCAAAAGTGAGACTTGAAATAATCGTTAGGCCAAATTGGGGTGTTTACAGATACCTCTCTTTGATTGAATTTAGACGGATCGTGAGACATCTTTAAGTAATAGTCAAAGCCGTAAAACAACTTCAATTTGGTCGAACCACTATTCCAAGGGTTTTTGAAAAAGGTTTTAATTATGGTCTGGCCGGGAGGCTGCCTACGTATTCCACAAGGAAAATTCAAACCAACCATAGTTCGGGGGCAATAAAGAAAAATAAAATGCTTGGAGGGTTAGAGACAGAAGACGTATCTTCAGGCTTAAAAAGCTGTAGTACAACGTACTTAGGCTAGGCCAGGATTTTGGCGGAGAGTAGTTGAAAGAGCGCGAGGCTGCCGGAGAAATTTTTGTGGAGACCATCTTCAGAATTTTGGAGTAAATCAATACACAGCGGGTAAGTCAATTGCTTTTCTTGATCATCCTTATTGTGACTGAGGGGAGCTCGGTAGGGTAGCCTACCCTTGCGAATGAGCTAGATGAAATTGATGTAATTGGGGTGGAATCCAAACCATCTTCTGAAGACAATTGGACGCCGGTTTTGAGATATGGAGTGGAATCCAAGCCATCTCCTGGAGACAAGTTAGATGCCGGTTTTTGAGATATGGGGCGGCACAAGGCCAGTAACTGGAGCGCGGAGCTTGAGATGAGAAAATTGAGGTACGGAGCCGGTTGCAATAATAAAGCAAGAGCCTGAGAAGTCGGGGCTTAGCTTTAGGGTGATTGAACCGAGGTGCGGAACGATTTGCAATCACAAGGTGAGAGCCTAAGGAGATGTCCTCGCTATGGTGTTTCTGGATCGTCGGACGTTCATCTCCCAAGGTACAATCTCCCATTGAAGTAGTATTACAATGGATAGGCCTAGGGAACCAACTTAAGTTTTGAACTCTCATATATGAAGACTCAAGACTTATATGAAAATGGAAACAGTTTTGCTAACCTCGCCCACTAGACAGAGGATAATAAATATATAATGACAAATAAATTCGGATATTAATACACATTTCACGGATATTAATATACTTTTTTCGGATATCGATTCACTTTTTATTCATTATCCTACACTTAGTGGGTGGAGATTAACATTTTTTAAACGGAAAAAGACAATCCAAAAAATTGTTTACTCTCTAGCCTCATTTATGAAACAAGCGTTGGAAACTTCTATATAGGAGTGTTCGCGACCATTAATTCTGAATAGCCACAAATGGAAGAGACATAACTCTAGACAAATAATTAATCCATCAAAACAATAATAAAGTCCATAAAAAGATATTCTTTAATTATAGACTTCTTCAACCAATAAAATAAACGGAGATAATGTAGTCAATTTTCATTAACTCCTAGATGGTTTTAAACAAACCAAGTATGTATTCTAAAACCATGTTTCCAACTATTTATCTTTAATAAATCGCTCTTGCAACAGACAGAATCAATCATAATTTTGAGCTACTTGTACATTTTGTATGTTACGAAAGTTTCAAAGAAGGCCTTTTGTATTTGTTGAGGATGATTCCAGCAATGATAGTGAGTGTGGAAACTATGCTAGAAAGATGGAGGCAAAATGAAGAAAAGGAGATCGATGTATACAAAGAGTTTAGGTTCTTGACAGTCGAATTTATTTCCCGAACAACTTTTGAAAGTAGTTATTTGGAAGGCAAGAACATCTTCGACATGTTGATGAAATTGGTAATGATTGCAGCAAGGAATGGTTTTAATATTTGCTTGCCTGGCATTGGGTAGGCTCCTGTCGTTCTTTCCGTATTCTGAGAAGAAGATTGAAAAGATTTTTAAACTAACTTAGAAGATATTGGCAAATTCGCGTATATATGTCAATTTATCAACTTTTGTTTGCAGGAAGTTTTTGAAATTGTGCGATGATCTTGAGTCTAACAAGATAGAACAAGTAATTCGAGAATCCATCATAGGGATGATCGACAAACTAGAAGATAAAATGATGAGAGGAGAAGAAAATAACTACGTGAGTGATTTTCACTACAAGAAAAATGGTCATTCCCGGCATTTTTATTCCCGACATTTTAATTAATGCAGAAAAGCCACTATTACTGCCAGAAAAAATAATTATTAACGGCGTTTGTTTAAAAAAATGCCGGCAAAAGTTGACTTTTCCGCTAAAATAAGTATCGCCAAACTATTACCGACATTTGTTGAAAAAAATGCTAAGAAAAATCTGTGTATAATATAACTATTTTCATTGTGCAATGTAACCCAATATGGTGGCTAGTCCGGTTGGTAGCTTCACGCGCGCGCGAGGCAAAAGTCACGAGTTCGAATCTTGGGGCAAGCAAATTCTGCACAAAATTTGTGTGACACGTGGGCGCCACGCAAGTGACATGTGGCAGACACATGGGCGACCATGATCTGTCAACTATTTTTAAAGTTAAACTGTTTACGGTCATCCATGTAGGTACATTATTTTGTGGGCCCTATAGAAGGTACGATTCAAATTTTTTTAAAAAATGCGCGAAGAAGCCTACACTGGAGCTGTCGGATCAACCGGCCTATTCTCTTGATATCTTTACAAACTCTCCCTCTCAACCCCATACACCATCCACCACAGACGAAACAAACGAATCCCGAAAAATAAGGAAATAAAAGTGCAGTGGGGACCACACGGGGGGATCCCAACGGTGTCATATTTCTATGCGTTGCGCTCCTGCTTCGCTCATTCTTCCAACTCTCTCTCTCTCTCTCTCTCTCTTCCCAGTCTCTTGCTCTCTCTCTCTCAAAATACAGAGCATTGACGCTCCATCGATTCCTTCTCTGTCCATCGATTCCTCCAAGGCGGATCCCTAAAAATAAGGAAATAAAACTGCAGTGGGGACCGCACGGGGGGATCCCAACGGTGTCATATTTCTGTGCGTTGCGCTCCTGCTTCGCTCATTCTTCCAACTCTCTTGCTCTCTCTCTCTCTCTCTCACAAAATACAGAGCATTGACGCTCCATCGATTCCTTCTCTCTCAATCGATTCCTTCAAGGCTTTCTCAATCGATTCCTCCAAGGCTTTCTCACCGTACCACCACATTGACGCTCAATCCCATATCTACACCGCCGCATTCGAGATAGCTCGTTTTTGCCGCCTCCATTGACGGCCTCTCTGGCTCCTCTCTTCGCCTGTTTCCGTTAACTCGTTTCTCTACGCCTTCCTCGTCGTCGTCGAACTACTTGAATGGCTGCATACCCACAACGGCCACTCCCACTCCCACGCCCGAAACCCCTCACAGACGAAACCCCCTCCTCTCCCTCTCCCTCTCCCTCTCCCATGGAAACGAAGACTCCAAACTTCCATCCACCACCTCTGCTAATGGCGGCGAGGCCGGTGCTGCGAGTTCGCTCGCCTCGGCAAGGACTGGAAGGGTTAGGCATAGCTGTTTGGATAGGTGTGGGTTTTTAATGGAGCGGTTTTGCTGTCAAGTTTCAATTTAAATAATACTCCGTAAAGGTTTTGGACCAGAACCTCACATTTATCTACCTCTATACATTTATCTACTTCTGTTAGGGTTTTCTTTTGACGTAAACATCGTTCTACAATGGAATTTCAGAAATCTTGAAGGAATCTGGATGGGAAGGAAAAGAGGTTGAGCAAGAAGGAGAAGATGACGGCGACGACGCAGCCAATATTTTTAGGGGTCGATTCTGGCTTTGCACTCTATGTCGCCAAATCCGTGGGTTTCTATGTATTTCCTCCTCTCCGTAAAAAACAGGTATCGATCTCTTACATTTTTTCAAAAGTTTTGCTTGTAATGTATATGATTGGATGTCTCTGTCTGCTGCTTCAGTGTGTTCTTTTTTTCCCCTTCGATTACTTCTTTGTTTTCTGATTCGGTTCTTCATCTTCTTTTGGGTCTAGAATGATACATGATGTCTGTTTGCCGTCTGCTGTCCGACGAAAATAGGGGTATGTTCTCGATGTTTTCATTTATCGCCAACCAAACAACCCCAAAACAAAAAAAAGTAAAAGGAAGTTTCAAGTTGCTCTGTTTTGTAGAATCTCCATGCGGATTTCCAGTTTGACCTCTGAGATTTAGTTCTTTTCCCATGATTTTGTTTGGAATAAGTTGTGATTGGGATGGGTTTTGTGTATTTTCAGCAGGTTGGTGCCTCTCTCTATCATGAAAGCTCTATTGTTATTTGGGTGATGCAGATCTAGGATTAAAGCCCCCGAAAGGTAATTTTCTGAGTGCTTTTTTCATGATTTCGACTGGATTCAAGTTGTGATTCATGTGAGTTTTGTATATTTTTGATGGGTTGGTGAAGAAGAAGGGTAAAACCAAGTAAGGAAGTGCAAATTGTGAGTGACTTCTATTATCTTTCTCTTTTTATTATGGGTTTTGGTCTAATTCACACTTGCTTGGATTACTTTTTTCCCTTTTTTATGTCTTAATTCTTGTTAAAATGTCATTAAACAAGCCTAAAAGACGGAAAGAAACCATGCCCTTCGGTTTTAGGGGTGTACTGATGTATTTTTTCAAAACAATAACAAAGACAGGCAGATAGTTAGAACCATGGTATTCAAGTTGCGTAATTATTTGAAAATATATTGTTTTTCTTTGTCGTTTCTTTGGATATAGGTTGTTTCTTATTTTCCCTCACATTTTATGATAGGAAGAGGATTCAATTGGTTTGGCCAACAACACCACCACCACCACTTATTTTGCTGTTTTTACAAATTGGGAATTGTAAAAAAAAGTTCGCTTTGATAGTTCTCCTTTAGATAAAAAATCTGGCTTTGTGATAAAGTAATTTTAGTTTTTTTTGTCCTGTCTAGGTATGCTTTGGTAACTCGATGGAGGTATGATTTTATTTCTTGCATTTTTATTTCCATTTGAGGAGTTAGAACTAATGACTTTACCGTACAGATACTCATAGTTTGTCATTTTGGCTTTCTTCCCAATGCTACGATGGGAAAATACTTTTGGTTGGTCCGCTTATTTTGTTCGCCAAGCAGCCAAGGCACTTGTAGTATTTTTTGGTGAGTTATGCTACTTGACTCCTTTCTAGTACTATCGGATTCACCTTCAAAATTGGAGTTCTATAGCTTCTCATACAAATTTACTTAATTTTGTATGAAGTTAGTTCTGAATTGGATAGGAAGTATCGTAAGTTGGGTTGAAGGACTAGGAATGGGTTAGAATGTCGTTGCCTTGGTGATGCTGCAATTTCTATTGCTGTGTTACATCACCTAAGTATGGAGAGTAGAAGGAAAAAAGCAATAGATGAATTTCGAGTTGTTTAGAAGGGTGTTCTTGTTCTGATTACTGTTTGGGCTATGGAACAAGAGGATAGGTCGTTGGTTAATGAATGGACCCCACTGACGAATAAGTATGGAGAGTGGATAGGACCAAGTGACCCTTGTATGGGCAACCCTCCATCCTTGTGACATTGGAAAGCATTCCAGAAGCTGAGGAAAATAGTATGGGAAAAAATATCATGGATAGTTCTTCGATTACGAAGTTGCCAAAACTATGCATGCAACTTCTCGAAGCGAAGGTAACCTATTGGCTACTTCTCGATTACTTCTTGCCTCCTTTATGTGTTTGTTTGAGCTATACGAGAAAGGAAATGCTTGCTTTGGTCTGTTTTGGGAGAGGTAAATTTGCGTTGTTTTTCAGGTACGACGAACTCAAGACGTTTGACTCCGAGTTCATCAACGTCGACCAGGCCGTCTTCTTCAATCTCATTCTGGTTCTGTCAATATTGTGCGTTTCGTTCTTCCTTTTGATTTCCTGATGCTGAAACCTTGACATGGGTTTTCTGTAGATTGTGATTTTGTTCTCTCATTTTGATGATATTTTTTTCCCTGTTTATTTATGATTCTATTAACTTTGGAGTTTGAGGTTAAGATTGTAATGCTGTAAGCTGTTTTTGTATTGGAAACATCACCTTCAGGAGTAATAAATATTTTAGGGACGTGTGTAAGGCATTGTTATACTCTTTGTGCATATGTCATTGTTGATCTTCTAACATCAGTTAGAAACTAAAGCTTTCCATACTGGTGATATTACGATGTTTGTTTCCTTCTGTAGCGAAACAAGTGGAATAATGCTAAAATTCAGGAAGGGTGGTTTTGCTGATGAGTTTTGGACTAACTAAAAGGCAATTGTACCGTACAAGCAATATTTGTTATCCTTTCTTAAATGTGTAACGTTTTTATGGGTTGTTTGTCCACTCTATCGGTCCTCATTGTGTCAGAATGGTCATACTATTGTAAGCCTCCCAAAATTATGAACAATGCTAAAAACTTGGGGGAGGTCCTTCGTGGTGACCATATAGAAAATTTGATGTACACTATGACCATCTAATTCAATTCCCTCTTCTTTCAACTTATTGTTGGAAACATCCTTAAATGTTATTTTTCCTATCATGAAATGAAATCAGAAATTTTCTAATTATTGCAGTTCAATATGAGGGAGGAGCAGCCATGCAAAGTAGCATGTGGAGTCGAAGGTCATGATTGGATCATGGTGTCTAAGAAAACTAGCTGTACGAGAATTGCTTATGGGTAATTACGTTAGTTGTTAATATGTCTTCATGCCATGCATATCTTAATATCTTGAAATCAAGGGTTTGGGGAGTTCCAATGACTAGACAGCGGACACTCACCTAGACCTGGTACTCATACCTCAGTAACATAGAACAACAGAGTGCCAAAAGTGTGACCCGTGGTATACAAGTACACAAAAGAAAATAGTAGACCTGATTATGAAATCTTCAAACTAGTTGTTGTTGAAATGCAGAGAATATGAGCAAAGATTCACTCTTTTTGCGACCATTGTGCAGTAGGATCATAAATTGACCATTCACTTCATGCATTGGTGCATCACTACCCTCAAAGGAATATAAGTTAATTCCATGTTATGAAATGCTTCGAATAAATGACCAGCTCCCTTGCTACCTGGTAATGATAAGATCATGTTCTTCCACAACACCACCCCCCCCGCCCCCCCCCCCCCCCCCTATCAGTTCAACACTAATTCTCTCTTCCAAATAGGTTGTCTGTGACCACATTTTCCTATGAGATGTATTTACTAAGAATGTTTATCCCATCCATTGTCAACCAACAAGTGTCCAAGAATTTTCCCCTTTTGAACCCATGCATTATCTGCTTCAAAGTTGATGGTCTCTTAATTTATGCTATGCCCCCTCATTGGTGTCAAAGACTCCAAGCAGATGGCACTGATACCATAAAACTTTCTAAATCCCTAGTGTGACTCAACCAAATTTGAACACAAATTTAGGATAAAAAATCCAACAATTAGACGCTGGTTTTGATTGTAATACCATAAAACTTTTAATACTTGTAATGCCAAAAAAATTTATCGAAAACATACTGAACTTGTTCTCCCTTCTTGGTGTACTGATTTGTTGTTTTGCGAAGATTTTATTGATGAAACTGAGTATATATTAGGCTTTCTAGTGCTATGCTTTTTAATTCACCTTTGCATAGGGATTTTTTTTGCTTCCCTGTCAATGCGGAGGAATCTCAGTCACCTTCGTGACTTGATTGAACTCAAATTTGTTTTAGTCGGCTAGCCATGTTTTGGTGTGTGCGATCATGCTAGACTTGCTAGTTCATAATTCGCATTTGTATGAATGCTTTGAGTGCGAACCTAACCATGGCACTTTTGTTAAGCGGCCAACTATTATTTGGTCTATTCCATTGTTGCCCACAAGTTACTAATAACAAATTGTAATTGTGATGAGTTCATTCCCTTTTTTGCAGCACACGATGACTGGAGAGTATCGCGCACGACTCCTTAAATTGGTTAGTGAAAAGGCCAAGAAAAGAGGAAGAGAACTCTTGTGCATAATCGATGATATGCATTGTTTGTCTAGTAAAATTATTGCATTGGAAATTATGTTACATAGTTCTGTCAACGAAGATGTCTCCATGTATTTTTTGCTCGTCATTTACTCTTGTACCTTTGTTCCTTAGGATACTTTGGTTGTAGTGTTGAGGCTTTAATCGTTAAAGTTTTGTATGTGACCTTATTCATGGCATTCTAAGCACAAAGCGTCAATTAAAATGAAGTTATTAGTCCTATGCCAAGTTGCAGTTTAGCAATTTGTCGTTATAAGTGCCCAATTGAACGTGGCTTTGTGTCTGACTAGGGTAAAAGGGGAATGAAAAAAAGGAATGTGGAACAAACTAAAAGATAAGTTGATCTTTTGATATCCTTAGGCCTTGGGGTATTGACTGAATGAGCGTTTTTTCTTTTGGTGAGAACGAGCTGCTTCTTTTTTTCCTTTTTTTTTTCTTCTCCATATTGGTTTGAGATAAAGTAGTGGCCGTTTTACTTGCAATGAAGTTAGAAAAAGTAGCATCAATATTTTAGTAGAAATGCACTGGAATGTGTATGCAAGAGAAAACTTAATGTTCCGTTGTATTAGCTTTAGGCCGTATAGACCTTTTTTTGTTGTAATCCTTTTCAAATGGCTTTGTATTTGTTTCTTCATTTGCTGATTTATAGGCAAAATGGCTGGTGGAATCTGCGTTGGGTCCGCTGAGGCTTTTTCAGGAGCGTTGCGAGGTAAATGACGCAGCCTCGAAATTTTACTGTTCTTTATGTATATTCAAAAGAAAAGAAAAATTGAAATGATGCTTACATCTATGATTCATTCGTTTTAGGAAGAATTTTTATGGGAGAGTGAAATGATCAAGATTAGGGCGGCAGATTTAAAGTCTAAAGAGGTATGCGGATCATGGTTCTCTGAGTTATTATAATTGTTAATGTTTTTGTGTTTTATGTGTTATGATGGCACATGTTATGGGGTTTTTGAATGTTGTGTCTTGTGACTCTTTGTCATGTAATGGAAGGTTTTGCCTTTGTTTACATTTTGATAAGACAAATACGCGGTGCCACAAGTGTCTTTAGTTTCTAATGATCAGTTCAGATTCAGCTTGTTCATGGCTAGTTTATGCTTCTTTATGTTTGTGAATATGTTGCCAACCAATGTTAAGGTTGAACCACAATACGTGGTGATCTGTTTTGGGTACTCTTATCACAAAACCTGACATTCTGTTGCTGGAGTAGGATAACATAAACACCAAAGATGCACTTCAATTTGATGTAAAATTATAAGAATTTGGGACAGTGATTTCTAACCTAAAATCTGTAGCTCTATGGTAGCCCCCCTGAGCACATGAAAGGTGTTTTCAAGGTGACAAGTGTTATGGAAGGTGATTGGTGGGTCAAGAGATTATTCTTGGTGCCTATTCTGTATGAACAATTAGCTAAAAAGAGCGTAAAATCCTTATATTAGATGGTATTTTCCAAGCCCACCTACAGTTGCTAACTTTTTTGTTTGACTGTTTTTTTTTTCTTTCTTGTTTTGTGTGTGTGGGGGGGGTGGGGGTGGGTATGGATTTCCATGGACAGAGAATAAGCTGTGCTACTGGTGAATTCACTCACAGACATAGTCACATATGGTTTATCCATTTAAAGGGCAGCAAGCAACCGATGGAGAACTGGAGATCCAAAGATGGTAATGTGGAATTCCAGCTGCCATTAGACCGTGCGTCAATGACCTTAAGCTTGTTCTCTATCAAAGTAGAAGGGCCCTCAATCAATTGGAAAGTGGCCAAGTCCAACCTGTCCAATTCTCCAACCAGGGGATTGTTCCTACCATCCGTCAGGGCTCGTGTTTGCCCTAATATCATCATTCCAAAGATCAGCGTACTTGGTAATTCTTCTCCAAACAGAGGAGTGTGTAGAAGGAAATCAATTTCTAGTTGAATAAAGTTGTCATACTTGCCTTTCAAAACCCAAGCGCACGGTGGTTGTCTTCCTGAGTGGAGATCAGCTGAGGAGATCAATTTCTAGGTTTTGTTTCCATTAGCCCAGCCCTCCACATCAAAGTTTCTTGTGATCATGAGTGGTAGTCTACAAGAAATCACTGTTGATCTTATCCATGTGGTCATGGATTTGGGGAGAGCATTCCATTTCATCGCATAGGACCTTTGATCAAGGTTCCTAACAGAAATAGGAGCATTTGCTCTTCCACCTTTATAAACTACTTCAAACTTTGAAAATAATCTAGTGAAAGGTTTAGTCTCTCGTGATGAATAGGACAAAGTAGGTTAGTAGCTAAATCTCAGGGACAGAAATTGTAAAGCATTTGCAGAAGAAATTTTTGATAGAGGCATTACCAAAAAGGATATTGTCATCTGCAAAAATAGTTTTGGGTTTCTGCAGAACATTCGTGGAACCATCCTTTTGGATCCGACGTAATCTACAAATCAGAGATAGGTGGGAGAGGGGTACATCTTGATATAACATTCTGCTTGGGTGTTTTTGAGAAAATTTGGACGTGGACATGGTCTGAAGAATTTATACTTCTATGGTGCTGCTCGTATGTTAGAAATGGTAAAGCATTGAGTTCTGTGTTCATTTCCTTGCGTGCATGCCTAGTGGAAATTCACAGCATTTTTAAAAAGCCTAGAAGAGGCCCATGGAGTCTATTTTATTCAAGGAAGCATGTAAATGGTCGGGTACATGTTTGATACTGCAAAACCAAGAAAAAGTAGGTTACTCTAGAAAATTCCATAAAAAATACTCCCACCGTCCTGCAATGTTGATTCCTTTTGGGAATTCCAACTTGTTGAGGGACCATTCAGTTAATGCTCTCCGATCTGAATTGAAAAGAATTTATTCCCATTCCGACCTTTGATTTTCAATTTTGTCTATATTGAACAGTTAGGAAACTATATGACACTGTAAACATATAGGGTATTATTTTTATAATTGGAAGAAATGCATTATATGCAACAGTTAGGAAACTATATGACAATGGTACTCAAATGACTTAGTTGATTATGTGAGCATGGATTCATTCAGTCCTTGGTGAGTTGCACATAATCAAAGAACTTAACTCTCTTTAATCCTTAAATGATAAATAAAGAGCAAGCGTTGTTGTGATTCTACATTCTGTTCCTTCTTACACTGAACAGCCTATTCAAATAAACTTGTACGTTGACATCCATAGTTATAGCTAATGTGATCTGCAGAATAAGTTCTAAAGAAGATCAGTTGTTTTTTGTTGTTGGACTCAAGGTTGTTGTATTCTTTATTTCAGGTCAGAGTGCATACTTGTTTGCTTTCTCAGCAAACCAAATTTAACCTTCTTCGGGAAGAGAGCAAGGGCTATGCAAAGCTGGGTATGATCATTCCATCTAATTTTCTGAAAACTAAATTTGTTTAATGTTCTACTTATTGATTTTTTCTTGTTTTCCTTAACGTTGGAGAATTTCACTCCTACGGGATGCTTTGCAATTCGTTTTTATGGTGTCTTTTTTCTCCCAAACAAAACGTGGTTGTTCTCGTTGAATAACCATTTCATTATATTCTTGTCTTCTTTGGGCCGTTGTTTGTTACAATGATATATGCTATGGCGAAGGAAAACTAGTGTGGGGTTTAACAATGGATCATCTGTCCTGCCATTGCAACTACATAATGTTAGACAACCAATGCTGCCACATAACTAAGAAGCACAAACATGGATACGGGATACAGACACGATACAACACATCATTTCTTTAAAATTAGGACACGGACACGGACACGTTGAATGTAAAGTTTATTTGTATTGTAGAGGTATGCTATGAATTCACATAAAAGTTGGAAACATTATTTCTATCAAATTAAGAACGATACTATGATGATACAAATCAGCGGTCCGCATATAAGTATACATGAATTATACATCTGTGGAAATTTTCACTTAGGGCCAAGTTCTCAATATTAGATTTTAACCTTTTAAAATGTCCTTAGTATGTTCCAGCAGTGTCACCAAAGTGTCCTAGAGTATCCACAATGTGTCTAAGTAGAAGAGATATATGATGAAAAAAATTGGACAAGTATTTAGGCGTGACCGTCACGTTTCGGACACGGATATGTGAGGCCTGTAGACGTGTCTGTGATTCTGAGCCACATAATGCTGGAGAACCTTTTCTGGCAGTGATGAATCTGGTTGGCTTTGAATTGTATAAATTGAGAGAGAAAAAATAGGGTTGTTGACAGTCATGTAAATGAGCTGCCTCATAATGTTGTTTTTTTGTATGCTTGTAAATTATGTTTGCTTCTTTTGGGAAGTTCTAAATGCCTAGTGGTCTCTTAGACTCCTACATAACTAGAAAACTGACCATTTTGGCCTCCACTAGTACTTCATCCTGTTGTAGGTACTAAATTTATTTTAAGCAACCATTAGTGTTTTTGGATTGTTTATACTATCTTTGGTAGAAATGGTAAATAGAGTTTGCCATACGATTTTGGAAGAAATTTAATTGAAACTCTTATGTCAAAATTGCTACAAAAAATAGTCTTTTTACTTTTTACATCGATGAAAAGTGAAATTTGAAAAAATATGCTTACTTTAAGAAGGCCGAAGTATTTTACGAACACATGCAAAACAATTGTTAGGATTGAAGGTGGAAGTTATTGATAATCCTGAAGGCTTATGGTTGTCATGTTTGATGCATGTTAGCCCACAGGAGGTCTGGGCTGCCTTGGCTTTATTGATACTTGATATGTCTATTAGTTTTTGGATCTTCTGGATGTTGTATATGTTCTAGGAGTTTCAGAATCTTTACGTGATTTCCCTTTAGTGTCGGTTAGAACTGTCTTGGCATGTAAACTTCTTTAGTTAAGTCATGTTTCCTTGCACATCTTCTTTAACCTTCCCCAATGCAACCTGCTTATTTTATTTAGTTCTGAATATGCAGGTTACCCTGCTTGGTCAAGGTTGTGAAGAATCAACTCAGAATGCATCAGCAGCAACAATTGGCATAATTAAGGTTTAAATTGAGACTGGTTTGTTTTGTTAAATTCTTGGACATACTCTAAGCAATATAATTTTTACAGTCGCTCATCGGACACTTTGATCTGGATCCAAATTGGGTTTTTGATATTGTCAGTTGAGCTTTTCTATTATATTGATTAACCACCTAATGTGCAGTTTTTCCTCAGACTAGTGTTTGATATCCTGGGTATTGGAGTGTTTTGAGCTTTAGCCTGATAATTGCGTGTTCTCCGATCTGATTCCCATATTTCCTAAGGTATAGTCATACTATACTTGTGCACATTTCCATTGTTCTGTCTTACTGTTAAGGTTTTTTTCCCTATGATTGAATTTGTTCAGCTTTGCTTATTATTTCCACTGTGTTGCAGTCTCATGCTTCCCAGATTCTTGGTTTCAAGTTCCAATACTATCAGCGTCAATGTTCTAAATGGCGCTTGGCAGTAGTCGGGCGGAGACCCACCTCCAAGTGCCAAGCCGCCTAGGCGGCACCAAGCAATTCGGTGGAATTTTTTTTTTTAACAAACCATTATCCAATCAAACTATATTCCATGTATCCATAATGCAAGTTCAAACTTCAAAGTACAAACCCAAATGAAATTAAGTAGTAGCAACTAGCAAATAAGTTGAATAAGACAATAAGTAGTAGGGCTTCGCTCACCTCCTTCGTATTATTATATATATATATATATATATATATTTTTAGGCCGCCAAAGGCCTCCAAAGACGCCACCGCCGCCGCCAAGGCCGCCAAACACCGCCAAACCTCCCTAGGCGCCAAATCAAATGCCAAAGGCTATTGGCGTGGTGGCAGGGCACCTCCAAGCGCCTAGGCAGCCTGGGCGGCCGCCATTTAGAACACTGATCAGCATATGGAAGTGAATCGCCATGTATCATTAGGGCTCTATTAGCTCACAACTTTACCCGTGAAGGAAGACTTCATTGATCTTGATAGCATGTTAGTTGTTCTGTGCATAATCTGGCTTGCAATGGGGTGTTTTCAATTTATTTTCCTTACTATTGTATCAATCTTCAACTTAGATTCTCGTTTTAAAGTAGTTATTGACGTTTCATTGTTACATTTCGGTTAGATTGTGTTTATTTTCTTTGTTTAGCTCATTATCTTTCGGTATATTAACTTATCAGAAAAAATTGTTGTTCGGTATGGTTTGGCATGATACATCACTGTGAAGTGTG
Organism: Rhododendron simsii; assembly: GCA_014282245.1. Classification (NCBI taxonomy): domain Eukaryota; kingdom Viridiplantae; phylum Streptophyta; class Magnoliopsida; order Ericales; family Ericaceae; genus Rhododendron; species Rhododendron simsii. The sequence goes on along the minus strand of CM024956.1, from coordinate 19,308,681 downwards.
AATGTTTAGTAGGTTTGAATACACTGATAAAGAAAAAACAGATGTCCATTTTGAATAAGTAATCTCTCAACTGGGTTGGATATCTGGTGTGTAGGATGGGTGATGTCTGCGTGGGTCTCTTTGTTGTACCACATATTGGATGGCTTAACTAGGTTATATGGCTTGCTCCATTACATGTAGGTGATGTCAGATAACTTTTGCTATCGGTGCTAACCTAAATGGAGCACTTATAGGGCTCGCGCCCCTTGACTGAACCAACTGGTGTTTAGGCATGAATGCCCAAGTCCTTTTGAGGCACAAAGATTTTGTTGACCATCCCTTGACATGGGGGCACACCATATGCATGATGACCCTTTCAAGTATCGAAGGGCTGCCTTAGTTAAACTCTGAAGCACCTATGCTTAGAGGCATGGCTTAGAGACAACAAAGATTTTGGTGTACTCTGTGGGATCTTGGTGATTTGTGGCTTGGAGGCTAGAGGACATGATACCTGGCGGTGTGTCCTGACAGCACAACTGCCTTAGGCTAGTAACCCTAATAAAGGAATTCTGAATTCGCACCATTGGATAAAACCTTGACAGTCGAAACAAAATCCGGAATATCCAAGACCACGACTAGGACCACATGACGTACCTTCTATAAACTGATGGCCAAAACCATCTTTCATCATAAGTTGTCTCCTTCCCCAAGAAATTTAGCTGGGTTGTTTCCCCCTCTTCCCCTGGATACCTCGAGGTGTGATGTGTCTTGCATTTTTTGGAATATTCGCCTGCGTTTTATTGTTGTGTCACGTGTCCACCTTTGCACTACTCGATGCTGGAGGATTGGTTTTGTTTATTCCCAAGTCCTAGCCTTCGCATTTTTTGTTTCACTTAATTGCTAGTTCTGTTATCTTATATTTTGTATCTGTTTCAGATATCCACGTCTACTTCCCAAGGATGATGAGGCAGTTGAGCTATATAATTCCTTTTCTTCTAAGCGGCTTGATGAGGTAATCTTTATTAATTTACAGGGTTGTATTCTTTGTTCGACTTGGTTAGGTTCTTCATTTTTATTACTATTACTAGTATTATTGTTGTTTTCTTTCTTCTTCTCCTCTTTTTTCGTCATCTCTTTATTAAATCTTGCCCTACATAATGGGTTGGCTTGGTCCTTCAGTGCCCTGCCCATTTGAGCAAATCTCTTTAGTTAGTTTTAAGTGAGGGTGTGAGTAAAACATGGTATCCTCCTATTATGCTTAGATGTACACAACTAAGGAGCGCATACACTTATGAGGAGGTGTGTTATTTTGGATGCTCGTATCTAACACCATTACTCCTCTAAAATTAAGAAAGCTGTGTTTGACATGACTTCAACGTATACTAATTGAAAAGTTATTCATGATGTTGACACTTTAAACTTTTTGACACTTCTGCGTCACTTTTTGAATTCTCCTAACACGACATGATTAATCTTTTTTTACGAACAATTTTCTTCATTCTCCGGGATAAAACTTAACCCACTTTGAAACAATGAAATACTTCTATGATGAACACATAAGTTGCATTCCATCGGTTTACAATTGTTTTGCATCCTTTAGACTGCAGTTGTTATGTGGATAGTATCTTTGATGTTTACTTAATATATGGGATTTCCTTTTTTTAGTTTGTGTTTTCTTATTTTATCATTAACTTTGTTTAAATATTCCATGACATGATGAGTTACAAACTTATAAAATATAACTTTAAACGTTTCTTATGCATGTTGTGTCCTTCATTTGTGAAAATCATCGTGTTGGTGTTTGTGCTACTTTGGTTTGGTGGGTGTTTAGGACACTGTTCCTCAGATAGTTTGCAATTTTGAATTTGGCTACCTGATATGTTGGTGTTGTCCTCTTATTTAGTTTTTATATGACATGGCTTACAGGCTAATAAAATTGGTAAAATAAACCTTGTTGCTACCGGAAAGGATCTAATGGAAAATGAGAAGCAAGGAGATGTGACAATAGATCTTTTTACTGCTATAGACTTGGAAAGTGAGGCAGTCATTGAACGAGCTTCAGAGCTTGAAAACAATCAAACTTTGGGCTTGCTTACTGGATTTCTTTCAGTGAATGACCGGTAAGCTTGATGTGTTAAAATCTGGTATTCAAATATGAAATATCTACAAAGTTTACTTGTCCTTTTTGGCTTATGAGCGTCAGAATTAACTAGCTTCTTGTTTCCTCAAAGAAAAAATATACGAAGTTGTAACGGCTTGAACCTATTCGTTAGGATTGCATTTGTACTGGCTTAACTATGCAACTTCGTAAATGATTGTTAGGTTTTGTGTACTTGAGACAGAGTAATGAGTATCTCCATGATAAGCTCTTAACTGTTGAATTAGTGCTTTTATCTGTTCAATGTATCATTGTTTGGTGAAATGAAACTTTCCTGCTGTCCCAGTGTGCATTAATTTCCCAAACCGTTTTTTCGCCCGTGTTGTCATGGACAATGCTTTTTGTTCATTGGGGGTTTGTTTATGTTTGCAATTATGTTGATAATTACACCCATCTTTCAGGATGCCATGATTAGTTTTGTAAGAGATACTGTTTCAGCAACAATGATGAAAACTGCATGTCTGACAACTCTCATATTACATTTTGCTGGTCAAAAGTTTTTCTAGGTTTGTGTGACACGTCTTTGGGTTTTCTTGACTCAACAGTTACTTTCATCTTTTTATTCTCTTGGGTTGTGAGAAGAATGTTTTTGGACTAGACGCTTTTGGGGGTGTGAGATGTTTTCTACGTAGGCTACGCATGTATTGTCCCTTACGGAATGTTCTTTCCCTTGGGTGTGTTTGAGCTTCACTTAATGTCGTCGTTTTGGTAATAGTATGCAGGCTTACCACGAAAAGTCTTATTAGTTTTTTAAATGAAAATCGCAATTTTTTAAGAAAAATCTTGTTCTCTCTCTCTCCCCGTGCGCGCGCGTGTAGGTCTGTTTGTCCTTTATTGGGGTATATTGCTTCACAAATTATGTGTGGCTTGGTCATTGCATGAATGAGGTTTCAAAATGGGGAAATTACCAAAATCGAATGGGTTGGGCACCTCTTTATGATTTTTCATTTGAAAAATGGGTATTTTGACACCAAGGCAGTTCCAAAATGGTAAATGGTCAAGACTATATTAGGTTGGCCGCCTCTTTGTGATTTGTCATACAACAAATGGGGCTTTCCATCTTTGTCATTTATGTGTGGTATACTTCTTGTATAATGGATCATTAGTAACATTATTAACTATTAAGCTTGTCTTTGTCAAAGAATTATGTTTTTTTCCATCTGATTTGTGTGAGTAATTAATTCAACTTTCAATTTGGCTGTATAAATTAAGTATTAAACTTTTGAGTCTGTAAAATCATACTTATGTTGACTCTGGGTTTTTCAGGTACCATGCCCATGTTCTTTTTGATCGTCTTTCGCCACTTAATCTGGCCAAACATATTCAAATTTGTAACGAATTATTCAGGTATATCTCAATTTGAATCATTTGTTAGACTGATTGAATATCATTAGTTTCTGTCTATGTTTTTCAATCTGATTGGATGTTTGACTTGCTATATTTATCTGTTTGTAACCTTATGCTTTCATTAAAGTTCCGTCTTCCCACGTCTATTTTTCTTATTGAAAATCTGCGAGTATTTCATTTTCACCTTGTGTTGCACTTGTCCAGGCTCATTGAAAAGTCTCTCTCTTCAGCATATGAACTTGTCTGGCAAACTCATCTTCAGAACTTGGTGTTGCCTTCCGCATCTATTAGTGATTCAATGGAAACAAATTCATATGTAAAGAGATTCTTAGTTGACCTTCCGAAAGAGCTTTTTGAGATGCTTTCATGTGCTGGACCTTATCTCTACCGCGATGCGTTGCTGCTGCAGAAGGTGCATTATTTTGTAGTTCCATGAGTTGTATTATGTTTTTTTAGAAGTTACAACCCTTTGTGTGTGCTAAAAATGGTCTCTCTTTGATTTTTTGATAAGCAGGTATGTCGAGTATTGAAAGGCTATTACCTTTCTGCACTTGAGCGTGTCAATGTAGTGATGGATCTTTTGATCCTGAAAGTGGTTCTGGTGTAAACGGAACTCCTCGTCTGCATCTAAAGGAAGCCAATTTAAGGATTGAGGAGGCCCTGGGAACATGTCTGCTTCCTTCTTTGCAATTGACACTGCAAATCTGACGGTTAGGCAGGAGATCTGGGAAGTTACTACCTCCGTCCGGATTTAACGGTCCTTTTTTGGAATTCGTGTCATTTTTCAATCGATTATATCGTTAAATTTATAATATTTTACGTGATTTCGAAAACATCGAATTAAAGAATTAATCGAGATCTATCAAACAAGATCCATATTCGATATGAAATTTATTACGGATTTAAAGATATAACCCGTTTTTTAGCCGGTTAGAATAGAACTAGGGACAATTAAATCCGGACGGAGGGAGTATGAATTTGCTTCCGTATGAGGTAGGCATTCCGTCATCGCGCTCTAAAACTTCTATTTGAGTCTCCATCAGGTATACATTGCTCAATGACATTTGTCTTTTTAGGCGTGTTATCACTTGTATGGTGAGTGGGAAAAAGATGATGAGCGTATTCCAATGGTTTTGGCTGCAAGGCAAACTGCAAAGTTAAATTATTTGTTTTTAAGAATTGATTAGTCTGGTCACTTCTTTGGCGTTGTGGTTGAGAAGTATTGGTTGCTTTGCCCTGCTCTTTCAACAGTTAGACATGAGAAGGATCTTGAAACGGCTTGCAAAGGAAAACCTAAAGCAGCTGGGTCGAATGGTTGCTAAACTAGCTCATGCCAATCCAATGACAGTGCTACGAACAATTGTCCATCAGGTACTGTGTTAACATTTGATTAGCAGGCATCTATGATTTTTTCCCCTAAAACTCTGTATTTTGCTCTTGTTCTTGTTATTTACTCCTGTTGTTCTCATCGCTATGTATTCTCGGGCTAGGGTACAATTATGGTCCCTACACTTGTTTCCTAGCGTCAATTTGCTTCTTGTACATCAAATTGCGCGGCCCTCAAATTTAGCACATTGAATCAATTTAGTAAATCCGTAGCGGCTGTTCCAATTGAATGGAATCAACGGTTTTAGAATTCAGCCATTTAAAGTGGACATAATGATCCACTCATTATTTGCTTCCTCCACTGCCCAAAACCACTATATCCTTCCCCTTCCACAATGCTTTTCCGCGACTACATGCCAACTCTCTCTCTCTCTCTCTCATTCGACTCACACCCCCCCTACCGCCCAAACCCCCAAACCACCACCATAAAGAGCTGCAACATAACATGCTCTCTAATGTGGGATGGATACTCTAAAATTGATTTCTTTGTGTTTAGTTCTACTATGCTGTGAACAACTGAAATCAAACCTAGAATTAGAGAAGAGAGTGGTGGATAGACGAGGGTGATGGTGGAGAGAACAAACTTTGCCAATGGGAGGGTGGATTTGCTTTTGGGGTGGTGGGAGGAGGATTTTGTGGTGTTCAGTGGTGGTGCGAGGTAGTTTTGTGGTGATGGGATGCTGAAGCTGTCTGCCGTCAGAAACGGGAAGAAGATGAAGGGGAGAGAGGAATGGACTAATTTTCCCTTAAAATATGGGACCATGCAAAAGACGTGGCCATTTCCCCGCCATTGATTTGTAACAGATTCTAAATCTACCAAATGTACAAAATTTAAGGTGCCAAATTTAGACGAGGAGAAAACTAGAAGAACCTATGGTGTGTTCTTTCCTTTTTTTGTGAGAACAATCATGTTCGTTAATTGTGATGTGTACAAATAGAGGCATACCGGGATATGATTGCTCCTGTTGTTGATGAATTGAAGTACTTGACGCAGGTTGGATTTATTATACTCTCTCTCGCTCTTTCTCTCATGTGTGTGCGCGCTCTTGCAAGGCTTCCTTTTTTATCAGCATAAAATGTTGTTGCTTTTGAAAAAGTAATGTGGTCATGCACTAGACCTTTTGTTCTTGTCTGTGGTATGGATTGATCCATTTTTAAGAGAGGGGGGTTGGCTATGCAGTCTGCAGGCACAACTCTTGCTCATCGTTGGTGTTGGATTTGGGTTCTGACCTGAGGCTCACAAGTTTTAGCATGCATCTTGACCAATTGTTTAGGACATTAATGAACACATTTGTATCCATTCTTGCCTTAAACATGGTCATTCTGTGAACTTGTTCATGGATTTCTTAATTGGTGAAATGAGATATATTGCACAACTGATTGAATGAGAATGTTTCCCTTTCCAGAGTTTGTAAGTTTCAGTTTACTCTCTTTGCTGTACTCTACTTGTTAGGGGTATTTCTTCGAGTGGGTTAGGTTTGTTATTTGAATCTCTACAATTACTGCACCTTACAAGTTACAACATGACATAAGTCATGAAATCTGGAAAGAGTCCATAAATTTCTCTTGAAAATGTTGCAAGCTTACTACACTGCAACTATTTTGCTTTCCACAATGAATATGCTCTAAAAAGAGAAAGAGTTACAACTAACAATTCACGATTTGAGTTTGGAGACAATGGTAATTTATAAAATTCCATATGGAAAAGGGTTCTGCAATCCTTTGGTCTCTTCTTTTCAAGATGGACAAAAACTAAGAAGAGCAGCACATAAGCGAAAGTAAATGGAGGACTGGCAAAAAGTGTATGTGAGAGTGTTTCATGTTTGCTCCTAATTGCTGTAAAATCCCCATCATCTACTTGTTTGACAAGCTAATAGATCAATTGAAAGGAGTACTTAAGCAAGTTACCCTTTTTACATACATGAAAGAATAAGATTTGTCCGCTTGATGACTCCTCATTGAGATTTTCTAGCAAATGCTAAGTGACCTTGGGTGGAGGCACCCATCAATTGGAAAGCTGAGGTCCAACTTAATATACTTGAGTGGTCTGACAGAAGCAGTTAGGATATGGCAAATGTCATTTTTATCTCGGGCCAAAGTGAAGTTGGTGGCACTGGCTGTGTGGTTGCCACTAATAATTGGCTTTGAATTTAGATGGGTGTCTCTGCGTTATAGTTGCAGTTTATTGAAAGTTTTTGTTGTCATGATTTTGTCGTGGTTTGCAGCGACGTCAGTAGCTGATTGTCTGCTATTTCCTATGAAGCAAACAGTATGGACGCGATAAGACACTACAGGAAGACGACACGATATACACCTAGGAATGTAAATATGGAAACAACACATACATGTACATCTTCAGGGTACGAATAGATTTTCAAAGTTGTAAAAAATTCATTACCCATTTTCTACATTCTAAAAAGGTAATGTAACATATTTTAAATTTGAATGCCTAACTTCTTTTTAACCAAAAATAGTTTTGTTTACGTGTTAAAGGGATTAGTAGATGTAAATCTTCCTTTTGGCATTACGCTATGGGTTCGCAAGATTTTTTCCTTATTGCAATGAGTTTCACTTGTCTTTAAGTGATGGAGACGTGTGTCCTTGAGTGTCCAAATTGTGCCTGATTCTAAAAGACAAGATACTAGTGGACGCTTTTTGATGAGTCCTAACACAGGTTGACTCATGTCAGCAGGTGCCCAATGAGTCTCTATTTGGGTCGGCCATGAATACATCACCTTCTTGGAATTGTATGTGTTTCTTAGGCTAGTTCAAACGTTAGTCATCGGATTTGTTGAGCGTAGGAAGCTTTAATGAAGCAGAAATATTGAAAACACTATTTTTTAAGGAAAACTATATGAACTGGTATTTAGTTCCCCAGTGAAGCTTAATGCTCTTTGCACATAATGGACTTTGGTTATACTCTGTGAAGAACATTGAATTGACTCAACTAGTGATTCTAAATAGTTTGTTTTTCACTCGCTCCATCCATTTTGTTTGCTCACTATTCCATTTTAGGATGTCCCAAATTTTTTGCTTCCTTTGAAAAGTCACAAGTAAAAAGTGTGGATTTCCATAAACTAGCCATCACAAATGACTGAAAGTAGTTTTAGAAGTTGAGAATAAAGGACAATATTGGAAATCTAGTCAAATTGTTTAAGCAAAGAAGCATTAAATGCGTTTCCTACTAAAAAGTGGAATTCTCCGTACAAAGCAAACAAAATAGGACAAAGTGAGTAGTTGTTTAGCACTCTGTAATGCATTGGTGTGATTCTCTTAGTGGAATTTTCTTTATCTTCCTATGTTGATTCAATCGCATTGAGTTGTTTGTGTAGCCCTTCAATAGATATTTGATGCATTGCAAGTTTGCAACACTAATTGGATAGATGCTTTGGGTGGTTGTTTTTCTTTGGCTAATTGAATTTCAGTGCACCTTGAGTATGATATTTTGGAGTACGTTGTGATTGAGCACTTGGCACAAGTTGGACGTGAGAAGCTTAAAGATGATGGCGATTGAGCGCTTGGCACAAGTTGGACGTGAGAAGCTTAAAGATGATGGCCTTAATTTGTCAGATTGGCTCTAATCTTTTGCTTCATTTTGGGGACACTTGTATGTACTCTTTCTTTTTGGGTACATTGTACCTTCATGATATTTGGAAGTAGTACTACATTCTGAGCATATGTACATTGCTTGTCCTTTGGCCGTAAGCACATTGGTGAGCATGTGGAAAATTACTTAAAGGTTTATATACCAATATGTTAATCGTTAGTAGTTTCAATCATAGACTGATTATACTTTTTGCTATTTTCAAGGGAACCTTATAACAAAGCTTATTCACTTGATTTCTAGTCTTTTCCATTTCCTTTTTAACTTCTGTTTCTCAAGAAATTATCTGGTTGTCGGTTTGTGCAAGTGCAATATGACATTCTTGGTAATTTTAATTTAACTTACTTCAACTGACCTCTACTTCGAAAATGTTTGTCATTTTTTCTTGAATATAGTATTTAGGATGCTCCCAATTCGCAGCAGATTAACCTCAAGAAAACCAGGTTGGCTGAAGCTGGGGATGTTGTGGACATTGCAGATTTTCTTGCCCTCCTTTGATGCGTGATATAGCTACAGCTCTCTTGCATTTGCTTTTCACGTGACACTAGATCGAGCACCAATGATTTCATATCCGGTGAAAATGTTGGCATCGAAGTGGGTAGATCCAGTAGGGCCATATACCATGGAACAAATGGGGTGGGTCAGCCCTACCACCCTGGACTTTTTTTCCCTTTTGCCCCTTTTCCCTTGTGCCCTGGGGAATTTGTTCTGGTACAATTCAACTTGCTGCAAAGCCTTAATTTCTATAGAACTAGGTATCCAAATCAAACTAGGTATCCAATTCAACTTGTTCATTCTTGTCATCAGATAATAGCAATCCTACGTTGCCACTATACGCTAGATAGCCTAGATTATGCAATTTTATTAAGACCTAGCTACTTTTTAGGGCGATATATGAACTTTGTCTGAAGTTGTTTGCTTTTAGTACTCCCTTTAGACATTTTACATTTCTTATATATACAGAGGTTTTTCTTCTAATTTTATAGGGAGGGCAGATATTAAAAATTTAGAGCTCATAGGTGGGAATCTTATTCACTAATATGTTCTTTTTTTCCACTTTCAACATTGATTGCTTTCTGCATGGTGAAAAGTTGTTTCTTTCTGTGTTAGGAAACAAATATTTGAAACTTTTATCTATTTGACTCCTTTGCTTTTTGTTGGTCAAGATTTTTTTCTTGCTAAATCCACTGCTCTCTGAGTGGGACACTTAATTGGCCTTGAGATGTTAACATCTGTCGTTACAGGCATTGATCAAATCCACTAATAGACTAAGGGACTTGTTGCTTCCAAAGCAGGATCCAAAAATAGCTATTCCACTGCTGTTGCTTATTGCCCAACATCGTTCTGTGTAAGTTGTACATCATCTTGGTAGTCCTAAGTTTTTGAGAAAGTTCCTTGAGCTTACACCACTAATCACTAGAAGTCGTGGAAATGGAAGTATGCATCTTCCTAAATTTGAGTATGGGATGAGGAATCTTTATCTTGGCAACCAGTGTGTAGTTACTTCTATGGACATTCGTAGATTAGATAGACGTGCCTAATTTCGGGTCAAATCTTCTACCTAAATCTCGACCCTTATTAGTTATATATAGGTTGATCAGGTAATGTGGAGTTGGATACCCTTTGAGTGATCCTATGTCACGCGGACTCGCCATTTTTGGTGGAGTACCTGTGTCAACCCGACCCCACACGGGCGCGAGATTCGTATGGGATCCGGCTGAAAATATCTGGACGCATGAACTTTATGCAGGTTTGGTTGACCGAGGGCGAAGAAGAAGAAGAAAGGAAGAGGAAAGAGGAGTAGTACCCGGAGACGTAGGTGTGGAAGACGATCGTGGAAGCATGGCAGAAGTTTGGTGTGGAAGACGATCGAAGAACGTGGCTGTTTTTTCTCCTTTTATGATTTAGGGTTTATTTTATCCTTTTGGGCTTTCAATTGGGCTTGTTAGGTTGTATAATGTACCTATTTATTCTTTTTTGGCCACCATTGGGCTTGTACATTTGGGCAGTTAAGTTGGTTCCATAATTTTTTATGGGCTTCTATTATCATTTTATCACAAAACAAAGAATCCATATGCTTAAATTGCATAAATTTTCTATTATTTTACATATTAAATTTATAAAAAAAAAAAAATTAATTAAAAAATAAATTCAATGAATCCCCGCTCCCGTATCCAAATTCGGATACATATCCCCAAATCCTCTATTTTCAACTTTGAGATGTCCAACCCTTAGATATGTACCCGCACCCGATTCCTGTATCCGAGTCCGAGCAACATAGGCATGATCTTGTTGGCTGCCACGTAACTGATATTACATGAATGCTATGAGCTTTCGGTAACATTTTCTGATTACTATCGTCTACAGGGTTGTCATAAATGCAGATGCGCCATACATTAAGACGGTTAGTGAGGATTTGATAGATGCCATGGAACCCTTCTTCAATTTGTGGACTTCCTGTGTAGTGCAGTTACGCCAGTAACAACATGTGCTCAGCTGATTCCGCCTCTTAATGATCTTGTACGGCTTTACCACCTCGATCTTGAGGTTCGTCTCTCTCTCTCTCCCTCTCTGGTGTATTTTCTACGAACTTTTCATGTCAGGATTTTAAATATATACGATGGTCTCACTATTTTTTTTTTGGACTTGAGTTGTATTCTTATATCGTCTAGGGTCATCCGTGTCTGCTATGAGCTTCCATTGGCAGTTGTGTTAAATTAGATAGGATTTTGTAAGTGCTCGCTTTCGTATAATTTTTTTTTTCTCTGCTCCAGGTGGCTTTCTTAATCTACCGGCCTGTATTGAGGCTCTTCAAATGCCAAAGTAGTTCTGAAGTCTTCTGGCCTTTGGATAACGTTGAAGCTCCAAAAGAGTCCGAGTCATCTTGCAAATTGGTTCTAGATCTTGGTCCTTCTCGAAAGTCTATAACGTAATTACCTGAGCTTATTCATTTTCAACTTTGTATATTGGTACATTTTGAGCTTCATGGGTCATAGGAGAACTTTCACTCATATTTGTTGATAACAATGCTTTTATATATAGATGATCGTATCTTTGTGTGTATAAGTATGGTTGAGGCTCTGGGTTACCATGAGTTTTTAACTTAGTTAACGGTATTATAGTATTCTTTGTAGTCGTGATTTCCAGCTTTTTATTTTCCAATTTTGCCTGCTTTTAACATTATATCTACTATGCAGGTGGTCGGATCTTCTTGATACTGTTAGTACAATGTTGCCTTCGAAAGCTTGGAACAGCCTCTCTCTAGACCTGTATGCCACCTTTTGGGGTCTCACACTTTACGATCTTTATGTCCCCAGAAGCCGTTATGAGTTTGAAATTTCTAAGCTGCATGCAGAACTTAAAGCTTTGGAAGAACTCTTTGATAATTCGAGCTCAGCCAGCTATCGCAAAAAGGAAAAAAGACAAGGAAAGGATTCAAGAATCTTGGGATCGTCTTACTTTTGAACTCCAAAAGCATGAAGAAAATGTCGCGTCTGTTCGCAGGTGGCTTACTCATGAGAAGGATAAATGGTTGAGCTCTTGTCCAGATACCTTGAAAATTAACATGGAGTTCCTTCAGCGATGTATCTTTCTGCCCTGTACTTTCAGTATGCCTGATGCTATTTCCTTGAATCTGCAAAGCACTTAAAGGAAAAAATCGATGACGAATATAGAGTTAACATGTATGATGAATCGAGTGCCCCTTTGTTATCTTGCATTGTGAATCTTGGTCATCTATGTTTGTTTAGTACTTCTTACAATTACATTGAAATTTCTATTAATTGATAGATAATTGTTTGGATCTTTTGCAAAGTGCGTGATGTGGAGCTATGTCTGTGAATGTATCTGTTGGTGTTGGTAATGGAAACTTCTATGCAAGCATTAGATTTATTTTGTTGTCTGACTTTAAGCTGAAATGGGTGTATAGGATTCTGGATAACCTTCCAGTTGCTGTTCTGAGACCAAGGAGGGATGGCATTCAGTCAACCAGTTATAAACATGGTTTTCGTGTGGGGTTCAAAGGAAATTTTGTAGGGGTGAGTTGTGAACTTGTGGTTGATCAGCTGTTGCGTTGTGCTTGTGTTCTTTTGTGACTGATTTTTATTCATATGCTCTTGCAGAGGAAAGAGGAGAAGTATTTTATAAACATGTTGCAATTTCTCTTAGCATTCAGTGCAACGACTATATCTGGTGGGTTAAGGTCAGTCCTTTTAGTCTCAGCTTGGTGGTTCTGATCTTATGGGTGAGTCTTATTCTATACTTTTGTTAGTCTGTTTGAGTCTATTGTGTCCGTGTCCAGTTTTGTGTCCTTGTTGGTCATTGTTGTTCACTGCTGCTGGATCATTGCTGGCACCTTGGATGAGACTACCTTTATGGAGCCATCCTTTCATTTCTTTGAATTCCATAAATTGCAGTCAATTTGTAGGAGGCGCTGTAACATTCTTTACTAAAGTCTTCACCATCTGGATTTATTATTGCATCTCAATTTTACAATTCAATTTGCAGGATGAAACAGAGAACCCTAACCTTATGGGATCAATTCACTTTGTTTTTTATATCAAGGATCAATTCACTGATCATGAAAGTCAGGCAACAGCTGACCTTGCGGGGCCATTCCCTGTCATTCTTGGTACAAGGATGAAAGTCAATACTTCCAATGGTAATTTTTTTTCCCAAAACACTCAATTCAAAACACAAGCTCCAAAAATGATTCAGATTTATCTTTCAGCTAATTATTAATTCCAAATATTAAGGTATTAAGTTGACGACCAAAGGCTCTAGCACTTTTTGCTTCAATCCGCCGCTTCCTGATTGAAGTGCAGGTGTATGGGAAACTCAAGTGCCATTAGCAAGCTCCTGACTCATGACATGAACGGACAAGGCACACCACCTCGCTGCCTCACACCAGGCGGGAAAGACATCATCAAAATCAACCAGCTTCCACCTATTGTCTCAAAGGTACACTTCTTCCCATGAACACACAACATTTGAACCTAGCTGCGAAAGAAATTAATCCTGCCATGCATTTAACTTATATTTTCTTCTTTGAACATGACTTCAACACAGCAAGCACTGGATCCAACCTATCTGCAAAGTAACTGACATGGAGCAGTACATGTTCTCTAAATGCAACACGGGAACAGATGCAACAGCCCATACTTTTTACTGCAAGGAAAGAGAGGAACCAGTGCCACAGTTAGTCCCCTTCAAACACATGTTCAGAATAATCAATATCAAAACAGCTGTATAAAACGCATGCGTAACTTACTATTGAATCCCATGTGAATCTCTTAACAGCTATAGATTCAACGTAGAACTTACAGACAACACATGCTCTATTGTTGCTACAGCATCTGCACCTATCGCAGAGAACATGAGGTAATTCAATTTCCAGTTTGAAGTTACTTCCAAATTACATGAATATTTACAAAATCTAGGGTATACTATCCATCGCTGCAATGGAAAAGCTTTCTGAAGGCATTGAGGGGTCGTTTGGATGCCGGAGAAGGAAGGGGGATAAGTTATAACCCCTCCCTTAGACCTGGGCCCATCTCTAAGACCTGGTTTGGGAAGCCAAAACTTAGGGGTCTTCGTTTATCCCCTTTCTTGCGGAAGACCGGAGAAGAGGGCAATGAGGGGTATTATTTTCGGATAGGGTTTTAGGTGTCCATAAATTATCCCCCCCAATCCCCCTCCTTCTTGGACGATTTTACCCCTCCTAATCCCCTCCCACAACCCCCAATCCTCCTTGGTTTTCGTTTGCTACAACAGTAGCGAAACAGGAAGAAAAAGAAGAAGAACAAGAGGAACACCGGCAGATGGGAGATCAAACCTGTGACGTTCGGCCCGGAGGAAGGGAGTGTCATAGTTCTTCTTTTAGTCTTCTTCTCTGCCTCTTCGTCTTCTTCTCCAGTTCTCTCTCTCTCTCTCTCTCAAGCGCTGCCTGGAACTGTGAAAGTGATAAGAAAGTGATAAGAACGAAAAAGAAAAGAAAAATTATCATGTGCATGTGTGACCATGTGCTCTCATGTTCCCTACTCATAATCAATTACTCCCTCCGTCCCAATTTAAATATATAACTCATTTTTTAGCCAATTAGAATGTAACGAGTGACAATTAATTTGGGACGAGGGAGTACTAAAATACATATTTTTTTATTAAATTATAAAATCTAAATTAAAGAAGGGTATTAAAATTTCCCCAATAAAAAAACGAAGTTGAAAAAATGCTTTTTAATTTTTTATACTTATTAAATTAATTAGTTAATTAGTAAACTGAATTATTATTGTTTAATTATGAAAAAGTAATTAAATTTATTAAATTTTGCAATTTTATATTTAATTTAATGACTAGTCTAATTTAATACCATACAAGGGCAAAAGGGTCATTTGACAGTTTTTTACATCATCCACCTTTTCTTATACCCCCTATTAATCCTTCATCCAAACGAAGTACTATTTAATCCCCCTTCTTTAATACCTCATCCAAACAACCTACTATTTAATCCCCCCTCCGTAAACATCACATCAATGTGGGCCCTTCCTTATTAACTAATACCCCTTACTATCTTATCCCCCCTTATTAACTAATACCCCCAATTCTTTACTCCCATCCAAACGGGCCGTGAGTATGCTGTTTGTGTTTGGGCGTTGAATTTTAGCCCCTGCGAGATAACACAGTTCGTGTTTTAACATACATGAGTATGACCTCATCAAAATAGACAAATATATATATATACATATATATATATACATATACATATATATACATACATATATATACATACATATATATATTAGGGGGGGGGGGGGGGGGGGGGGGTGGGTTGGGCTCTGGTATGGAGAGGAGAAAAAAACCCTACATGTTGTACACACAAATATATATATATATATATATATATATAGGGGTAATTTTGTAATTATACATTTTCGGTTTGGTTCGGTTCAGGAACAGTGAAACCATAACCGAACCAATACCTGTTCGGTTATCCAAGGCCTTAACCATACCCGTACCCACAGGGAAAATTTTGGTTATGGTTCAGGAAAAAACTTCGCTTATGCTTCGGTTACCCATCGGTTCGAATTGCCATTCCTAGATAGTTAGCCAGAAGAGGCACTTGACTCTTTTTCCTTCTTTGGGACATTTCATTTGAATGTTTGATCCTATGTGTTATAATATATATGATAACCCTTGATAATGTCAAGCTTTAACTTTTTGAAGTTTGGTCGAGTGAATTATTGGAAAACAAAATAAATTGCGACCAGTGATTTAAATACGCAAGGCGACAAAGCCCGAGGCGAGGCGAGGCGAGGCGAGGCGAGCGCCTCATTGAAGCGAGGCGAGCGTTTTAAAAAAAAAGTAATATAAACTACATAAACGACCAATATTCACTCCTACCATCAAAACAAGAACAAATATCACCATATTGCATAATAACCAACAATCCAACATTCCAACATACGAAATACTAGTAAAATACGCTCATAAATGTAACAAACTAACAATCCAGATATTCCAAACAAGACATCATCAGTCATCCTTTCATCACTCATCACCAATATCTTCATCTTCTTCATCATCATTTGACTGATATCCATCCACATCTTCCTCTTCTCCTTCATCTGAAATAGTGTCATCAAATTCTTCTTCTTCCAAATCATCTTCATAAAAACTTGATGCTTTTGAACGTTTCTTTGAACTTGTTGATTTATGAGTTGACCTAGTTACTTTGCTAGGTTGTTCAACCCCACTAGCCTCTGCAACAACATTCCAATCCAAGTCTTCACCATCAAATACAAGCTCATCCTCCAATTTCCCAATCAACCATTCATTGCTCTCATCAATGTTCTTCAAGGAAATCGGATCAAATTTGCCGCGCTTCATATATCGACGCCTCAATGCTCTATTGTACTTAACAAACACCAAGTCGTTGAGGCGCTTTTGATCTAGTTTATTTCTTTTTTTGGTGTGAAGCTGCAAAATAAAGTTAAAAGGGATTTAAGTTCATATCACACGATTCACACCTTCGAAACGATTAGAAATCTCTTAATGTAATACTCACATGTTCGAACACACTCCAATTTCTCTCGCATCCGGATGAACTGCAAGTAAGGCTAAGGATCTTGACGGCAAATGTTTGCAATTCAGGAGTTTCACGACCAAATAACTTCCACCACTCAACTGTACATTGCCAATTAGTTATATTGTCGCAAAGGATAAAGAATAAAGAGGTAGTATTTAAGGCTTTTAAGCACAAGGAGTAAAAAATTGTGATCACCTGGTGACCTTGTAGTTCTTTGCCTAATTGCCATGTCCTTTTTGAAGATTCCCTCCTCCTCCTCATATAATGCTATTTGATGAAGAATTTCATCTTGCATCCTCTCAGTTGGTACCAGCCTTTCGATACAATCCATCAAACCCTTCCATACCTCTTTATCAGCTTTCATCCTTGCACCATCCTTGTAAAAAAATGCAGGGTTCAAATAGTAGCTTGCTGCATGCAAAGGTTGATGCAATTGCACTTCCCACCTCGCATTAATGATTTCAAACACAGTTTTATACTTGTCTTCATCTCCACCAAACGTGTTCATAATAGTTTCTTTGGCCCTATCCATGGCCTCGTAGATGTATCCCATTGCAGGTTTTTCTTCACCATCAACCAAACGAAGTACTTTCACAAGAGGACATGCAAATTTTAGGGCCAGCAAGACATTGTTCCAAAATGATGGCGACAACATTATTTCTGCTACTTTTTTACCATTCGCCTCCTTAGCCCACTTGCTCTTACTCCAAGCCTCTGATGTGAACATCTTTCGTAGGTTATTCTTTTGTTGATGAACCCTTTGTAAAGTCAAACAAGCTGTTGCAAAACGAGTCTTTGCTGGCTTAATCAACTCTTTTCTTTGGGTAAAGTGCCTCATCATGTTCAACAATGTCGGACGGTTATAGATATAACCGTGTACCTTGATCGCCCTTTCCCATGTCCTCTTCAAATATGGCAACTTGAAAATGTCTTCCAACATTAAATCCAAACAATGGGCAGCACATGGAGTCCAATACAAATGTGGTCGTTTTGCCATTAACAACTTCCCTATCATAAGTTAGAACAAGTACAATAAGATTCTAAGAGTAAGTAATAAAGTAAAAAATAATTCATTTGAGACTTTGAGTAGTAACTAGTAACTAACATAAGGCAATTCATTGTTACCTGCCATCTTATTGTATGCGGCACTATCCGTGACAACTTGGACCACATTAGCTTCTCCGATTCGCTCCACATACTCATCAAGCAACCTATACATGCTATCCCCTGTTGTGGCACGACTCGATGCATCAACCGATTCAATAAACATGCTACCTTTAGGACAATTAACCAAAAATTTATCAATGACCTATTCTTTCGATCCGTCCATCCATCACACATAAGAGTGCATCCATTTTCCTCTCTCTCCTTTTTGTGGTCCTCCATTTGTTTGTTGACATTGTCCACCTCTTTTTTAAGAAGAGGGACACGCACTTGATAATAAGTGGGCGGTGTCAAACCCGGGCCATATTGCCCAATAGCCTCAATCATCGGTTCAAACGACTCCACATTGACAACATTGAGAGGTATTCCAGCATCGTAAATCCACCTCGCAATGGCTTGATGAGCCCGCTCTTTCAATAACTTCTTTTGCGGCGTATTATCGTCAACTTTAGGTTGTTTACCGCTTCTCCTATTCTCTACCTCGATCTCTGGGTCAGGGGTGAAGTAAGCATCCATAGGCCCTTTGGTCTTGGGCTTCTTAAGTTGGAATTTGGAGCCAGAGGTAGCAGTGGCAGCAGGCCTCTTAGGAGGGGGCTTCGATTGTACATAAAACTCATCCTCATCAATGTCCTCATCATTGCCCATTTCATCAAAATCTGGAAGAGGAGTTATGCTCGACGCCGTTTCCTTTTTCTTACACATAAATGCCCTAATCTCCTCTTTAACTGGCTCTGGGCAATTAGGACATGAAGTCACATCAGGGTATCCTTCGACAAGGTGTAGCTTCACTCGATAAACACCCCCATTAACCACTTTGTTACAAAAATTACAAGAGAACTTGAACTTATTATCTTCATGTCTCTTTGAATATTTCCAAGCAGGATCGGTTCTATTCGACATCTACAATATCTATACAAACAAAGGAAGGAAATAAAACATAATTAATAATTCTGTACATATATATATATATATTGTGTGTAATTGTATGGTTGTATGTGACTATGTGTGGGAAAAAAAAGGAATACCCCAAAAAAAAAAATCCGGTTGGCAAAAAAAATTATCCCAGCAGCCAGCACTAACAAAAGAAAAAAAAAAAAGAATACCCAAAAAAAAAAAATTCCAGTTGGCAAAAAGATAAAACCCCAGCAGCAGTGCAGCACTAACAAAAAGAAAAAAAAAAAGAATACCCAAAAAAAAAAAAAAAACCAGTCGGCAAAAAAAAAAAAAAAAAAGAACACAAAACCCAGTCGGCCAGTCCAGTCGGCTCTGGTCTGACCTAGAAGGGGGAGAGAAAGGGAGAGAAAGAGGGAGGGAGAGAGAGAGAGAGGAGGAGGAGGAGAAGGGTGCGTGCGTGCGTGTATGTGTGTGTGTGTGTGTGTGTGTGTGTGTATATATATATATATACACACACACACACACACCTGTCGGTGTCGGCAGGGAAAGAAGAAGAAGGAAAGGAGAAGAGAAGGGTGCGAGAGACGGAGAGAGAGAATCGATCTGAGAGAGAGAGAGAGAGAGAGAGAGAGAGAGAAAGAGAGAGAGCTTACCTGATCGGCGATCGCAGAGGAGAGGCGAGAGCAGAAGAGGTTCGACTGTGGTGTTGTGTACAAGTGTAAGTTATTTCTGCCCTTTTATGTGTTTTTTACCTGGACCACGCCTAGGCGTGCGTTTTGGGTCGCCTCACGACTCTCGCCTAGTCGAGCTTTCAGCGCCTAGGCGCTCGCCTCTTTGATACTCGCCTCGCCTCACCTCAGTGAGGCGACCAAGGCTCGCCTCCTCGCTCGCCTCGCCTAGGCGCTCGCCTAGGCGCGATTTCTTAATCACAGATTGCGACGTCATCTTTTCTTTCAAATATTGTGGTTTATTACCATTAGGAGTTTTCCATTCTCTTGTAATTATTTGTTCATTTTCCGGAAGTGATGGATTCCCTCTCATTAGTGTCCTTTGAGTGCAGCCTTTACATTTTGAAATTTAAGTGCCTCTTCAGGAAGAACTGTACTTGATGAGCATAAAATATTGACCTATTGAAGTCCCAATGTCACATGTTTTCTAGTTCTTTATTGCGTTAATTAGATATTATTATTCCCTTCTTGATAATTCACTTTAATTATTTAATTATGCAGGAAAAATGATATTTGCATCATCTCAGTCGTCATGAGAACCGTTAATTCGAAATCAGCCAAAATGCAAAGTTAATATGGAAATTTCCCTACTGATTACCCCTAAGGATCCGGACATGGGTATTGATTTGCCCAATGATGCTATATTTTAAGGTTGGGAAATTTTATTAGATGATGAAGTCCACTCTTGGAAGGAAATTCTCGGCAATGCTTTTGGAAGGAAATCATTAGGAGAGACAAGGATTCTCCTTATTTTAAGGAAATAAATCTAGGCAGTGTGTATAAAAAAAGGGTATTAGGCTTTGCAAAAGGGAGGTTCAGCCAGGAGAGCAGAGCACCACGCCTTAGGAATATTTCAGCCTCACCATTCTCGGAGCATCATCAGCATCTCGGCCAAGGGAAGAAACAGAAGGAAAAGAATTAAAGTATCTGTTTTCTTCTCTTAAGTTTTGTTCTATGGAGTTCCATTATTATATGAACATGTTTCCGTACTCCATGAGCGGCTAAACTCTTTAACTAGGATTGAGGATGAAATCCCATTAATGACTATTATTTATATATCCATGAGATTTGTTTTTACCCGAATTTGTGATTTGATTTCGATTAAATTGTTCTTACTCCAAAACAATTGTTAGGAATAAATTCTGGATATGAGTTCAATCATGTTTTTCTCATGATTTGGAATTGTTTTTATCATTGAATGCTGGTTTTTCATCGTTAACTATAAAACTGGATATTTATTGTGATTTGTTAAAAACGGATACAATTAATGATTTGGTTTTATACTTGCGAGCGGAGAGGAACAAATATTAGACTTTTTGATGAATTTTCACGATGATATATTCCGTGGTAACAGAATTAGCTTTCAGATTATCATGAAGGAATTTTGGGTAAAGTCAATGATTATGAATATATAAAGATACGAGTTAATGGGTGTGGATTCCGAAACCCTAGTATTTTCTCTTTTGATTAAAAAGAAGCTTTAATTTTCTCGTCTTTGATAATTTAGTTCATTGTTTTTACTTTTCGCTTTTAGTTTAAAAACCAATCACAACTTTTGTCAACTAGGTTAGGGTTAAATCAGTTTAAGTTATTTAGTTTTCCTACAAAAAAAATCATAAGTCCCTGTGGGTTCGACCTCGCTCTTGCATTATTATACTTCGGTACGATTCGTGCGCTTGCGAGTACAATAAAATTTCACATCAAGTTTTTGGCGCCGTTGCCGGGGACTTAATTATTTTTTTTAGGAAATCTAGAGATTTGAATTGATTTCACTCTTCTACTAGTTATAGTTAGCATTGAAAACGGAAAAAAGAAAAAAAAAATTCAGTCCATTAGGTGCATTTCCGTTACTGTGAATTTGTGTTCTATAGTAGTTGCTATTCGATACTAATTTTTTAGTGTTCTCTGTTTCGATATTAGTCACAGTGCGTAAGGCTGCTGCCTTTCATCCATTTGTGTTGGACGGCGAAGCTTTCTTTCAAGCTAGTAAGTTGTCTGCGGCATTGTTATTATTGATAATTGCATTGTTTCTTTTTCTTTAATTCATTTTAGCGTAACTTCGAATTTTATTTATTTATTTATTTATTATTATTATTATTATTTTTAAAAAAAAAAAAAAACAAAAGACAGAAAAAAAGAAGAAGATAGCATTCTATCATTCTTCCTTAGTCTTAGCTGTTTGTCCGAAAAAAAAAAAAATCATTTTAGTTCTGTTGCATTCTTATTTTTCAGTTGTTCCTCTTATTCGTTTTCGTTTATAAGTTTATGTTTGGTTGCCGTTCGAAAAACATAGAATTAATACCTCTTGATCCGGAAATTGAGAGAACCTTTCGACGCGGCTTAAAAATTCAAAGAGTGGAACATACTCAAATAAAAATGGCAGAACTTGCAGAAGCTACAAAACCTTTAAGGGAATTGTTCTCACCCGTAACCACAAATCCTCTTTCTTGTATTGTGTTACCCACGACAAATGCGACACATTTTGAGCTGAAACATCACGTAATACAACTTCTTCCTCAATTTCATGGGATTGAACGAGAGGATCCATACATGCATGTCAAAGACTTTCTTGAAATTTGTGCTACCTTTAGGTTTCAAAATTTTTCTGAGGAGTCTGTTAAATTGCGTCTTTTTCCCTTTTCACTGAAAGATAAAGCAAAGGCATGGTTAAATTCTCTACCCCCTGGTTCAATTACTTCATGGGACATCCTCGTTAAAAAGTTTCTTTCAAAATTCTTTTCAATGTCTAGAACAACTACTCTAAGGAGGGAGATTACTGATTTCTGTCAAGAAGAACATGAAAAGTTTTATGAGAGTTGGGAGAGATTTAAAGATCTTATTTTAAAGTGCCCCCCTCATGGTTTTGAAACATGGAGACTTGTTCAATTTTTCTATAATGGTTTAACTCAGTCTAATCGCAATATGATTGAATCAATGAATGGTGGTGATTTTTTAAATCTTAGGGGTGAGGCGGCTTATGAGTTTCTTGAAAATTTGTCTGAGAGATCTCAACAATGGGATTTTACTTCTCATCGAGACAAACCAACTTCCACACCTAAGAGAGGGGGATTATATGAGGTAAAAGAAGATTCAGATATGAGAGTAAAGTTAGATAATCTTACTCGAAAGGTTGAGGCATTAGTTTTAAGTAAAACTATGGAGTCAGCCAATCAAGTTCAAAGTGAAGTGTGTTCTCTTTGCGGTAATCACATGCACACAACGCAAACATGCCCTTCCATTATTGGATATTCTGACAGCTATGTTGAACAAGCAAACGCACTCAATAATTATGGAAAATCATTTTCAAGTCCTTTTTCAGAAACATACAACCAAAATTGGCGAAATCATCCAAACTTTTCATGGCGTCAAAACCAACCTTCTACAAATATAGGTGGGCAACCCTTCCATTCACAAAACCAATCTCCCCCAGGGTTTCGTCCTCCTACACAATCATATCCTGGTCAATCTCAGCCTTTTTATGCTCCAACTCCCGTGTCTCAACCGAACTTCCAATCAGTTGCACCACAACAACAGTCATCCTTAGAGGACACTCTTAAAGCATTCATGGCTGAAATGAAAAGTACTACTCACTTGAATACTCAAGCCATCGCTAAACTGAAAAATCAAATGGGTCAATTGGCTAATCAAGTTGCAGAGAGAGAGAAAGGGAAGTTTCCGAGTCAAACTCTATTGAATCCAAAAGGGCAGTTTTCTATAGGCAACCCCTCTACTCCTTCAAATGAGCAACACCATGTTCAATCAATTATTACCCTTAGATCTGGAAAAGAAGTTGATAATAAAGTTAGTGTGCCAACAGAGGAATTAGCTGAAGCTGAAAAAGAAGAGAATCATGTTGATCCTACTAAAGTTCAAGAGTCTATTTCTCCACCACTTATAATAGAGCCACCTGTTAGGAACTTTGTCCCTAAAGCTCCTTATCCTCATCGACTAGTAGCTCCTAAGAAAGGTGCACAATTTGGAGACATTCTAGAAGTGTTTAAGCAAGTGCAAATCAACATTCCATTCTTAGACGCCATTCAACAAGTGCCCTCATACGCTAAATTTTTGAAAGATCTAGTCACTATAAAAAGGAAAACAAATGTTCCAAAGAAGGCATTTTTAACTGAACAGGTTAGCTCCATTATCCAATGCAAAATTCCAGTAAAATACAAAGACCCTGGTTGTCCAACAATTTCTTGCGTTATAGGTAACCATCATATCGATCAGGCTTTGTTAGATTTTGGGGCAAGTGTCAATTTATTGCCTTACTCAGTGTACTCACAATTAGGGTTAGGAGAGTTAAAGCCCACAAAAGTAACACTCCAATTAGCTGATAGATCTATCAAAATTCCTCGAGGAGTCATTGAGGATGTTTTGATTAAGGTTGACAAATTCTATTTTCCTGTGGACTTCATAGTCCTTGACACTCAACCTGTCCAAAATTCTAGTGGGCAAATTCCTGTTATTTTAGGGCGTCCTTTCTTAGCCACTTCTAATGCTTTAATCAATTGTAGAAATGGCGTGATGAAATTATCATTTGGTAATATGACTGTCGAGCTAAATATTTTTAATACCAGCAAGCAACCGCTAGATGAAGATGAGGTTAGTGCAGTTTGTATGATAGACGCTTTGGTTGAAAATACTTTTGTTCAGTCAAGTTATGAGGATCCCTTAGAAGCTTGTCTAGCACATTTTGGGTGTGAATTTGACATAGATGAATCAATTGAGCAGGTTAATACATTATTAGATGCTACCCCATTAATGAGCATTGATGAATGGCAACCAAAAGTGAACCCTCTTTCACTGTCTACATCACAAGCACTTCCATCTATTGTGGAGCCACCTAAGTTAGAACTCAAGCCATTGCCCAACACTCTTAAATATGAATTCCTTGGCCCTTGTGAGTCTTTACCAGTAATCATAGCCTCTGATTTAAATGATACACAAGAACAAAAATTGTTGAATGTCCTACAAAAGCACAAGGAAGCAATAGGGTGGTCCATAAATGATATCAAGGGAGTTAGTCCTTCATTGGTCATGCATAGAATCCATTTAGAGGAAAATGCTAAGACTTCACGTGAGCCACAAAGGCGTCTAAATCCTGCTATGCAAGAAGTAGTTAGAGCGGAAATTCTTAAGCTTTTAGATGCTGGCGTTATTTATCCAATATCTGATAGCAGTTGGGTGAGTCCTGTTCAGGTTGTTCCTAAGAAATCGGGTGTGACGGTAGTAAAAAATGAAGATAATGAATTAGTTCCCACCCGCATTCAAACAGGTTGGCGTGTTTGCATAGACTATAGGAAATTAAATTCCATGACACGAAAAGATCATTTTCCTTTACCATTTATTGACCAAATGTTAGAGAGATTGGCGGGACATGAGTATTATTGCTTTCTCGATGGTTACTCCGGTTATAATCAAATTCCCATTGCACCGGAAGACCAAGAAAAGACTACGTTCACATGCCCTTATGGTACTTTTGCCTACCGCCGCATGCCATTTGGACTATGCAATGCACCTGCCACGTTTCAACGATGCATGGTGAGTATTTTTTCTGACATGGTAGAACGATTTTTGGAAGTGTTTATGGATGATTTTTCAGTTTTTGGATCTTCTTTTGATGAATGCTTACACCATTTGACCCTAGTGTTAGTGCGATGTAAAGAAAAAAATCTTGTGCTTAATTGGGAAAAATGTCACTTTATGGTTAAGCAAGGAATTGTATTAGGGCATATCATCTCGCATAAAGGTATTGAAGTGGATAAAGCTAAAATTGATTTGATATCTAACCTTCCACCCCCACGTACTATAAAGGAGATTAGATCATTTTTGGGTCATGCGGGCTTTTATAGGAGGTTCATTAAAGACTTTAGTAAAATTGCTAAACCTCTATGTAATTTGCTTGCCAAAGATATGCCATTTGTGTTCAACGAGGAATGCCTTCATGCTTTTGAGAGATTAAAAAGTGAGTTGACCTCCGCCCCTATAATTCGACCACCTGATTGGAATGTCCCTTTTGAAATTATGTGTGATGCCTCTGATTACGCAGTAGGCGCTGTTTTAGGACAACGTGTCGATAAGCTCCCTCATGTAATTTATTATGCTAGTAAGACTTTAAATGATGCACAACTAAACTATTCCACAACAGAAAAGGAGTTACTAGCAGTTGTTTTTGCGCTTGATAAGTTTAGAGCTTATTTATTGGGTTCTAAGGTCTTAGTCTATTCGGATCATGCCGCATTGAAGTATCTATTGTCTAAAAAAGATGCTAAATCTAGATTAATTCGATGGATTTTGTTACTGCAAGAATTTGATATTGAGATTCGAGATAAAAAAGGCTCTGAGAATGTGGTAGCTGACCATCTATCTAGATTAATTGTGGAGTTCACCGAGGATTCATTGCCCATCTCTGAAACTTTTCCTGATGAACAATTGATGTATGTGTCTCAATTATCTTCACCTTGGTTTGCAGATATTGTAAATTATCTTGTAACTGGAGAGATACCTTTGCATTGGCCCAAACATGATAAATTTAAATTTTTATCCAAGGTTAAGTACTTCTTTTGGGATGATCCATACTTGTTTAGATATTGCCCAGACCAAATTATTAGAAGGTGCATTCCTGAAAGTGACCAACGAAGTGTCATTTCTTTTTGTCATGATTATGCATGTGGAGGCCATTTTAGTGCTAAAAAGACGGCTGCAAAAATTTTGCAGTGCGGATTTTATTGGCCTTCTATTTTTCACGATTCACATGCATACTGTATAGCTTGTGAGTGTTGCCAAAAGTTAGGTCGTATTACAAGGAGAAATATGATGCCTCTTAACCCAATTCTGATTGTAGAGATATTTGATGTATGGGGCATTGATTTTATGGGTCCATTCCCTAACTCCTTTGGTAATTTATATATCCTTGTCGCTGTTGATTATGTTTCTAAGTGGGTTGAAGCCATTGCATGTAAAACTAATGATCACAAAGTGGTGGTTCAGTTTTTGAAAGATAATGTGTTTGCTCGTTTTGGGACACCACGTGCTATTATTAGCGATCGAGGTAAGCATTTTTGCAATCGAGTATTTGAGCATTTAATGAAAAAATATATCATAACGCATAAAGTTGCAACTGCATATCATCCGCAGACCAGTGGTCAAGTTGAGATATCTAATAGGGAGATTAAAAATATACTAGAAAAAACAGTTAACCCTAATAGGAAAGATTGGTCTTTACGCCTTAATGACGCATTGTGGGCTTACCGTACGGCATTTAAAACTCCCATTGGAATGTCTCCTTACCGACTTGTCTATGGCAAGGCATGTCACTTACCTGTAGAACTAGAACACAAGGCATATTGGGCTACCAAACGACTCAATTTTGATCTTGACAAGGCAGGTGTACGCAGAAAGCTTCAACTTCTTGAGCTAGAGGAAATAAGGGATGATGCTTACGATTGTGCCAAATCATACAAGGAGCGTATGAAAAGGGTCCATGATCAAAATATTTTAAGAAAATCTTTCACTTCTGGTCAAAAAGTCCTTCTTTATAACTCTCGTCTGCATTTGTTCGCAGGCAAACTCCGTTCTCGATGGTCCGGCCCTTTTATCGTTCGCACTAGCTATCCGCATGGGGCCGTTGAAATTGAGAATCCTAAAGATGGTTCCGTGTCCAACGTGAACGGGCAGCGATTAAAACCGTTTATAGAATTAAAAAGTCCAGAAGTAGAGGAAATCCTTTTGGAGGATCCTGTTTATCAAGATTGACCATTTAATCTACCCAACTTTAGTCATCTTTGTATGCTACTCGATTAGAGTAGTATTCTATCTTCTTTTATTATTATTACTTTTTTTTTTTTTTCAACATTTGTAGGCTTAAAAAATAAAACAAGCATTCTGACTTCATTTACTTACTTTTGGTTAGTGCATTCTTTTCTTTTCTTGTGTTTCCATAATTTGTTTTGCAGGTGTCGCACAGTTCAATCTCATCGCACTTACCAGGTGTATCTTAATCCATCTCTTTTTAAGCATTTGTATTCATGACTTTGAGGACACTGTCATATTTAGGTTTGGGGGAGGGTTCACCTATTATTTATATGATTGTTCTGTGCATAGTCACTATAGTATATCATTTTTGTTACCTTCTAAAAAAAAAAAAGTAAAAATTGAAAATTTTTCAAAAAAAAAAAAAACACAAGAATTTGGATACTTGATTATGATTTCCGACGTGGTTATTGGTTTTCAATTAGTGCTAGTTTGATTGTTGCCCAACTTGGAGTCTTGATATGAATTCATTGATAGAGTTAAGCTTGTGAACATAGGCATTGATGAGAGGCACCTACTTGGTTCGTATCACCTATGTTTGGATAGCGATTAATCACTCGTACACATGCCTTTGCACGAGCACCATCACACTTAGAGTTGGATTTGACCTCGAGTGCCGTACATATATTCTTGATGCCTCAGTATAAGTCAGATGTCTTATTGGAATGCTTAATGTCCTATCCCCAAAGAAAAAAGAAAAAAAAAAAAAAGAAAAAAGTGCTTGCTTTTTCGGGCTTTTCACTTAGTAACTGGGCCTCTTGCCTCAGTAAGCAGTGAGCGTTCGCGTCAAACGGTGGAGAGTTTCGTGATTGTCATGTGTGGTTAGCTTGGGTTCGTAGCCTTTTTGACTCGAGTGATTAAGTCCGTTGGGGTGTTCTCTGCATCTAGTGCCCTAAAGCCGTTTGGTTTGGGTGTCATTGGCCTAAAGCTCGCTACAAGGGTCAATTAGAAAGCTTAAGGGACCAAGGCATTGCACGACCACAAGAAAAAAAAAATGTAAAAGAAAAAGAAAAAGGAAAAAATATGAATAATGGGAGGAGCTATAATTTCATGTGAGTAGTTTGATGAGTATTGAGGCATTGAAGGTGCGTGTATTGTTTTCGAGGTTAATGAACATCTTTGTGTGACTTTTCACTTTACACGTATGCCTTGTGATTTCTTTCTATCCAGATATATGTGGGAGGAACAATTTTTGTGTAACTTCGGATTAGAATGTTCACTTGTTTAACTTTGTTAATGGATGAAATATCTTGCCTCTAACTTGTGTTATTCTCACGCTAGTTACTTTTGTGAGGCCATAGACTATGTTTTGGAATTTGAATCGAGTGTCATCTTGTCAAGAATTTTGTGGGTATATTCACGGCAAACCCTCACGAGACTATAACTCGTCCACTAGAGCAACCTAGGGGTTTAAAGGCTTGTTGCATGTGCTAAATGCAATCGGACTCCTCCGAAAAAGGATTAGTTAGTTTAATTTCAATTTCTTTGTTTAAATTTTATTTCTTTTGCTCGAGGACTAGCAAAACATAGGTTTGGGGGTATTTGATGAGCATAAAATATTGACCTATTGAAGTCCCAATGTCACATGTTTTCTAGTTCTTTATTGCGTTAATTAGATATTATTATTCCCTTCTTGATAATTCACTTTAATTATTTAATTATGCAGGAAAAATGATATTTGCATCATCTCAGTCGTCATGAGAACCGTTAATTCGAAATCAGCCAAAATGCAAAGTTAATATGGAAATTTCCCTACTGATTACCCCTAAGGATCCGGACATGGGTATTGATTTGCCCAATGATGCTATATTTTAAGGTTGGGAAATTTTATTAGATGATGAAGTCCACTCTTGGAAGGAAATTCTCGGCAATGCTTTTGGAAGGAAATCATTAGGAGAGACAAGGATTCTCCTTATTTTAAGGAAATAAATCTAGGCAGTGTGTATAAAAAAAGGGTATTAGGCTTTGCAAAAGGGAGGTTCAGCCAGGAGAGCAGAGCACCACGCCTTAGGAATATTTCAGCCTCACCATTCTCGGAGCATCATCAGCATCTCGGCCAAGGGAAGAAACAGAAGGAAAAGAATTAAAGTATCTGTTTTCTTCTCTTAAGTTTTGTTCTATGGAGTTCCATTATTATATGAACATGTTTCCGTACTCCATGAGCGGCTAAACTCTTTAACTAGGGTTGAGGATGAAACCCCATTAATGACTATTATTTATATATCCATGAGATTTGTTTTTACCCGAATTTGTGATTTGATTTCGATTAAATTGTTCTTACTCCAAAACAATTGTTAGGAATAAATTCTGGATATGAGTTCAATCATGTTTTTCTCATGATTTGGAATTGTTTTTATCATTGAATGCTGGTTTTTCATCGTTAACTATAAAACTGGATATTTATTGTGATTTGTTAAAAACGGATACAATTAATGATTTGGTTTTATACTTGCGAGCGGAGAGGAACAAATATTAGACTTTTTGATGAATTTTCACGATGATATATTCCGTGGTAACAGAATTAGCTTTCAGATTATCATGAAGGAATTTTGGGTAAAGTCAATGATTATGAATATATAAAGATACGAGTTAATGGGTGTGGATTCCGAAACCCTAGTATTTTCTCTTTTGATTAAAAAGAAGCTTTAATTTTCTCGTCTTTGATAATTTAGTTCATTGTTTTTACTTTTCGCTTTTAGTTTAAAAACCAATCACAACTTTTGTCAACTAGGTTAGGGTTAAATCAGTTTAAGTTATTTAGTTTTCCTACAAAAAAAATCATAAGTCCCTGTGGGTTCGACCTCGCTCTTGCATTACTATACTTCGGTACGATTCGTGCGCTTGCGAGTACAATAAAATTTCACATCAGTACTGGTTCCTCCAATCAACAACATGAATTGCTTTATCGTAATAGCAAATGCATGCTAATATTACAAAGGACCGACTTTTGTTTTACAAAAGTTCCCAAAATTTGACTAGAATCAAACCTCATGAGGGGTTGCTTTGTTCCTTCGAGGGAAAAAAGGCAGTTAATGAAAGAGGACCTAAAAATTGGTCCGTTTCACATTACCAAATGGGCACTGCATTGTGGAGCTGCCTAGAATGTTATGCTATCCAATGTTTTAAAACCGGACTAGTAAGCGAACCGGAGAAGCAACCGGATGGATGGTTCACCGGTTGAACCGTTATAGGACTGTGATGTCATAATTATATGTAAAATATATTATTAATATAGAAATAACTATAATAGTAATACACAATGTTCTAAAAGTCGCTCGGCATTCGTCGCTCAGTCGACCACCTTCGAGCTTCGAGACCTATTAATCGCCGATTAATCGGCTTTGTAGCAATTAGTTAGGTTTTTATTTTTTTATTTTTAAATACTCCCCAATGACAACTCTTATAAATAATTGAGCATTCATCTATCAATCCATCAACATCAATTGTTTTTCAAATATGACATAGAAATCTCTACTTTACAGAAAACTGTTTGCATGATTATAACACCAGCTGGTACTGGGTATCAGCCGTTCATTTATTAGTCACTTGCCAATTATAACAACTTTATTTATATACACCAAACAATACTACACTTCGTGTTAAGATTTAATAAAAAATATTGCTGCACTTTGTTTCCAGAATCACTAACGTGTCATTATGGGTATGGGCTTTTAAAAAAAAAAAAAACTAGTGTTCGAGGTCGGTGGAGACATGCAGTGAGAGAAGATCTCAAATTCGAGAGAGAGAGAGAGAGAGAGAGAGAGAGAGAGAGAGAGAGAGAGGCGATAGGCAGCTCGGAGATCTCGTGTTTTAGGGTTTCACAGAGATACGACAGGTGACTCCGAGATCGATCAATTGATGACTGGGTGTTGAACAAGCCCTAAAAATTGTGATTCAAAGCCCTTAAACTGGTATGAGTATATAACAGTTACACCCCTTGATTTTCCAAAATTATAGATTTTACCCCTATGAATTGCCGAATAGCCGACTAATCGCCCATTAACCGATTAATCGACTAATCGCCGCTATACGCCGACCAACTAATCGCCGGTTAATTGCCGACTAACTCCGATTAACTTCCTGACCTACTAATTCAACCAACTAGGCATTAATCTAATCGGTTAGGCCAAATTTTCGATTAATCGGCGATTAAATCCTTCTTTTAAAACATTGATAATATAAAACAATATGCGGGTAAGAAAATGATTGTAATGAAGTATATTTCACGTCATTCAAAGTGAAAGAGGAGGGATTACATTAGGCTATTATTTTCTTCAAAAGAGATGAAATCTGTAAAGCATGGATTGGAAATTTAGTCCCACATCGGAGGACACGAAGTATAGGGAAGCACACTAGCATCTATATAAGATTAAGAAGGCTGAAACACATGCTCATGAGCAGAGGCCCACATCGGGATTGGTAGCATTTTGGATATGGTATTCCTTTTTGGACAAAGAAATCATGGGTCTCATGACCATTTGCCCTGTTATGATCAACACTTATGTATGACAAGATAGCCTTTTGAGTTTTGGTTAGATATATGGTAGCCTAATTAATTAAGTTTTCCGATTTGTTACGGTTTAAAAATTCATGGTTGTGTATTGGTCTGAGCAGCAACTGTATCTCATTGTTGGCACTTGGAACTCAGTGATTATTTAGACTAGAGCACATTTTCGCTTGGACTTTGGAATGCATGGCATCATTCTCCTCCTTATACTCAAAAGTTTCTGCATGCTATTCGTTTGGAATGCTAGCGCTATTCATATAGTTCTGTATGCTATTGATAGATCCAAGGCATGTCGCAAAAGGGTTGTTGATCTCGTAGTGGAGTTCCTAGTAATAGATTGTTGGTCACAGAGTTGAGATTCCTAGCAGTAAGCCGGCTATCGTAGGATGTGAAAGCACCTCTTCTCTTTTATTGTATTCACTTTGTCGGAAAGGTCCCAAGGTATATGCTCTATCGGATCAAACTCGGATCAGATTTACATGATAGATCCAAGACTTGTCGCAAAAGGGTTGTTGATCTCCTAACGGAGTTCCTAGTAGTAGACTGCAGGTAACAGCTTTGAAATTCCAAGTAGTAAGGTTGTTGGCTACCGTAGGATATGAATGTATCCCTTATCTTCTATTGTATTCACTCTGTCGGAAAGGTCTTCACGTATATGCTTTCTCGGTTCAGATTTCCATGATATATCCAAGATATATCGTAAAAGGGTTGCTGATCTCGTAACGGAGTTCCTATTAGTTGCCTGCTGGTCACAGAGTTGTGATTCCTAGCAGTATGGCTGCTGGCTATCGTAAGATGTGAAAGCGTCTCTTCTTTTCTATTGTTTTCACTTTGTCGGAAAGGTCCTAAGGTATAAGCTTTTTCGGTTCAAACTCGTTTCACATTTACATGATAGATCCAAATCATGTCACATAAGGGTTGTTAATCTCGTAACGGAGTTTCTAGTAGTAGATTGCTGGTCACAGAGTTGTGATTTCTAGCAGTAAGCCTGCTGGCTATCGTAAGATGTGAAAGTATCTCTTCGCTTCTTTTGTATTCACTCTGTCGAAAAGGTCTCCAGGTATATGCTTTCTCAGTTCAAACTAGGATCAGATTTACATGATAGATCCAAGACATGTCGTAAAAGGGTTGCTGATCTTCTAACGGAATTCCTAGTAGTACACTGTTGGTCACAGAGTTTTGATTCCTAGCAATAAGGCTGCTAGCTTCTGTAAGAAGTGAAAGTATCTCTTCTCTGATTTTGTATTTACTTTGCCAGAATGGTCCCAAGGTGTATGCCCTCTTGGTTCAAACTCAGATCAGATTTACATGATAGATCCAAGGCATGTCTTAAAAGGGTTGCTCATCTAGTAACGGAAAACCTAAAAGTAGACCGTTGGTCAAAACCTTATGATTCCAAGTAGTGAGACTGCTTTCTACCAATGGATGTGAAAGTATCTCTTCTCCTCTATTGTATTCACTTTGTCGAAAAGGTCCCAAGGTATATGCTTTCTCTGTTCAAACTCGGATCGCATTTACATGATTTATCCAAGACATGTTGCAAAAGGGTTGCAAATATCATAACGGAGCTCGTAGTAGTATATTGCCGGTCACAAAGTTGTGATTCCTAGTAGTAAGGTTGCTCGCTACTGTAACATGTGAAAGTTTCTATTCTCTTATATTATGTTCACTCTATCGGAAAGGTTCCAAGGTATATGCTTTCTTAGTTCAAACTCGGATCAGATTTACTTGATAGATCTAAGACATGTTGCAAAAGGGTTGCTAATATCATAATGGAGTTCCTAGTAGTAGACTGCTGGTCACAGAGTTGTGATTCCTAGTAGTAAGGCTGCTCGCTACCGTAAGATGTGAAAGTATGTCTTCTCTGATATTGTGTTCACTCTGTCGAAATGGTTCCAAGGTATATGCTTTCTTTGTTCAAACTCGGATCAGATTTTCTTGATAGATCTAAGACATGTCGCAAAAGGGTTGCTGATCTCGTAACAAAGTTCCTAGTGGTAGACTGCTGGTCATAGAGTTGTGATTCCTCGTAGTAAGCCTGCTGGCTACCGGAGGATGTGAAATTATCTCTTCTTTTCTATTGTATTCACTTTGTCGGAAAGGTCGCAAGGTATGTGTTTTCTCGGTTCAAACTTGAATCAGATATACATGATAGATCCAAGATATTTCGCATACAGGTTGTTGATGTCGTAATGGAGTTCCTAATAGTATACTGGTGGTCACAGAGTTATGATTCATAGTAGTGAGGCTGCTGGCTACCATAGGATGTGAAAGTATCTCTTCTCTTCTATTGTATTCACCCGGTCGGAAAGGTCCTTTGGTACTTCCTCGGTTCAAACTCGGATCTGATTTACATGATAGATCCGAGGCATATTGCAAAAGGGTTGTTGATCTCGTAGTGGAGTTCCTAGTAGTAGATTGTTAGTCACAATGTTGAGATTTCTTGCAGTAAGCCGGCTACAATAAGATGTGTAAACATCTCAATTGTTCTATTGTATTCACTATGTTGGAAATGTCCCTTGGTATATGCTTTATCGGATCAAACTCGAGTCAGATTTACGTGATAGATCCAAGACTTGTCGCAAAAGGGTTGTTGATTTCCTAATGAAGTTCCTTGTTGGAGAATGTTGGTAACAGAGTGGTGAATCCAAGTAGTAAGGTTGCTGGCTACCGTAGGATATGAATATATCCCTTATCTTCTATTGTATTCACTCTGTCGGAAAGGTCATAAGGTATGTGCTTTCTCGGTTCAGATTTACATGATATATCCAAAACATATCATAAAAGGGTTGCTGATCTCGTATCTGAGTTCCTAGTAGTAGATTGGAGGTCATAGAGTTGTGATTCCTAGCAGTATGGCTGCTGGCTATCGTAAGATGTGAAAGCATCTCTTCTTTTGTTTTATTTTCACTTTGTCGGAAATGTCCCAAGATATATGCTTTTTCGGTTAAAACTCGGATCAAATTTACATGATAGATTCAAGACATGTCGCATAAGGGTTGCTAATCTTGTAACGGAGTTTCTAGTAGTAGACTGCTCGTCATAGAGTTGTTATTTCTAGCAGTAAACCTGCTGGCTATCGTAAGATGTGAAAGTATCTCTTCGCTTCTTTTGTATTCACTCTGTCGGAAAGGTCTCAATGTATATGCTTTCTCAGTTCAAACTCGGATTAGATTTACATGATAGATCCAAAACATGTCGTAAAAGGGTTGTAGATCTTCTAACAGAGTTCCTAGTTGTACACTGTTGGTCACAGAGTTGTGATTCCTAGCAGTAAGGCTGCTGGCTTCCGTAAGATGTGAAAGTATCTCCTCTTATTTTGTATTTACTCTGCCATAAAGGTCCCAAGGTATATGCTCTCTCGGTTAAAACTCCTATCAGATATACATGATAGATCAAAACATGTCGCGAAAGGGTTGGTCATCTAGTAACGGAGTACCTAAAAGTAGACTGTTGGTCACAACCTTGTGATTCCAAGTAGCAAGACTGCTTTCTATCGTTGGATGTGAAAGTATCTCTTCTCCTCTATTGTATTCACTTTGTTGGAAAGGTCCCAAGGTATATGCTTTCTCGGTTTCAACTCGGATCACTTTGTTGCAAAAGGGTTGCTAATATCATAATGGAGCTCCATGTAGTAGACTGCTGGTGAGAGAGTTGTGATTCCTAGTTGTAAGGCTGCTCGCTACCGTATGATGTGAAAGTATCTCTTCTCTTATATTGTGTTCACTCTGTCGGAAAGGTTCCAAGGTATATCCTTTCTTAAGTCAAACTCGGATCAGATTTACTTGATAGATCTATGACATGTCGCCAAAGGGTTGCTGATCTCGTAATGAAGTTCTTAGTAGTAGACTGCTAGACATTGAGTTTTGATTCCCCGTAGTCAGCCTACTGGCTACCGGAGGATGGGAGATTACCACTTCTTTTCTTTTGTATTCACTCTGTCGGTAAGGTCCTAAGGTTTGTGTTTTATCGGTACAAACTTGAATAAGATTTACAAGATAGATCAAAAATATTTCACATACTGGTTGTTGATCTCGTAATGGAGTTCCTAGTAGTAGACTAGTGGTCACGGAGTTGTGATTCCAAGTATTGAGGCTGATGGCTACCATAGGATGTGAAAGTATCTCCTCTTTTATTGGATTCACCCGGTCGGAAAGGTCCTTTGGTACTTCCTCGGTTCAAACTCGGATATGATTTACATGGTAGATCCAAGGAATGTTTCAAAAGGGTTGTTGACCTCGTAGTGGAGTTCCTAGTAGTAGATTGTTGGTCACAAAGTTGAGATTCCTAGCAGTTGGCTGGCTACCATAGGGTGTGAAAGAATCTCTTTTGTTCTATTCGAATCTATTGTATTCACTATGTTGGAAATGTCCCTTGGTGTATGCTTTATTGGATCAAACTCGGATTAGATTTACATGATAGATTCAAGACTTGTCGCAAAAGGGTTGTTGATCTCCAAACGGAGTTCCTTGTAGTAGACTGCTGCTAATAGAGTTGTTATTCCAAGTAGTAAGGTTGCTGGCTACCGTAGGATATGAATGTATCTCTTATCTTGTATTGTATTCACAATGTCGGAAAGGTCTTAAGATATATGCTTTCTCGGCTTAGATTTACATGATATATCCAAAACATATCGTAAAAGGGTTGCTGATCTCGTAACTGAGTTCCTAGTAGTAGACTGCAGGTCACAGAGTTGTGATTCGTAGCAGTATGGCTGCTGGCTATCGTAAGATGTGAAAGCATCTCTTCTTTTCTTTTGTTTTCACTTTGTCGGAAAGGTTCCAAGGTATATGCTTTTTCGGTTCAAACTCGGATCAAATTTGTATGATAGATCCAAGACATGTCGCATAAGGGTTGCCAATCTTGTAACGGCGTTTCTAGTAGTAGACTGCTAGTGACAGAGTTGTTATTTCTAGCAGTAAGCCTGCTGGCTATCGTAACAAAGTTCCCATAGGTAGACTGCTGGTCATAGAGTTGTGATTCCTCGTAGTAAGCCTGCTAGCTATCGGAGGATGCGAAATTATCTGTTCTTTTCTATTGTATTCACTCTGTCGGAAAGGTCTCAAGGTATGTGTTGTCTCGGTTCAAACTTCATTAAGATTTACATGATAGATCCAAGATATTTTGCATACGGGTTGTTGATCTCGTAATGGAGTTCCTAATAGTAGACTGTGGTCATAGAGTTGTGATTCCTAGTAGAGAGGCTGCTGGCTACCATAGGATGTGAAAGTATCTCGTCTCTTCTATTGTATTCACTTGGTCGGAAAGGACCCATGGTATATGCTTCCTTGGTTCGAATTCGGATAATATTTTGAAGATACATCCATGGCATGTTCCCAAAGGGTTGTTAATCTCGTAGTGGAGTTCCCAGTAGTAGATTGTTGGTCACAAAGTTGAGATTCCTCGCAGTAAGCCGGCTACCGTAGGATGTGGAAGCATCTCAATTGTTCTATTGTATTCACTATGTCGGAAATGTCCCTTGGTATATGCTTTATCGAATCAAACTCGGATCAGATATAAATGATTGATCCAAGACTTGTCGCAAAAGGGTTGTTGATCTCCTAATGAAGTTCCTAGTAGTAGATTGTTGGTAACAGAGTTGTGATTCCAAGTAGTAAGGTTGCTGGCTACCGTAGGATATGAATATATCCCTTATCTTCTATTGTATTCACTCTGTCAGAAAGGTCTTAAGGTATATGTTTTCTCAGTTCAGATTTACCCGATATATCCAAAACATATTGTAAAAGGTTTGCTGATCTAGTAACTGAGTTCATAGTAGTAAATTGCAGTTCACAGAGTTGTGATTCCCAGCATTATGGCTGCTGGCCATCGTAAGATGTGAAAGCATCTCTTCTTTTCTTTTATTTTGCACTTTGTCGGAAAGGTCCTAAGGTATACACTTTTTCGGTTAAAACTCGATCAAATTTACATGATAGATCCAAGACATGTCGCATAAGGGTTGCTAATCTTGTAATGGGGTTTCTTGTGGTAGACTGCTGGTCGGAGAGTTGTTATTCCTAGCAGTAAGGCTGCAGGCTATCGTAAGATGTGAAAGTATCTCTTCGCTTTTTTTGTATTCACTCTGTCGGAAAGGTCTCAAGGTATATGCTTTCTCGGTTCAAACTTGGATCAGATTTACATGATAGATCCAATACATTTCGTAAAAGGGTTGTTGATCTTCTAACGCTGTTCCCAGTAGTATACTGTTGGTCACAGAGTTGTGATTCCTAGCAATAAGGCTGCTGGCTTACGTAAAATGTGAAAGTATCTTTTGTCTTATTTTGTATTTATTTTGCAATAAAGGTCCCATGGTATATGCTTTCTCGGTTAAAACTCGTTTCAGATTTACTAGATAGATCCAAAACATGTCGCAAAAGGGTTGTGCTCATCTAGTAACGGAGTTCCTAAATGTAGACATTTGGTCAACACCTTGTGATTCCAAGTATTAAAACTTCTTTCTATCGTTGGATGTGAAAGTATCTATTGTCTTTTATTGTATTCACTTTGTCGGTAAGATCCCAAGGTATATGCTTTCTCGGTTCAAACTCGGATCACATTTAAATGATATATCCAAGACATGTTGCAAAAGGGTTGCTAATATCATAATGGAGCTCCTAGTAGTAGACTGCTGGTCACAGACTTGTGATTCCTAGTAGTAGGGAAGTTCGCTATCGTAAGACGTGAAAGTATCTCTTCTCTTTTTTTGTGTTCACTCTTTCGGAAAGTTTTCAAGGTATATGCTTTCTTAGTTCAAACTCAGATCAGATTTACTTGATAGATGTATGACATGTCGTAAAAGGGTTGCCAATCTCGTAACGAAGTTCCTAGTAGTAGACTGCTGGTCATAGAGTTGTGATTCCTCGTAGGAAGCCTACTGGCTACTGAAGGATGTGAAATTATCTCTTCTTTTCTATTGTATTCACTTTGTAGGAAAGGTCCCAAGGTATGTGTTTTCTCGGTTCAAACATGAATCAGATTTACATGATAGATCCAAGATATTTCGCATATTGGTTAATGATCTCGTAATGGAGTTCCTAAAAGTAGACTGGTGGTAACAGGGTTGTGATTCCTAGTAGTGGGGCTGCTGGCTACCAAAGGATGTGATAGTATCTCTTCTCTTCTGTTGTATTCACTCGATCGGAAAGGTCCCATGGTATATGCTTCCTCGGTTCGAACTCATATAAGATTTACATGATAGATCCAAGGCATGTTGCAAAAGGGTTGTTGTTGATCTCGTAGTGGAGTTCCTAGTAGTAGATTGTTGGTCACAAAGTTGAGATTCCCAGCAGTAAGCCGGCTACCATAGGAAGTGAAAGCATCTCTTTTGTTCTATTGTATTCACTATGTCGGAAATGTCCCTTGGTATATGCTTTATCGGATCAAACTCGGATCAAATTTACATGATTGATCCAAGACTTGTCGCGAAAAGGGTTGTTGATCTCCTAACGGAGTTCCTAGTAGTGGACTGCAGGTAACAGAGTTGTGATTCCCAGTAGTAAGGTTGCTGGCTACTATAGGATAAGTATGTATCCCTTATCTTGTATTGTATTCACTCTATCGGAAAGGTCTTAAGGTATGTGCTTTCTCGGATCAGATTTACATGATATATTCAAAACGTATCGTGAAAGGGTTGCCGTAGCTGAGTTCCTAGTAGTAGACTGCAGGTCACAGAGTTGTGATTCCTAGCAGTATGGCTGCTGCCTATCGTAAGATGTGAAAGCAGCTCTTCTTTTCCTTTGTTTTCACTTTGTTGGAAAGGTCCGAAGGTATATGCTTTTTCGGTTCAAACTCGGATCAAATTTACATGATAGATCCAAGATATGTCGCCTAAGGGTTGCTAATCTTGTAACGGAGTTTCTAGTAGTAGATTGCTTGTCACAGAGTTGTTATTTCTAGCAGTAAGCCTGCTGGCTATCATAAGATGTGAAAGTATCTCTTCGCTTCTTTTGTATTCACTCTGTCGGAAAGGTCTCAAGGTATATGCTTTCTCGGTTCAAACTCGGATAAGATTTACATGATAGATCCAAGACATGTCGTAAAAGGGTTGCTGATCTTCTAACGGAGTTCCTAGTAGTACACTGTTGGTCATAGAGTTGTGATTCCTAGCTGTAAGGCTGTTGGCTTTCGTAAGATTTGAAAGTGTCTCTTCTCTTATTTTATATTTAGTCTGGCATAAAGTTTCCTAGTTATATGCTCTCTCAGTTAAAACTCGTATAAGATTTACATGATAGATCCAAAACATGTCGCAAAAGGATTGCTCATCTAGTAACGGAGTACCGAAATGTGGACTGTTTGTCACAACCTTTTGATTCCAAGTAGTAAGACTGCTTTGTTTCTTTGGATGTGAAAGTATCTCTTCTCCTCTATTGTATTCACTTTGTCGGAAAGATCCCAAGGTATATGCTTTCTCGGTTCAAACTCGGATCACATTTAAATGATATTTCCAAGACGTTGCGAAAGGGTTGCTAATATCGTAATGGTGCTCCCTGTAGTAGATTGCTGGTCACAGAGTTGTGATTCCTTGTAGTAAGGCTGCTCGCTACCGTAAGATGTGAAAGTATTTCTTCTCTTATATTGTGTTCACTCTGTCGGAAAGGTTCCAACGTATACGCTTTCTTATTTCAAACTCGAATCAGATTTACGTGATAGATCTATGACATGTCGCAAAAGGGTTGTTGATCTCGTAATGAAGTTCCTAGTAGTTGATTGCTGGACGTAGAATTGTGACTCCTCGTAGTAAGCCTGCTGGCTACCGGAGGACGTGAAATTATCTCTTCTTTTCTATAGTATTCCCTCTGTCGGAAAGGTTTTAAGGTATGCATTTTCTTGGTTAAAATTTGAATCAGATTTAGATGATAGATCCAAGTTATTTCGGATACGGGTTGTTGATCTCGTAATGGAGTTCCTATTAGTAGACTGGTGGTCACAGAGTTGTGATTCCTAGTAGCGAGGCTGCTGGCCACCCTAGGATGTGAATGTAGCTCATCTCTTTTATTGTATTCACTCGGGCGGAAAGGTTCCATAGTATATGCTTCCTCGGTTCGAACTTGGATCAGATTTACAGGATAGATCAAAGGCATGTTGTAAAAGGGTTGTTGATCTCGTAGTGGAATTCTTAGTAGTAGATTGTTGGTCACAAAGTTGAGATTCCTAGCGGTAAGCCAGCTACCATAGAATGTGAAAGCATCTATTTTGTTCTATTGTATTCACTATGTCAGAAAAGTCCCTTGGTATATGCTTTATCGGATCAAACTCGGATTAGATTTATATGATAGATCCAAGACTTGTCGCAAAGGGTTGTTGATCTCCTAACGGAGTTTCTCGTAGTAGACTGCAGGTAACAGAGTTGTGATTCCAAGTAGTAGTAAGGCTGGTGGCTATCGTACGATAAGAATGTATCCTTTATCTTGTAATTATTCACTCTGTCGGAAAGGTCTTATGGTATATGCTTTCTTAGTTCAGATTTACATGATATATCCAAAACATATCGTAAAAGGGTTCCTGATCTTGTAACTGAGTTCCTAGTAGTAGATTGCAGGTCACAGAGTTGTGATTCCTAGCAGTATGTCTGCTGCCTATTGTAAGATGTTAAATCATCTCTTCTTTTCTTTTGTTTTCACTTTATCGGAAAGGTCCCATGGTATATGCTTTGTCGGTTCAAACTCGGATCAAATTTACATGATTGATCCACATGTCGCATAAGGGTTGCTAATCTTGTAACGGAGTTTCTAGTAGTAGACTGCTTGTCACAGAGTTGTTATTTCTAGTAGTAAGGCTGCTGGGTATCGTAAGATGTGAAAGTATCTCTTCGCTTCTTTTGTATTCAGTTTGGTTGAAAGGTCTCAAGGTATATGCTTTTTCAGTTCAAACTCGAAATAGATTTACATGATAGATCCAAGACATGTCGTAAAAGGTTGCTGATCTTCTAACGGAGTTCCTAGTAGTACACTTTTGGACATAGAGTTGTGATTCCTAGCAGAAAGCCTGTTGGCTTCCGTAAGATGTGAAAGTATGTGGGCATGCGGGTGCCCGATTTTTCTCTCCTCCGGAAAGGGATTCCGTTCCCCACCTAAAAAAGAAAAATGCCACCGGTTCGTGGGAGCGCTTTTGAAGCTGGACGACAAGCACTCGCTAAAATTCAGAGTCGCCACTCGGGTTTTGATGGTCCGACACCCAAGGAACCGTATTGCGATACTTGCCGCGCTGTTTGATTTGAAAAAGTTAAGGAACCAGTCCGTCATAACCATATCTGGGTTCGGGAGCCAGGTTACGAGAGGGGAAGGGTTTTATGGCACCCCTCTCGCCCAATTCAGAGATCGGTCTCTACTTAGGCATTTGCAAAGACATTGTTTGCGATTCTGTTTGATTAATCAATTTTTAGCCAATTAGGGCGGGGGAGCAGTTAATCGGGAATTAAAAATTGTAACATGTTTGTAGGATGTGATAGATAGCATGGGTGAGCAGTTAGTATAGGATGAGAACAGACTCCTGTGGGAGTTTAAACAAACTGAGGGGCCCCTGTTTTGGAGTGACGTGCACAGGAAGAAACCAGCATACACTGAACAAGTCACTGCATGTTGCTTACTCCTGCGCGCACAACTCCAAGACACGCGCGCTCCGGTGTGCTCAAACCCACAGCTCTTATTCTTAAACCCTCTAGGCTCTGGAAGGACCAGTGCACACCCGGGACAAACCACGCAATTCATATAGCAGCATAATATACAGTTCTAAGTAATGTTAAAGGCTAAAAAGCCCTGCAAATAAATAAAGCACCCCATAAAAAGTGTGGGGATAGAATAACAACCTCAATCCAAGTTACCCGTGCAAGGCCACTCACTGGTCGGAGGCAGACTGTCGCGCGACGGACTCACTCTGTCGCGCGAGGGTGCGCCCTAGCAGGCGATGGAGTCAGTCTGGCGCGAGATGGTGCGCCCTGGTGCACTGTCGCGCGATGGAGCCGGTTTGGCGCACGATGGTGCGCCCGGGCGCAACCAGACCAGTGCTTGGTTTACACATTTCTGGGTTCTGGAACATGTCCAGAATGATCCCAGGGGTACTCCAAAACAGTAGACATGCAAATTGAACTACAACTAGCAATTTCTAACAAAGGAAAGCAGTAAACTAGTTTTTAACATGCTTAATAGTGATCTATATACAAAATAAAATGTAAAACAGTAGGACACCTATCCCCACGCGGTCCATCGCGTGCTGGACTGAGACAGTCGCGCGCGAGAGTGGGACCGTCGCGCGTTGGTTTCTACTTCGACGGTTTTTGAAACCTTGCCAGCTTTAGGGCCAGGACTGGTATTGATTACCAGCCGTGGCCCTGCCAGCCCCCCTGAGGGATCAGAACAGAAAATAGAACAAAGGTAAGCTATACCTTTGGTTTTGGGTTTGGAACGAATTTGAGCTTTGAGGTTGAAAATATGATTTGAGGTGGAAGAACAAGCTATGTTCTTGAGGTGTTATGGGTGATAGAAGCAAGGAAACAAGGTGGCTTGAGTTGTTTGAAACTTTATAACCTTTCAAAAATGGTAACCCTTTAAAAACCTTTTGAATTTTGTTAACCCTTTGAAAGAGAACAAATGGGGGGTCTAAATAGGGAGAGGGGGTGAATCTGGTTGGTGCCAGGAGAGGAGTTCAGCCAGTCCACGAGGCCTGCTGAGAGTTGCATTGGTGGCCAACTGCACATTGCCAGAAAGATTGGTGGTAGGTTGGACCGTCGCGCGACGGAGTGAGTCTGGCGTGCGATGGTGCGCCCTGGCGCACGGTCGTGTGATGGAGTGAGTCTGGCGCGCGATGGTGTGTCCCGGCGGGGGATGGTTGCGCCCTGGCGCGCATCAATAGGGTTTTTGGTTATTGAAGTGGCTTAGGCTAGGTTAGGTTCAAGGGTTTTGCAAACACTCAAAGCTCAAACACGTTATCATTCCCGGGGTGTTCTTGATCCATTTCATCATTGGGGAATCAAAAACCGTAAGTAAACTAATCTGGAAGCCCAAATTAGGGTGTCTACAAAGTATATCTTCTCTTATTCCATAAAGGTCCCAAGATATATGCTCTCTCGGTTAAAACTCGTATAAGATTTGCATGATAGATCCAATACATGTCGCAAAAGGGTTGCTCATCTAGCAACGGAGTACCTAAAAGTAGACTGTTGGTCACAACCTTGTGATTCCAAGTAGTAAGACTGCTTTCTATCGTTGGATGGGAAAGTATCTCTTCTCCTCTATTGTATTCACTTTGTCGGAAAGGTCCCAAGGTATATGCTTTCTCGGTTCCTACTCGGATCACGTTTAAATGATATATCCAAGACATGTTGCAAAAGGGTTGCTAATATCATAATGGAGCTCCTTGTAGTAGACTGCTGGTCACAACATTGTGATTCCTAGTAGTAAGGCTGCTCGCTACCGTAAAAGTGAAAGTATCTCTTCTCTTGTGTTGTGTTCACTCTGTCGGAAAGGTTCCAAGGTATATGCTTTCTTATTTCAAACTCGGATCAGATTTACTTGATAGATCTAGGGCATGTCGCAAAAGGGATGCTGATCTCGTTAAGTAGTTCCTAGTAGCAGACTGCTGGTGATAGAGTTTAATTCTTCGTAGTAATCCTGCTGGCTACCGGAGGATGTGAAATTATCTCTTTTTTCTATTTTATTCCCTCTGTCAGAAATGTCCTAAGGTACGTGTTTTCTCGGTTCAAACGTGAATCAGATTTACATGATAGATCCAAGTTATTTCGTATACGGGTTG
This sequence comes from Rhododendron simsii, assembly GCA_014282245.1. Classification (NCBI taxonomy): domain Eukaryota; kingdom Viridiplantae; phylum Streptophyta; class Magnoliopsida; order Ericales; family Ericaceae; genus Rhododendron; species Rhododendron simsii. The sequence goes on along the minus strand of CM024956.1, from coordinate 19,264,272 downwards.
TTGATCTCGTAATTTAGTTCCTAATAGTAGATTGGTGGTCACAGAGTTGTGATTTCTAGTAGTGAGACAGCTAGCTACCATAGGATGTGAAAGTATTTTGTCTCGTCTATTGTATTCACTTGGTCGGAAAGGTCCCATGGTATATGCTTCCTTGGTTCGAACTCGGATAAGATTTTCGTGATAGATCCAAGGCATGTTGCAAAAGGGTTGTTGATCTCGTAGTGGAGTTCCTCGTAGTAGATTGTTAGTCACAAAGTTGAGATTCCTAGCAGTAAGCCGGCTACCATATGATATGAAATCATCTCTTTTGTTCTATTGTATTCACTATGTCGGAAATGTCTCTTGGTATATGCTTTATCGGATCAAACTTGGATCAGATTTACATGATAGATCCAAGACTTGTTGCAAAAAGGTTGTTGTTCTCCTAACGGAGTTCCTAGTACTAGACTGCAGGTAACTGAGTTGTGATTCCAAGTAGTAAGGTTGCTGGCTGTCGTAGGATAAGAATGTATCCCTTATCGTCGATTGTATTCACTCTGTCGGAAAGGTCTTAAGGTATATGCTTTCTTGGTTTAGATTTACCCGATATATCCATAACATATCTTAAAAGGGTTGTTGATCTCGTAACCGAGTTCCTAGTAGTAGACTGCAGGTCACAAGTTGTGATTCCTAGCAGTATGGCTACTGGCTATCGTAAGATGTGAAAGCATCTCTTCTTTTCTTTTGTTTTCACTTTGTCGGAAAGGTCCCAACGTATATGCTTTTTCGATTCCAACTCGGATCTAAGTTACATGATAGATCCAAGACTTGTCGCATAAGGGTTGCTAAACCTGTAACGGAGTTTCTAGTCGTAGACTGCTGGTGATAGATTTGTTATTTCTTGCGGTAAGCCTGCTAGCTATCGTGAGATGTGAAAGTATCTCTTCGCTTCTTTTGTATTCACTCTGTTGGAAAGGTTTCAAGGTATATGCTTTCTCGGTTCAAACTCGGATCAGATTTACATGATAGATCCTAGACAAGTCGGAAAAGGGCTGCTGATCTTCTTACAGACTTCCTAGTAGTACAATGTTGGTGACAGAGTTGTGAATCCTAGCTGTAAGGCTGCTGGCTTCCATAAGATGTGAAAGTATCTCTTCTCTTGTTTTGTATTTACTCTGGCATAAAGATCCCATGGTATATGCTCTCGGTTAAAACTCGTGTCAGAGTTACATGATAGATCCGAAACATGTCGCAAAAGGGTTGCTCTTCTAGTAACGGAGTACCGAAAAGTAGACTGTTGGTAACAACCTTGTGATTACAAGTAGTAAGACTTCTTTCTATCATTAGATGTGATCTCTTCTCTATTGTATTCACTTTGTCGGAATGGTCCCAAGGTATTTGCTTTCTCGGTTCAAACTCGGATCACATTTAAATGATATATCCAAGACATGTTTCAAAAAGGTTGCTAATGTCATAATGGAGCTCCTAATAGTAGACTGTTGGTCACAGAGTTGTGATTTCTCTTAGTAAGGTTGCTTGCTACCGTAAGATTTAAAAGGATCTCTTCTCTTATATTGTGTTCACTCCGTTGGAAGGGTTCCAAGGTATATGCTTTCTTAGTTCAAACTCGGATCAGATTTATTTGATAGATCTAAGACATGTCGCAAAAGGGTTGCTGATCTCATAACAAAGTTTCTAGTAGTAGACGGCTGTTCATAGAGTTGTGATTCCTCGTAGTAAGCCTAAAGGCTACCGAATGAAATTATCTCTTCTTTTCTATTGTATTCACTCTGTAGGAAAGGTCCCAAGGTATGTGTTTTCTCGGTTCAAACTTGAATAAGATTTACATGATAAATCCAAGATATTTCGCATACGGGTTGTTTATCTCGTAATGGAGTTCCTAGTAGTAAACTGGTGGTGACAGAGTTGTGATTCCTAGTAGTGAGGATGCTGGGTACCATAGGATGTGATAGCAACTCTTTTGTTTTATAGTATTCTCTATGTCGGAAAGGTCCCATGGTATATGCTTTATCGGATCAAACTCGTATCGGATTTACATGATAGATTCAAGACATGTAGCAAAAGGGTTGATCTCCCAACGGAGTTCCTATTAGCATACTGGTAGTAACAGAGTTGTGATTCCAAGTAGTAAGGTTGCTTGCTACCTTAGGATATGAATGTATCCCTTATCTTCTTGTGTATTCACTCTGTCTGAAAGGTCTGAAGGTATATGCTTTCTAGGTTTAGATTTACATGATATATCCAAAACATATCGTAAAAGGGTTGCTGATCTCGTAACTGAGTTCCTAGTAGTAGACTGCAGGTCACAGAGTTGTGATTCCTAGCAGTATGGCTGCTGGCTATCGTAAGATGTGAAAGCATCTCTTCTTTTCTTTTGTTTTCACTTTGTTGGAAAGGTCCGAAGGTAAAAGCTTTTTCGGTTCAAACTCTGATCAAATTTACATTATAGATCCAAGACATGTTGCATAAGGGTTGCTAATCTTTTAACGGAGTTTCTAGCAGTAAGCCTGCTGGCTATCGTAATGGAGCTCTTAGTAGTAGATTGCTGGTCATAGAGTTGTTATTCCTCGTAGTAAGCCTGCTGGCTGCAGGAGGATGTGAAATTATCACTTTTTTTTTCTATTGTATTCACTCTGTCGGAATGGTCCCATGGTATGTGTTTTCGGTGTTCAAACTTGAATCAGATTTACATGATAGATCCAAGATATTTCGCATACGGGTTGTTAATCTCGTAATGAAGTTCCTAATAGACGACTGGTGGTCACAGAGTTGTGATTCCTAGTAGTGAGGTTGCTGGCTACCATAGGATGTGAAAGTATCTTGTCTCTTCTATTGTATTCACTCGGTCGGAAAGGTCTAAAGGTATATGCTTTCTCGGTTCAAACTCGGATCAGATTTACATGATATATACAAGACATGTCGTAAAAGGGTTGCTGATCTTCTAACGGACTTCCTAGTAGTACATTGTTGGTCGCAGAGTTGTGATTCCCAGCAGTAAGGCTGTTGGCTTCCGCAAGATGTGAAAGTATCTCTTCTCTTACTTTGTATTTACTCTGCCAAAAAGGTCCCAAGGTATATGCTCTCTCGTTTAAAACTCGTATCTAATTTAGAGGATAGATCCAAAACATGTCGCAAAAAGGTTACTCATCTAGTAATGGAGTACCTAAAAGTAGACTGTTGGTCACAACCTTGTGATTCCAAGTAGTAAGACTCGTTTCTATCGTTGGATGTGAAAGTATCCCTTCTCCTCTATTGTATTCACTTTGTTCGAAAGGTCGCAGGGTATATGCTTTCTCGGTTCAAACTCGGATCACATTTAAATGATATATCCAACACATGTTGTAAAATGGTTGCTAATATCTTAACCGAGCTCCTGGTTGTTGACTACTGGTCAGAGTTGTGATTCCTAGTAGTAAGGTTGCTCGCTACCGTAAGATGTAAAAGTATCCCTTCTCTTATATTGTGTTCACTCTGTCGAAAAGGTTCCAAGGTATATGCTTTCTTATTTCAAAATCGGATTCAATTTTCACGATAGATCTAGAACATGTTGCGAAAGGGTTGCTGATCTCGTAACAGAGTTCCTAGTAGTAGACTGCTGGTCGCATAGTTGTGATTCCTACCAGGAAGTTTGCTGGCTACTGGAGGTTGTTAAATTATCTCTTCTTTTCTGTTGTATTCATTCTGTCGGAAAGGTCCTAAGGTATATGTTTTCTCGGTTCGAACTCGAATCAGATTTACATGATAAATCTAAGATATTTCGTATACAGGTTGTTGATCTCGTAATGGAGTTCCTAGTAGTAGACTGTGGTTACAGAGTTGTGATTTGTAGTAGTGGGGCTGTTGGCTACCATACGATGTTAAAGTTTCTCTTCTCTTCTATTGTATTCACTCAGTCGCATGGTATATTCACTCAGTCGCGTGGTATATGCTTCCTCGTTTCGAACTCGGATCAGATTTTCATGATAGATCCAAGGCATGTCGCAAAAGGGTTGTTGATCTCGTATTGGAGTTCCTAGTAGTTGATTGTTGGTCACAGAGTTGAGATTCCTAGCAGCAAGCCGGCTACCATAGGATGTGAAAGCTTCTCTTCTCTTCTATTGTATTCACTATGTCGGAAAGGTCCTAGGGTATATGCTCTATCAGATCAAACTTGGATCAGATTTTTATGATAGATCCAAGACTTATCGCAAAAGGGTTGTTGATATCCTAACAGAGTTCCTAGTGTTAAACTGCTGGTCACAGAGTTGTGATTCCAAGTAGTAAGGGTGCTGGCTACCGTAGGATGTGAATGTATCTCTTCTCTTCTATTGTATTCACTCTATCGGAATGATCCCAAGGTATATGCTTTCTCTGTATAGATTTACATGATATATCCAAGACATATCATAAAAGGGTTGCTGATCTCGTAACGGAGTTCCTAGTAGTAGACTGCTTGTCATAGAGTTGTGATTCCTAGCAGTAAGGCTGCTGGCTATTGTAAGATGTGAAAGTATCTTTTCTTTTCTATTGTTCACACTCTATCGGAAAGGTCTCAAGGTGTATGCTTTCTCGGTCCAAACTTGGATCACCTTTTCATTATAGATCCAAGACATGTCGCATAAGGGTTGTTAATCTCGTAACGGAGTTTCTAGTAGTAGGTTGCTGGTGACAGTGTTGTGATTTCTAGTAGTTTGCCTGCTGGCTATCGTAAGATGTGAAGGTATCTCTTCGCTTCTTTTGTATTCACTCTGTCGGAAAGGTCTTAAGGTGTATGCTTTTGCAGTTCAAACTCGGATCAGATTTACATGATAGATCCCATACATGTTGTAAAAGGGTTGCTGTTCTTCTAACGAAGTTCCTAGTAGTACATTGTTCGTCACAGAGTTGTGATTCCTTGGAGTAAGGCTGCTGGTTTCCGTAGGTTGTGATAGTATCTCATCTTTTTCTATTGTTTTCATTCTGTCGGAAAGGTCCCAAGGTAAATGTTTTCTCGGTTCAAATTCGAATCAGATTTACATGATAGATCCGAGATAGGTTGCAAAAGGGTTGCTGATCTCGTAATGGAGTTCCTAGTAGTAGATTGCTAGTCATAGAGTTTCTAGCTCCATTGCTGCTTGCCGGTTGTTTGGCGCCTTCTCAATATATATTTATCCAAGTGTCCTTCCGCAGCTTTTTCCTCCTGAAACCTCTTGTACAGCTTTTTCCTTATGGTAATTGCCTCGCTCGTTTGTCTCCCTTCTGGATTTAAAGTCCTTAGGTATCTTGTTTGCCGGCCATATGAACCACTAGCGATTCTTTATCCGAAAAAGGATCCTATAAATCGGCTCCTTAAAGACTGTATTCACCGCAAAGAAGGATCTCGGGTTTTGAGTAGGCTTGTTCTCCTTCTTCCCTCTGCCGTAGTCTTTTTTCCTGTAGTTGTTTTTCTTCTCATAAAACTCTTGCTCGGGCTGGGCGGCCTTTTTCGTGATGCCCTTGGCTTACTCAGCAGGACGCTTATCCCCTTCTCATCGGATATTGTCTTCGGCTCGGGCGTGGTGCTCTATTTTATCCATCAGCTTTGCCAGCGTATCAGGTGCATGTTCAGATGCTTCCACAGCTTTCCTCCCAAGATCAAGCTAGTCTTGAATAGCACATGTATTCTTCGCTGCAATTCTTAATCTTGTTGAACGCCTCCCAAAACTTCTTAGCATAACTCTTCAGTGGCTCATTGGGCCCCTGCTTCATGGAGGGCAACACCTCGAAGGTTTTTTGGGCAACTCGGCTGGTTAGGAACCGAGTAGTAAACTCCTCGTATAGTTGTTTCCCACTCTTGATCGTGTATGGCTCCAGCTTATGGAACCATGCCAAGATCACTTTCCTCAAACTCGAGGTTAACATCTTGCACATGATAGCGTCGTCTCCGTCGTGCATGAACATGGCCTGCCGGTAGTGCTGTATATGGGCCACAAGGTCTATGTTCATCTTGTATGGCACGAGCGTACTGTGTTTCACCCTACTATGGAGCCTTGCATCTTGCAGCCGCCTTGAGAGTGGAGAGGCTGTAATCTTGAGGGCTTTACGCACCGCATCTCGTGCGGTTGTAGCCCCTTCTTTGCGCCGTCCGAACCTGCGCTCCTTTTCTCTCTCCCAATCCGAGTCAAATTTTTTGTATCTGTCTCGATGATGCCTCCTTGACTGCTTCTTGTCCGGGGTTAGACTCCTTTCTTTCCTCTCGTGAGGAGAGTCTCTTCTATGCTTTCTGGGAGTTTGGTCCTTACTTTGGTACTCCCGTGTACTTCCTGATCTTTCTGTGTAGGTTGCTCGTTTCTTTAACTCGCGTATTTCTCATTCACACTTTTTCATGCGTTTGGCGTACCCTTCCAGTTCACGTTCCTTTTGTTCAAGACTTTCATCGCAGTCCCAAACGCTCATGGAACGCTTATCAGACTTGTTATTAGAGAAAAGGAGAGAAAAATGTATAGGGTATTGATTAACCCTAACACACACAAACTTTATTTATATTATGAGATACTCATTACAATGACTCAATTAACCAATGTGGGACTAACATAAGTCCTAACAATATTCTAACACTCCCCCTCAAGCTGGAGAATAAATATCACAAAGTCCCAGCTTGTTACATAAAAATTCTAAACGAGGTTTAAACAGTGATTTGGTAAAAATATCTGCAATCTGAGCTCCTGTGGATACAAAGGGCGTAACCAACACACCACTATCAACCTTCTCTCGAACAATGTGACAATCTACCTCAATATGTTTGGTTCTCTCATGAAACACCAGGTTCGAGGAAATATGTATCGCTGCCTGATTGTCACAATACATAGGAATGAGTAATTGCACTTGCAATCCCAGCTCCTCAAGAAAGGATCTCAGCCAAACAATCTCACATGTGGTATGAGCCATAGCACGGTACTCTGCCTCTACACTAGACCTTGCAACAACAGTTTGCTTCTTACTCTTCCAAGTAACTAGGTTGCCACCAACAAACGTACAGTAACCAGTTGTTGAACGCCTGTTAGAGGGTGACCCTGCCTAATCTGCATCTGTAAATGCCTCAACATGAAAATGACCATTAGAACGATAAAACAAACCGCGTCCAGGATGAGTCTTAAGGTACTTAACAATGCGAATGCAAGCTTCCCAATGTGGAAGACAAGGAGCAGACATGAATTAACTCACCACACTAACAGCAAATGAGATATCAGGACGTGTTTTGGTAAGATAATTAAACTTACCAACCAATCGACGATACCGATCTGGATGAGGAAATACCTCCCCCTGATCAACGCAGAGTTTCACATTAGGATCCATTGGAGTCTCCACAGGTCTAGCTCCCAATAAACCTGTCTCCTCTAAACTATCCAACAAATATTTCCTTTGGGACAGATTGATCCCATCCTTGGATCTCGCTACCTCAATGGCCAAGAAATATCTCAACTTACCCAAGTCTTTAGTGTGAAACTGACTATGTAAGAACTGTTTCAACTCATCAATTCCTTTTTGATCATCTCCATTAATAATAATGTCATCTACATAAACAATGAGCAATATTTTCCCTCGAGCCGACATACGGGAGAGTACAGAGTGGTCTGACTGACTTCGACACATGCCAAATCTCATAACTGCATCACTAAACTTGCTAAACCATGCTCTCGGAGATTGCTTAAGTCCATAGAGTGCTTTGCAAAGACGACATACCTTATGACGCTCCCCCTGAGCAACGAAGCCAGGTGGTTGCTCTATGTAGACTTCCTCCTGGAGATTGCCATGGAGAAAGGCATTTTTTACGTCGAGTTGGAACAACGGCCAACCAAGATTGGCAGCAAGAGAAATAAGGATTTGCACAGGACCAAGCTTGGCAACGGGAGAGAACGTTTCTGAATAATCAACACCATAAGTCTGGGGGCAACCAGACGAGCTTTGTGGCGCTCAACAGTGCCATCAGGAAGGTACTTAACAGTATAGACCCAACGACAGCTTATGGTAGTTTGACCAGCAGGAAGAGGGACCAACTCCCACGTGCCATTATTATGAAGGGCAGACATTTCATCCTCCATAGCTTTCCGCCACTTAGACCGTGATAATGGCTCCTGAACAGTGTTAGAAACAAAAACAGAGGAGACAGTAGTAGTGAAAGCGCGGAGAGATGGAGAGAGATGGTCATATGAGATAACCCAAGAAAGAGGATGAGAAGTGCGAGAACAATTAGAAAAATCATATTTTACTGGCGGGTGGCGATTCTCACTAGTCGGATAGCGAGGAGCAGACGGATCTAGCGACGAGGGGGAGACGGAGGTGCTGGCGAAGATGGTTCGGCAGGTCGGGAGGGTACTGTAGGTGGAGGCTGGGGTGGTGTCGGTGCGTGGGAAAGCCGAACATAAACCTGCAAAGGGTTAGGTAGAACAGTACTAGTTGGAACAGCCATAGGTAACAGACTCTAGGGTAAGGAGATCATTGTTAGTAACAGGATCCGAGTAATATGGCAAGGACTCATTGAACGTGACATCAGCACATACAAAGTGACGACGTAAGGTAGGAGAGTAACATCGATACCCCTTCTGAGTGTGTGAGTATCCTAGAAAAATACACCAAAAAGACCGAGGATCAAGTTTACTTCTATCAGGGTCAAGAGTATGGACATAACAGGTACACCAAAAAATGCGAGGGGGTAATGAATGGAGAGGCAGATAGGGAAATAAGACCGTATGGGGAACCTGACCACCTAGGACCGTAGAGGGCATGCGGTTGATTAAGTAACAGGCAGTAAGAACATCACTCCAATATGACTTAGGAACCTGCATTTGAAATAATAAGGCACGCATAACCTCAGACAAATGCCGAATCTTGCGCTCAGCAACTCCATTTTGTTGTGGAGTCCGAGAACACGATGATTGGTGAATAATGCCATGATCAGCAAAAAATTGAGATAGTGTGTTATGAAAATATTCACGGGCATTATCTAAACGAAATATCTTAATGCAGGTAATGAGCACCCAATATTGCAGATATTTGGTGCGACTAGTCCCATTTTATGTTGTTTCCTCTTACGTTTATTTAGCTTTTATAGAGAGATTGCACATAAGGTGTGTTTTTGGTATTTTCAGGTAAAACGTGCAAATAAGGCGCATTTCAATGCCATGCATGGCCCAAGTGCTTCCAAGACCCCGTCGGCCCCTTAAAATCTGTCTTAAGTATGGAAAAATGACATTTTGGAAAAGTTTTGATTTTTGAGATAAAAAATGGCGGTAATTGATCCTTGAATTTTTTTAAGAGTAATTGCAAAATTGCAAGGTTTTATTTGAAGAGCAAGGTTATGTTTTGAGCCATTTTCTCTCGAGAAAAACGTGCAGTTTTCCATTTTACACTAAAAGTGAGGGGTTGACATTTTGATTTAATTGAAATCTTGAAATTCTGGTAACGCCATTGTTTCCAAAAGGGGGGTACTTTCTTATTTTCATTAAATAAATTAAAGTAAAGGAAAGGTAAAAGAAAGGTTTAAAATGTAGCATTTACTTAAGTTTAGAGAATGAAAATAAGTGCTGAGGAGCTGTACAGTTGCTGGGAGCTGTTTGCTGAAGCTGAAGCCTCAACCTGAAATCTGCAGTTTTGAAGATTGTTATCGATACCTTGTGGAAGGTATCGATAACATTTGCCCCATTTTGGTCCACAAGTTGTCCAGAAGCAAGGGTATCGATAACATTTTGTTAGAGTTATCGATAACTTGCTTCTCCGGGGGAATATTTGAAGGATGTTATCGATACCTTTACTTATGGTATTGATAACATTGGTCTCCAGCAGATATTTTTACTGCTTTTTGGACTTTCCATTTATGGAATACTTGCCACTTTTGGCAAGTTCAGGGATATTTTGTGGAGAGGAAAGGCTGAGTTGTATAAATACTCCCCTCTCTCTCTCTTGGCACCTATCTACTTTATGTTCTAGTTTAAGTTCTCTCTCTAGGAGAGAACTCCATTAATGTCCTTCAAGTTTTAAGTCATTTCCTTCAAGAATCTTAGTAAGTTTAGTTCATTTGTTAATTTTCCGTTTGTTAATGTTGTAGCTACGTTTTAGATTCTCCTTAATATCAAGTTTATTTTCATTTCTATCGATTAATCATGTTTTCTTCCTTAAGCAAGTTTTCTAGTCGTTTCATTATGTGTGAGTAGTCTTTTAGGCTTGGCCATGGGGTGAATAACACCTTGTGACTTCGGTTAATCTTTTCTTTCTCAACTCAAGACGTGAGGTTTGGTTTGGAAATGTGCGTGGTTCGCCTTTTATGTAACAAAACTTGTCGATGTTAACCTCCGGTGATCATATGCTCGCTCACATGGTTCCGGGAGCGATGTCACGCCTTGTGTTTAGCTTGTTATTCAAACTCTATATCAAGTCTAACCATTTTCACCGCTAAACCTTCCGGTTGATAACCTATGCCGTGTGATTCAACCGTGTTTTCGTTGAGAAAAGTTGATTGGCTTAAGTTACGGGCGTTAGTAACTCCATTGCCTTGCCATCTTTAATTCTTAGTTCAAACTCATTTTCTAGTCTTTTTCATGAGGGCAATTCTCACCTTTCAAAGGAAAACCAAAAGTTGGCCGTCTAAACGCTACAAACCCTTACAACTACAATCCGAACAAGTTATATTCGAGTTCCCTGTGGATCGACTCGGACTTCCTCACTATACTATCCAAATCTTTAGTTGTAGTCCGGTAAATAAATAATTGAATTTGACGGTCGTTTGGTAAACTTCAACGACTACCGAATCGAGTGCATCAGCAGGTATCAAACTGATTCTTAATCTCCATGTACAAGGATTTAAAACAAATTTTAATTCAAATCGCTCTTTCATTAGGTAAAGATATGTGATACGAGAAAAATCATTCACAAAGATAACACAACATTGAAAACTAGAAATACTGGGCACATGAATAGGTCCCTAAATATCTGAATGAACTAACTAAAAAGGACGCGACGCACGGCGCTCAACCCTAGGATAAAAATTGACTCTACGGTGTTTACTAAACTCACAGACTTCACAAACCAACTTATCAATGGAACGACACGAGGGCACAAGACGCTTCAAACTCCGAAGAGAGGGATGACCAAGACGACAGTGCTGTTGATATGGAGACTCTGATGTCTGAAGGGCAATGGGTTGAGACACTGTCAAGTAATATAGGCCACCTCGCTCAATGCCCCCACCATTCTTCCTCCCCGTTGTGAGATCCTGAAAAACACAGCCATGAGGAAGAAATGTAACGGAACAATTTAAATATTTTGTAAGACGGCTCACAGACATAAGATTAAACGGGAAACGAGGAACATGTAAGACATATGTCAATGTAAGAGAGGAAGAGACAGGAACTGAACCCAAACCAGTAACAGCAGTGGTAGATCCATCAGCTAAGGTAACATGAGATGATCTACCAAATGGCTGTCGATCACAAAGGAAAATGGGTGTATCAGTCATATGATCAGTAGCTCCTGAGTCAATAACCCAAGGAGAGGAAAAAGAGGAGGCAACACAAGCAATAGATGGACCAGTCTGAGCAAGCGTAGCAGTGGAAGATCCTGTTGCAGTCTAAAATGACAATAACCACTGGTACTCATCAGCTGAAACAACCACACTATTAGCAGAAGATTGAGCAAATTGTCCAGTATCTTCAGAGATAGTGGCCTGATGAGCCTGAGGGAAGCCATACAACTCATAACATGTGTCCACCCAATGATTAGTTCCCTCACAGTAAGTACACAATCACCACGACGATGACAGCGTCCTTCCCCTGTCATGCAGCCACCACGACTAAATGTACTATCACCTCGACCACCAATAACAGTGTCTGTACGGCTACCAGAACCACGACCATTCATCCCAAAATCGCGACCACGGCCTCGAAACCTAGAATCACGACTGCGACCACGGCCACGGCTGACTGAGAACACAGAGCTATCAGAAACAGCGGAAGTCAAAGCAGAACGGTCAGGAGCCGGTGTACCAGAAATAGACGATGACTGCCAAAGACGACTAAATACCTCGTTGAGGGGAGGTAAGTCACGATCCCCCAAAATCTGATTACCCACAAGTTTGAAAGTGGATGATGCACCAAATAAAAAATGAGTAACCCTCATGCGCTCACGCTGGTGCCGTATAACCTGAATATCAGCAGAAAGTGGCTCATAGATATCCAACTCATTACAGATACATCGGAACTTAGCATAATAATCTTCAAAAGAATCATCACCCTGAGATATATTAAAGAAAGACTGATGAAGATCATACGTACGACGGAGATTGTCAACACCTGAATATAACTCTTTTGTCTGTGTCCACACTTCTCTAGCTGTATCACAAAACATTAGTGTACTAGCAACTAGGGCTGTTACGAACCCGACCGGACCGAAAAAAACCGAAAAAACCGACCGATTGGTTCGGTCTTCGGTCGGTCCAAGGGCATTTTTTTTCGGTTCGGGGTGGACCGAACCGAACCGAACTTAGATCGGTTCGGTCTCGGTTTTCTGGAAATATATACCGACCGAACTGAACCGAACCGAATGCGGACCGAACCGACCGAACCGACCGAGGACCGAACCGACCGAACCATATATATTATATATATTAATATAAATTGTTTTAATCTTTTGGCTCTTATTGTTTTGAATTGTTAACTTCAAACAAATTTTTTTAAATGGTTAACTTTTGGCTCTTACTTTTTCTTTTTTTTTTTGGAATTTCATTGCTTGATTTATTTATTTACGTTTTTGCAAAATTTTTCAATCGATTACTCTCTCTGTTCTAAATTACTTTAACTCCTCCAAGTTATATACATTAGTGTAGAAGATATTTCCAATCGATTGAAGAAAAAAGAAGGTGGAAGAGTACTTGTGAAAATTGTAATTGTTTGAGTATACTTGATTACTTGTTATATGTTTTTTTTTTCCAATTGGTGTTTGAAAAAAGAAAACAGGTACAATGGCCTAAATATGGGTAAAAAATAGCCCAAACATGGGTGATTGACTTAAGGTTGAAAATTGCCCAAATATGGATGAGAAACATGTGAAAATGACCCAAATATGGGTGAAAAAATGGCCCAAACATAACCCGTAGTCTATTATTAGTTTTTAAAAATGACCCAAACGGCCCAACTAAGGCCCATTTCGGGCGGACCGAACGACCCGAAATACCCGACCGAACCGAACCCACCCCGAAACGAACCGAACCGAACCGAAAATAATACCGGTCGGGATCGGTCTCCGGCCTATGTACCCCGAACCCGATCGGGGTGCGGCAAATTCACCCCGAACCGAACCGAACCGAACCGACCGAATAACACCCCTACTAGCAACTTGTTCCGTCATACTATTCCATAACTCTGAACGAATACGGGCATCAACAGGTTTTCAGGCCCCATGTGTGGGTGCATCTGCAGCAGGGGGCTCACCAGTCAAATAAGAGTCCTCCGACTGACCCATATAATACACATCAACAGCTTTAGCCCAAAGAACATAATTGCCTCCATTTAATGGTGTGGAGGTAATAGAGTACCGCTCACGAGACCGAGAGCCACTAAAAAGACTACCAATTCCAGTAGAATTAGAACCAGAAATAGTACCAACAACTGTAGAAAGAGGGCCGGAACTTGTTTTCTCCTCAGACATTTTCCCAAACACTTAAGGAGCACAAACACAGTAATCACCAACTAATCAATAACAACCAACTAATCCAACCACGTATAATAAACCAAAAACAACTAACACCAGATCAAACGACCAATATCGACGTGTATGAACCTGCTACTGCTCAAGCCCAACATGACCAACTGTAACCCAATATCTTCAATGAAGCAGAAACCATAATCCACTCTATAGGATTAAAAAATAACATAAACTAGCAATATCGAACTGATTGCAACATGATCCAGCCACACTAACAGACTGCAATGTTAACCAATGGAGCCCCGAACAACATCAACACTCACAGAGACCATAAACGAGCTAATACTAATACCATAAACTGATCTAATGTACTGAAACTCACATGAATCAACAGTCAGAAGGGTTGCCGAAGGGATGTCAGAGACAAAAGAGAGCCAACGAGGATAGCCGGTGACTGGGCAGGTTCAGCGAGGGCTGCCGGCAACAGGACGAAGGCTGTCGGACTTGGAACAGACGTGTTGAGCGTCAAACAGTGTGCGATTTAGTTTTTTTTTTTTTGGTGCCGGAAGTGGGTAGTTTGATTTAGGGTGGCTCGGTAGTTCGAACAGTGTGTGTTGGGAGGATTGGTCAAACAGTGTGTTGGGTTTCAGAAGTGGCTTGGTTGTTGGTACGATTAATGATGACGAGAATGGGTAATGATGATGAGGATGGGTGACGTTGGTCTGTCGGTAACGATGATGAGGATGGATGACGTTGGTGGGCTAGGATTTTAGACAGAAGCTGCTGGAGATGTGTATGGCAGTGGTGGGGTTCTGGGATTAGGGTTTAGGTGTGTACGGCAGTGGTGGGACTTTAGGATTAGGGTTTAGGCATAGCTCTGATACCATGTTATTAGAGAAAAGGAGGAGAGAAATGTATAGGGTATTGATTAACCCTAACATGCACAAACTTTATTTATATTATGAGATACTCATTACAATGACTCAATTAACCAATGTGGGACTAACATAAGTCCTAACAATATTCTAACAAGACTTGTCACGCCTTTCTTCTCGAAGAGACGGAGATTTGTCCTTTGTCATTTTACTACCCCCTGACTTTTGGCTTCCCTCCCCATATTCGCGGGCTTGAAGCTCGTGTGGGGGCTTGCTCAAATCTGCCGTCTCCTCGTGCTTTCCTTGCGGCGGCTTCTTCAAAGCCAGTGGCGCGGTTTTACCCCTGCCTCCACTGAGGTTCAACCGTGGAGTCTTAGGATCCTGTTTTGTCATGACTTTGATCTCAAAGACTAACTTCGTTTCCCGTAGACGGCGTCAATTGTAAGGGGAAAAATTAGGGTTTCTAGTACGAATACTAACTCTTTGAGATCTTGCAGCACGTGATGGTCTCCCTGGAACCCTAAAACCTGCAACACAAACATGAGTGAGTGCACCTTTGCCTCTCGTCGGTAAATGCCCTCCGATGCCTAAGTTAGTATTCGTACTAGAAACCCTAATTTTGTAAGGAAGACAATAATATCACGATTGCTAAAAGCTTACCTCTCTAATTAGATTTACCTCGTATTTATAGACCTAGTGTAACTTGTTCTCCAAGTATCCTCGTTGCCCTAAGTTTCATATCCCGTATAGGAAACCTAACCTTTATGGGATTCTCTCCCCAATAAGCCGAAGTCCTATTCCCGTTAGGAAACCCCCTCTAGTAAGGAATTCATTCCTTACTAGGGCTCTACCTTTGCTTACTTTGGCAGAATATACGTTCCCTTTATTCGTGGGATCCGCCCTTTTCTCCTAAGGAGCTCATTTATTAGTATTTTAGAATAGCTTAGCCACCTCTCCCCATTGGTCGGCTAAGTTCGGGTGATCGTACGCTTTGCTCGGCAATCATGCCAAGCAACGTTATATGATACTCTCGATTAATTACCTTGCTCAACATCACGCACCCTGACACAGTGTTGCTGTACTGCCATGTACTATGTTTCATATGCAGCTCTCGTGGTGCTCCCGTGCTAAGCACGTGGTCGGCTTTTATCTCCTCCGGTGCACCCTCACGTGGTGCCCTCATAGCTTTAACGTGTATCGCATGTGCTCGGGGAAAACCCTACTACAAAAGAAGTGATCCGGCACAACTAAACTCTATGCCTGGTGGTGACTCTGAGTTATTTTCTATAAACGTCTAGCGGTCATAGCTACAAGACCTCTTTTTTTGTACCTTAAATTACGTTGGACCTAATTCTCCCTCGCCCTGAGGATACGTAGACAGCTCATTGAGAGCTCAATCACAATCCTTCTCAACTCTCTCCTTTTCTACTTTTCAAACTTTTTTTTTTTTTACAAATTTTATCCGAAATACCTTTTTATAAAAAACAAAGCTCTTCTTCAAAACTACATCGCATTCAATGAACTTCGATCAATTCCTTCCTCTTGATGACACTCCCATAGGTCGGCAAATGCAAGGGACAATCCTGCGCGCAATACGGAACCCTATGAATTCCAAAAAACCACTTCCCGATATGCGATTGATATGATTATTTTACAGAAAAATTATAAAACAATCTTAAAAAGTGGAGTGGTTCGAATGATCTTTGTGAGACCTGAATTGGGGCCCGCAAAAATCAAAGCTTTTTGATTGGGAGGAAAGCAAAAGCAAATTACTTCTCCATTTCTTGGTTCGCTGGTTTTAAATAATTTTCATTGCACTATATTATCAAATTTTTCTGTGTGAACAAACAAAACACAGCTTAATTATATTTAGGGGTGAGCAAAATAACCATGAATCCAAATTGAATGGTTTGGTTAAGTTTTTTGGTGATGTGGATTGGTCCTGGTTTTAAAAATCTAAGAAACCATGTTAAATGATTTGGTCTGTAGATTTATGTTAATGATTTTGGTTCCAAACCGATCCGAACTATATGACACAAACATATACTATAATTTGTTTAGAGACATTAAGTAAAAATTAAAATTTTAATCTAATGCTCCATTCCATCAGCCTATTCTCTTACTTCCAAGATTAGTTCTCTACACTTTCAATACACTAAACATCCACAGCTTGAACTTGGTCAATTGATTTCACTCATTTCACTTGGTAACTAATTTAATCTAATGCTATATTTCATGGCTCTGTTCCTTCGCTAATTACTTGTATTCTACTCTTATTTAATTGGTTGATGTTTGAGAGTTTTGGTGATTATAGGTTCATATGGCTCGTGGTAGGCAGCATTAATCTTCGTGAGTTGAAGAGGTACGATTAGTTAATGATTAGCAGAGGGAATAGAGAAGCAATCTTGTGGGGTGAAGGAAGAAGTAAGAGATACAGAAGAGACAAAGGCAGCGTGTCCCTTGTCTATCTGCGTGAGGTATCTGACAACTTTTCTCGGTAGGATTGGGTGAGGTCACATTGGGAAGAATGTTCTCCCTCGGAATCTGTGCTCACCACTTTCTCTCTCTAGAAAAGGTTGTCTCTGTCAAATCAGAGGGAATGTCTGGTGTAGTTATAGAGCACTTGGGCTTTGGTCGGGCCCAGGACGACGCCCCGTAAAATCCCAACATGTGTCCCTCCTCCTGTACCTCCAGGTCGCAGAGGTGACGTCACTGTGCGCGGGTTGACCCCGTGCCGATAATGCAACAGTCTATATGAAACTCTAAGGGCGCGTCCCTCCCACGACGAGACCTCCCAAGCCACTAAATCCTCCCCAATTCCTGCAAGAGTAGGATCGCGATCCCACAACGATCGTTTTGTCTCGAGGTTCCCCTGGCCTTGCCTTGTGGCCAAAGTAGGACTTTTGACACTCTAGTGAAATCTCTTTATTATCTCAGGGTTTCGCAGCTCGCGCGACCCCAATGCGATGCTTCTCGTGGGTTGATTTATCCATAAGGGTTTTGCCTACCCCACGGGACACATTGTCCTCCCGCGTGGGTCAATCTTCTTGTTGCGCGGGTCCCCCGTGTGGGCCCTCCCATCATGCATCAGCCTTCCAGGGCCCTCCACATGTCTCTCCATAGGTCAAAAGGTCAGCAACTACCTTCTTATTCTGCGAGTCCCCTAGCCACGTGTCCAATCACATTTGGCTAGTAAAAAAAGTCTTAGGTCAATGGTCAATATTTTGACCGACCCTACAGTGATTTTAATATAACTAGCTAGTTTTACTATAAGCTTTGGTATGCAATTTTAAGTACTTCAAATAATTTATGGGGATGATATCTCAATTTCAAGCGAACCATGGTTCAAAACTGAAACCGAACCGCCTTTTAATGGTTTGGATTGGTTTGGTTCACCAAATTCTTAATCTGTAGGTAGTGTTTGGTTCTTGGTTTACTATAAAACCAGACCAATCCGGTCCATCCTTACCCCTAATTATATGAACAAAACGTAAATAGAGTACTGAAGGCTTTTCATACACGATTCCAACTATTCGCTACTAGCAGTTTGCCACTTCAATAGTTAAGACATGCAGACAAGGGGTTTTGTAGTGTGCTAATACACTGCTGGAGTGCAGAACCCCTCGGTTCTCTCGATCAAAACTTTGTCATTATGATATGAATTGTTTAGATCGTAGAGGCAACAAGTAAATCATTTAAAAAAAATATATTAAATTGATCAGATATCATATGTCCCTTGTTTCGGACAATATTAGTTATACTAAATGAATTGTTAGTATAATTCCAAAAGTGAAGTTTTTCAAAGTAGAGGGGTACAAAGTGCAGTTTACTCTTGATTCCCAGATTCAGTTGGAATGTACAATTGGGACTTGAGAGGAAGATCGAGAATCAATTCATCTCCGATGGGAAAATAAAAATGACCGACGCCGACGTCGAGTTTCTCGGCGACAAAAGGATGTCAACTGCTTGTCCCAACATTTGGAGCTACTATCAAAGACTCTTCAATCGCAATGCGACGTCGATTTCATTCCACTTCACAACTTGCTTCAAGGTCCTGAAAACTCGCGTTTTTGGCAACTGGGCGTGAATGCGATGAGCGCGGGCGTGCCAAGACTTGTAGCGCCTAACTTGTGAAGATTCCCGTGAATCTTGACTTCTATCGTAAAAGCGATTGCGTACGACCCAAAGGTTAAAGATCGTAAGAAGGTTCGTGGTTTGCCACACGGTTGTGGACTTTAAATTTCCTAGTTGTATAGGAAATGAGACGTGAAAACGTAAACTTTATTACACCGGGATAATAAAGTTTGATTACAAGGAAAATAAAATCCAAACTACTTGATGAAGTAAGTTTGAATGGGGGTTTGAGCACGAAGTACTCGATAGGCTACTTTGCTGAAAGTAGGAAAGTGTTTGAAAGCGTTAGCTTTGATTGGTGTTGGACCCGTTTTTCTTCTTATGAACTTGTATTTATAGGCACTGCAGTATGCTGATTCAGACCTGAATCCGACTCCAGTCTTGCACCACAAGCTGCCATGTGTCCCATGTTCTCTCCACTTTTCATGCATACTTGTTCATGGGCAGTTTTCAGAGGTTGACGGCAGTTATACTTGATCATGGGTAGTGGGCTTCTCACATAGTGACATGTGTCCCATGTGTTGGTGAAAATATCTTCCAACTTCCCTCCTTTTGTGCCGCAATGTGCCACATGGCCAATTGACTTGGTCAATTGGCCTTTGAATTGAGAAAATCCCAACTGCCAGAGAACAACCAATTCCCTACAAAAGTGGGCCTTGCTCCTCATCTCATTTCAGCACCTTTTATGAGCCTAAAAGCCGTGGATTAGCTTCATGGGTCAAACCAACATTTCCTCACGGGTCAAACCGTGGGCTGCAAAATATCTTGGGCCGCAATTCTTGTGGGCTGCTCCTCTCAAAGATCTTAGGCCGCAATTCTTTACATGGGTTATGTGCTTCTTGGGCCCAAATGGGAAAATACCCATGGCCCAAAAATCATCCAATCAATTTATTTAACTCTTGGTCCAATTTATTTAAAAGAATTCCAATCATGGCAAGCCCGATCCGTGGTGCCAAAAACGGGTATAAACAGGTCCACATTCTTTCGCTGCTTCTTTACATCAACGAGATTGTAACGATCATCCATGTATGTGTCTGTGTCAGTTTTGCATTGGTTAATTTGGAATTATGTTTTTCTCTAGTGTTGTTTTGGTAGAATCAAAAATTTCCATTTGATGTTGTGATCAGTTCAGTGATTGAAATGCGAGGCTTTTGCATAATTCTGTGAGACTCTTTTTTTGGCTTTTTGCATTTTTTATTTTTTGGATTATGGTCAGAATGTATTATCGAATTTGTAAAGTGCTTGAGAGATATGTGCAGAATGCATTTTGCAATACTAGTGATTGGAGAAATGTGTAGAATACATTATGTAAGCCTTTATGTTTATCAAAATGAGAAAAGTGAAAAATGAGAAGTCAAAAAACTCATCTCCCCCTACTTTTGCCTTTTGCTCTCCATCAAAAACCAAAAATGCATTTTGTTGGACTTCATTTGGGAGGGGAGAGCCAAACAAGCAAAATGGGATAAGTGACCTTCCATACAGCCCCATATATATAAATGTTATCAAGGCGTTGACAAGCTACTTTTATAAAATACTAAAGACTTAAAAAAGAGGGCGTTTATTAGATACTAGCCTTCTAGTGATAGAGGGAGTTTTGGATTCGTGAATAACCCAAAGCTTGGAACTAAAGTGTCGAAAACTGAATGCCTTCTTCATAGTTAGCTGGGATTGTGGATTACTATTGTCTGCTAGTGCTCCTTTTCTACTAGGATTAAATATGAAAAAATTATAGTATACTACTGTTCAGAAAGCTTCAAGTAAATAGACAGGCGTGACTGTTGCAAACTCTTGTGTTAGAATTTCTCTCATGTCATGTTTCTTGAAGAAAGCAACTAGTGTATACGTGAGGACAATTAGTTAGGAACCCAACGGGACTCTTTCTGGTGGACCTTTGTTAGTAAAACTATCTGACCTTTACGGTTTTGGAGTTTGCAATGTATAAGGCTATATGCTGAATATCGACCCATTAAGTGGAGCAGTCACCATATGGTGATATTTATTTTTGTGACAGTTGATGAATCATCATTCTTACTCATATTGAATACCAATGGTACGCTTAATTTTTAGCATTTGCATGAGACAAGTCTCAAAAGCTGCAGCTTAGGCTAACCTCAGATTAATATTGAGGGGGACCGTCAGTGTGGTTGAGCAAGGAATTGGAAGATACCCGTTCCATATTATTTAGCAGGGCTGGCTCATGCCCAAAGCATATTCCTCATGGGCTTTGTGGAAGGCCCCACAAAGTATTTTGTTAAAGTATAAAGCCCATCTAACTTAATATTATAAAACAGTTATATCCCTTAACAAAGGTTCTTAGAATGGCGTAATTGCACAATTTTTGTTCTCAAAGTTAGAAAATAACCCAGTTCTTTTAAGGCCAAATGTATTATGTCACTAATAGTTGAAGAAGAAAGAAAGACCTTACGCAAAAGCCAAACAAAAAGAAAACTCATGGTTCAAAATGTCCCAAATAGTACCTGTAATGTGAAAACATTTAACAGATACAAAGGTCCCATCGTTGATTTTGTTTTAGGCGTCCAAAAATATTGGGCCTGCCCTGCATATTGGAGCCTTGCTTTAGCATAGAGAAACGGTATTAATCTCTCTCCAGAATAGAATTTGGATGCCCTTTTTGTTACTCTTTTATGTATGGAAGCTATGAATTGAACTGGATTGCTGTAGGGTTTTGCTAGTATTCACAAAGATTACAATCAGCATACCAACTCTGGTGCAATGACTTGCTTAACCCACTTGGGAGATGTTGATGTTCTTCATCCCTTTTCGTTGCTTGTCAAGTGGGTGAGGTGAAGATGATTGCCACGCTTTAAGTGAAGCTGCAGAACTAATGTTTCTGGCCGGGACTATCTCAATCTCCTACTGGTTATTGTCGATAGAGATTTTCTGACCAGTGATTATGTGCACTAGAGTATCAGAAAATATAGGTGTGAGCAAGAAAAGTTTGGATGAGGAACATATGCTTCTGTCACAAGTATAATTCCCAAAAATAACAGGGTGTATCCTTTTGTTTGGCCACAACTTGTTCTTTTTCCCTTTCTTTTTTGTGCTGCTACTATATCTGCTAAGGGCTAGTTATGCTTCTCGCAGCCTTGGGATCTCAACTTCTCGTTAGACTTGACCCGACCGCAGATATCGTGGAAAGAGATAACGAAGCAGTTGAGAAGTTTGCTTTGGCCATTCGAAGTCGAATGCCTTTGATATATGTAACACGATTTGGAAGATGATGAGCAGGTGATAAAATTTGATCATTCTTCATTTTCCATGCCATATGCTCCTATGCATTCCAATTTATGAGAATGTCGATGCTGCAGTCTCTTGTAGTTATGTTCAAAGGCGATTACTGTGTTTAGGGACGACATTGCCTTGTGCACTGAGTTTCCCATATTGTTTTGTTCCATGGCTAATAAATATTGCTTATATTTATTATATGAAGCTGCTCTCAAATGGGAAAGCGCTCAATGTAACTACATAATTTCCTTAAGGACATAGATAACATCAAAGCATTACCAGTGTGCCATTTTGACCAAATTATATCAGCATGTTGATAGTTAGCATGATGGACCAAATAACTGTTGCTGAAATACGCTGAAGATTCTTGCTTCATCCATTTTGTCGACGAAGCTTTGGTGATTATGGTTTTCCCTGAGCTGCTGCCATTGATGTCTGGTTTTTAGCCACATTTGCATAGCAAACTTGACGAATAGAATTTTCTTTGGGGGAGGAGTTGACCTCAATTGAAGGTGATTCGCAAGCCTTAGGCGTGCTAGGCCCCTTGTAAGCTCTGCAGACATAGGCTACAAAATTTTGGTAGTCCTGCAACAGTAGAAATATTATGCATGAGAGAGAGAGAGAGAGAGAGAGAGAGAGAGAGAGAGAGAGAGAGACTAACTTCTTCCAGTGGCAGATTATCCACAATCACCCATGGGACAAATCTACGAGGAGGATTAAGACTAGCAGTTTCATAAGCATAGCTTCTTTCAAGCTGCACAGTAAATTTGCATCCCATTAGGACAAAGCTCATAAAATGAAGCAGATAAACTTGAGATATTTCACACTATTGCTTGAATAAGATTAAAAGCATACTGTTGTCACAACCGCAGACAACAAATATTAACTAGAAGACTATAAGCATGTAAGACTAACTTCAAACCCAAGTCCAGTGTTGTAGCAATCGATAAGCTGTTTTGAATTCAACCCCTCTCTTCCAAAACAAGATTTCCAATCACTGTGCTTGTTCTCTAGATGAAGTCGTTCGACACATTTTATGAATCTGAAGCTGAAATGTGCTCCCTGCATCGAAAATTAAGTCGAAAGTGAGCATACAGATCCAGTCTAAAACATTTGAGCTACTTATTTTATGAACAGCATTCAGTTTTGATCAATCATCTGTTACCAGGTCAGGCCATACTCTAATTGCGCAAGCTTCCACCGTGTTTAGCAGACACTCATCTGGGCCATGCTGCATATTTTTGGTAGAAATAATTAGAACAGAAGTGAGTGTCAAATTAGAGTTTGTGTAAGAAACACACATCAAAATAGCAAGTTATTATACTCCCTCTGTCC
Source organism: Rhododendron simsii (assembly GCA_014282245.1). Classification (NCBI taxonomy): domain Eukaryota; kingdom Viridiplantae; phylum Streptophyta; class Magnoliopsida; order Ericales; family Ericaceae; genus Rhododendron; species Rhododendron simsii. Next base: position 19,241,050 of record CM024956.1, on the reverse strand, counting down.
CTTTTTAAGTATCTCACTTCGTAACTCTAACTTATTAAGAAAACATCATCATTACACATTTCACATCAACTTTTATCTCCACTTTCCCTATTTACCCTCTATGGAGACATTATCATTACATTTTTACTCACTAACTTTTCAAAATGGAATCTACTTTTAGGGGCAAAATGAAAAATGCACCAACTTATACCCACTAACTTTACCAAATGGACACTGATTTAAGGACAGCTCAAAATAGAATACTGGACTTTAAAAGGGGACGGAGGGAGTAGCATTCACGCCATTGCACCACTTGGTTAATCATTGCTAAGTAGATCAGAACATTGGGGAAAAAATTGCCACAAGATCTCAATTAAGGCCTTTCGTCAAACCATCTCTGCCCGTGTCAACAACACACTTACCATCAGGATTTGGTAAATGATTCAAAATACAACGAATCTTGGCGCATGATGTTACAGTTGAGAGTGTCAATCGACCTTTTCTAGGATTCCTTATCACCCCGCACATGGGGATCTTGCCATTGATAGATAAGAGGGCACGTTCCGTGCCGGTATGTGGAACAGAGATTTCATGCCCTTAACTTTTGGCTGGATTCAAATAGAACAAAATAACACAATTGAGCAGATGTCTTGTTACGGATGAAGAACATGGAAATGCAGGCACATAAAAATCGATCTATATATTGTGGAATACACTCTTACTCCACACCAAATCTTGAAGCATGATTGTGCAGTTAGAAGTGTATTGCGAGGGATTTGAGGATTGATAATCTTATGCCCCTTAACTTAAGAGGGTAGAATCAAATAACACAAAAAAGCACACACCAGTACAGAAGATGACAAGATGAAGGAGAAGATGGAAACAGGGACAGACCTGGCAAACCCAGGTTTTGTTATCTTTGAGATAAGCATTTCCCCAAGGGACCAGTCTGAGATTGATGATGGAGATGAGTCCATTGTCAAAGGTTTTCCCCAAGCTATTGACAATGAAGTTGGCACAATATGGACACAGAGCTTCATAGTAGAGTGACAGCTTAACCTTATGAGAATCATCACTTGAAGAAGGATCGGATGTGAGGAGAACCCAAACAAAAATGGCAAGTAATGCGAAGACTACTCTATGAGAGGTCATGGCTCCAGCTGATTGGTGTTTGATACACTGAGACGTGTAGATAGAGATATGCGTATCTAGGAGTAATTTAGTATTGTCCTTGAAGTGAGGGTTGGATTGGGACTCTAGTGCTCAGTTCTTTTGGGCTTTTTCTTTTTCAGCTACTTTCACTTTTGGAGATTTTATGCTACAAATCCGAGAAAGATATCACACTGTTATCTATTGTTTTCTGTGTAATTTTTTACTTTGCTGTATATTGAATTTTAGCTGATGATTAGGCTCAGAAGGGTAGAGTCAATTGTATTACTGCCAAGGAAAGGAGTAATTTTTTCCTTATTTGGCTTTTTCATGGTATGGGCATCCGGAACGTTGTCATTATTTTTATATCTAAGGACATGCAGTATATATATATATAGACACATACACATACATACACACACTATCATGCAATGCAATTAATGATTTGTTGAGCCTAAACTTTGGGCGTAATTGGAAGGGTATGAGAAATGGAATTTCACCATTTGCTCTTCGTACGTTACACTTCTCCATTATGTCCCATATGAAAATGCAAGAAAGAAAGCAAGTGGAGTATTTTTTTTTTTAATATCAAAAGTAGAGGAGTGGTTGACTAGTAGTAACTCTCCTTTAATTCTTCCCTGCTACAATTAAGTGACATCACACCTATCTTTGTTCAATATTGTTTTATATTTTTTCTCCTTTTCAGTCCTACAGAAATGATACGAGTGGGGTATTTGGCTGGTGAAAATTAATACTAGCATTTAACTTGTTGCGCAATCATGGTGTCAGAAAGATTCATTGAGGGCCTCATGCATCAACCCCTTTTCTTGCCACTTTCAGTGCATGTGATGTGAGATTCTATTTATTCAAGAGTCACTGCGGTCATTTTCTGCCTGACCCAGTGAACCATGCACATCCCAGGACAGTATCGTGATCTTGGGTTTGGATAGTCCCCCATTTTTATCTTTTTTTTTTTTAATTATTTGAGCACTCAGAATACTTTTAAGTCACCATATCACACACAACAACGATCGAGTAAATTCAAATGAAAGAAGAGCAATTTTCTCATCTTTTGTAATTGTGTGCATCTACCGCACATATCAATTTTTAATATGTATCGAAGGAAGACATGGAGTCTAGAGGTTACATCGGTAATCATACAAACTCGCTCACATCAAGCATGGGGTTCACGCACAGTGTATTTATAGGGGTAGCATTGTTGTTTTTATCTCCTTACAAAAAAACAGAGAACCGACCAAGCATTGGAATGAGAGAGCATCGATCCAAGGTTTCTGCAACGTGTAATCCTCTGGTTGGATGCTGTCAATTGTTTGAATGTCCGTATACGTGGAGTAAATGTACAGCTACTCTGCCACATAACCCCTCCCCATTCCATGACATTTGTCCACCTTCCTTTGCTGCGCTACTCCACCCTTTCTATGCAACGCCAACACAATAAATGAAGACACACAAAAATCAATCCCAATTGAGAGAGAGAGAGAGAGAGAGAGAGAGAGAGAGAGAGAGAGAGAGAGAGAGAGAGAGAGAGAGTGTGTGTGTGTGTGTGTGTGAGCGCACGCTCGATATGGAAGAAGGTGTGACTTCGACTGATTCAAGAACAGAGACACCATGAAACAGAGAAACACAAGAGAGATGAAGAAATAGCAGGAAAGGAAGATAGCAGAGACAGCAAAGAGAGATTTTCTAAAGATAAAGGAGGGAAAGAGGAAGAAAAGGGGATTATTACTTAGTTCATCTCTAACTTGTTGGTCCCTAGAAATAGAGAAGCTGAAAATAATGAAGCTAAAGATGACAGAATGGATCGTGAGGGTAGTGGCAAGGGAGGGTGTAAATTGGAGGGGGATTTGGGTGGTGGAAATGGTGGTGGTGGGATTGTTGACAACCTCATCATCTCCAACCTTTTTCAACCAAGTGAAGCAAGAGAAAGGGAAGAAGACAAGGGAAATGAAAATGAGGAGAGAGTAAGTGATGTGAAAATAGAAGAGGAGGGAGGAGGTGGAGGTGGTGGTGGTGACGGCGGAGGTGGAGGAGGAGGGGACATCATTGAGACCCTTGTTTCCCACTTGCCCAAAACACTTCCAGGTAATTACTCCTATATATATGCTTTCGTTGCATCTTTTAAATTTCAGAATTCTGAAACAAATTTGATCGTGAATTGATTGATTCTAACCCTAATTTAATCGTGTTTTGTACGTTTTCATGATCAGATGATATGGCTCCACCACCCGAGGAGGCCTCAATCCTGATTCACTCCATTGTCCATGACTAAATAAATACTCCGTATACAATACAATAATGATGTTTGTACGTACGTAATTGACCATTTTTAAGGGTTCTTCTTCTTCTTCTTCCATTCAAATGGCCGGGCCAGTGAATTTTTTCCATGATGTAGTATCTGCATGTTTTTGCATTCCTTCTTACACTACTAGATTTTACGTTTACATGCTTTACTTCTGCTTTTTCTGATATATAACAACTTAATTCCTACCGATGGGTTTTGTGTTACCAAAGTTGTGCCAGCCTGTGTTGCTACACTGAGCTAGCTAGGTGCAGAGCCCAAGTCATGTTCTTTGGTGGAATAAAAATTAGTACTAATTTTGTTGGAGGATCCAAGCTCTTACTTTCCTTCTTCTTTACTAATGAAAAGCGATGGTATTATCATTTTTTGCGAGTTTCTTTTTAAGTGTGAGAAATGCATGTATACAAGTATATATCCATTGTAATTTTGCTTACAAGAAGATGTTGTAATTGCTACAAGTATATATTAATATTCAGCTTAGATTGAAAAACACTTTCAAGAGATTTTTTGGTTTGCTTACTCAAATCTTTTGCTCAAATGCTTTAAATTTTTTTTAATTTTTTTTGATAAGATCACAAGAAAAATAGAAACTACGAAGGAGGCAAATCATTTGCCAAAATTTCCCCTAATCCTGGTGGAATATAACCCATATGAAACAAAATTTTCCTACTTAAAGCATGTCATCACAATCCAGTGAGCAGCTCTATTTTTTTAGCGACAGCACCATTCAAATGATCAATTCCTAGCTCCCATCCAAGCCTTGATATCTTCCGCCATTGCAGCAATCTCCTAAGGACGCTGGCCTTTAGGGTTGTTGATGCATTTAATCAGCTCATTGCAGTCTAACTCAAGAGAAGGTGATGGTAGGGGTGGTGCTGGTGGTGACGGTTGTGAGTGGTGTATATAGTTATGGTGGTGAAGAGGTGATTTAATTGTAATGTTAAAAGGTGTTGGAGAGACAGAGGAGATTGGAGTTATGGTTGTGTCAGTAAGACATGGTGGTAGTGTAGCGGTGTACTTGTAGCGAGAGTGGTGATTGTAGAAGGATGGTGACGGTGGTTTTAATCTATATTTTAATAGGCACTTAAAATTTTAAGCAATATTGTTACATATGATTTTCAAACCCATTTAATTGATTATTGCTTGGCACATTTAATTTTACAGCTCGTTATCAAAATAACCCCACCTTAAAAAAAAAAAATTTAAAGGCAAACTTATTAAATATTGAAACAAAAGATTTACATCGTAAGTTCATAACAAAACGTTTCGTGGATTCATTGCGACCGATCCATCTATCATACAACAAAATATTTAACAGAAAAAAAAAAGAGAGGCGGGAACAATAAACAAAATAAATGAAAAGTTCAATTTTCAAGCAAAAGGGTTCCGAAACCGATCAGAAAAGTCGTGTAACTTTCAAAAATATATGAAACATTACATCCAACTATCTCAAAACTTATCTACACTCACTCCATCTCGAAGAACCTCATAAGCATGTTTATTCCTGCTTTTCTTTATCCCTGCTGTGAAATGGAGCTTTCCACCATCCGACGTGATACATGTAACTTTTGCCCAAATCATCACTTTTGTTTTCATCCCTTCTATACCGGCTAGTTTCCCTTTCTCCAGATTCCCAGTGACTACAGTTGAAAAGCGCAAAACGGACGAGTCCCTATAACCCACTTCACATATCGAGGGAATGTAGACAATAAGTTTACCAGTCTCTTCGTTCAACTCGTAGTTCGTAGCATCGCGAGGGAAGATGCCTATTGCCAAGTCGTGCTCCTTTAGAAGTTCAGTTAGTGGCTTTTGCATTTTCCCTGTAAAGTTAGTGTGTTCGTTAATGAGTGTAGTGTTTACGCAACTCAGCAGGAAAAAAGAGAGAGAAGTATAACTACATACATATACATGTTCACAATTACGCACACACTGCCTGAGTAAATTAATATTGAAAATATTTCAACAGGAAATCACGAAGACAAAACTTGAAAAGGTGAACACAGGAACTAAATCAAGACAATACATCTTGTGATGATTAAGAGAACTCATTTGCAAAGATGCCATCTTCTGATGGTTGCTGAAATTCAAGTAGACCAGATTACGGCAAGGAAATATTTCGCAAAGGCCAAACCACAAAACCAACTAAGGTATATGTACGTTACAAATACACTCTGAATAGCACATGGCATCTCTTTGATACACTGCTTATGTCAAACAGACGAGAGAATGTCACAGAAGCAAAACGAACCTTTGAGTTTGTTGACCAACCATTTGGATCCTCCTGAAATGCTGGTTGACAAGGACTAAAAGTAGGCATAAAGGTCAGTACAAGAAAATTGGAACAAGTTGCGATAAAATGTTCAGGCGTACCAAACTATAGGAATTGAGAAGAAAAATATCAGTTACCAAACCTACACAATTTTCTGACACGCAATTAAAAGGTAGGAGTAACAAATAAAATGAGTTAATTTTAGTTTTCAATGTCACACAATAGTTGTAATAAGCAGTGAACCATTTCTGTACAAGCCAACTGTGACAGCCAGCTTGACACTATCAAAGCAAATCAAAAGAAAACGTCCCCTTCGACAAGAACCTAGCTAACTATGCATCTCATAGTGCATTGCATTGTTCATTTTATTAAACAACATTTTGCAATCATTGTTTAAGATCGAACAAGATCTGAAATTGCAAGTATAACACAAGGCTGAACAAAAACGGAAGAACATTCACCCACATAATTGGTTTGTCCCAATAAATGGACACCGACTAAAACACTGATTGAAGACTTATGTGGCGATGTTCAATTAAAAGCCTTGTGCACTGATTCATGTCCATTCAATCTAACATTACTTAAATGCATTTTGATTTATCACTTACCTACAAGAATATCTCAGAATAGACATGACACCCTAATTTCAAGTAATAACAAACGAGCTTTAATTTAAAAGTTGAAAAATCCCATTCTTACAGATGAATTTTCCCTCATAACTCATATATTTGGGTCACATAATGTGGGACTCTAGAAGAATGGAAGGCACTCGTACATTGACATGGATTCTTGAAATTTAAGAACTCATTTTCCCCCCTCTATAAGAGAAAACCAAATAATAGAATTTCCATTTATGACGCTTTGGCAGGTTTAGATGTTAAAGATTAGCTTGATCTACTGTAGAGCTTTACTCTAGGCTCCAAGGATATTTGTGAATTTTTAAGTCACAGTGGTTTTTTTTTTTTTTTTGAAAAATTTCAAATAAGCCTCTTAACTATCAATTACTCCTACATCTTTGAAGTTTACAGGATTTCATCAATAACTCGCACGCCGTCTAATTCCGTTAACTTGTGGATGGAGAATGCTTAACGTGTCTATCTTCACTCCCTCTGCCCCGAAAATATGTTCCCTTCCACTCATGGGATGACTCGTGTCCAAAAGCCTCTAACCTCTTATTCATCTTCTCCATCCCAATCCCTACGTACCCTAACACAGGGCCGGCCCGAGGGCAAGGCCCAAGAGGCCACCGCCTTGGGCCTCCAAATTTTGAGCCCAAAATAGGGCACACTTTTTTAAGTAAGTATATATATTATTTGTTCATAGTTTTGAACAAGGGCCTTTGGTGGTTTGGTGGTAAGATGCTATTATTCTTTACTGGAGGCTTGAGTTCAAGTCCTTGCACGGAACTTTCTTGTTTTTAATTGTTTTTGGACCAAAAAGAAGCTCAAGCTTTGTCTTTGTAGCTGCTGTGATTCGAACACATGCTAGGAAGGTTTCAAGGCAGCCGTTGGAGCCACCAGAACACAAGCATTTAACGCACTCAATATGGACCAAAAATAATTATATAATAAAGATTTGGATTATTGTTGTTTAATTCAAAAATACGTAGGGCCCATCTCAAGATTTCGCCTAGGGCCTCCCAATCCCTTGGGCCGGCCCTGCCCTAACACCCACCGCAACTACTCCTATCAGTCACCCACCACCTCCATCACCATCTTCTCCATTTCATTGAAGGGTAACATGCTAGAGCAGAGCTTACTCCAGTCAAATAATTTGCATGTCCGAGTAGAGTTTGGTTGCTTCGGTTGGTTTATTAGATTGTTGCGTTGATCTAGGGAATCAAACTCTACTCCGGTCAACAATCAAGTAATTGTTACCAATGGAAAGCAAGAAGACTTAAGAAACTAAAGATCTCCAACTCATTAAAGTAGTTTCTCCCTCATAACTCATAATAAAAATTCAAAATGATGTTGAGAGCGTCTTTCTTGGCTAAATAGAAAGGCAGCTAAAAAAAGTAATCTATACCAAAATTCTATATTCAAATAATTTAGGACATATGCTACTACCGTACGACGGGCTCTGTATAATATATATCATCTCTACATTACAAGTTTATACGATTACCTTAAAACAGGGTAAAGCATTTTATAAGATGTGACAAAAAGATTAAACAAATGGTTTTAATTTTCGACAGTCTGAGTAACTTTTTATCAAGTTTTAATGCCCAAATTACCATTGATTTATAGAAGCACTATTGTAAATAAAGTGCCATTTTGTCCATAGAATAGTTTAACAGCTTCAAATAAAACAACAATACAATTAAAAACTGGAGCTTCAAAAAATCTCACTTTTTTAGCCCAAAACTAACAATGGCTATGGGGAGAACTGTGTCTCAATCTCTTTTCAAGCAACAAGCTAAATAATTTAAGTACTTCATAAGAACTTACAAACATGTCAAACTTTGAAACGTATATCGCCAGAAACATGGAGTATTTACGATAATTGGTTCAGGTAATCAAGCTCTGTTTACTGTCATCTTCGATTTCATGGTCAATTAATTCAAAACTCATGAACAATTGAAAAACAAAGGAAAACCCTACTTTCACTTCAAATTGAAAAACACAAACGTCAACAACAAATCCTACTTTAGCTTAGATTTGTAAGAAATAAATTCTCCAACAAGTTACAAGCATCCAGTATGATTAGCATAAAACACGAAGAAAGATAGGTGAGGACATACGTTGAAATCGTCGCCGACTGAGTCGATTTCCTGGTTGGCTTTCTGACCTATCCAATACGCTCCCACCTTGTTCAGAATCTGATCCATTTCCCCCCGTCTCTCTCTCTCTCTCTCTCTCTCTCTCTCTCTCTGAGTTTTTGAATGTATACTCGTATATATGTATGTGTATGTAACTTTATAATCTCTCTCTAGGGAGGGATTCAACAACTTATCGTTCTCTGAAAGCAATTGCAGAGTTTTTACAGGGGGAGGGGAGATAGGTCGGTCTTCTATTTCCCGCGACTTTTCAGCGCCTTCGTTTTCAAGGTTTCTAGAATTTCTTATTGGACCCCTTCCCTTGGGCCTAATTATTATTCGGGAACCCCTGAACTTTCAAGAACTTTACAAAAAAAACATCTGAACTTTAACTAATGACAAAAAAACACCAAAATTTACCATTTCGTTAACAATTAGTTCCCTGCCTTCAAATTCTGTCTATTTGTAACGGATGAGCTAACGGAAGGTGTTAACCTTTCTTCTTCCTTTTTACTTTTTAGTACTTTTTATTTTCAAAAATTATTTTAACTCTTTTTTTGAATAATAAATAAATATGCAGTAAAGTTTTTTGTCTTTACTGTTTATCAAAAATTACTTAAACCCAATTTTTTTTATTATTGACAAAAAAAAAAAATAACCCTCCTTTTTTTTTACTTTCAAATTTTACTTTTTCTTCTCTCTCTCTCTCTCTCTCTCTCTCTTCCTCTTTTTTTCTTTAGAAATTCGACCTCACACCACCAATCAATCCCACATCCAATTGCCAAAGCCCTAGCCCCAATTTCAGAAATTTAAAATTTCTGTAAACATCCTTTTTTTTTACTTTTTACTTTCAAAAATTAACTTTTACTCTCTTTTTAGTAATAAATAAATATGCAATAAAGTTCTTTTTTTCTTATTATTTCTCAAAAATTACTTTCACCCCCCCTTTTTTTTAACTAATTACGAAATTTTCTTTAAACCCATTTTTTTTATTTTCAAATTTTACTTTTCCCTCTCTCTCCTACACCACCAATCAACCTACAACCAATCGATAGGGAATTTCAAAATTTTTCAATGTCCAAACCTTAAATCATGTAGAGAGAGAGGGGGGGCTAATTTGAAAGTGAAAAACATGGTGTTAAAGTTATTTTTGTAAATAGTTAGAAACGGGGTTAAAGTAATTTTTAATAAATAGTAAAAAAAACTTTATTGCATATTTGTTTACTACTAAAAAAGAAGTTAAAATTAATTTTTCAAAGTAAAAAGAAAATAAAAAAAGGTTAAAAGTAATTTTGAATTTTTAAAATTGGGACTTGGAATTTGGTGGTTGGTTGTGGGGTTGATTGGTGGTGTGAGGTTGAATTTCTAAAAAAGAAAAAAGAGGGGGAGAGAGAGCGGTAACATTTGAAAGTAAAAGAAAGAAAAAGAAAAGGAGATTTAAAGTTATTTTTAAAAAAATGAGATATAGTAATTTTTGATAAATTGTAAGAAAACAAAGAATTTTACACATATTTACTTACTACTAAATAAAATAAAGAGTTAAAAGTATTTTTGGACAGTAAAAAGCAAAAGAAAAGAAAAGAAAGGTTAATACCTTTCATTAGCTCCATCCGTTGCAAGTTGACAGAATTGGACGACGGGGGCCTAACTGTTAACTGAATGATAAGTTCAGGTATTTTTTGTCATTAATTAAAGTTCAGGTGTTTTTTTGTAAAATTCCTAAAAGTTTAGGGGCTTTTTTTTTGAAATTTTCCCTTATTATTCACTCACGTCAAAGTCCAAATTAATGAACGTTCTTGAAATCCACATCCTTGAGGAGTTTATAAATGGGAGATAGGATCCTCTCCGGGGACACGGAGTTGACGGTCCTGCCCGACTCGTTTTGGGTTCCTTTTAGGCTCATTTTGATAATTGGAAACGTCCTTCATCTAGAGATTGTCGAAAACTTTAATCACGTCAAGATTCATATTTATTGAATATCATTTGAGTTGTTTTCAGAACACATTTATTTTGAATAAATGAGTTTTAAAAACATTGCAACACTAAGGCTTTGTTTGGTAAAGTTTTCAGTTTTTTGTTTTCCATTTATGAAAAATAAGAAATGAGTTTTTGTTTATTTATTATAAATAAAAACAAAAAATATGTTTGATGACCATAATAGTTTTTGTTTACTAATTATTTTTTGGGCTACCGAAAGTGTTTTCAAAATAAATGAAAACGCAATTTTTGTCTTTCTAGAATTTTCATAAACTAGTGGAATTGATTATGTATTTTGTAAATGTAAAGACCCGATATTTTTTAATAAATAATAATAATTACCAAAACAAAAATGTTATTTTTGTTTGAAAAATTATTTATGTCGTCATTACAAATTTTATTCTGTAATCGGTTTTGTGAACGCGTGTCCGGCGAGTAAATTCCTTATTGTGTGCATGTGTGTATATTGGATCATTTTACCCAAACCCCAATTCCCTCCCTCATTTTCATGGCAGAAAACCAAACCCCCTTTACATTTTTCTTATTCCTTATTTTGTTATCTCTGTCGATTTTTTTTTTTGGCCAAGGGGAAACAAACCCATCACATCCCAACTTTCCTCCATATTTTCGGCTGCCACCACCTTTCACCTCCCACAAAAATTCGACTACTGTTTTATTTTTGGAGAGTATGAGGGAGGGCAAGAACCAATCGATAAGAAATTTGTAGTAGGCTTAGCCTTAGAGCATCTCCAATAGTCTCAATTCAATCCTAGGCAAAGAGACTATCCAAAAGGCCAAAATGATAGTTTAGCTAGCCCTTTTTAGTGTGAAGCTTCCAACAGCCTAAGCAATTGGGCCCTTCAAAAAACTGAAAAAAAAGGAAACTTGCAAAAAAACGGAAACCTGCAAAAAAAGGGCATTTGAACCGAAATAAAATGGAAACCTGCAACAGCTCTTTTATTCCCTTGAACTGGTAAAACAGGGCAGCTGCCCTTCATCTTTCTCCTATTTCCCCTATTTCACACCAGTCTCAATTTTATTTCCCCTATTTCTCCTATTACCCTTCATCTTTTACTGTTCTAAACTTTCATTCTTTCTCCTATTTCCCCTCAATTTCACACCAATATCAGTTTTAATTTTCTTGAAACATCATTCTGTCTATCTTAATTATGTCTCGCAATCCTCTACAAAATTTTCTTCTTCACAATGACTCCGACAATGATAATTTGGAGTTACTTACCGTAGTCTCTATGGAAGAAGAAAGACTAAATAGTGAGAGAGGAGTAGTCCGACATCGTGGTTCTGTTCAAGGTTGCAATTATATTCATCGCGGAACTATCCTTGGCCATGAAAGGATTTTTAGTGACTATTTTGCCGAACCACCCGTTTATCCTCCCGAGTATTTTCGAAGGAGATTTCATATGAGCCGTTCTCTTTTTCTTCGTATTCAAGCTGCGATAGAAGCACATGATCCATACTTTGTCCAAGGAAGAAATGCTGCTGGAATGCTCGGTTTGTCTTCGCTTCAAAAGACGACGGCAGCAATTCGGATCCTTGCTTATGGGGTATCGGCTGATTTTTTAGATGAGATTGTGAGGATAGGAGAAAGCACCGCAATAGAGAGTCTAGAGAGATTTGTCAAAGCGGTGATTGAGATTTTTTCCGGTGAACACTTAAGGTCACCCACTAGCAATGACATTGCTAGATGGCTAGCAGTTGGAGAATGGCGTGGATTTCCTGGGATGTTGGGTAGCATTGATTGTATGCATTGGAAATGGAAGAATTGCCCAACGGCATGGAAAGGAATGTATAGTGGCCATATTCGCGAACAGACAGTTATCCTGGAAGCCATAGAGTCATATGATCGATGGATATGGCATGCATATTTTGGATTACCGGGATCTAATAATGACATCAATGTGCTAAAAAGATCAACAGTATTTAGTGAATTGGCCCAAGGACGTGCTCCTCCAGCCAATTATTCAATCAACGGTCATAACTATACAATGGGATATTATCTAGCAGATGGTATATATCCTCGATGGTCTAATTTTGTGAAAACAATTCCGTGTCCTCAAGGAAACAAGAAAAAGTTTTTCGCAGCAACCCAAGAGTCAACAAGGAAGGATGTAGAGTATGCATTTGGGGTGCTGCAAGCTCGTTTTGCGGTTATACGTCAACCTGCACGTTTTTGGAAACTTAGCATGCTCAAAGTTATTATGAAGGCATGCCTAATACTGCATAACATGATCATTGAGGATGAACGAGAAGATGATGTGCAAGACTATGAATATGAAAGGAATGATGGACCTCCCCCCGAACCAGTATCGCATGAGCATACGATGGAACTTATGGAGTTCATTCGACGCCAACATGTTATTCGAAGTAGAGAAACTCACTCCCAACTTCAATTAGACCTCGTCGAGCACTTATGGGAGCGACATAGCCAGTCGTAGGAATTTATAGTAGTAAATTTCATTTATGCAATTATGTAATCTCATTTGTGCAAGTATCTAAACCCATTTATGCAATCATGTAATTCTCATTTATGTAATTCGAAGACTTATGTATTTTTTTTCCTAAACATCTGTTACCGTTTTTTTTTTTTGGTAAATCAGCTTGAAATTGAAAAAAGAGGCTAACCAAATATACAGCCTACAAGGGGCAATACCCTAGGAGGAAAAAGAAAAAGAAAGAGAAAGAGAAAAAGAAAAAGAAAATAACCAAAAATTTGCTTATGCCAAATGGTTACATAAGGTAAATGAGACACGCTGTTTTCCATCCATCTACCAATTGCAAGGCAGGTTCAGAACAAGCAGAAACAGCAGCAGTAGAGTATCACAACCAGCAGCAGAGTAAACACCATAGGAAAACAAGAAGAACAACTGCCATAACAGAGCAAAACAGCAGCAGTCGTAGGGAAATAGCAGCAGCAGCAAAAAACAGTAGCAGCAGGCATAATAGGCAACTACAATACATTTGGATACTAGATCAGTCCACCAAATTTGTGGGCCTACTACTTCACCTACATAATGCATTTAACAGCTCAGCCACCTAACAGATCAGCCACCTCTTGGAACTTAAACAAGGATGAAGCTACAACTAGTGGTATAAATGTAGCTCATGAAAAGGCAGCAGATAGCAAAAGATAAGAATACGCTAGGGACAAGCCCCACGGATAGCATAATTACAAGCAAACTGCACAATTACAATAGTTGAACGAACAATTACAGCAGCTGGATAGCACACAAGCAAACTAAACAATTATAAGGGAAGCCACCTGCTACAACAACAATCAATTAGCAGTAGAAGTAAAATAATTGCAGCAGCTGATGAGTATAAATCCCCAGCACATAGAAGTACCTAGGGCTGCTAAACAAAGGCTGCTGCAACCTGGTGCAATTCCAATTCCCCTTTGGCATGATCCTCTTTGGGAATATAAAGCTAAATTTCATAATGGCAGTAATAACAATTACACCAAAACTTGATCCATGATTGAATTCAGACCCAAACTTTATAGCAAGAAACAACCCAAACTTTATAGCAAGAAACAAAAATTGATAATAGAATTTAGCATATGAGTCAGCCATACACAAATATTCATCAGATGTAAATTTCGCCATCAAAAGGCTTACAAAGTTTGACACTTCAATTACTAACAAACTTAGCCAGTGAAAACCAGCAATCGTCAAGGCAACAAAAGCCAGCAATCATCTACATTCTTGATGACAAAACTATAATACAAACTAGGAATTATCGAGGCAAACTAGTTCAACCCCGCCAAAACATGTAGATATCCAAAATAGTTCAACTACTAACAATTCTAAATCCTTTTTTCGCGTTGTTGAAGGATCTCCCTTTGTCGGCTTTGATAGTACTCTTGTTGCACATGAGGCAAGGCACTTGTATCCACCAACATTATTCTCTCCTCTTCTTTCATCTCTTCCACACGAAGCATTTTTTTCTTAATAGAGATTTTCTCTTCCCCTTGACGAAGTTTCTCTTTCTCAAGTTGGTGTCTCTCTTGCTCTTGAACATGTAGTTGTTGGATAATGTCCAATTTCTTGTCACTTGCTTTTTTTTGTTCTTCCTTGATAACAGTTAGTATTCCTGCAAGAGGAGAAGTGGAAATTTCAGCTTTCTTTCTTTTTTTCAATCGCTCCTTCTCACCTTTATTACCCGGAGGTCTCTCCAAGTCCACAAAGGTGGCATCACCTTCTCCAAGATCAACCAACTTTGGAGTAGAAAGAGAAGGTACAATCCAAGTTTTGTTCTTCTTTCGTTTTTTCCTCTCAAAGTCCTCCAACCACTTTAGTTGGTACCTCAACTGTTTCCAGCAGTGTTCAAACTGAAATGAGCTATTTTTGAGCTATTTTTTGAGGTTTCGAGTGACTTGTAGTAAGTTTTTGCTTTAGAAACCTAAAAACATATTAAAAAAATTACATTAGATGTAAAAACTATGAAGCAATGAGCAGCTGTAATGGTTAATATTGAAGCTCAATACCTTGTCTTCCTCGGTTATACCACTTTGATGCCTCAATTCAATTTGAGCATAGCATCCACAGAACTTGTTAACAGAAAGTTGAATCGCTGACCACCTGTTCATTAGAGAGTTCTCATTACGCTCAGAAACGAAAGACTTGTGCTTGTGGAAATAATCCCACACTCTTCTCCAATATGTTTTACGTTTTTGGTCGTTCCCTTGCACGGCATCCAAGCTTATATTCAAATATGCCGATACAAGCAATTTGTCTTCTTCATTGGTGAAGTTGCTACCGCGTTGCGGTTTTTTAGAAGTGGATCCCATTTGAGCTGAGGTTTGAGATGCCTGGGTGAACTCTTTTGCATTTTGATTTGCATAAGTAAATCCAACTTCATCTTGAGGCTCCATTGAGAGTTCATCTTCTAAGATCAAACCATCTTCTAAGAGATTTGTGAAATATGCATTTTTCTGCGCATCCATCCCTATAAGAACAATAAGGTATCAACAAAGCTGACCATTCTTTCCTAGCCAATGGAAGTAATAGGACAAAGCAAATCATATGTCCCTTTTGCAAAATTTCAGTGCTCGACTGATGGGAACTCCTACTTATAAAAAAGTAGCTCTATAGCTTCTAGATTATAAAACCTTTTGGGTTCCAAAGCTAAGTAATCCAAAATTCATGTTTTCTAAATCACAAAAACTTTTGAACTTGAATTCACCTCTAAGTTTATCCTAGCATCACACAGCAATCACCAAGGTGTGTGTTTTTTTTTAATCAAGAACTCCCAGTCTTTTAATAATCACAACCATAGTTTTGCCAATCCACAGTTCTATCCTTTGCGGCCGGTCTATCCCTTGTAGCCGGTCTGCCATTGCAAACCAGCCTAAGTATCAAAGACCCCCCATTCGTTAGCTAGCAAGTGGGTCGACAGGGACATGGTTAGCACTAGCTAGCCTAGTGGTTGCTTGCTTGCTTTGGCCGCATTCATTGATAACTACACAAAATCAGAAAGCCCTTCAAAAAAATTTAAAATGTATTCAACAAAAATGACAGATTTTTGAAACTTAGAGCAGATGGAAAGCTCTGCATCTACTACTTCCATCAAGCCCGTTCAGCAAATTCCAGCATGTCTAACTTAAGAAAACACATTATTTCTCTAAATTACATTGGGAATACTGCTGCACCCTCAAATCATTAGTAGTTCTTTGAATAAGGAAACTAAATGCTCAATGGGGCATTTTATCAAACAGCTAAAATACAAGCCAAGCAACCTGAAGGATTGTTCTGTCAGACTTTATACCATTGAGACCTAATCTTCTCCAATTTTATACCCAAATTGATATGGCTAAAAACAATACATAATCTGAACCAGAATCACAAGTAGAACTTGTAATTTTGAAAGAGGGAGAAGCATACCTTGCCTTGATGTTAGGATGAAAAAAATGGATAGGTCCAGCAGAGAGATCGGGAATCTCAGCAAACCCAGCATTGTATCTGCTTGTTGAAATAGAGATGAGAAACGAAGGGAAATCGAGAACTGTTGGGCGGGAGAATGGAGATGAGTCATCAGAGAAAGCGAGGGAAAGTGAGCGTGAGAAGAAATCGCCCAAAGACCAGAGCTACAGTGCCACGCCAGGCCAAACGAGGTACTGTAGCACACAACCAAATCCCCGAGCGTGGAGCCAGTCTGCTGGGAAGGGTTTTTTGGGCTTTGGCTAGTCATTTTGCTGAAAACCCTCTTTTGCTTAGCCTATTGGAGATACTCTAAATCCCCCTTCCCATTTTATTTTCTTCTGGAAAATTCAGAAGAGAGAGAAAGAGAGAGAGAGAGAGGCAGAAGGGTCATCCCCCCCCCCAAGCAGCATCACCACCTCTCGTCACAGCCGGGTCACCATCCGATCGAGCTCCGCCGCTGCTTCGAATCACCGCCAAAATCTCTCCGAAACTCCGTTCGCTGGACAAGAGGTAGTTGAAACTTACCTCCCTAAGTATATAGTGCTATTAATGTGTTCATTTTGTTGTAGATTAGACATGTGAATAAGTGATATTTGATTAAGCTACTCAAACTTGAAAAAGAAGTTGACTGTGCTAAACATGATAAAGGGAAATATTAGTAGCTTAAGTTTGACTAGCATAATGATTGAATATGGTGATTATGTGGTAGCTTCTGGTTAAAACGTAAACTTGGATATTGATCTACAGGTGGTATAATTTATTTGGGAAGTTTATATTGGGTTAATCGGAAAACTTGAAGTTGGATAAACTAGTAAATCAATGTTTGTTGCATGTTAACGTACCAAAAGAATTTAATGAGTAATCTGTATAGAGTACTAAAAATGCTTGTAACTAGATACATATGTATTTTTTTTTGTGCCGTTCTATATGGTATGTATGTTCTTAACTTGATCCTTTTAACATGATTAACAAATTTCTTAGAATTTGGTGACTATTGCTATTACAGTTTTCCTAATAAGATTTTAATGAGTTGTACCATGATCATTATGCCACTTGTTACATGCTTCATGTGTTAAATAAATTTTATTTGGTAACGACATGATTTCCGTTTTGTGATTTATTATGATTGAATGTTATCCACCCTATTGCATGAGAACTTAGAATCGACTCACTGGGATTGGTGTACGTACATAGAAGATCACATAGACGATTTTTGAGTTAAAAGAAATTGGAAAAGATAAGAGATGGTGAGATGGACGGTTAGCCAGAGGAATGATGGTTTAATGGGATTCTTGGCGGTTATCCAGTGAATCCGGATCTGTTGGAGGTTATCCACAGAGTCCAGTTTGGGAGAAGAGAAGTGAAGCCAGGGTATGGCAGTTGATTGTCGATTCGAGACCTTAGGATATGGCATTGCGTGATCGCTCTTTTTGAATAGGAGAAAAAAGGGTGATATGTATTATAGTGCCAGGTTATGGTCTATATACTCCCAAGGTTACGGTTAGTTCCTTGTGGGCCTAGTGGTTACGGTTAGTTCCCTGGGGAATTCATCATTGCGAGGCGATCGATGACTCCCACTAAGTAAATAACTTAGGCCATTTCATTGGCGCTCCCGGTTAGGGCAAGCAAGGGGGAGCGGTATCACGAATGGCCATAGTCCTAGTGGTTAACATGGGAGGATGTTTTTCAAGGGTTGAGATTCTAGATTTCAATAAGTTAAAGGCTAGTAATTGAAATTGATCGCTTGCTACTTTAATTGTTCTTACTTTAACAATATTGTATATGCCCTTGCTTGTAAGTTATGGGTTTCGGGTGGGTTTTGGCTACTGAGCATCATCGCTCATGGTACTATGTTGCCCTGGTAACTACAACGCCAGGTACTGAAGGCAGAACAGAAGTGTCGTACAATACGACTGGAGTCAACGCTACTGAGGAGGGAGCCGAAGAACCTTGGTTTCCGTATGCGTAGTTGCTCTAATTTAATTTAAGTCAACTTTATTTTAGAAGCTTCAAAGTTTATTTGGGAAATTGTAATATTTGGTCAAATTCGGCTACTTAAACTTAATTTGATATGGTTGTAATATGATGACATCCTACTTTTGAAACAGTGATGTATTAAATCTATGAATTTTAATTGGAAAAATTGTCTTTTAAATATTTTTATTGATGTTCCGAAATTCGGGGCATTACACTAAACAACAACAATAACATAAACATGTTTACGGTGCCTGTTTCAAAAAAAAAATATCGAAAAAGAAAATAAAAAATTGAAAAGGAAAACTTTTCCAAACAGAACCTAATTAAAACCCATTTTTTCAATGTGTTCCAAAAATATCTAAACTAAATTTGATAAATATGAATTTTGACGTGACTGAATTTTGTGACAACGTCTATACAGTTAACATTTTCAATTACCAAATCAAGTCCGGGAAGGATCTGAAAGTGAGTACAGGACCGTCTAGTCTCTTTAAGGGACTAGAGGAGATGGGTCTAGATCCTCTCTAATTTTTCCGTCCATGTTTTGGATTGGAGGAAACAGTCCACATTTGGACCGTTTATTGGCATATATTAATAGTTTAAATTTTCTCATCAATTCTTACCGATAAGAATTAACTTCTTATTGGTAAGAATTAACTTTGACTGGTAAGACTAGTTGATAAGCAAATGCAAATCGTTGATTGTAGCGAATGAATGATCTAAATCATGTCTGTCTCCTCCCATCCAAAAGATGGACCGAAGAGGATCACATCCTTTATAAATAGAAGGAAAAACAAGGATAAATGAAAGAGATTCTGTTTAAAGTTGAATTTTTTCCCTTAACTCCATGAAAATTGAAATCATTTTATTACAGCTTGATACCCGTGCAAATTTATCTACCGGCATAGAAACGTTTTTTTTTTATTATTTTTAATTTTTTATGAATACTGGCATAGAAACCTTAAAATTTACCCAAACCCTTCCTCGCTGAGCTGCAGCAAGCGCTACAGCCTCACAACCAATCACTTGCCCGACAGCGGCAGCCTGTATTGCCACTAGGGTCGAACACTACGTCTGATGCATAATCATTTTCGTCTAATTTGCTCAATTTTAGTGTTCTTAATTTGTTTTTATTTTACTGAAGAAAGGTGTTGGAGCGTACATAGCTCATGTAGTTGGTGAATTGGTTTGGGTCACCTACCTCTGAATTATTTGCTGCCAAAAGCATTAGCCTTATGGGGCCATTTTGTTTTTTTTTTTTTTGATAATAAAGTAATTGTGTGGCCATTTTAAGATGGCTTTCTTCTCCTTTAAGTAAAATAAGCAAACTCCATCTCCATTTCCTTTTCCATCTTTTGCTTTTCTGGAGCTATTTATGGATCGATTTGGTGTTTTATGTGGAGTTGGCTCAAAAAGATGTGTTTAAATTTGGTGTAGATCTGGAACGACATGGAAACATGGGTGTACATAAAAGGTAAAAGGAGGGTTTACTTTTCTATTTTAGTCGTCTTACAATTGTTGGGAGTAGTCTATATGGATCATTTGTTTCGGCTTCAAGTGCCTCCGTTAGTGAACGGTGAGTTTATAGTTCTCCAAGGTTAGTCGAGATGCCGATAAAGTAGCCTAGACGAGAGACAACTAGTTATAAAAAAAAACGAAAAACAGTTTTGATATTAAATTGTATACTAAAAGTCCTAGATGGTGAGTGCGGCTGACTAAAGTTCGGTTTACTTGGTCCAAGAAAAAGAAGTTGTCTTGAAGTGTTGATCAAGAGAGAGAGAGATGTGACTTGTGAGTAAGCAATCTTCAAGGCAACGGACATTGATTTGTACATATCAACCAACCTAACCACAAATGGATATATAATACGGTGCATATTCTATTTCAACTGCCAAACAGCAAAACTAAAACTCACATGATTTTATTAATTTACATACCGTGGCCCAATAATATAGTAATTAGCAATTCTCGATTTCCTCTGTGAAGTTGAAGCAAATTAAAGAGGATGCTGATCTTGATTTCGCCAATTCCCTTTTTGTTTGTCTCGCAACCAAATATATAGAAATTTCCCCTACTTTGGTGGACTTTATGAGAGATTATTCAATGTCACATGAACACCTTCACATGGTACCACAAATTTATCCCCCACCGCATATTCCATATGTAGCATATACACTTTGTCTTAAACCACACATAAATAATAAATATGTGATGACGAAGTACCACATGACGGTGCCTTAAGGAGAGCAAATAATTTATCAAAATTTTATTGGTTAAAGTTGAATATTTGGATTGAGGGTTGGTGATGTGCAGCACCGGGTTGCGTGGTTCGGATGCCGTCCGTTCGGCAATCCAACGGTTCAAATCTTATCTCCACCTATGTTGCATCTGAGCCGTTTATTGCCGAGATGAGATTTAAACCATTAGATTACCAAATGAACGACATACGAGCCGTTTAGCACGGTGCTGTGCAGCAGCTGCATAGCACCAAAACCCCGAATCATGAATATTCAACTTCACATTATTGCTGCCGGTGGCTCGAACTTTACGTTTTGGCACTTATATTCAAATATACGTCTAATAATTAAGTTGGACCCCATCAGGCCTTTTTGTTAATTGGTGCGCCCAAGCTTAATTTATTTTTATTTTTATTTTACCATTTGTTAAACTTAATCTACTCTATAATGTTTAAGTCATAATTGGATAGGTAGTTTGAAACCTCTTGGCCTTGGGTACTACCAGTTCATAGAATCGTAAGTATAAGACTTTCGAAATTCAAAATTTACTACACAGATCAGTTAGCAGTACGTAAGCTCGCGAAAAACTCGTAGGAGTGTTTGGAAGCCTACTTTTTGACTCTTTAGATAATAGTCAAAATATATTTTGGAGAATGAATGAGTGTTTGGGAGACATGTGCAGAATATATTTTGAACAATAGTAGTGTTGGTAGATGAATGATGAAAATGAATTATGGATTAAATTTTTACCAAGTTGCCATTGACCTTTATTATTGTTTTAAAAGTTGTACAAATATTTATTTCTTCTTGTCTTTGGCCTTTATTATTGTGTTAAAATATGTAAAAAAATATTTAACAAGTCCGAGCTTCTTCTCTGCTCTCTATCGGTGTATTTGCCGTATGGTGTATAAACAGGTGAGGAAAAGTGGATTAGAATTGGTGTGTGTGTGGTGGGGGGGACGTCCGCACCTGATTCTGGGTTTTCACTTCTTTAGTGAAAATCAGTGAATCCGTTCTCCCAAAATGAATTCTTATAATGGAGTGACAGCCAAAATGGGAAAATGGAAATGCAAAAATCCACTTCCCGAACACCCCCGTAGTTATGGATAAAGTTATTCAGTTCGGCGCCCAATAATCCTTTTTATACCACATATTGTGATAGAGTGATGACAGATGATCACTCGTAGTTATACATGTGAAACAAGTGCTGCTACACACACAGATTTGTGCACAGATTCAGTGCATGCCTATCACAGATCTCATTCAAACGATCTAAGCTGTTCATTAAATATAAAATATTTTATCGAAGGCCCTTTGCAAAAAAAATTAGGTTAATCCAATACTTATAGTTACTTGATCTAATCATTTAAGTTTTCAGATCCTGAAATCTAAATAAAAAGTTAAATGATTGGATCAAACACTTATAGGTATCGGATTGATCTGACTTTTCACGAGCGTCCTTGGAAAAAATTTTAAATTTAATTAACGACTCGAATTATTTGTGTGAGACCCAAAGTGGGCCCATTCCATGTTCTATGCACAATCATTGTGCACAAAATCTACTCCATGTAGGTAGCATCTTCTTTTGATATTGTGTTTTCGTCCTGATAAACCAACCACACACACACACACACATATATACACACACACACACGCACGCACACACCAGAGATCCAATGAGGGATCCCGCACGGTGCTACCGTGTGGGACTCTCCTTTCCCGAGCAAATTTCGAATGATTTGAGCCATTCAAAGTGTGCAGAACATGATTTTAAGGGTACTCGCAAGAAATCACCAAAAAAAATGATCGAGAAGGGCTTGATCATATATATACACACACACACACACCCACACCACAGATCCAATGAGGGATCCCGCATGGTGCTACCGTGCAGGACTCCCCTTATCCGAGCAAATTTCGATGATCTGAGCCACTCAAAGTGTGCAGAACATGATTTTAAGGGTACTTGTAAGAAATCAGCAAAAAAAATGATCGGGAAGAGCTTGATTCTAGCAGTTTTTTACTGAACCGTTCAATAAAAATTTGTTCGGATCAAGCTCTTCTCGATCATTTCTTTTTTTGCTGATTTCTCGCGGGTACTCTTAAAATCACGTTCTGATCACTTTCAGCAACTCGGATCATCGAAATTTGCTCGGAAAATGGGAGGTCCGCACGGTAGCACCGTGTGGGATCTCTTATGGGATCCGAATTGATATATAAAATAAATTACTAAATAAAAACTATTGGTACCCTAAATTTGAAACCGTGTCAGTGGCACAATCTATAAAATCCCTTTTTTGTTTTACCAGAAACACAATTTGTAAGGATGAGTTCATTGATACTTTTTGTCTTCGGATAAACACCAAAATACCACTTGTTATTACTAAAAATACTCAAAACACCATTTAGACAATAAAGTTAATTACGGAAAATGAGTTGTCTTCAATAATGGATATTATTTAGGACTAAAACACCAAAAGTATGGTTAAGACTATAGCATGAATTCACCCTAAATCGAGATGGAACAATCAATTCAATCCTAGAATGCACTGCAAAGAACCCTGGTTAAATTTTTTTTTTTAAAAGGCCAAATCAATTGCTTTCGATGAACCACTCATCACCATTAAAAAAGTGGTAATCCATCACACCATTCACCGACCACTAGCCAGATATGCTTAA
The DNA here is from genome assembly GCA_014282245.1 of Rhododendron simsii. Taxonomy (NCBI): domain Eukaryota; kingdom Viridiplantae; phylum Streptophyta; class Magnoliopsida; order Ericales; family Ericaceae; genus Rhododendron; species Rhododendron simsii. Next base: position 19,217,769 of record CM024956.1, on the reverse strand, counting down.
AAGAGGAGGCATCAACAAAGACATGTGACAGAGTCCAAGATAGAGGCAAGTGAGTTTAGACCAGTTGGGGTGGGAATGACAAATAAACTCCAAGTATTGTTTTCCAGTTCCTGGGGAATTAGATGGAGCTTTCAATCCCTTGTAGGCCTATTGGTGGCCGTCTTAGTGATTGGAGCAATTTATTTGACGGGAGAGAGCAAGCAGTTATTGGAAGAAGAGGATGAGATGAAGCATCAGATTAACAATGGCTCATCGTCGATTTCGCAATGCGATTTGTTCTCGGGGAAATGGGTATTTGATAACGAGTCACACCCTTTGTACAAAGAGAAGGATTGCAGTTTTATGTCAGACCAATTGGCTTGCCAGAAGTATGGAAGAGAGGACTTGAGGTATCAGAGTTGGAGGTGGCAACCTCATCGCTGTGACCTCCCAAGGTACTTTTATATCTCTGACCTCTTCTCCTCTCTCTCTTCTCACTCTCAACCTCAATGTATTAATGGAAAAGGTTAATTTAAAAAACAGGGGATAAATTTGAGTATGCAAATGCAAATCTGTGAAAATAAATACTCCATCCGTTCCATTTTCATTGTTTATTTTTAAATTGTGTCATTTTTTTAATTGTTTATATCTTTCAATCTATAATGTTTTCATAATTTTGAAAATTTTGTATTATAGAACTAATCGAGATCTATCAAACAAGATCCATATTGCATATTTTTTAAGATCCACACTTAAAGATATAGGCAAAAGACATAAGAAAGACAAACAGAATAATGGACAATAAAAATGGGACGGGGGGAGTATGTATTATGTAACAGCACTGCACTAAAAAAAACTCTAGAAGCGATGAGATGAGGGAGTACTAATCTTGAAATTTACATATTCAAAAAAAATCTTGAAATTTCACTTAAAAGATTGTCCAATTATTGGGCTCAACGTGGTTTTGAACTTTAGCATCTTGTCAATACTTTTTTATGTTGAGTTTGAAAGAACCCAAAAGAAATGTAAAGATAAATCATGGGTCAAATATGAAAATGGCTCATTGAAGACAAAATGGCCAAATTTTATTTCTGCACCTTCTAATCCTTTAGTGGGATTTTGACATAAAATTTGCTCAATTTTGAAGAAGTTTTCTAATTACTGTTGTAGTGGCGAACCAAAGATAAAACTATTTTCCATTATATGTTGATACAATTTGTCTTTCTCTAAAATTCCAAAAGACAAAAAGTATATAATTGCTGGTCATTTGATTCTAGGGTCTTTAATTATATGGGTATTTTTTTGAACTTGGCGGAATGTGCTTTTATATGTTAATAAAGGTTCAATGCCACAGCATTGCTAGAGAGGCTGAGGAACAAGAGGCTTGTGTTTGTTGGAGATTCTTTAAATAGGAACCAATGGGTCTCAATGGTCTGTCTAGTGGAAACATCAATACTTGATCCAATGCTCAAATCTATGCACACCAATGGCTCCCTGATCACCTTCAAGGCCTCTGTAAGTTTAATTTTATTAAAATACCATGTCTTTCAGGGGAAAAAATATATATCTAGCCAGTCAATCTTAATCTCTAAAACAAAAATATTTCTTTCCTGATTTACTTTCCTTTTAATGAACTTTTTTCTGTCTTTCTAGAAAAAAAATTCATGTTATTGTTTTGTTTTCATTTGAGTTTTTTTCTTCTATCAGTATGTCTATACACACTGGCCTAATTTAGAAAAAAAGAAAAAGAAAAGAGAGTGGTTGTTTTTAGTAATTTAGAAAAATGTTTAAAAAAAAAAAAGATTCTCTAACAGTGAAAAGATTCCGAAGAAATCGAATTCGCTTTTTACTGCAATTATACAATCCAGTTGCGTATGTAGTAGTCCTAATAAATTTATCTTTCTGGGTGTAATGTTTGTTAATTTGGTTTATTCAACGAAGGAATACAATGCATCAGTTGAATTCTACTGGGCTCCACTGCTAGTTGAGTCCAACTCTGATGATCCAGTGATGCATCGTTTACCAGATCGAATTGTAAGGACTCAAGCCATTGAAAAACATGCTAGGCATTGGACTGATGCAGATATTCTTGTCTTCAATTCCTACCTTTGGTGGAGGAGGCCCATGATGAAGATCTTGTAAGTAATTTTTTTTTTTTTTAACCTATATAGTAATTGGGGCCGGCCCTTTTAACATTTTTAAACTCGATCGTCTTTTGGATCAAATCATTTATGCTGAAATGGTTATTTGAATTTATTGGCCACTAGGTGGGGATCATTTGAGAGTTCAGACGGAGTCTATAGAGAAGTGGAGATGTTACGCAGTTATGAGATGGCTTTGAAGACGTGGTCCGATTGGTTGGAAATCCATGTCGACCGTAATAAGACCCAATTATTCTTCGTTAGCATGTCACCTACACATGAACGGTATGCACTTGTTTTGAGCTCAAGAAATTTCAAACTTAAAGACAACCAAGCAATTGTACCAACATAAATGTAACCAAATAAAAGTGTATGTCTGTGTGTGTGTGTATATATATATATATATATATATATATATATATATATATATATATATATATATCGGGGCGGTTTTATGGACAACTATTTAGACACCTAAAAAAATACCTCATAGTTCCCGACCAAATTTTAATGATCCGAGCCGCTCAATGTGATCAGAACGTGATTTTAAGGTTACCCGCGAAAAATCAGCAAAAAAATAGACTGGGAAGGGCTTGATCTAAACAGTTTTTAGCTTAGATTTAACGAACGGTTCAATTAAAAACTGCTTAAAACAAGCACTTCCCGGTTATTTTTTTTGCTAATTTCTCGAAAGTACCCTTAAAATCACATTCTGTACACATTGAACGGTTCGGATTATAAAATTTTGATTGGGAATTATGAGATTGAGATTTTGGGTGTTTTTTTAGGTGTCTAAATAGTTGTCGGCGGAACCGTCCCGTATATATATATATATTCGGATCAAGTCCAAACCTCTTCCCGTCCACATCATCCGTACCTCCCCTTTTTCGATCGAATTTTGATGATCCGAGTCGCTTAATGTGATCAGAACGTGATTTTAAGTGAAATTGGAAATCGGAAAAAAAAAAAACACAGGGAAGGGATTCATTCGAACAGTTTTTATTTGTATTTTATTGAACGGTTCAATAAAAAACTGCTCAAATCAAGCCCTTCCCGGTGTTTTTTTTTTTTGCCAATTTCTCTTAGGTATCCTTAAAATCATGTTCTGAACACATTAAGCGGCTCGGATCATCGAAATTCGATCGGGAAAGAGGAGGTGCGAACTGGTGTGTATGGGAAGAGGTTTGGAATTGAACCGGACTGTATGTATGTATGTGTGTGTGTGTGTGTGTGTGTGTGTGTATATATATATATATATATATATATATATATATATATACACATATACATACATACATATATATGATTGTCCATTACCACTAAATTTGAGTATTTCAAAATAAACAATCTTAAAATTACTCCAACAATAGTATTAGTTCCCTGCAAAACCAGCCGCATCGGTAAGTATCCAAGTATATATGGTACACTGTTTTTTTTTAAAGCACATCCATCGCATGCAAATTAACTATTAAAAACATTGAGTGGCCATCCCATCCCATGGGGGGGGTGGTGGTGGTGGGCTTGGGTGCGGTGTTTTCAGCAGTTTGGGGAATTTTGTGTTAAAAATAAAAGGAAATGGACGTACATCTGTTGACCAAAAATTCCGGGCAAATCTTGCAACAAATTTAGGATAGAAAACACAGTCAACTAGAGTATGTAAGTTTACGTTCCTTATAGTATTTTTTGTATTGTATTGTATTTGTTTCAGGGGTGAAGAATGGGGCAGGGATGTAGACCAAAATTGTTACAATGAAACAGAGCCAATTTCACAAGTGGGATATTGGGGAAATGAATCGGACTCCAAAATGATGCAAATAGTGGAGACGACAATCAATAGCTTGAACGAGAGAGATCTGAAAGTACAAATGCTAAACATAACACAATTGGCAAAGTATCGCAAAGAAGGCCATCCATCGATATATAGGAAGCAATGGGATCCCTTAACTGAAGAGCAATTGGCAAGACCCGAAAGTTATGCTGATTGCATACACTGGTGCCTTCCTGGTGTGCCTGATGTTTGGAATGAAATTTTGTATGCTTATATTCTTCAGTATGATGATAACATCAAAGGGAAAATGGAAATTTAGAGCTTGTGATACTTAATTGCGAAAAATTGTATAGTTTGAAAGTAACTGAGAACCTCCCAAGGAGTTAAAATGTAACTTGCGATGGCTTGATAATTACGTCTAAGTGTGTAGCGTCCCGAAAATTCGGAGACATTAAAAATATTTAAAAGATGATTTTCACAAAAGAAATTCATAAATTTACTACATCACCATTTCAAAAGCATGTGTCATTATATTACAACCGTTTCGAATAAATCAAACTATTACAATTTCCAAACAAACTCTAGAGCTTTCAAAATAAAGTTGGCTTAAATTAGTTAAAGCGACTATGTGCACGGAAACCTAGGTTATTGGCTTCTTCCTCAACAAGGTTGAACTCGATCGAGTCGTACGACACTTCTGTTCGTCTTCAATACCTGGCGTTCTTGTTACCGAAGCAACATAGTACCTGTAAGTGATGACGCCTAGTAGCCAAAACACACCCGAAACCCATAACTTACAAGCAACAAGATATATAATTTGAAATGCAATGAAATAACATAAGAAAAGGACAAGCAATTATTTTTATTTCTATTCTTCAACCTACGTGAAATCTCAGATCTTATCCATAAATCCGCTCCTATCCTTAACTAAGCTATGGTCATGGCATGATTCAACTCCCTTCCTGTGCCCCGATGAAAGACCCCAAGTTATCTACTTAGGAGAATTCATCGCGGTAAATTCCATCTCTTGCTCTAACACAAGAAGAACGAACACGGTAAATTCCACCCCTTGCTTTACACCACCCCTTGCGCTTCAATCCCGTTTCTCAAAAGTTAATCATAGCCATGCCATACTTAGGGTTCCGTAACCTTGGTAATCAAATCCAAATCCATCATCGTGACCACCCCATCCAGATGTCTACCGGGCAGTGGCGTAGCTAGGCTTAACGATAGTGGAGGCACACTTTTAAACACACTTCAACCAAAAAAAAATCATAATTAGCAACACCAAAATAATAAAAGAATGCTTGTACTAAAATTAATTTTAAAAAAAAGCTAACACATTTACTAAGGAATGTAGTAATTTCATAAATTATCAAAACAAATCAATTGTTTGAATTGTCTTAATGGACCAAGTCTAATAGCAGTTAGATACACAATAACTAAAATGTTAATATTCAATAATCTTGATCCAATCAGAAAAAATGTGCTTTTCTTTTCAAATTTTATTCTTAAACCTCTATTTCGTCACACGTTGTGAGTTCCATTGATAAAGACAAGATTATTTTTAAAATTGTGAATAATTAATGAAGTATAATGCACATAACCCATAGTTTAGCCACTTACAAATTTGGACGTTATGTATTGAGGAGTTTCAAATGGTGAGTGGTGACTCTCTTTTTATTCATTAAACATCTCACTTCGCAAGTGTAGTGGAATTGTTGTAATATTGGAAACAAAAAGTTGAAAATGAAATATATACAAAATGTATTAAAGTGATTAAACAAAGAACAATTTAAGAAGCCAATTACAGAAAAAAAAATACAAAATCTGAAGGAAAAAAAAAAGAGAGTATTCAGTGGGGGCGCGTGCCCCCGCTCGTCCTCAAGTGGCTCTGCCACTGTTACCGGGACTTGACTCCAGAGCCCGGACTCAACCTGGTTATGGGGCGTCACACACGTCTCACTATGATCATCTCACCCATTAATTTTATTTTTCCATTAATCCTATTATCATGTCTAATAGATTAAATCCGCACATCGCAACCAACTCTGGGAACCTATTTGGCCAATCTATCAGTCCAACAACATTTCTCACAATTTAATACTTTTACGAAACATGTTTACAGGCTACAATAATTAATTCTACGATAATAACCAATCATGCGACAAAACTACTCATGCGATAAAATTTATCATGCCATTGAATTTATCTTGCGAATATATTAATCATACGATTAAACTAACATCGAACAGAAAATATTTAACTTAGGGACTTATATTATGATTTCATATTCTCTAGGGTGGATTTAAAAATTATTCAAACACAAGGGGCCAAGCTATAATTAATCCAAAGAAAATTTCAAATAAAAACAAGGGAAAACTTCAAAATACCCCCCAACCTTTACACCCAAATTCAATTAGACTCCCAACCTCTTAAAAACTTCAATTTTACTCCCAACGTTATATTCCGTTAATCAAAATGCCCCCTTCCGTCCGAATTACTAACGGATTCCGTTAAAGGCTCCGTTAAATAATATCCCGATGGAATTTCGATAATCCAAGCCGTTCAATGTGTTCAAAACGTGATTTTAAGGGTACTCGTGAGAAATCAACAAAAAAAAATGACCGAAAAGGGTTTCATCTGAACAGTTTTCTATTGAATAGTTCAATAAAAAACTGTTCAGATGAAGCCCTTCCCGATCATTTTTTTGTTGATTTCTCGCGAGTACCCTTAAAATCACTTCTAAATCACATTGAGCGGCTCAGATCATTGAAATTCGATTGGGAAAGGGGAGGTGCGAATTGATTCGAATTTTGTTTAAGTCCGGACGTCCGGATTTTGCTTTGGTCTGCACCTCCCCTTTTCTGATCGAATTTCAATGATCCAAGCCGCTCAATGTGATTAGAATGTGATTTGAAGGATACCCGCTAAAAATCAGTAAAAAAAATGACCGGGAAGGGCATCTGAACAGTTTTTGATTGAACTATTCAATAGAAAACTGTTCAAATGAAGCCCTTTTCGGTCATTTTTTTTGTTGATTTCTCATGTATACCCTTAAAATCACTTTTTGAACACATTGAACGGCTTGAATCATCGAAATTCCATCGGGAAATTATTTAACGGAGCCTTTAACTGAATCTGTTAGTAATTCGGATGGAAGGGGGCATTTTGATTAACGGAATATAACGTTGGGAGTAAAATTGAAGTTTTTAAAAGGTTGGGAGTCTAATTGAATTTGGGTGTAAAGATTGGGGGGTATTTTGAATTTTTTCCTAAAAACAGTGGCTATGGGAGATCGGCAAAACCGGGGATTACGACCGGATTTCGACTGCTCACGTCGGGTTCGATTATTATCACACCATAACGCTAAAATCATGATAGAAACGTGATATACGTAGGGAGGTGAGTTCCGAACTACCTCTTGTCCAGCGAACGATTTTTGGAGAGGTTCGGATGCAGGTCGGATCGGCGATGGAGCTCGGTACGTGGCGGTGATGAGCACGGCAGTGGTGGTGTCCGGTTGGTGGTGTGGTGAGCTCAGGTGGCGTCCGGTTACCGCGGAGAGGAGGAGATGGTGGTGCACGGCTGTGAGGTGGAGGAGTGAGAGGTTACGGTGGTGGTGAGGTGGACTACGGTTGGAAGGTGGAGAATGGAGGTGTCTTCTTCTCTCTCTCTCTCTCTCTCTCTCTCTCTCTCTCTCTCTCTCTCCCTCTCTCCCTCTCTCGCTGCAATTCTCTCTCCCTACCGCAGTGGGGGGGAAGGCTGGGTCAGAAAAGAGAAAAAAGAGAAGGGGATTTAAGAGTGGGTTTTGGGTATACGTGGGAGGGCAAGAACCCAAGGATAAAAATGTGGTGTCTCATTAGGAATTGGGGAGAAGATTAAGGGATCTTGTTCACTCTAGCTGCCGAAATAAAAGAATGGGAAAAGGCTGGGTCTGGTCCGGTGTAACACAGGCAAAGTAGGGAAATTACTTGCTGAGAGTGCGCGCATACAAACGATTATGGAATAAAATTTGGTGTGATGACATAAATAATTTTTCACATTAAATAAATTAACGAGAAAAATTATATTTTTATTTTGATAATAATTATTACTTATTAAAAAATACTAGGTCTTTACAGAGAGAAAAGGGCAAAAATTTGACCGTGCAAAATAATAATAATATTTTGATAATAATTATTATTTATTAATAAGATAGTTTAACTCATTTAGACTAAAATTAAAAATCTCAATTAGTTATTTAGACCGATGTAAAAAATATGCTCAGAATTATTTTATTTTTTATCCAAAATTCATGACTTTTCACTGTGAATTAAAATTTTGAGACTGAGAGAATACGACATCCTCCTGTTTCACATTCTTACTCTTTTTTTTTAAAAATCTTTATTCACGTGAATTTATAGTATTACCTTTTTTAATTACTACTTCTTTTACACACGAAAGGGTAATACTATAGCTTCACATGAATAGTGATATTAAAAGAGTGCAGAATATGAAAGAGAGTGCAAAAAAATTACTAAAAGAAATGAAAAGAAAATAATGTCTTCAATGATGAATAATGTATGTAAAGAGAAGCTCATTCCAGACGTCCGGCACACCAGGAAGGCACCAATGAGTGCAATCTGCATAATTTCTGGGGTCTGACAACTTTTCTTTACTTAAAGGGCGCCATTGCTTCCTGTATATGGAGGGATGCCCATCTTTCCTGTACTCAGAGAGTTGCGTTATATTGAGCATTTGTATTTTTAACCCTCTGCTTTTCAATTTGCTAATTTCTGCTTCGGCTATTTGCATCATTTTGGTGTCCGATCCACTCCCCCAGTATTCCTCTTTCGAAATTGGCTTTGTTTCATTGAAGCAGTTCTGATCTTTAGGCATTCCCCATTCGTCAGCCCTGGTACCTATATGTTGTTAGTAATGCCTGATAATGTAGTAAAATTACCTTTTGGATTCTGCTTAGAACCTTTTTACATGGACCATATAGGTACGGATGTTGTGGTGCTAAGTGTGTATCAAGGAGTTACACATGACCCATCAAACATATTGTCACCGAATATCTTTGTTTCACTTTCTTATTAGGTCCCCCTTTTTTTTTTCTGCAGATTTAATATATATATATATATATATATATATATATATATATATAGCTTTCGTAATTGCTCAAGGATGGAGTAATGTAAGATTCGTACAATGTGTTAAAGGCATCAGCTCATTGATTAAGTTTTTTTTTTTTTTTTGGGTAAATCTCATTGATTAAGTTATCACCATACCTGCTGTGAGTAGCTGAATTGCTAACGAAAAATAATTGCGTCTTGGTACGATTAACATGAGTTTCCAACCACGCTGACCACGTCTTTAGAGCCATCTCATAGCATTGCAACATCTTTACTTCTTTGTAGACTGGATAAGGGTCTTCAAATGATCCTTTCCTGTGTGGTCATTGTCCAAGAAAAAAGGTTTCAGTCATATTTAAAGGGAACGAATTTGCTTTCGTTGGACATTGTCTAAAAAAAAAGAAAAAGAATTCACTCGTGTATAAGAACGAGATGACTTTTCTCCAATAGGACCAGCTAGAAAGTGTTGCTTGGGGCTCGGCTTTCCCCGGACACTTCGATGATTCTAACCTCAATTCTATTTAAATTCACCAAGCTAAAAATTCACGAAACAAATCAAAGTTATTAACAATAAGAAGGGGTTATTCTTCAAATCCAATTTTCTTTTATCTTGTCGAAGACAAATGCCATAAGATCATGATATTATGGTCGTCTGATCAACCAAACTTCTTACGTAGATGATATGCTCGAATAATCCTAGCTACTATAAGAGCAACTTCATCAGCTCATTGAAGTTGGTGTCGCGATGGACCCAACCAACCTCAATAGCGATCAATATGTGAACGTATTCAAGACAAATTTTTGGAGATAGAAGTTAATCATTTATACTTACAAGACCTTCAACTTAGGGATAATCCACCATAGATAGGAGTTAAAAACAAGAACATCAGCATCACCCCATTGTGTAGCATGCTTTTGAATGGCTCCAATTTTGACAATCCGATTGGATGATGCGTGGTGGGATGAATTATCATTGTTGGATTCCACTAGCATTGGTGCCCAATAGAAGTCAATTGAAGCATTGTATTCCTTCAATAATATTGCATTTACCAACAATTAGTCATTGAGACGTACAAGCAGATCAGATCAGAATTAATCACATAAAAGCATTCAATACTACTAAAATAAATACGGTACTGATTAAAGTTATATGAAGTACAAGTCAATCCTGTGCTTCAAGGCTTGGATGATACGGAGCTTGAATTCCACCCAAACAAGGATAGATCATAGAACAAGGGCCTCGTTTGAAGCCGGTTGTAAGTTTTGGAGGATTTGTAGTACGGCCGGGAGATTAAAATTGGAATTGGTAATGAAGAGATATTAGAAGCAAAGTGTTTAATATTCTGGCCACTAGTCAATCTAATTCTAGATGCAGGAAAAATTGTGACGACCCGAATTTTTACATTACCTAAAAACAAATATCATGTCTCCAAATAAGTATACATGATGGGCCCCTTAATATTTTTCAGGTGCGGAGCAAGTTAAGTATTGACCCGAGATGGAGTATTTGAAGGATTTTACTTTTTAATTAGAGATAATTTTGAAAACTAGTGTTGCACGACTTTTGAAGATTCATATACACATTGCCCTATGATTTCTTTCTAAATAGATTTCTTATAATTACTATGTATAGTCTGATTTGGTTTCCCTTCCAATTTCAAAACTCATTAAGCTTCATCCAATTTCATGCTACTCTATTTTTTCCGAGAGTACAAAACCTACCTCCTCTTGTGAGAGGTCGATCTGTACTCGGTTAATTCTGTGCATATAGAGTTTTTTTTTTTCCATTATGTCTTTAATTCAAGTCGAATTGCTCCTTGAAGTACTCCTCCTAGTTAGTTGATATCTCCTCCACCTATATATAAACGAGTCTGGCCTTAGAGTTTCGACTAAATTAATTACTTTTCTAAGACACTATACGGTGAGCATTATATATAGAGTAAATTACACAAAGTCCCCCTCAACTAACCCGCGTTTTTACTCAACCCTCTCAGATTACAAAACCCGACATCATGCACCCTTTAACTATATAGTTGACACTTAACACCCTTCTGTTAGGTTTCCGTCCATATGGCAAACGGAAAAAGGCAATCAACTTAAATGGGGTGTTTGGATTGAACATCTACTCACGTCGGATGCCGTTGATTCTCGCGCTCGCCCACTTGGTTTTTTTTTTTTTTTTTTTTTTAAATTTTTGGACAGCTCGGATCGGCCGTTTGGTTGTACGAGAGTCCTAAAGCCAAAAATCAACAAAAATGATATTGGTACCGATGGTACCGTAGGGAAAATGCACCGACGGCCACCGGACAGCCGATCCGAGCCATCCAAAAATTTTAAAACAAAAAACCTAGTGGGCCTAAGCGGGAATCAACGGCATCCGACATGCGTAGGTGCTCGATCCAAGCACCCCATTTAAGCTGACTGCCTTTTCCGTTTGCCATATGGACGGACACCTAATAGAAGGGTGTTAAGTGTCAACTCTGGATAGTTAGAGGGTGCACGATGTCGGGTTTTGTAGTTTGAGGGGATTAAGTAAAAATGCGGGTTAGTTGAAGGGGGCTTAGTATAATTTATATATATATTAGTGGTTAGTGAATTTAACTTGTCTTTTTTTTAAATTTCTGGTCAAATATTTGAGATTAAGAGTTCCCCCAACAAGACAATGTATGGATGAAAGTTGAAAAAATATAGGACCCAAATAGGTTTGTTTAAAGTTGTTTTGTCTTTCGTTAACTTTATTAAGCTTTTGACCATATTTTTTTTAATTCGTAGATTTTTCTTATCAAAATGAATGACTAATCTAAAAAATTAAAGTGAATTACTCTAGTTAAAATAAGTAAAGGTTCCAATGGAATCAGCTAGCTGTCCCCATTGAAATTTCCATAAATGGCACATTAATTAGCCATTCGGTATAGAAAACACAAATTTATGGTATCCATTAACACTATAAATTGAGATATATATATATATATATATATATATATATATATATATATATATATATATATATATATATATAACAGTGTCGGGGCATTTCGTTACTTATTGTCTCATTTACTTCGTCTAATTAGTTACTGTTCATAAATGCAAAAAAAAAATTAAGAAAAAGAAAAAGAAAGGGAAATGAGATGCTAACAGTCTGTTAGTCTAAATGAGATTACTTATGGACCATATATTCTAGTATTGAACTCTTCTTTTTGTATTGTATCAGTTTTGTCCCAAATCTACTTCAACATGCAGGAAACTAATAAATTGTAATAGACACTAACCATCCCATTGAAAAAGATGTAAAACATTAATTTTTTTAATTTTGACACAAAAATTCTGCTTTTTTCTTTTTTGTTTTGTTTCAGTTGATTTTTTTTCCAAATTTTATCCATATGTTTGTTATTCTTTCAATTTCTTTCATCGGAAAAATCTTAACCTTAAAAGATCCTTAATTAAACTTGAACAATTTTGGAAAGACAAAAATAAGTTCAAAAAGAAAAACAACAGTGACGTTAGCCCAAACAACATAAGTATATACGTTGACTCCATTTGTTTCGATGTAAAATATTTTACTTATTTTTCGCCATTTGATTGGGCAAAAACAATGTAAAATATTTTTCAAAATAATACGTTTTATCTTATATGATTGAAAATATTTTCCTCTCAAATTACTCATAAGTCATTTTTATCTCTTTGCCTTCTCTCGCTTTCTTCGGATTGGGAGGGGGTGTAGTACGGCAGCCGCACTACACCGTGTAGTGTGGTCGATCCAACTGTCCATCTCGGCATAGACGGCTCGGATTTAATCCGAGCTCTTACAAATCCGAGCTATCCATTGTTCGAATTCAAATCCGAGCCATCTAATGTCGAGATAGACGGTCGGATCAGCTACACTATGGTGGTGCACTATAGCACCCCCGGATCCGCTTTCTTCACCCCTATGTCCTTGAAAATTAAATTCTGGAGAGGTTATTAATCTTGAATGGAGAGAGAGAGAGAGAGAGAGAGAGAGAGAGAGAGAGAGAGAGAGAGAGAGAGAGAGAGAGAGAGAGAGAGAGAGAGAGATGAGGAGGGAAACATGAGAATTAATCTACAGCCTATAGCTCCTGATTGTATCCATGACCATGATCTTCTCTTTCGTAAATATGAATTTTCTTTTTTTTATTTATCCTTTTATGGATCATGAGTATATGTATACATGTTAATTTTAATGCCCTGAAACCAATTGTAGGAATACTTGTTTTTCTTTTGGTTAAGTTAATTGTTTGGCATTTTTGTTTTCATTCATTAGATATGTGTTTAACTTTTAGAATGTAATAATGATATCTCCATAAAAAGTTAGACTAATTACGAAGTGTGACTCTTAAAAGGGAGGGTGGAAATAGTAAATTAATTTGTGAATCAAACATTGGAAAATACTTCACATAAAATATATTGTTCCAAAACCATTTTACAAAAATTGAATAAATACAAGATGTAAAATATTTTACGTAGAAACAAACGAAGCCTCGATTATTTTGTTTTTTTATTTTTTAAAAAATAAAAGAAAGAAAATAGGTGGATCGGAGTACTCACAGTGGCCTTGAAGGTGTACAAGGAGCCTTTCAACCGCATGTATTTGAGTGCTTTAGGAATTGACGATTCGACCAAACACACCATTGAGACCCATTGGTTTCTGTTCACCGAATCCCCAACGAACACTAACCTTTTCCCCCTTAGTCTCTCCATAAATGATTTTGCGTCAAACCTACTCAATTAGCAGAGATTATTACTACTATTTCAGAAAATCACACTAGTAAACTCAAACATAATTGAGTACCAGAAACAACAATTATGTTATGCTACTTGTTTAAACATATGATCGAGCTTTGTGACTTGCACATGGTACGGGTTTTTAATACACTATAAATTTTAACATAAACAATTTTTGAAATAGAAAAGGTATTATATTGTAAAATCTAAATGAGAGAAGAGAATATTTTCTTTTATAATTAGGTTATATAAATAGAAACCTGTGCAACCATTACGTTGATTTGAATCTACATTATAAACTACATCTTCTCTCTTTTTCTTCTTTCTTTTGGAACATAACTTTATACGTTTGTTTCAGTTGTGTGACTACCAATAACCAGACCAAAACATAGATGCATTTGAAGTACATCATTTCTACCATTGGCATCATTCGAATAAAAGATTTGTTACAAATTAAATTTCTCAACTATAAAAAAAAAAATAGCTAGTGTCAAAAAATTATGATAAACTTGCGATCTAATGAAAGTCATATAAAGTGGCCCGGACATTATATATATATATATAAACACAAGTTAATGATTATTCGTTTTTTGGGCCACATTATGAATCCTAATTTGCAAAGATATAGAAATTTCTCGCTGTGACAAAGATTTTGAAATGTATATGAGAGAGAGAGAGAGAGAGAGAGAGAGAGAGAGAGAGAGAGAGAGAGAGAGACCTTGGGAGATCACAGCCATGGGGCTGCCACCTCCAACGCTGGTATTCCAAATCCTTCCTTCCATACTTTTCACAAGCCAAATCATCAAACATGAACCCACATTCTCTATCTTTATACAACGGGTAGGACTTATTGTCATAAACCCATTTCCCCGAAAACAAGTCACAGCTCGACACCACCGAATCGACCCGGCCTCCATTCACGGAAACATCATTCACCGAATCATCAACTCGTCTCTCAATCACCGACTCAATGCGGATCTTAGTCACCGAACGGAATGTGCTGCTTTTGTTGCCAGTGGTGTGATATACTGCAATGGTGACTAGAACCGCAGCAAGACAAACGTTGAGCAAATGAAACCTGCAACGTATCATACTTGACGCTATTGGAGCCATCTCTCTCTCTCTCTCTCGTTGGCATTCCATTTTGGCGTTGTGATTTTACGGGTTTATGTATGGAAGGAGAATACACAGTGAATACCATTAAAGAAATAATTACTCCAGAGGATTATGTGATAGCTAGAGTGTTGCTGAACTGTATCTTCCACAAGCATTAATTCCGCCTATAATTTCTCCTCAGTAAATCCTCTTCAAATCACTTAATTATTATACTTCCTTCCCCACCCATACAATTTCATTACCCTTAAATTCTTAAATCCTGGTTGTAATCTTCGTATGCAAAGGCTAATTGGTTCTTTACATGATGAAGGAATACAATGAATCTAACTGTGATGATCCATTCCACAATCATGTACAATATCGGACGGTCAGAATTGAGGCAATTGAAAATCATGCACGACACTGGATTGATGCAGATATACTAATTTTTGATTCCTATATATATCTGGTGGCTTGAGGAGAAAATCAGAAAGTTAAGGTCTTGTAAGTACATATTCAAACCATTTGATCACTGGAATCTCATATTCAATATTCTAACAATCCAAAATCTGCGAGAAAGATTGTAAGCCACACATTGATTCTTGTACTCGATATATTAGATATTTACTGAAGAGAATCAGTTGCCTTAAATAGGTAATCTTTTATTTTATTAACTTTGATGATTAGGTGGGGATTATCCGAGAAATCCAATGAAACATTTGACGTACAATGGTTACGAGATATGAAATGGGTCTGAATACTTGGGCAGATTGGTTGGGTTAATCGTACCAAGACCAAATTGTTCTTTGTTAGAGCATCCACAGTGAAATAACCAAAAGTCAATAATCATAAATTGTTACATCATCTTTTGGTTATGCATTTAAGGGGTTGTTAAAGCTAGCAATGTAGAGGTCCACAATGGTACAATCAAATTTGAATGGTCAAAACTTGCCACATCACATTTTCAATTTGTAAAAATCTAAAAATTGTGAACATAGAATTTTTTTTTAAAAAAATAGGTTTCAAACTAACAAAAATAAGTTATTAGAAAAAGAGAAAATAGTTTTTTGAAAACTTTGAAACAGTTTTCGGGAAAAAGTTAAAAAAAACAGTTTTTGAAAAAAAAGTTTTTTTTAAAGAATAGTTCTTGAAAAAAAGTTTTAATAAAAAAATTTGTTTTTGCAAAAATAATAATAATATGAAGTTTTCACAAAAAAAAATAGTTTTGAAAAAAGGTAGTTTTTGCAAAAACATAAAAACTTTTTTTAAAAAGTATTTTTTCGTAGAAATATGTTGAAATGGAAGAGAGAGAATGTTTTTGTGTAATGATGGTGTACTTGATTGAGAAAATATGGAGATAACTAAATTTGATTATTGGCAAAAAGTTGCTAGTTTTGATTATCTAAGGGCCAAAATTTGATAAGTTGCTAAGAGCATCCGCAGTGGAATAAGCAAAAGTGAATAATTAAATTAAACATGCCACATCAGATTTTGATTATTCATTTAGAGGTTGTTAAAATTAGCAATGTCAAGTCTCACATTGGTTATTTTTTGCTCATAATCAAAACCCATGGGACCATTGCTTCCTTCCCTGAGTTTTTTTCAAACTTTTTGCCTTCATTTAACGTAAATCTTTTGAAAAACTAGTTTACGTTAAAAACATTTTTTATAAAAAAATATTTGTTCTTAAAAAAAATAGTTTATTAAACAGTTTTTGGAAGAAAAAAAAGTTTTAAGTTAAAAACAGTTGCATAAAAAAATACTCCCTCCGTCCGGATTTAATTGTCCCTAATTCTATTCTAATCGGCTAAAAAACGGGTTATATCTTAGAATCTGTAATGAATTTCATATTGAATATGGATCTTGTTTGATAGATCTTGATTAGTTCTATAATATAATATATTCGAAATCACATAAAACATTATAAATTGGAATATATAATCGATTGAAAAATGACACGAACTCCCAAAAAGGACTATTAAATCCGGACAGAGGGAGTAGTTTTTGAAAAAAAAATGTGTAAAAATATAGCTTTGTGTAAATACAATTTTTAAAAAATTGAAGAAACAGTTTTTGTAAAAAAACAAAAATTTTAAAAAGTTCATATAAAGACGGGTTTTTTTTATAGAAAAAGTTTATGAAAAGAATAGTAAGAATAGTTTTTTATAATTATTTTTTGAAAACATTGTTAAGAGAGAGAAGAATTTTGTGTAATGATGGGTGTATTTGATTAAGAAAATGTGGGGATCACTAAATTTGGTTATTGGCAAAAGATTGTTAGTTTTGATTATTCAAAAGCCAAAATTTGATGAGTTGCTAAGAGGTTGTTAAATTTGGTTATTCCAATGTGAACACTTTTTTGAACAAACATTGGTAACTTTAACAACATTTTATTTTGCTTATTCCATTGTGGATGCTCTAAGAGGTTGCTAAATTTGATTATTCTATTGTGAGCTCTTTTTTGAACGAATGTTGCTAATCGGAGCAACATTTTAGTTTTTATTATACCACTGTGGATGCTCTTAGCTTGTCACCGGCTCACCTTCGGTATGTTTTCTATTACTTGTAGTTTTAATTTCAACTGGTTAGAATGCCTTGAGGTTACAAGAATAATTATATCTCTGCCATCTCATCTTTTCATGTTTTCCTCAATTGGTATGAAATCGCTTTATGTTGGAAAAATATGCTTACTATTTGTGATAAAACTAATAATATGAGTGCAATAAAATTGGAACTCAAAACTTAAAAATTGATGGAAACAAATTCGTGATCAAGGCGAGTGTTTGTGTGTTACACTCTGTACTTAAGACAGATTTCAAGTGTTTTTTAAAATCAATTAGTTCAGGTGCTTATGAGACATTGAGGTCAAAATTTAGGTGCTTATTTGATATTTTCCTTAATAACACTACAAAGCTGTGAATTTACTAAAAACGAGACAATTTTTTTAAAAAAAATTGACCAAAAAAACGCAGTACTACTTACCACAAAACAAATTTTATATACCTTTCATTAATTCAACTCTTACTATGTTACATTGCTACAATTGCTATAAAGTATGACCACACTTACTACAACTGGCTCATAAAGTAACAAGTTACCATTAGTAGAAAAGAAAGTAGCAAGTTACCCCCCTTTTTTTGGCCAAAAATATTTGAGATTTTAGGGATTTATAATTTTACACCACTTTAAGTCATATACACCCTATTTTTTTGTATTTTTGCTAACAATTGAAGAGTGAGCAACCCATAAAAAGGGGTTCGATTATAAATCGTGTGTAAATTTTTAATTTGGTCTTAAGATATTATTAGAATGATCATATGAAAAATAAGACGTATATGAAAAATAAAACGTATACAATTTTTTTCGTAGTTTCTGATTAATATTATAAATATATTTTATTAGCTTGCTTTTAAATAATCATCTATCTATAAATATTGTTGTGAAAATAAACTATTCTTTTAACAAATGCGAATTTTTTTGAATAAAGACAACTTGGGTTATTTTTGTCAAAAACAACTCTGAGTTCTTTTAATTTTCGAGAATAATTTGAATTGTTCAAATAAATACATATTCTTTTTTAGGTTTTCGATTTGAAGGATTAGTGGTTTGAATAAACCCAAATCTTGTTGAGAAGAAGTGAGGAATACGGGTGCACATATGACAAATTTCAGAGAAGAGAGAAAACGAAACAAGTTGGGAAGAAGTGAGGATAGAGGAAACAAGGATCATTTTGTAATTTGGCTTCACATGTTAAACAATTGCAGTACAAACTTTGATAGTACAGTCAAAAGAAGCGCGTAAGATTTAAAGGTGTGCGCGTGGCTCACACTAACGTGCACTTCCTGGGCCGTAGGCTTTAGCCTTTAAAAAAAAACAAAGAAAAAGATTAAAGCACTCCACTTTTTGATTAATTCACTCCAAAACTTGTCTTTTAGTATTTCAAAATATACTAGCACATTTTTCAAAGCACATTAAAAGACAAAAAAAATTTAGTGCATTTATCTAAAAGTGAAGTGTTAAAATCATTTCTCAAAACAAAAATGCATATCAATATTGTACATAGAATGATAAAAACAGTCCAATAAAAAATTGTTAATAGTTAGAAATATATTGAAATTGTTAATAAAATTTTTTTTTTTGAACAGAAATTGTTAATAAATTGAGTATGCGTTGTTTCATAGTTTTCTTTAGCGCTGTGATTTCACATTCTCTTTTTCGATAAATGAACTCCATTTTTTTGTCATGTAATGTAACTTTTATGTGTAAATTTTTTACTAAAAGCAAGTGGATAAGAGTGAAGTGAGTACCTATACTCTCATGCACATGGGTAGAGTTCGATTCTCGAAAATACTCGTCCCCCTCCCTAGTCCCCTAGTATAGAATAATTTAGATTTAACGAATGACAAAAAAAATGCTAAAAGACAAGAATAGGAATGTATTTATAAAAAAAAACAAAGAAATATGAAAATCATTTCCCTTTCTTTAAACCCTTTAGGCCCCGTTTGATAAGTGTGTTGGATTACATGGGATTAGTAAAGAGATGAGATTAGTGAGAAGATGGTATTAGTAATACCGGGGGCAATCCCAGGTGGATGTTTGATTGTGTAAGGATTAAATCATA
Source organism: Rhododendron simsii (assembly GCA_014282245.1). Taxonomy (NCBI): domain Eukaryota; kingdom Viridiplantae; phylum Streptophyta; class Magnoliopsida; order Ericales; family Ericaceae; genus Rhododendron; species Rhododendron simsii. The sequence continues at coordinate 19,198,308 of CM024956.1, read as the reverse complement.
GAATTATGATTATCAATCCCAATTCTTTGTTTGATTGGAACACCAAAGGATAGGATACAAATTACATTTTCCAATAATACCCATGGGTGAAAACCTGGTCTATGGAATTGCATGGAAGACTAGCTCACGAATTTACAATTTTGGATAGTTTGCAAATAAAAGGTATGAAATAGGAGGAGAGCGTGGACTTAGACCCCGTTTCGCTTTTTTTCTAAATCTTTTTTCTCAAAAAGAATGTAATTTCAAACTCAAATATAATGAAAATGAAAAAAAAATAGATTTCTTTTACATTGTTTAAAAGATCTCAATGAGATCTATCAAACAATATTCATATTGGTAGAAAAATTATTTGTTTTACACACATGATTTTTGAGTTTGAAATTACATTCTTTTTTAAAAAATACTTTTTTGGAGAAAGTGGAACACCCTTTTACAGCTACACCTTTGCAGACCGCATTATTAAAGTCAATTCCTCAAATCCATCTGATAACGCTTGTGCCACCAAAATGAACAAATGCAGACTACATATTCACAATGATTGTCGTGGTTGGTTTTTTCTTTTTCCCCAATGATCATGGAGAAATAAGAATCAACAACAGATTTTTATAGGTGAAGTAATACCACATCAGAAACAACAAAGCAATACCAGAGCACGCAGTAGTAATGAGGGTATTATTGGTAAGGGGAAATTACAGTAAGCCCCCTCCAACTATATCTCGGTAACGAGTTGCTCCCTTTATTGTTTAACTCGGACACTTAACCCCCTTCATCTTTTATGGCGTGACACTTAAGCCCCTGCCGTTAGTGAGCCGCTATGAATTTAAACGGAAGGTCATGTGAGCAGTACATGACCTTATTAACGACAGGTCATGCCCTTATAAATACATACAACGGTAAACTCTCTCTCTCTCTCTCTCTCTCTCTCTCTCTCTCTCTCTCTCTGTGTGGCCCCTCCCAACGGTACTCTCTCTCTCTCTCTCTGCGATGGAAGGTAGAACTAGGTCTTCCAATGGGGATCCAAATGTGCTGTGCAATTGTGGCATCAGAGCATCATTGATTAATGTAGTGCATTCCAACCCAGAAACAGAGTACTGGAAATGGTAGTGCATTCCTCATGAAAACATAGAGCTGATCAAACAATTCCTTTTGAAATAGATTTTTCAAATCATGCTTGTAAATTTGAAATTGAGTGTGGCAAATAACAAATATAGATGTGAGAATGAAATCTCCATATAAAGATTTATAAAAATAAGTATGAAATGGCTTGGACCCATAATAGAACTTAGAGAGAGAGAGAGACAAAAAAACAGAGTGCCCTATTTTTTTTTTGCATTTTGGCAGCCCCCGGAAGAAGGCCCAGTGGCCGGTTGACCTATATTCCAACCACAACACCATTTGCAGAGGAACCATCAGCTAGCTGCACTGAACAGACAACAGCTAGCAGTATCCAATTTGCTGATCACCGAATATATAGGACGCAACTCTAACCTTAGACAGCGTAAAGTAACCACACTAAAATTATTATAAACTCATAAAATAGAGAAAAAAACAAGAGTTCTGAAAAAAGAACAGGTTGAAACAGAGTTTCCTAAGAAAAGTTATAAGCGAAACAAAATAGCCCAAAGAGAGTAAATTGGTAATTTTAGCAATTCGGTTAACGGCATCTTCCATTTTGTGCAAGATAAAAGATGAAGGGGATTAAGTGTCCGAATTAAACGATGAAGGGGCAACTCGTTACCGAGGTATAGTTGAAGGGGGCTTACTGTAATTTTCCCTATTGGTAATGACTTAAAAAACTATGGGCAAGGTGATCATTTTGCATGAGGGAGCTTGAGATAAGATTACTAATACCTAGTACCCCATGGTATTAGTAATCGGGGACAGTGCGGGATTAGTAATCCCATCCTCTTCTCAATCCTATCCCTAGCTTGACCAACCAAATAAAGAGTTAAAAAGCCAATGGGATTGCTAATCCTATCACAACCATCCCTGTATCATTGATCGGTTCATTTAGTTGATTTTTTTTAGAATTTTACGACAATAAGGCACCTTCATAATTTATAGAGGCCACTAGATGCTTTAAGGCTACAAATGCATGCAAGAGTTCCAGAGTTCCATCTTCTCATCTCATTCATGATTATTCATTCATAATTTTTTCGCGTTTGTTAATTTTGCGTCTAACTTGTGGGGATTATTGATTCGTCTCGTCAAAACGAATCAAAAAAGTAAAAAATTGACTTTTGTGGAAATATTTTTGGAAATATCCAAGATAAAGCCCAAAGAACCGACTTTTGGATTTTTTCTTAGATATTTTGAAAATTATTTAGATAAAAGTATTTTTTTTATTTGGATAAAAGTATTTGACAAATACTGTATGTTGCATTATAGAAGGCAAAAGCCATGGACTCTGAACATCCTTTTTTTATTTATCATACATTTTTAAGTAGGAGGAGTCCTTTTGCGTACAGGTGGGTGAGTAATAAAGGGTACTACTGGTATAAATAGAAATAGCATGGGCAAAGAGGTCATTTTGCATCAATGAGCTTGGCATAGGATTAGTAATACCTAGTAGGAGGTGGTATTAATAATCCCATGAATTGGAAGGATTGGTAATCCCATGGTGTTACTAATCCCAATCTATATTGTGCAATCAAACAAAGATTTAAAGAAACTATAGGATTAACAATCCTATCCCAACCCCTAACTCACTTATCAAACATGGCCTTAATTGCAATTGGTTGGATGATTTTTGTGATGAGATCATCCTAATGATGTCAGCAAGGCCATGGCTGGTGAATTTCTTAAGCGGTACATTTAATGGTAAATTATTAAAATGACCCCCAAAGTTTCTATAAATTATAGATTGCCCTCTAATCTTTGGGAAATTTGAAAATATCCTTCATCTCATAAGAAATTGCTCCAATATTATGATGTAATCGCTAGAAAATTTGATAATTTGTTTGCCATCATCAAATCCTAATTATAATAAACCATACTGTTTTCTTGTAGCTTGTAAAAGACTGCGTAGGTGTAAAAATAGCCTTTCACATGCTTAAAAATATAGGTTGGGCCATTTAGATTATGATCATGTCAGACAAATTTTCTAGTGGCTACATTACAACAAGGGAGTAATTTGTTATGAGAGTGGATATTTTAAAAAATTTCAAACATGAGTGGGTAATTATAATTTTTAGTAACCTTGGGGTGATTTGAAAATTTACCCTACATTTAATGGACCTTACACTCTAGCCCCTCAAGATTTTTATATTGTATATTTAGTCTCTAGAATAGCGATTATATAAATAGAAGTCTCGGTTCTTAGTTTTGTTCGTTTAAAGGAATGGGAATGGGTCCATCGGTTAGGTCTGAGTTTTGCAATTACCACACCTTAATCCAAAACAATTATCTATATCCAAATCCAAGCCGATACCCAAAGCAATTATCCTTTCAATTTCACAGAGCAAGAAAAATTACATTTAAAATTTCAAAATCTAAGTATCGTTTTCAGAATTCGGTATCAGGTATTGAACAAAACAAGAAAGTCCACAAACTACTTTCTTGTTAAGACATTAATTCATCTTGTACGTATTTGGTTTGCCCCTTTCAAGGTCTGTGACGCAGCATGTATTTTGCAACTTTATATCCATCTTAAAATCAATTGACAATGAATGAAAAAGTTCTTAACGTTATTAAGATCACTCATTTCACTCTCAAGCAATGTGGAACTACGTTTTCTTAACACTCTTGTGAAGATCAAATTGCGCAATAGGATGAAAGTAGAAATTTTGACAAATTTGTCAATCAACTACATTGAGGAAGGCAATGATGGAAGTTTTGATTTTCATTCCATCGATCAGTGATGCTTTAAATGATAAATAAAACAATATTGGAGTACTTTTTTTGTGCTCTACTTGCATATGAAAAAAAATCGATTTTCATAGTGTAGTACGTCCATCTTTCCATTTTACTATATTATACACATTCGCCACTACTAGATAAAATTATGGATCCGTCTACACGCATGCTTACTTTTTCATACATCAAAGAGTAATGTGATAGAGATTTTCGCACTCTCCTTCTTATGATCATCCACACTATTTTCTTACTTTTATTCATGTTAATTTACCACATTGACTTCCACCAGCTTATTTTTTCATACATCAAAGAGTAATGCAGTCAATCCACATGAATAAAAACAAAAAGGAGTGCGCATGGTAAAATAAGGAGTGTGAAAATCAACCTTCTCTGATTTTTTTCTTTTTCTCTTTCTTATATTCTCTCAAAATTAGGAGTGAGTAATGGTCTAATGAAAACAGGGGTTACAAGAAACTTCGGAATTCGTCATTCGTGAATGACTGATTGTGCGAACATTGAAGTACGAGATGTGTTGGCCTGTTTAGTCAATCTTGTCATACTATTGTAACGTCGTTCGAAGGTTTGATATTTTCGATCATTCGTTCTAGATCATGTTCTTAATAAGGTTATGCCGACACCCACCAGCTGAGAGAAGGAGCTCTCCTTGATGTTTTGTTAATTTCAATCACAGTAAAACTAAGGGTAGACTCGAGTACACCGAATGCACTCTACGTTGTTTGGAACCTATTTCAAAGTCTACACAAATAATCGGAGCCATTCAATTTGCTTATAACATTTTTTCTAGGATTCTTGTAAAGAATTAGCTTAGTCGGATATCCGTAAGAGCTTGATTGATTCTTCGCTCAATATGCTGACATGATAATCCCACACAATCCAATGTGCATTTGGCGTACGCCTAGTTGGACTCTTCTTTGTAACATCACCGAACTCTATTTGATGAGTATTTCACTTGATTTTTGTAGTAGGTGTGCCATTTTTTCCCTTGGTCAAAGTCAATATATTGTACCAATGGGCTATAAGCCCAGTTGGTAACTCTTGACTCTCCCTTGTGAGAGAACAGGGTTCGAGTCCCACTGTACGGGGTTTTTGGGTTCAGAATTATAAATAGCCTCTAAATCTCTTGTGGACTAACTCACTAACTTCTCTCACTAACTCCCACTGATGTTTTTCCAATATTGACAAAAAATAAAAGTCAATATATTGATAAAATAAATAAATTAGTACCTTAGAGGAGTTGAACTCTTAACCTTCTTACTTAGGAGCTAAATGCATCCTCTAATGCTACGGGCCCTCCTCTCATCTTGTAGCGGTACAATTTGGTAAGGTTTTGACAAGTTTTGGTTGAAAAAGGGTACCTCCGGCCTCCAGTGGAGAAAAAGTTTGAAACTGAAAAGTCACAAAATCAAGAGCCAATCATAGAGCCTTAGATTAAAATAAATAAATTAGTACCTTAGAGGAATTGAACTCCTAACCTTCTTACTTAGGAGTTAAATGCATCCTCTAATGCTACGGGCCCTCCTCTCATCTTGTAGCGGTACAATTTGGTAAGGTTTTGACAATTTTTGGTTGAAAAAGGGTACCTCCGGCCTCCAGTGGAGAAAAAGTTTGAAACTGAAAAGTCACAAAATCAAGAGCCAATCATAGAGCCTTAGATTATCCACTATGGAGACTGTGTAAATGTTGAAAAATGACAGGAGCTGATCAAAAAAAAAAAAAGACAGGATTTACAGTGTATTTGTGACAATCCAAGTGTAGGGACTGTCATCCCACCTTGGTTACACGTACTTTGACATAAATAATAGCATGCGAGCATACAATCTTAATTATAACTCTTAAGTCACATGGTTAAATTAAGTGTTAACAGATCAGACGGCACAAGTCCTCACAGTCTTATTATTGTATATTTTTTCTTTTAATTAGCATGCTTAATCCTGTTATAATTCGAATGTTACTTTCTCAAGAAAGATGGAACTAATAGTTGGCGATCGGTGGCTTTATTCTTATACCACTATAAATTACATGGTTCGCCCCCAATTTTATTAATAGTTGGCGATCGGTGGCCAAGGCAACCCCTATTTGTAAATTCCATTACTTATGTTGGGTCCGGAGTACGCCCATAGATTTGGTTACACAATGTCACTCCATGCGATCGTTCTAAAAACAGACTCGCGGGTGCGATGTTGAATGCCATAAAAAACTTAATTGAAACCCTTTCTACCACCAAGTTATTTTAGGAGAGATAGTGGAAAAGCTAGCGGTTCGACAACTTACCTAGTGTTTTTTTTATTCTTATACCACTATAAATTTATATGGTTCGCCCCCCAATTTTATTAATAGTTTTTGATTTGTTAAGAGCATCTAGATGTAGTGTTTTACATTAAGTATTATTTGATATTATAATGTTTAATGTTTTAGATTGTTAAACCTTAAAATTTTGTTGTTAATGTTGTGACCTTCTTGTATATGAAATTTTGGTTCCATCCCTCCATCCTTTTTTTTTTTTTTTGATAAGTATGTCCCTCCATCTTAGTCTTTCAAGAGACGAAGGACAAGAAGAACACATTCCGTGATACAAAATCGCTCAGATTTTTTCTGAGTCGGAAAAAAGAAAAATATATTGCTACTAATTAAAAACATAAAAATCAAGCCGAAGAAAAACGGGAATAAAGGAGTAATGTTGAAGCAAATTGAGGAAGAAAAGAGAGAGATTCAAGTCACAGTCCTGATCCATGCGGTAGAGGACACAGCTGTATCGCACAAAGAAATGCATTTGCCATTTGCAAGCAAAAGCAAATACCCATTCCCCACAACAGTGCCCGTATTTTAAGAGAGACAAAAAGGAGGAGGAAGCTGCAGCAGCAGCAGGTAACGTAGTCGGCAGGAGCATTAAAAACTTCTTTACGTTATCCCTCCCAAATTAAATAATAATAATAATAATAATAATAATAATAATAATAATAATGCCCCACCCCACATATTCACTCAGCCCACTCTTTAGCTCAACCAAGCCACATCCATTCATATTCCTCAAAACTTTTACTTAATTCACACCCTCTCTGCGTTTCAATTTATTTGCTCATTACGAAAATTCTTCCAATTTATTAATTCACTTGAAGACTCCTGAATTTTATTTGGTTTTGAGAATTCTAAATTTTGCATGCTCATATATTATGGTTATAGGTAAAATTAATACGAGAATTAATGATTGCTTTTACTGCTAAAAATACGAGAGTAGTCATGGTTAAGTAGTTTTTTAAGTCAATGGATAGTGGTAAGTTTTTATTCTTTTGTTTTTTACTATTTACAATATATATCCTTAAAATAAATTTCATCTTTTTAAATTATGAATTTATAAATTACGTAGAGGGCTACATTTGAAAATTTCACTTCGATCTTCCAAAAACTCAGAGGTGGGCATATATGTTAATTCATAATGATGATCCGAATAGTTAATCTCGAAAAACCTGTCCAACATGAACACATCTATTAAAAGTTGACTTGATCGGTTATCGAAAGACACATGAACAAGGTGAATTCGTTCTGTAAAATGGACCGGAGGAGTATATATATCTTTCACTAATATCGTCATGTTGGAGAATAAAATAGAACTTATACACGTATACATGGTACATAGGCTTCCACAGTTACATACCATAACATAGTCAAGATATATAGGCTTTTCATGGCTCTTCAGGAGTGGGTGACGTGTCCCTGCGTTTTCCCCACGTTCCCTCTCACCTACTCTTCTTCTATAAATACCAGCTCTTTTCTTTCAACTCTCCCCCACCACTCATCCCTTTCATGGGCTTTTTCTCTTTGATTTGATTTGATTAATTGACATTGATCCATTTACTATAATAGTTTATGTGTAGATTCAGTAAAGAATAACCTGTTAAGCTCAGGAGGGATAGCGCCATGGAGCCGATCTGGGCATGACTTGATGGAGATCGATGTTCTTCATCCTCTTAATTTCTCTATCTCCATTGCGCTATCTATCCTGAGTTTCATGGGTTCTTCGTACTCTCCTCCTCTCTCCTCTTGGCTATGCAGTAGCCATCACCTCGCCGGTACGCTAATCAAATTTATATTTGCCAGTTACTTTATGCTAGCTGTTATTTATTTTCGTTTGGGGACAAGTCGGTGAGGTGGATGCATTGGCGATTGAGGTGGGTCGTTTAACTTTGACAATGCTACATTGATCACATTCAATAAAACTCTTTCTCAAAATTTTTATGCACCGATTAAATATGCGGCTGTCGGACGAGACCTATAACACTGATCTGATTGGTGCCATGACAAATTAATTGAATTGTGTTACGTCAAATGTGGTTGACATAGCATTAGCATGCATTAAAGTTCTGTACCGAGGAGTAGTATGAGGTGAAGATCGAATATCATGCACAATTTCGTAGAGTGGCAGTAGGATTAACCAATTAATTAGAGTTAGCTAGCTAGCTTCAGTACTCATGATTATTTTACTTGGAAATTAAAGATCAACATCATAGCTATAAACTTGGCATAGAAATCCCATCAGAAACATATGACAATGGTAGCGAACGATTTCCAGGCTCAGCATTTTTTATTTCTGTTTTTCGTGTAGATATGGCTTCGGAGCTCGTGGAAGAAGAGCTTGCTTAATTTGTGATTTTCCTTGACTCAGGTCTTGTTCTTCCTATATTATTGTCTTGGTATTTTTTTTCGCTATTGTTTACTTTTTTGCAATATCTTGTTTCGTTTTTCATTAAAAAGTTTAGGGGCAATCATTCCTCCCAATGGAAAAACAAATATCATGAAAAAACTGGATCAGACTTGAAAAAAATTTCAGATAAGAAAATAAAAAAGACAGTTGTTAGTGAACTTTTTTATGATTTGGGTTGTACAATTTATTGAACTTTTTAGATTCCTCTCATCGAAAAAAATAATGAATCAACAAAATTTGACGAAAATCTAATAAAAATTTACAAAAGACAGAAATACCAAAACAATAATTTAGCAAGAATTGGGCCTTTTAATAAAAAATTGTACGGTTTTGGAACAAAAGTGTAGTCTGACAATCGTATGCGTGATAACCACCACCACTTGTCTCTTTTCGGTTTGATCTTGCCATATTAATTGTGGAGCAATGTATAAAACTTGATAATCAAATGCCTCGACCATTCTATATTGAGGGATGTATAGGGCCACAATTATATCTTATTATTGGCGATATGTATATTAAAAAAATAAAAGATAGCCTATAATATGAATATTTCTTGACTTTAGATAAAAAATAATCAATACAACATATTAAAAACTATGGTAACTGGAGTTTGTCATATGCAATTGATGTCGCTTGACGCACTACTTTCCTTTCTTGATTTTCTCTTAGGTTTCTTTCCTTTTGTGTTGAACTAATACCTTAATACAAAAAAATTGTTTGCATGCATGTAAAACAAAGTTTGAATTTAGGGTTTTCTTAATTTATACCTCTCTTTTTTATCTTTTTTTTCTTTGTAATATTTCGCTTTGCCCTTTAAATTTGGGTTTGAGAATAATTTTTTTGGTTCTTTTTAGAACAGAAAATAAAGGGCCAAAATCTTTTTATATGTATAAATATATATAAATATATATATATATATATATATATAAATTTAGTGACGGTAGTCGGTCCGCAATGATTTAAAAAGTGCTATATATTATTGAGTACAGTAATAAATTTATTTAATGAATGTCTAATAGTATATTCTTTGACGAAGTTGACTAGTTCCACACTCCGTGCAAGTCACGTCCTGACCAGTCCATTAGTAAAGATTGTCCACAAATCAAAGCAACTGATCTCAGTACAATTACCTACTTGCTTTTCTGATGGAGTATTATCTATCTTACACTTTCCAGCGATCAATTAGGTTTTCCACCTTTTCTCACAATGCACGCTTCACTACCCGTATGCTTCGACCAATATATAAGGTATACGATAGCAATTTTATTACTATAACCTTCACTTTGAGATGAGGGTCTCTTTACGCGCACATTCGATGAGGAATGTTGCAAATTTTGACTCGGTTACCGGAACATATTTTTGTTTATATGAATTGATTTGTTAGAAGTCACACAAATATTCAATTCAATCGAATATCGATAAGTATTTGATCGACAAGTCTAATTTTTGGTTTTAGAACTTGATCAACTGAAGTGTTTTTTGGTGGAGTGTTACCGATATCTAATTCCGCGAATTTTTTGTGTGATCTTCTAAAGAATCGTTCATACAAAATAATTGTTATCATTTACAATTTCTAAAAAACAAAGTGCTATTACTTAGTCGAATATGAATGTTGGTAAAGTTACCCTCACCCAATAGCCCAAGATGAAGATGAACAAAATTGCTGTCAGTATATATTGACATGTTCACAATTCTCTCTCTCAAGCACCCTTAAAGTCAAACTGGTTTCATGACCCATTGATAAGTACCCGTTATTGCCAAAGAGGGTGCGCTAAGTTTCTAATTTATTTTAATTATGTCGTCAATTTAGTTGTTTCTACTTACTTTTGCACGTTGGGTATTTTAGTTTCGTTTTGTAAGAAATCACTCAATAAAGGAGTTTGAAAGTCTAAAGCGTATCAAAGACATTTAAGGACTCAAAGATGATCATGATCAAAGATTTAGAGACCCGGAGGTGACCCGACGGCTCAAAAAGAGCAAGACAAGGATCAAGAGGCAAGCCTTGGAAATAGAAGGCTCGGTATCGGTACCTTATAAATCTTGGTATCAGTACTGAAGTAATCAAGGGAAGCCGCGTAGCAAGGTCGGTACCGGTACCTCATAATCCATGGTACCGGTACCTCATAATCCATGGTATCGGTACCGAGTTGGTTTGCAGCAGCCTTAAACAGGTTCGGTACCGATGGGGAGGCAAAGCTTGGTATCAGTACCGAAGACCTTCGGAGAGGATTTTCAGAGCATCTTTGGGAATATTCTGTACGCGATTAGGGCTTCTATAAATTGGTGTGATGTCACCAAATCCAAACAAGTAGATTTTTATTGCATTTCTAGATCTAGAATAGGATTTACTTGCTTTTTGAATTGTTCTTCATTGTTATAGCACTTAATCTTCATTTTCCGCCTTAAGTAATTTAGTTTTGCTATTTTTGTCTTCATTAAAGTTGTAGCTACTCTTCCGATATATCATAATCTCTAGTTTACTTCAAGTCTTGTTATTTCAATATGTTAGCTAAATTTTTGCTTGCTTCTATCTCTCTAGATATAAGTGAGTAGTTTTTTAAGGTTAGGTCATGGGATGATTAGCACCTTATGGCTTGAGTTGATATTGTTTTTCTTCTCATAAAGTTTGAATCTTTGGTTCGAAAATCGATGTGTAGTTTGGGTTCGTTTATCAAATTGCTAAGATGTTAACCTTCTTAATCATGTGTAGGCAAGAGCAAGCCTACTTGCCACACATGATGCTTGGAGCTCTATCGCATGAGGCGTTTGCTAAATGAATTCTAGAGCTATCTTGGTAATCGAACCATGTATCTTCCGTGTTGAGGACCTTAGTTGTGTATCTCAAACTGAGTAATAGGATGAGAAAAGAGATTTGACTTGAGTCGTGAGTGCTAAGATCTCCTAGACCTAGCCTGCCTTTTATTCTACTTAATTCGTCGTTTAATTTAGCCTTTTAATTTCGTCGCTTAAAGCAAAACAAAGTTGGCTGTCTAAAGGCCAAAAACCCTGCTTATTTCTACAAATCCATCCAAGCCGTATTAATTATTTCCTTGGATACGATCCCGGTCTTCCGGATTATTATGCTTCAAATGACGTATTTACCCTATGCTTGGGGTGATCATATTTCGATATATTGACAGACGAAGTATTTTTAGCGCTGTTGCCGGGGATTATCTTATTATGGCTTTCTTGGAGGTTTGACAACCCGCTGTAAGTATCCCGCTTTCGTCTAGTAGTTTAGTAGTTTATGTTTTGGTAACTCATATATAGCTTGGTGGATACCTCTAACCGATCTTCATATCATAACCTGAGGTGTAACGAAGCTAAGCTAAATATCGAGCTTGTTTTTGGTTATTATAGTTTAGTATAGTTGCTTTAGTTAGCTTTATTTGATTGCATTGCTGAGCCGAGGTGGTGGTATAACCCCTCGCATATTTTTGTTGCTGAGATGAGTTGGCGGCTTTGCCCCTTGCAGTCTGGTAGTTTGTTGGTAGTTAGTTAGTAGTTATTTTTTGTTTATGCCTGTGTACCGAAGCCCTATTTCAAATTGGCTTCATCGTTCTTCTTCTCCGCCTAAAATTCGGAGCATTGATTAGGCATATCCTACCCATTCTCCGCCTCACAAATTATATTGCAAACGTCATTGCAAAGGCCCAATGGCTGAAGAAGCTGTTGTTCGTACTTTGCGTGAATATCTGGGATCCTCAAGTATCGCCTATAGTTATTCCAACTTCAGCTGCTAGGATTGCTTTTTAATTCAAAGCTCAATATCTAAGGGTGGTTCCAAAATTTCGGGGGCGAGAGTTGGAGGATCCGTATTCCCATTTTTGTGAATTCGAATCTGTTTTGCATTCCTTTGTACCTGCTCAGAATCAACTCGATCAGGCTTGCCTCAAACCGTTTCTGTTCACTTTGAAGGATAAGGTGAAACAATGGCTTAATTCTCTGAAGCCTCGGTCACTGTGTACCTGGGGAGAGGTTCAAGATGCCTTTACAACAAAATGCTTACCGGACAGCAGAACAAAGTTGCTTATGGATCAGATTCAGAACTTTAAGCAAAGGGATGGAGAGAACTTTCACAAGTATTAGGAATGGTATAAGGACTTACTCATGGCGGTTTTCCTCATCACAACTTTCCTTTGTATCCTCAAGTCAATTATTTCTTTATGGGGTGTTCTTAAGAGAGTAAGCAACTTCTAGATACAATGGGAGGTGGTGACTTTATGGGGAAAAACACTTGAGGATTCTAGGGATTATGTGGTGGAGACCTACACCCCATCAGAGCCACACTTGTTTGTGCCATCGGGAGTTGAGAACTACGTTCCTCAACGGGAAAGCTACGACACAGAGCTAGTTCTGAGGGACCCGGAGAGACACCTGCCTGTGACTTGGGCACAAGTATATTTCTTCCAATCCTGTATTGTTGGATCTACATGATGTTCAGAGTTGTACCGTATAGCTTGCAATGCTTGTGTCTTGAACTTTATACTTGATTTACTGACTTAGACTTAATAGCATGTTTAATAATCATAGCTTGAAATTTGATTCGACGGATAGAAATTCTGTCATGCCCTCGATTTTTAACATAAATAATAATACATTTCAATAAAAAGCCTTGTGAATCATACATATTCCCACCTGTTTAATTTACAAACGAGCCCTCAAGTTTAATGAACTACAACCTTGGCACCACGGCCCAAATTAGCTTAAATACAGATACGATATGTTCAGAATGTTACAAACTTTGGTCAAAAGATAATTCAAGAGCAAATTAGTTACAAAGCCATCATTGGCCAAAAGTAAGTCTTTTACAAAGATGAATAAGTAACTAAAAGAAGTTAGCTTCCAAAAATCTTCATGTCCAAGCACATCATTGCATGCAGTCTATTGCCCGACATTCAAACCTGAAAAGAAGGATTTTGTTGAGCTACACTAGCCCAGTAGGAAAATCTTTACCAGCTTTATATGCACATATGATGAAAAGTGTGAAATAAGAGGGCAAGGAAACAAGGTTCAAGCAGAAGATAACTATGGACTCATTGGTATATCAATAATCATTCCGTTTTTTTATTATAAGCCAACATCATATTTCACAAGACTCGAACACTTCCCCAATCGCAAACCGACTCGCTACCCCAAACTCTCACATGCAGTATTTCTACCCCTTGCGTTACCGTATACACTACGAGGATTACCATGTTATCACCCCATGCGTCATAGTGATCCCTCAAGACTCGGTTCACCGTATTTCCACTCCTTGCGTTACTAGATCTGTCTAAGTCTCCGTATTACCACCACTTGTGTTACGGGACTTCCTAATCCATCCCTCGACTCATTCACCTACCCTCGTACTTTACAAACCAACTAAGACTCTACCTTAATCACACGTTCACATGAAACATCATACGGTGTTCTAACAATGCTAATAATATGTCCCAAACATAACCAAGAAAAATTAATTTATCAATAAGACATATTTTTAACAAAGTTCTAATTAAGGAAATCCTTATTCGGTTCTAGCTAACGGAAAGCTAACAGACCAAGGAATACATCAAACCATCATAGGAAGTTAATTAGACATGCTTGAGATAGCTTAGGAGGTGTCCAAAAAGGTTTAAAAGTGATCGGGGGTTAAAACAATGAAATTTGGAGCAAAATAGCAAAATCTGATTTTAAGCCTGTTTGTATCGATATTTGCGATTCTAGTATCGATACAGATGGGCTTAAAAACACAACAGAGAATCCTGTATCGATACTGATCTGAGCAGTATCGATACAATGCCAGTTCGAGCAGAATTTCAAGGATTCGACTACAACTTCAACAACAATAATTATAGGCATGATTTCACACCAAATCAACATATTTACTTACAAAAGAAGCCAAGAAATCCCTACCTCGAGTCAAGGAGCGAAACCTAAGAGATTCGTACGAACCATAGCCCCGAACTCTTTGAAATCAACCAAAATAGTCTCCTCCGAGCTTGACCCACGAAATTTTGAGCTCAATAACGAGATTGAAAGGCTTGAGGGAGGTTGATTCTTGAAGTTTTGGGAGAGTTTTTGAGAGGGAGCAAGAGAGAGAGAGAATCGAATGAGAGAGAGAGAGAGAGAGAGAGAGAGAGAGAGAGAGATGGGAGGAAAATGATTTCCTACAAACACAAACACCACTATTTATACTCACATATTTGCAAATCACACAATCACCCCTTTACTAACAATTGCATCATTTTAAACCACAATTCAAATATTCACCACAAAATCCATATTTTTCCCAATAAAGCATTTATTAATAATTTCAATAATTAAAATTATCCGAGTCTCTACAAATTCCAACATAACTGAATTCGACTATAGAATGCTTGAAACTTGATGGAAACTGTTGATAGTGAGCTTGAATCGACCGTAGATTGCCTCGACAAATAATGTAACTGTGGAACTTGAATTCGACTAGTAGAATGCCATGCTTGCTTGACTCGACTGAATAGTATTCCTTAAGAAGATAATCGACTGAATAGAATGCCTTGAATCGAACACGGGATGCTTACTATGTGTCTGAACTTGTCTGTAGAACACTCGTAGCTTGATTTGACTGATGGTAAAAATTTTACGTGGTAGTTGCTTAAATGAATATCTGGCAGCTTGATCGATTGAGGAATGCCTGTAAATAACTGATCGACGAGTAGAATGCCTTTGATACTTGAATCGACCGATGATATGCCTGTAACTTGATTCGACCTTGTATAGCAACTGGAAAACTTAAATTGACCATGAGATGCGGCCACATATCCAAACTCAACTATAGAATACTTTCAACTTGATCCAACTCTTTTGACTGTAAGATTGATTTGGAATTTTGATTTGACTGCCTGTTATATTTGAATTGTACATACTGATGAATCTTTTCCTGTTCTGGCTGTTGTGGTGTGCAGAGGGGAGCGGCTAGCATGCGAGGACATGGTGGCTCGGCGAGTTCACTCGAGCTGTACAAAGGCTTGCCTGAGCGGGTCAGGGCTTTGATAGACGCTGCAAGATTCAAGCCGTTCATCCTTACTCTGACAGTGGTGAAGAGTGACCATGCCTTACTTACTGCCTTGGCTGAGAGATGGTGGGATACGTCCAATACCTTCCACTTCCCAATCGGTGAGATGACGGTGACCCCATCGGACTTTGCAGCTTTTACCAGCTTGAAGGTCCGGAGAGCCCATCCCGTTCGACTTGGGGATCCATAGAGATACAGCGGCACTGGGGTGGTTCTTAGGACAGGTACTGGAGGGTGGTGCAGAGACGATCCATTATGACCAGTTCAGGAGGTACCTGAAGGGTAAGGTACCGGCCACAGAGCAGGAGCAGGAGCAGATGGCGGGAGCTTACCTGTTATACCTATTTGGGGCCACGCTGTATCCAAACAAACGGGCCACAGTTCACTTGACTTACCTGCCTGCTCTCCGAGACCTATGCACAGCTTCAAGATACGATTGGGGAGGAGCAGCCTTGGGGACTTGCTACGGGTTTATGGGTGAGTTCTCGCTGGGTAAGAAGGTGACCGCTGGATACTGGAAAGTGTGGGAGGTAAGAAACAAGACTTGTAGCATAATTTCCATGCATTTAATTTCCCTTTGAATCGAATGTTGTGTTGCTGACGTTTTGTTTGTTTGAAAATCATCAGTTGTGGGCCTATGAGGTATTGAAGATGTAGCCCCTGGAGAACAAGTGTCCTGACTTAAAGATGCTTCCTCGTGCCATGATTTGGGGGCCTTTGCACAGAGGCAAGAAGAAGTCCAGAAGGAGCCTCCTAACTTTCCGAGTGTACCTTGACGAACTGTCGGGTACCCAGGTAAACAAAACATTCATCATTAGCTTTCGCCTTTAAATTGCTTTAATGCTATCGCTGATCGACTGTTTGGTTTTGGCCTTTTGATTGTTTTGCTTTGCAGGTGGAGTTGGATCTGTGGAGCAATAATTGGGCCTTTTAATAAAAAATTGTAGGGTTTTGGAACAAAAGTGTAGTCTGACAATCGTATGCGTGATAACCACCACCACTTGTCTCCTTTCGGTCTAATCTTGCCATGTTAATTGTGGAGCAATGTATAAAACTTGATAACCGAATGCCTCGACCATTCTATATTGAGGGACGTACAAGGCCACAATTATATCTTTATTATCGGTGATATGTATATTAAAAAAATAAGATAGCCTATAATATGAATATTTCTCGACTTTAGATAAAAAATAATCAATACAACATACTCCCTCCGTCCCTTTTTAAGTGTCCTGCTTCGTAACTCCAACTTATTAAAAAGACATAATCATGCATTCTTATTGTTGGCAGAAATGTATAACATACTTTGAAGAAATCTCTGATCGGTTGAAAAGTTATAAAAGGAGAAAATTAAGATAGACAGGTCAAAGGGAAATATGAT
This sequence comes from Rhododendron simsii, assembly GCA_014282245.1. Taxonomy (NCBI): domain Eukaryota; kingdom Viridiplantae; phylum Streptophyta; class Magnoliopsida; order Ericales; family Ericaceae; genus Rhododendron; species Rhododendron simsii. The sequence goes on along the minus strand of CM024956.1, from coordinate 19,181,313 downwards.
GGCACCCCAATCCGTATTTCACAACGCTATCTTCCGCGATGTTCATCACTTCTTACAGTTTCGACTAATCTTTTGAGGATGAGATAATAAGATTTTATTGGTAGAATTCATAAGATGACATGATAATGGTTTTTTTTTTTTTTTATACTAAGATTGTATGCATCAGTGGGTGATTAGCAGAAAATTAGTGAGTTAACAACTAAATAGAGTTTGAGGTCCCTCTATAGACTCGAGCGTCTTACCTGATGGCCAAAAGCCAATTTGGTTATTTTTTATCTGAATTTGAGGTGCAATAAAAAAAAATTCTTATTGAGAGAGATTTGTCGTACACTAGCTCTATTTTTTACATATTTCACTCTTAAATCTCTATGTATCAGTGATCCAGCCAATTATTAGTCATTGGATCATATTGCCATTGTAAAGAAAAGAAAATTCTCATGTGATCCATTAGCTAGAAATGAACTAAAAATTTGAGTGAAAAAAATATTTGAACTCTTTTTTTTGGTACTTCGAAAATTAACCATTCAAAACAGAAAGAAAAGATAGTTTAACAGTTCGAACATTAAACAAATAAGATAAAGAGCCTAGCCTAATATCTAAGCCGCCCAATTCCCAAGCCGTCTTCTAAACAAGTGCCGGATATTTTGGGATGGCTCCTCCATGACCACCAAGTTCTCCATTTGCTCCACTCCAATCCTTGGTGTGGTGGCCTCGGTTATTGTGTCGATAACCGGTCTAGGCATATTGAGCCTTTGTCCCTTGGGTCCGATTTGTGAGCCGATGAATGCCGATGGTCTTGCTCTTGTGTTCGGTACCGCGCTCAGGTACGCGCTTCGGTCTTGGTACTCCCGAGAGCATTTGAGTGAGATAGTTATAACAGATGAGCCCCATGTCAATCCCACGACAGCAGCAATCATTTGGTTCAGGCCACGTGCTCCGTAACCACTTTGCTTCCCTGTCACGTATGACATCACCCGAGGCGGTTACCCGAGCGTACACCCCACGCGTTGGCTTGGAGGCCAAGTAACCCTAGGTCTATAAATACAAGGGGATGCTCATTGAGGAATGTAGGCCGTTCTTCCTTAACCCTAGACCTAGACTTCACCCCTGAAATCTAACTTGATCGTCGGAGGGTCACTAGGCGGCAAAAGCCCTAGTGACTTGTTGCAGGTCCAGCGGTAGAAGCGAAGAAGGAAGGACCAAGCCCTAAACACGATCTAGGTCCCGACAAAACGAACCCCTACAATTGGCAACTCTGCTGAGGACCTAGCCACTCTCTCAACGTTCATTCCTCTTTCCCCCAACAGCTCTGTTCAACGTCCCTGAATACAAAAATGGTTAAGGTCGACGACGCGCACCATGGTGGCACCGCCCTCGGGCTCGGTCCCCTTGCGGACCACAGCCTGGCTTCCGGCGGAGCCACCGCCCTAATGAAGACACATGTGTCCATCGGAGTCGGAGCCAGAACCTTAACTCTAGACGCCGGCCAACCCTCGGAGCTCCACACCTACATCCGCCATCTTGAACGGAAAATCGACGACCTGACAACGGTGATGGAGCGAGACAGACACGTTTGGGATGAATTGGCAGAGATCAAACATCTCCTCCAGATCTCCCCATCTCACTCTTCTGGGAGCCATGGCGGAAGGAGAAGTCACCATACCCCCCCTCGCAGTCACGAAGGCGGTCACCTGTTGGAGCACAAATCCCGCCCCTCAGTCAAAGACCGTCTCGAGCCACCAAGAGCGGAGGGCGTCCGAACTGCTCGAGACGCGCTGCGTAGGGACCGTTCCCTCTCCCCTAAGCAACTCCAGGGGAAACTGTTGGCCTTCGACAAGCTCCGGGCTGGAAGCGTCTCTGCCTCTTCCACCCATTTGATCCGAGTGGGCAAGGCACTTCGCGAATCTACCCCTAGCCTCACAAGGGCAGCCAGGGGAGATGATGGCATTGTGGAGCTCCAGACCAGGAGGTACCGCGAACGCCTGAAGAGCGCAGAGCCAGGAGCCCTATCATCTCGCTTCCCGGTGGCACCCATAGCAGAAGCTCGGTCACTGAGCGCCTCGGGCCCTATGCTCGAGATAGCTACCGTACTCACCGCCAGGAGCGTTCTCCCAAGAAGTTGGTTAGCGTCGCCCTGAAGAGAAAGGAATATGAGCGGTTGGACAAACTTGTTCCAAAGAAGCGTACAGCGACTGAGCGTCCAGACGGTCTCGACCGTTCAATCCGACCTCACTGTGATGAGTGACTTACACGGCTCACGACCTCTCCCTTCACAAGAGAGATCGACTCGGTCACCCCTCCGAAGGGATTCACCCAGCCCAAATTTGCCAAATACGACTGAAAGATCGAGGCGTACACTCATCTGGTCCAGTACAAGCTTGTTATGTCTTTGTTTCTTCGGAACGAGCCCTCGGATGACGCCTTCTTGTGCAAGGCATTTCCTGCCAGCCTCTTCAACCTGGACCTTACCTAGTTCAATCAACTCCGGGCTCTGTCAATTTCCTCGTTCGATTCCCTCTGTGATGCCTTCATGGCTCGGTTCGTAACAAGCAATAAGCACGAGAAGGAGATCGACTCTCTCCTGGCCCTCCGCAAGAGAAATGACGAAACGCTCCGGCAGTACGCCGGTCGTTACTGGGAACTATTCAATGAGATAGAGGGTTGCGACGGCATCATCTTAGCCCGAGGATTCAAGCTCGGTCTCACTTCCCAAGACGAGCAGGTCTACGACGACCTCGCTTGCCATAAGCCCAATTCTATGAAAGACCTCATGACTCGCATTGAGGGTTGGTGTCAGCTCATCGAGTCCAAGGCTGAGAGGGGCATCGGGAAGTCCACGAACTCGAAGACATTGGCCACCTCGGTATCCGCACCAGTTGTCGCACCTGCTTCGACACCAAAAAAATAGGTTAACAACATAAAGTATTCACCGAGGAAAGGACCGAAGCCAAGCGACTTCAACTCCAAGAAAACTGTCTTCATCGTTCCTATCTACCGGATCATCGATCAAGTGAAGGATCAGCCTTTTTTCTCCTTTCTGAATCAAAAGCTTGGGACCGAGAATGGGAAAATTAAAAACCTCATCGTCCGATGCAGTTACCACAATGAGCAGGGTCACTTTACTACTGCCTGCAAGCCTTTCAAGGCCTACTTGGAGCAGCTCGTTGCAGCTGGCCACCTCAGTGACCTCGTTGATCAGGAGAAGACAAGGGCTTGGGCACAGCACTCCGAAAACAACACCGAGGAAGAAGTGCAGACGATCCATGTCATACACGGTCCTCTAAACTCCGAGGCCGCTCGTATCATCTGGGATGAACTGAGCGCGGCTTCCTCCTCCAAGCAGGTCATGTTGGTCGGCCTCGAACCGAAGCGCCCTAGAACCAACAACGGCTCCAAATGGACAATAACATTCACCGAGAAGGACCTCGACCGCGTCCATCTCCCGCACAATGACGCCCTCGTGGTCACGCTACGCATCGGAACCTTCATCGTCCGACGCATCCTTGTGGACCAGGGCAGCTCGGCTGAAGTCATGTACTGCTCTCTGTTCAAGGATTTGAAGATTCCCGACACCGACCTCCGTCCCTCCGAAGTGCCTCTTATCAAATTCAATGGGGCTCTAGTCTGGCCCATCAGCACAGTCACCCTTCCCATCTGTGCCGGGTCGGTTGTCCTGGACATGGAGTTTGTGGCAGTCGACGTCCCTAGCCCATATAATGCCATTGTCGGATGAACCTGGCTCCATAGGCTAAAGGCAATTGCCTCCACTTATCACCAGGTGGTCCGCTTCATCGGTGCTAATGGACGCCAAGAGGACCTGTACGGAGACCAAACCGCAGCCAAAAGATGTTACGTCAACGCCGTTCGGAGCAATAAGAAGGCGTCTCGGGTCAATCTCATCGAGGTCCCCGAGGCCCCAGTTCTGGAAGATGTTGGCAGACCAACCGACGACAAAGCAGTGGAAGACCTTATCACCGTCCCCATCACTGAAGACGGATCCGGTTTTTTCCTTGTCGATTCCTCACTCAGTGACACCAAGCGGAACGAGATGGTTGACTTCCTCAAACGCAATATAGAAATATTCGCATGGACTCCATATGAAATGCCCGGGGTCAACCCTCTTTCATCTGCCACGAGCTCAACATTGATAAAGCTAAGCGCCCAGTCGTGCAAAAGGCAAGGCGGTCCTCCACGGTCCATTCCGACGCTGTTATCGAGGAGGTCAACCGGCTCCTCAACGCGATGGCAATCCGAGAAGTACAGTACCCCAAATGGTTGGCCAACACCGTCGTGGTTAAGAAGAAGAATGGCAAGTGGCGGGTTTGTGTCGACTATTCCAACCTTAATGACGCCTGCCCGAAGGACTTTTTCCCTCTTCCTCAGATCGACCAGCTCGTCGATGCCACAGCCTGCCACGAGCGACTCAACTTCATGGACGCCTACCGAGATTACCACCAGATCGCCATGAGCGAAGGCGATGTCGAAAACAAGGCCATCATTACCCCCCACGGAATCTTCGGTTACTTCGTTATGCCCTTCGGCCTTAAGAACGTCGGGGCTACTTTCCAAAGAATGATAACCAAGATGTTCAAGCGTCTGTTGGGAGACACCATGATGGCTTACATTGACGATATGGTGGTCAAACGCATGTGTGCTGGTGATCATCTGACCCATCTCGCCGAAGCCTTCAATATCCTATTGTGGGCACACGCCCCAAAAATCGCCCGATTTTGGTTTGTAAATATTATTTGGGGGGCGGCCCTTTTGGAAAATAGCGCGGCGAAACACTTCGATTCAGAGTCGCCACTCGGGTTTTAGCGGAAGAACACCCAAGGAACCGAACTCGAGAACGTTTGCTACGTTTTGCTTTGATTTGAAAAAGGTTTGATTTGATTTGGAAGAGGCGTAGACTGGTCCGTCGTCACCTTCGATATCTGAGGTTCGGGAGCCAGGTTACGAGAGGGGAAGGGTTTTATGGCACCCCTCTCGCCCAATCCGGAGATCGGTCTCTACTCGGGCATTTTATTAAAACATTTGCATTTTTCTCTCATTTGATCATTTTTGGCCAGTTAGGGCGGGGGAACAGTTAATAGGGATTAAAACTGTAACAAGTTGCAGTTTGTATGACAAAAATGTTTATGGATGCTAGTTTGCTTGCTTGAATTGAATTAAATGTAAGAACATAGATTGAGAACAAGCACTGCCAGAAGTTCAACGGGATGATGTACGCTGCCCGTCGGGTGCGTGAGCAGGTGACACGCTGGCACGCAATGGCAGAACCACTGTACGCCAGCAGACCCTGCGCACGCCACCTTCAGGCTGGCGTACACTACCCTACTGATTTCTTGCGGCTCTTGCTCTCGATCCTCTGGGCTCTGAAATGGACCAGTGCACACCCAGGGCAAACCATGCACTTGATAACATTGCTTATGTACATTTTACAGGCAGACAGACATAAGAAATGGCGGAGAGCCATGAAAATAGCACAGCAAACCCCATAAACAGAGTGGGGAGGAATAAGGGGCCAAAATGGAACTGTGATGTAAGGGCCATGCACTGGCTTGTTGTCAAACATGCCGTACGCCACCAACCGGACGCCGTACGCCAGGCTTGCACGCTAACCAGTAGGGGTGTTACTCGAAACCGAAAAATCGATCGAAACCGGAAAAATCGGACCGGACCGAATTTTTTAAACCGGTTGAATAATTTCGATTCGATTCCGGTTTATAAAATTTTATAAACCGGAAAAATAATTTCGATCCGGTTTATGTGTTTTAAAAACCGGTTGAAACCGGACCGGTTATATATATGTATAATATATACATATATATATAAAAACATAGGGGAGGGGTTGAATTATGGGTTTTTGGTTGATATTTTGTAGTATATATTGGTCTAATAAATATATTTATTATATAAAAACTGTTTTTATGGGCTTAATTATGTTTTTATGAGTTTTTTTTTTTTATGTATTGGGCTCAAAATTGATCCTTTTTGTTGGGCCAAAAAAAAATGATTGAATTATAGATTTTTGGTTGATATTTTATAGGTTGAATTATGAATTTTTTGATGTGTTGGATCCAAAATATGACTCATGAATGAAAACCGGATAAACTGGACCGGAACCGGTTGAGCCGATCGAAACCGGAACCGGTTTATCTCAACCGGTTTCCGATTCTAAAAATCTCAAACCGGATAACCGGTTTCGACCGAAAAATACACCCAAACCGGTCGAAACCGGACCGGTATCACCCCTACTAACCAGGGTCTGGCTTTACATCATCTGGGCTCTGGAACATGACCAGAAATACTCCAGAGGCCTTATAAAGCAAAAGGGCACAGGTATTGAAAGCTACATTTAAATAACTCTACTGTACAAAAAGCAGTAAACTGATTATTAGCATGCTAGAAGGTGATGACATAAAGGAAATGAGCAATAAATGGACAGTTCATGATCCCCACGCTAGCTGTGCACATACAGCCAAAGGTGGCGTACGGCTTGCTTAAGCTGGCGTGCGCCATGGATTGTCCTCTTCGACTGATTTATTTTACCAGGAAAGGACCTGGACTGGTATCAGTTACCAGCCAGAACCCTTCTGGTTCCCCTCAGGAGTTGAAAACAGAAAACAATACAAAGGTGGTATACCTTTGGTGCGAAAGATGGGAGGATGGATGTGAGCTTTGAGGAATGAAGAGCGAGGCTGTGTAGCGACTGGACGGTGGTGTGGGGGTGTGAGGTACTCCTCCTACTCTTACTCTTTCAATGGAGAAGAGAGAAGAAGAGAAAGAAAAGAGGGAAAGATTGGATTAATGAATGTGCTAACCCTTTGCAAATGAATGCAAGGGGGGGTATTTATGGTGGAGAGGGGGACTGAGATCAGTTGGGCTAAGGCCTGTTTGGCCGGTTGAGGAGAGGAGGGAGCCTCCATGCATTAAATGCATGGGACTTGCCTTGATGGGGTGTGTAGGAGAGAGAGGGGGACGTCCCCTGCAGAATGCAATGATCAGGGGACTCTGCGCCGTACTGAGGCGGTTGCAAAGTTTCGAGCACGTGACAGAAAAGCAGTGATTTGACCGGCCTTGACCTTGCGTACACCATCTAGATCCTACCGTGCGCCAGGTCAAACTCAGTCAACGGTCGATGTCCGACACGTGGCAATTTCCTGGCGCACGCCAAGTAGGAGCTGGCGTAAGCAGGGTACGGTTTTGCTGAGGCTTATTTGGCTCTGGTTTTGAAGGGTTTGAAGGGATTTTGAAATGGTTTGAAAGAGGAGGGTCCAACACTCAAAGCTCACGACCTTCCATCGACCTCGGAGAGTTTTCGACCGTTTGTCATCATTGGGGTAACAAAAAGACCGCAAACGTGCTGATCTGGATAGTCCAGAATAGGGTGTCTACACCTATAAGTGCATAAGCTACGCCTTAAAGCCGAGAAGTGTGCATTTGGTGTCAGCTCCGGAAAATTTCTCAGCCACCTCATCTCCCGACGAGGTATCGAAGCCGACCCTGCTCAACTCCTCGCCATTGAAAAGCTTTCAGCTCCCCACAACAAGAAGGATGTACAACGATTAATCGGCATGGCCACAGCCCTGAATCAGTTCATCAGTCGCTCCTCCGACAAATTTTAGCCATTCTTCGCTCTCTTAAAAGGAAGCCGACGGAGTTTTAACTGGACCGAAGATTGCGACCGAGCCCTCAAGCAGTTGAAGACTTACCTTTCCGAGGCCCCACTCCTTGTCACCCCCTGGGACCAAGAAGACATGTTCCTGTACCTATCTGTCTCCTCACACGCTGTGAGCTCGGTCCTCATCCGACAAGATGGAAGGGAGCATCAACCCATCTACTACTCGAGTAAGACTATGACTCCCGCCGCGACACGTTACCTCCCTTGGAGAAACTAGTGCTCGCACTCGTCTCAGCCTCTCGGAAGTTTGCCCCGTACTTTCAGTTACATCGCATCATAGTCCTAACCGAGTACCCCCTCAAATCTCTCCTTCGGAAGGCCGACCTTTCCAACTGAATCTCTCAGTGGGCTATCGAACTTGCAAATTTTGAAATCCACTTCCAGCCTCGCACAGCGATCAAGGCTCAGGTCCTCGCCGACTTCATTGCCGAGCGTACACCTACCAATGCTCTCGCCTCGGTCCCATCCCCGCTTCCCGAAGCAGCCCTTTAGGCAGATCCAAGCACGGCCTGGAAGCTTTTCCATGGTGATGTCTGGAAGATGTATGTTGACGGCGCCTCCAACAGCCGAGGCGCAGGGGCTGGGATCGTACTCCTCTCCCCCTCCGGCGTCTTGCACGAAAGCTCCCTATCTATCAACTTCCCGGCCTCCAACAATGAGGCCGAATACGAGGCGCTGCTTTCCGGGCTCAAGACAGCCCACGCTATGGGCATCGAGGAACTTGTGGTCTACAACGACTCCCAACTTGTGGTCAATCAGCTGTCAGAGGAATACGAAGCTCGAGACCACCGAATGCGAACGTACCATAGCTTTGCCGTCCGTCTCATCAAAAATTTCAAAGCCATAAGTCGAGCATATCGCCCGAGAGCAAAACGCCCATGCCAACGCTCTCGCTGGGCTCGCTTCGGCTTGCTCCTCCCTGGAACATCTCTCCATTTCAATCAGTTCCATCGACAAACCCAGTTTCGAGCTTGAAGTTCTAAGCCAGGAGGTACTCAACATAGAGCTTGGTCCGAGCTAGATGGACAAAATCATTGGTTACCTACAAGATGATATCCTCCCCGCAGACAAGAAGGACGCTCACCGACTCCGAAACAGAGCCGCTTTTTTCTGGCTTAATCCGAACGGAAAGCTATACCGAAAATCATTTACCGGACCATACCTATTGGTCGCACATCCACTCCAAGTTCTGGGCATCATTGAAGAACTACACGCCGGCGACAGCGGCTGTCACTCCGGTGGACGGTCCCTCGCTCACCGAGCCATCTCCCAAGGATATTGGTGGCCAACAATGAAAAAGGATTCCAAAGAGTTTGTCAAACATTGCAAGAAGTGCCAGATGTTCACTCCCATTATCCACCAACCGGCTTGGGACCTTAGTCCCCGCACCAGCCTCTGGCATTTCTCCCAATAGGGCATGGATATAGTTGGCAAGCTCCCCGTTGCCCCTGGCGGATTCAAATTCCTTTTTACTGCAACCGATTATTTCTCGAAATGGGTCGAAGCAGAGCCTCTGGTCACTATTGAAGAAATAGACGTCATTGTAGACACCCCAATCTGGGCTTCCAGATTAGTTTACTTACGGTTTTTGATTCCCCGATGATGAAATGGATCAAGAACACCCTGGGAATGATAGTGTGTTTGCGCTTTGAGTGTTTGCAAAACCCTTAAACCTGACCTAGCCTAAGCCACTTCAAAAACCAAAAACCCAGCTGGTCCGCGCCAGGGCGCAACCATCCCGCGCCCGGGCGCACCATCGCGCGCCAGAGTCACTCCATCGCGTGACAGTGCGCCAGGGCGCACCATCGCGCGACAGACTCACTCCGTCGCGCGAGGGTCCAACCTACAACCGACCTTTCCTGAGGAGGACAGTTGGCCACCGATGCAGCCTCAGCCAGGCCTCGTGGACTGGCTGAAGGCCTCTCTTTCCAACCAGATTCACCCCCTTTCCTTATAAATACCCCCTTTGGCCTTCCATTAAAAGTGTGAGCATTTTCCATTGTTTCTCTTTCAAAGGGTTAACAAAATTCAAAGGTTTTAAAAGGGTTCCATTGTTTTTGAAAGGTTACAAAGTCCCTACTAAGAACATAGCTTGTTCTTCCCACTTTCTCACACTCAACAATCCTCAAACACCTCAAATCCTATTTTCAACATCAAAGCTCAAACACCATTCAAACTCAAAAGCCGAAGGTATAGCTTACCTTTGCTCCGCTCTTTGTTCTGATCCCTGAGGGGGGCTGGCAGGGCCAAGGCTGGTAATCAATACCAGTCCTGGTCCTAAAGCTGGCGAGGTTTCAAAAACCGTCATGGTAGGAACCAGCGCGCGATGGTCCCACTCTCTCGCGCGACACTCCGGTGCTGCGTGAGATGGACCGCGTGGGGATTGGTGTCCTACTGTTTTGCATTCATGTGTATATAGATCACTCTGCAAGCACGATAATAATCAGTTTACTGCTTTCCTTTGTATAAACTGCTAGTCTTAGTTCAATATGAGTTTCTGCTGTTTTGGAGTCCCCCTGGGAACATTCTGGATCTGTCCCAGTAACCCAGAAATGTGTAAACCAAGCACTGGTCTGGTCCGCGCCAGGGCGCAACCATCTCGCGCCAGGGCGCACCATCGCGCGACGGACTCACTCCATCGCGCGACAGTTTGCCTCTGACCAGTGAGTGGCCTTGCACGGGTAGCTTAGTCTTAGGCCATTATTTTGTCCCCACACTGTTTATGGGGTGTTTTGTCAATTTCTAGGGCTTTTAAGCCTTTAAACTGTATATTATGCTGCCTATAAACTGCGTGGTTTGTCCTGGGTGCGCACTAGTCCTTCCAGAGCCCAGAAGGTTTGAGAATAAGAGCTGTGGGTTTGAACTCATCGGTAAGCGCGTGTTTTAGAGTTGTGCGCGCATGAGTAAACAACATGTAGTGGCTTATTCAGTACATGTTGGTTTCTTCGTGCGCACGTCACTCCAAAACAGGGGTCTCCCAGTCTGTTTAAACTCCCACAGCAGTCTGTTCTCATCCTATACTAACTGCTCATCCATGCTATCATTTACATCCTGCAAACATGTTACAGTTTTAATCCCTGATTAACTGTTCCCCCACCCTAATTGGCTAAAGAATTGATTAATGAAACAGAATCGCAAAACAAACATTTTCGCAAATGCCTAAGTAGAGACCGATCTCCGGATTGGGCGAGAGGGGTGCCATAAAACCCTTCCCCTCTCGTAACCTGGCTCCCGAACCCAGATATGGTTATGACGGACTGGTTCCTTAACTTTTTCAAATCAAACAGCGCGGCAAGTGCTTCGAAATACGGTTCCTTGGGTGTCGGACCTTTAAACCCGAGTGGCGACTCTGTATTTTCGCGAGCGCTTGTCGTCCAGCTAAAAAGCGCTCTTGCGAACCGGCAGCATCTTTCCTTTCTCAAAAAGGTGGGGAACGGAATCCCTTTCCCGAAGGAAAGAAAGATCGGGCAAAATCGCATTGCCCACAGTGGCGACTCTGCTGGGGATCGAATCGATATTGGTTTATACTTAGAAGTTAATACGTTTGGGAACAATCCCACAAAAGCCTGTCAAAACGGTGAGCTTCGCGCTGCCGAAGAAAGGATTGGTGATTTAACAGGACCTCGTGTCCGGCCATCCAATCTGGGGCTTTTCCGATTGTTCTCTCGTGTAGTTTCCTCCAAGTATTGATTAATAAAGAGAGCCAAATTTGAAAAGGCATTTGCGAATTTGCGATTCTGTTCCATTAATCAAACCTTTTAGCATTTCCATTTGCATCGATGTGGGATAAGCCTCGTTGGATCGTTTTGGCAATCCGGCACGGTTTACCGGAGCCCGGGGACCCCGAATGACTAACAACCTTCGACGATGATGAGTCATTCTACCGTTCGACTGTTGCTCTGCGGTTACGCGGGCAACGGGAGGTATATCTTGGCTCTAGTCCGAGGAACCTGTTACAAGCCAAAACCAGCCTTTGCATATACAAAACACTAGCACTCTCCAAACTAGGACAGGTACCTACAGGGTAAGATTACTTGCATCTAACCCCCATATACTGTCTACGTGTTACCGCTTTCCCTATCGCATGTACTGTGCATACATTATGTTGCATAGGAGCATGCTTAGAGTGGTTCTTTCTTTCGAGTTTGTCTTCGCAGTCTAAGACGTTGTTGGACCCGATGAGGAGTCGTTCATTCTGTCGAATGTTCGTTATCAATTGCAAAGTCCTTAGTTCAATGAGACTTTAAGAAATCAAAATTTACTACATCTTTGGCTCATGCCCGGTTAAGAATTCAACCGAAAAATATGGAACAACAAAAGTAGTGATGCCGTGTCACTGGCGCCACCCAGGTTGAAGTGCGAAGTCACTATACACCGCCGTGTTCAAGGTTAAGGTGCCATGTCATCACCACCAAGTTGTTCCAAGTTCAAAGTTGAAACTTCGAAAATGGAATAGTCAAAGACTTAGACTGTTTTGACATCTCTTAGTGTTAGTTGATCTATACAAAGGATACACCCTCGAAAAGATTTTCGAGGATTTTGGCAGCGTTCAAACATCATGATACAGACTTGTCTGTAGTTGTAGAGTCTAGGAGGACACCGACGATGGCAACATGTGCATTGCATTCTAATTGCTGCAGGAACGTCACTGAGTTTTCATTACTTTACTGTCTAGTTTGGAACCATTGCACCGAACAAGAGAGTATCGAAAGGAAGAGCCAAACCTACTTGGGAACGTCTACATCAGAATCCGATTCAAAGGCTTGTCAAGTTAGATTCCCTGTCAATCGCAACGGAGGCTTCTCTAGGTTCATTGTTGGCCACCCTGCAGTCAGGTTCGCCATCGATATTGCAAGAGGCCACGCCGCCGGCTTCCCCATCTTCAGCTTCTTCATCAAAGCTCCATTGAAAAACCTGCAATGGCAGATCAGCCGCAACCGCTCACTCTAGAAACCATGCTCATGAACCTCCAGAACAGTATCACTACTATACAACAGAGAGCCACTCAGACTGATGCCTCCATCTCCCGTTTGAATGACCTTATCAACACTCGTCTTCCATCAGCAGCCGAAGAGGAAGGCGAGGACGATGAGGATGTTCATGCAGAACCTGTCTTTGTTGAGGATCCAAACCATGCAGGGCGTCTCATTGTTCAACCCAACCCTAGAGAGGCTCGTGTGCCTGCTCCAAATCCAAACCCCGCTATTGTTAGGCCTGATCAAAACCCTGACATAGCTGCTCTCATGGTCAAGATGGCTAAGCTGGAAGAAGCTGTTTCAAAATCCGAGAAGATCAGTGCAGGGGGAATTGACCTGGATCGTCTCTGTTTGTACCCTAATGCTAGGCTTCCTGACAAATTCAAGATGCCTAACTTGGTTAAGTTCGACGGGAGCAGTGATCCCAAGACTCATCTCTTTGGCTACCATGCTGCAATGAAGTTATTGGGTGTAGAAAGTGAGGCCATGTCTCAGCTTTTTCCTCAGACTCTCTCTGGGCCTGCCTTCCATTGGTTTCTGTCGCTCGACATCTCCAAAAGAAGAACTTGGGAGGATATTGGGGCTGCCTTTGTTGCACAATACAACTACAACTCTCAGCTCAAGATGACTACTCGTGAGTTGGAGTCCACCAGAATGGAAGCAAATGAGTCCTTTGCGGATTTTGTTAAGAGGTGGAGAGCCAAAGCCGCATTGATGACTGATCGCCTGAGCGAGAGGGATCAACTTCGCATCATCTCCCGCAATCTCCAGCCAGATTATGCCAGGCACCTGGTTCTTGTTCAAGCGTCTGCTAACTTTGAAACCTTCTTTGACTCTGGCCTGGCCATTGAAGATGCACTGCAGAGTGGAATTCTGCCTAGGGGAGAGTCTTCCTCACAGAAAGCGAAGCCACGGCCCTACTCTGGAAATAGTAGCACGTTGTTCGGTAACAACAACTACTCTAATACTGCTACAAGTGGGAGCGATGCTCCGGCTTTTGACTCCAATCGCGCTGCCGATGTCAACCAGGTTCAAAATGCCCAAAGCTACCGGGTCCGAACCCAACCTCGGAGTTTCTCTGCCTTCGAGGCACCTCTGTCCGCAGTGATGGAAAAACTTGTCAAGTCTGGGCATCTCAAGCCTTTGACGCCAACTTCTTCGCCAAAAGTCCTACCCTCCGGTTACAAACCTCACATCTTCTGTGCTTTCCACCAAATGCCTGGCCATCCCACTGATGCATGCTATCGTCTTCGACATGAGATTCAAGATCTCATTGACAATGGCATGGTTCATGTTCCACCAAAGCCTAACGTCATTTCCAACTCCTTGCCTCAACACAACTCTGACCCTCTGGTTGGTCAGATATCTATCACCTCCACTCAAATCAACCCCAGCTCTACCATATTCAACCCTAGCCACTATATCATCCCAGAAAGCCAACCCAAACCCATCGTATCCATCCCGTCTGAACCGGAGGTTAACATGATGGCTGTAGGTTGGGCAATTGAGGTCTTCATTGCCAACACTTGAATTGATAGTGATGAGAAGCTTGCAAAGGGGAAAACTGACCGGCTGAGGTCCATTGATCAAAGGAGCACCAAGTAGGTTTGGTCGAAGAAGCCAAGGAAGCCGAAGTGCTGTTGCTTGGGCCTGACACCCGCTGGATCCTACCTTTTTTTTTGTGGAAGCTATGGGTAGCTTTTTAAATATTGCGTTTTCAAACCGCGTTTAGTTTGCATTGGCGTTTCGTCTGAATTTGACACAGAGTCATTTGCATTTGTCTAAGTCTAGCTCTGAGTCGGAGGTTGTGCCTCTTGGCCCTCCATATCGTAGCTTTTGTTTCAAGTTGTGAGTCTGCTGTACTTGGCAGCCCCGAGGGGGCTTTCTTTTGATATGCATTATCTTGCTTCTAAGTACTCCGCTGGCTTTTGAATAAACTGTGTCGACCCTGACGACGAAGGGATAGATTTCGATGGGATCATCCCCAAGGAAATGTGTTCCCTCGCCGAAAGGGAAGACAAAAGGCATGCTCAGCCTATTAATTGAAATAGTAGTTTTCAAATAAACTTGAACGACAAGGACAACCTCCAAATGGTTCAAAACTGGTTCAACACCGTCCCTAGAGGAGCATTGTGCCCGGTCAGATAGGCTCAAAAAGTTCATCAATGTCTCACAAAGACACGCCCGGCGTTGATCTCGAGATAAAGAAACATCGAATCCCTTTGTTACTGGATGCCAAGCCAAAAAGCAGAAGCTCAGAAGGTCCAGTGCCACATACCATGTTCAAATTTGCAGGAACAGCGTTCCGCCAAGCACAAATTGGAAAGTTCAAAAGTGGCCTGGAGCAAGGCATGTCAACAGAAGCACTTTGGACCTTGCATCCATTTCATTTGGGGGTGCAGCCATTTCATTGACCTCGATGGCAACAAATTCAAATACCTTGGTCAGCATGGATCAATTCAAAAGCCTTTTCCCTGAGAGAAGCTCGTTGGACTGAAAACCCCAAGGGTGGGCAGTTCCAAGCAAAAGTTAGAGCAGCCTGCTAGACCAAGAACCTATGAAGGACGTCTAGGCAAAAGTAAAGGCAATATTTGAAAGCTCGCTAGACCGAAAACCCGAATGGGCGGTTCTAGGCAAAAGTTAGAGCGTAAAAGATGAGGTAAAATACTCGAGTGAACCTTAGCCTGAACTACGTTTTGACCTGATTCCCTAGCTTGGGATACGTAGGCAGTCTCTCATTTGAGACTCGGTCACAATCTATCAATTGGATCCATGGTTGACGTTTGGTACACATCAAAGGTCGAAGAGGATCAAAGATCAAGCTGCATGGGAGGAGTCTGAAGGGGAAAACCTTTTGTCTTTCAGTTTTATTACAAACTACTAATTCAATTTCAAAGCTGAGCATAAAGCCTTAAAAGATTTTAAGCATCAAAAACAGAATGAAATGCTGGCGAGGCCTAACGGCTCACAATTTATTCTAAATTCAGCGAAGTCTGATGTGAGCAGTTGCAGTAGCTTTGCATTTATATGCGCTAGTTTGAGGTTCACCTGCACTTGTTCATAGTTATATGCGTTGGTCTCAACCCTGCGCACACTTTTTCAATTCGTACAGCAATCGATAGCAGTCAGCTACTGCCTTCGAGTCCTGTTCAAGGGGCTTTTGCCAAGTTTGGTCATGCCGTGTAGACTTAATGTGACTGCACGGGGGTGTCGGTTTCAGTCCGGGCCTATATGTGTCTTCATTTGCGTCTTATGTCCATCTTTGTGGCATTTTTCTAGATTTCAATCCATTGTCATGTCGAGATGCTTTTCTCAGTTCATCCAGGTCACCGTACATATATTTTGACCTTGTGCAAGTGTCAGTTTCACCTGTCTAAAGGGATATTGTGAGTTTTGGCACGTTAATGCCCAAAATTTCATTATTCTCCATGTGTCTAAAGATCCGCATCGTATCCTTGGGATCTTTCTCCCTTTTCGTTTGAGCTAGGCGAGTTTATGCATGTGTGCGTATCTCTGTGTCGACTCAGTTCACTTGTAAATGCAAATTAGATATTAGCGCATGGTTTATATGTCAATAAACTGAAAAATGCAATTTTTACATTGCTACCCTAGCTTCTATGATCTACAAGCAGTAGAATCTCGTCAATGGCAAGGGCTCGTTAGCCCAAGGCCAAGTAAAGCATATCTCTGGGGCTTATCCGCCCAAGCATCGAAGAAAGGGCATGTAGGCCCAATGCCACACCACTATATGTCACATGGGCACGCCAGCTCGCTCAATGTCTCTCTATCTGGATGCGCATCTCAAAAGCAAAAGACAGTAAAGTACTGGGGCTCAGTGGTAGTCCTTAGGCATCGTTGTCCTCTTAGGAGCCGCCCTTAGCTTGTGTCTGCATTTTCAATTTGTGCACTTTGGTAGTATATACATCTTTGCATATTGTGTATGTCAATTGTTGAAAACAGGAAGGTGGTCAGAATGGTCGCCATCAAGACTTTGTTTACCAAAGGATGCGATGCAATCTCCTGCGGTTTCGTTATTGTTGGTTAGCGGATGCGAAGAAATCTCCCTGAGTCCACGATTTGTTAACCAACGGATGCGATCGAAAATCTCTTGCGGCATTGTTCAAATGGCAGGATGCAATAAGATCTTCTGTGGAACCGATTCAACGACAGCCGGTTCTGTCTATTTTTCAACGGCTCGATCATTCTGCACACTGATCTGCCCGTCTCAATCAACGACAGCCGGTCCTGTCCAATTCAACGGCTCGATCATTCTGCACACTGATCCGCCCATCTCAAATCAACGACAGCCGGTCCTGTCCAAATTTCAACAGCACGATCATTCTGCACACTGATCCGCCCATCTCAAATCAACGACAGCCGGTCCTGTCCAAATTTCAACAGCACGATCATCTTGAAGCACGATCTGCCCGATCCAAATCGACGACGGTCGATCTAGTCCAAAATTCAACGGCTCGATCATTTATACTGATGATCCTCCCATCCAGACTTCAACGGCTCGATCATTTATACTGATGATTCTCTCAGCTTGTCAACTTTCTCAACAGTTTGATCACTCAGCACATTGATCTCTCCGTCCTATTCAACGACGGTCAGCCATATCGTCCTTCTCAATTCAACGATGGTCAGCCATATCATCAACGACGGTCAGCCATATCGTCCTATCGTACTCAATCATCCCGATGGTCAGCCATATCATCAACGACAGCCGGTCCTGTCCAAATCCCAACGGCTCGATCATTCTGCACACTGATCTGCCCATCTCAAAATTCAACCAACCACGTCGCCTGTCTCTGCCCATTCAGCGACGACAATCAACCACATCGCCTGTCTCTGTCCATTCAGCGATGACAACCAGCCATATCGTCTGTGTTCGCCCCGATCAACAACGATCAGGATATCGTACGATGGTCCGCCCATTCACAACTAGTTGTTCCCCAGGAGAGTCCGCCTCGGCCTGCCCCAAATGACTACCTCTACGTCAGTCTAGCTTCACGCGCATCTTCCAGCAGCCTTATTGCTCTGTCTCGGATGGTCTTTGATAAGGAGATTGGCTCTGATTCCCAACAGATGGAATTCAACCTGCCTGACACGACCTACCCGTGTTTGTTGGAATACTTTGTGCCGAGGATAGCTTGATCCCCAGCAACGACGGCCTGTCCCGTCCACATCTGCAACGACAGCCTGTCCTGTCCAAATTTGATCAACAAGCGGCGATTCACTCGTCCACTTCTACCTTCATCCCCGGCAATGGACCTGCCTGTCCATTCCACCAATCAGGTTCCTTAAGTTTACTTGTCTACTTTGCTTGTATGCTTTGCTCTGGATTGCCTTGAGGGGTGTCTAGAATTCTTTGACGTTACTTGTACCAAGTCGATGGTGCTTCAAGTGCCGTCAAAGAGGGGCTACTGTAGACACCCCAATCTGGGCTTCCAGATTAGTTTACTTACGGTTTTTGATTCCCCGATGATGAAATGGATCAAGAACACCCTGGGAATGATAGCGTGTTTGCGCTTTGAGTGTTTGCAAAACCCTTAAACCTGACCTAGCCTAAGCCACTTCAAAAACCAAAAACCCAGCTGGTCCGCGCCAGGGCGCAACCATCCCGCGCCCGGGCGCACCATCGCGCGCCAGAGTCACTCCATTGCGCGACAGTGCGCCAGGGCGCACCATCGCGCGACAGACTCACTCCGTCGCGCGAGGGTCCAACCTACAACCGACCTTTCCTGAGGAGGACAGTTGGCCACCGATGCAGCCTCAGCCAGGCCTCGTGGACTGGCTGAAGGCCTCTCTTTCCAACCAGATTCACCCCCTTTCCTTATAAATACCCCCTTTGGCCTTCCATTAAAAGTGTGAGCATTTTCCATTGTTTCTCTTTCAAAGGGTTAACAAAATTCAAAGGTTTTAAAAGGGTTCCATTGTTTTTGAAAGGTTACAAAGTCCCTACTAAGAACATAGCTTGTTCTTCCCACTTTCTCACACTCAACAATCCTCAAACACCTCAAATCCTATTTTCAACATCAAAGCTCAAACACCATTCAAACTCAAAAGCCGAAGGTATAGCTTACCTTTGCTCCGCTCTTTGTTCTGATCCCTGAGGGGGGCTGGCAGGGCCAAGGCTGGTAATCAATACCAGTCCTGGTCCTAAAGCTGGCGAGGTTTCAAAAACCGTCATGGTAGGAACCAGCGCGCGATGGTCCCACTCTCTCGCGCGACACTCCGGTGCTGCGTGAGATGGACCGCGTGGGGATTGGTGTCCTACTGTTTTGCATTCATGTGTATATAGATCACTCTGCAAGCACGATAATAATCAGTTTACTGCTTTCCTTTGTATAAACTGCTAGTCTTAGTTCAATATGAGTTTCTGCTGTTTTGGAGTCCCCCTGGGAACATTCTGGATCTGTCCCAGTAACCCAGAAATGTGTAAACCAAGCACTGGTCTGGTCCGCGCCAGGGCGCAACCATCCCGCGCCAGGGCGCACCATCGCGCGACGGACTCACTCCATCGCGCGACAGTGCGCTAGGGCGCACCATCGCGCGCCAGACTCACTCCATCGCGCGACAGTTTGCCTCTGACCAGTGAGTGGCCTTGCACGGGTAGCTTAGTCTTAGGCCATTATTTTGTCCCCACACTGTTTATGGGGTGTTTTGTCAATTTCTAGGGCTTTTAAGCCTTTAAACTGTATATTATGCTGCCTATAAACTGCGTGGTTTGTCCTGGGTGCGCACTAGTCCTTCCAGAGCCCAGAAGGTTTGAGAATAAGAGCTGTGGGTTTGAACTCACCGGTAAGCGCGTGTTTTAGAGTTGTGCGCGCATGAGTAAACAACATGTAGTGGCTTATTCAGTACATGTTGGTTTCTTCGTGCGCACGTCACTCCAAAACAGGGGTCTCCCAGTCTGTTTAAACTCCCACAGCAGTCTGTTCTCATCCTATACTAACTGCTCATCCATGCTATCATTTACATCCTGCAAACATGTTACAATTTTAATCCCTGATTAACTGTTCCCCCACCCTAATTGGCTAAAGAATTGATTAATGAAACAGAATCGCAAAACAAACATTTTCGCAAATGCCTAAGTAGAGACCGATCTCCGGATTGGGCGAGAGGGGTGCCATAAAACCCTTCCCCTCTCGTAACCTGGCCCCCGAACCCAGATATGGTTATGACGGACTGGTTCCTTAACTTTTTCAAATCAAACAGCGCGGCAAGTGCTTCGAAATACGGTTCCTTGGGTGTCGGACCTTCAAACCCGAGTGGTGACTCTGTATTTTCGCGAGCGCTTGTCGTCCAGCTAAAAAGCGCTCTTGCGAACCGGCAGCATCTTTCCTTTCTCAAAAAGGTGGGGAACGGAATCCCTTTCCCGAAGGAAAGAAAGATCGGGCAAAATCGCATTGCCCACAGTCATCCGCTTCGTGTGGCGAAATATCATTTCTCGCTTCGGCGTACCGTTCGCCATCATTACAGACAACGGGAAGCAGTTTACAGGACAGAAATACCGGGCCTTGCTAGACGAGTATGGTATCAAATGGGACATTTCCACTCCGGCTTACCCCCAAGGCAACGGGCAAGCCAAAGCAGCAAACAAGGCAATTTCTTCCAGACTCAAGCGTCGACTCGAATCTCGCTAGGGCAAATGGGCCGAGGAGCTACCAAGGGTGCTCTGGGGCTACCGCACTACGCCCCGGCGATCCACAGGTCGCACTCCTTTCTCCTTGGAGTTCGGCATGGAAGCTATCATCCCCATCCAAGTTGGGCTTCCCACCATCCGTACTAAAAACGTCAATGCGTTGGTCAACAACGACAACATTGCTTCCGACCTTGACTTGGCCGAGGAGGAACGTGAAAATGCAAGGATAAAGCTCGCATCATACCAGCAAGAGGTTGCAAAGGGTTATAACCGAAGCATCTGTCTTCGGTCCTTCAAGCCCGACGACCTTGTCTGGAAGAAGGTAGCGGAGAAATCAAAAAAGAAGAAGCTAATGCCGAATTGGGAGGGTCCTTACCGAGTCCTTAAGCACCTCGGTTCAGGAAACTACAAGCTGGAGAAACTGGACGGCTCTCCTATCACTAAGACATGGAACGCGAATAACCTAAAGAAATTCTACGGCTAGGTCCTTCCTCGGTTTATGAAGCCCTGTTACCCCCTCGGCCTATGTTTTCTTTTCTTTTGTTTAAGTTTTAGAGGCGACTTGCTTATGTAATGGCAACACTCCAACAAGTATCAATGAGAATTTTTCCTTTCTTATCAATACTTGTATTCTTTGTGTCTGCTGTTTAATTATTTGCACCCAGTCTGTTAACAACCGGACCATTTTACACCGACTTCAGGGATATTGTTCTCTCATAGGTGACACCCTTGGACAAAATTCTCACTAAGTCGCCCCGACCCCTTCGGTCGTTTCGACTTCTAGTCACTCGCCTTAAGGATACTCGGCTTCATCCCAAGCCCCTTATACCGACCCACCAAAGTCTCTCACTGCTCGAACATGCTGCGTCCCGAACTCGTGGCCGATGCCATATCCCTTCGCGACTCCAGCCCATGTCCCCTAGCAGCACCTACGCCTCACTACGCCTATTTTCGCTAGCAGCGCTGCATGGGCACCTTAGTCCGAAGCAGGGGCATGAAACTGTTCTTCCCTTACCTCGGACTAGGTCACCCAACTCTCCCGGATCTTACTACAGACTGGGGCTTCGATTTTTCAACTCCTTTTTCTGGGTTCACATTTGCTTTGGATCATGCTTCAGACAACTGCCCGGTAAAATTTGCTCCAAAAGCACAACCGCAGCAGGTGCTGATATCCACCTTATCAACAATCAAAATAAGCATAATGACTCGGAAAAAGGAAAACATTCATTCACAACAGAAATATAGTTGATGCATGATGCAAAGTTGAAATCCTACTAAGGATCTGGCTTAGGCCAATAGTTGGGCGCCAGTCCTACTCAACTATTACATAAACTCTGGAGCGGCAAACTCCGTATGTCCGGAGTCGTCCAGCCAAAAATACGTAAGTCAAAAGCTACAAACACGTTCGAAAAAGGGGAGAAGCTAAAGCCCATCCTGCGCACCATTGGTTGGAGCGGCGGCATCGGGTTTGGTTCGGTTTTCTGGGACTTGCTGCTCAGAAATCGGCACTACCTCATCCTCCTCCTCGGGCAACACGAGCTCTTCGGGAGGTGGCCGATGCATGGCACGGAGCTCGGAGTCCTCAGAGAGATTGAGCTTGCTTGGCTTGCTTAGCAAGGCTTCATGACCATACCGAAGCCCGTCCAAGAAGCGATCTTTATGTAGCTCGGCCTTAATCTCCCGAACTTGCTTCTTATACTCCGCGCCGGCCGGGTCCTAGCCCTCGCCAAAGCCTTTGTCCCTCGCTGCCTCGACTTCCCGGGCTTGGGTGACCCTCAGCGTCTCTGCATCCTCCTCGGCCTTTGCAGCTCGGCCCTCGGCGAGTATCCGCTCCCTGTTGCTTCTCTGAAAGTTGGCTAAGTAGAGATCGCAGGACTCCCAGGCCACCTTCAGGTCATCCTCCCTCTGAGCAAGGGCGTGCTTCAGCTCCGCGATCTCCCCCTCCTGTGCTTTGCATCGGTCGTTGACAGCCAAAGCCCGAGCGCTAGCCTGCCAATAAGGAAAAAGCCGAAGTACTCATCAGATGCAAATGTTCAAACCAAAATGGATTAAGTGTGAGACGATTACTTACGTTCAAGAGCGCCTGCGCGATCTCCCCGGTAAGGTCCTCGGTGCCACCCTTCACCGCCTTGACGTCCCTCGGCAAAATGCAGGCCCGCAGCACCCCGAATGCCATCCCGATGTTGGAGACGCTGTCGGCATGGTGGATTTGGCGCTCGGCATAATGGCGGAACTCTGGAGCCCGGGGCAAGTCCCATGCTCGGACTCTTGCCTCGGCTTCGTCCTCCCCGTCGATTCCCCATGCACGCTCATCCTCATCCTCCTCGGGGATCAGGATGGTTTCCAGGTCTTTATCCTGACCTCCGTCACCCTCCTCATGCCGAGCCCTTTTCTCCGGAGGCTCCTGCGGGGAGATGGGATCGGTCCTCGAAGGTCCTGCCCCCGATGAACCCGTCCCGACGCCAGTGCCGTGGCCAGCTGGCCTCCGACGCCGAAGATTCAGTACCTCCCATCCTCGGCCGCTCATCTCGCCGTTGAGCCCAGTCCTCTCCGGTGTCTCCCGGTCAATCTCCTCTCGGATTATGCCTCGAGGTCCGGAGTTGCTCCCTTCAGTCTCCGGGGTCCTGGTTCCCCCGCTTCCCCTTCCCTCCCCTCTCCCTCTGCCTCTGCCTCTGCCTCGTCCTCGTCCTCGACCCGCCCTCGGAACACCTTGTTGCCTTGGTTTCTTCTTTAAGAAACTGGTATATGTGGGGATGTAACCGAGCAAGTCAGAGGCATACCGGCTCGTAACGGGGATGGCGTAGGCGGCTGTTATACGAGCCCGGATAGCTCCCTCCTGAAGCCCAGATACGACACCCTCAGCTGCAAGAAAAGCAACAAAGGATAACAGTCAGTACAGGAAAATAAACAAAAGCATATGAAATACCGAGAAAAACACTCAACCGACCAGGAGCTCCGGACTCGAATGGAACTGTAGTTGCGGTATCCACGCTCTCCCCCGGTCCAAACATGAAGTTACCGGTGACCGAGACGTAAATGCTCGCCCACTCCTCAGATTCGGGAAGGTGGTCAATTAAGAATGTGTCGTATCCCGTCCTACAGGAGAGGTAGTACCGGTCGCTCTCACAGTTTACTCCCACCAAGTACACACCGAAGAGCTCCTCAAGACCGAAGGTCAGGTTGTACTGCCTCCTCAGCTCTATGATGCTGGTTATGATTCGGCAAGAGTTCACCGTAAGCTGGGAAGAGGTCAAGGTGAGGGTTCGGAGCACCTGTCGGACAAACTGGTGGAGGGGGAATCTCACTCCCCCCTTGGTGATTGCCATCAAAGGGAAATCAGCTCTCCTTGGCGGTGAGGGAGCTCCCTGGGTTTCCTATTCGGTAGCAACCGAACCTCAACGGTGGGAGGGATGTTGTAAACCCTCTTGAATTCAGCATAAGCAGCCGCTGCCCCGTTAAAGTACTGGTTCAGGTAGGGGCACGGCCTCATCGGCCTCCTTCTTCCCCGAACCTCCTCTGGGGAATTTGCATAGGGACCCGGGCCTTGGTCCGAGGTGCTGGGGACCTCTGTCATGCTGGGGTCAAAGGACGTCACTTTCCGCGCAGTTCTCAAAGTGTCGAAAGGTTCGATGCAATCTACAGGGGTCCGGAGGAAAACCCTGATCCAAAGCGCTTCAAGAATATCCTCGGGAATTTCAACCGGGGAGGATCCTGAACTACTGGAGCTGTCCAAGGAGAGTTCGAAGACCATTCGGCCGCTACCTAGCAAAGAAGATGTGCAAAAACCCGTTAGCTATGTGCTTAGGGAGAAGCAAGATGACTTAGCGCTCGGGACAGAATGGTCATCACTCCTCGGAATCTATTGGCCTCGGTTGAGCTTAGGGCACCCCTCTTCGGGAGGGCTCCTCAGGGGATCGACACTACTCCTAGAATCTCGGGATGAAAATAGGCGTCGGCATGAATTTAGGCCTCGGGAAGAATTTGGGCCTCGGGCGAAATAAGAACAACGCTGGAGATACCCAGCGCCGCTGCGGACCAGAGGTGGCGAGTGGTGGTTCGATCATAATGCGCGCTAAGAATGACGAGAAGCTTGAGAAAAATGATCAAGACGTGAAGATTAAAGCTGGGAGATCAACATACCTCAACTTCGTGTGGTGATCTGCCTCCAAAATGCTTGAAATCTCGATCGAAAGTTGGAAGTAGACGGCAGCGGCAGTTCGTCTTCAAGGCAGAGGAAAAGTAACCGCCTCGTCTCTATCTCTCGTATTTATACCAGGAGAGGCGAAGGGCTGCGCGGGAAACGAAGCGTCACGCACCGAGCCATTAGATCTTTGCCACGTGTCTTCATCAGACGATCAGTA
This sequence comes from Rhododendron simsii, assembly GCA_014282245.1. NCBI lineage: Eukaryota > Viridiplantae > Streptophyta > Magnoliopsida > Ericales > Ericaceae > Rhododendron > Rhododendron simsii. The sequence goes on along the minus strand of CM024956.1, from coordinate 19,156,644 downwards.
TCAGGGGCTCTGTACCGAGGACAGGGCGCCGGAGAGCCGAGCCATTGGCATTGTGACACGTGTCCCCGAAGCGACGTTTCGTACCAATCAACTGACACGGCACGTGCCGAGACAGCTTTTACCCTCTGGCATTTCGGTAGCGTTCGACATGTGGCTCCTGCTGCTGGGGCATGCAGGATGGAATCTTCCAAGGTATCTATACTCTTTGGTATGCCCTTAGAAGAGGTCACAAGGCACGGCGGTTCGAAGAAGGAATCAAGACCCTAAAGCAGAAGTGCGGGGCTCTAGGGACTTGAGGGGCTATTGTGGTGGCCTTGGTTATTGTGTCGGTAACCGGTCTAGGCATATCGAGCCTTTGTCCCTTGGGGCCCGGTTTGTGAGCTGATGAACGCCGATGGTCCTGGTCTTGTGTTCGGTACCGTGCTCAGGTACGCGCTTCCGTCTCGGTACTCCCGGGTGCATTTGAGTGAGGTAGTTATAACAGATGGGCCCCATGTCAATCCCGCAACAGCAGCAATCATTTGGTTTAAGCCATGTGCTCCCGTAACCGCTTTGCTCCCCCCGTCACGTATGACGTCATCCGAGACGATTACCCGAGCGTACGCCCCACGCGTTGGCTTAGAGGCCAAGTAACCCTAGGTCTATAAATACAAGGGGATGCTCATTGAAGAAGGTAGGCCATTCTTCCCTAACCCTAGACCTAGACTTCACCCCTGAGATCTAACTTGATCGTCGGAGGGTCACTAGGCGGCAAAAGCCCTAGTGACTTGTTGCCGGTCCTGCGGCAGGAGCGGAGAAGGAAGGAACAAACCCTAAACACGATCTAGGTCCCGACAAATTGAACCCCTACACTTGGTAAGTGATCTCCGCTTTGGTTGGCTTGTCTGTAGATATGGCTTATGGCTTCCCGTTTGGCTAAATAAGCCAAGTGGCTTATTTTTTGTCTTTATTTAAATTTTTTTCGTATTTGTTAGTTTGTCGTTAATTTTTGGGGTATTATTGCATCGTCATGACGAGAGGAATCTAAAATGTAAAAAATTATGATCGAAATCAAAAAAATTTTGAATAAAGACGAAAATAAGCTTATTCTTATTTAGCCGAACGGGAAAGAATGACTCCGATGTGAGCCATGAGAATTTGTGCATCAACTACAAGCACTTGTTGAGAATGTCCATTGGATTTCCTTAGTTGATCAATTGAATTGCTACTAGTGAATCTGTCTCAATTCTCACATCGCTCAATCCTTATGAGAAATGGAAAAATTATTAATTATTTCTGGAGCACCGCCATGGAGTGTCCTAAGAACCTGGTAGAGCCCAAATTAATATGTGGTGGAGAAGGCCCCTAACGTGATCGTTCCTCAAGTTTTCTGTTTGTTGCATGTAGTTAAAGTCAATTGTTATCCACATGCGCTTCAAAAAAGCCTAGGAACAACTTTACAACAAAACTCTGAAGTCGTTTAATATAACTAGATTCACACGCATCGAACATGTATATACTTCTTTAGTTCCAAAATGTTTGATTGTTTTGAGATTGCGTGTCATTTTAGATTGCTTATATCTTTCAGTTTAGCCTTCCCCAAAAAAGTTTCCTCTCTCTCTCTCTCTCTCTCTCTCTCTCTCTCTCTCTCTCTCTCTCTCTCTCAAATCCTAATTGTCACCAATATCTTTCTTCTCCCTCCCCCTCCCCCCTAGGGTTCATGCCCTTAAACGGCGGTGGGAGGGGAAAGCCTCTATATTTTTTTTCTTTGTTTTGTTTTCCTTTTGTCTCTTCAGATCAACAACTTGTCGTTTGATCTGTAAGAACTTTGTCTCTCGTTTTCTCGAGAGTTTAGTTTCCTCTTTGGATGAATATTTGTTTGTAGATCATATTCTTTCAAAGACGATATTGCTTCACAATGATATTCGTGCCAATAGTACTCTTACCCTACATGATGTTTTTAACGGGGCAACTTGTGAAGGTTTGTCAGATCTGTAGTTTTTTGGAAGTTCATTGATACATCTATACTTGGTTGGGGTCTATCTGATCATCTGGGTATTTGTTGTCTTTTATCTCTTTTGAGACAACTGATTCTAGATACAAATATACAATAGATCACATGTGCTGCTGTTTGTGTTAGGCTCAACGTTTGAGTCGGAATGAAAGAAAATGATTGCTTTGTTATTTTCTCATGTCACAATAGTTAGATAATTAGTTTGACTTCTCCAAAATATTTGTAATGAATTCCGTTTATGTAATAAGTGATGTTGGGCAATTATTAATATATCTTCTCAATTTTTGAAAAAAAAATTAATTTATAAAGTTTTATGTGATTTTGAAAAACTTTGCCTAGTATAATTATTTAAAATTTATCAAACAATAACTATATTGCATTTTTTTTAACATTCACATTGCAAGAGCAATTGAAAATGACATGCTATCTAAAAAAGATCTAACAATGACAATTTGAAAATCCTGTTGTGCAGCCACTGCAAGGGCTATAAGGCAGCCGATCGGGCCGGCCATTTAAACCCGACGGCTCAAATTTAATCCGAATTCCTATTAATTTGAGCCGTCTATTGTTAGAATTAAAATCTAAACTGTCAATTACTGACAAAACGGCTGAATTGATTGTCTTACAGCCGTGTAGGATAGCCTGCCCGGGAGATCCCCTATTCCCCTTGTACTTACTATGGGGTGTACTATATAGTTGTGCCCAAGTAGAAGTACTGTACCACACACAAAAAAGTACGGTACCGCGCGTGGAGATATTTCAGCAGAACTTGAATTCTAGACCGTTAAATTAGTTGATGTCTACCAAGAAGATAAAACAAACCCACATATGGTTCTAGGAATTTCCCTCCACCAAAATTCCTTCAACTCTCTCTCTCTCTCTCTCTAAGAATTGAAGATGGCGAGTGGTCTCTCACACCACCTGTTCTGTTTCCAGTCCCTGCATCATCAATTCCGGTGTTTCTACTACTCGACCACTCCCCCATGTAAAGCTTCAATTCTACTACCAAACCCTAACCTTTCACTTCGTACCAAATCAGCACCTCGCGAAAGCCCCAGCACCTCACTTGAACGCTCGGCCCAGGAACCCGAAACCCCAATCTCCAGTAACCGGATTAAGAGCCCGGACCCGAGCCCGGGTTCTAATTCATCGGTGGATTCAATTTCTTTTCTTCTTCGCCCATTAAGGTACTATAATTTAGTTATTTGCTATTGCAGTTTTGTTTGAGTTTTAGGCTCTCTTTGGATTGACGTGGATTATAAAGCAGGGGATTTGCAGTTCACTTTCGGTAAAAAGTATGGAAAATGCTAAAAACAACCCGCTGGGGTATTTTTAAGGTTGAAAATGTGTGAAGAGTGTGTGGAAGCATTTGAAATTGTGTTGAAGATGTAAGAAGTGTGTTGGAGACTCAAATTTGGAGTATTTTTTTTTTTTTGTCATTTTGTTAAGATGAATCAATCGACAACCACACCCACTTTTACACACCCAAGTGCACACACACTCACATAAGTGTTGGGACTCACACACACTTGTGTGTGCACCCTTGTGTGTTTAAAAATGGGTGTGGTTGTATAATGAATGTTGGTAAGATTATTCACAATCCAGTGGGCTGTCAATAGAAGGACTCAAAAAGTATATTGGAGTTTTAGATGTAGGTGGCGCATGAAACTAGTTTCAATGGTGGATTAAAGTAAGAAGAAAAGAACTATCTGTTGGGATGGTTGTAATGCTACAAATTTTGACATTGAAGGATTTCAAATCAATTCTACCAAATAGTCACTTCAATTCCACCTCCATACTCAATTTCAAGGTGTATATGTGTTCTCGTTTAACAATAATGTTGAGTTCCTAGATTTGAAATCCACATTTATACAAGGCGTGGCTTAGATAATGAGGATATTATATTACTATGTTTCTTAGTTTTTCTTCATTTGTGTTCCTTTTTGAATTTTAAGGGATGGGCTTAAGGTTGATCAACTTGGATTGGAGATTTTGTCCATAGCATTGCCAGTTGCATTGGCTCTTGCTGCTGACCCACTTACTTTACTGGTGGATACCGCATTCGTTGGCCATTTGGGTACTAAATTTGATTTCTTTTATGGTTATTCTTATTGTGATTCAAATCCTGACTTATGGGGTCATTACAAGCTCCAAAAACTATACTATTCAACAGGGTATTATCTATTTCCAATGAACGCTGGTTTGTTTGGAAACTATTGTGTAACAATTTATTTTGCAATAGTATCAAACATATCCATTCAAGCCTCCATTCAGTCACACAATCATTCTCTTCTTGTCAGTGAGAGAGAAGAACAGAAGAGAAGTGGGTCTACAGTGGTAGTTTTGCTGAGAGACAGACAAGAAAAGAGCTTGTAAAATTGTGAATCTGAAAAAGGGAGGGAGCTTAATAGGTGGGTATGTCTTAGAAATGGGGTTAAATATTCTTTTGAAAATTTTAAGAACTGTAAACATTGTGAATCTGAAATAGGGAGGGAGCTTAATAGTTGGGAATGTTTTAACATGCTAATATCATTTTGTTAAGAAATTAAACAACCTGATGGGGTCGACTTATTACCCTATCAGCCAAAGGCTTGTGTAGCCCTTTAATATTGTCACTTTGTTGTACAACTAGCTAGCAATTAACTCTAGTCTGTGTTCTGTCTTGTTAGTTACAATCCTGATAGGTATACTGAATTATTGACGGTTACTTAAGCTGTTAGGGTCTATTGGTTGGACACTTGGACTATGCATATCAATATAGTGGAACTCTAAACTAGCCATGTGAATGATTAATTGTTATAAGCATACTTGAATAAGATGTTGGTGATGATAATGGCTAGTCCAAGTTTTGTACTTTGCTGCTTTATAACCCAATTAGTTGAAATGAGCTTAGTAATTTATAAGGTATGACTCTTGGTTGTGCAGGATCGGTTGAATTGGCAGCCGTAGGGGTATCAGTTTCAGTTTTCAATCTGGTTTCGAAATTGTTTAATGTTCCTTTGCTCAACATTACCACGTCCTTCGTTGCTGAAGAGCAAGCATTGGTTCCCAAGAATCGTGATGAATCTCATCAAATTGACCAAGGTACATCCTGTAGCGTCAGCTATTGTGATTAGTCTCTCCATTGTTTAGTTTTCAATGGTATACAGGCAGAATCCTCTTTTCCATTGTCTAACAAGATTTCAATTATGTTTGTGTTTGTTGAGATCACGTGACTGGCCACAAAAGCAAGAAAATCCTTCCTTCCGTGTCGACTTCTATAGCACTAGCTGCCGGCGTTGGTGTTGCAGAAGCTCTAGCACTTTTTGTTGGCTCCGGGTTCTTGATGAATACCATGGGTATACCTGCTGTACGTCTTTCATAGCTAGTACTTGATTGCATACTCAAGAGACTACTTTATTTCCCCATAAGTTTTCTAGGATCCTTACATTTTTGCTTATGTTTTACTGTGGTTGTTCTTGTTATGGGAAAATCCTAATGCATCGTTGTAATCCTTTTCACAAACCCAATTGATAACCTCATATATGTTAAAAAATGTCCCACCTATGTGTTATATAGCCTTTATGATGCCTTTTTGACAAATTTTAGCAAATTAGAGTCATATAGACCGTTAACATCTATGCAATCATATCATCCACAGCCTACTGCAGCGATATTTCTAGCCTTTCCATAGCCCCTGTAGAAGCATTAATCACTTTGTAGGAATATTTACTATTAGTTATTTTTACTCATTTCTCAATTAGAGGATGCCTATGAGTTTGATTACCTGCACTGAAAATGATATGATTAAGACTTCGAAGTATAAGTGGGTTCAGGAAATTACTAAGCTTGTTGTCTACTTAAACTTCATCATTTCTCTTGTAATGATTTTAAATGTCTGAATTAGCAACTATGTATGAATGAGGTTAAGGTTGTTCATTGAACTTGTAAAAGCCTCATGTCTCTTGTGCTTGGATTGGCTGCACTCAAGCACCATCAGGACAGCATCTCCTAGGCTCTCAGATCCCTCAACCCCATTGGCATTCTTCTTCATCCTGATCCACTTCAGAGTTCAGTCCCTTTCTATTGAACTTGCTCAAAGCCTCTTAGATGACTTTTTCATTCTGTCTTTGTTCCATTATTTGAATTTATTGGATTTTAGTTTCCAAATGTGAGATGCAGAGAGAATGGGCTCTTTGCAGTTACAGTTATGAAATGTGATTAAGTTTGTGACCGTATCATAACCCTACAAGGTGATGTAGAATTGAGTATCTATAAATCCGACCATCAGCGTGGTTCTAGTATTGCATCGATATTACATATCATGATGCTATTTAGTGATGAATCCAGGAATTAACATCAGTGGGGCAATTGTAAAATACAGCTTCAACAACCTTTTTTTTTTTGTTTTGTTGCAACAGACAACGATAAGATTGGAAATTAATGTGCACTGAAACTAAGTTTAAACAAAGATGTCCCTTTATGTTGTCTTATGGAAAGTAATGAAATTGGGTCATTTGAAAAAGGGCCAATAAACAAATACTGAGCAAGCGTGTCCACATTAATAAATGCTAGATCTACTTCTAGGAAAATGCTTCTTCCTCATTACCAACCTTCTATGCTTTGGAGAATGAAGGCTAATGTTAAAAATGGAATAAGAAATAGCAAATGGCAGTACGGGCATGGGCTCCCTCCGCCAGTGACTCCATTGTTGTTTTCTGCAATTAGAGGGAAGCTCCATAGAAAAATCTTTCATCATACCATTAGTGCCACCGTGCCTTCTATGAGTTGTACTTGTGGCGTTGCATATATCTTATAGTGATTGATGAAGTGGTATGCCTGTATTCACTGAGGTTTGTTGTGTTTGCAGGATTCACCAATGCGTGTACCAGCTGAGCAATTTCTTTCCCTGAGAGCCTTTGGTGCTCCACCAATCGTAATTGCACTTGCTGCACAAGGCACTTTTCGGGGATTTAAGGATACGAAGACACCTCTGTTTGCTGTCGGCACGTACTGCATGTCAAAATTGTGAATATTTTTTGTTTTGGTAGTGAACTAGAATTGTTTTGAAAAGGAGATATCTCTTTAAAACAAAAACAAAAAAAACAAAAACAAAATGGCTGGCCTACTTTCCACATACAAAAAAATTCAACTAGGATGAACTGATATCCAATGAGGGTTTCACCAAAGGCTACAACTACAAATCACAGTGTTGTTCAGGGCTTTTTATGCAAACATCAAAGCAAGTCTTCTCTAGGACAGTGGAGAAAGGCCTGTGAATGGCTTGGAAAATTCTGCTCTTACTTTCTTGCCAAATGTAGTAGCCCTCCCCATGCAACCCAAGCAAGTCTTCTAACTGTGTTATGCAAGGACTTCCTAATAAGCCATGCATAATTGTTGGAACTTAGATATGCCACCTAGGTGACAAACTTATTTCCATATATTTCCAAAGTCAATTAAGAAGAGAGAACATATGGAGGAAGAAGAAGAGTAAGTCCCAAATGTCGTGTCTCCCTTTAGTTCTGAACTTTCTTTCCATATCCATCCAATTGATAGAACTTTCTAGGAGTGCGTTTAGGGAACCAAACAAGCTTGTGACAGTGAATAGTAGAAATTTGAGGTATGATGGCATCCCAAGTTGCTGCAGCATATAGGTAGAAGAAGGAAAGACAGCCGTAAGACTTTATCATTTATAGAGCAGTTAGGTAGTAAAGAGGGCTGCAAGGAAGGGGTGAAAGGCCTTGTCGACAGTTATGTATTGTATATCGAATACACTTGGCTGTTAGAGGAATCCTGGAAGAGGAGATGGCTTGGGGCAAAAATACTCATACAGAAGAAAAGTACCTTCTATTAATTTTACCTGCTGTCTCAAGCACATTAAATAAGTAGCAAATAGGCCCAACAAAGTATATTAAGCTATCCAACACCCTCACATGCTACCCCTTCTTGTACGTGCAAGTGCGGAACAAATACAAACAAAGAGACTTGACCCAAAGACCTCCCTTGGTTACCAGGTGTCCCAAAAGCTTAAGCAATTAGGAAATAGGCCCAAGAAAGTAGATCAAACTATTGAACATGCTTCCTCACTTGCAATTCTGTCTTGCATGTGAAGACGTGAACTTTGCCATTCCAATAGAGTGCCCACGAAAGAGCCTCATTGTACCCCTCAGATTGATAGTTTTCTCCAGGTCCAGGCACAATCAGATGGGATGCCAAGAGCCCAAAGCACGTATTTTTAGCGAGGTATTATGTCACCATTGCACCTACAAAGATTTGGGTCTAGAACAAATGGCCCAGGTATTGTGTAATAAAAGAAAGATTGTCAAACAATTTATGCTTAAATAGAAATTAACATGCAAAAGCATAGTCAATAAATTTGTCAAATGACTTACTGGGACAGTTTGCCTACTTGTAATTGCATAGCATGGGTAAAGTTAAGACCTCGCAGCACAAGGATTTTATTCAAAGCAGACTCTAGATTCTTGAGTTTGGCTAAAGCTACTGCATTCAATCTGCTTCCAGCTGTTCGAAGTAATATTCCTCTGGGATGCCATTAACAAGCTTTGCCAAGGTCTTTCCAAAAGCCCACACAGAAATGTTAAACAAGCTATTGAACATCAGGCAAGCTGAAGCTTTACCCAAAAACAAACAAAAAAAAGTTTGCATATCTTTTATTGTGGGGTCGTTCGGGCTTTACATATTCATATCCACAGGTTTGACGCAGACTAGGTTGCTTGATCAATTGAGTTGCCCAATTGCTAAAGACCAGATGTGAACCTACTTCGAAAAAATTGACTGCTATGTGAAGAGTAAATCAATTTGACTGTTACTTGCAATACAACTTAGCATTTTATTGGAAACCAGTGATACCTCCATGCAACTCGCTTTATTGAATTTAATTATAGATGTGTCAATATCTGTGGATTCTATCTTCCGTCAAGTGAAATAGCTTTTTTAATATTTGACAAATTGCCTACTTTGGATTTCAGCTGCTGGAAATTTATTAAATGCAATACTCGATCCAATTCTCATTTTTATCTTTGGTCTTGGCATTGGTGGTGCTGCAATTGCTACTGTGATTTCTGAGTACGTCCATGATGTGGTAAAACTAATGCATATACTCAACATTCCTCAAGAAACGTAGGACTTCAGCTATATTTCTTCTCCTCATGGATTTTTCTTGTGTCGTCTTATCAGATATTTGATTGCTGTTATCCTTCTGTGGAAGTTGAATAGCAAAGTGTTACTTGTTTCTCCAAAGATTGATGGGGGAAGAGTTTTTCAATATCTAAAATCTGGTAAGTCTCTTGAAGTTGACATTGGCTTTCACTCTTCTTCTCTACCAGTTGGACAACCAATGTGGAAAGTGCAGTGTCTAGGTGAATGTGTCACCGTCGCAGATTTAAACAGACATTTTCTAATCTGGATAATGGCAAAAAGTGCAGTGTCTAGGTGATTGATAGGTCCAACGTGGAAGTAAAGATATGAAAACAATTGAACATGATTACGAGTGAAAGACACCACATATATTCACACCTGACTACCTGAGTTAAGTTCAAAATTTGCAACAGAGGCTAACGTTGTTGGATAATTTCTACCAATTACACATTTATAATGATTTTGAGTGTTACTTAAAATCATGTAACAAGATTTGGAATCATCAGTCCTTCGTAAAATGCTGAAGATAGGATGCACAAAAGTGAACTTCATAAGACGCTATTGCATTGTTATTGTGAATGTTCAACTCAGTTTTGTTGAAATTAAGAGTTGCTGCTAGAAACCATCATTATAATCTATATAAAAAGACTATACCCAGCAACCTCTTACTTATCATTGGTAGACACGGATGCATGACAGCAAAATATCAGTGTCCTCTTCTTGGCAGGGAATAGAAACTCCAACTTGGTTAAGGAAGTTATTTGTTCAGTATCTCATGCAGACAATCTGCCTAATTAGATCTTGTTAGGACATTGTTAACTGATGGCCCAACATTTGGCTAGGAAGGAAAGGCTAGCTTAAGCATTGGGTGCAAGTAAACGTGTTAGCCACAAATCTATGTTTAACAGGGAAATGAAATATTTTATTTCCATGAGGGATACTCTGATGTGATTACTGTACATGCCTTTGTCTTAGCGTGTCTTTATGTGTCAATTAGTTCAACGAAAGACATGACTTAGATTTTCTTTTGTATGACAGGAAACACATTGTTTCCTGGTCAAATGATTCCCTCAGCTTATTAAAGTGTATGCACCTTTTATATAATTGAACATTGTGATCATAATTTCTGTAGTTTCTGGTGTAACAAGAGTCTTGTTACACGATCCTTTTCTTCGTATTTGCTGTTGTATCTGTACTTGAGCCCTGACATGAGGTTTATTAGAATTCAACCATATTCTATTTGGCTTGTAAGAGCAGTGGTAAATTGATATGCCATGTAGCACGGATACAAACACGGACATGGGACACGGGATTTCTTAAAAAATGGGGACACAGACACGACAAAAATAAATTAATACAGAATATTTATTTTATACCAGTAGAAATATAGTTAGATGTATAAGTATGAAGCTTCAATATATACAAACAAGCATCATATATACATCATATTACACTTTTAACCCAACAATTTTAAATAATAAAAATTTACAACCCAAATTTTTTTTAAAAATATTGCATATTGTCCCTGCCGTTTCCCTCCTGCGTCCCCGCCCTGTTTGCCTTACAAAAATTAATTAAATTTATTGGACGCGCGGCATGTCCCATGAGTATTTTGTTGTGTCCCCTGCGTGTTCCCGTGTCGGACACGGGGACACACTGTGACGCAAGCCGAGACCCGCGAGGTTAGGATAATCCCGGGATGCCACTCACCGGGGGCAAGGAAGTTACTCAAGGTTGCTAATCGTGGAAGACACTCACATGACCAAGTTACACACTTGATTATCGAAGGAATCACTCACTTCAAGCAAGAAAACACTTGCACAATATTTTATAAACTCCAACTCTTCTCTTTTCATTGATTAGAACTCATATAAATAGGCATTACAAAATATGACTCAACAAAACTCAATGAAGACTAGACAATTTCCTAGACAAACCTTCCAATAACTAGACCACAACTTACTAGATACTTTAAGACGCATTAAATACTTAGACCAAAGAAACTAAAAGACATTGACTAGAAACCAAGAGACACTTTGAACTAATTAAGATAACCCTTCGATATCCAGAATAGAATTATTATGCTCTTGCATCATTCTCCCTTTCTTAGAAAAAAAACTCAACCTCGAGTTTAACCTCCCACGGTCTACGGGTTGACTCATGAGCCTTTCTATCCTTTGCTTTTGCCTGAAATGTTTCTTGAATTTTGGTTTGCAACCAACTTGCAAATAGAACACTTTCATGACTCTTGAAAATTGGCTATCAACCATCTCTTCCTCAAAGACCCCTCCTGATTCTTTATCATAAATTGGCTCGGATTCCTCTTCCATTAAATTCAACTCTGCCTTCTTTTTGGGACACTCCTATGGTCATTAAGAATCCCTTTTCAATGTATTCATCATAGATTGGAGGCAAATTCCAATCCACCATTGGTTGTGGTAAATTGTAAAATCTTCATCGAAAAAATTTCCTTCTAATGCATGATCTTTCCTCGGTCTTTCACTCACGCGCAACATTTTATCTAAAAATGCCACGGGATGAAAACTTAGCAGGGCAGGATCACCGCTCTGATACCAATTTGACGTAGGCCGAGACCCGCAAGGTTAGGATAGTTCGGGATGCCACTCACCGGGGGCAACGGAAGTCACTCGACGTTGCTAATCGTGGAAGACACTCACGCGACCAAGTCACACACTTGATTATTGAATGAATCACTCACTTCAAGCAAGAAAACACTTGCACAATATTTTTATAAACTCCAACTCTTCTCTTTTCATTCATTAGAACTCATAAATAGGCATTACAAAAGATGACTCAACAAGACTCAATGAAGACTAGACAATTTCCTAGACAAGCCTTCCAATACCTAGACCACAACTTACTAGATACTTTAAGACACATATTAAATACTTAGACCGAAAAAAACTAAAGACATTGACTAGAAACCAAGAGACACTTTGAACTAATTAAAATAACCCTTCGATTTCCAGATTAGAATTATTATGCTCCTGGATCACGCCGGCCTGTAGGAGTGTCGGTTCTTCATAGTATGCTATTTGGCTCGTATGGTTGCATAGATTAATTGAAACGTACAGGCAGGGGCCGCCGCCTAGGGCCCCTTTTTTTGGGCCAAAATAGGGCTCCAACGTTCGACAACCACCACACGCAACATGCTAATTGCTACACAAATGAAGATTCAAAGAATACTTTTCATGCAAAATTACAGATATACTTGGTATCTATTCATTTGGTTACATTTTACCTTATGTTTCATTAAAGTTTTTTTACATGCTAAAACTAGTAATATTTATATATATGTACATTCTTCATGATTTGGTTTCAACTTTAATAAAATAATAGACAGGCCCCAAGGTTGTGAGTAGGCCTCGGGCCTCCAAAAGTATAGGACTGGCCCTGGCAATTCATCGTAGATATGATCTCATCTTGTTTTGCAGGTGGGCTTCTAATTACCAGAAGCTTAGCAGTGCTTGTTACCATGACACTGGCTACATCAATGGCAGCAAGAGAGGGACCCATAGCTATGGCTGGTCATCAAATCTGCTTACAAGTTTGGTTGGCAGTATCTTTACTTACCGATGCTTTAGCACTAGCGGGACAGGTACGCAATGAAGTCTTCATATCTTTGCACTGTGCATTTCAGCATTGCGGGTGCACTTAGACCATGTTCGTTTTGGGATTTTGGTTTTGGAATTTTGGGTAATGAGTGGAGAGAGATAGAGAAATGAGAGTAGTAATTGGAAGAAAATTTATTAGAGACCACCAAAATCCCAAAACAAACATGGTCTTAAAGTTTCTGTTTATACCGGTCCTCTGTATCATTTGTGGGTGATATGATGCCGTATTGTTGCTAATGCAGTACAGGAATTATTCTGAACACAAGGTTATGTTTATAGCTTATCATCAGTGCTTAAGACCAAGCATGACCACCTTGATAATGGATATATTTTTTTTAATATAGCTGTAGTAGGTTTTTCTTTGCATTAGGTTAATACATGTAGAAATTTTCTTTCTAACCCTTTTTGATCTCTTCGTATTTACGACATTTTTAGTTATTTTTGGAATAGAAGAAACCAAAAATTAGAAACCACTTTAGATATGCTTAATGATTCTTTTGGCAATTAGGTGAATTTTTATTTATGAGCAATAAAAGATACATGGTTGAAGAGTATGTGGGGAACTTAGGTGAATTTTTAGATAAATAGCAGACAAGTGGCTGCATTGTCCCCAAACTGTAAGGTAGATGGGCCCTTAGCCTTGAGAAGCAATGCAGGAAAGAAACGCATTAAATTACAATAGCTGCATAACTATTAGGTACTACATAAAGGAGAGGAACTCACTTGTCTAGTGGAGGTGTGTGTACTCGATTAAAGTATTAGCACCCAAATGGGCTGGATGGAAGAGCATTTTCATTTAACCCTATTCTAGGGGAAGAATTGGAGGTGGTTCACAGGGCCTGGCTCCCCAAGCGAAAGAACACTTTAGTATGGTATATTTTGATTTCTTCTAAATTGTTTTCTTCTCTTTCTGAGTTTGTGGATAGTGGATACCCATGTCGAACTCCTGATGCTTGGATATGGGTTACAGCATGTCTAGTTTGACAAGCGCCAAACAAATATATTAGAGATTTGGAGGGTACTGTGGAACTCTGGATAAAGCTCTCAATCTATGCTTAAAATGTTTTATATGAGTTTGTAAACACATCTTATGCAAATCGAATGAAAGAGTTGTGTAGGAAATATGAAACTTAACATAAGAATTACATGATGACTCTTTTTTTTATAAGAGAAACATGACACTTAATAATACTCAGATCCGGCTCCCATACCGAAGTCAATGGACCATGAGTTAATACTAAGGTTGGAGGAGGCAGTGGAGCTAAGTTAGCTAGCATTATGACAATAATTGGTTCACTACAATTTTTGATACTACTATTCGTTGGACAATGCATTTATATTGTTATAGATTATGCTTTACAATACATTGAGCAGCATTGCACAAATGAAACAATGTTTATAATGGATACAAGTGAACTATGAGTGCGTCTGCTGCTGCTTCCACATCTTGCTTTTACCCTGTTCCTTTTACTCGTTTCACTAGTATTTTGAAATATATTCCCAATGGCTTAGTCTTAGGGTTTCTTTTTTTTCATATTTTCATTGTTTATCTTCTGATACTGCATCGGTGTTTTTCTTACAGGCTCTTCTTGCTGGTGATTACTACCAAGGGGATTACGGTAAGGCACGCCAAGTGGTGAATAGAATAATACAGGTTGGCTCATTGTGTATTTGTCATTCCAACTTGGCTTTCAGGATTTTGGTCAGGTGGCAGTGGCACTCATAACTTACCAGTTCTATTTTTCTTCCTTTTGTATGAATCAGATTGGTTTAATAACAGGAGTTTCATTAGCTGTCATTTTGTTTCTTGGGTTTGGAGCTCTCTCTAACTTATTTAGCAATGATTCAGAAGTTCTGGGAATCGCGCTGTCTGGTATCTTGGTAAGTGTTGGAGTTTGTCGCACATCGGTTAATTATCTCCTCCAAAACTAGTATATGAGTTTGTCGCACTGCCGATTGGCTTTGAATTGGATGCTTTAACAGTACGCCTCCAAAACTAGTATATGAATTTGTTGCACTGCCGATTGGCTTTGAGTTGGATGCTTTAACAGTACAAAACTACATGTGTTGGCGACCTTTTTTTGTTGAGGATCTCTGTGCTTTCTAGCTATATGTCAGAGGGAGCATCCAATAAACAATTGTATTTTCCTTCTTTATTTGTTCTTATCATGCAAATGGGATGTGTGAGATCCATTTCAAAACTTGGACTGGTTGATGTACTAAATATATTCCTCCATAGAGACATCTTAGTGACTGAATTGAACATTCTCATATTGAGCAGCAGATAGAACCTTTAACCAGTTCAGTTGTTTTATGTAAATTACATAGAGGAACTATGTATCAACTGGGCAGGATTAAACCCGTTTAGGCCCATGAAGTTGGAAGACAGCTGCAGATGTTTCTTTGTAGTATATTCGTCATTCTGGCCCAGTGTAGCAAATTGCTGGTCCATATTATCACCATCTCTTATGATGGTGCCTGATGGGTGATGACCATAGGGTTTGGGGATGCATATCATTCTAATAGATGCTTTGTTACATAGCTGGGCTACAATCTAAATTAGAAGTATCATCTCCACTTATGTATGGTAGAAAGGATATGCAACTGCAACAGTGCGAGTATATATTGTACAGAGTCACTATGTTGTTTTTCAGGAGGAATTTCACAGGATAGTTGAGGTTAACTTATGAATAAATCATGGAGCTTTATGAGCAGATTATAAGCACCCTCACAGACAAAGGAGAAATTCATAGCAGCGATTGTTATTTTGTTTCAGATTTGCCTCTCTCCTAGCTCCTTTCTCCATTTCTATGTTACTTTTGGGCGATCTCAAGTACAGAACGCACACAGTAGTTTTATATTCTGGTGATATTTTAGCAAGAACTTTTCCAAACTGGAATCCATAAGTAATTATTATGAGCTTGGGGTTACGGTTTCTTCCCATATGTTTAGATTGTGACATACTGGATTCATATTTTCTGCAGTTTGTTGCCGGATCTCAGCCAATTAACGCTCTTGCTTTTATTCTTGATGGGCTTTACTATGGAGTCTCCGACTTTGGATATGCAGCTTACTCCATGGTATGTCTTTATGCATACAAAGTAAATAGTTATTTGGATTTTTCTATTCCTTCTAAGAGCATGATTTTGATTAAGCAGGTGCTGGTTGGAATGATCTCTTCGGTGTTCCTAGTTATTGCTGCTCCTCTGTATGGTCTTGCTGGAGTCTGGACAGGACTCTTTCTGTTTATGACTTTGCGTGTAGCAGCTGGAATATGGAGGTGAAACTCTACAATTTGTCATTCTTGTTCGTAAAAAGATACCATTTCTGACACCATGTCTAACTGGAGCCACCACTTACTTTGTTCCTTATGTAAGAAGTATTATATCGTTCCATTTTTTAGCTCAACAATAGGGCTGCTTAATATTTACCCAAAAAAAAATAGGGCTGCTTAATTGTCAGGAAAACCGAATATGGGGCTGCACCTTTGACATCATCACCTGGTTTTAGATGGGATTAGGCCTTGGACAGAAGACTGAGTACATGTGTCTCATGATTTGTTTCTTTCTGAATTTAGGCGCCTCAAATGTCTATGTTGTTTTGATTATGATGGAAGTAGAGGGAGTCAAACCCAATGATAGCCCAATGCCCCACCATTAGGCTTAGGAGTCTTATACTGTTGTTTGATATATTTTTGGGTTGTGACACACTCAATATTATGCACCTGAGGCAATCAACCTATTTCTCTTCTGCACCTTTCTCACTCATGAACTTCTGCTTCTCAGGTTGGGCACAAAAGCAGGACCTTGGAAATTTCTTTGGTCTGAGATGGAGCAGGAAAATACTTGAGGTTTGATGAAAGTTGTATGTTCAGTGTTTCCATCTCTCTGCCTGCGCATACTGGTGAATTTTATATCCTCACATTGATCAGTGACATGAATCAAAGCGAGAAGTTGGTATTGGGAAGTAATTTCCACAAAGTAGATAGTTCCTTGGAGCAAGTGGCTTTCACAGATTTCAGCGAGCCAAAAATGGGTTCCTTACACAGTAACTTGGAAAACAAATTAACATCATGAGGAATGGTTCAGAGGTTACTTCCCTGACTTCCACACTTACAAGAACTACATATGTCGTAAACTTCGTTGGAGTTCTATGTAAAACCAAGTACAAGATTCTAACCCCATGGTCCAAAAAAGATTCCCTTCGAAGAGAAATGTTTATTAAGCTCAAGATCGAAGTAATTTCCCTTGACAAGGGTTGCTCGATATCTTCATCAATGATAGCACGTAAAGCTGATTATGATGATGATTTGAAGTCTTGTTCACCATCTGATAAACGACGACTTCGGCTTAAACAAATCTATGACGAGTTGATGTATAAGATCTCGAATATTTGCATAAATAATGGCATGAAGAAACCCATGGAGGAGTGAAGCAATATCTAATGCAGTCCTTTTGGAGCTGGTTCTTGGATTACACATTATTTTTGCCATGTCTATTTTCACACTAATATGTTTTTTTTCCTTTTTTGAACTGATAGGTGCTAAATTTGAAGTCTCTCTCTCTCTCTCTCTCTCTCTCTCTCTCTCTCTCTCTCTCTCTCTCTTCGTTTTTTTCTTTTAGAATGGCACACTGGACATTTGATCTGATATCAAAGTTCAAAGTCCTCCACGAGCCACATAATCCAACAAACGCGCCAACAACCCTAAAGAGAGTCTCAGAAAGGGCCAAGAAGAGTCAAAGCGTTAACCTACGAAAATAACAACAGAAGAATGATAATCTTGTCCCAGAAGTAGAACTTGTTGAAAGCGTCAAAACAAAAATGAAGACAACGGGAAATATAATCTCCTAATTGGCACAGGAAATTTGCTCTCTCAAATTGTATTACTAGTAATTTCTTTCAAAAGACGACTGACTAAATGAGGTATTTAGTCACCAGACAGAATCATAACCAAGTAATCACAACAATTTGCAAAAAAAAAACTCAATAAGTCTATTTACAAGTGTAGATCTATCGGATGTTTCCAACCCATTGCATCTTGACTGTTCAGAAAACGTATTGCATCTTGATCTCTGTCCTCTAATTGAACTATTATAGTCTCCTAGTCTGTCCGTCAAATTAATCCACCAAAAATTCAGGTCCTCCATCCGTTGTCATACTGTCATCATCATTTTCTTCCAGAATCAAGGAATTCAGGGAACCATGAATCAAGAAAACCATAATCTTCGTCATTCGAAAAGCCAAAAAAGGAGTCATTGCCCTCCATACTTTTTGAAGTCGTTTCATTTCCAAAACCTTCTTGTTGCAGTTTAGGGATATGAATATCAGAAGCAGAATCTCCGGAAGTCTTCACATCACACGTTTCATTGGTTAAACCATCCGTATATTTTTGCATTTCCAGGTTTTGAATCTGGTCAGACAGATCATATGGCGTTTCACAGCTTTCATCGAAGAATTCTTGTCTCAGTTTAGGTCCATCATCGGTGCTATCTATCTGCAAAGGTTCAGTGTCACATATTTCTGCTGTTAACAATTTCTGAACAACTTCACATGCCTTGGCATTCTCCAACTGAGACTGGATGTCAAAATCCTCATCCATTAAAATCTTTTCTATGTAAGCAAGTTGATCTTGGTATTGCAAAGGGTCATAAGAGGGCCACAATTGGTCATTTCCATTGTCTCCATCTTGTCTAAATGCATACTCCTCGACACCAAAAGCGCTAGAAGGTTCAATGTCCAACGATTCATCTTTCAACAGATTCTGAAAACTATTATGCTCTTGGTTCTGCAACTGGCAAATCTCATCGGATATCGTATCACATTGCAAATTTTCTCCATTAATCAATTGACCGGAATCGCAAATCCCATCTTCTCTGTGTCCACATACCCCTGGGCCTCTTGAACTCTCAAAATCAGTTGCTTGGATCATAATCAATTGACCTGAATCCCAATTCCTATCTTTTCTGTGTTCACATACACCACCGCCTCCTGAACTCTCATAATCAGTTGTTTTTGTTTTGTCTTCCAAATTTTGCATGTAATCGGGTTCTTCTATGTCATCGTAAAGAGTATTTGAATCCGTAGCTTCTAAATTATTGTCTTTCGGCACTTCTCTTATTCCGGGTGTCAGTACCTGAATATCTTTACATAGCTCACTCTGAGTAATCGTCATGTCCTCATCCCTCCAGCATTCATTCTCCTTCGATTCCTTGGCGACTGCGATGTCGCCTGATATTGACCTGGACTCGGGTGTGGATACGGGACTCGTAGTATTCAATTCCTTGGCGACCTCCTCACAGTCGCCTGATATTGACCACTCGGGTGTGGATGCGGGACGCGTAGTAATTGAAAACGACTCGTTAGACACGTTTATTGAATCGGTATAGCAGCCGGGAAAGTTCAGAATTGCATCAGGACCGTACATAATTCTAGCAGCCTTGTCATAAGAACGAGCAGCCTCGACAGCCGTCGAAAAAGTGCCGAGCCAAAGTCTTTGTCCCGTCTTTTTCTGGGTGTTTGAAGCAAGGATATTTGGTTCTCGAATCTCAGCAACCCACTTACCCCAAGTCCTCTGTCTAACTCCTCTGTACACGCAGCCAGAGTTCTGAGGCCCTCCTTTCCCTCTCATACAACCCTTTCTCGATCCCTTCGATGGGGCCCTTCTTATACTATTTTTTGCTCCATCGTCGCTGCAATCAAATCGGTGGTTATGATAGTTTTGCCACTTGAGCAGAGTCTCCTTTATCATTTCACCTCCATTGCCCCTCTTTCGCAATTTCCTGGTGTCAAGGCAATCCATGAAATCAAGACTCTGACTAAATATACAACTTACTGAACAAAAGTTGTGTGAGCTTGTAACAATTTCAACAAAAGAAATGCCGAGCTATTTGGCTAGAACAAATATCAGTTTTGAGAATGTCGAATTATTCTCATAATACATGTACAATTCTGCATGTACAACCCAGTTGAGGAAGCTACTCCATTGTGCATGGGAGAGGGTACGTTGTGACTTATATATTGGGTACACAATGCAAGAAAATGAAGAAAAGATGCCTCTTCCCGAAAACAAGAAACTGGGTTTCCTTTTTTGTGCTTCATAAAAACAAGTTGAAGATTGGGGTAAAATGTGACTCACCTTTCAACGTTTTGAGACGACATTCGCTTCATAAGGGATATTGGTCTTGCTACCTCTCTCTCTGTCCTTTTCAAATACTTTTCGACTTTCAAAATCCTTGTCCTCCAAGTTTCCTTCTCCTATACGGTACTCTTGGATGGATATCTTTGCGCACAATGATTTGGTGAATTGTCTCTCTCTCTCTGCGCACAATGATTTGGTGAATTGTCTCTCTCTCTCTCTCTCTCTCTCTCTCTCTCTCTCTCTCTCTCTCTCTCTCTCTCTCTCGTTTTTGTGTACGGATTTTGAATTTATACAGTACGGGCCGGGTGCTTGTTCTAATCTTAGTATACACTTGGGGGCTAAGTAAACGTATTTGAATTGGAGTAGGAAAGGTTTTAAAAAGGCATTTTGTTTTGCGAGCCGTATTTTGGAGTAACAGCTTTCTTTCTTGGTTTCGAGGAAACGGATGTACACGCTGACGTCGCGCATTTATTCTGACACGTGGGATAATGCAATTGGTGTGCCAACCTGGCGTTTGAGTGGTGGCCAAGAAGATAGATCTTTGCCTTTTCCTTATGAGTCTCGTTATTTGTGATTTGACCCCAGTGGAATTTCGGAAGATTCCATAAGGTCTTGTTTACGAGTTCAAATTCTTCCCTTTCAGATAGCTGTTGTTTGGAAGCAGCATGTAGATTGCTCCCCAAGCAAGCATGCATTTGGGAGTATTGCTGAAAAGTGGAGTAATTCCTATTCCCTTGGAGCATCTACAATGGTATAATCAAAACTAAAATGTTACTAAGATTAGCAATATAAGTTTAAAAAAGAGCTCACAGTGGAATAATCAGATTTAGCAACCTATTAGTAACTTATCAAATTTTGACACTTGAATAATCAAAACTAACAATTTTTTGTCAATAATCAAATTTAGTTGTTCCCATATTTCTTCAATCAAGTACACCATCATTACCCAAAAACATTTTCTCTTTCATTTTCAACAAATTTCTAAGAAAAATACTTTTAAAAAAAAGTTTTTTTTTTTTTTTGCAAAAATTGTTTTTTTTCCAAAACTTTTTTTTTTTTGCGGAAACTATTTTTTTATTATTATTATTTTTGCAAAAACAGTTTTTTATTAAAAAAAATTTCAAAAAGTATTCTTTTTCTTAAAAAAATTTCAAAAACTTTTTTTTTATTCAAAAACTTTTTTTTTTAACTTTTTCCTGAAAACTTTTTTTTTAAATCAAAGTTTTCAAAAAAAAAAATTTCTCTTTTTCTAATAACCTGTTTTTATTAGTTTGAAATGTATTTTTAAAAAATTATTTTCTATATTCATAATTTTTAGATTTTTATAAATTGAAAATATGATGTGGCAAATTTTGGTTATTCAAATTTGATTGTATCATTTTGGACCTCTACATTACTAACTTTAGCAACTCTTTAAATGCATAATCAAAATATGATGTGACAACTTTTGATCATTGACTTTTGGTTATTCCACTGTGGATACTCTTAGATAAACAAGGACTCCATAATCGTTTCCAATTTAAGATGCGGTTAACTCTATTATCTTTGTTAATGAGTAGAATATATAAACCAAATTGAGCCTTATGTCTCAATCACTTGGAGTCGGTTACATGAATTTTTTTCCTCCATTGAGCTCTGTCAGGGCCATTTATTCAAACAAATCTACTATACTCATATCTTTGTACACCACAGCATCTAACATCAATTTAGATCTACTCTCCCTGTAGTATTGCTACCCAAATCTTTGAAATCCGTTCTCTTAACTACTGCATCTCTGATCTACGGTAGACATGTCCAAATCACCTTAGCCTATTTTCCTCAACTTCTCTTCTATAAGTGTTACACCTACTAGCTCACGAATCATTTCATTTCTAATCATGTCTCTTCTGATCTTACCACACATTCACCTCAACATTCTCATTTCTGCTGCACTCAGCTTGTTCACCTGTTGTTTCTTAATAGCTCAACATTCTGTCTCGTAAAGCTTCGCTAGTTTGATGGCAGTTTCATAGAATTTTTTCTTCAATTTTGCGAGTACCCTCTTGTCACAAAGTACATCTGTCACGCTCTCAATTTTTAACATAAATAAATAAACCAATTCAAATAAAATTCTCGCATAATATGAATAATATCCAAAATGAGATTTTCCACCTGCTTAATTACAACAAGGTCCTCAAGTTTAAGATATTACAACCTTGGCACCATGGCCCAAATTAACTTAAATACGTGTACAAAGTCTTAAGTATATTACAACGTTGTGTCAAAAAATCAACAAATAAATTAGTTACAAACCCATCTTTATTAAAAGAAGGTTAATTACAAAGATGAATGAGTAACTAAGTCATGTTAGCTTCCAAAAGTCTTCGTTTTCAAATTCACCATGTTATGCGATCTACTGTCCTGCGTTCAAATCTGAAAAGAATGATTTTGCTGAGCTACACTAGCCCAGTAGGAAATTCTCTACAAAGTCTGTATGTAATGAAATGATGAGCATGAATACAGCAAACCAAAAAAATGTCAAATTCAAACGAACACGTCAACACCCATTACTAGTATCATGACATTCTCATATATGTATACACACACGCATACGCGAGCGCGCACACACACACACACACACACACACACACACTTCTTTCAATAACCCTCCACCCCTTGCATTATTATGTTTCCCACACCTTGCGACACAATACACTCCACCCCTAGCGAAATTGTATTTCCTAAACCTTGCGACACAAAATACACCACAATCACTTCACATCAACGACCTCCATATTGTTACAACCAACACCAATATCATAAACTTATCCCACACACGACCAAACACTACCAAATTGGTCACATATAGCTCATATATCACAACATTCAAGTTCACTACACTACTTTCAAGGAACAAACGATTTTCAATGCCGTAAAGTACACCATTCGATTATATATAGTGTACAAACACCCACATCATGCTTATTCACCACAAAATATGTAGATGATGAGAGAAATCCCTACCAAAATGGGTTTTGAGCAAAATCCTAGGTCCACCAAGAAGAATAAGTCCAAATTTTCCAAGAACAAGCTACTCCCAAGCTTAAGTTCAAGATCTAGAGATGATATTACCAAAAAACATTATAAATAAGCAAAGATCAACAAGTGATTGATAGGAGAGAGGGAAAAACGTGGGTGAGTGCCAAAAAGTTAGAGAAAGAACACCAAACTTACCCCTTACTCACCAAATGTGAGATTCAAGTGATTTTAAGGTTGAAAACCCTTGGATCTTGAAGATTTGAGGTTGAAATTAAGAGTTTTGGGTAAGATTGGAGTTGGGTAGGTGAGATGGGGTGTTTCTAGGGTTGTTTCGTGGGTTTGGATGTGAAAAACGATAAAATTGGGTATTTATAGGCATCTGAAATGCATGCTGAAAATTACAAAAAGACACAGTATGTACCAGTACTGGGCAATTCCCAGTACCGGTTCAAGAGCCTTCAAAACGCCAAAAAACACAACTTCTGGGCATCATGTACCGGTACTGGATTCAAGCTGGATAGAAAATGAATTTTTCGTAACAATTACCAAATCAACCCCACTTGTTACCAACACCTCCAAACATCATCACAACATCAAAACTCACATTTTACCATTCTCCAAGTGTCCGATACACAACAATAAACATATATCCGTGTACCCCACAAACAAATGCACAACTTTATTAATAATACGATTCCTTTCAAGCATTAAACAATTTTCGAAATTATAATAATTTACGGGTCTCTACAACACCAGTAGCGCTCCTCTACTTGAGTCACCCCACTTGGATCCTATGGGTTACATTATCTGTAATCTCTCCATCACTATTAATAATTGAGCCTAAGTACCTAAAATGATCATTCTTAGGTATCTTCTAGTCTTGGATCATCACTTTTTCTTCATGCACACTGCTTGTACCATTAAAATTTGCACACCATATACTCAATTTTACTCCTACTTATTTGAAAACCCTTTGACTCTAATGCTTCCCTCCAAATTTTTAGTTTCGTATTAACACCTCTAGCGATTTCATCTACGAAGACAATATCATCTACAAACATCATACACCATGGAATATCCTTCTGAAATTGTCTCGTCAATTCATCCATAACTAAGGCAAAGAGATATGGGCTCAAGGCTGACCCTTGATTTAATCCTACAGTGATTGAAAATTCACTCGTTTCCCCTACTGGTTATCGAATGGTAGTGATAACACTTTCATACATGTCTCTAATCACCTCCATATACCCTTTGGTCACTCACTTTCTCTTCAGAACCTACCATATGATATCTTTAGACACCCTATCATAAACATTTTCTAAGTCTATGAAAACCATATGGAGATCCTTCTTCTTTACTCTGTGTTTTTCTACCATTCTCCTTAGCAGATAGATAGCTTCTATGGTTGATCTTCTAGGCATGAATCCAAACTGGTTCTCTGACACAGTAGTCACCATCCTCAAGCGATACTCGATAACGTTTTCCCACAATTTCATCGTATGACTTATCAATTTAATACCTCTATAGTTGTTACTGCTTTGAATATCCTTTATTCTTATAGATAGATACTAGCATGCTCATTTTTCATTCATCGGACATCTTCCTAGTCATAATAATCTTGTTAAACAATTTCGTCAACCAAGTCACCCCCAGGTCACCGAGACTTTTCCACACTTCAATAGAATACCATCTGATCCTAAGGCCTTAATCGGTTTCATCATTTTCAAAACTTTAACCACTTTGAACTTTCATATTCTCCGATAAATTCATATTCTATGTTCTCACTAGGTACGTACACTTCCTCCCCACCAAAGCCTCCTTCATGTTTCTCATTTAACAGCTTCTCGAAATACGACTTCTATCTATCCCTGATCGCCTCGTCTTTCACCAACACCACCGAATCAATACCTTTTATACACTTAACTTGAGAGACGTCTCTACCGCTCCTTTCTCGCAACTTAGCAAGTTTAAAAATAATCTTTTCTCTATCTTTACTATCGAGTCTAAAGTAGAAATTATCATAGGCTATCATATTTGGATTCATGTCATAAAGATCTGACGGACTTTTTTATGTGCTGGTTGTCAGCTACTTAACACACAATCCTCCTCCTTTATCCAGGCTTGGGACCGACTGGTAACTAAAGATAAAGCTCAAGCATAAACCAAAATTTATACTCCCTGTGTCCCTAAATTACGGTCTCCTATGAAAAAAACATTCAATTTTTTAATCAAAAAATATAATACTCACATTCACAAAAATTTTAAATTTTTTCGCATCAAATTAAAGAACTGATTAAATTTTTTCGCAACAAATTTTTAATTTGATGCAAAGAAACTTGAAAAATTACTTACGAAAAATACTTTATTTTTAATCAAAAATTTCATGTCCTTTCGTACAAGACTATCATTTTGGGATAGAAGAATTATAATAGTACGAATAATGAGATTAGAAAACATAAAAACACATACTAACACTTTACATTTTTCTTGACAAATTTTCAGTTCGAGCCAAGCTAGATTTAACAGACACATAAATCTACTAATATTCTTTTAGGAGAAATTGGGTGAATAAATTGGCAAGGATATTTTACAACATATTTTTTTCATTTTGGAGATGTAGAGTCGAATGTTATTCAAAAAGAAGCCAAAGTATGGTACCGGTACCAATAGGTTATTGTTTCTCTCTGATTTTTTTTTAATACTTTTGTCGTTAAAAATATGTACCTAGTTTGGACTTATGTGTTAAAGTGCTCATGATATGGAGCTAAGTATTTAAATTTGGAGTGGGTGTCATTTAATTTGACTAGGTGTTCAAATGATAGAATAACCTAAAGTTTTTACACGTAGAATATGGAGATTTTTTTTTTGGGTGGTCATGTGACCATCTAACAACCTAGGCTATAGAGCCGCCACCAAACTCCCAAGTGCTCTTATTTACTCTCTTCGTCCCAAAATGTGTCTTGGATCTGCAAAACAAAAACTTGAAAACATGCACTACAACTTTTTAAACAATAACTCAACGAAATATGAAAAAAGTTTGAATTTCTCCTTGAAAAAAATGCACAGAGTATCGCGGACCGAACAAGCATTTTGGAATGGAAGGAGTATTTTATGTTCAGGTACAAGTGGGAATGAAAGGGAAGAATAAGAGAACAAAACAACTTCAAAACCTTTGTCCATTCACTATACCTTTGTCATAAAACCCATTTCTCCATAACCAAAAAAAGGGGCATAAAACTCATTCCTCCATTCACTATACCTTTGTCACTTTCACATACAAACGTCAACTCAGAGTGAGCATATATGAACGCATGAGCGAGGATTTACAAAATCAAAAAAATGGTCAACAGGTAGACCAAACAAATGAAAAAACGCAGGTAATATAGGCAGATTGGAGTGGCCATCATCTTGAAACCACCAGAAGTCCAACCGCATGAAGCACCAACTGTGTATGTTGTATACTTTCACAATTCAAGCAGCAAGGTTTGATGATTCGGCACTCTCTTGCTCATATCAATCTACAAATTGAAGAGAACAGTAATAGAGATGGCAAGTTCAATGGTAGCAAGTTACGAAAACATTTTACATCGTATCTTGTTCACTACAAAAGAGATACAGAGACACCTCATTTTGTACACTCTGTCCATCATAATCCTCCTTTCTCTAAGACATGTCACAATCCGCTTTGAGAAATATTTCAAACCGGGACTTTTCGGTCATTACAGCAAGATACAAGCATGTTAGGATGGCAAATCAATTTTATAGACAAGTTTCAAGAATGATTACCAACTTTTTGAAACAAAACCGGGGCCCAGAATCATAGACTACTACTGTCTCACTCGGAAACCCTTTCACTATCAGCTCTAAATTTCCCTCACATCACAAATTGCAATCTGCAGTTACGAAATTTGAACCCAAATAAAATCTTCACCCACTCTTACAAGTCTTACCCGTTTAGGGGCTTTTTTTTTGGGAATTTAGGGGCTATTTAAACATGAGAAATATACAAATGCAGGGTTGTAGGAGATTGTGCAAGCTCAAGTCTATTTCCTCTTTTTGAACCCACGAAACAGAAAATGGAGAATACTACTGGATTAATGTCAAGGAATTACTGAAAGAAAGTAAAACCCTAAAGGCAAACACTCTTTTCAGATGACACTAGCCAGATAATAATTACTACTAATCAGTAACGGGCTACCAATAGCCTTGCACAATAAAACCACCAAACTAACCCCGCTACCTACAGCCCTCAAAACTGACATGGTGAGACGGCAAAACCCCAAAAAATAGGATACGGATAGAGAAACATCTGTAAAAATTAGACATTTTTATAATTATTAGTCATCTACTAGGCATATAAAAGACAAGATTCAGTATGGATATACATGTAATACGTAAATTAGACAAAAAAAAAAAGAGAAAAATTCACAGTATGTTGTATCTACAATATATAGTATCACTCTGTCTGTGTTTTATGATGTGTGTAACTGTGTTTGGGGGAGAGAGTACCTGCGAAGAGTTGGATGAATCGATGAACTTCGACTCTATGTGAGTGCGAATCGACTTACATCTCAATCTGTGTATCTATAGACTAACCTACTATATTTAGGGTTTGCCCCTTATTTTTGTTTGTTGTGTTTTAGTTTTTGCATGTACTATATTTTTTACTTGCTTCATATTTTCCGTATATGATATGTATCGGGGTGTATCAGTGTCCAACACATATCCGATACCCGTGCGCGACTAATTTCACAGTATCCATGCTTCATAAGGTATTTAACATTGCAACTACCATGAAAGATGAGGGCAGATCTCTATAACGATGTTAAGGGTACACATAAACACCTGGAAAACCCAACAAACAACAAATATTACTCTTCTGTTAGCAAATGTAGGCGTATTAATAAAATAATCCCTCCAATACAAGACATAGAAAGCATATAATGTCCTGATAATGTGAATTACATACCTTACTTTCCCCTATGCAGACAGCAAAAGAAGGTAGCAAAGATAAATGGTAATTTGATCTAAAGAGAATACCACATGCCAATAGGGCTTCATTCTGTAGATACCTCTTAACTGCCTTGTGTCAAAGATACTTGCAAAAATACTGTGTTCCTTAAACATTGGCGTATAGTACATGTATCAGTCTTCAGGGACAGCTGCATGCTCCAAACGTTGGCTAATTTTGAATGAGTTAAATGATCATACATAAGACCTTGACTTTGCTTTTAACGATGCATCTCAATATGCTGCAAACTTCACTGCCGGGTTGGTTAATCCACGCATCTCAATAATGTGGTAGCTAACCGAAATCTACAAGATGTCTACGGTGGTTGCACTGCACACCTAATGTTGTTACTGCAATTGTCCATAGTGGAACCCGCAAAGCTAGGCTTAAAGGCAGGACTCAGGTATGCCAAAATGTTTTGTTCCCGCAGTGGCTTGATCGCTACATGCACTTTAGTATGGGTAGTGTCGGGTGAGGATGCTTATCTAGTGGCTGGACCGATGAAATGGATCAAATTTCTTATTCACAACCTATTGGGTGCCAAAAATGCGTCTTAAGATGAACTTTATTTTTTTATATTAATTGCTCAACAGACTGTATAGGTATATAATGCTAGTGCTACACACAATTCTACTGCAAGTTTCCAACAAAAAGTATTGCGCACATCCCCTATTGTTATTCAGGCGTCAAATGCCCAACACGGCGCAGCATTACTACAGTCAAACAAAAGTATACTGAGCTATTTTGCATACTTTAGGCCTTTGACACCATGGTAAATATGAAAGATCCATTGAATAGTTTTACCCTGTTCGTGTCACCTTGCCTAAGCCAATCCTACAGAGAGAGATAGAAAACCACCTAAGGTGGTAGACCGCACCAATGAGCTTTCCTAGGGATACTTGGAAAACAAGGCTGTTTTTCATGAAGAGACAATCATATATGCCTCAGACAAAGCCAAACCACTTTGTAAGGATACCATGACATCCTCAAAACGATTAGTGACAGACACGTGCTTGGTTCCCAAAAGGATGAAATGCATCTATGTATATCTTTACATGGACATGAAAAGCTTGAGATTGAGGTACGTGGCTAGAAACGGCTTCAACTCTGCAACATATTTTGCACTCTCCTGAGCCTCTAGCGCCTCTAACGTGTTTTCACACTCTCTCCTGAGCCTCTAGCACCTCCAATGTGTTTTGACACTCTTGTGACAAGGGAGGAGTACCTTAACCAAAACACTTAAAGAAGTATGTTTTCAAAACAAATGGAAATGTAAACCCTGCATTCACACATGGTGTTGTTACTCACTACAAGGAAAAGTAGGAGTCCTGAAGAGCCGACAGATGGAAATGCAGTCTACATAATAAACCTCGTCATATATTGAACAAAAACAGATTAATCTGCAGTACAACACAGCTGAAAGCATCAAGACTGTTGTTTGCTATTAGTATCATACTCTTTAGATTCTCCAAACACCAGTATGTTACCCGGTTCCATAGGAACCTGTCCGAACACTTCGTTTTTTAGAGGAAAATCACGCATCTTCCACATCATCTATTTTCATAAAGCCCTACTAGTATTTTCATAGAGAACTATACAAGGCTATTGTTAAAGAAAGGAACAACAAACTAAGAAATATACTATTACAGAAGGAATGAAAACTTACCCTAAGAATCTGAAAAGAACATGGCCAAGTAACAACCTTCTATTCCAAGCCAGCAACTTTGTACCTCAGCTTCATGTTGTGATTTTCCTACAAAGTTTTACACCTTAAAGCTTAGTTAGTCCATTCAAAGTTATTCAATGAAGCTTCAACACTGAAAAAGCATCACTCTGACAAACAACAACAATTCAATTAACAAAGTTGATCACAAGAACTACGAAAAAATGGAACATCTTTACCTGCTCTAAAACCCTAGCCGAACTCTCCTCCACAAGCCTAGCCAATCCATCCATGTCATCCAACATCTTCCTATACAATTCCTCAATCTCCCCCTTATAACCCGCGGCATCCTGTCCCACCAACCGACCCAACCGCCCCATGTCAAACCCCTCCGCACACATATCCAGCTCCTTTTGATCCTTAGACACCCTCCTCGACGCCGCCAAACCCTCCCCCTCGCCCTTGGCCCCACACTGCAGCATCGGGAAAGGAGAATTATTAGGGAAAAAGGAGTCGTAATGGGAGCGAAAACCGGGGCCGAGGTTGACGACGTCTAGGGTTCTGGGCTCGAACGAGTGAGTGGATAATCTGTACTGGTAGGCTCTGTACTCATGGGTGTAGATGGATTGGTCTTGAAACGGCGTCGTGAGGAGGAGGAGGATGGAGGGAGGGAAAGTGTGGTTGTGGGTGGTGGAGGAGGAAAGAGAGGAGGTGAGGGAGGACTCGCGGAGGGAGGGGCGGAGTGGGGTTTTGCGGCGGGCGGAGAAGCAGCCGAGGAGGGAGGAAGAGAGGGAGGGAGGGGTGATTTGGGCGGTGGGGGAGAAGAAGAAGGGGGAGGAGGAGGAGGGGGCGGAGAGGAAGGAGGTGATGGTGGCGGTGAGAGTGGGGGCAGGGGAGGAAGAGGGGGGTGTGGTGGAGGGAGTGTCGTCGGAGAAGGGCGAGGGGGTGGAGAGGGAGATGTGGCCAAAGAGGAGGCCGGAGAGGTCACCGGGAGAGGAAGAGAAGCGTTGTAAGAGGGAGGAGAGTGTTGGGCCTGAGATTTGTATCCGCTGTAGTGGAAGATCGTCCATTGAGAGAGAGCGAGAGAGAGAGAGAGAGAGAGAGAGAGATGCAAATCTGTTTAGTTGACAAATGCAAATCTGTTTAGTTTAATACTGTTATACTGTAGTATAAGTAAATAAAAATAAATAAATTGAACGTCAGATAATGCCCAAAGGGCTTTTAATGCTATGAATTTGTTCGTCGAAAAACGTCACCAAGTTAGCGCATCTCCAAGTTTCCAACCCAATTCTACGGAGTAAATTTTTAGTTGAGAGTAAGGATTGGGAAAAGATTTTGTAATTAATTATTCTTTTTGTTGATTTTTTATATTTCCTTCCCTTCTCCCCTCTATAATAAGAAACAATTTGGGGGAAATTTTGCTAGCCGATTTTGGCCAACTTTGACGAATTTGCTCCTTGATTGTTGGGGTGTTGTTCTTTTTTGATTGTCCAAATTTGTCATTTTATCTATTGTGCATAGTGGGCTACATGGCGGGATGGGTGAAATATCAGGCCACGTCTCTCCCTCTCTGTTCTTCCTCTGGTTAGAGAGAGAGAGAGAGAGAGAGGAGTTTTTGGGGCGAGCCTAACTGCCCTCGTTCGATACTCTTGATTTGGGTGTTTTCTCAGATCTGAGAAGTACAACTTCTGGGACCTTTGTCATTTCATCTACCCCCTATTTTCTTGTTTCAGTTGCTTCTGTTCTTCTGTGTTTGTGCTTCCCGTCGAGAAGTAACTGTTCCTCTGCGTTTGCTTAGTGCTGGTAGCTTGTTGCAATCGTCATTTTACTCTCTCTGTTTGGATTGTTCATATGCTTTAATTTTGGGGTTTCAACGTTCCCTGTGAAACAACAATTCAGTCTTAGGGTATGGACTGGAAATTTAATTTTTCATGTTGGATTTTTCGTAATTGGGGTTCTCAGTGTATCATTTTTTAAAATGATGATTTTGCATGCATGACCACGTAGAGACTTAACATTAAATTTTTACTGTGTACTAAATCAATACCAAGAACTCTTTTTGAGAAAATTGTTAGCTATTGAAGTTTTCGTTGTTCTTGTTTTCAAAAAAAATAATATTTATTTTGAGAGGGGCTTTGCGCAGTTTCAGTGTTTAGGATTTTTCAGTTTGTTGTAGTTCTTTCGTTTCTTAAAGCATCTAGGTGTATTATTTGTCATTGTCTTAGATCTGTGCGTGTATGGCGGTTTCACTCATGTTTGGTACATTCTTCGACTAGGATTTTATGCTTTTTGTTTTCCAGTGCAGATGCGGGTTTCAAAAAGAGTTTATCGTTTTATTATCTTTATTGTTGCTAATTGGTCATTGATTTTGTACCATTGTTTCTTATTTAATTAGTGTTATTGCCTGCGTTGTTTGTGTGCGGCTTAAACTCTTGATATTGATTTATTAAATTTATATTTTGTTTGTTGTTTCATGGCAAGGTGGTTCAAGTCTCATTTGTGCGGTGGATCTGTGTGAAACGTCGGGGCCATCTGGCCCCCAATGCAATTTTTTACTGTGTCGAAACCGTTGATGGATCAAGAACTGTTGCTGCATGTCTCAACTCATAGAACCACTGGACACCTCTTCTACAAACCATTTAGTAACTTTGTGGATGGACTTAGTTGTCTATCACTCATTTGTTCGTTATATTATTGAAAGTATGGTTATTTTGATGATTCGATGATGTGCATATGTATTTAATTTGTTCCAAATAAAATTTATAAGGATAAAGTGTACTGTTCCAAATAAAATTTATAAGGATAAAGTGTATTGCTTTGTCCATTATTGTCTCTGCCATGATTGTGAACTTTTGTAAAGCTTAAACTCAATGCCAGGAGTATGGTGTACAGTTCAATGGTTGAAAATTTAAGACTAAAAACACATTATGGGAGAAAACTTGTAAACTTAAATAAGTAACACCACCTAATAAGGTTTCCTTACCTCTATTTTCCTATCATCCATCTAGGTACAAAAGTGCTATGGGTACATCGGTGGTGTACACCATATGTACACCACTTATGTGGCAACTGACAAATGGGTCCTACCTCCTCTATTTCCAATTCAAAATTTCACCCAGAAAGTTACTGGGAAGGCCGGAATTTGACCCATTACTAAACTCAATTCCAAACCCAACACCTCTCGAGTCAAACTTTTACTCCCACCATCGACCCCATTTTCACCTTTCACCGTTGATGTCAATGACCGCCAGCACCATCGACGCAGGCAGCCAACAACTCCCATCTCTCTCTCAGTCTCTTGACAAAATCGAATCTTGCTACTGTCGCTAAAAGAGAACGTGAATGGGGAGCTTTACCATTAGAGGGTGTGATACAAAGCAGTTAATAGTACCATCTTAATTCTTCACCCATTAGATTATTTGGGCGGTTGGGGCTTTGGTAGTGTAACCCACATGAAATTTTGTTCCAAACAACATTAAGTAGAAATAAATGAGGTGTTCGAGGAAACATAAATTACCCTGTTCTTAAGCTAAGAAACAGAGCCATCAGCCATGGCAACGGTTGCCCCTATTCTACTATTTTGATTTACCACCCGATACGGATGAGCTAGCCTTTGATTGATATGATTTGTTATTATTCATTGAATTGTCTTTGCAAAGCTTACCCTCTACGGGTTACTAGCCTTTGATCAATATTGTGGTTTGATACTCTTTTGATTATTGTCATAGGACTGCCAATGATGAAACTCAATTGATCATTCTACTGTTGAATCCTTTACACACCCAAACTTGGCCTTGGATAAACTCGATCTGTCAATAAAACCCCAAAGAGACGCTCAATTACGTTCACGTGGAAAAAAATTTAGTGTTTGAATGGATTGAGGCCAAGAATGATTAATAAGTTATGAATCCAAATCCAGTCCCAAGTTATACCAACGCTAGTTTTATCCACTATTATCAGTACATTCAGATGTCGCCCGCGACTTGGGTGGATTCGTCGGCGAACTCTTGGTCTGAACCGGAGGTCAATGGCGCTGTCGCCGTCCTTGTCGATCTCCATCACGGTGTTGGTTAGATTAGCCGAGGACGTGTCAGCATTAAAGCTGACGGCATTGAAAATGGACCGGAGCTCAGAGACGCCATCCCGGTTGGAATCTAACTTGGTGAATATAGTGTGTGTGTGTGTGTGAGAAAGAGAGAAATTTATGTAGAACTACCTGGAGACAGCAAGGAAGAGAGAGAAGTCAACAGCAGAAGTTGTATGCCACGTAGGCAATGTCACCGAAATCGATGGTGGTGGTGGTCACCGGCGTTGATGGTGGTGGTGTATGCCGACATTGCCGGTGGGCGGTGTAAATGGGGTGAGGTAGAAGTACAAGTCAGGAGGGGGGGTGAGGGTTATGTGGCTTTGAGTTAGTAAAGTTGAGGTCAAATTTCCAGCAACTTTTTGGGTGAAATTTTGAATTGGAGTAGAGGAGGTAGGGCCCATTTGTCAGTTGCCACGTAGGTGTACACCACTGGTGTACCCATAGCACTTTTGATCTAGGTATAGGAACCAAGTTGCTGCCAGTGAGCTAAATTCCCTTTATCAGCATTCTCGCGCCAAAGGATTCAGTTCTGAGGTATGGTTCATCTCAAATTCCCTTTATGAGCATGCTCTCTGCAATTCATGTTCGATTGAAAACCTATTTGCAATAGGTGACGAAGTTTACAAGCGTAATAGTGTTTTAGGTGAGGACCTTTATACTTAATAGTGCTCTTGGAGAATGAGAAGGATAGGGAACTTAAAGAATGTGTGTTTTGTGGTTATGTTTTTTGATATGGTCTATTTTCATATCTTCTTTCATTTCAATCAATTTTATCATTTTCTATACACATTGCATTATGCTAAAACCCGAGTTTGTGTATTTTTCTTCGCATAATTTTCAAATCATATATGTTTGGGATTGTCAAAGAACAAGGATGACATGCATAAGAATGAAGAGTGTGACAATTACTCTCTATTCACCCTAAAAACATGTGTTCATGAAGTCCATTTGTTGGTCTTTGAGTGCGTCAATTCATTTTGCAGGTTTAAGATTTCGGCAATTACAAGAATGTTGGATCTCAAACCTCTCTCTCCACCTCAATAACTCTACATAGCTCTTGGTTATGCCATCCAGCTGGTATTTCTTCCTCTGTTCTCACTAGAAATTGATTACTAGATTCAAAATTTCCTTGTGAGATTTGTTAGGAAGGTAATGAGTATCTAGAAATTGTCCCTAAGGAGAACTATGATGAGGTTTATGGTTATTGCTAGTTAAGCATGGGAAGTTTTATTTTTATTTTTATTTTTATCAATAGCTCATTTATGAGTGGTAACTACTTCGAGCAATGTCTCATACACTTTTTCAAGTATTAATATTAGTGTGGGCTCCGTGACCGGCGCGCGCCCAAAAGAGTGTCGCCACCCGAATTTTTGAGATGGATGATCCGAGAAACCGAGAGCTCATTTGGAAAGGCTTTTTAATCCAACGAAAACGTTGAGACTTTGGGTTCGGGAGCCACGTTACGAATGGGGAAGATTTTGTTGAAAAAGCACCCCACTCGCCCGGTAAAACCGATCTCTACTAAACACTTTCAAAAGGGAAATTTTAAACATTCTTTGAAAAACCAAACTTTTTGTTATACAAGTAAAGGGGAAAGGTACATGAGAAATATATCACATTGACGTGCACGTGGTGCTATCTGTACAGGGATGGCAAAGATGATGCTGAATAAAAGAACTTTTCTAACAGAAACTGTCTAAGATCTCAGTTTCCTTCTGCACGGTATATTGTAATACCGCGCACGGGTTTTTAGTATGCCGTGCGGGGTATCTGTTCTGTTTCCAAGCTGTCATTTAAGTTTCAGAACACCGTCCGGCATCTTGAGTAGCACGCACGGAGTTTTCAACAAACATCAGATGGTGTATTTATCACCGGATTACTTTGAAAAACACCACTCCTTCAAGCCATGAATGTAAATCATCTTTTTACACTTTTGATCACTCGAAATGATTAAAGAGGCTTTGTTTTATAAAACCAAACATGGCTTGTAGATATGGTCTTATTTTGAAAACATCGACACCTGATATTTTAGCAACAAAATGGGCCTGACAGAGGATGGCTATGATCCAGACAGTTTGAATAGGAAAACAGTAGCTATATGAAACGCCGTGCATCTAAGTACACTATGTCGTGCGACGCATCAAAGCGATGCGCGGCGTAGCACACTCAGCACAATGGCTTGTTTTTGCTTTTGAAAATGGTTTTAAGCCAGTATCCAACCAAAATGGGGTTGTTTCTGATTACAAAAGGGTTCCCTTAGGGATAAGGACATGGCTTATCAAAAGGAAACTAGTTTATACCTTTGATCTTGAGCTTGTACGTGGATGGAGGGCTACAAATGAATGCGGGTAAGACCGGTTGAGAAAAGGAGGTTGTTGATGTGAGTAATAGATGGGTATATTTGGTAGTTGAGATCTCAAAATGAGTAAAAAGGACTCACTTCAATGATGAGGAGAAAATGGGGGACTTTGAGAAAGAAAAAACCTTGAGAATATTTTTAGAGTAACTTTCTCAAGACTTAGAAGTGAGGAGTGAGTGTGAAAGCATGATAAGAGAGAAAGAGAGTTCAGGGCCCCTTTCTTTTGAGTGGAGGGTTGTATTTATAGGCAAGAGCCAAGGATTTTGAATTCAAATGGGGGAGGTATTTTTTGGGGGAACCAGAAGTGCTTTTTCAGCTAAGCTAATTTGTAGCTGTGGCTCAAGTGGGCGTGGCCGATAGCTAGCTGAGCCAATCAGAACTTTATCCAAAATGCCGTGCGGTTGACCTCATGACCTCGTGCGGCATAATGAAATTCGATATGCTGTGCAGTGTAGGGGTCTGCCGTGCGATACTAAGGGTCCAGTTCTGGGCCCTTGGGCTTTCCTTTGGGCTTTTGGTTTAAGGGAGTCCTTCACCCCAAGCTCGAAGGTATTGTTTCCTTTGTTTCATCATCGGGATATTTAAAGAACTTTCGAGGTCCGGATTGAGGTGTCTACAATTAGTTTCTCAAGTTATTTCTTCTGTCAAATAGACTTCTGAAAAGAAACACTTACGTGGCCACTTCGTTATCAATGTATCTCACATTACCACAATGGAAGTGTTGAGGATGTATTTTCCATTGAATATAATGTCATTTCTTACCTTCCAATTGGACCATGTGGTAGTAAATAAAAAAGAGGTATCATTTCTCTTAAGGTCCCTAAAAGATGAGTTCATTATATATTTACAACATGAAAATTTCACGTACAACACCAAGGGTTATTGTAGTTCATTAGTCATCTACCTTCTGCTACATGTTTTTGTATTTGGATTAGTGTGCTGATGTTCATAACTTGTTCTATTGTTTTGGAAATGAGCCTCCGAAACCAAAGTTGTGATGGAAATTTAGTGTTTCGGAAGCATTTTATCTTCTTCCATGCAAGTGTAACACGCGCCAAGTTAATTATATCTTTATGCATACGATTGTTTTCGAGTTGTGTATTGGTTTTATTTCTATACATGTGTTGTAAATAACTGGAAATAAGAGAAATTGTAAGTTCATACTTCTATGGATTGATTTCCTTGTAATTTTGGCATGAGAAAGATCAGACTAGCAGATTTGTAATTGCAAAGAACATTGATAATTTTGAAATGTTGTTGGGTTGAATGTTTGTGCATGTTACAATTTCACAAATATTCAACATGCTCTCCTCAATGGGCATGACAGACGTGCTTTGCACGTCGCTCCTCATCTAGTTTTTACGAAAAAATCGGATGTATCGTCCTTACTCCTTAGCCATCTAGTCAGATTTTGTTTTAGGCTTTTATTTTGAAAATCAAATGTGACCTCAAATTTTCAATTATTCTGATGGAGCATTAAATGTAAGGAATTGTCACGGACAAAGGCCATTCTGTATTAATTTATGAGAAATTTATAGAAATAGTCCTCCTAGTTTTACCCGAGTCTCATTTTCGTCTTCCAAGTATCAATTGCAACTTTTTGACCTTCAAGTTTGGTTTTCGTACCAAATTGATCCAATTGATAACGTCTGTCGGCCAAACTTGACGGAAAAAATCAGATTGAGGGCAGACGTCATCAATTGGACCAACTTGGTACAACGTGCAAACTGCCATCAATTAGATTTTTTCCATCTAGTTTGGTTGATAGAAGTAATCAATTAGACCAACTTGGTACAAAAACCAAATTTGAAGGTTAAAAGAGTTATAATTGATACTTGAAGGACAAAAATAAGACTCGGATGAAACTAGGATGACCATTTCTATAAATTTTCCTTAATTTATTAAATAGAGATACCTTTTCTGAATAAATAAACAAGTAAATGATACTCTCTCCGTTAGGGCTACCCAGCGGATCAACCGAACCGTCGAAACCGATCAATCCACCGAAATCAATCCGTCTATGAACCAAACCAAGGTATTTGACGGATGGATGTGGATGAAAAAAATAACAATCTGTCGCGAGCGGATTGAATCCGTTCAATCCGCCCAAAGTAAAAAATAAAAAAATGTGAGAAAGAGTTAAGTCACTCACAATAAACTATTAGCCCCAGCAAAATAGTACTAGTAAATTCGACAATACTCAATGTACCATGCTGCTTGTTATTGACATAGTTTCAACGTTATGTCAATATGAAAAATTATTGGGTAGTCTTGGGGCAATATGGAATGATATGATGTTTTATTGTGCTACTATACTTTTTAAATTTTTGGTATTTATAAAAAATAAATTACATGCTTAAATCTGCCCAAATCACATCCAAATCGATCCGATCGAATAACCCTCACTAACGGGTAGTAGATGAGGTAAGTATGAATGTCTGTGTTTTGCTCTCTGATTTTTGGGTTTCAATGAGCTTTTTAGAGTACATATGAACGTGTTTTATTTTAAAAAATATTACTTGAGTAATGTAATATTTTTACAGATGTAAAGTTTTGGAAGCTTTTTAGATTTTTCCAAAGTACTTAAGCTATTTTAAATCTGCCCAAATCGACCAAGCCGAACCACCTAAACTGCAAACCAAACTGACTGAACCATGAAACACTTATGAACAGTTGCGGACGGAAAAAACAACAATTTAGCGGATGCAAATCCACCTAGGAACCAAACTAAGCCGCCCAAAATCGAACTGCTAACAGCCCTACCCTTTGTCCCCTTTTTTAGAGTATACAGTATTTCATTTTGAACTATTCCTTTATAAGTATCCATTTTGTAAAGTTAATGGGTAAAAATTGGTACATTTTTTATTTTGCCCCTAAAAGTATACTCTATTTTGAAAAGTTAGTGAGTAAAAAGTGAGACAATGATATCTCCATAGGGCTGGGGTGGGACAACACTTGCTGTCCTGGCTGAAGAGAGCCCGCTTCGGTCTCGCTCCGATGATAAAAAAAGGTTCACTTCGTAGAACTCGTCGAGTAGAACAACTTTGCAAAAAATTAGCTCGATCTGATATTATTAAGTGCATGATCGGTGGTTGTAGAGTGGTGGTTGTGGCGGGACTAGTGATTGTGGTGGTGGTGGTGGCAGTGGTTATGGCGTGGTGATTATGGCGGCGGCGGCTGCGGTGGGGTGGTGGTGGTGATGGCAATGATAGAAATGGTTGAATGTAAGTTTTCATGAATTCAACTAAAATTACATAGCTTAAAACTACTTAATTTTTATCAACTTTTTAGTCTAAATTTTACGAAGTACCTTGCTTAAAAAATACTATAAGTACTTATTTCATATTTTCAAACTTAAAAAATAATGTAAATAAAAAAATATTTTTTTTTGCACCGTATAAAAGATCTCGATAAGATCTATCAAATAAGATCCATATTGCTAGAAAAATTATTTGCGTAAACACATTATTTTTGAGCTTGAAATTGCTTTTTTAAAAAATAAGTATTTAAACAGCGTTCTGGAACGGGGCCTTATTCACATAATCCTCAAAAATTGAGAAAAAAAAACTGACAAGTGTGAATTTTTTTTAATAAGAACAAAAAACAGAAGAAGCCAAATGACTTGTTAAACCCAAACAAGCCCTTATCTGGTTTTAAGTTTCTTAGATGCACATGCTCAAGAGCTAAGCATCCTAAAAGGTGTAGTAAATTGAGGTAATGAAGGGAAATTTTCAAAATAGAACCTGACTTTTTACACAAATCACACACAGGCACCTAATCTTTTAAAATTATCAAAAAAACATCTGACCTATTTAAAATCCCATCAATTTTCCACCCCCCGTTAACTTTCCATCCAAAACAGATGGAAATGTTGAAAATGTGCATTTTGGCATGAATATTGGCAAAACAAGATTAAGGCTCATTTTGACAAAACACAATATTATACTCATAAATAAGATTAAGGCTCGATTTGGCTTTAAAAGTCAATTAATAACTTAATTTTTGTCTTTCTTTATTATAAAAACACATTTGTTAGTTTTAGATCAAGACGAATCAATAAGTCATAAAAATTACTTAACTCAGTCACTTTTCACACCTACCCATGACTATTTTATGTTTTTTGTTTTTGCCTTTTCCTTTGTTTAACACAGAGTAATTTTATTTGGTTGTATAGTTATGGGTATTTAATTACTAAATTAAACTTGATTCCTTATTTAGGATGGGTTTAGATTGAAAAATTAAGTATTATGACTTATTGATTCGTCTTGACCCAAAACTAACAAATGTGTTTTTTTTTTCTTTTGAATAAAGACAAAAATTAAGTTATTAATTGACTTTTAAAGCCAAATCGAGCTTTAATCTTGTTTATGAATATAATATTGTGTTTTGCTAAAATGAGTCTTAATCTTGTTTTGCCAATATTCTTGCCAAAATGCACATTTTCAATATTTTCGGCTGTTTTGGATGAAAAGTTAACGGCGGGTGAAAAATTGATGGGTTTTTAAATAGGTTAGGTATTTTTTTGATAATTTTAAAAGGCCAGGTACTTGTGTGTGATTTGTGTAAAAGGTCAGGTGTTATTTTGAAAATTTTTCGATAATGAATAACCTTTCTATTTACTGTTGGGAGATTATATAATACTCTTATTATTGAGGTAATTAATTTTGTTAGGACTTTGCTACGGAAATCAACGGTACGCACCAACCGTGCATACCACCGACATGCGGGGGTCTACTCCAAGCTTTGTACAGATGATCCAATCCTTTCAATATTTTTAAAATGAAAAATTAGTTCCATCCGATATATTTAGATACTCGATCCAATCTTTCCATTTTTCATCAAATCTTTTTATTTTTTCTGATTTTTCAAAAATGAAAAGATTGGATTAAGCATCTAAACATATTGGATGGAATTGATTTTTCATGAGTCCGTTTAGTTTTTTATTTTAAAATTATTGAACGGCTTGGATCATTCGTGTGAGATTGGAAATGAGCCCCGTGCTATTGGTAGTTTCTTTAGTTTTCTCAAAATTTATGAGAAGTGTACGCGGCTGATCCACTCAGGTGCCGTTGCGCTTTCTTTTTAAATTTTTTTTTAAAAAAAAAGGTAATTTCAAATTCAAATATAATAAAAATAAAAAATAATTTTTAAATTTTTTTTGGCACTATTTAAAAGATCTTAATGAGATTTATCAAATAAGACCCATATCGGTAGAAAAATTATTTATATAAATACATAATTTTTAAATTTGAAATTACTTTCTTTTTTAAAAGTTTTTTTTTTAAC
The DNA here is from genome assembly GCA_014282245.1 of Rhododendron simsii. NCBI lineage: Eukaryota > Viridiplantae > Streptophyta > Magnoliopsida > Ericales > Ericaceae > Rhododendron > Rhododendron simsii. Next base: position 19,115,317 of record CM024956.1, on the reverse strand, counting down.
TGGAACACCCCTCAACGGTTTACAGAGTATTATAAGTTGACCTTTTCTTTTTAGAACCGTGTCATAGAGTTTACCCCTGGCCTAATTAATCCACCGTCCACTACAAAATGTTACGCACACCAGACCAAACGCGTCCTCTCTCCCCTAATAATACTCCCCAATTATAATAATACTAAGAGCATCGTATTGTGATAAGCAAATTATAATAAGAAAAGTTACAAATTTTACTGCAAATAATCAAATTTCACATATTTCATAACTAAACTTAACAACTTTTACCAATTATCAAAACTCAATAATTCAAAAACACCCAACATTGCAATCAACTTATCAGACGAGTAATTTGGTGTGGTTAGGTGCGTGATTGAAACTTATTTGTGATTGGACAAATGTGCATTGTGTATTGTGGAGTATTTTTTTGGTTAGAGATGTAAAAATAACTAATGTAGATGTAGAAATTGTTAAATTTAATTAGGAACTAAATGAATAATCAAATGTTAATATGACACATTTTAATTATTAATTTTAATTATACTATTGTGAATGCTCTAATATACTATTAGGCTCCGTTCCAGAAACCTTCTTAAAAAATAAGCAGCTTATTTTACATTTTCAAACTCAAAAATAATGTAAATGAAAAATAATTTTTTAATTTTTTTGCACCGTATTAAAGATCTTGATGAGATCTATTAAACAAGATCCATATTGATAGGAAAATTATTTACATAAACACATTATTTTTTAACTTGAAATTGTCTTCTTAAAAAATAAGTACTTATTTTACGTTCCGGAACGGAGCCTTAGTACAATAATTCCCTCCAAACTTTCCAATCTGTACGCAAAATCCCCCCACCCTCCCTCAAATTTCCTTCAGGCTCCAGATCTCTCTATCCCCTCTCTCTAGATCTCTCATATCCTCTCTCAAATCCCTTCTCCAAACCAATAACCGATGGCTTCCTCCTCCCCAGCAATCCTCCCAATCTCAAACCCCCAAACCACCACCACCACCACCACCGCCGCCGCCGCCCCCATCGCCCCCCCAGCCTTCCGCGCCTTCCTCTCCAACATCACCGACACCGTCCGCCACGGCTTCTCCCAGCGCCGCCCCTGGTACGAACTCGTCGACCGCTCCGCTTTCTCCAAGCCCGACTCCCTCTCCGACGCCACCCACCGCATCCGCAAGAACTACTCCTACTTCCGCGTTAACTACCTCTCCTGTCTTGCCGCCGTCCTCGCCATCTCCCTCCTCACCAACCCCTTCGCCCTCCTAGCCCTCCTCACCCTCCTCGCCGCCTGGATCTTCCTCTACCTTTTCCGCCCCTCCGATTCCCCCCTCGTCATCCTCGGCCGCGTCTTCTCCGACACCGAAACCCTAGGCCTCCTTATCCTCTCCAGCGTCGTCGTTCTCTTCCTCACCAGCGTCGGATCCGTACTCATCTCCGCCCTCATGGTTGGAATCGCTATAATTTGCGCTCACGGCGCTTTTAGGGCTCCCGAGGACTTATTCCTCGACGAGCCGGAAGGTGCTCCTGCCGTCGGATTCCTCTCCTTCCTCTCCGGTCCTGCCTCGAATCCTCCCGCGGTTGCGGCGCGCGTCTAAGAGCTGGGTTGTTTGGGTAAATTCGTAGTCGTATTTAATTGATCCGTTAATGCTGCGGGCACATGTGTATGTGCACAGATGTGTCTGGAACCGTACGAAGCGTGTGGGTTCTATGCACCGTGCGGGATCCACGGGCATCGGGCGGTTCTGTATACATTTATGTTTGAATCTGTGCACATTCATCCGTGTCTGTGGCATTACTTTTAATTGATGCATATGTTTTGGTAGGGACTATGATAGAAATTGAAATAATTCGGGATACGTGTAGGTTGGGTATATGGTTTGTCTCTTAGGATGATGCTTGTATGTTTTGGTAATGGATTACTGAATTTGTTATTTTTTAATCTTCACTTTGATGTACTGTACTTGAAATAGTGGAAAGTGAGAATCGATGCTGAATTGTTCGCTCGTTCTCTCTCCAACACCCCCACCGCATTCCACCCCGCGCGCACCACCACCCCCCCCCCCCCCCCCCCCCCCCCCCCCCCCCCCCCCACAATGATGTATCTCATCTTCAAATTTATTGTAGATCTGATTTGCTTTCGTCATTTAGTCCTAATTTAATTGCTCATAATTTGAATAACCTGAGTCATCTCTGCTGAATGGTACATAGGGTTTCCGTTTGCTTAATCTTTTTACCCCAGTTGGGCTTCTGCTTCTTAAAATAAGGTCATATTTTTACCCAATAAAATAATCTTAGGATACGCGTACCACATGGGGATACACATAGATATTGTAGGGTACGCCATCATGTCATGAGATTTCTACACAATAAACATACAGGGTGTGATACTTTTTGTTTTTCGAAGGAGACGATACAAATCCTAGAACACGTATCCTGTGTTGTAGTTTATTAACAACTGTGCCCCAGTATATTATGACATTTGGGGTTTTGAGTCTTGACCTTCTGGTTTTGGCTGATGATGATAACATAGTTTTAGTAAGCCTAGGATTGATGGTTGGAATATGTTTTGCTAGTGTACAGCTTGCCTATTTTACGGTATAGTAGTATAGAGTGATATGTTAAGATGGATTAAAGGTGACCGGTGAGACAATAAACGGCAAGGTCTAAATGGATTGTACTTGTATAGGAGAAAGAGGAAACTGATGCTGAATTATATGCCCATCGCTGTGGCCAATGAGCTGGTATATGTTGTTTTTACTGATTAGCTTTTCATATGCGATAATGTCTCTTAAAACGAGTGGCGTAATAGCTGCAGATATGGAGTAATGAGATTATTTTTCAGTATCCAGTTTTATCACTGCCATAGCAGAATAGTTGAGCGTAGTATGCTGAGATCACGAGATGTTATTGTTGTTGAGAGACAATGGATGGAAAGGGTTGGAGTGGAATCTTCAGAAATTATCGGTGTCTCATTGGCTTTGATGGTCTTGCTATATGGAGCTAGCAGAGATTAAAGTCTATTTTACAAGGTTGCCAAACTTGACATAGAAGCCAAAATTTAGTGAAATCAACTTGTACTTGTGGCGTATGGTTTATACATTTGTAGTCATTGAAAATAAAATGGACTCTTGAATTAGGATTTGACTTGACTACCAAATCCTAATGGCATGAGGAAACCTTCCCCCCTCCAACCTGAACAGAGTATCTTCTCTAACGCATTGTAGTTTTACCATCTGGTTATGTGCTCTGAACTCTGGAGATAGGCTTGCTTAGGTTTTTACTAGATGCGCAATTTTTTAACAAGTGGGATTCATCATCGTGTTGCTGGTAATGAGATGGTTTTAGTATACGGAGTCAATGGTAATTGGATTATTTTTGGCCAGTCAATATCGTAATTCTTTGATGTATTTTTGTTGAGCGACAATGGATGAAAAGGTCTACATTGGAATCCTGAAGAAATTAAGAGGCCGCTCAGATTTGGGTGCGAAGTGGCTCATTGGCTTTGATGGTCTTGTCATATGGAGGAGAGATCAAAGTCCATTTTACGAGGTTGCCAAAGTTGATGACATTGAATCCAAAGTTGTTCCGTTAAAAAAAAAAAGAAAAAAAAAAGAATCCAAAGTTTGTAAATTCAACTTGTATTAGTTTTGAGTAACGTGGATGAAAATAATATGGTTTCGACTTCTGAAGTCGATGAAAATAATATGGATTCTTGTCTTAGTTTTGAGTAACATATAACCTGAATGGTAACCCGTTGTAGTTCTCTAATGCAGATAGTTACTGAACAGTTAGTATCATCTCTAGCTCATTGTAGTTCTAAAATCTGGCAAGGTGCTTTGGAGAGAGCCTTTCTATGCATTGTAGTTCACTAGTTCTACAATCTGGCTATGTGCTTTGGAGAGAGGCTTGGGAAGGTTTTGTATTAGATGCACGATTAAAGTTATCAACAGCTGGATTCATCATTCTAGTATGCTTTTTGTAGTTTGTGCAGGGTTTGTTTAGTACGGTGACGATACCTAACTGCAGACTCAGGTTGTTGGAATCTCACTTGATTTATGACCTCTAACTGCAGACTCAGGTTGTTGGTATCTCGCTTGATTTATGACCGTCCAACTTAAAGACCTTTTCATAGTCGTGATGCCCATGAGCTGATTCGGACACCATGAGTTATCATTATGTTCTTTTGCAGTTATCCTGCACTAGTTTTTCCTCACTTTGTTGGAACTGCTGTGCTATCATTCATGGAAAACTTTACAGGGAAATCTTTTTATTCAAATGGGAATGACTCTTATTGAGCTTTTTTTTATTAATGATGATTACTCTTTATATACAAATGGGTGGTTAAACAAAGATGGTTCACATCTGTTTTTGTATCTCTCTCCTTGAGTTTCTTAATTTGGACTAGACGGAACAATTCAAATCTGAGCAAATTAAAACTATTGATTATACCTATCTATGGTCCAAATTTGAACGGTACTGTCTAGAGTTAAGTGGAGAAAATTAGAATCCTAAAACAAATGAAAAAGCAACACCTGAAATTTGAATAACTGCATGCCATTTATCCTAGCCCAACTACTGAATAAGTGCCATTCAAAATAACAAAACAACTATTGAATAAGTTGCAGTGCTACTAATACAATATATACCAAGCCAAACAATTCCTGATTTCAGTTCACGCTCTTTTTATTTATTTTTTATTTTTTTGGATCCAACGCTGCATATGATTTGATTCTAGTGTTTTATCACTGTCACATTTTCTTTTTGATTTGATTCTAGTGTTGTCTCTAGATTTTTTAGTCAACTTTCCGCCAAAAAAATACTCAAAGTGGATGTAGTATATACCATATTCGACAAACTTGGCTGAAACAAAATTAGAGTATGAGATTCGATATGATGCTTTGTACTTTCTATCCTTTTAACTTTTGCTTAATAAATTTTCTTTGCTGTTCAAAAAAATAAATAAATTAGAGTATGAGAATTCATTTCTTCATCTTCAAAAAATTTACTTTTTCACAAAACCAACAGGTCTAAATTCTCTTTTAATATATACTCAGTAGAATGGGTACTTTGTAAAGGGTTCTTCACGCGACATTGTTGTATGGGTGTAGTGTATTTTGGTGGTCTCCATCCTTTTATCTGAGTTGTTATGTTTGGAACGGTGGGCTCCACCAAAAATTTTAAGTACTAATGTATAAATCATTGGCAAAAAAAATCATGTTAGTCGAATGTTTAATAAGAATAGATCCATCCAATCTTATTTGTCTAAAAAAAAATGAACAGGTGGATCAAAAGAAATACGAGTTGTTCAGATCAGATGAATATCAATATCAGGTCAACCTCATTTTTGGTACAAAACAAGTTACATATCGAGACTATATAATAAAGACTTAAATTCACAAAAAGAAATGAAATAGGTATATTTCTTTAAGTGGGTCCACTCTCTCTTCCAAATTGACATTATTGTTATTATTAATATATCCTAGGTAGGGCCGTAAATGAACCGAGCAGCTCGCGAACTTGGCTTGGCTCGACTCCTTAAGGTTCGGTTCGGCTCGACTTGTTTAGTAAACGAGCCGAGCTCGAGCTTGAGTATTTGGTACGTTTAGTAAATGAGTCGAGCTTGGCTCGGCTTATTTGACAAAAACTCGGCTTATTTAAGGGTGACTCGACTCGATTAAAGAGGCTTGTTTGGTAAATGACTCAGTCTGGCTTGATAAGGGCCTGACTTGTTAAGGCTCGAGCTCAAATATTGGGCTCATTTAGTAAACGAGCCAAGCTCGAGCTCGACAAAGCTCAGCTCAGCTCGTTTACCGCATTTCAAGTAATTGTAACAAAACTTGACCCGTTGGACCCTTGGCCTTCCAGGCGATATGAACGTATTTAAGTAATTGTCGTTCTGCAAGACCATAATGAAAACACAATTTTTATTTTTCTTATAGACGAATACATTATTTAGATTTTTTCTTTTTCACGAAACGCGATTGGGTTCTAGCTCCCCAGGTGGTGGTGTTGTCAAAACGAGAAGCACGGACGGAGTCAAAGACGGTAACGGTCATTTTTGTCAAAATGCCAAAACCCATGTGATTTCTTTATTGGAAAAAACCCCTCCTGCAATCTTTGGCGCCGTCTGTGCCGCAGCGAAGAAATACTCTAGTAACAAGTTCGATGCATGCCCCACCATGCATAGTGCCTTAATAATGTAGCCGTTGGGGAACTAAGTCCCTATCAATCAATCAACCAAAGCCAAAAAAAATAAAAAGAAGAAGAAGAAAGGACCTTGATTTCAACCCAAACCCAACAGTTATAACTACTGCAGTATAACATGCATTATGCACAAAAATTAACAAAACTAGCCGTTACGATTACCATTATCCCAAAACGAAGCCCCCTTCTTATACTATCCTCTCCCCCTTTACCTCCTGAATCTCTCTCTCTCTCTCTCTCTCTCTCTCTCTCTCTCTCATCTCAATCTACTTTTTCCATACTCCTATGCCAGGCTTTCCATTCTGAAAAAGCACAATCGAGACCAGTGGTGTTCTTCCTAAATCATCTGGTTTTAGTTTTCTCATATACTTACTTTATTGTGGTGTCCATAAGCATATCAGTAGAAATATTTAGCTAATGAATCAATTGGGCAAAAACCCATTTCATTACATGCATTTCATTCTAGAAAGAACCAGCATTTCTAGTTGGGTTTTCCTTCTGCTCCTGTTTTTCGCTTTCGGTTTTGTTTCAGGGCAAGATGGGGACGGAGTGGTCATGACACAATCAAATTTCCAAACCCTCAAAGCCATCAAACAAGACTTGATCGATCCGAGACGAGTTTTGAAGAGCTGGAATGGTTCTATCAACGGATCTTGCTCTGGTGAATGGGTCGGCATCACTTGTTTAAAAGGGGAAGTCGTTTCCATCAACCTTCCCTGGAAAGGATTGGGTGGGAAAATCTCCGAGAAAATCGGACAACTTCAATCCCTTCGAAGACTAAGCCTCCACGACAATTATCTCACCGGTCCGATTCCTGATTCCCTTGGATTACTCCCCTATCTCAGAGCGGTTTATCTCTTCAACAACCGGCTTTCTGGCTCGATCCCTCTTTCGATTGCCCAATCCTCTGGTCTCCAGACTCTACATCTCAGCAACAATAAACTCAGTGGCACAATCCCACCTACTCTTTCAAACTCCACCAGAATTTACAGACTCAATCTCAGCTTCAATTCGTTATCGGGTTCGATACCGGGTAGTCTCACTCAATCCCCTTCGCTAACCTTTCTATCTCTCCAATACAATAACCTCTCTGGTTATGTTCCAGATTCATGGGGTGGACAAGGGGGTAAAGTATATCAACTTCAAGTCTTGACCCTTGATCACAACCACCTCAATGGTTCTATTCCGGAAACTGTTGGGAACATCTCTGGAATCACCCAACTTGATTTTTCCTACAACAATTTTACTGGGCTAATCCCAATTTCACTATCCAATTTGCACAACCTCACTTATTTCAATGTCTCCTACAATAACCTTTCTGGCATTGTTCCGACCCTCCTTTCCGAAAAATTTAATTCGAGCTCTTTCGTGGGTAATTTGCAGCTGTGTGGGTATAGTAGTTCCTCCCCGTGTCCTTCTTCTCCCCCACCACAAGTTTCTCCATCCCCTTCACCGGAGGGCTTACAACATAGCCATCGAAAATTAAGTACGAAAGACATAATTCTCATAGCTGCTGGAGCCCTTTTACTGGTTTTACTCCTACTGTGCTTTGTTTTGCTTTGTTGTTTGATCAGGAAAAGGGCTAAAAAAACAAAGAATGGCAAGACCGCCGGGCGGGTTGAGAAGGCAGTCCCTGCAAGTGGGGGCGAAGTTGAATCTGGAGGTGAGGTTGGGGGTAAGTTAGTCCATTTCGACGGGCCATTTGTGTTTGCAGCTGACGATTTGCTCTGTGCAACCGCGGAGATAATGGGGAAGAGTACTTACGGGACAATATACAAGGCGACTTTGGAAGATGGGAATCAGGTTGCGGTGAAAAGGCTGAGGGAGAAGGTGGCAAAAGGACAGAAGGAGTTTGAAACTGAAGTGGTTTCCATTGGAAAGATTAGGCATCTGAATGTGTTAGCCCTTAGAGCATATTACTTGGGACCTAAAGGAGAGAAGCTTCTTGTCTTTGATTATATGCCTAATGGGAGTCTTGCATCCTTCCTCCATGGTAAGCAATCTAGACCTAAAATTATTTTCTTGAATGATTACTGATATATTTCGAAATCGCGATGCACTTGGTATTTGAAATAGTTCGGTTGTATATATGTGTTGAACACTTGTGAGTTGGACAGAAAAATGAAAACCAAGAGGTTGACAGTAAGAGTTGTTTCCAAGGCAATGAACATCAGTTAAACATTTGGAAACTCTTTATGCTTGATTGTCTGACATTATAGGAGCTGTTTGGAACAATGACACTGTCAAAAATTAGAAATTTTTTCTTCCTTAAGGATTAGAGTTCTGATGTACATTCTGGAGTACTTAAAATTACAGTCAAACGGCTTGATTTACCAATTCTTGGCTATCTCAAAAGTCTGATACGGTGGTTCTGCAAGAAGTAAAACTTTTTTAATGAAGGGTCCTATAACTAGGATACTTCATGCACAGTTCTTTAGACCATTATATAAGCTGTTTGATTTTCATACTTTTATACTATTGAAGCAACATTCAAGTCTAATACGCCTGTGATTTTTTGTATGCAGCCAGAGGCCCTGAAACAGTTGTAAATTGGCCAACAAGGATGAACATAGCAATGGGCATCACAAGAGGACTGTGCTATCTTCACAACGAGGAGAATATAATCCATGGGAATCTAACATCAAGCAACATACTTCTCGACGAACAAACAAACCCCAAGATCTCAGACGTTGGCCTCTCCCGGCTCATGACTAGCGCTGCCAACGCCAACGTGATTGCAACTGCAGGCACACAGGGCTACCGTGCACCCGAGCTCTCAAAGCTCAAAAATGCCAACACAAAGTCCGATATCTACAGCCTGGGAGTGATCATACTAGAGCTCCTAACAGGGAAATCCCCCGGTGAGGCAACAACAGACGGTGTTGACTTGCCTCAGTGGGTGGCATCGATTGTGAAAGAGGAGTGGACTAATGAAGTGTTTGATGTGGAGCTTATGAGAGATGATGCGTTCAATTCAGGGGATGAGTTGCTTAATACATTGAAGTTAGCTTTGCACTGTGTCGACCCTACTCCATCAGCTCGGCCTGAAGCTCTGCAAGTTCTTCAGCAGCTGGAGGAGATTAAGCCCGAGATGGCTGCAGTTTCAGTTGATGATGGTGACAAAGCTGCTGCTGGAGGAGACTAAAGTATTTCTTACAAGACAGGATTGCAACATTAGTACACACAGTGGTAATAGAACTTAGGCTATTTTTGGGATTCTTTTCATTGTATTTCATTAATTCATTGAATGTGTATACAGGCTATATCAGTTTATTTCATTTGGTTTGTTCATCTAGGATTGTAATACATTCTTTTTGTTTGTACACACAGTGGTAATAGAACTTAGGCTATTTTTGGGATTCTTTTCATTGTATTTCATTAATTCATTGATTGTGTATACAGGGCTATATCAGTTTATTTCATTTGGTTTGTTCATCTAGGATTGTAATACATTCTTTTTGTTCGTACTCCTGTCAAAACAAAATAAATGAATCACTTATTTGGCAGAATTTCCATGGGATTAACTTATTTTCTTTGTTTTCCTTTTGTAATATGCATAAGCTCATTTTTTTGAAAAGTAGTTAGACATTGGATGTTGATTCTCAAACGCCAATGGTGCAATTCGGAATAGAATGCCCCTCACAGGCCGTACCTCAATGTTCACTTGAATGAGCAATTCAGTAGAGTATTCATCGCAAAAAATTTAATTTGATTGGACATCAATATTTGTCTAAGAGCTTCTCCATTAGAAATTACAAGATCATATTACCACACAATGTCTAAGTATTAAATTTTGAATATAGCCATTCTGATGAAACATATTGAAAGAATCATATTTTGGAAGGGTGACGCAGGGTGGTCGTATCATAAACTTTGAGGAAAAATCGTGACCTTGAAATCGAAAGCTTGTCCTGTAAGATTGTGCCAATGGTAAGGATCAGATTCTTCTTTACTTCAGAGTTGATGCCGCCCATTGATACTATCTCTGCAAAAGCAGCTGGTTCTTTGTTTCCACCAAATGATATTTGCACTGAACCTTTTAGTACCACCATCACATACTGCAATTAAATTGTTATAATACTATAAGCTAGTTTCTGCAATATAATGTTGAAGCATATATATGTCCATCTCTTGCCATTCCTATTATGTGATTTTCAGGGAAAATATGCGGAGAAATTGGAAAAGAAAGGAACAAAATTCATGGCGTAATGGATCTCTAGCCAACGAATGCGTTTGTGAAGTCTTGGGTGATGTTTAACTCATATTTAACAAAGGATTCAACTCTCTTGTTTCGTGTCCTCTCACTCTCTCTCATTAGAACACTCTCTTTCAGTGCGTGCCGTGTGGCGTTTGGGGAGGGGTAGTTCCCTCCTGCTCTTCCCCAATCACCTCTCTTGCCTTCTCCCTCCATACCCCTCTGACTCCCACTCTTCTGCTCTTTTCCTCACCTCTGTCCTTTTCTCTGCTTGATCCATATTGACCATGGGGTGCATGTTGCACGCATGATGGGTGACCACCCGTGACCAAGTAGAGTCAGATTTGTACCCGCGGCAAAAGCTACGACTTTTTACGAAGATGGAGAAGGATTGGTGGAGCTCCTGAGGCTAGAGATGTGGATAGAGCAGTTCTTTCCTCCCTGTATGGAGGTTTAATTTCTTTTGTATTTCTGTTATGATAAAACCTCTTGTGGTGTTGTTTTACTTCCTCCCTAGGCTAACGAGGAGTATCCATTTTAGTGGCTTCATCCTCCCTGCGTGGAGGCCGTCATGCCTCTATTGAGAGTCCCCAAAAATAATTTGAGCAATTCATTAATTTTAAAATATTTTTTCGAGTGGCAAAGAACATCTCAATTAAAAATTGTAAGTGTTTGATCCAATTATGTAATTTTTCTTCATAATTCATTCACAAATTAGGATTCCATACTCAATGAAAAATTTAGAAAATTAAATCAATACTTTCAATTATCCGATTGCACTAATTTTTCACAATCAAAGATACTCCATTATGTTGAAGCTAATGAATAACTCGTATCATGTACGTGGGACTACCATACAGCCATCGCTACCCTTGCGAGCGGTGCCCATAGTCCAGTTCGATGTGCTTTATTGGTGATATTGTATTGGTGAACTGTAATTAGGCTTCATCCCTTTTCTGTTATAACAAAGGGTCAACTTTCATTTACTAGTTTATTTTATTTTATTTTTTACTAATTTTTTTCTCTTTTTTTTTTGATCTAATGGCCAGAATTTATGAACCTTTTACTTAACTTTATATTTATATTTAAGTAGGTCCACAAGAGTGCTCCATATCAATTCTTGTTTAATTATATGCGTAAATTTATGAGTGAATTATGGTTAGAGATGTCTTTAAAATTTATAAGACCAAATTAGACTCTAACAAGGGTACGGGAAAATTTGTACCATACGAACTGTCAGGAGTTAGAATGGACTTCAATATTTTCAAAGGGCATGATACGAAATGACACGATACGACACGACACAATAATCAAATGTTAATGACAAGAAAGACATTTACTATGAAAATACACTGATTAATGTACTCATCTAAAATACTTACGGACAGAAGCAGGTGCATGCTTCGGTAGACACGACACCTGCACATTTTTCATAATCTCATTTTTTCATGTACGTACGTTTTGTCACTTATGATTAAATTAGTGTTCTCGGTCTTTTAAAATCTTGAAAATATTTATGAGTTTTTTTTCGTTTTGTTTATATCCCCTAAGTTATATATCGTTTTTCTACTTCGTGCTCAAACTATAGAAATCATTTACTTCATCCTCCAACATTGCAACCTATTAAGTATTAAGTCTAATTAATTCCTAAGGCCTGTTAACAACAAATCAAACGGAAAAAACTCATGTTATTTATTATTGATTTTTGTGGAGCCTATTACGGGTTCTAATAGGCCCCACAAAAGTTAATTTAAACAACAAGCCATTCTTAAACTATTTTTATGGCTTCCTAAAAAAAATTAACACAATCTAATATCGGTAAGGGATGTTTCAGAATTTGTAGGTAACACAATTTGATATCGGTAAGAGATGTTTCAGAATTTGTAGGGCGCCCTATGAATTCTAAAACAGCTGGATTGAGCTAATTTCTTTCAGGAACCCATAAAAAATAGTTAAGAATAACTTGCAATTTGAATAATATTTGTAAGACCCGTAATGGGCCCCACAAAAATCAAAAAAATCATTAATATCCATTAAATGGCCAGAAATTAATGAATTTTTTTGGGGACCATTATGGGTTCTAAAAAATGATTCAAACCGCAAGTTTTTGTTAAGATGTCATTTTGTAGGCTTCTGAAAAAATTAGTTTAATCAAATATCAGTAAGAGTAGAATTGTAGGGTGCCTTCAAATTCTGTAACGCCCTAGGAATTTTGAAAAAGCCCGTACCGATATTAGATTGTTCTTATTTCTTTTAAAAATATTTTAAGAATAACTTGCGGTTTATATCATCTTTATAGTACATACCTGTAATGGATCCCACAAAAATTAAAAATAAATAACATGAGTTTTTTTCGTTTTATTTGTTAACATATGTTAGGAAGTAGACTTAGTAGGTTGCAATGCACTAGTTGGAGGATGAAGTAAACAATTTTGATAATTTGAGGACGAAGTAGAAAAATGATGTAAAGGGGGATATAATCGAAAAAAACTCAATAATTATTTAGTATCCTCAAAGGGGAAATGCTATGGTGTCTACCAACCAAAAGGGGACACCATAGCAAACCGGTACGTTATGCCTCCCAAAGGTTTTTTGTTATGCCTTCGAGTGGTTATGTTATGTCATTTTTGTAATAATTTATGCCAGTGTTATGCCATTTTTAAAAAGTGTTATGCTTTCGAGTGGTTTGTTATGCCATTTTTTAAAAAGTGTTATGACATAATATAATAATAATAAAAAATGTTATGCCCTTGATCCACACAATTTGGCATAACATGTTATGCAATTTAATGGTTTTGGTTATGCAATTTAATGTTTTTGTTATGCTAAAATTTATGGTGTCTCCAAAATGACCGGAGACGCCATAACACTATCCTCAAATTTATTGTTCTTAGTACCATATGTAGTACATCAAAATAATTACTCATTCCGTCCCAATTCTTCAGTCTTTTTTGAGAGTCTGTATAATTTTTTAATTGACAATATCTTGCAATTTATAATTTTTTTAGGTGATTTTAAAAATATCATTTAAAAGAGCTTATTGAGATCTATCAAATAAGATCCATATTGCATATAAATCGTATTACCAAGTAAAAGTTATAATTAGTTTTTTATCCAATTGAATAAGACGAGAAACAAAAGAATGTAAACGAAAGAAGTATGAAGAACTGTGTGGGTTGGGCCTTAGGAAACGAGACATGAACTTTACCCCATTTCTCCTTTTATTGTTGACGGTTTGCTTTCAACTTTATTGATTAGCACTTCAAAACAACAGAGACAAAAGGCGGTGGCACTGGCACTAACACGCACCTTAATCGACTAGTTGCTTTATTATACAGTATATTTGGCATTATTGTTTTTCTTTTGTTCGATCTGTTCCTCACCTCCCCTAGCTTGTGACGAAAATAACTAAAAATCCCCCTGACTGAAGTAGTTGGAAGATTAAATTCTAACGTCGTTCAATTAAATTATTTATTCTTGAGAATAATTTATTTTTATGGTTAGTGAAACATTTTTCACAAATCTCTTGCTCAAAAGATTTGACCATTTGAATTTATATTAACAAGGAAAATTCTAAAAAGTAAAAAATATAGGGTACCTGAAGTTTAAAACTATTCAACCCTTCTCATGCTAGAGCAGTGGTATTAATATCAGAGAGTAAGTTGCATATTATTCTAGCTACGTGCGAATGATCAGTAAGTGGTATATATATGTTACAAATTGTTATAGTTTTATTATTCCAAAACATTTCGATATTAGTTATCAATTATTCTGATTGATTGCAAAAATATTGGTTAAAGAGAGTACCCCTCCCCCAGTGGAAAAAACCTGAAAAAAATGAAATTAAATGCTTAATTCACTTCTATATATAGATGTTAGTATGAATAAAGTACGTTGAATTAATTAAACACAAATATGAATGGTTTTGTTGAAAATACAGTAAAACGCGGATTAAAAGCTAGTTACGTACTACATCTATTTATGTTTAGATCTTTGTACGTATTTGTATAACTACTACAATTCCTAACGCGTAAAATTTCGTATCATTTCTAATATTCTACTACTTTCATGGCCATTAATTTGAAATCCATCATGATCGATAAAAGCTCCCAAACTCAATGCGCCACCTGTAATCCATGAGCTTATTGGATCGATCGAGGCCATTGACTAGGTGCTTATTTATGATAAAAAAAAAGACTAGGTGCTTATTTTGTCAATTTGAGAGAGAGAGAGACTTACAGTTTCTGGCTTACCAATGAGAGAGAGAGAGAGAGAGAGAGAGAGAGAGAGAGAGAGAGAGAGAGAGAGACTTACAGTTTCTGGCTTTCCAATGATAGCAGCAACAGCTTTTGTGGCTTCAGAGAAAATTGAATCAGTGTCAACCCCGTCCAAGCTCACGTTTGTAGAGATGTCAAGACAAGGCATTTTCTCTTCTCAAACCAATCCTCCCTCCCTCCCTCCCTCCCCTCCCTCCCCCTCTCTCTCTCTCTCTCTCTTTCTCTCTCTCTCAAAGTTGATGAATCAGTAAAGTAGACAACTTGTTGCTTGTTTTGGAATTAGGATCTCATCAATTCCCTATATATAAAGCTGACAATGACAATGCACTTACCAGTTACCTCCCATGACGATGATAACGCTATGTAATATTCCACCCATCCATTTTTAAGTGTTCCAGTTTGACTTTCAAACAGTTTTAAGAATCAACATAATTGTGCCTTCAAAATATTACTTTTCATACTTATCCTCTATGAAAATATCATTATTACATTTTTACTTATCAACTTTTCAAAAGAAAATCTACTTTTAGGGACAAAATAGAAAATGTACCAATTTTCATACACTAACTTTACAAAAAGACACTTATTTAGAGACATCCCAAAATAGAATACATGACACTTAAAAAGAGACGGAGGAGTATATATAAAGTAGACAACTTGTTGCTTGTTCTGTAAATTTCACTTACCTCCATTCATGTTTTTAAAATTGCACTTACCAACCCTCTGCTTTAGTTTTCAGCAGTGGATTTCCCCCTTGCCATTAGAAGACTGAAAATTTTCTTACATTAGCTACTAAATCTATGTCATTACCAATTTTACCTCTTCAGAATGATGGTATGATATGATTGCCCTTCTGGACTCAATTTAAAAGACGTTTAGGTTCCTAATCAAAATTATTTAAAATAGATCAAGTTATTATACATATCTTACATGCATGTCTGTCTTCAAAATTAAACTCATATCTACATTGATTTTAAATACGCATGTATAAGCATTTTTTTTTATATTTTTTTTGCGAAACTTGAAAAAACATTTGAATTTTTGAAGTCAAATGCATATGTAGGCATAATTACAAAGAAATTACAGTTTCTTTCTATTTTCATAAAGCTTCAATTTTTATTGTTTTTGCAAAGAATAATTTTTTTTATAAAATATATAGTTTCAAATTAAGGTTATATGTCATCCAAACGTTTGGAAAAAAATGAATGGAGTAGAAAGATAAATATTTTGGCTCAAACTCTTTACAAGTTTCTTAGCCAAACCATCTTTTTCCTCCAACTGCATTTTTTTCCTGAATTTTTGGATCTTTTAAGACAAATTTGTGATTAAAAGATTAAAAGTTTCATGGTATTAAAAAAATTCTATGGATAAAGGACTACACATGTTAAAATTACTCTCCTATTTTTTAGAAAAGGACATTACACACATGTCAAAATTACTCTCCTATTTTTTAGAAAAGGACATTACGTACGGCTACATGATTTACCAAAATAAAAACAGAATACAACAAACAAGCAAACCAAAACAAAAAAGAAAAGCCATCTGGAGCCAAGGCACTAGAGTCAGACCCGTCGATCACACTTATGAAGGGGGATTGGAGTGGCCAAGTATGGAGTGGTCAGGTATGGACACAGAGCAAACTCTCCTGGATGGACCCGCCTCACCAACTTGAGCTTATTCTTGCTGTAGACTAAAGGTTGAAGCTGCTGCAGACGCCGCCACCATTGCCGCTGAACTGGTTCCAAAAAACCAGATCTAGAATCCTAGATCTGGCTATTGAGTCCAAAAATAATAGGGAGAGTGGAAAATCTCATTTCTGTCAGAAAAAAAAATCTCAACCACTTTGTAACCATGGGGTAGGAGAGAAGCGGAGAGGAGAGGAGAGAGTCTGGGTGGTGAGCGACTGAGAGAGAAAGAAGAAGGAAGAAATCAGAAGAGGAGGGAAAAAGTAGGGAAGGGGGAGGCGGAGGGGTGGGGGGATACCCACCCCAAACCAGGGACGGATCCAGAAATATAACATAGTGGGGGCACCTGTTAATTATAATGGCAAAAGTTTATTTTTTTAGTCATGCATTTGCTTCATCGCAGTCTAACCTCTTAGAAAGATTTACATCCCAAGCGTAGAGTTAGGTCATTGAAAGCATAATAACCGGTAAGACTGGAATCGTTCCCACAAAGAAATCTTCTTAAGCGAATTCGGATTAGATGTTGTGCAAAGAGTTGCGGCGTTCATGCGGCCAACTTTGGTATTTGAAATGAATGACGATATTTAAACTTGGAATTACACTAGATTAGAGATGGTTGAGTCAAAGGGATTGATTTACCTACAACTTAGCCGTCAAATGGTTCCTTCATCTAACTTAAGAGTGGACCGAAACTATCCGGATTCCAGTAGAAGAATTAAAAGCTGAAGATTATTTATAACTTAATTCAAAACTCTGATTCAAATTGAACTCATTTAACACAAGCGAGAGACGAAAAAAAATCATTCGCACGCGTAGGATTATCAAGCACGTAGTAAAGGCAATAGACTTCATTGATTAAAGAAGCCACCAACCCCATGATTAATACTAGACATTATGGGTTTAATTCATTCAAAACCTTGAAATTAAGCTAAAGATTAAGAGAAACCATTTGAACCACTAAATCATAGAGAAAACCTCACCCCATGACTAAACCTATATATTACTCACCCATAGCAAAAAGTCTAGAAAAAGAGTTAAGTATAGAAAACATGATTCACCGATAAAAACGAAAATAAACTTGATTTTATAGAAGATCCAATCCACACGAACAACTTTAATACTTGAGAAATTAACGTAACACAATTGCTTGATAGCGTTCTTGAAGAAAACAAAGGAAATAAAGCTTGAAACTTACCAAAGGAGCTCTAGGAATTCAAAAGACTTAAAGTTGGAAAGATTACATTACGGCCATATATGGCATAAAGGCCTATTTATATGGCTCAACAATCAGCCATACAATGGACCAAAAGGTCCCTAAAATATCCTAAAAACATGCCTAAAGTAAAAACCTTCCATTTATAAAAGGTTGAAATATTTAGCAAAAAAGTGCTGGTCGAAGGGCATTGGTACCGGTACCTAGAAAATGAGGTATTGGTACCAACTCAACTGTCTCCCATATCAGCAACATGGTACCGATACCATGTTTTTGAGGTATTGGTACCTCTGCTCCAAAACTGTAGAATGGGTACAGCTTGGCATTTCAGGCCTCGTGGTGTCCCGACGGCTCACCGATGCTTTAATACTTGATCAACGGGACTTGATGGAAGTATGCCATGTGGCCTTGGTCTCTTGGATACCCTCGAGGGCCATCCACGATGCATTTGCATTCTTTCCGAAGCCTTGGCACGCTTCGTGACATTCTTGATCACTAGCCGTCCACCGAAGCTTCTTGCAACACCATTAGACTCTGGTGATAATGAAATGTATGCCGCTGGGCACTTGAACACTTGGTTATATCCCGGAACGTCCCTTGGCGTTCAAAACCGCCTTATTAACACTTTTTACCTGAAATGCTTACAAAAATACCTTACGTGCAATATCGCTATAAAAGCTAAATAAACGCATGTTAAAACAACATAAAACGGGACTAGTCGCACCAAATATCTACAATATTGGGTGCTCATCAACATTACTAACTACTTTTTTTTTTTGATCAAGCGGAAAATTCATGCATTACTAACTATAAAAGTTTATAACGCGTACTTTAAGTTAAATTAGGTAAAAATGAATACAAAATCTCAGACAGAAATTTTAAAATATGTTTCAATTGAACATCGATAAATTTTAGAATGATCAAACTAGTTTTGTTAATGACTTTATTGTAAAGTATTTCTCTCAGATGGTTAAAAATAAATAGAAAAAAAAAAGAATAGATCAAAATTGACAAACAACTCGTAAAACAACAAATATAAATGCACCATATGATGAAATTCAGGCATAAAACTAATTCTACATGTGTTTTTTCGAGACATATGCAAGTATATATGTATGTTTATATATTAGCACACTTTTATAAATATGCTAGTTATACAATATATATAATATTTTAATTTTGAGTGAGAGCACGCGCTCGAGTGGGGGCACGTGCCGCTTTATGAATCCGTCCCCGCCCCAGACACACACTCTCTCTCTCTCTCTCTCTCTCTCTCTCTCTCTCTCTCTCTCTAACTCTTTGGAGACTATTTCATGAAAACCAAATAAAGGATCAAGGGTTCCACAGGATTGGAAGTCCGTGTCATTCCCGTATCAAACATAGGGTTTATTTTATGGAATGCAGAGAGTGAACTTTTATTTAGCTATGTAGTTGTCCAGCCTACCTAATACAGAATTTTTAGTGTAGTCTTTTTAGTTATTTTTTTTTTAAAATTCTTACTAGATTAGTGTATGTAGGTTTTAACTTTTAATAACTTAACAAAAAGAATTAGAAAAGCATAAAAATATAAGCGAAAGTTGAAAAAAGCTAATACAAGATGACGAAAAAGACCACAATAGATGGTCATCGAGAAGAATGAATTGATGTAAAAAAATTACCCGAATCAAGTAAAATTTAAGAAAAAAAATAACTAAAAAAATCGTGGCAAAAGGTCGCAAAAAAGTTAGGCGGATGTATCTTGACCGATTAACAGATGGAGATCTTTTGGGCTCTGATGGATTAGTAAGTGAGACTGTTGACCCGTTACCCTTTGTGGACGCCAAGTCGAAGAAGTTGATCTCATTCTCGGACCCGGACACAAACTCTAACCAACTTGTTGGGCTGGGGGTGGTTAATATGGTACGCGTTTGGTGTTCAGATGATAATCGGCCCATTACATTTCTCCAGATTATGATATCATTTCATATCATATATGTACATGTAACATGTATGATCCATGGGACTTCGTTTCCTTGGGCCTTGATCTCATTTCCTATTCGCAGCCTCATTGACTCCATCAAATTAAATTGCTTTGAAGCATACTGTATTTTTCATGATTTTGTACAGAAGCATGTTAAGTGGGACTCTTTGCATACTCGGGTTTTCTCTTACTTCATTTTCCTTCCATCAAAGGGGGAAATCTGATCGGCATGGCTTGGTTTGGTCTTTTTTGCTAATTTTAATTACAACTAGATTGGTTCATTTGGTTTGGAAATTTAAAAAATCAAAACTGGACCAAAACAAGTTCTATTTAGTCCGGTTTGGTTTATTTGATTTGTTTTGGTTTATTTGATTTATTCAGATTTCACCTCAGCCTGCTGATCAAGCATTTGCAAAATGAAATTCATGTCAATCAACATGTATAGAAATAGTCTTGAAGGAGTTTTACATGGATAAGGCTCATTCTTAAGAACTCCGATAGTTCAATCACTAGATGTGAATAAACATCCTTGGGAAAGACTACAATATACACCTCTTATTTGGGTGTATATCATATGCACCCTCTAAAATGTTATGAATTATAGAGAAAATGTTACGAATCGTATTGTTAAAAAATTACGAATCGTATAAAGGTTATGATATACACCAAAATGTTATGAATCATAATAAAAATGTTATAAATCGTACTGTTGAAAAGTTATGAATTCAATAACAAAAATTACGAAACATGTTAAAATGTTATGAATGAACTATAAAATATGTGCATATGGTACACCCTTTTAAGGGGTGTGTATTGTAGACTTTCCCAACATCCTTTCGTCCTCTGCAAAAAAGTGAACAATTACTTGGTCTTGAAGTACCTTATATGAGTGCAATCAGTGCTCTTATGTATTTCGTCAATTGCGCACAGCCGGATATTGCATTTTTGGTCGAGGAATGAGAGGGGCTGTAGTACACCCGCCGCACTACACCGTGTAGTGCGGTCAATTCGATCGTCCATCTCGGTGCGGACGGCTTAGACTTAATCCGAACTTCTACAAATCCTAGTCTTTCATTATTCTGATAATAATTCGAGCCGTCCTTTACCGAGATGGATGGCCGGATTGGCTGCACTACACGTGTGGTGCTGGTACGGCACCCCCGGGTCCCAATTTATTAGCTATATATAAGGTTCTTCTCCAACTAGAAGACATTGGAATGGAGTTTAACATATCATATGGTTTCTTTGAGGCACAATTGACATGAGCTTATTGAATCCAAATTATAGCTAGAAATCAGAACTAGTTGATGCGGATGTTGGTCACCTATCTGATCCATACAGAGCATTTTTTTTTTGTGAACAACAAATTTTTTATTAATCTTTGAAATTGTTACAAAGGTTAAAAGGACAAGGGATGATAGCCGCATCAAATCCTAAACAAGGCTAGAACTATCTTCTACCCACTCGAGACACAAACTATTATGACCAGATTTTTGCCCTATTTTTTTTTTAAATAAAAATTTGTAATGTTAAATTCTGAATTCAATAATTAATTAGATTAAATAATTAAAATACTTTATTAGGTGCACAATTGATATTACTTACTATATCATATTCGATATATATTGTACTTTAGATATACAAGAATCCATACTCATCCCTTATCATCTCTAACTAAAATTCTATCAAAACTAATTCTCCACTCTCCTCTCACCCACTCCCCTGGATAAACCCATCTTCCACATTCCCAATTGATTCGGCTGATAAAGAGGAGAGAGAAAAATAACTACTCTCCCACCTCTCTCCACAACTCCTCCATATATTACTCCCCATCCCCTCCATATATTACTCCCCATCCTTATTCTCGGTAGGAAAGAAAAAGGAGAGAGATCAGAGGAACACAACCACCTCCTCTTCTATTTCCATTTTTTTTCCCTTCGAGAGTGAAGTGCTGGAAAGGAACAAAGAAGGAAAATAAAAGAAGAGGAAGAAGACCACCACCGGAATTCCTTCATTGCCGCTAACAAGTTCTACGTTTGAAATTACCGGTTTCATCCATTGTACCTAGAACTCGAAGGACCAAGGTAGCATTTTCTTTACCCCTTAACTCCAAGTATATTATGTGATTGTTATGTATCAGAGTGGCTTTATATGAGCCTAATCGGCAAAACATAGAGTTTAGGAAAAATTGTTGAAGTCGTGACCACCACCTCACCACCTAACGTTCAGAATACTAAAACTCGCCGCGGCAACCTACGGGTTCAACATTATATACTTGGTATTGTTCCAGTGAACCTTTCTTTTTGGACAAAACCCAGATTTAGTTCCAGAATTAATTTACCTCGTGAATATTGTTAGACCTTGTTTGATTCTTGGTGCTATTATATATGCTCTGTATTAATTTGGATGTTAGTTTAGAATTAATTTAAACCTTGTGTCAGTATTTAGAAATCACATAATGTCATGTATCAATATTGTTAACAAGTATGGAGTCACGTAACAAAAGAACATTTATGAACTGCTATAGTAATCTACAAAATATAACATAAGTAATATAGATTTTAAAAATAGTGAACTATGCATGTGACATGTTGAAATGAGGTTAATTTCTTAAGCCTAACAATCAATCGAATTCATTTATTGGAGAAAAGAATACTATTTATATATATATTTTTAAATGTAAAAGTATCAGTTTCATTGTAATAAAGAAAATTTGTAACTAAATAAAATGTTAATCTTAGAATGTAAAGGATGTTAAGGTACAAAGTATGTTTTAATTAGTTTAGTGATAATTAGAAACTCAAATTTATAAAAAGAAATACTGATACAGTAGGATAATAAGTTATGTCTCATTTCATGAATAAATAGACGTGTTAAGAAAATGAAGTGATAACTTAACGAATAAAAGTTGTACGGTTTGAAGTGAAACTTTAAATTAATACTTTGGTTATATTACTTATCTACTTGCGTTTACTCTGTTGTGAAAATTAATGTATCAAGAATAATGTTGTGAGTTTAGTTTGGACTTAAGCTCACTGGAAATGGGTGTATGGCAATTTAGTTATCCTATATATGTGGTGATATTATGGTCTGTTTACTCGTCATTTGAAATGATTGCTTTGTTAATAGAATCGAGAACATAGAAAGGATATTAGAGACATTGGATGAGTTGTGGACTAAAAGAAATTATGTAGATGTTGTCATGGTTAAAGGAAAAAGAAACAGATGAAAGGTTGTGGGCTTAGCAGAAGTTCGGGGGTGGCCTGACAGGACCTCGTGTTATCGGGTGTAGTCAAGTTTCTAACCCAGTGTAACTAGGGTGGCCAAGCAGGACCTCAGGGGTAGCCTGACAGGACCTCAGGTATTGAGGGTAGCCTAGCAGGATCTCGAGGGCAACCTGATAGACCTAGAATTGTGAGAGTAGCCAACTAGGACCTCGCGTTATGGAGGGTAGCCTAGTAGGACCAGCATAGCATGATAGGTGAAATTATGATTTTGGAATTTGTTGATTACAGAGGTGTTGAAATTTTTATCGTAATTGAGAATCTGATATCTGTTTAAGTTGATGGTTAGATAATGAAATAAGTTTTGTGCTTTTCGATTCTTACCTCATTTTATTATAAATGTGATATATATATATATATATATATATATATAATATTTTAATTTTGAATTGGAGCACGCATTCGAGTGAGGGCACGTGCCCCGCGTGTCCCTCTTTGAATCCGTCCCCGGCCCAGACACACTCTCTCTCTTTCTCTCTAACTCTTTGGAGACTACTTCATGAAACCAAATAAAGGATCAAGGGTTCCACAGGATTGGAAGTCCGTGTCGTTCCCCAAACCTTGTATCGAACATAGGGTTTATTTTACAGAAATGCTAAAGGTACAGAAGCGGCTGCACAGCAGCCGCGCACAGACCAGTTTTGCTCCCGTTTGAACAAAATGAGTGGCTCCGATCATCTTTGCAGGACCCGAGACGGGAGCGAAACTGGTCTGTGTGCGGCTGTTGTGTAGCCTCTGCTGTACTTGTAGCAACGTCCTTTATTTTATGGGATGTAGAGAGTGAACTTTTATTTAGCTATGTAGTTGTCCAGCCTACCTAATACAGAATTTTTAGTGCAGTCTTTTTGGTTTTTTTTTTTATAATTCTTACAAGATTGGTGTATGTAGGTTTTAACTTTTAACAACTTAACAAAAAGAATTGAAAAAGCAGTGGCGGCTCCAGAAATTTTTCCAAGGGTGTTCAAAAATTACACTGTACTATTTTGAGAAACCACAACTATATATATAAACAAAAAATCATACATAACATCTAAAATGCGACCCAAAAATAGCAAAGTATACAAGCAATTACAATTGTCCTCGACGAGTTTTCATATTTTGAAATCTTTGCATGATATCCTCATTATCGACGGTATCAAATACATCACTCTTTATATAAGTAACTAAGCAATCATTCATCCATTAATCTCCCATTTGATTGCGTAGATTGCTCTTTATGTAGAGAGAAGGAGAAAGGCAAAGAGAAAGGGAGTCGATCGAGAGAGAGATACGAATCACAAACTTGTGTGTACCAAAGTTCAAACAGAGAGCCAGAGAGGTCGAAACGACTAACGAGAGCCAGAGGCTGATTTTACTTCTTCGTGTGTTTTTTTTTTCTCTTTTTTTCATTTATTTTCTTATTTTCTTTTTTCATTTTGTTATTGCTGAAATTGTTTGTGGGCTGAAATTTGGGCTTTCAATTTCAAGTGGATTAATTTGTGGGCAATATTTGGGGTAGATGTTCAATAATATTTGGGTTGAGTGTTCAATAATATTTGGATTGGGTGTTCAAAATAAGATTAGTCCAAAATTTTTACATGTAAGCAAAAAAAATAAATTTGGGTGGTCAGTTGACCATGGTTTGTTGTGAGTGGAGCCGCCTCTGTGAAAAAGCATAAAAATATAAGCAAAAGTTGAAAAAAGCTAATACAAGATGACGAAAAAGACCACAATAGATGGTCATCGGGACAAATGAATTGATGTAAAAAAATTACCCGAATCAAGTAAACTTTAAGGAAAAAAAAATAACTAAAAAAATCGTGGCAAAGGGTCGCAAAAAAGTTAAGGCGAAGGGACCTTGACTGATTAACAGATGGAGATCTTTTGGGCTCTGATGGATTAGTAAGTGAGACTGCTGACCCGTTACCCTTTGTGGACGCCAAGTCGAAGAAGTTGATCTCATTCTCGGATCCGGACACAAACTCTGACCAACTTGTTGGGCCAGGGGGTGGTTAATGTGGTACGTGTTCGGTGTTCAGATGATAATCGGCCCATTGCATTTCTCCAGAATCCAGATTATGATATCATATTATCATATATGCACATGTAACATGTTGATCCATGGGACTTCGTTTCCCTTGGGCCTTGATCTCATTTCCTATTCGCAGCCTCATTGACTCCATCAAATTAGAGCAAAGTCTATTTTCACCCCCTTTGGTTATCGTCATATGCGGATACCTCCTTTATGGTTTAAAATTGACCACATAACCTACCTGTGATTTTGAGAATGTGCGAATAGACCTCTTACCATCATGTTTTCCATCCATATTAACGGAGGTGTATCTCACATGCCTCTAGAATGTAATTTGAGGCGTTCATAATGTATTAAATAAAGAGTAGAGTATCTCTGTAAAAAATCATTTCGATCAGGCATCAATAACCTAGTGATCTAATTTTTAGTAAATTCATATTTGAAATTTTAATTTCATAACAAAATCGATTCGACCATGAGCTGTTCATTTTTTGATTGACATGAATTTTGGTATCGATGTAGTACTCGTCAAAATTTACAATATTAACGGCTTGGATTTAATTTTTGGTATAGGGGATGATGTAGTTAAATTTAAAAAAGAAGAAGAATTAAGGGACATGATAAGGAAATATCAGTGTTTTAATGTTGTTTCCGTTAATATGGATGGAAAACATGACGGCAGGCGGTCTATCTACACATTTTCAAAACCACAGGTAAGTTATGTGGTCAGTTTTGAACCATGAGAAGGGTTTCCGCACATGGCGATAATCACAGGGGGTCAAAGTGGACTTTGCGCATCAAATTAAATTGCTTTGAAGCATACTGTATTTTTCTTGATTTTGTACAAAAGTATGTTAAGTGGGACTCTTTGCATACTCGGGTTTTCTCTTACTTCATTTTCCTTCCATCCAGGGAAGGGGGAAATCTGATCGGCATGGCTTGGTTTGGTCTTTTTTGCTAATTTTAATTACAACCAGATTGGTTCATTTGGTTTGGAAATTTAAAAATCAAAACTGGACCAAAACCCAGATTGTTAATCTTAGAATGTAAAGGATGTTAAGGTACAAATTAAAGTATGTTTTAATTAGTTTAGTGATAATTAGAAACTCAAATTTATAAAAAGAAATACTGATACAGTAGGATAATAAGTTTTGTCTCATTTCATGAATAAATAGACGTGTTAAGAAAATGAAGTGATAACTTAACGAATAAAAGTTGTACGGTTTGAAGTGAAACTTTAAATTGATACTTGGTTATATTACTTCTCTACTTGCGTTTACTCTGTTGTCAAAATTAATGTATCAAGAATAATGTTGTGAGTTTAGTTTGGACTTAAGCTCATTGGAAATGGGTGTATGGTAGTTTAGTTATCCTATATATGTGGTGATATTATGGTCTGTTTACTCGTCATTTGAAATGATTGCTTTGTTAATTGAACCGAGAACATAGAAAGGATATTACAGGCATTGGATGAGTTGTGCACTAAGAGAAATTATGTAGATGTTGTTATGGTTAAAGGAAAAAGGAAACAGCTGAAAGGTTGTGGGCTTAGCAGAAGCTTGGGAGTGGCTCGACAGGACCTCGTGTTATCGGCGTGTTCGGCTCCGAAATGGCTCAAGGACTGAGTGGGCGTGCCAGGACTTGTCGTGTCCAATGTAAAGGATTGAGTGCCCCTTTTCTGACTTCTTAACCGTGAGAGCGAAAGTGCTGCAAACCTAAGGGTTGGATTGCAGTGTTAGTTTATGGTTTTGCCTCTACGAGCGAAGACTTAATAATTTCCTAACCGTGTAGGAAAAGAAGTAACAATGTAAAATAACTTTGATATATCGTAATACAAAGTTGGGGATATAAGAGAGATACGAATAACTTTATTACGTCGTAGTAATAAAGTTGGGGTACAAGAGAGATAGAAAACTCGAACTACTTGAAGAAGTAATTGAGTGAAGGTGAGAAAAGTGAGATAATTGCTTCGCTGGGAAGGTTTTGGTTTTTAAGCATTGAGCTTGATTAGTGTGTGGACCATTTGTCATTCTTGTCTTCTAGTATTTATAGGCCAAGGGTCTTCGAATTTTCTACATGCAAGGGCCTTGTTGTCCTCCTCTCGTGGCGCCATGTGTCCTTTGTAACTTCCAATTCTTGAGATCATGGGATAATGGGTAGTTATTGGAAGTTATAAAAGATCACGGGCAAATGCTGCACTAGTCCAGATCTGAGCTGAGTTTCCCACCTTCGCCACAAGCTGACACATGTCCTGAGTTGGCTCCAGATGTTGCCAGGTGTCCGAAATAACTACCCACTAACATATTTAGTGGGATCATGGGTGGTTATTGAAGGTTTAAAAGAAAATCCACATGTTTTCTTTTACCGAGGGAAGTTAACAGAAAGTTGAAAAAGGCCAACCAAGATAATGGGCCTATTTTCCCTCCTTCTTTTGTGGGCAGTTGACAGGTAATGGGTTTCCTCCGTTTCCTATTTTTGTGGCACTTGGAGATTTATGAGCTTTTTGACCCGAGCAAATTGACATGTGGCAAAACAACTTGCCTTTTCCTTTTCACCCGTGACGTCATCAGAAGCGTAATAAATCATACTACTGGGCCAATAAATTATATACAAGGCCTTGTTCCCATAATAAATTAATTGGTCATCGTTTTTATCTTTACAAAATATGGTCCAGCATCCATAAACCCAATCACTCGACCGAAAAGGATTAGAATTAATCGGCCTAATTAATATTGTCTTGGCCCATTAATTTTGATCCAATAATTCTTCAATTCATGGCTCAATTTAATTAAATAATAATTAAATGGCCCTCCAATGCTTGCCCAGGATTGGGTGTTAAAAACGGGTGTAAACAATGCCCCCAATGCCTTGATCTTGTTCAAGATCTAGGCTTGTAAATTAGAATAGAGTACAGTTTTTGGCAAAACCAAATGAGTCCTTATCGTTAGATTTGAAAAATAATCAGGCTTATTTAGCCGAAGAATTTTTTCAAAAATTCAAATGTTTAAACTTAAAAAGATAATCAGGCCATAATAAGCCTAACAACTTTTCAAGTTCTAAAGTATATCTCTTAATTGGATTTGGACTCCCACTTTGAATTGAACCAAATCCCAACAACTTTCAAGATAGAAACCCAACTGAGGAGTCCTATCGGCAACATCAATCATCAGCCTTTTAGGCCTAGGGGACACGTGTCAACGCCCCAGGCCTTGCATTGGCTGCCATGGAGTCTTTTCAACCGCCAGGACTTCCTCGGGTCAGTCAAGAGTCCCACGCTTGGGTTAATTCTTCAATCTCGATCAAAGAGAGAGAGAGAGAGAGAGAGAGAGAGAGAGAGAGAGAAACCGTGGCGCCCCTGAAATCTTGAGAGAGAGAGAAAAACCGTGGCGCCCCTGAAATCTTGCACCGTCTTCCATTAAAACTTCATTCTTGACCTTTCATTCTCTCTCTACATCTTCTCTGCTTCTTCTTTTCTTACACAAACTCGACCCAGAAAAAACCCTAGACCTTCATTGCTTTCGCTTGTGTTTCTGATCTTTAACAGAAATGGCCACCCATAAAGCCCACACACCACCTCCAAATCCTAATAGCCTCGCCGTACAGATTCGTAAGATCTTAGCCGATGAACACATAGTAATCACCAACGATGTTTTGGTAATTGCTAACGCTGATCAAGTCAGCCTTGGCCCAGTTTTCCAGTTGGGATTTCCTTCTCAACTTGTTCCGATGTACCCACTGATAGAGGAAGTTCTTCCATTCAAGTTTCCATGCCTCGATTGGGCTTGATTCTCCACAGACATTCCCAACCGGCTCTGGCACAGACTTGACACTAAGTATGTGGAGTGGCTCGATCGGATGCCGGAGGCGAAAGGCGATCTATGGAAACAGATAGGGATTCCTGACGCCATCCTGCTTAGTTTATCCTTGATCGACATGGACAAGAACCTATTTCTTGCCGCTTCCCAATTCTGGTCAGTTACCACCAACTCTTTCCATTTCAAGGTAGGCCTTATGAGTCCTACCCTTCAGGACATTGCTTTCTTAACAGGCCTCCGTCCTTATGGGATTGAGGCCAACTATTTTCTGTCCCAAAAAACCCCTTACTTTGAGTATAAGGAGCCCTTGTCTTTCTCTCCCTTCATCAATCATTATACCAAAAAGGGCCCTGTTGAGGATAGTGAACATGTCGCTTTCCTCCTTTACTGGTTGAACAAGTTCATATTTTGCGTGTCTGCCATTAGGGTTACCAAAGACTTTATAGATCTAGCTTGTGCCTTAGCTTCGGGACAGAAGCTGGCACTAAGCCCTTTAGTTTTGGCACATCTTTACCGAGGTATGAAGGAACTAATAAGCAACAAGTTCATTTTCGCTCCTGGTCGTCTGTGGATCATCACCTTATGGCTATGGTCTTATTTCCCCAAAATTGCCCCACCCATGAACAAGAATTCAGAAAACACTTACTATGGACTCCATTATGTTGGCATCCGTGGCCCTAAATATGCCTTTGGTGTCTACTTCAAGTTTTTCTACCATGAACTCGTGAGTATGGGAAAAAATTGGATGCCCTTTATGAGAGACACCGTACCTTACTGGTTAAATAGAGGTGCATCGGACCCAGGAGACGATTACGATGACCACATGGAGGTCTAGACGAGTTTCTTGATCTGCAGAGACCTCATGTATGGAATGGCCTTTACCCCAATGAACTATAAGTGTGGAGTAGAGTATTACAACGCAGCCCAGTTCGCTAGGCAATTTGGCCTATGTCAGCTCAATTTTGTGCCTCCATATCAGTCCTTGAATGAGGACTTTACTGACAGGCCTGTGATCCAACCGAGGGATCTGGTAAAAGTTAAGAACGTCCTCCTAGAGTCCAAGAAAACCTTTGCCCTTCACCCCTACGTTGAGCATACAGACAAGGGAGCCAAATTTGATAGCTGGTGGGGAGGCTATACAAAGATGCACTTTTCAGCTCCATACATGGATATTCTTACCAATATTCTGCCCCACCCTACTGGAGCTCCAAAACCTGGTATAACTCTTCCTTTGCAACAAATCCGTCCTTCCCTGGCCTCAAGCGTCAAGAGAAAAGGTAATATTAAAAGGTCTACCTATGCTTTAATTTCTCTAAGCCTCCCAAGATCTGGATTAATTTCTTCCCTTGCTGGCAAGTTCAGAAGATGAACCAAAGGAAGCCTCTGTGAACCCTCCTGCTCAGAGGTCTAAAAGGGTGAAGACCACAGCCAAGAGACAATAGCCAAAGGTATGAACTTTTTAATCCCTTGCCTAATCCTTCAGAATAAGGTAGTTATGCCTTCATTCTTTTGTAGGCCTCTGAGACAGTGGTTGCTGGTAGGACAAGAAGTAGTGCTAAGACCAGTTCTCCCAAAACTGATCCTCCGGGCAAGGTCTGTGCTCATCTTAGATCTTTCTTCTATGCTCTATTTGAATGTTTCACTAACTTTCTTTCTCACAGGCTACCTCCAAGGGTGAGGAAGGGCAAGCAGAATCGGCTCCATCCAAGAAGAAGAGGTTGAGAAAGAAAATTTCAACACCGGCCAATTCTGAAAACACCGTGTCTGCCACCGAACGCAATCAATTATAAGGATGTACTGTGACATAAAATCCCCAGCGTTTATGGCCCCGTATTATCATCAATTCCCTCTTGTTTTCGATCCCCAGGAACTTGATGACTATTTTGAAGAAGAGGCAGAGGCAGAAGAGAAAGGATTGGACATGCCTGAACAAGAACCTGAGCATGAGGCATCTTCAAGGACTCCAGAGAAACCTAGATCTCCAGTTACCCAGTCCATTCCACCACTCGAACTCCCAACTGAAGCTGAGTTTGTTAATGTGATAGAAGAGGAGGAAGATGAAGATCTGGATTCCTTGTTCAAGTCTGCTTAGGATCTGTTGAAAGTAGCTGCCTCTGGCACCTCAGGCAGTGGGCTTGGCTCGACTTCTCAATCTCAGTTCTCTTCCGAAGAAGTTTCTGAGGCCAAAACAGGCCTCAGGATGACCTTACTTCAGAACTTCAAGGCGGTAGCTCATCTTGCCAGAGCTTCAAACATTAAGAAGGCCATGGAGGTGTTGGTAAAGTCCCAAGCCTTAGGAATAGAAGAAACTTCACTTCAGCATTTTCAAAAAGAATTCCCCAATATGGTTAAGTCCTATGACTCCTCCTCCCATGCAGGCGGTTGACGTAGAGCTTACCAAATTCATTGCTAAATGGCTTCAGTTGAAGGAAGACATGCGATTTAATGAAGCAAGCATTGTTGCTACCTCCGATGAAATTGAAGATCTAAAGGCCAAAGTGGCACAAGCCGAAGGCCGCTTGGTTGACTTCCGAAATGAAGCCACAACTCTGGCCAAACAACATGATGATCTGAAAGCTGGATCAAGGAGTCAAAAGATGAAACTAAACCTCTTGGATGAAGAAATGCCAAATCTTTGAGGTCAGAGGGAAATGCTTGAAGCCCAGCTTGCCAGCCTTGATACCTCTTGGGAGAACCTCAAAAACAGTCTTACAGGCCTTCTGTAGGTCTTGACTTCTAAGAACTCACCTTTTCTTTCGATTTGGACCTGTAATTACTTTAAATTTGTTCTTTTTGTGCCTGACCTGGAACTTTCCTTTAAATGGCCAGAGATATAGGTATGTTTTGATGACATGTGGCCTGAACTGGAGGCCTTTATGGATTTTGCATAGTAGGTATCACGGCCTCCGTTCAGGCCTTGCCATGAAATTTTTCTACG
Source organism: Rhododendron simsii (assembly GCA_014282245.1). Lineage (NCBI taxonomy): Eukaryota > Viridiplantae > Streptophyta > Magnoliopsida > Ericales > Ericaceae > Rhododendron > Rhododendron simsii. Next base: position 19,083,730 of record CM024956.1, on the reverse strand, counting down.
GTTTGTTAGATTGGATTTCCTTAAAATCTCTCATTTCCCACATAGTGGGATAATGATGTTTTAAGTACTTCCCATTTGTTAAATACTTAAACAAACCGCCATTTAAGTCCATAAGAAGATAGACATTACCTCTAAGGACTTGAGCAATCTGGTAATGTCCTTCCCAGGTTGGAGACCACTTGCCATATCTTTGATTCTTTTCCCCTAAAGGAAAGACTGCCTTCCAAACTAAGTCACCTTCAGTAAAGCTCTTCTTTCTTACGCGTTTGTCATAAGATCTAGCAACTCTTCTTTTCTGGACCAGCATGTGGTCGAGGGCTGCAAGCCTAACCTCGTCCAAGTCCTCAAGTTCCATCAGCATGGCCTGAGTGTAACCTGCAGGAGTGAGGCCATGTTGATATGCTATCCTTGCTGACTTTACTGCTACCTTCATTGGTAGGACCGGATCATGCCCATATACCAACATATAAGGAGATATATTGGTAGCTTCCTTTTTTGAGGTTCTGTAGGCCCATAAGGCCTCGAAAAGTAACTCTTGCCAGGCCCTTGGGTTATCTTCCACCATTTTCTCTATGATGTTGACCAAAGTCCTATTGGTGGACTCAGCCTGACCATTCATTTGTGCGTAATACGGAGTGGAATTGGAAACAATGATATTTTGCTGAGCACCAAAATTGATCACTTGCTCTCCCATAAATATTGTGCCTCTATCTGCAACCAAGTGTTCAGGTAGTTCAAACCTATGGATGATTCTCTCCTTGATCACTTTGATTATCTCTTGTTGATCCACAGATTTTAATGGCACGGCTTCTGCCCATTTAGTGGAGTAATCCGCGGCTACTAAGATGTAAGTATGATTTTCAGATGAAGGAGGATAAATTTTTCCAATCACGTCAAGGGCCCAACCCCTAAATGGCCAAGGTTTGACCACAGCATGATAATCAGCTGCAGGGACATGCTGAATTGGGCTAGATAGGGCTGACATCCTTTGGAAAAACGAATACAATCCTCTAAAATGGTTGGCGAATAGTAGCCATACCTTCTGATCAGCCATTTCATCTTTATCCCTGATTAATGGGCTCCATAGATTCCTTCATGGACTTTGCTCATGACCCTCATGGCTTTAGGGCGCCCTAACCACCTTAAAAGTAAGTCGTCTTCAGGGCTCTTCTTGTATAATTCATCCCCCACAAGAATGTAATTCATGGCTCTCCTCCTTCCCTTCCTAGAGGCCTTGTGATGAGGCCTCTTTAGGAAAGAGATAATAGGTGTACGCCAATCGTTCTCGGGTTCATCATCTGATTCTTCACCTGTGAAGTCCGAGGTAAATATCTCTAATCCTAGACCCCTTCTCCTAACAGAAGGTAACAATCTCTTTTGGACTGTGATGATCATGTGTATTGTCTCTAGGGCTAACTTCAGACCTGTTGAGGCCTGAGCCAAGCTGTTGGCTTCAGTGTTCATGCTCCTTGAAACATGATTGACAGTAACATTATCAAAATCTTGAATTAATTGCACTGCTGCCATATAATAAAGAGCTAAGTCCTCATTATAGCATTTGAATGTTCCTGCCAAGTGATTGATTACAAAGTTTGAATCCCCAATAACATTTACTTCTCTACCCTCTAAATCCCTTAGGATCTCAAGGCCTATAACAACTGCTTTATATTCAGCTTGGTTATTTGTACATGGGAAATCAAATTGAAAAGACAATTCACTCCTCAGGCCTTGGGGAGTAATAATAATTATTCCACAGCCTGAGACCTCCCGAGTCCTTGATCCATCAAAGAGCAGTCTCCAAGGAGTGAGTGATATTTCAAGAGCATTCAGTCCTATCTTAGACTCATCGCCGATATCCACGCATGGATGATCAGCAAGGAAGTCAGCTAAGGCCTGGCCCTTCATAGCTTTTTGAGGAACGTATTGAAAATTGAATTCCATTAGAGCCAAAGACCATTTTGCCAATTCGGCCTCTCATGATTGGCCAAGAAAGCAAGTATTTAACCAGGTCTATTTTACTCATAATGTAAACCAAAATAGGAAGCATGTAGTGCCTCAATTTTATTGCTGAAAAGTACAAGGCAAGACAAATCTTTTCAATAGGAGTGTATCTCCTTTCACAAGGAGTCAACAACATACTTAAATTATAAACTGCCTGTTCCTTTCCTTGAGTGTTATCTTGTGCTAAAAGACCTCCAATAGAGCCTTTAGCTGCTGAGATGTAAAGTTTCAACGACTTGTTCTTGATGGGAGGCATAAGGACTGGAGCCGTTGCTAGATAACTTTTGATCTCATCAAAGGCCTTTTGATGGTTTGCCTCCCAAACAAAAGTATCATGGTCTTTCAGCTTCAAGAGTGGAGAAAAGATATGACCTCTTCCAGCTAGGTTTGAGATGAACCTTCTCAAGAAGTTGAATGAACCCAAGAGCGTCTGCAACTCCTTTTTGGTGGTAGGAGGCTTTGCTTCCATGATTGCTTTGGCCTTGTTCTTGTCAACCTCAATCCCTTTGTTGTGGACCAAAAATCCAAGGAATTTGCCTGCGGAGACTCCTAAGGCACACTTCAAGGGGTTTACTTTCAAATCAAATTGTTGCATTCTCAAGAACGACCTCTTCAAGTGTTCCAAATGCTCATCATGGGATTGAGACTTGACCACGATATCATCAATGTAGATCTTCATGAAATAGCTAATGAAATCATGAAATATGGCGTTCATTGCTTGTTGGAACGAAGCACCTGCATTCTTAAGGCCGACGGGCATTACAACCCACTCAAAGGTTCTTAGGGCTCCAGGGCACCTAAAAACAGTCTTAGCGGTATCGTCCTCATCGATAAAGATCTGGTTGTAGCCAGAATGATCGTCCATGAAGGACAAAACCTTGTGACCGGAAGCTCCATCTACTAACTGATCTACCACCGGCATTGGATACTCATCCTTTGGGGAGGCCAAGTTCAAGTTTCTAAAGTCTACGCATACTCTGACCTTGCCATTCTTCTTAAGGACTGGCACAATATTAGAGAGCCAAGTAACATACCTGGCTGTGCGTATGAACCCAGCATTGAAGAGGCGTTCGATCTCCTCCTTGACCTGTAAATAGACCTCATTAGACATCCTCCTTGGCGGTTGCTTGAAAGGTCTGAATTCTGGCTGAATAGGCAACTTGTGTTCCACTAGGTCTCTGGACAGACCTGGAAGTTCTTCGTAAGTCCAAGCAAAACAAGACTTGAACTCCTTTAAGAGCTGGATGAACTTTTCCTTCACGTCCTCTGGCAGAAGTTGACTAATATATACAGGTTTGGGATTCTCTGAATCTCCCAAATTAACTTCTTCCAAAGGATCTTGCACGTGCCTTTAAATCATCCAACTTGGCAGGGGTTGCTTCAAGGTCTTCTAAGCGGATTTCATCCAGATCTTTAACCAAGTTTTCGTCCTCGTTGATTACTTCGGCCGCACAGGCCGAAAAATCTTCCTCTGACTCTTGACTTCCCATCAGCCTTTTCTCTAGTAAATAGGCCTCAAACTTTGACAATGTGGTCCGAAGGGCCATGCTTCTCTGCTTCTGAAGGGCTTACTGACATTGAGAAGGGCGTTTGGATGAAGCTATAATCGGCCTGCTTGACTACGTAATCATTGGACCGATTAATTCTTGAAAAAGTGCCTTCACTTCTTCAGCTGACTTGTTATGAATGGGGGCTATTCTGTGGTGGCCATCCTTGTCAAGGCCTGCCACCTTTATTGGACCAACCCCTACATCATATAGGTGGGTCTCGACATGGTTAGTAGAGGCCTTGAATGGTCTACGGTCAGCCCATATCACCTCCACGTCGTCTTGATTCCAGAAAATAAGACATTGATGAAGGGTTGAGGGGACCGCTAGACAGGAGTGAATCCAATCTCTCCCCAGTAGAACATTGAAGGAAGAGTGTGAATTAACAACAAAGAAAGGTGTTGTTATGGTTTTGGACCCTATCGTTAAGTTCATGATCAAAATACCTTAGCATGTTGTCTCCTTTCCAGTGAAATCAGTCAAGGTGCTGTTGCATGAGACTAGGTCTTGATCAGTCTTCCCGAGCCTCTGCATCATGGCCTTAGGAATGAGATTGGTTGCTGACCCGTTGTCTACTAGGATACGGTTAACTGGCATCCCAGCAAGGCAACCAGCAATGTACAAGGGCTTAATGTGTTTGTTCATTGTGGGACTTGGCCTCTCAAAGATCACGCAAGCTGCACAATCTTCATTCTTCTCTTCGGTTTCATCCTTCAGTACAATCACCGAAGGCCCATTCAGTCCTACCGAGAAGGACTCGTTGAGAATCTCCGCTGTCTGCCCCATCTCTACAACATCTCCCTCCATGGTTGTTGGAGTGTTGTCTTTGGCTTCCAAATCTGCTGGTAAGAATACAACCATGTTGCATTGCATATTAGAACCCTATCCAGGCACAAACACCTTAGCCTGTGGATTTAACTTTGACTTGCCCCCCGAGTCTGGCCTCCTTGGTTGAAAGGCTGTCTTCAGGAGCAAAGTGACTTGCCTCCGTGAAGGCTGAATCCTGGCTTCTTCAAGAGTTCTTTCCAAGAGAAGTTGTTTCTTGGATACGGCAGCTTGCTTTGCAGGTATTTGGGTAACAGCCTTTGTATGTTTTCTCAGCAGGGAGTTGCTTCTTCAGTAAAGTCCTAGGAAAGCCTGAATGATAGCCTCTTCCACAGTCCTTTCCAAGGGCTTGTATACTTTTTTAGCCTTAGGTTTTTCAACCATAGGCTCTTCTACTGGAACTTCCACCTTCGTTTCTTCTTTAGAGTCATCTTCAATCATTGGGTCATTCAGTAGATTTGTTTCTTCCTCAACCCTTCGAGCTGCCTGCCTGAATTGTTGGCGGTGCCTCTTCTGAGATCTGGACAAAGGTGGAGGTTCGGAAGGAAACTTGGGATGTGCAACCTTGTGCCACTCATCCGGAGGAATGACTGGAGGTCTCACAGCCCTTGGTTTGTTCTTAGAAGGAGCAGATATCCTCAAGTTGACGAGCTCATCTTCAATTTCAACCAACCCTGGCTGAATTCGGTTGAACATAGATTCATGTACAACCCTTCTCCCGTTAGGCCTGTGAGGCTCCTTAGGACTTGGTTCAGCTCTTCCCACGATAATGCTCTTTAGGACTAGCATGGTGTCCACATTCTGCACACACCATAGAGCAGGTTGGTCTCTCGGGTTTCTTCACTTCTAGAGCCCTGGACCACCATGAGTTCTGCATTTCAAACCTTCTAACCTGCTCAGTCCTGACCTCTCCTTCATCATAATAGGAATCCCAGTACCTGCCTAGGCTGGACTTGTAAACTGCTCTGGAAGAAGCCCCCAAACTTATCTTTTGCCTAGGAACAGTCCTAGGCATGTCCCTCATGTTGACGGAGATCATATTTGTACTCAGCTCTAAATGAAAGGGGTTGCCATCCAACCCCATGGGCTGCTTGTCTTTCTCGGGAAATTAAACTCTCCCCGTTCAATTTTATCCTGGATATCATTTCTAAATACTATGCAGTTATTAGTAGTATGACACCAAGAATTGTGATACTTTCAATACTTTTTGCCCTTCAGTTCTTCCAAGGTTGGAATCTTGTGACCAAAGGGCAATTTGAGCAGCTTGTTGGCCAGAAGTTGATCAAAGATAGCTTCAGCCCTACCCTCGTCAAAAGTATAGGTCCTGGTTGACTTATTGAAAGTGCTCTGGACTGGCTGCTTTATAGGCTCCATCTTGACAAAGGCCTTGCAAACGAATGGCTTTTTGTCGATGATTTCAGCTACTGCCACGTCTGGGTCCGCCTCAGCTTCCACTGCAGCAACCTCGTAATTAGGGTTGCGGTAATACGTCCCCTTGGATGCTGTCTTCCTGTCCTACTCTTCCGCCAAGAACTTTTCATAATGAGAGGCCTTAGAAGATAATTCAAACAAGTCTGTGAACTCCGTTCCGTAGAACTTCTTCTTCATTTTAAAGCCCAAGCCGTTTAGTGCTATGCGCACGTATTCGGCCTCAGGAAGGACTATCTTGCATTTGAATCGAGCAGTCTTGAAACGTAAGAGATAGGACTCCATAGACTCTAGATAGGTTTGACGATAGCATGACGAATGCAACAGTTTGATTTGAAAGTAAACCCCTTGAAGTGTGCCTTCGGAGTCTTCGCAGGAAAATTCCTTGGATTTTTGGTCCACAACAGACGGATTGAGGTTGACAAGAACAAGACCAAAGCAATCATGGAAGCAAAGCCTCCTACCACCAAAAAGGAGTTGCAGAAGCTCTTGGGTTCATTCAACTTTTTGAGAAGGTTCATCTCAAACCTAGCTGGAAGAGTTCAGGTCTTTTCTCCACTCTTGAAGCTGAAGGACCATGACACTTTTATTTGGGAGGCATACCATCAAAAGGCCTTTGATGAGATCAAAAGTTATCTAGCAATGGCTCCAGTCCTTATGCCTCCCATCAAGAACAAGCCGTTGAAATTCTACATCTCAGCAGCTGAAGGCTCTATTAGAGGTCTTTTAGCATAAGATAACACTCAAGGAAAGGAACAGGCAGTTTATTATTTAAGTAGGTTGTTGACTCCTTGTGAAAGGAGATACACTCCTATTGAAAAGATTTGTCTTGCCTTGTACTTTTCAGCAATAAAATTGAGGCACTACATGCTTCCTGTTTTGGTTTACATTATGAGTAAAATAGACCTGGTTAAATACTTGCTTTCTCGGCCAATCATGAGAGGCCGAATTGGCAAATGGTCTTTGGCTTCAATGGAATTCAATTTTCAATACGTTCCTCAAAAAGCTGTGAAGGGCCAGGCCTTAGCAGACTTCCTTGCTGATCATCCATGCGTGGATATCGGCGATGAGTCTAAGATAGGACTGAATGCTTTTGAAATATCACTTACTCCTTGGAGACTGCTCTTTGATGGATCAAGGACTCGGGAGGTCTCAGGCTGTGGAATAATTATTATTTCTCCCTAAGGCCTGAGGACTGAATTGTCTTTTCAATTTGATTTCCCATGTACAAATAACCAAGCTGAATATGAAGCAGTTGTTATAGGTCTTGAGATCCTTAGGGATTTAGAGGCTAGAGAAGTAAAGGTTATTGGGGATTCAAACCTTGTAATCAATCACTTGACAGGAACATTCAAATGCTATAGTGAGGACTTAGCTCTTTATTATATGGCAGCAGTGCAATTAATTCAAGATTTTGATAATGTAACTGTCAAGCATGTTTCAAGGAGCATGAACACTGAAGCCAACAGCTTGGCTCAGGCCTCAACAGGTCTGAAGTTAGCCCCAGAGACAATCTACAAGATCATCACAGTCCAAAAGAGATTGTTACCTTCTGTTAGAAGAAGGGGTCTAGGATTGGAGGTATTTACCTTTGACTTCACAGGTGAAGAATCAGATGTGAACCCGAGAACGATTGGCGTACACATATTATCTCTTTCCTAAAGAGGCCTCATCACAGGGCCTCTAGGAAGGTAAGGAGGAGAGCCATGAATTACATTCTTGTGGGGGATGAATTATACAAGTAGCCTGAAGACGACTTACTTTTAAAGTGCTTAGGGCGCCCTAAAGCCATGAGGGTCATGAGCAAAGTCCATGAAAGAATCTGTGGAGCCCATTAATCAGGGATAAAGATGAGATGGATGATCAGAAGGTATGGCTACTATTCGCCAACCATTTTAGAGGATTGTATTCATTTTTCCAAAGGATGTCAGCCCTGTCAAGCCCATGGCCCAATTCAGCATGTCCCTGCAGCTGATTATCATGCTGTGGTCAAACCTTGGCCATTTTGGGGTTGGGCCCTTGACGTGATTGGAAAAATTTATCCTCTTTCATTTGAAAATCATACTTACATCTTGGTAGCCGCGGATTACTTCACTAAATGGGTAGAAGCCGTGCCATTAAAATCTGTGGATCAACAAGAGGTAATCAAAGTGATCAAGGAGAGAATCATCCATAGGTTTGAACTGCCTGAACACTTGGTTGCAGATAGAGGCACAATATTCATGGGAGAGCAAGTGATCAATTTTGCTGCTCAGCAAAATATCATTGTTTCCAATTCCACTTCGTATTATGCACAAAGGAATGGTCAGGCTGAGTCCACCAATAGGACTTTGGTCAACATCATAGAGAACATGGTGGAAGATAACCCAAGGGCCTGGCACGAGTTACTTTCTGAGGGCTTGTGGGCCTACAGAACCTCAAAAAAGGAAGCTACCAATATATCTCCTTATATGTTGGTATATGGGCATGATTCGGTCCTACCAATGGAGGTAGCAGTAAAGTCAGCAAGGATAGCATATCAACATGGCCTCACTCCTGCAGGTTACACTCAGGCCATGCTGATGGAACTTGAGGACTTGGACGAGGTTAGGCTTGCAGCCCTCGACCACATATTGGTCCAGAAAAGAAGAGTTGCTAGATCTTATGACAAACGCGTAAGAAAGAAGAGCTTTACTGAAGGTGACTTAGTTTGGAAGGCAGTCTTTCCTTTAGGGGAAAAGAATCCAAGATAGGGCAAGTGGTCTCTAACCTGGGAAGGACCTTACCAGATTGCTCAAGTCCTTAGAGGTAATGTCTATCTTCTTATAGACTTAAATGGCGGTTTGTTTAAGCATTTAACAAATGGGAAGTACTTAAAACATCATTATCCCACTATGTGGGAAATGAGAGATTTTGCGAAAATCCAATCTAACAAACTGTAGAAAAATTTCATGGTAAGGACTGAACGGAGGCCGTGATACCTACTATGCAAAATCCATAAAGGCCTCCACTTCAGGCCACATGTCATCAAAACATACCTGTATCTTTGGCCATTTAAAGGAAAGTTCCAGGCCAGGCACAAAAAGAACAAATTTAAAGTTATTACAAGCCCAAATCGAAAGAAAAAGGTGAGTTCTTAGAAGTTAAGACCTACAGAAGGCCTGTAAGACTGTTTTTGAGGTTCTCCCAAGAGGTATCAAGGCTGGCAAGCTGGGCTTCAAGCATTTCCCTTTGACCTCGAAGATTTGGCATTTCTTCAACCAAGAGGTTTAGTTTCATCTTTTGACTCCTTGATCCAGCTTTCAGATCATCATGTTGTTTGGCCAGAGTTGTGGCTTCATTTCGGAGGTCAACCAAGCAGCCTTCGGCTTGTGCCAATTTGGCCTTTAGATCTTCAATTTCATCTGAGGTAGCAACAATGCTTGCTTCATTAAATCGCATGTCTTCCTTCAACTGAAGCCATTCAGCGCTGAATTTGGTAAGCTATACGTCAGCTGCCTCCAGTTCTGCCATCTTGGCATTCACCTTGCTGAGTTCATGGGAGGAGGAGTCATGGGACTTAACCATGTTGGGGATTTCTTTTTGAAAATGCTGGAGTGAAGTTTCTTCTATTCCTAAGGCTTGGGACTTTACCAACACCTCCATGGCCTTCTTAATGTTTGAAGCTCTGGCAGGATGAGCTACCGCCTTGAAGTTCTGAAGTAAGGCCATCCTGAGGGTTGTTTTGGCCTTAGAAACTTCTTCGGAAGAGAACTGAGATTGAGAAGTTGAGCCAAGCCCACATGGAAGACGGTGCAAGATTTTAGGGGCGCCACGGCTTCTCTCTCTCTCTCTCTCTCTCTCTCTCTCTTTGATCAAGATTGAAGAATTAACCCAAGCGTGGGACTCTTGACTGACCCGAGGAAGTCCTGGCGGTTGAAAAGACTGCATGGCAGCCAATGCAAGGCCTGGGGCGTCGACACGTGTCCCCTAGGCCTAAAAGGCTGATGATTGATGTTGCCGATAGGACTCCTCAGTTGGGTTTCTATCTTGAAAGTTGTTGGGATTTGGTTCAATTCAAAGTGGGAGTCCAAATCCAATTAAGAGATATACTTTAGAACTCGAAAAGTTGTTAGGCTTATTATGGCCTGATTATCTTTTTAAGTTTAAACATTTGAATTTTTGAAAAAATTCTTCGACTAAATAAGCCTGATTATTTTTCAAATCTGGCGATAAGGACTCATTTGGTTTTGCCAAAAACTGTACTCTATTCTAATTTACAAGCCTAGATCTTGAACAAGATCAAGGCATTGGGGGCATTGTTTACACCCGTTTTTAGCACCCAATCCTGGGCAAGCATTGGAGGGCCATTTAATTATTATTTAATTAAATTGAGCCATGAATTGAAGAATTATTGGATCAAAATTAATGGGCCAAGACAATATTAATTAGGCCCGATTAATTCTAATCCATTTCGATCGAGTGATTGGGTTTATGGGTGTTGAACCGTATTTTGTAATGATAAAAACGAGGCCCAATTAATTTATTATGGGAACAAGGCCTTGTATATAATTTATTGGCCCAGTAGTATGATTTATTACGCTTCTGATTAAAGTCATGGGTGAAAAGGAAAAGGCAAGTTGTTTTGCCACATGTCAATTTGACTGGGTCAAAAAGCTCATAAATCACCAAGTGCCACAAAAATAGGAAACGGAGGAAACCCATTACCTGTCAACTGCCCACAAAAGAAGGAGGGAAAATAGGCCCATTATCTTAGTTGGCCTTTTTCAACTTTCTGTAACTTCCCTCGGTAAAAGAAAACATGTGGGTTTTCTTTTAAGCCTTCAACAACACCCATGATTCCACTAAATATGTTAGTGGGTAGTTATTTCGGACACTTGGCAACATCTGGAGCCAACTCAGGACACGTGTCGGCTTGTGGCGAAGGCGGGAAACTCGGCTCAGATCTGGACCAGTGCAGCATTTGCCCATGATCTTTTATAACTTCCAATAACTACCCATTATCCCACGATCTCATGAATTAGAAGTTACAAAGGACACATGGCGCCACGAGAGGAGGACAACAAGGCCCTTGCATGCAGAAAATTCGAAGACCCTTGGCCTATAAATACTAGAAGACAAGAAGGAAAAAGGGTCCACAAACCAATCAAGTTCAATGCTTAAAAACCAAAGCCTTCCCAGGGAAGCAATTATCTCACTTTTCTCACCTTCACTCAATTACTTCTCCAAGTAGTTCGAGTTTTCTATCTCTCTTGTACCCCAACTTTATTACTACGATGTAATAAAGTTATTCATATCTCTCTTGTATCCCCAACTTTGTTATTACGATATATCAAAATTATTTTACGTTGTTACTTCTTTTCCTAAACGGTTAGGAAATTATTAAGTCCTCGCTTGTAGAGGCAAAACCACGAACCAACACTGCAATCCAACCTTAAGTTTACAACACTTTCGCTCTCACGGTTAAGAAGTCAGAAAAGGGGCACTCAGTCCTTTACGTTCGACGCGACAAGTCCTGCCATGCCCGCTCAGTCCTTGAGCCATTTCGGAGCCGAACAGGGATACAAGAGAGATATGAATAACTTTATTACGTCGTAGTAATAAAGTTGGGGTACAAGAGAGATAGAAAACTCGAACTACTTGGAGAAGTAATTGAATGAAGGTGAGAAAAGTGAGATAATTGCTTCGCTGGGAAGGCTTTGGGTTTTAAGCATTGAGCTTGATTGGTATGTGGACCCTTTTTCCTTCTTGTCTTCTAGTATTTATAGGCCAAGGGTCTTCAAATTTTCTGCATGCAAGGGCCTTGTTGTCCTCCTCTTGTGGCGCCATGTGTCCTTTGTAACTTCCAATTCATGAGATCATGGGATAATGGGTAGTTATTGGAAGCTATAAAAGATCATGGGCAAATGCTGCACTGGTCCAGATCTGAGCCAAGTTTCCCGCCTTCGCTACAAGCTGACACGTGTCCTGAGTTGGCTCCAGATGTTGCCAAGTGTCCGAAATAACTACCCACTAACATATTTAGTGGGATCATGGGTGGTTATTGAAGGTTTAAAAGAAAACCCATATGTTTTCTTTTACCGAGGGAAGTTAACAGAAAGTTGAAAAAGGCCAACCAAGATAATGGGCCTATTTTCCCTCCTTCTTTTGTGGGCAGTTGACAGGTAATGGATTTCCTCCGTTTCCTATTTTTGTGGCACTTGGTGATTTATGAGCTTTTTGACTCGGTCAAATTGACATGTGGCAAAACAACTTGCCTTTTCCTTTGCACCTGTGACTTCATCAGAAGCGTAATAAATCATACTACTGGGCCAATAAATTATATACAAGTCCTTGTTCCCATAATAAATTAACTGGGCCTCGTTTTTATCTTTACAAAATATGGTCCAGCACCCATAAACCCAATTACTCGATCGAAATGGATTAGAATTAATCGGGCCTAATAAATATTGTCTTGGCCCATTAATTTTGATCCAATAATTCTTCAATTCATGGCCCAATTTAATTAAATAATAATTAAATGGCCCTCCAATGCTTGCCCAGGACTGGGTGCCTAAAACGGGTGTAAACATGGGGGTAGTCAAGTTTCTGACCCAGTGTAACTAGGGTGGCTAAGCAGGACTTCAGGGGTTGCCTGGCAGGACCTCAGGTATTGAGGGTAGCCTAGTAGGACCTTGAGGGCAACTTGATGGATCTAGAATTGTGAGAGTAGCCTACTAGGACCTTGCGTTATGGAGGGTAGCCTAGTAGGACCCGTATAGCATGATAGGTGAAATTATGATTTTGGAATTTGTCGATTGCAAAGGTGTTGGAATTTTTATCGAAATTGAGAATCTGATATCTGTTTAAGTTGATGGTTAGATAATGAAATAAGTTTTGTGCTCTTCGATTCTTACCTTATTTTATTATAAATGTGATTGCTTGTACGGTAAGGGTTAATTAGTAAGATTTATTTACTGAGTTTCAAAACTCATTATAATGCCGTTGAGCTGGCGTTTCATGCCAGGTAATCAGGAGACTAGATAACAGAATCCTCTACAAGATGATCATACCAGAGTGAGAACTTCCCAGCTGAGAAAGGGGAGTTTGTCGAGCCTTGAAAGCGTTACCCTTAGAAACTCTGTTAATTTGGAGTAATGTTATTTAAATTTCCAAAAGTGTTATCACATTTGAAAAACTCTGTTTTATTTTTGTTGAATTGTAAGACAATTACGTAGTTTTGAATTTAGTATTTGAGATATCCACTACTAAATTCTGTTTAATGGAATTTCATTTCTTAAATAAGTTTTATGAATTATTAAATCAATTAAAAATAATTTAATTAACGTGTCCGAAAATCGGGGCATTACAAAAACCCCAGATTAGTAGAAACCAATACGGGAGAACACCCATTGGGCTTCAAACCCAGATTTACAACAACAACTCAAGGGCGGGCCAAGCCCAGCCAGGAAAACGAACCAAGCCCAGCCCAGCCCAACACCTAAACCCCAACCCTAAGCAGATTACAGCTGCCACCGACCACCCAATCACCATAGCCACTCTTGGCAAGCCCAAACCACTGCCAAAACCCCCACAGTCGAGAACCCGAAACCACCAGACGCTGCAAGTCGTCGCTGTCACGATCTCACCCATTCCCGGAACCTCCCTTGTGACCGCCAAGAATAGCTAGTTCCATTCTCCCAAAACAATCAGAGATCCGGCAACCTTGCAAATGACACTTCTTCGTTTCTCAAAAAATGCACAAGTAGATCCATTACCTTGTTCTGGCCTTCTAAGAAACTTGCTGGGATGCCTCTGTTGCCGTTAGGCCCAATCGGAACACACCTAGGAGTGCAGAAACAGATCTGGTGAGAAGCGTCTCAATCCTTGTCTCCACCACCACTAACCCGCACCATGCCGTTAGGCATACCGGTGACACCCATGAGAAGAGGCCAGCCACGGTGATTTGATGAGGGGAGACCGAATTAGAAGTAGATAAGTCAGAAGCAACCAACGTCGACAAAAACTTACAAAAAAAAAGGGAGAGGAAAAAAGAAGAAAGGGAGGGAGGGAAGACAGAAAGGAAAGGGAGGGAGGATACATATCCCCCCTCGGCGCGCAAAACCCTAGCCGGTTGAAGCTTTTCTAGAAAGAAGGTGGAGAGTTAGATAGAGAGAGAGAGGGAGAGAGAGTTCTAATTCATACAGAGCTTGGTTACAAATGGATACATATTTCCCCCGTCCCCCGCCCCCCCTCCCCCCCAAAACCCTAGGCGACTAAAGAGTTTTTAGAAAGAAGGTGAAAGTTAGAGAGAGAGAGAGAGAGAGAGAGAGAGAGAGAGAGAGAGAGAGAGAGAGAGAGAGAGAGAGAGAGAGAGAGAGAGAGAGAGAGAGTTCTAATCCATACAAAGCTTGGTTACAAATGGATACATATTTAAATGTCGTGCCATTGCCGTATCATGGCGATCTGTAAAGTAAACATTGATTGCCACCCGTCCAATCATTTTAAAAATTTAGTAAAGCACGAAGTAAGTCTGGGATGTGAATGGTTGAGATCTATGATCCAACATGTTAGAGATATAAGTAAATTGTGTTAAATCAAAGATAGCCTAATAATATTATACGAAGACAAATCTGTATGTATTTCACCAATTAATTAAGTTTGGCTACATCAAGGATGACAAAATTGAGCACGTCTCTCTGAAGTTCTTCTATACACATGAACTTTTAGAGATATATATGTCCAACGAATATATTCAATTGACAACTTGAAGCATTTATTTACCAATGCATTGCCACCTGCAACATTCAAGAGACTTGTTCATAATATTGGAATTAACAAATTGGTCTAGGGTTCACTATAACATGTTCCTAACTCACTTTGTCTACTGATCAAGTTTCTAACCCACTAGGTCCACTAATAATATTTGGTAAGGTATAAAGTCCACTTCATTTAAAAGGAAAAATAGTGCCTGACAGAATTACCCTTCCCTTTCAAATCCCATTATTTGTTTAGCCCATTATCCCCTCTACGAAATTCGACCAGCTACTGTATAACTTGAGATTAACCTTTTGAGCCACGTGGTTAGGCAAATGGTTAGCAGGTCAGCTGGGTCGGGTCATTACAATTGTGACATGTGATTGATCTTCTTCGAATTCAAGAAATTAAATCGATCGAGGCAATGGAATTGGAGCAGCAAGCTCCTCATAATGTCATGCATATGGGCAGAGTTCGATTTCCTTAAAAACGCATCCCCCTCCCAAAGAATAGAGTAGATTACGTTTTACGAATGACAAAAAAAAAAACTCCTCATAATGTAAAATTAGTCCCTCAGGTTTATTTATTTGTAAGGAAACATCCCTGAAACTTTATCTATCAATAAGGCATTAGTTCTTTGTTTTATTCATTTAGAAATCTTGAGGAATACCATTATAAGAGTGAAAGGGTGGTTGTGATCTCAATATGTCTTATTAGTCTTGAAGACCAACTCTTTCGATCTCAATTGTTCTTGAACATACTATTATTACAATAATATATCTTGGGTTCAGTTGTTCTTTTCTTTTAATTGTCGACAGTTAAAAAAAAAACTGTTTTATTTATTTATAACACAAACTAGATTTTTCAGATGGTTATTAGTTTTTTTTAGTGAGAAAAAATACAACTTATTTTGATAAAATCAAATACAAATTGCGAAGTCCATTGGCCTAAAGCAGCCAAAAATAATAGCTGCGATGTTGGTGACCGCCTATCCTCTCATGGATATGACTGGAGGAAGTTGGAGGATTGTTTGTCTATTTTTGTGGATAGTCGATGGTCGACTAAGAAATTGTAGTGTGTGCTGGAATGTGGTGTTTGTAGTGGTGGAGTTTGGTTCCTTACCGTGTTTCAGGATTTCTCTGGAAGCAAACTTAATGAAGTGAACGGAGATGAAAGAAGAATAACAAAATGGACTTTATTATTCTTCAAAGTAGAAGTCAGTCAACGGTGAGAAAACAATCGATTAGACGATTAGGTTACAAGCTACTCCTAGTGTGAGACAAGTAAAGTACAGATAAAAAGTAGAAGCCTTTGGGCGATTGCGTGGGGGCTCAAATTGTCTTCAACTTTGGCATTTATAGGCTATCACTTCGACTTGAATTTCAAATTTGATAGAATTCCCTCTCCGAATTTGAATCAAGCGGTTACTGTATTTCCCTCTTCTCCTCCACGTTCTCTGAGCAGACGGTTACTTCACACGATCCCATGTTGTATTTGTTCCTTTCAACTTCCTTCGTTAGCCGCTCCATGTGTCGCCCACTTGTAATTCGTTCATGGACACATGTCTTACATTTAAAACTCTAACCGTCGACTAGTCCATTTGATTCTGTAATACAAACTAGTTGTAATCAACACGTGTTGCAACTTGGTCCAGTCGATTCATGTTGACGAAATTATGGTGTAAACAATGCCCCCTTATTTACCTGAGTTAAGAATTTAACTCTGGTAAATATTCTCCTAGAAACCACCGCCTATATAAAGCAGGGTACTTTGAATTTTTAGGGCACCGAACTTTTCAAATTGAGCTCTTGTAATACACTTCCACGGCTTCGAAAGCAAAATCGAAGACGCTTGTCGTTTCCAACGAAGTCTTAGTTACGGAATTAGTGTTGGAGACTGTTCCTCAGTTCCCAGCTTCGTTTCGAGATGAATCAAGTCGAAATGCACAAGTCCTGATTCACGACGAGAATTCTAGTTCCCTTTGCATGTTGGGTCCAGTTTTTCCATCAACCGTTTCAAATGATATTTCAGCAGTTTATCCCGTGGTGGAACGAAGATCCGCTCTTACTCCAACACTCGTCTCTCGAATGTTCAGGTTGGGGTAAGAACACTTGTCTTCGCTTTTAGCCCTATAATGTTGAAGTGGAATGGGCCGATTGGGTAAAGCGTATGACGAAATTTCTTTTTGATGATTGGAAGAAAATGGGGATTCGTGAAACTATTGAGCTTTCTCAGTTTCTTTTAGAGATGAATTCTGAACTCATAGCTGCTACAGCTTGTTTCTGGTCTAAATCGTCCAATGCTCTGATTTTACATTGTGGATTATTATCCCCAACTATTTTGGATATTTCTCATTTAACCGGCCTCTCTTCACTAGGCCGTGAGGTGAATGCTCTTCTTTCCCCTGAACAATATGATCCTCCATTTACTGTACCATCATCAGGGGTAAGTTATTCAAAATGGTTGAAAACCTATTTTAATGCTAAGTCATTTGCACCTAGCTTTCATGAGAAAATTGCATTTTACCTTTTTTGGATCTGTAAATTCCTCATCGCAGTTCCTGGCTTAGGGTTACCAAAGAATACCTCAATTTGGCCATTTGTTTGGCTCAGGTGAAAAAGCTAGCTTTAGCTCCCTTTGTCCTTGGGTCTTTATACAAAGGATTATTCACCTTTGTAGACAAAAAGATAGCGGACTCTTGTGGTGGTCCTTTTTGGATTTTTCAAGCTTGGTTGTATGCATACTTTCCTCAACTTAAGCCCAAGTCAAATTATCCCCTTAGGGCTGATGAGACTTTCAAGACATGTCGTAGTTATGCTGAATACTTTTTGGGCTTCCAAACTGATATGGAAGAAACCTCCTTTCAAAGGTATTTCACCTTCTTTTATGAAGACAGAAAGGAAAATTGGCCTATCTTCTATCCATTTGACAAGTTTGAATATGCTTCTGAGAGATTAAAGCCATGTTTTGAGGATATTCCCGCAGCTTCTCCTCAGCTCACGGTGAAGATGATAGAATCCAAGCGGTTGTTTTGGGCTAGTATTCTTCTTCCAAGACTTATTCCAGTTGGCTTTGCCCTAAACAACACTCCTTTTGGGAATTGTAGTTATGAAAACTACTCTCCCTGCCTGTTTGCCCGATAGTTCGGTTTGGTGCAAGGCATCCCAATGCCTTTCGTTCATCTAGTGATTACTGAGATGGCCTCAGGCAGGCCATCGATTAAGCTGAAAGATTCCAATATGATTTCCCTGATGATCAATAACTTTCATCAGCATGTGAAAACTTTCCAACTTCTTGATTTCAAAGTCTGTTGTGGGACCTCTACTGCCTTTGAGGAATGGTGGTCAGTCGTGAAAGTGCTTTATTTCAACTCATCGATTTCTGACTGTCTCTATAGACTTGATCGTGAGTACAAGGACCTTCAAGATAAAGCTGGTAATTTTCTTGACTTTTGTTTATAGCCAATTTTTGATATCATTCTTCTGTTATTGATAATACTTTATTCAACAGAAAAAATGGCTCAATTGTCTAATGAGACGTCCAAAGCCATTGTACCTCAAATAGAGGCAGCCATTCCTTTGTCTTTTGTTCCAAGCAAAAATACTAGGAAGCGGAAGAAGCAAGCAATCAAGGACGTAGAATCAGAGCCAAAGCGAAAAACGTCCCAGACTAAAAGTGATTCAATCCCCAAGACTTCAAAGAGTCTTCCTGCTTCGACTAGTCATGAGAAAAACGATGAAAGCGATGAGACCCTTACTCCATCAAGGCAATCGAAAAGAATCCAGACTCAAAAGTCAGTCAGCCCTGGTGGAGTCAAGGTTGCTTCGAAGGTATATCTATTCACAGTTGTCAATTCATATGAATCTTATCCATCTGATTATTCATCTTCTTTACTGCAGAAACGCAAAGGCACCAAGATTGTGGACTCTTTTGAAGAGACAGAAGAGGCTTCTTCAAAGTCATCACAACTTCAAAAGTCTATCCTTTCAATAGGAAAGGCTATCAACACCGAACCAGTAGTTGACCAAACTGAATTTGGTGATACAGCTATCTCTGATCCAGTATATCAGGATGATGGGTTACCTGAAGCACAATAGATCCCTTTGAACCAGGAGAATCCTTTACTTTAAGAGCATAGTTTTTTCTTGCTAATGGACGAAAGTACTAATCTGGAGCCAAACCAAACTGGCTTTGAGAAGGCAAACATCTGTCAGTCACTAGTTGTGGCTAATCATGAGCCAAATCCAACAAGTACTGAAATGTTCCAGAACCCATTGGCAATTGTGGAGATAAGTGCACCTCAAATTGAGCTCCAAATGCCTTTACCTCTCGGAGTTCCTACCCTGAATCAACAGGAGAAAGATAGGGAACCAATGGATGCTGCTCCATCAACAGATGTGCCTCTTTTAGCAGATCATCTTGTCATCCCTCGACCCACCTTGGATGAGCAGGACTTGGAAAAGGGACTCTTAAAAAGTCCCGTAAAAGAATTGTTTCAAGTCACTTTACCTCATGACAATAATCAGGCCTTAGAAGATGTGGCCTCAAGCCCTACTAGTCATCACGTGACTCCAGAACCAAATGTGAATAATCAACACGTGGTTATTCCTCTGAATGTTACTGCTGAAGCATCTCCACGTTCAGTGAACAAAGTTGGGACGATTCCTCCTGGAGCTGGTTGTTCAACTCCAATCGAATCATCTAGCAACTCACTAGATCATTTAATGGAGGAGATAAGGTCAACTTCTCAAACCTTTCGATCTCTGACTGAAGAATTAGAGTCTAGTGATTCTTTCTTCTTCCTACAATATAGTGACACTACTCAGAAAGAAATCCAAGACTTTCTTGACTTCCTGAAGCTTCCTTTTGAGGAATTAGCAACAACCAGATCTGTGGAATTTATTGCTTATATAGAGTCATTGGCTCAGAGACATGTGTTTCCTCTTAGGGCACAAATTGCTATTGAAAACTCTGCGTCTTCTTTGAATGAAACCGTCAATCTATTTTGGTATCATCAAGGAGAAATTAGCCAGAAGCAGAAGCTAATTGACAATCTGTCAAACATGACAGTCGTGTTATCAACTATGCATGATAATGCTTCAACTTTAAAGTCAAGGCTTGTATCCATTGATGAAGAAGAGCAAGGATTGCTGCATCGATTGGGCCAACTGCATACCGAGAAAGAAAGTCTTCTGAAAACAGCAAGTCAGCTTGACAAGGATTTCAAACGTCTAGCAGAGGAGGGTAAAGGCGCCTCCGTTCATGTTTCTGCTGCGAGAGCAGATTTGCAAAGGAATAGCTTCAAACATGATGAACTTTTGACAAAATGGGAGACTTTCAAGTCCTTCTTTCCTTGAACTTGAATCTGTTCTGTAGCAATCGATTACACTCTTATTACAGACTTTTAAGTCGTGACAATGTATGTTTATTGCTTGCATTTGTAAATAGGCAGTCGATGTACATCTCCTGGTTTTGCCTTTGCCGGTAGGCAAGTTTATATGAACTTGAAAGTTTAGCTTTTGTTAGATAGTAAAACAATTAATGGATAATCAAAGCATGATTTCTGGACTTTCTATGGGCTGATGTACTATCCATGCTATTGTATTATCACAACAGAATGGTTTCTAACTGGCATAACAAGGCGTAATATGATTGCAAAACAATCATAATAACAATTCACGCCTATTCCTGCATGTTATAAGTTCATTTTCACATTTCAACCTTCGTATTGGGCACCTAAATTTTGAATGACCTTTCATCATGACTTTGCTGTCCAAAGAATAGAGGCGGCGATATCTCTCCAATTTTGGGGAACATATACAGTCATAAATGACGGTTAAGTACCATTCTTAATGATGTTTTCAAGTTTTAAAAATAAAACTCACCAGCTGGCGTGTCCTTTGAACTTAAAGTGGCAATTTAACCCATGTTTTCCATCCAGCTGCCACGTTTTTGGTTTTAAATTTGGGATAACTTCCAACGATGCACGTCTGTAGACCTTCTTGGTCTATAAATACACAAACTCGGGTATATTTTGTTTACTGGATCTCTTTTCTTCTTTTTTTTACTATGGCCAGCAACAGTTCTTCTTCCCCTCTCATTCCTCAAATCACATCCGCACACATCAAGCAACTTGCCAACGAGCTCCAATGGGTCCTTACTGAGGACCATAACGAGTGTAAGAGGAAGATCACTGCCATTAGTGATTGAGTGGAAGGAATGGCCCTTCGTCTAGAGAAGATGGAGGCTGCCATCAAGCTTGTGGTGGCCAACTGGGACACCATTGACCATGCTCCTCCAGTCGACCCCGCAAGCATCAGGACCTCCATGGCTGGAACCTCTGGTCAGTGGAAGGAATGGCCTAAAGAATAGGTTTTTCCTTCTGTGGGGTCGTTCTGATGTAGGGTTTTTTTTTTTTGTATTTTCTTCGTAGATCTCAGTTGGGATCTTTTATTTTGTTGTTAGATCCTTATAGGGATCTTTTCTTTTATTGTTAGATCCTTACAGGGATCTTTCCTTTTGTTTTGTTATGTTCAGATATGAACATAACCTTTTTGTATGGCTGCCCTACACATGGGCAGCTTTTGGTTTATATAATCGACTGGCTGTTCTTAGTTCATATTCTCCCACATATAAGGAAAATAATGTTTAAGATATTGCCATTAATAGTTCTTTCATGGATAACTCCCTCAATTGATTCCAAATGGTATGCTCCCCCTCTTAAGACTTGTAAGACACGGAAATGTCCTTCCCAATTTGGGGACCATTTTCCAAATCTACTCTTTTTCTTTTTCTTAACGAGTAGAAGAATTGTTTTCCAAACTAATCTCCAACTGCAAAAGACTTTTCCTTAACCCTTTTATTATAAGATCTTTCCAGTCTTTTCTTTTGGGCTCGAATTTGGTTTAAAGCTTTTAACCTGTTTTCTTCCAACCCATCAATATCTAGATACATGGCCTCTTCATATTGCAGGCTTGGATCATAATGGCGTGCTACTCTTAACGATTGAACGTTAATTTCGACTGGCAAGATTGCCGCATGCCCATAGACTAATTCATACGGCGTTACCTTAGTACTAGTTCTTTGTGACGTTCTATATGCCCATAGGACTCGGGGCAAATGATCATGCCACTCTCTTGGATTATCATCGATTACTTTGGATAAAGTATTCTTTATAATTTTATTGGTCGATTCGACTTGCCCATTAGCTTGGGCATAATATGGAGTAGAATTCAAAATCTGTACCCCATATTTCTGTGCGTACTGAACAATTTCTCTACCATTGAATACAGAAGCTTGATCACCTGTAATTGTTTCAGGAATTCCAAATCTACACAAGATATATTCCTCAATAAAATCGATTATTTGTTTTTGTGAAACACCTTTCAAAGGTATTGCTTCTGTCCATTTTGTAAAATAATCAGTTGCCACAATCACAAATTGATGTTGTAAGGAGGACGCCGGGTGGATTTCTCCTATCATATCAATCGCCCAACCCCTAAATGGCCAGGGCTTTATAATCGATTGTAACTGATGAGCAGGGATCCTTTGAATAGGTCCATGTTTTTGGCATTGTTGACAACCGTTAGCATATCGAATGCAATCAGCCCTAATAGTCGGCCAATAATACCCATGCCTTTTTATTAGCCATCTCATTTTATCTCCCTCTTGATGAGCACCACAGGTTCCTTCGTGGACTTCCCCCATGATTTTCATCGATTGGGCTTCATCAACACAAAGCAATAACATGTTGTCGGATGTTCTTCTGTACAAATCATTCCCCAACAAAACGTAATTGATTGATCTGCATCTCACTATCCTCTCTGTTTTTTCATTAGGATTTGATAAATAATTCTTTATTGGATTCATCCAATCTTCAGAAATATCAATGACTAATATATCTACTTGTTCCTCCTCTCTTTCCATTGAGAAAGGTAAAAATCTCTTTTGAATCCTGATTGTTCTTCAGGAATATTAACTCCTGAGGCCATTTGAGCCATTTGATTGGCTTCTCCATTCTGGAGTCTCATTATATGGTGAAAATAAATTTCATCAAAGTTTTGAGCAAGACGTCTCACTCTATTTAATTGCAATTTTAACAAGGGATGATAACACTTGTACTGCTCCAAAATTTGTCGTAATCAATTGTGAGTCTCTAGAAACTTTTAGGTGACGTATATTTAAATCTTTTGCAATTTCCAAGCCTATGATTAAGGCTTCGTATTCTGCTTGATTATTTGTTAAAATTCTATTGTCATCCAATTGGAAACAAAACTCGAACATTTCCCCTTTTGGTGATGTAAGCACTATGCCTGCACCAACTCCATTGTTTGTTTTTGAACCATCAAAAGACAAATTCTAATGCTTAATCTCGACTAAATGAATTTCGAAAGTATCCTTTTCCAATGGGGAATTTGGATGTTCAGCTACGAAATTAGCCAAAGCTTGCCCTTTAACTGCCTTTTGAGGCACGTATTCAAAATCATATTCGACTAGGGCTAATATCCATTTCTCTTGCCTTCCTCTTAGAACAGGTCTAGTCAAGATATACTTTATTATATCTGTCTGAGCAATAATCTTTACCTTTGTAGGCAATAAATAATGTCTCAACTTTATTGCTGAAAAATATAATGTCAGGCAAATTTTTTCAATGTACAAATATCTAGTTTCACATTCATTTAACCTTCTACTTAGGTAATAGATTGATCGTTCTCGACCCTGCTCATCATCTTGAGCTAAAAAGCACGCAAGCGATTGGTGTGCCGCTGAAATATATAACTTCAATGGTCTTCCATTTACTGGAGGTGACAATACAGGAGGCGTCACCAGCGATTGTTTCAATATATTAAAGGCCTTTTGATGCTCTTGTTCCCATTTGAATTCTTTTTCAGATTTCAACTTTAAAAATGGGGAGAAAGCCATTGTTTTTCTAGATAAATTAGCAATAAATCTTCAGAGGAAATTAATCTTTCCTAAGAACTGTTGAAGTTCTTCTTTATTAATTGGGGGTTGTGCTTTTAAAATAGCATCAGTTTTAGTTTTATCAACTTCGATTCCTTTCGATGTACTAGGAACCCTAGAAAATTTCCAGCCGTGACCCCAAATGCACACTTTAGAGGATTCATTTTCAAATTATAACGCCTCATTCTTTCTAAAGTTTGCTCAAGGTGATACAAATGTTCATCGACTGAAGTTGATTTTATTACAACATCGTCTATGTACACTTCCAAGAATTTATGGAGAAAATTATGAAAAATTGAATTCATGACCCTTTGATAGGTTGCTCCTGCATTCTTTAATCCAAAAGCCATAACTACCCATTCGAACGTCCCTATATATCTAGGACATCTAAATGCTGTTTTATGGGTATCCTCTTCCGCTATATAAACTTGAATATAACCAGCATTACCATCCATAAAGGACAACATTTGATAGCCTACCGTTGCATCGACTAACAAATCGGCAACAGACATTGGGTATTCATCTTTAGGTGATGCTGTGTTGAGGTCCCTGAAATCGACACAAACTCTAACTTTTCCATTCTTTTTCATAACTAGAACTACATTTGACACCCATTCTGCATATTTGACTGGTCGAATGAACTTTGCTTCGAATAAGTGTTCCATTTCTTTCTTGACTTGAGGGAGAACATCATCCTTCATTCTTCTGGGTGCCTGTTTGAAGGTACGTAATTTTCTTTTATGGGAATTCTGTGCTTGACCAAAGATCTATCCAAGCCTGGCATCTCATCATAACTCCAAGCAAAATAATCTTTAAATTTACGCAATAAATACTTAAACTTTTCCTTTATTTCATAAGGCAAAGTGGCATTTACATATGTAATTTTAGGATCTTCTGGAGTTCCTAAATTTACTTCTTCCGTAGGATCCTTTACCTAGGCCCTATCATCATCTAATTTAGCTGGTGCGGGTTTCAAATCCGCTAAACCTAAGTCCTTCATAGTTAACGGGCTATTGTCAAAAACACATTCAGCCCAATTACAAGAAATATGCTCATTTGCCTGTAACTTCTTATCAACTAAAAAAGAAAACAACCTCTTGAAAGTGGCTTTAACAGTAGCCAATTCTTCACTCTCTGTGTTTAGTAGGTTTCTAAACATTAAAAACTTGTGGTTTGCTATTGACAAGCCTTGAAATGACATTAGGCCTAGTGAAATCTTTACTCAACTCCTGAAAACCCTCCTTTATGTAAGTGAGGAATTGACTTTCAGTTACACCAATTCCGTTAGACTTCACTTCTGAGTCTTCTATCTTCATTGGCCAGAGGTGTTCTTTATAGAGATCTACCTCAACGTTGTTAGTTTCTGCTTGGAAAGGATGCTGGTCTGCCCAAAAGACCTCCATTCCTTCTGCTTCTTCCTGCTTTAAAAATATCAAGGCCTAGTGCAGAGAAGATGGTACACAACCATTTCTATGAATCCAATCTCTGCCTAACAGAGCATTATAATTGGATGACGAATCAACTGCGAAAAATGTAGCATTCATTTTCCTTTTCCCAATTTGCAACTGTAAAGATATGACTCCTTTAGCAGGAGAACATCCTCCAGCAAAGTTACCGACAGTGACCTCTATTGGAATTAGGTCGTTATTTGTTTTGTTTAGTACCTTCATCATTCTCGAGGGCAGGATATTCACTACTACCCCGTTATTGACCAACACTTTTGAAACAGGTTGACCATTCATATGAATTTTAACATATAGGGGTTTCAAATGCCTAATTGAAGCATCGTCAGGGGATCTAAGAACTACCACTTTTGTTCCCTTTTCATCTGTTTCGATATTAATTGATTGTGAGTGAGATTTTTCTCCTTCTTCAACTATTTTAACAGTTGACTGGGTTATATCTTCTACATCACCTGCCAATTCCATAGGCTGGTCTGGCTTTGCCTTAAAATGTTTTGGTAAAACTAGAATCATATTACACTGATAATTGATAGGTACTGACCCGAATTTAATTGCGGCCAGACTTTCTCCAAATGTTGCTGATTTTTGTGGAGATGGAGTAGCATCTTTGATAAGATCTTCTTGCTCTGATTCTTCATCAAGGAGATCCTTATCATCTGCTTCCATGAGCTTCTGAAATTCCTCCATCTTTATCTTCAAGCTCTGCTTCAACTCCTTTTTTCCTTTTGGTTGACTAGTCGATTTAGAAGTAACCACGACATTACTATCTTGCCCCCCATGTTTGGGGACCACTTGCTTCTGAACGTTGGTTGCCCCTTGTTCTCGAGTCCATACCATGTTTGGAACCTTGTGTGGTTCTGTTCTCTCCCTAGGCTAAAAAACGTGATCCCATGGATCACTATATGCTCTGGCCGCAAATTTCCTTTGCAGCCTTCTCTTTTCTGAAGCTGATACCTTAGTATACCACCCTTTAGCTGGAAATTTTGGGTGACTAAGCGTACTCCAATTTTCATGATCATGATTTGGAGGCATTACCATCCTAGGCTGGTGCCCCCCATATCCATAGGGACCTTTGCCTCGTGGACCAATACCTCTTCTGAAGCCAGTACCTCTGTGACTAAAGTATCTGCCTCGACTAGGAAATTGATACCCTGCTGCTTCCAAGTCTTGGCAAGAGGGTACTCCGGGCCTTGCAGGGACCACTGGATTTCCTCGGAATAGAAATGGTCCATCATCTGGTCCATAACAGTGCTCTGACTCGATTCTATGAAAGAGTCCTGGATCTATTCCCTCATAAATCAACTTCGCTCCAACATAAATCTGAAGATCGTTTCCACCCATTGTGTTTAATCGGATTCCAGATTTAGAGAATGCATATCTCTGTTCTTTTTCTGCTATGATTGCTTCCCCATATTTGACTTCTCATCCGCATCTAATACAAAGGTAATCATTAGGGAATCTTGAGAGTTGAGACTTTGCTGATTCTTCATCAGTCTCCATTTGATCTCCCTCTCCCTGCTTTTGCTTTTCAACAGTGGATCCCAACATTTTAGCTAGGCTGGCAGTTACCATGTTGAACTCTACTTTAGGAAAAGGGTTTGACTCGATGCCCATCGGATCTTTGTCTCCTTTAGCATATTGCAATAACCCTTTTTGAATCAAATCCTGTACACAATTGCGAAATGTAACACAATTGTTAGTGTTGTGTCTAAACGAATTATGCCATTTACAATATTCCTTTCCTTTCTTTTCTTTATCAGAAGGAAGAACATGTCCAGGACTTAGAACGATAAACTTTTGTTCAAGTAATTCTTCAAATATTTGGTCAGCTTGTGCTAAATCAAATGAATACTGCCTATGGTTAGCTTGCCCCCCACGTGTATTGGGCTGAGATGAAGGCATATTCATTGGTTTTTCTATCTTAACAAGAGTATCACAAATTATAGGGGTTTTTCCACTGTGCTACATCAATCTCAATATCACCTTCTGCATCTTGATAATATGTACCTAAAGATGTATTTTTTAACTGTTCTTCCTCCTGGAGGATTGCTTCAAATTGAGACGCTCTCTTTGAGAGTTCGAACAAGTCTTTGAAATTAGACCCATTAAATTGTTTCTTAAAATTGAACTCAAGTTCATCTTGTGCTATTCGGACTAGTTCAGTTTCTGGCACATTGCAGTGGCACTGATTTCTTAACCTTTTAAACCTGGTCAAGAATTGCTCTGCTATCTCAATTGGCTTTTGTTTCAATTTAGCCAAGTCAGCAATTGAAACCTTTGGTTCGTGCCTAAAATATTGAGCATGGAATTGTTCTTCCATGTCTTGCCAAGTATGAATAGAATTAGCAGGAAAACTTATGAACCAAGTGAAAGCTGTCTTTGTTAACGAATGAGGAAATAATTTCAACTTAAGAATATCATCCGTACCCAATTCACCTAATTGAAGACAAAATCTGCCCACATGTTCTATTGTAGATTGATTTTCAATACCACTATATAATGATAATTCAGGTAGTTTATAACCCCTTGGCAACAGAACGTTGTCAACCCATTATGGGTAAGGTTTTCTGAACATGGGTTTCTCTAACCTATGTAACCCTGGACCGTACATATCTTGAATAATTTTCGTAATCTGTGCTCTATTAATAACCATGGGATCCTACTTTCTATTATCATTCAGAGGATCTAGGGCTCTATAAACATTTGGAGCATTTCGTGTTCCACATGGCTGTACAAAAGGAAAATTCTGATTATGATTATTGCCGTTATATGGTAGAGTTTGTACATATGGGCCATTACCGTTGCCGTTATTCGGCAAAGCTTGTGCAACGTGGTGTGTGTGATGACCATTATTTGGAATATTCTGTCCAGTATTACACATATGCTGACCATTAGTTATAACATGGGTTCCTGCGAAACCATGCTAGACATTTTGACCATTGTTAAAATAACTGTTTTATCCATACCCACTACTATTCCCAACTTCGTAAGTAGACGGCATTCTTTGGTAAAACTAGATGGCCTGACTGTAGATCTCAGAGTATTCGATTCCATTAATGGTCGACCATGTATATACATGATTGATTCAAATGTAGGGTTAGAATATACCTGTTGAGTAGTCTGTTTAGGCATATCACCACAACACACTTGCTCATGAACAACTCCGTTTGCATCAACGTCGATGATAGATGGAGGTGTAACCACTCTTCTCATTAGAGTAATTAATTCTTGTGCTGCTTCGTCTTCTGGATTAGACAAAACTTGTGCTAACTGTCTAGAGAGACTTTGCACATCAACTACTGGACTTGAGCCATTTCCTTGGCTATTCTCTGACACCCTTGGTACAGGATGCTCTTCGATTTGAAACTCTAAGCCTTCATTCTAAGGCTCTGTTGGTCGGTCGCTTTGCTTTCTCGTAGTTGGGGCCATCACTTCCAAATTAGCAAGTTGCCCTCCTTCTAGCGCCAATTCTTGTTTGCCTATTTTTGTGGATAGTCGATGGTCGACTAAGAAATTGTAGTGTGTGCTGGAATGTGGTGTTTGTAGTGGTCGAGTTTGGTTCCTTGCCGTGTTTCAGGACTTCTCTGGAAGCAAACTTAATGAAGTGAACGGAGATGAAAGAAGAATAACAAAATAGACTTTATTATTCTTCAAAGTAGAAGTCAGTCGACGGTGAGAACACAATCGATTAGACGATTAGGTTACAAGCTACTCCTAGAGTTAGAAAAGTAAAGTACAGATAAAAAGTAGAAGCCTTTGGGCGA
This sequence comes from Rhododendron simsii, assembly GCA_014282245.1. Taxonomy (NCBI): domain Eukaryota; kingdom Viridiplantae; phylum Streptophyta; class Magnoliopsida; order Ericales; family Ericaceae; genus Rhododendron; species Rhododendron simsii. The sequence goes on along the minus strand of CM024956.1, from coordinate 19,055,026 downwards.
TTGAGTGGGGCTCAAATTGTCTTCAACTTTGGCATTTAAAGGTTACAACTTCGACTTGAATTTCAAATTTGATAGAATTCCCTCTCCGAATTTGAATCAAGCGGTTACTGTATTCCCCTCTTCTCCTCCACGTTCTCTGAGCAGACGGTTACTTCACACGATCCCATGTTGTATTTGTTCCTTTCAACTTCCTTCGTTAACCGCTCCATGTGTCGCCCACTTGTAATTTGTTCATGGACACATGTCTTGCATTTAAAAACTCTAACCGTCGACTAGTCGATTTGATTCTATAATACAAACTAGGTGTAATCAACACAAACTAGGCGTAATCAACACTGTTGCAACTTGGTCCAGTCGATTCATGTTGACGAAATTATGGTGAAAACAAGGATTCACATCATGCGTTGGAGCTCACCTTCCCATCATCTTGCCGCATTCGTCACTGCCAGGCGCAGCCAACGCTGCTGCTAGAGAACCAACAAATCTGTCAATCGCCTCGATCGATGGGATATGAGGGCTGAAAACCCAAATTAAAGCTGGTTCCCCAGATCTAGGTTTCAGTTTATTCATAGGAAATCAAAGGTTTAGACAAAGATGCAATCGAGATATTGGGGCCTTACGGTATTTCGTATGGTAACCGGCTTGGAAGTAGACTTGATTGTCTTCCCCTTTAAAAACTGGGAAAAAAAAAAAAGAGAGACCTAGAACAAAGAAAAAACCTCCTCCACTGTGCTCGCATCCATCTTGAGAGAGCTGACTAAAGAAAGGCTAGGCTCCAGGCGCGCCTCAATCAATAAGCTTTAGGAGAAGAAAGACTCGCACGAAAATTTATTAATAATTTCACCCTCCTTGTGAATATCTAAATCTTTTGTTCAATTGTTCTTTTCTTTTTCATTAATTTATAGCAGAAACTAGATTTTACGGCCGGTTATCTTGTGTTGAATTGTTCTCTTCTTTTTTTATTCAATATTCCCTCTAGTTTGCATGAAATATCAATTTCGTTCCTATAGTATTACTTGTGTCAGTTTTAACTCTAGATGCTGTTTGATAACAACGATAGATGAATGAAATTCGAAAGCAGATGTGATTAGGATTGAGATTGGTAATGAGAAGGGATTGATAATGAGTAGGGATTTGTAATGGGTATGTTTGTTTGGAATGAGATTAGATGATAAGATTATTAATATCATGTTTGTTTGAAATGAGATTAGATGATAAGATTGGATTGATAGAAGGGATTGGTAATGAGAATGGGCTTAGAATTGAACTATGAATACCAAGTTCCAATGAAGTTTTGCTAATACTCTCAATTTGGGATCTTGCTAATCCCATGGGATTCATAGTCTGGAGTAGTTTTGGGTTACCAAACAAGGGGTTAAGAAGCCATTGGAATTCTTAGTCCAATCGATCCCAAGGCTGAAGGGGGTTAACAAATGGGGCCTATATTAATTTTATATCCCGTATTTTGCTATCTCATAGACGACATGATTGGAACATACGTAATTCTTGGGTAAAATTGTCATTTCTCTTGCTACTATATAGGACAAAATTGAGATTTCATACAAAATAGATGGATTATTTTCAAACTTTTACCTTATACTCTTTATTTTGAATTTAAAAAAAAAAAAACCACGATACCTATTATGTCTCTTGCCTCAATCATATATTTATTGAATAGTCAACAAATATTGAGGAATTAACATATTTTTTTTGAATATTTATAAATATATTTTAGAAATTTGAAAGCAACCCCTGAGTTAAAAAAAAATTTTCATGTTTTTTTTCCCGTCAATGACTTTACATATCTTTATTTGAAAGCAAGTACCCCTGAGTTAATCTTGTAATCAAATGATTAAGAAGTGGAACACTGTGAATTAAATAACCGAGTGCAATTGTGAATTGAGGATGCATGATGTCATAAGTCAATTCACTTCTCTTGTTCTATTAGCTATATTGACCCGATTTGCATAGGGTTGATTTCGTTGATATGATCGAACCTCTTTTAGCAAGGTAGCTATAATGCGCTAATTTATTACTCAGAAGAGGCTGCTTTGTATTTCATGATGTGCTTTGTAAGGGTGTGAGTATTTGGCTATTTGCTATGAAAATTTTAAGGTAATCCGATTATCTAGTTAGCTATTAGCCGTTAGATTGTTTGAAGACTAATATAAATCGATCATGCAATGCCAATATTCGATCATCATGTATTTCTTGATTGATCAAATGAGTGAGTCCCAAAAAAATGCAGGCCATATTAACAAAATGAAGTCCAAAGCAGGCCGATCTAAACTTGCAGCACAGGTGTTGAGTGTTTAACTTAAGACGACATCCCCAAGTTTTAATGCATTCTATAATTACTTGAATATTCAAGAGTACTACACTATTTCCTGATCAAAGAAGATTGCAAAATAACAAAATATTATGGAACTTTTTGCCTTTTAATTAATCGCGTGAAAAAGAAAATAATGAGAGTGTAAAATCATGATTAGACTATTGATAAAATAGGACATCAAGGCATTTAATAAATGGGTTGTTTTTGCATTTCATAATATGTTTATAATAGCATTGAAATGTAAATTTTAATTTCCACAACTTATTTGATTATTGAAAAACACAAAATTAATTGAGACGAGAATATATTGTGTATGGCTATTATTTGTTTCTTTTTTCCATAAAAGATATTAAAATTTTAGAAATAGTCCATTCAGTTTGCATAAAATCTCAATTCCGTTCCTTTTAGAGGAGCAATGACAATTTTACCCCTGAATTCGGTCTTTTCCAATCAAGCTATCAGCTAAAGGAACGGAATTGAGACGTAAAGAATAGGGTTAAAAATCAACTTCATTAGGCTAGAGGGAGAAAAAATTTGAGATTTCATACAAATCGAATGGACTATTCATAAAATTTTCCCTTTATTCACTCTAACTCCAATTAAGAATGCACAGTACCGTTGTGGTTTCTCACGTTCCCTTTTGTCTTTTGGAGTCGAAGAAAAATGACAAAAGGGAAATGTCGATCTCCTAATACTCTGAAACTCACTCTAGCCTCCAGTATTGAACAAGAAACTGATTTATATTTAAAGACCATGAACGCATAACGTCAATTACTACTTTTGACTTTTGTTTAGCTAGCCATGGCCCACATGCATGATATGATTTTTCGTCCAAGCAACCTTAAAGGTCATGTTTGGTAGCCATTCTATTTTCTATTTCCTATTTTCATTTTCAGAATTTTCAAAAATTAATTTTGAAAGTTTGTTTGGTGCTTACTTCCACTTTCAAATTCTGAAAATCACTTTCACTATTTTCAAAATTTAAGAAAGTAACAAAACTCAACTTTCACTATTTTTAAAAGCAAAAAACAAGCTGCCAAAAAGGTTCCATTACAATTCCTTGGAGCTCTCTCTCTCTCTCTCTCTCTCTCTCTCTCTCTCTCTCTCTCTCTCTCTCCACCCACCCACCAGGATACAATAAAACCATCATTTTCCCTTCTATTACATAATTTGGCTTTATGGTTGAATCTGATATTTTCATATATGAACCTTGGGCCAAGACTTGCTGAGAATAAAGCTTTGCTCAGTTGTACTCCTATATCTTGTAATAGTAATCTTTTACGTTGTTAAAATAACTGGAATGTTCTCAAATACTTGTGTTTAATTTCCATGACATTCCAGAATAGCGTTGAGAATTGTAGCTAAAAAACTGTATTTCTGATTATTTAAACCACAATGTTAAAACACTAAAAAACTGTATTTTTTGGAGCCCTCTCCGGGCTAAAAAAATTGATGGCTGAAAGCGACGGCTTCTTCAGCTTCTGCTCTAAGCCGATTCTACCTGGTCTATTTACCCAGCCCTTTCTTTCAGAATATCAAGTATGGAATTTGTTTCTAACGCGATTGCAAAGGCTAGGATGATTCTCTCTCTCTCTCTCTCTCTCTCTCTCTCTCTCTCTCTCTCTCTTGTATCGTTTGGGAACTAGTGGAGAAATTTGTAAGAGAGACCATTTTCGAAAAAGTAAAATCTGGTTTTAGAAAATGAATATTTTTTTGAAAATAGATTGACACAAACATGTTTTCCGCTTTCACTTTTTTTTTAGGAGAGGAGTTGTCCTCTAAAAAAACAATTCTTCATTTCCGATGGATGAATCCATCTTCATAACTATGCATCATCAATTTCGGCAATCAGAACAATGCTAGGAACACAATGTTAAAACACAGCTCTAAAATTGTAAGATGCACGGAGTTATGAATACGGTTCTGTTCTGTAGATATATAATTGTACGGTTATACCTGTAGAAATTGTATGTATTAATATAAAGTTGTGTTCGATGTTAGCAGTCAAAAAGCAAACATGGAATCAAACAGCCACTCACAAGAATGTACTTGAAATAATTAAAGACTCAGACGTCGACTGTCATAACATCATACTAGTAGTTTCCCAATTACAAAAGCGATGGATCACTTGTTAACTCACAAAATACCCTTGTCAAATTTTACACTTCACATTTATTTATTTAAACTACATTGTATATATATATATAGTTAGATATGATGTATGTCGTTTTCACACTTCAAACAAAATTATACATTCTTATTTATTGCATGCAAAATTTGGAAAGTGGTTGTGGTGGAGGTCACATTCATGATTCATACTATCTAGGCATATGTTATTGCTGGTGGTTGCATATATCTATCGATGATATATCCATAATTATAGTGTATATATACACACACATTTACTATACAAAAATATATGTGGCTTATTCAGTGGACACAATTAACGTGACATTGAACACTCCATCTCAATTATTGGTCTTACTGGCTGATCAGATTAAAACTATTTTTTGAAAGGCAAAAAGGTTTCATTATTTTTTGAAATTGTTACAAAGATCAATATGACAAAGAAAACGATATCATATTTCTAACAAACCTAAGAATAATCATTTGCTCAGCCTGAGACCCAAACTCTCGATTGGCAAGAAACCAACCGAAAACACCCAAAGAGCATAAGCCCACACCTAAAAGGCCAAGGCCCGAACACCTAACGGGTTAAGCCCAAACCCAGTAAAATCAAAAACCCTAAACCTATTCAACTGCTGCCGCCGCCACCATAGATTAAAACTTGACAAAGACAACTTCTCTCTCCTAAAGCATTCCCACACCTTGAAATTATTCATCCATGAAAGCAATGGTTGATATAGAGTGTTAAATGTTAGGTTAAACATTGTCTTAATGTCTAGTTGTGTGTTCTTTTTTCGTTTGTTGGAATTTCTGTAACTAGTTTAATTATATATGTTCACATTGTGCTCTATTCTTTAGGCCTTAAGTTGGACTTTGCTCGTCGTCGGCATCCCTTGGTCTTTTGTTGGCCTTTATCTTCTGGCGATAGCATAGTTTGTTTTGTATTTTGTGTTTTGCGGTTCCATACTCTGTGTTCTATTTCTTAGACCCTAGTTTGGCTTTCGCTTGTCGTTGGTGAGTCTTAATTATCGTAACGGCGACAACACAGTTGTTCTCTTTCCTTAGATTCATCAATACATTTCTAACGCACGTGTTCCAAAAAAAAAAAAACTTGGTGCAACTAATTTATACAGTAATTATAATGAATAGCAGCATATGTTAGGTGGGTTGATTCTTTCTCCTAAAAGAAAGGCAACGACTTCAAGAGTACAGTTGCACATCAATCGATCAGGTTAATTGAATTGCTTCCACATGCATAAACCACAAGTACCGTCTACTGAACATGGTCTTCATCAATCAATGTCATTTAACGCCTGCTTTTGTAGATCGATAACCAATGAAATGATACATCCATAATTTATTTCGCCTTTCATGTCCAACATAAAGTTGATTTGATGAGGAGTTAAAGTAGCTACTATTAATCGATCTGGCCCACCCTTTTTATATCTACATCTCCAATACCAGCTTGTTAGAGCATCCACAGTGGAATAAGCAAAACAAAAGATTGCTAAAGTTAGCAATATTTGTTCAAAAAAATGCTCACATTGGAATAACCAAACTTAACAACCTCTTAGCAACTCATCAAATATTGGCTTTTGAATAATCAAAACTAGCAACCTTTAGCCAATAACCAAATTTAGTGATTCCCATATTTTCTCAATCAAGTACACCCATCAATACACAAAAATCTTCTCTCTCTCTCTCTCTCTCTCTCTCTCTCTCTCAACAATGTTTTCAAAAAATATTTATAAAAAACTATTCTTACTATTCTTTTCAGAAACTTTTTCTAAAAAAAAAAACTGTCTTTATATGATCTCATTTTTTTAAATTTTTTTTATTAAGACCGTTTCTTCAATTTTTTTAAAACTATATTTTTTTAAAATTTTGTATTTACAAAAAGCCATTTTTTTACAAAATTTTTTAATTAACTATTTTTAACTTAAATTGATTTATTTCTTCCAAAAACTGTTTAATTAACTTTTTTTTCAAGAACAAATATTTTTTTATAAAAACTATTTTTAACATAAACTAGTTTCTCAAAAACTAATTTTTCAAAGATTTACGTGAAATGAAGGAGGAAATTTTGGAGAAAATTTATGGAAGGAAGCAATGATCCCATTGGTTTTGATTATGAGTAAAAAATAACCAATGTAAGATTTGACATTGCTAACTTTAGCAACCTCTAAATGAATAATCAAAATCTGATGTGGCATGATTTGATTATTCAATTTTGCTTATTCCACTGTGGATGCTCTTACGAGTTGTTATCCATGGCAGTTATCATTATCGCTAACGGGCGAACTTAACAAGGTGCCTGCAGGGTCATCTGAACGTTAGACAACAAAATTTTATTAAAACTATATTTGTTAAATAGCAAAATAATAATTATATATTATATTGGCTTTGTTAGGATAGGAGTTACGGTTTTTTTTTTTTGTAATGATTGTGGAGAGAAATAAGGGTAATAATTGAGAGATAGAGGTAATGATTGGAGAGATATACATAGAAAAAGTTAAAGTAATAATTGAAAATAAGGGTAATGATTGGGAGAGATAGAAGTAATGATTGAAAATAAAAATGAAAGTGAAAACGAAAATGGAAACCGAACAAAGGCATTACAGTACTCGTACAATGACATTAAATTTCTTTTAATTCTATGGGCCATGCTGCATTCTTTAGATTAATTTTATTTTCTTGAAATAAACTATAAGTCCTCCTTTCCCTAAACACAGTCTTTTTTGTTCATCAATGAATGAACAAATATGATCACCTCTAAATTATTATTGTAACTTTCATTCATCAGCACAGAAATATGAATGAAATTTGCTATATATTTAATGAGAAAATTCCAAGGTCCCGTCACTAACTATAACGTCTTGTACTTAGCAAAAGGGAGAGGCGGTAAGGATTGATCGAGAGATATATATATATATATATATATATATATATATATATATATATATATATAAAATGAGGATCCAATGAGGGATCCCGCACGGGCTTACCGTGCGGGACTTCCCTTTCCCAATCGAATTGCGACGATCCGAGCCGCTCAATGTGTTCAGAACGTGATTTTAAGGGTACTCGCTAGAAATCGGCCAAAAAAATGATCGGAAAGGGCTTGATCCGAGCAGTTTTTTACTGAACCATTCAATAAAAAACTGTTCAGATCAAGCCCTTCCCAATCATTTTTTTTGCTGATTTTTCGCGAGTACCCTTAAAATCACATTTTGATCACTTTGAGCGGCTCGGATTGTTGCAATTTGGTCGGAAAATGGGAGTCCCGCACGATAAGCCCATGCGGGATCCCTTATGGGAACCGGACTTATATATATATATATATATATATATATATATATATATATATATATATATATATCCAATTTGGGAAAGTCTACAATACACACCCCTTAAAAGGGTGTACCATATACACCTATTTTATGGTTCATTCATAACATTTTAGCATGTTTCGTAACTTTTGTTTCAGAATTCATAACTTTTTAGCTGTACGATTCGTAACATTTTCATTATGATTCATAACATTTTGGTGTATATCGTAACCTTTATACGATTCGTAACTTTTTAGCAATACGATTCGTAACATTTTCTCTATAATTCATAACATTTTGGGGGGTGCATATGATACACACCCAAATAAGGGGTGTGTATTGTAGCCTTTCCCATCAAATTTTAGATACAAAACATCTCTACATTTTTAACTTCTTCGCATTGTGATCGGCATAAGTCATGATCGATCATTGAGGCATAAGAACCGTAAAACACAAGCGCTTGCTTAATTTCATCTATCTCCTTTGAAAAAGATAAGAGATCGAGCAGTACATGCATGCAGAAAGATAAGCATTGTTAAATCCTCAGACTTGAACTTGTTCAAACTCGTACCTGTTCATTTAAATTGGATTTGGCGCTCCTATCATTAACCTGCTTATTGGCTTAGTTGTTTATTTCCCTTTTAAATTTTCGCGGCAATGGATCGATACAAAACTTACCCTTCATCCAAATTGCAACTTCTTTAATTTGACTCCTGTCTTGATGAAAAAGTTATACCTTTGTTTGCCATTCCCTTGAATGAATTGCCCAAATGTGGGTATAATATCAGTTTACTGTCGACATGGATATATATACATATAAAACATGTAGGTATCTAACTTACCGGCCTTTTTTTAACTATTAATAAATGATTAGCGTTCAAAATGGAAAGTTTCAAGTGCTACATTTGTACTCTTAAACTTGAGCTAGCCTTACCACAAAGTAATAAGTGCGCTTTTAGTCCTCTAGACTAGACAGAAGAAGGAATATATTAAGATTTCGATAACGGTACATCGAAATGAGAAAGAAAGATAAGAAGTTGTCAAAAGAGGAGATAGAACCGAAACAAACAAACAAAAGAAAGAAGTGTCGTACTTATATATAGTTACAAAATAAAGAAAGAAAGAAAGAAAGCGTAACAGGAAGCATATAGTACCATAATTCTAGTACTATGCTAAAAACCACACAGTAAGAAGAATTATTACATTATCCCAAATTTTTAATTTAGAGATGGAAGGAACATGCTGAGGGATAAATATATACATAGGCAAATAACTGCATATGTTTTTTTTATTGCAAGCACTCTGGAAAACCAAGCTAGCTTCTGCAAACGGGCTTTGCTTCACTGCAAAGTTTATTTTACCGCTGGTGACGGTAAAGTCGAATTGGAAGGCCTTTTTCTGGGACGGGCATTGGATTTACAACGATCTTTTCATCCGGAATCACCTTCTCCCACCTAAATCTTTTCACCAAGTTGTGCATGAAGGCGAGTACTTCCAATCTAGCATATTCTTTCCCAGGGCACATTCGAGGCCCACCTCCAAAAGGAACGTAAGTGTAAGGCGCTGGCCCATTCCCATCAAATCTTGAAGGATCAAACTTTTCAGGCTCAGGGAAGTACTGATGATTTCTATGGGTAGAGTGTGCACTCCAGTACAGCTACAAAATATTAAAAAGATGAACGTTAATTGTTAGTGATTTCCTTTGGGTAGGACACAAATTAATCAAAACTTAACAGAGAATTTCGACTGACCTTCCATCCCTTTGGGATAGAGAAACCGGCATACATAAAGTCCGAAATGGCCTCCCTGAAAGCTCCCGGGAGGGGCGGCGCCAGTCTTAGTACTTCGCATGCTACATTCCAAGAATACTTCATCTTTTGCACGTCCTCCCAGTTCAGGAGCTCTCCCTCAGCTTTTGATTCCGCAACCTTCATTTGTTCTATAATGCCAAAAAAATAATCTTTTTAACAAATTATCCATGAAATAAGTTATTTAGAATAAAGTAATATGGAATTCCCATTTGGGTGAAAATTGTTCGAAACAGAAGTTACTGATGTACAATTTTGCATCTAAAGTATTCATTGCAGAAGCATGGGAAACAAATCTAGGAAAAAAACAGAGTCAGGAATAATATGTCTCCAAGGGCGTAACTGTAATTAAATAAAATGGTATGTGTCTGCACTTCCACCTATAGCTGCTTTATATGTTTTGTATTTTCCCCTTTCGGTGTTGTGACAGAATTATTGTAAGAATGGTGAATAAAAGTGAAACAGGATCCCAGGAGAAATTTTTCAGTGCCGGATGAGCACAGGCCAAGTGGTGTCTAGCATCAATCTCGGCCATTCAATAAAGTTTTGGACGGCTTAGATCTGTTCGGCTGCCGAGGGGTATTTTAGCCATTTCACTTTAAAATAGCCAAATAGATCTGAAATGTCCAAAACTTTATTGGACGGCAGAGATGGTACACGTCACCACGTGGCCCGTGCTCACCCGGCCCTGAAAATTTTCTCGGATCCCAGGTAGGTAGGACAGGAATTTCTTTGCACCTGAACAGGGACCTAACCTTGTTGATAATCACCTTTCCTGAGTCAGAGATTTGATAAGATAATAAAAGTCACAAAAGCACAAAATGCACTCGCGCGTGCACAATCTCAACAAAAAGCTCTACAGTGTCACATGGATAATTCTGGTTAGTGGCAGATATAAAATTTGTACTAGTGAGGCCTAGACCACATGTAATTTTTTTTACGTTAATAATAAAACCAAGTATACTCTGTTTAGGAGTATATATTACTATGTACTTGCTAAGTCCGATAAAGAGACTAGATTATGTGCATATATATATATATATAGACACACACATACAGTCATTTTCAAATGAAAAGATTCTTAAAATAAGGACCTCTCCATTTCTCCCGTTTTCCGATAGAATTTTGATGATCCGAGCCGGTCAATGTGTTCAGAACGTGATTTTAAGGGTACGCGTCAGAAATCGGGAAAAAAAATGACCGGGAAGGGCTTGATTTGAGCAGTTTTTATTTGAATCATTCGATAAAAATAAAACAAAAACTGTTCGATGAAGCCCTTTCCAGATTTTTTTTTTTGCTGATTTCTCGCGGGAACCCTTAAAATCACGTTCTATGTATATATATGTATATATATATATATATATATATATATATATATATATATATATATATATATATAGGGAACCCTTAAAATCTCCTATATATATAGGAGATATTTCATCATATAAATGTGATTAACTGCCCAACTCCATAAAGTTTTTCTAAATTAAATAATAAAATTAGGAGTATTAATTGTGCGAATATTTAGAGTTGTGCAGGTCTGAACACATGCCGGCATACCCTATGTCCGGCCCTTATTTCGGTCTATGCGGTCTAGAAGTGGGTCTACTTATAAAGATTTGAACTGCTTACTTTTTCAAATTCATGAAAACAATCAACTAATCTTTGCAACCGTAATTGTTTGAACAAATTAAGCATACTTTTCTCATGAGTTACTAGTAATTCTTTTCATTTTTTTTTTAAAATAAATTTCAAAGTGCATGTCTGGACCAACAATAAAATTGTACGAAGAAGTACGGATATTACCTTGGTAAACCTTTTCATAAACTTCAGGGAGCTCGGCGAGGTACTTGATAATAAAAGTAATGGTAGCACTAGCAGTATCATGTCCTCCAACAAGCAAGCCAAGGATCTTGTCCGCTATATCCATCTCTTTCATGAATCTTCCGTCCTCATCGGGCGTCAACAACATGTGAGACAATATATCCTGCGTCGGCGACGCCCTGTTCTCGGCCAAATCCAACTTCCTCTGCTTTATTATCGTTAAAAGTTGTTTCCTTATCAAGTTTGATGCCTTGACCGCTCGGTTAAGCGGGGTTCCTGGCAAATCGATCGGTATCGAGAACATCCCCGCGGCCAAGAGCTCGAACGGCTCCAAGAATTCGGCTACATGTTTCGGATCTTCTACGCTTATGAACAAGCGACAAGCGAGCCAGAACGTGTATAGTTTTGAGAGAGGGAAAACTTCGACCACTTTTTTGTTTTCCCAGTCCGAGTTCAAGTGCTTTTGTGCTATACCGTCCATGATACCTGTTGGAATATTATATGTATGAAGAATAGATCAGATTGCTATCTTGCCGGTGCAAAAGTGACATGCTTGTATCCTTAGGAATAGAATGCTAACAGAGAAGATAAAATAGTACTACTACTGCATGAAAAAGGTAAAGTACGATGGAAAATTGGATTTAATTATGGATCAATAGTCACGAGCCCCTTTGTGGTTGGTAAAAATCTATGGGTGATTCGTCTTATGATCATGGCTAGGGAGCTGGCTAAAGATTGTTAACCTTCTCTATCCTAAAATATAAGATGGATGTATGTATTTTTAATATCAACACACTTTTCTACAGCAGGTGGTTCAAACTCTCGGTAAAATTTTAAATTGAGAAATTATTAAATTTTTGAAAAAAAACAATTCGGTAATTGGAATCTGAAACCAACGAAAGACAAATCATTCAGTCGGAATGATATGACAATGATATTTTCCAAATAATAAGCTAAGATAGTAATATTTGTATTTACGTGTGAAACTTAAGTATAAAAATACTAGTAGCGTATATGTCTAGCAATATAGCCCTAGGGTCGTGAACTAGTATATTATTCCTAAAATACCCGTGGTAACGTGTGTAGAGCTGTACATAATTAAATCCAAGAATGTAAATAGAGCATATTAATTAACGAACATACCGATATATTTGTGAAGTGCTTCGGCCCTCAAGAATTGCGGAAGGAGCTTCCTCATTTTTCTCATTTCATCATTGGAAGAAGTTTGGGTTGAGGAAGGAAAGACTTTGTCAATGGAACTGGGCCACCACGCCGTGACTAGTCTGTTCTCGTTGGAAAAGAGAAACTTGTTACCCGGTGCGCTGCACATGACGATGGTCGGGGCACCGAACAACGACGTTCTGAAGGCCTGTGGGGAGAACTTGGCCATTCTTTCGGTGATGAACTTCTCCGGTTGACCCTTCCACCCGTTGGAAAGGAAGTCATAGCTCTCTCCAATGAACGGATAACCTGTCTTCCCTGGAGGAAGACCGGAGATTTTGGACTTTGGCTTGAACATCAAGGCCAATGAAAGAGGAAATAGTATGAAGAAGGCGGCAAAAGGGAGGAGAAAGTATAAAGAAAACTCCATGTTTTTGCTATATGACTTGGTGGCCGGCTAGTGTGTGCGCTTCCCAACTCTCCGCTCCTATTGTTATATAGGAAAAGTTCCCGATTTCGGCTCTTTAGTTTTATTGATTGAACCCTTGTATTTTATTAGTCTTGTCATTTGACCCCTAGAATTTATAATAATCTATACAATGCAAGCGGATATTTACGGAATATTTAGTATGTGTTTCGTATTACTGTATTTTATTGACAGCTCCTGACTGACTTATTATCGGTTAGTTTAATTCGGCACATAACAAGTTTTTTGTGTGCAATTGCTTTGACTTATTTATTTATTTTTGATAGTGCTGTGAGCATGTCGCAGTAAAACGTCATAAATGATAGTTAGTGTTACCCAAAAAAAAAAGAAGTACAAAAATCCATGTTATGTTAGTTTTTGTTGGACTTAAGGCCCGTGCAAAAAAAAAAAAAAAATTTCTTATTTTTTAAGAAGGCAATTTCAATTTCAAGCTCAAAACTTATGGGTTTATTGAAATCTAAAAATATGCAATATGCATTTTGTTTGAAAGATTTCATCGAGATCTTTTATACAATGTAAAAAGAATTAAAAATTTATTTTTTATTTACATTATTTTTTATTTTAAAAAATATATAATAAACTGCTTATTTTTTAATAAAGTTTTTGGAATGGAGCGTTATCTTGTGTAAAATTTGGACCCACCAGTTGCTTCCTTTACTTGTACACCTCGCCCCCGGCCACGTAACTGTGAAATAGAGATTTATGCCTTGTTCTCTTTAATTTTTAAAAAGATTTTTTCAAAAAATATCCCCTAGATTCCCCTTACTTTTAACATTTCTCTCTCTATCTCTCTCCACTTATTACCCCTACTATTTTTCACAAAAATTTTTAAAAACCAAACTAAACCAAACACAGAATAATTTGTGTTTTTTTTTTTTAATTTTTCCGAAAGCAACGATTGGTGGTGAACACGTAGTTTGACAATAGCCCTCTGAATTATACTCCTACAGTTTGGCCCACCGAGTTTGAATGAGGCTGAGTTTGTCGTAAACTCTTACTATTACAACTTGGAATTATTAGACTCCTCCGTTCCAAAAACCTTCTTAAAATAATTTTTTAATTTTTTTTGCATCGTATAAAAGATCTCAATGAGATCTTTCAAATAAGATTCATATTACATATTTTTAGATTTCAATAAGATCATAATTTTTAAACTTGAAATCGTCTTCTTAAAAAATAAGGATTTTTTTCCTCGAACGGGCTTTTAGTCAAAATAGGCCAACATGCAGAAGGTTTCTTTTTCAAATAGTCTTGGTTTTCCAAGTTTGAAAGTGATAGATACTGACTTGAGAAATAGAGTCGGGCCTAATCGATTCGCATGCCAACTTGGGCTGCTATTAATTACTCCGTGTATTTGATTCAAATGCCTCGATCTTCTTTCATGGAGTACAATTTTGACAATGCAATACCTTTAGAACTGTTGACGAGAATTATAAATTAATTAAAATTTTCAGTCAAGCCAACCAAAGTATCCTTAAAGTCGTTCTTAAACAACTGGAGTACCCATACAGAATGAACCACCACAGGCGAAAAGGAGAAACACTATATGTACATGATGTACATGATCATCCATATTCGAAGCGGGCCCACGGATGGTGCTAGTGGAAAACCCAATTTGTCCCAATGAGTTGGACAGAATTTAATCTCAATTTAATATCCCGGACTATAGATCCAAGAGAATAAATTCTTTCCACCTATGGTGGAATACTCCATTTTTCCACCATCACATTTTTTTGGTCCTACTGTGTGTTTATTGTTGATCTGAACCGTTTATCTTTAGACCCCACATAGTAGCGTATCCATGTAAAAAATACACTTGATCGGACATCGACAGTAGTATCAAAAATTAAATTTTGCTTTGTAAAATGAATAGTTTATCTTTATTATTATTGACAAAAAATCAGATCATCTATTTTATAAACCAAAATTTAAATTTTGATATATCTATCGACTTTCATTCAAGCTATTTTTTGCAAGGCAAGACAATATCTATATCTATATATATATATATATATATATATATTGTAGGTCTTAAAATATGAACAGTTCAGATCACAACAATAGACACTCGATGGGGCCTAGGGGTGATACCGGTTCGGTTTCGACCAGTTTTGGCGTAATTTTCAGCCCAAACCAGTTATTCGGCTTGAGATTTTTAGAAATCGAAACCGTTTGAGATAATACGGTTCGGTTTCGACCGGCTCAACCAGTTTCAGTATGGTTTATCTGTTTTTCGTTTATGGGCCATATTTTAGGCCCAACACATCAAAAAATTCACAATTCACCCACAAAATATCAACCAAAAACCCATAATTCAACCCGTTTTTTTTTTGCCCAACAAAAAAGGATCAATTTTGAGCCCAATACATAAAAAAAAAAACCTATGAAAACATAATTAAGCACATAAAAATAGTTTATATTTATATATTTGATTGATTTTATATAATAAATATATTTATTAGACCAATATACTTTAAAAAGGTGGGTAGCCAAGTGGTAAAGAGAGGAGTGATTCTTCTAGCCTTCCAGTGTTTGATTCCCCTCCCCTATGTTTATATATGTATGTATATATATATATATATATATATAGAGAGAGAGAGAGAGAGAGAGAGAGAGAGAGAGAGAAATTTTCAGGTCCACTTGCCCAGATTTTCTTATGGTCTGGATTTTCCATTTTTCGGTCCATTTGCGATAATCTGAGCCGCTCAATGTAATCTGAACGTGATTTTAAGGGTATTAGCCAGAAATCAGCAAAAAAAATGACCAGAAAGGGCTTGATCCGAGCAGTTTTTTATTGAATGGTTCAGAAAAAAACTGTTCGAATCAAGCCCTTTCTGGTCTTTTTTTTTTTGCTGATTTCCTGAGGGTACTCTGAAAATCACGTTCTGAACACATTGAGCGGCTTGGATCATCGTAAATCGATCGGGAATGGAACTAAGACACATATCCGGACCGTAAGAAAAACCGAACGACCGGACCTGAAAAGGACTATATATATATATATATTTAAAAAACATAAATCGGATCAAAATTATTTTTCCAATTTATAAAATTTTATAAACCGAAACCGCATCAAAATTATTCAACCGATTTAAAAAATTCGGTCCAATCTGATTTTTCCGGTTTCAATCCATTTTTGGATCTCGGCTAACAGTCCTAATAGAGCCCATAATAGGCAGTGATGGAAAAATAAAATTTTACACCAGCGGTAGATAGAATTTATTCTCTAAGTCCAAAAGTGTTTATAAATTGTGCTAGCATTAACTAGCAAAGATGTTACTCACACAATGGTTGTGCAAAACACCAAACACAACTAATCTCTATCCATTTATTGTTGTAATAAATGGTCAAGATTCGCTTGAAAGTTAAACTTTTCCCCAGAAAAGTTAAACTGTTAAACTTTTCTTGAAAGAGTTTTTAAAAATGTAGATCATCCAAACACATCTGGACAGCCAGAATTTGTTACACAATACACACAACGATTGTGTGAATATCATTTTTGATTAACTAGCAAGCATATCGGATAGAAAGTATATAATATCAGACCGAGAGAAGCAAGATCTGCAACATCCAACAATCCCCATAGGTGAGTTTCTTTGGTATTTTTCGTTTTGGTATTTTTGTCGTCTTTTCTAATTTTTTTATTGAATTCACATTTTATTTATTGAGTTAATCATTTGTCTCAAAAAAAGGAGTTTATAAAAATAAAAAAATATAACAACAAATGAAAAAGAAAAAAGTTCATGAAAGAGGAAAAAAATACCAAACAACTGGTAGTTTCTGTTTACAGTGTCGCTTTATATGAAAATTTTTCAACTTCAGTCCACCATTTTATACTTTTTTTGTTCCTTTTGTTAATAGAAACAATTAATTTCAAAAATTACGACAAAATTTTAAACAAAGATTACGAAAAGTAAGTTTTAGACAAAAATACCGAAGACACAGAAAATAGTGCATGTGAACTTCACTCTATGTCAGGCTGTCAGCTGTGTTAAATCGCCTTTCTACCTCTCTTGCATTCACCTGATCATTTTGATCGTTACAAAGATAATGAGAAAGGACAAAAGAAATTCAACACGTTTATTCATCATCACATTCTAATTCAATTAATCATTGTAACTACAAAACAAATCAAGCATGTATTCATCACCTTTTTATCTAGTACTTGAACCAAACTAACCATCCATCCTTCATCCCCTATTAACTTATAATGTACATGTAAGAGCAAGTAAATCAGATTAGGCAAAATTTGAGCCAAAATTGCCAGTAACCAGTGCACATTTTTCCTTTTAACTACCCATATCTCTTTCAATACTACATCAATACTATTTATTTTACCTATTCTCTATTAAAATAATGCTTTCTTTTTCTTCTTTTGTTTTCACTATTCTTCTTCTTATTGCAGGAGAGAAAGAGAGGCAAGAAGAGAGAGAAAATAATATTAAATGTATAAATGGTGAATAGTTCTTATGTAAATTTACCTAAGTACTGTTGCAAAATTTATTTTACCTAACTTCAAAAGGGGTTATTGCTAACCTGATGCAATGCTTATTTTGGGTTTTTGGTTAGGTAAAATACCTAAGATATTATTTTACCTAGTCTAGTGTCCATGCTCTAAGAGCAAGTTTACCGGTCACTAGCAAAAAATGCTAGTGAACAGTGTACATTTTATATTTTACCTTCTTACATCTCAATCAAAACTCTACCAATACTATCTATTTTACCAATCCTTTATTAAAATATTGTATTTCTACTTTTGTCCTCTTATAAAAAAAACTTGAGAGAGAGGCATTCTTGCACAAGAGGAGGAGAGAGAAAGTGGGTGAATACAAATAAACAAATACATGGCTGGTGTACAGTGAGTAGGTATTTGTAGGTAACAACTGTATCAAAATGTAAAATACACTAGGTTTTACCTAAGCTGCTGCAGTTGAGTTTTCTTCATTTTGGTTTGGTAAAATGACTAATTTGCTATTTTTGCTTAACTGATGCACATGCTCTAAGGAGCAAAAAAATAAAAGGACCGCACTTCCACTTGCTTATTAATTACGAAATTCTTCTTCTTTTTTTTTTTTTTTTTTTGCGGTTTATTCACCAGTATCATACCGATGTTAGGCTACCCAAGATGGGCTCTCACACATGTAAATGACGAAATTCAATTTCTTGATATTGATAATTATTACTTTCATTTTCAAAATTTAATTTATGATAATATTTTCATCATTTACATGTGTGAGAACCCATCTTAGGCAGCCCGACATCGGTATGATACTGGTGAATAAAACCGCAATTGTTCATGTCGCGCAAGTACTAATCCCAAAGGGAATAAATGGGAAGCAAGAGGAGAAGAATGTAATGCCAAACCTAAAAATTCAATGTGAGCGCCCCTGAGAACTTGCTATGACATTTCTCGTTCAAAAATGTACAAATTCTTACAGAAGCCAATCATTTTGGCCAAACCCATTTTGGGTTCAATGATAACAACAAGACACATTAATGTTCAGACTTCAGAGTCGACTTTGAAATCCTTTGCCATTCTTCGGCGACCAAGACCATGACCCAACGATCGAGTAAGCCCCGTTAACGTATTCCGAAGAGGACTATGACTGATTTCGCAGTTTATTAAAGTGTCAAGTCCATCATCACTCTCTATGCTCTTGGAGTGATGAGCGCATCCAACCTCCGAGGAACTCTTACTCAACCGACTTGCTTCGGACATGGACTTGGTTAATAAAGGTCGTTGGTTTTTGAGAAACAAGCACACGACTGCACAATCGTCGACCCTAGAAGTTGGATACTTGCGTCTCCATGCTTTTACAGAGCGATCTACCAGAATTCTAGAAGCTGTAGATCTCTTCCTTGCTGAAGCAACAATGTTTGCGACCTCATCATTTGATAGCTCATCCCATACCTAATACAACAAAACCGGTTGTTGCATGTTGAGAAAGTTGATATCTTGAGGCCAAGAAACTAATTGAGAGCTGAGAGGCCGAATTATTTTGCTAAATATACAGGAAAATGTGCAGAACACTCACGAATGTCAGACCCGTAGTTTGAGCTACATTCCTTGCGAGCAGGGTTTTATATCGCAGTATCAAAATACGTAACGGTATCAATGATATAGTCATGTATCGGCCGACATCGAATAGTAGACACGCAGCGATACGTAAGTATATAATGGTAGTTGAGGTTTGAAATCCCGTTACTCGATGGCCGATACTATACGTGATGGCCTTGATTTAAAACCATGGGAAATGCACGACTTCTGTGCGCCGTGGTTTACCAAGGCCAAATGTACATAAAAAATACGTATTCTATATAGGTGATCCATGATTTTTGTGTTAAAAGTTGTTTGTTCCAGTGCATTGTACGTCAGTCACAAGCTCTCGTGGGAATCTAAAGAGAATTTCGAGACATGAATCTATGTCTCAAAACGCTGGAACGAGGAAACAAGAGAGAAAAACTATTTCATGGAGATTTTTGTGAATAGTGGTTTACGGTGGTGAATCGCGCCCGTTTAAAGTGTATTGGATGGTTCGGATTTTAATAAAACTTTTCCAGGGAAGAGTCATTAAAATCCGGACCTTCCAATGCCGAAATGGACGGCTGAGATCAAGCTGCTTCGTAAATTATCTCTTTACAGTGGTCCGTGAATAAGCCATAATCGGAAACAAGGATATCGATACAGAGGACCATTACTAGGTTAAAAGAAGAACTTCAAGACCATGCTCATACCATGTTTAGACTGATGCAAGAAAAAATTATGACAATAGAGCAACTACTTCTGTGTCTTTTCTTTTGTAATCCAAACCATCTTTAAAAAAAAAAATTAGAATTTTTTTCATCCAAAAGAACGGTATAATGAGATTGAATAACACTTGGAACAGGACACTTACCCCATCAGTTGCCAGGACCACAAACTCGTCTGTGTCAGTGAGCCTCCTATAAGAAACTTCAGGGGTTGATATTAGGCCAAAATCTTTCAAGCAAAAGTCCCCAGAAGCCCTAGCCATTGCTAGACCAGGGCAATTCTGCTCGGGCATCACATTCGAAACACTTCTGGTTCTTCATCCATTGCAAATACTCTACCTTCACAATTCTCAATTCTTTCGGCTTCCTCTAGAAATATAATGATGGATAGAAAGGGGAACTGGTTTCAATAACAAAACAACGAAGAAAGAAACAAAGACTCCAAGATATACGTTGTCAGCAGAGTGGCTATGTCCACGGGGGAGAGAAACAAAAAAATCCACTTAAACGGTTATATGCACTATGGATAATAAGCATTTTTTTTGTTACTAAGGTTCCCAGCTCTAAAACACAGTAAGTACCTCCAAAACTGCGGTCTGGTTTTTGTACAGCCTCTTTAGTGCAGTAATATGAAAAGCTCGAAGCAAACTTGAGTTATATTATTTCAGCCTTTAAAGAGGTGACCGAAGAGATTGCAACTTACTTGGAAGATTAGGTTTCAAGTCGACTGTGAGTTGGACCAAAACAAGCTGATCTTCGTCGTCTCTATTGCAAAGAACTGCACGTGAATCCCCCAAGTTTGCAATCACCATGTCATCATCCTGAGGATTCAATGGATATTGATCATCTTCACATAAACTACTCTTTTACACATAAATAGCATCTAATCCAAATTTATGCATCAAAAATCTTACCTGTTTGAGTACAGCTACTGCTGTTGAACCACTGAAGTATGTATCAATACTAACATCCGAACAAAGATTTTCATCCATCTCTTCAAATGACTTGATTAAATTGGGTTTCCATGAAACGAAGAAAGGGTAGTTATGAACATCTCCACCGTCAACATTCTCACTTTGTTCTCTGTCATTTGCATTATTTTTACAATAGAATCCATTAGTTTGTGACTGTTTGAAGGAGGAGCACAGCTTTGTTGCTAACAAGTCGCATACTTGGTGTGACACTTTGTGCCCCGATGGCCCAAGTCCATCAAAAACGGCACAAAAGTACATGCCCTTTTGACTGTTGAAGTTCTGAAGATAGCAAGCAAAATAAGCCATATATTTGCAAATCCACTAGTAATTCACTAGTTTTATTTATCTATAATTTGTAGGATGATGTTTCATGGAGCACGTATGGCTCAAACACTTAAGATGCAAAAAAATCATCCTAAATAAAGAATGCAGAGCTACAACTTTTTTTTGCAGTTACATTTACTATTTTTCACCTTTGTTGTCAAGTAAAAAGTAAAACATAAGGGTGCAGCCAATGTGTGACAACTCTCCTTGTGCGTGACTAAGCAGTCCTAAATTGCTTAAACAAGGTCTAAAGAGTCTAAATGGCCCCAATGCACGAGGTACACAACACAGCGAATGCCCAGACACCCCCAATCACAGGTGCAAGGCCAACCCTCGTCCCACCTGAGGCACAGAGGCAAGGAGATGGTAGGCTGGTAGACTCCCAACGATTAATGGGCACGAGGCTCCCCAAACACCACCTAAATACTTGAACCAATGTCCTCCTAATTAGCAAACCACATCGAGGCAAGCTACTTACCACTAGAATGAAAGTGGTGGTTATTCTGTCTGCAATTGTGTCACCAGAAATAAAATCACCAAATTGAAAGATTATCCAAAAAAAAAAAAAAAAGACTCAAAAATTCAATCAGCTGAACGAGATGACATGACCAATGCCAATACATTTGCCTTATGCAAAAATACACAAACACGCAGTTCTTTAAATAGCCAAGTGCCCTCAAATCCAATAAGCATTGCGTTGACGCATACACATTCATCCAAACGTATGCACAAAAACCTATGTACATATACCAAAATTGCCCTCAAATTCAAGAGCTTTTGCATCAAAGGAGAGATTAGTGTATTTGTATTACCTCCAAAACGGTCATGGCATCTTGATTAATCCCTTTTCTTCCTTGTTGGGTGAACATAGATATAAAACCTGGATGAGCCTTTCACCCCCACATTTGCCCCTGCACAATGTGAATTGGGTATATCTATATGATCATCCTTCCTTTCAGTTCTTGTTTGTTTCCTATTATGCACCTCCTCCACCATAGACCCTTCAATCCTCTCTCCGGTACTACAACATGCACCCATTTCGAAGAAAACCAGAGCCAGCCCAATAGATTTGTGTCAAGTCCCAATAACTTGAGGGGAAAAAAAGGATTTTCTTGGGGACCCAGATGGTAGGTAACAGAAAAAGGATTTTCTTGGGGATGGAAGGGGAAAATGGTTGAAATTCAATGGCAATCCTATTTTGATGTGTGGAAATGATCAAATGAGTAACAAACAAAACCGACAGGACAACATGGACAAAAAGGGCCAAATTGACGATTATATATTCCCAACTATATCCAATAGGATAAAGAAATGTTCCAAATTTCGGAGAAAAATCAAATTCCGTTGTTATCTCGATGCCATGTTAACTTAAGCAAGCAAGCTATTTTGGTTGTGGCTAACTATATCATAGTTCCTCCGTCCGATTTTGGTAGTTCTTTTTGGGATTTCCAACTTTCTAAAGGGTATGCATTTAATGCATGGCTCCTTATAAAATCGATTTCAATCTATTGTTGTCTTTAAATTCTCGTTTTAAAATTATTTTTGAGCGGTGATAATGCCAAAACTATTTTTTTTGCCAAAATTTCAATGCATAAAAGTCTTGTACACTGCACATGATACAAGTCTTTTGTGCACTAGAGTTTTGACACTAACAAAAACAGTTTTGGCATTATCATTTCCCTTATTCTTACACATTTAGAAGGTTTCGTTGTGGAAATCTAGACACTTTTTTCTTGTGACTTGTGTACCGGTTTTTAACTTTCCTTATCTTTATCCTAATACAAATTGGAAATCAAATGATCATAATTTGGAACCTGATAATGCTAGAACAATTCTTTTGTTAACGTCGAAGTTTCATTGTGTAAGAGCCTTGTACATAGTACCTTGTCGAAGTTTGTACGTACATAGTACGTAAAAAATATTTTATGCCCTAAAAATTTTGACTTTAACAAAAATAATTCATCTTCAGCATTACTTTAATATATTTGATATCTTCCACCTAAAATAATTACTTTCAAAGTAGTAAAATGAAACAAAATGATATCTTTTCATGGGGCAGGGGAGCGTGCTCCCTCTCCAACATGACCTCCAAGGCTAGCACTCCTCTATAAATACTACAATGATAAACCCTAATAGGTATGCACTCTTCTCTATTAAGTTTGGATTTCCTCTTTTTGAGTTGGAACTAACTTAGTCATCGGAGTGCCCGCCGGCCACGTTCGGCCATAACTGTTCACTACTTGTGCAGTGATCGTTAGAGAGAGAAGTGGCACTACAACAAAAAAACACCAATGCCCTTTGACACCCTTTGGTGACAAAAAATTGATATTGACACTGAATATACTTAACGGTGACAACCAATTTTATTACTGGTCACTGAAAACGTTTGGGTGACTAGGGTAAATAATGAGATTGGGTGACAAAATATTTGTCACTAAAAACAAATTTCGGTGACAAGTATAAAGTTGTCACCAAAAGATCCCAATTTTTGCGCTCCCGGGCTCCAGCTCATTTATGCGGGCTGTCCAAAAGTGAAATGAAAATTTTTGCAAGCAAAACGTTGTCGTTTTGCTTTTCAACAGAACCCAGCCCTAACTTTCCTCTTTTTCTTCCCTCCAGTCTCCACTTTACTCTGCCTCTCGATCTCCTCTCCCGCAGCCACGCTCCCGTCGAAGACTTCCACCAGCACAGAAACCGGCGACCACAAGCCAGCGGTCGTCGCTCCGATCAACCCAAGTCTTTTTCTGTCCCTCTCAGTATCTCACCCTATCGTTCTCTCTCTCGATCACAAAACGCTTATGTATATGCTTGTTCACGCACTCTCGATCTCTCTCTTGAGGACTGGGGGAAGCTGCTGTGCGCTTCGTGCTGCACAGCGTGCTGCGCACCCATCGGCGAGACCTTGCCGGCATCGGTCCGCCGATCGGAGACGTTCACCGCGTAGAACTCGTCGAGTACTATAAGTGTATCAAAAATAAACTTGATCAAATATTGTTAAGTGCCTTATCGGAATACATATAACTTAGAAAAAAATAAATCCTAATGGATACAAAACACTGGATCAAAACCACTGAATCCATTTTTTTCAAGTTATATGTGTTCGGATGAGACACTTAACGTTATTTGAACGAGCTAATTTTTGGGACACATGTAGAACTCGACGAGCTCTACGCGGGGAACGTCTCCGATCGCCGGACCGATGCCGGCAAGGCCTCGGCTGCGGGTGCGCAGCACAAAGCTACACAGCAGCTTCCCCCAGTCCCTCTCTTGACTTCATCTAGCTAAACCCTTTTTTTTTTTTATTCTATCTTCATTGAAAAGGTAGCTCACTTTATCTCCGCCCTCTTCCTCGCCGGCTAGAACTCGCCAGCACCACCATCACACTCTGTGATTTCTGAAATTCCTCCACTCTCCAATCTTCCTCTTTCATGGATTTTTTGTTTTGCATGTGAGTTTTTAATTCGATTTTGTAGATTTAAAGTTTCAATCGGATATTTGATTGAAGATGCGGCTATCAAACCTGCGATGTCAGGGTCGTCACTTGGGGTTCATGGACGATTTGACCTGAACAGGCCAATTCCTCACCTTTTGGTTTGAAGAACAGAGTGTCTGTGAGAGAGTGTGAAGAGGAGTGCTGATCCTCGGCCTTTTCTATTTGTTGTATCGAAGTATTTGACTGGTGGGCAGGGAGAGGGACGGGCGAGGGTGGGGCACGGGGGCCTGGATTCCAGGCACACTGGATTAGGATGGGCCCGGCCGTCAATGGTTGGTGTTGGCCCAAGGATAGGAGAGCCAGCTCTAGAAAAGAAGAAGAAGAGGTTATGCAGCTCAATTTCCTGGCTTAAGACCCATGTGGGTAGCTTGCAAGTTGCAACTAAATGGGCCTGAGGCTGGTTCAGTTGGGTTGTATCATGGTTCAGTTGCAACGAAAGTGAAAAGACGGTGTGTGCAGCCACTGTTGGATCATATCCGACACGAATAATCCAAACCACTTAGAGTGAAATTGAGCTTGCAAGAAGTTGAAGTTAGAATCATAACCCTTTCTCTGTTATGACTTGCACATTTTTGTTAGAAAATAAAAATGGAAACATTGAATTAAAACCTACTTTTTTTCATTGAGATGCGTGAAATTGATATGATTCTACCTACGAAGACAAAATTTAATTTGTAGTAACTAGAACAAGAATCGGGGTGGGTGCTGTGTAGCATGCTGTGCGGTCTTGCCGGCATCGGTCCAAAGGTCGGAGATGTCCATTGCGTAGAGCTCGTCGAGTACTAGAAGTGTACCAAAAATCAACTCGATCAAATATCTTTAAGTGTCTCATCAGAACACATAATTTGAAAAGAATGGATTTAGTGGTTTTTGATCTAGTGTTTCGTATTCATTAGGATTCTTTTTTTTTTCAAGTTATATGCATTCCGATGAGGCACTTAACGATATTTGATCAAGTTGATTTTTGGTATTTTTGTAGTACTTGACGAGCTCTACACAATAGACGTCTCCGATCGTCGGACCGATGCCGACAAGGCCGCGCTGGCGGCCACGCAGCACCCACCTCGGTTCCCGAGAACAATCTCTTTCGTCTTTGGGTAGGCACGGCAATTATCTTTTTAAGTCCCTTAATAATAATAAAACCTCACGCCATTGTGATTCAAATTAGGTCACATAATCTTTTTTTTTAATAATTTCTTTCATAAACGAATGGCGGGTCGAATTGAGCACGTTTAAACTAATCTCAAGATTTAACCACTAGACAAATTTTCAGTGGCCGAAGTTGAATACTAGTAATATTTAAGTGAGCTTGTATGACGTGATCTGATCTCGTAACACCTACTAATTCCTCCATTCCCGCCGGCTGAGTTGTCAAAGAAGATGACAATGGAAAATAGTGAGGGAAAAAAAAACGATTAATTATCAGTTCTTGTAGTCTTTGTTTTGAAATAGAGTCCTTCCCTTTGATGTTCGTTCAAATCACATCTTTCCCTCGTAATTGCTTAACATTTGACTTTGCTTTCGAGAAAAATGACTGGTACCGATGATTCGACGAAAACTGCCTCAAGTACTTTGCTTGAGCCGACGGCACCGCCGGCTAGAAACGTGGAGAACCAGGCGCCGGCGTCAGGGTTTGGGGCTCCGGAGATCCCGGGAGGATGGAGGGCACAGGATCAGCTGAAGATAGGGTCGTTGGCTTTAAGAGGATTGGGTTTTCTGTTTTCATTTCTTGCTTTTATTATCATGGTCACCAACAACTACGGCGATGGGGAAAATTTCGACAATTATGAAGAATACAGGTCTCACCCAATCAACTCTCTTCCACCATTCCACTCTCTCTCTCTCTCTCATGTATGTAACACCAATAATATGTTTGGAATTTGGAATTTAGGGTCATGATTTGATGAGTTGACTTTTAGTGATGGATAAAGCATTTGGTACACATCCTCTTTACGAATTTTTGCGACATATTTTACAAATTTTTGTCTCATGTTACGAATTTTGTGGCGAATTTTATGAATATTTTTGGCCTGAAATATGAATTTTGTGGTGGTTCATTAATTTTATGAATTTTCATGCTTTACTTTTATGAATTTCGATGGTGTTGTTTATAAATTTTGTGGTTATATATATATAATATATCAGTCCAGACCCAATAAAGGATCCCTTACGGCCTTATGGTGCGGGACTTCCCTTTTTCGATCGAATTGCGACGATCCGAGCCGTTCAAAGTGTGCAGAACGTGATTTTAAAGGTATTCGCTAGAAATCAACAAAAAAATTGATAGGGAATGGCTTAATCCGAGCAGTATTTTACTGAACCGTTCAATAAAAAACTGTTCGGATCAAGCCTTTCCCAATCATTTTTTTTCGTTGATTTCTCCCGGGTATCTTTAAAATCACATTCTGATCACTTTGAGCGGCTCGGATCGTTGCAATTCGATTAGGAAAGGGGAGTCTCGTACTGTAGCACCGTGTAGGATCACTCATTGGATCCGGACTGTATAAATATAGATATATATATATATATGGGACAATTTCGGAGACAATTAATTAGACAACTAAAAAAACGCCTTATAGTTCCCGATTAAATTTTGATGATCTGAGCTGCTTAATGTGATCAGAATGTGATTTTAAGGATATCCGCGAGAAATCAGAAAAAAAAAATGACCGAAAAAGGTTTGATCTAAGCAGTTTTTAGAGAAGATTTGATGAACGGTTCAATTAAAAACTATACAAAATAAGCACTTTTCGGCCATATTTTTTTGCTAATTTCTTGAGAGCACCCTTAAAATCACATTCTGCACACATTGAACGGTTCGGATCATAAAAATTTGATCGAAAACTATGAGATAGAGATTTGAGCTATTTTTTTGGGTGTCTCTTGAACCGCCCCGATATATATATATATATATACACACACACACACACACAGAGTCCTCTTCTACTAAGGGTGCCCTTAACTTGCTAAGTTAAAGACCTCATGAGTTTGACATTGTTTCCGATCAAATTTTTAGAATCTGAACCGTTCAATATGTTTAAAACATGATTTTAAGGGTACACTTTAGAAATCAGCAAAAGATATGACGTGAAAAGGCATGATCCGAATAGTTTTTTTTTATTTTATAAAAATACATTTATAGCATTTTTATGAAAAAACTACTAGAATCAAACCCTTCCCGGTTTTTTTATAAAAATGCATTTATAGCGTTTTTATGAAAAACTGTTCGGATCAAGCCATTTCCGGTCAATTGTTTTGCCGATTTTTTCACGTATACGCTTAAAATCACGTTCTGCACACATTGAACGGTTTGGATCATCAAAATTTGATCGGAAAAGAGGAAGTCCTTAACTTAACAAGTTAAGGGTGAAATTTGTGGTAAAAAATATATAGCACAAGGTCAAAAAAGACTGCTCAAAACCATCAAAAATTTTGTTGTATTGTTTACAATTTGGTCTGAATAAACAAATTTCTTGGCATTCAATAACAAGAAATTTGTGGAGGTTAATGAATTTTTGAGGCTGAACATATAAAAATACATTCTGTACACCCATTTTTTTAGGTGTGTACCCTAAACATTTCCCGCACGTATTAATTAGGATCCAATAAAGCTTCAAAATACAAATATGTAAACAATTAGGAATGCAGATATGAATATGTGACGCTGTGATTGTTCACAGGTATGTGTTGGCGATAGCGATTATGTCAACCATATATACAGTGGCACAACTTGTGCGGCAAGTTCACGGGCTGTTTACTGGAAGACAATTATTTCCGCCACGGAATTTGGCGGTGCTTGACTTCTTGGGTGATCAGGTACCGTACCGATATACATATATGCCTTTAATTTGGTTCGATTTTACAAGTATCCCGGTTTTTTTTTTTTTCCCGATCTGCAGTACTCCGTTCGATCAATTGAATTTTTCGGATAACAATTCATAGCTTTGAGAGTTTCTTTTTTCTTTTTTCCCCTCTTTGGGGGGAATATACCAAATCACGTTTTAGGGTTTACTATATTCTAGTTTTTTTTTTTACTCAACAAAAATTTTTTTATTAATCTCTGAAAAGGAACAAAGACTAAAGGTAACAAGGACAAACAAGATCTACCTGAGTACCAAAAAGACGTTGGCAAGAAGCCAACAAAAGAAAAAGAAAAGAAATAACCCCGACACACCTATTCCTAAAAGGAAAACACATCCAGCACTCCAACACCATGCAGAATGAAACAAAGAAAAGAGAACACCTCCAAAAAAAACAACTTAAACTAGCCCCCATAGAAGAAACTAGAACAAGTACAAGCAAGCAACAAACAAAAAATAACTTTAAAACACCCGCACCAAGCCACCAAGAGAATAGCAAAGCAAACCCAAATAGATAAACAAAGCCAAGACCAACCCTGGCTAGGCAACAACCAGCATTAGAAAAGGAATGCCAGAGAGGGAGGCACCATCCTCCAGCTCATCAAAATCCCCAATCTCCTTTTCTGAAATTCCAACCCCCTCTAATTCAATATATTTCTTGATATTAAAATTCTCCCCCCTTGGTATTTAACTCCCAACAAAGCATCAATATCCATACACTTAAGAGCTTCATTAATTAACATGGAGTTTCTATTAGGAATGTCACTAGAAGAAAGAGAAGATAAAGGAACCACCTTGTTGTTCTTCTTCACGTACCTTGACCGCCTTTAACTCAAAATCAAAGAGAGATTTCTTCTTAAAGCTTTTCCTTCTCTATCTTTTCAACCTCCTATCCAATTTTTGGATTGCTTCATGAATTGACTTTTCTCTTGGAATACTGAGCCCAACGCTCCTATCCGTCACTCTGGGCCTCGAAAGAGAAATCGGACTAGTAATGGAGTGGCACTCAGAGTTGGAAGAAGAGACCAAACCATCAACCTTTCTTGTCTAGGCTTCAACACCCTTGACAACAATATGCTTCTCAGTCGCCAAAAACCCAACCTCTATTTCTACTGCATTTGAGGAAGAAGGAATCTCTCTAAGATCATCATTCACTTCCTTTGCTTCATCAACTTTATCCTTCTCACTGTCTCCGTCAGACTTGTCTTCGGACCCCGGATTAGAGTCCATGTTACCCTTGCAAACGAAGTTAGCCTTCATATATGATGTTATTGACAACCGCCTGCTCCTCCAACACTACTCTAACAAGGTATGAGTTACCATTTAATACCAAACAAATCTCCTGGTTAATGGTTTCGAAGATACCAGTAAGAATTTTCACATTTTCAACTGCAAAAGAAGACCCGTTTAAAGTTGCTTCATCTAAAGTAATGAAATCACCCCACTTTTTGCCAATGTTTCTGAAAGTGTCTGAGTTCCAGAAATTCAAAGAAACCCCGTAACAGCTCAGCCAGACCTCTTTCTTACTATCATGTTGAAATCAGGATTCCATTTCTTAATTACGTCCACAAGCCAGTTCCTCAACCAACACATACCTGATTCTTCTAGCATTAACGACATATCCTCCACGGAATCGAAAGTCAGAAGAACAAAGTTTCCCCCTTTATCACGCGCCTGAATGTATGATATTCCCTCCGCAATAAAAGCTTCTCTAAGTAACACCACATTTCTTGGAGAAGGAAGTATTCCAATTGTGCTTCTATGTAACCATTCAAATTTTCTAGTTACAGTGCGATATACATATTGAACAAAGGCAAAGGCTCCATCCGATTCGTCTCCTAACTGGTTTTTGTAAAATAAATTTCAAATCTTACGTTTTGTGTCATTTACAGTGGTTATACCTTGGTAATTAGTTTTTTCCCTCACATAATAGAATTGCAGAGGTGTAGCAAAAATATTTTGAAAATTGAGACAAGAAAATTTGAGGAAATTAAATTTATTTAAATTGCTTTTTGAAATAGAAATAAATTTTGAAAATTATGTGAGAAAGTTTAATTGATAGAGCAAAGCCGAAAACTGGATAGTACAATGTAAGCTACCAATTGTCCAGAAAGATATGGATAGTAATCTTTAATTAAGACTTTTCAAATGACATTTGAAAATTTGTGGAATTGGAGATTATTCACTTCAAGAGTTATTATGTATATATTCTAGGAACATTGTAACATATCATTGCAAAAGCTAAAAAATAAAGGCTCCAATCCAGTTCATCTCCTAAACTGTTCAAATTACTTTTCGTTTAGGTCATTTACAGTTGGTGCATGGAAATTTTTTTCCTCACAAAATAGTACTAAATAGGTTTGCAAAAATATTTACAAAAACCGAAACAAGAAAATTTAGAAATAATATTTAAATTGCTTTTTGAAACAAAAAATTATGTCAGAATGTCCGATCAAGCAAAGCCAGAAAAACTGACTTTCTAGATCCTCAAAATTCCTTGGCATATTCACCTCCCGATTTTTTTTTGTATAAAATTGTATAGTTCTAGCCCCTACCCAGGAATAGAACTAAAAAAAAATAGGTTCTTATTATTATATATAATTCAAAAAATCGTTAACGATACGATTATACTGTATAAGGAAAATCTCAAATTTGTATTTGGTATCGTGCCACGGTAATTTCGAACCGAAAGACGTATTCTATAAAATACAACCAATTCTTTTGACTAGTTTTTTCCTACATTTTATGTACATGATTCTATACTTTTCAAAAATGTAATGGAAAAACAAGTCAGTGAAAGGATCTCATTGACCCAGGAAAACAAGCATGAAAGACCAATCAAAAAAAGAATGCCTAAGAGAAGGAACAAGATGTAACTGATTCATCCCCCACTAAATAAAGAAATTAGAAATAAATAAATATATCCCTACACTACTACATGCAATAATAGAGAAAGACCACGGTTTTTACCCATGATCTTTGCGTTTTTATCATAGTCTTAAAACCGTGATCTATCGGGCCGTATCGGGCCGTTATTAAAAGTCCTTTATTTTCAATCACGGTTTTAACCCTGATAAAAAACCAAAAAAAAACTGAGATTAAAGAATAAAAGGTGTGATTGTTATTTACAATACATCACATGTTATCCTACTCTAAGATCTCGGTTTGTTGAAAAACCGTGATCATATCTACTGATATTACCGCGGTTTTGTAACCTAACTGTGATTGTTTTCACATGTAAAGATCCCACCTTTTAACCGTGATTAATAACTCCCTACGCAAGTAATATAGCTTTCGAATTTGTACCTAGAATGTGAATTCATTGTTTCCTATTATAGCAGATGTCACGACCCTAACCCGCCCCTTGAGGTCCTAATCATGACAAATGCCAGTGATTTCTCACTCAGGCCAAATAACAAACCAAATATCACTTAAGCAAACGATAATCAAAAGGGACTAACTTAACAGCGGAAGCAAAAGACTACTTTCATTGATGACGAACCAAAGTCTTACTTTACTTAGGCTTTACAAACCAAAAGATAAACCTCCCGGAACTGTGTGCTTACTTACAAATTCAAAAGCTAACAAGCTATGTACAAGCCAAGTGTCGACAATCAAAACTTCCTTTCTGCAAGTTCCAAAAAATTCTACACGTCCCAAAAATAAACACCACGCCACCTTACTCGTCATTTCCTGAAAGGTGGAAAAGAAAATCCATAAGCCAAAGCTCGTGTGAATGATTAATACTTAACGCACATGCCTTCCATGGACATTGGAAAATAATTTGATAATAATTCAAAACAAAGTACTCAAAACCATAAGCCAAATATAATGCACATTCTGCTATTCAAAATTCAAAAGCTACCGGGCGTCCCCGGTAGTGGATAAGCCAGACGTCTATGCATTATCCCAAATCACAAACCAACCTCAAACACCCTTGCTAGCCATTAAGCCGTCCCCTAGCAAGACCGGACGTTGGGAATGCCATTAAATAGATTCGCAAACATTTCACAAATAAATCAACCTTCCATTGGTATCCATGGAGTACAAAATTTATAAATATGTTCAAATAAGATCGATAGGAAAAACAAGTTCAAACCATGTGTTTAGGTATTAAATCACTCACCTCGGCTCTACGAACCACCCGAGCTTCCTAAAATAATTAGGCAAATAAAACATGATTAGAAGATGTCTAACAAGTATATTTTTAATGAACATAAGGTCCTAGGGTGAAAGATATGAAGTTAAACAACCAATCTCAGGAAATAATTTCAGAATCTGCAATTCCATCAATTTCAACCTAAAATCTGACTTTGCACGGGAAGAAATAAGACACAATCTTCATGCATTTTTTTAGGTCTACGAGTCTAGGTTCAAAATCAGAAATCGGATCGCAATTTCCTCACCCGAGCTCAAAATTATGGCCGTTTCCCCAACACGTTTCTGTGCAGTCAGCACGGTCTGAAACTGCGCACCACATGGTCACGAATTTTTACAGAATTCAATACTTCAAATCTGATCCCGAAATTTTTACCATAGATAAAGGATTCATAGAGGAACTCTCTATAAAAATTTCATAATTTTTGGAGCTTAGGAACTACCTCAAAAAAAATCCACGAAATCAGGACAGACATGAAATTTCTACTCTGCAGATTTCCTAGTTTCAACCCAAACTTTGGAAAATCACTATAAATTGAATTCTCAACGGTTTGGGGCGATTCCAACGGCAAAAGAACGAGCTTTAAGTCTACTTTCTAACTTGTGAAGGAACCGAAACCTAATTCAAAGTTTACAAATGAGAAATTACGTAAAAACGGAGACCCAGTTTGCTGTCAGGAAACTGTTAGGTACACATGCTTCATACACGAAATTTTGCTACTCCAATCCAACAAAATTCATCAACTAAACATGAAATACAACTACTAAAGCATGGAATTCAACATACAAAACATGAATTCAAGTAGGAGATATAAAAATTACCTAGTTAAATGTTCAATTCAAGGCAATAGGGTTTTCCCCAATTTTTTTCCTTCTTCTCCTCTTTTTTCTTTTTTTCTCTTCCACCGATTCTTCTCTCTCTCTCTACGTTTGATGAAGATGGGAAGTGGTACACGTTTCTTTCATTTTAATAGGTTACAAGAAAAATTATCATGTGTAGGTGTGATCTTTAACCACTTATGTTCCATTTCCTACTAACAAGCCAAAACAAAGCCAAAATCACATAATTAACACCAAGTTCAACACATACTTAAATTCTAAACACAATTAAAAGTCGGGGTATTACAGCAGAACTCGCAAACAACAAAGATATTTCAATTCAATCAAAAACATACACCGGCTAAAAAGCAAAATTTATATAACCTTGATGTATTGCAACTGGGCATGAAACCAAAATTATAGACCAAATTTGGCCAAGCCCTCCCATAAAGGGACAGGAAAAAAATGTCCAAGCATTCCAAACTCGAAATTTACAGAAATTATAAAGCACAATGATTGTAACAATTCACACAACCCCTATCGCCGACAACCCGAGTTCTCATCGTTCCAATCTCAGCATACACTGCAATCTGCATTACACAAATCACAAGGCAAAAATCATAGATATCTTAACATTAGCGAACAAATATCTTAACATTAGCAGACAATATGTAGAATGAAAAATCAGTTACAAGATAGATTTAGTATGACAGAACCACATACCATTACAAAAAACAAAGAAAGTTTGACCTGAAACAATTGCCAAGAGGCCAGAAATGAGAGGAAATACACAGTCAGTTCCAAGTTTCTGTGGAGCATTCAAGATTATACCAAAGGACACCATTCTAACCAAACAAGATTGCTTCACTACGTATCTGCGTAACCTGCAAGAAAACTAATGACAAAGCACTCGTTAGAATGTAAATTAATAGGTCCATGGTAACTATACCAGAGTCTTCACAATCATACCTTCGCATAAGTAAAGAAATAAGATTTGATCCTACGGTCTAATAAATGAAACATAAAATGCATTCCACAAAAATCCAATACTCTCCCCTTACTTGCCTTTGAGTGCATAGTGCAAATTCTATGTCCAAAGAATAGTTAGTCAAGAAAGAAAGAAAGAGATGAACAGCGTGCTATGATGACCAATAACAGCCAAAGAGAGAATCCCAGGAAATGAGGTGAACATTGTGATCTTTACCGGTTATTGGAGTAGCGATCACTTCCATTCTTGAATTCTTGAATCTAAACGTGGATTGCATACCAGGCTACCATATAATTCTTAGAATTGTAATTACCAAATTCCTCTGTGATCAATATCAGAGCACACACGATCTAATTGTGTTTCCAAATGTGTACTAAGTAGCCCAACTTATGATCGCAGTTCATAAAAAGAATAACCTAACAAATCAAGTTAATTAAGAAACGTTGTAGACAACATAGACACATAGTAGTAAAGCCAACTTAAGACATTTACACGTAATTAGCCATAGGATGAGCATCAATAGATCATAAACTGATTAAACTGGAACCATCTAAACTGTACTTTAACTAAGAGAAATATGCACAGCAGAACAACAGAGTCAATGGATAATTGGTAGCCTAAGGAAAGGGAGGTCAATGCTAGAATAACAGAGTCATAATCATATTAAAGCTGCTAAAGATATGCCTAATTTATTCATTCACCTCACTTAATTAGCCATATAAAATAAACATGGTGCCTAGTTGTCAGGAAACTGAAAATTTTCCAAGCATTTGCATTCCAAAGATGAAGCAGATTTTCATCATAGAGCAAATCAAACTAGGCAATTGTAGCCCTAACAAAATAAAGCAGATTTTCATATGTCGTGTGAGTAGTAAGATATGCAAAAGGGTAAAAAAAATCTCACCACCTCCTTACTTCTATCTGCTCTAGCGACTCTCAAAGAGACAAAGATCGCAAAGGCCTTAGTTCCCTGCCATTTGAAAAGGAACAAATAGAATAAAGAATAGAATACATGCCAAAAAGTATAATCATTGAGAGAAATTGAAAACTTACCCTTGTTAAGAGTGCAAGGGTAAGCAAAAAAAGCTAATTAGAGGCCAATAGAGAACAATCAAACAATCAAAACTCTACTCTTTTAGAACAACAAATTCATGAGCAGGCAAAATTCATAAAAGAGTAAAACCTCCGTGGCCTCTCATTCTAGGGTTTTCAATCCGTCCTGCTAGCTCTATCTCCTCTATGTCTTTCTCTTCCCAATGGTTTTCATTCCTACATTTGCAAGAGCACAAAAACTCGAACAAAACTTGAATAGAGAAAAAATATACACATTACTCAACAATCCAAACCCACTTACCTCTGACTTAAATTTCGGATTTTAGAACTTCTATATGCCGATCGAGTGTTCCATCTCCAAGTATCCTCGCCCTTCTCAGCCTTGGTATGCCCATTCAGTTACAGATCAGGGAGCACACAATGGGGATTCTATTCTCATAGGAACACAATGAGAACGGTGAAATTGGCGATATTGACAAGGAAATTAAAGCAGGAGAATCTGAAGGGTAAGCGTGGATGGATAAAGATCTAGAAGCACACATGCATATGATCTCAATTTACATACATAATGAGGGAGAGAGAGAGAGAGAAACGAACCTACCCAATCGATGGCGTCGAGCGTTGATAGTTTCAACAGCAGGAGAAGATTCTCAGGGCCAGGGCTAGGGCTGCTTGCGAGATACAGGAGAAGAGGGAAGGTCGTGAAACTGGAGAGGGAGGCAGCTGAAAATAAAACGTAGTCGTTATTTTTATCACGCTTATATGTAAAACGTAATTAAAAGACAATTACTCCCGTTTTATCACACTTATACGCAAATCCTGATTAAAGTAAAATTTACTTTTCATCACGGTTGGAACCAAAACGTGGTTAACATAAACAACTACGATCACGGTTCGATCAATACCGTTATAAAAAATATTAATCATCACAGTTTTGTTAACGAAGTGAGATTAAAAACTCAACTCATATTTCTTTACCACACTTTTTCCTAAACTGTGATCTTTTAAGTTTTTTTAGCGTGGTCTTTATCAATTATTCTAGTAGTGCTATCTTATACTTAGGAGGCGAACAAGGAAGCTATAAGTCAGAATATTCATTACATTACAATATTAATCTATTTATATATAATAAGATAGAAAATCAGATATTTCTATAAACGTTGTAACCAACAAGGATGCTTCGGGCTCTTAAAGTTACTATGATGCTCTTGGTTTAGCCGATTGGATAGTGATACAATGTATATATATGCTAAAATTGTGTAGAAAGATAGTATAACATTTGAAAATTCACGAATTGCAGATTATGGCATACTTGTTGATATCTGCATTATCGTCAGCGATTCCCCAAACAAATAGGATGCGAGTGTGGAAAGACACCATATTCACGGACTCCTCTGCTGCAGCAATTAGCATGGAATTCTTCGCATTCCTCGCACTTGCAGTTTCAGCCCTTATCTCTGGTTATAAACTATCTAATCAATCATATGTCTAAGGAAAAGGGAAAAAAAAATCTTTGTTTTGTAACAAATTTTTTTCTTCCCGTTACTGGATTCAACTCTTAGTGCTAAAGAGTATGATTAATCTTACCACACAACTTCGAAGACTTAAACTCAATTTTTTAGTAGTATGGTTTTGTTGCAGTTAAGAGAAATAAAAAAATCGAATCAAATTGCTTGGTTTGTGGATTTATTCTCACGGTTCTGAGTCCAAATCGATCCGAACCATAATTTACATTATTTAATTTAGTTGATACTATTTAATTGATAAGTTATTTAGGTACGTTGCATAATAGGGTAAAATATGTACTTGCCCTAAAACTATTTAAATTTTGTTTATTTCGTACCTTAACCATCAATTGTACATTTTTGCCCCTTTAACTAACAAACCATTACTTACTTCATCCAATTTTCATCTTCCACGGATGGAAGATGGGAATTGGATGAGAATTGGATGAAGTAACGATTTTTAGTTAAAGGGACAAGTGTGTACAATTGATATTTAAAGATCGAAGTAAACAAAAGGGAAATGATATTGACATTCCAAAAATTGATGCAGATACTTCAAAATCAGTGTAACTCCAAAGCCACTTTACTTTGTTTTTTGGAGTGCCTGTATCAATTTTTATAGTGCCAATATCATTTCCCAAACAAAATTTAGATAATTTAAGGGGGGAAGTGCTACAATACACACCCCTTATTTGGGTGTGTATCATATACACCCTCATTGAAACACATCAAAATGTTATGAATCTATTGCTAAAAAGTTACGAATTATATGGATGAAAAGTTACAAATTTTTAGTATAAAAGTTACGATACAAAATAAAATATTATGAATGACCAATCCTACAAGTATTTTTTATAAGGGAGCACAATATGAACCATACAATAAATGCATATGATACACATCTAAAAAAGTGTGTATTAAAGACTTTCCCTACTGTTTAATTTGATTATACCAAAGTAACGGAAGTTATATTTGCCAACGCAAGCGATAATAACTTCGTTAATTTTTATAACCAATTAATTAGATTTTGAACACTTCGTGGAATTTGAAACATGGTACATAGAGTTGGAACACCAATTCAGTACAGGGGATAGCCCCTCCAACTTCCTAAAGGGTGTCCACGGTTCGGATTGGATCAGATTTCTATGAATCCAATCTTAATCCGCATCTCACAGTTTAAAAAAAATAATATAATCCAATCCTAACCTAAAATTCTCACAGTTTGGTTCCAATCCGAACCGTGAGTGACGGTTCGGTCCCGATTTTATTTACGAATTTCCTTCCAAAAAATGATGCTACTGCCAAAGTGTTATGGATGTATTGTAATGAGTAGTGCTATCCGTATCGACGGATAGCATACCGAAACTATACCGAAAGCCGTGCCGGGCCATCTCCGACCACTGGATGGCCGATATATACACGAAAAATAGAGTATTTGGATCAAACACTCTACACATATCGGATGTCGTTGATTCCTGCAAAGGGCCCCTCGTTGTTCTTTTTTAGAATTTTTGGATGGTTCGGATCGGCTGTCCGGTGGCTGGAGATAGCCTAGCGCGGTCGTCGATACAGTTTTGGTATGGAAACCGTCGGTCCCTATAGCTTTATTGTATTGTACTCCCTCCGTCCTATTTTCATTGTCCTTTTTTGATGTTCGTGTTAGTTTTCAATCGCTTGTATCTTCCTATGTGAATCTCCAAAAATATGCAATATAAATCTTATTTGATAGATTTCAATTTGTTCTATAATACAAAGATGTCAAAATCATGAAAAATATTATAGATTGAATGATATACGCAATAGACACAAAAGTGAAAAAGGAATAATGGACAATGAAAATGGGACGGAGGGAGTAATAACTAATATCATGAATTCCTTCAAAGTTCAAATAACCAAGAATCATCCAAGTCACTAGTTCCACTTTGCACTCCAGATTCATTCAAGACAACAACCAAATAGGGAGCAACCAAATAAAAGGCAACCACCAAATAAAGAAGATATTCCATTGGGAAATGATATTGGCACTTCAAAAATTGATGCAGGCACTCCAAAATCAGTGTAACTCCAAACTCATTTTTCTTTATTTTTTGGAGTGCCTGTATCAATTTTTGGAGTGCCAATATCATTTCCCTATTCCATTTTGTAGAGTTTTATCTATCTACTTATTATGGTCCATAAAATCAAACAAAAAAAGGCATATTATTAAAGTTTTAATTATTTATAAATATTACACACAAACATATATATATATATATATATTTTTATTGTTTTAAATATCTCATGGTTCAGTTCGGCTAATTCACGGTTTGAAATGAAAATTCAATCTTAACCTGTATCTCACGATTTTTTAATTTTTGAATCCATGTCTGGACCATTAATTCACGGAAAAAATTCAAAAGGCACGGATCAATTCAGTCCGGACCGATTTCACGACTCTCGATATTTCTTAAACAACCCTATTCCATCTCTCTTTCTCTCATAGTCCCACGTACCATCTCTCTCTCTCTCTCAATTTAAAAAATCGAAAGTCTAGAAAATTAGGAATGAAAGTTTACAGACTTTTGAATTCAAACACATTTGTATATGATATTGACTGATAGATTGATTGATGTTTGCTGGAGAGAGAGAGAGTACTTGTTGGGAGGACATAGCGGTCATATTAGAAGAATTTACGTGGACAAATGATGCAAGTTTAGAATTATTACCACTAGTTATAGAAAATAAAAAGTATTTACTATTAAGGTAAGATAGAACACTTAAATTACAATTATGTTCACTTTTTATAAAATACATTTACCATGAATGGAAGTGTCACCCTAAGACATCCTAGGATTTTAGGATACCATAGAATTTTAGGATGTTTTAGGGTGCCTTAGGATTTTAGGGTTTTAGAATAAGTTAGAATTTAAGTTTAGGCGCTTTTGTAGAGCCCTAGGATTTAGGTTTATGCACTTTCATAGAGGTTTTAGGGTGCATTTTTTAGTTATAGGGTTTTAGCGGTTTAGGCACTTTGATATGGTACCATAGGGTTTAGACATTTTCATAGGATAGCCTATGGTTTAGGCACTTTTAGGGTATCCTAGGGTTTGGGCAATTTCATCGGGTACCCTAAGGTTTAATTTAGGTACTTTCAGGGTTTAGGATTTTAGGTATTTTTATAGGGTTTTGGTACATCATTAATTGTAGGTGATCTGATGGGAAATACTTTTTATTTTTTGTACATAATGGCAAAAAGCTCTTAATTTTTTTTTATCATAACGATTAATTTGAGTTGTATGATTAAAAAAATAGGGAAAACGATTTGAGTCCGAGTTGACTCACAATTAGGGCTGTTCAAAAAATCCGGTGAACCGTGAAACCGGTCTGGACCGAACCGATCCGTACCTTTTGGATTTTGTCCATGGATTAATAGTCCGTACACGGATTGAAAAATTAGAAAACCGTGACTCGCGGTTTGATCTATGGATTTTCATTACAAAACCGTGGATTAACCGAACCGGACCGTGAGATATTTATTTTATATAAATAATATATATGTGTGTATTTATATAATAAATTGTTAGTAATGTTAACACCCTTTTCCACCAATTTTAGTATTTTATCGTTCTAATGGGATATAGTGTAAATGTACATAAAATATAAGGAGTAAATCGTAGTTTTTTCGTAAAAATTACGAGTAATCTTAGTTGCGTTTCAATAGTTCATTTTTTTTTCCGGTTCTTTTATGTTATGTAATGTACTATAACGATAAAATCCTACTAGTGTTTTAGATTCTTTTGAATTTGATTTCTAAAGTAAGCCTTTGGTAGTTTATGTAACAAGTACTTTCTAGTGGTGTTAAACTTAATTCTGAATGTAACATTCTTCCCTTTTATTGTGGGATATATGCTTGACCTTTATTTTTGCTAAAATCCGTGGACAAAATCGTAACCGATCCGTGAGTCACGGATCGGATTGGAACCGGACCGTAGGACTTTTGGTCCGGACTCGGATTTCATTTTGTAAAAACCGTGACTGGCGGTTCGGTCCCCGAATTCCTAGAAATTCGAACCGAACCGGATCGCGAGCAGCCCTACTCACAATGTCCCACATATCCGAGGGGAGGATCCTACCCAGTTTTGGACCACCAGTCTCGTCCAGTTTTGTGCTATCATTTGTGGGCTATTTTTGAGCTAACAAAAATGATTGAAATTGTTCACGTTTTAGAAATTATTAAAAAAAATTGATCATGCAAAAAATTATGTTAATCGGATATCATTTAATATAATTTTGAAATGCATTGTGTTTGTAAGAAAAAAAAATGTGTAAATTAAATTGCAATTCATTTGACACAATTATTTAAAAATCAATGCATTTTGATATTATACCGATGACATGCGATCAATGCGTTTTTTTTGCATGGGCAATGTTCTTAACGAATTCTAAAAAGTGAACGATTTCGATCATTATTTTAAAGTTGAAAAGATTCCACAAATAATTTAAAACTAGACCGAACTGATTGGAAAGGAAAACTTGACGGGATCCTCTCCCTTGACATGACAGCTTCATACGGTACCAGCTAAACTTCATTTTACAGTTTGCAATCCTTGACAGTTAAGTTGGTGTTCCACTTTCTTCAAAAGGTACTTTTTGAAAAAAAAGAGAGATAATTTTAAACTTAAATATAATGAAAATGAAAATGAAAAATATTTTTTTCAATATTTTTTTACTGTTTAAAAGATCTTAATAAGATCTATCAAATAAAATCCATATTAGTAGAAAAATTATTTGCGTAAACACTTAATTTTTAAATTTTAAATTACCTTCTTTTTTCAAAAAAAACTTTTTGGGAAAAGTGAAACACCCCCTAAATCCAGTGCCCAGTGGTTCGTGAGGAGACAATCCTCTACAGGCGGCTCACGGTCTACTCAAAAATCTGCACAGAAACGAGATACCAGAGTATGCCACGTCATTAATCAGAAACCCAGCGAAGCTTCTCTTTCACGAACAATCACGATCAAAGAGCAATTC
This sequence comes from Rhododendron simsii, assembly GCA_014282245.1. Lineage (NCBI taxonomy): Eukaryota > Viridiplantae > Streptophyta > Magnoliopsida > Ericales > Ericaceae > Rhododendron > Rhododendron simsii. Next base: position 19,013,024 of record CM024956.1, on the reverse strand, counting down.
CGTCTGCGTTCACATGGAATTCACTTAAATATGAAAATTTTATTTTTATTTGAATTTTTTTTTTGTCATTTATTAGTTTTACGCAAAAAAATTGACGGCTATTGATTCGTATCGACGAGAGGAATCGAAAAAGTAAAAAATCTCTTTACTTTTAATCAAGTATTTTGAGAAATAATTGCTCTAAAAAGTAGTTATTTCTCAAATTAGTTGGGTAAAAGTGAAAATTTTCACTTTTCTGAGACGAATCATACCCCACAAAAATTTGACACAAAGCTAACAAATACAAAAAAAAAATTCAAATAAGAACAAAATTTTCAAATTTAAATTAAGTTTAAATTAAATCCATAAGAACGCAGAACTATCGGAACACTCCACCTCAATTTCCTAGTCACTGGTTGGGTACTACGCCCGACCCTGGGGATGACCCTAACGGGGACCATTCGGGGAATCGGGCACCTTATTCAAATTTCAGCACCTAAAAAACCCCTTGAAAACCCAGCCAGGAAGTTAGGACAACAAAGCTCCAAAATAGAATTAGAAAAGCCATGAAGTGTCAAGAAATGATGGAAAATAAGAGTGGATGAGTGGTGCACTGGTCGGCGGAATGAATCTATAAAAATACTACTGAAGGGGTTTCGGGGACGGAGTTATGAAACCTATACCCGAATTTTTTAAGATCTCGGGGATTTTCGGGCCGGGGAACGGGGAGGGTTCGAACGGGTCGGCCGAGATTGCCATCCCTATTTCCTAGTCACTTCCGGGGACCATTGTTTTAGGATGCGTTTCATTACCAGCACAAGCGTAACCAATCATATCATATCAAATTATATATATGTTCCAAAACAAGCGAATAGATTTTTGCCTCAAATGTTAATTAGGACGCCTGCTTCAAGATGAACAACTAAAATCATGAAAACAGAATATCACAGTTCGATCGGTTGGTCTTCCCAGTCCCACTAGGCAAAATGTTCTCTGTTTTTTCATAACCAGGGCAGAAGAGAGTAGAGTTTTCCTGTTTTTTTGTAACCATATATTATATTAGGCAAAATGCTTTTCTTTAGAAAACCCGAATGTCACGGTTCGCTTGGTCTTCCTAGTCCCACTAGGCCTGCAAACTGCTCTATATTTATTTTATTTTATTTTTTATTTAGTATTACAATTTTGTAACCATTAGGCAAACTGCGAATTGTGATCCTATAGCTAGCTTGGTCTGACTTGGTTAAATGTAGATCCGGAACCATCGTTCTCATTCAAGGCCACTGAAACCACTTACAAATAATTTGGCCAAATGAATGTTTGTCTAATTTTTTAATACATTTTCTGGAAAGATTAATTTTGGATCAAAGCATTTGACTTTTCGAATTCATCTCAACAAGAAGATCATTGAAAATATAAATTGTAATAAAAAAGTTGACTAACGGAAAAATAATCCAAAATTGATGCATTATTTACTCTTTAGATTTATTTTTTTATCTTTGTAACTTTTTGATATCCGTTTTGTTTTTATTTCCCCGAATTCTCTTGTTAAGACAAATTTAAAAAGTCAAGTATTTTTACCGAACGCTAAAAAAGTTTGGGAACAGATAATAAATCATTACTTCAGAAACGTTCCCAATTTTCAAAATTATTGTCCTTCTTTAGGAATCATGCATTATTCACTCCTTTTTAAAATGCAGTGGTCAATTTTTTTACTTCAATACATTTGTTTCTCTCTAATTTGTAACTCAATTTAAATATGAGAATGAAGGGCAAAAAAAATAATTCCATCTTTTCTACTAGTTCAAAGGGACTAAAATTATGCAACATTAAAAAATAATGGACTAAAATTTTGGAATGGAATGAGTAAGTAATTTGCATGCCATTGATAAATAATTTTGGAATGGAATGAGTAAGTAATTTGCTCCAAACTCTAAGTGATAAATATATGCATGCCATTGTGGGTTGTCTGCCATCATTGAAGGGAGGCAGCTGCGGTCAAGTTTTCCTTGCCTCCGGTCTGGTTCAGTTTGGGTTCTTTCCGGGCCCATAATAATGATCAAAATTATTCATTTTTTAGAGCTCATCGAGCACATGGACCTCGACAACCACTGCCTAGTGCAGTTGGTATGTCATTTCTCCCTTATGAGGGAGGTCCTAAGTTCGACTCCTGCTGAAGCAATACCCTTAGGGTCCCAAGCTATGGATAGCTTCTGGACTCCGTGCTAACTCTAACACCCCCTACTAACCCCCGCTGATGTTTGACGATTGCAAAAAAAAAAAAAAAAGAGCACATGGACCTCTTCAAAAATCAAAATAGGAATTTGAAATGAATTAGCCTTGTTTGGATTAGAATTTGAAAAGTTTTTTGAAAAATAGTAGGGGTAATGAGTGGAGAGAGATAGAGAAAGAAATGTTGAAAGAAGGGGGAATCTAGGAGGAATTTAGGGGGAATTTTTTGAAAAATTCTTTTTAAGTTCCAAAGAGAACAAGGCATTCACTTCACATAATTGTGCCAAATGCATTGTTGCAATCCAGTGTTGCACACTTTAATTTACTTTTACAAGATTAATGCATTTCAAAATCAAATCAAACAAAATCTAATCAACGTGATTTTTAATGTTGTCAATGTTCTTGATGATCTCTTAAAAATAAATGATTCCGATCATTATTGTGAACCCAAAAATGGCTTTCAAATGGTCCAAACTGGACGAGACTAAAGGCAAGGAAAACTTAATAACAGTGACCTCCATTGTCATAACATTTTAGATTAGCGTTTCAGTGCTCTTGGGCACCGACAAGTGGTATCTCAATCCCTAATGTGGGATCCCAGACAAAATGCAAAAGAATAACCTCAATTTCTCCACGAAAAATTTGAGGTACCACACGACAATGCACTTGGAGCACTGAATAATCTCTCTGCCTCATATGACATGATAATTAAATTGTTCTAGAACTACAAACACACGCACAGTCACTTTACACACATTCATAATTTTGTGGGTCCTACACACAATGAAGGTGTAGTGTCTAGCGTGCATGGGTTCTAATGTGATTGTGAGTGTGTTTGTTTAGATATTTGTGGTTGTAGATATATGTGTGGGATGAGTTATATACCCGTCGGATGAGTTGTAACATGATGATCTCGTAACACCTAATAATTCCTCCTTACGTATGTATACCCGCCGGATGAGTTGTAAAGAAGGTGGAGGACAAAATATATAATTGGGAAAGAACAACGTCAACAACCAATTTTGGATCGGGAAAACAACAACCAATTCCTCATTTATTTGTGGGTGCCGTGGTTTCGAAACTCTACGAATTGTCCTTCCCTTTGTTCAGACCACAGCTTTCCCTCGTGATTCTTTAATAATAAACATTTGACGCTTCCAATTGACCGAGAGAAAAATGACGAGTACCGAAGAACCGATGAAGACGGCGTCCGAATCCCCGGCACCGCCTGCCGGAGACGTGGAGAGCCAGACGCCGGCGGCGGGGTTCGGGGTCCCGGTGATCCTTAGCCGATGGAGGAGAGAGGATTTATTGAAGAAAGGGTCGTTGGTTTTGAGGGTAATGGGTTTTCTGTTTTCGCTTCTTGCTTTCATTATCATGGCCAGTAACAGTCACGGCGGTTGGGAAGATTTCGGCAAATATGAAGAATACAGGTATCCCCCAATCAATTCTATTCTCTCTCTCTCTCTCTCTCTCTGTATGTGTGTGTGCAAATATTTGAATGTATACATGTGAAATGGGTTTAGGTCCATCCTTGATTGGTCAGGCTTGTACAGCCTAATTGGATTGGGAGAAAGGATGTGACAATATTTGGAAGAAATACCTTTCGTGAACCTTTCTCTTCCTTTTTTTCTTGTTTCTTTTCCTACCAAAACTCAATATGTGTGTGTATGTATGTATGTATGTATATATATATATATATTTTTTTTTTTTTTTTGAGTTTTGTGTTCGTATTTCTTGAAAAGCACAAGAACTTATTGGGTTAACCCTTCGAGAGAAATCGGAGCAGACAATCTTTTTTGGAAGAACGCAAAAGAATGTTTCCATTCAAGAATAATTACGATTCGAAAATGTTAGTCTTAGTTGCACGCAAATTGATCCACGACATCCTGCATTACTAAAAAAAAAATAAAAATACTAATTGCGAATCGAAAATGATGGGCGTTGTTGTCAAAAACAACTTCCAAAAACCAATATAGAATAAAAATTGCTATGTAGAGATGTGCGTAACATAAGTGGTTATCAAACGCTATGCCTCTCAAAGAGTTGCATTCTAACGTAAGTAATAAGGTCCATGATTTTTTTTTTTTTAATTCTATCTTCTTGTATCTAAATTTCTATTCTGATCTATCAAATTGACCCTAAAAGCTATACATATAATTGGGATTACGATTAAATTTGTCGGGTTTTTTTTTTTATTATTTGCAGGTATGTGTTGGCGATAGCGATTTTATCAACCCTGTACACAGGGGCGCAAGCTCTGCGGCAAGTTCAAGAGATGTCTACTGGAAAACAAATTTTCCCTGCACGGACTTTGGCGTTGGTTGACTTCTTTGGTGATCAGGTTGGCCGTTAATTTCATTCAATTTTAAGAGTACCGTGTTGTTTCGATCATATCCATTTGTGTTCTCGGAAATGGGCTTAATTCACAATCCATTGCTTTTCTGGAAGATTTCTAGACGTTCAAGAGTCACGCAGGGTATACAGGAAGGAATCCTCTTTCCTTTCCCAAGGAAAGGAATCGTCCAAGTCACATTGGATTTTACAAAACAACTTTACACAAGACTTTTGACAAAGTGTTTTTGAAAACAAAATTGCCCCCCTTGTCTGTATCATAATCATTTTCGAGTGGACACATCTTTTTGGTGTTTCTGGATATTTCCTGCCAGAAAAAGTTCAGAAACAAATCATGTTTGAAGCCAACTCCATACCTTTTCTTTTCTTTTTTCCCCTCTCTTTGACCGAATAGATGGAAATACTTTTTAGGCTGTATTGTGTTCAAGCAACATATTGTCACGGTAGCTAGAATCTGATAACTCTGATGCAAGTACGTTACAATTTCCAATACCAAACTTAAGTAGTTTGTCATTGACATTTGAAAATTGATGGGAATGCAGATTGTGGCATACTTGTTGATATCTGCAGCATCGTCGGCCATTCCCATCACAAATAGGATGCGAGAGGGGGCAGACAACATATTCACAGACTCCTCTGCCGCGGCAATTAGTATGGAGATCTTGGCATTCCTTGCGCTTGCATTTTCTGCCCTCATCTCTGGATATAAACTGTCAAATCAATCTTATATCTAAGCGAAGTTTCTTCGTTTGGCTGAATATTCTTTTGTTGATGTTACTATTGCTTCATTTCTCACCCCACGTATGACCTGTATACCTGAATCTGTGTTTGTGTCCATAGTCGTTTATCTTCTATGTATAGTTGAATATACCCACCCATTTGTTCAAATGTCCGAAGCCAAACAGATTGAGAGACAGAGTACTCCTCCTCTCAATGGTAGTCTTCACTCTTCACTTTGTTGTAATTACTTTTTCAATGATAAATGTTTTGTTTGGGAATTTCTGTAGCATAACTTTTCTTTTGTTCCTTAAATTTGATGGCATTGGATGATAAGACAAGTTCTCTGTGTGTGTGTGTGTCGCGAAGGAGTTATAGAAGGTTATGCTGGCACTAATGCCACGAGTAATAATGTTAAGAGCCGCAAGCAATTATCTGAAAAGTCATATTTACCCAGTCAATCACGTCTTTTGTTTTTGCATTCTCCTCTTATGTCTCTCTTTAACATAAGCAAACCAACTATCCAAATGCAAAATGACTGACTAAAATCGATCGCGGCTGGCTATATCTCTGAAGCCAACGACTGAACTTCCAAAAAGTTTATTCTACCTAAGGTAAAACAGCAGAGGAAAGAGAACTTGAAGATGTACAAACAGAAGTAGATGCGAATGCAGCTTTATGAAGGTGGAGAAAATAAGCCGGTGGAGGAATGGGGCTCTGGACCACGGCTAAAATCAGCAGCTAATGTTCCAAAATTGCTGAGTGATTTTGGATGGTCAAGAGTCATTTTATAGAGGAGATATTTATTGATTCAAATGTAGGTTTGATTGATGGCAAGTGGAGACGAAAAGAGTATCTGTGAGGTCGTGCTGGAGACTTGTGGTTGGCCGGAGAGAGAGAGAGAGAGAGAGAGAGAGAGAGAAGACATGGGTAGGTTTGGGCCTGTGCCGCATCAGAGAGAGGTGTAAATGTGGCATTTCGTTTTAATGTTCGTGGCTCCAACACATCTGACCGTAGCATTAGGGCCAGAAGTCTAAACTCTTAACTGGTGTTATTCAGAAACGCATGTTCTTGAAATTTTCTATTTGAAAACTTCATTTGGTAGGACAACGAACGGCTACTTTAACCTACAATGGAAGCCCTTGGTGTAAGCCTAATCAGGGGGATACGCTGTCCTGAATCCAACATATACGTTTAGCGATGTAGATTTGTAATATATCTTACGGCTGATAAAATTTTGAACAGATTAGAGAAATATTTGGTTGAAGTTGCTCTTGAGAACACCCTGCACTCTTTCATTTCAGGATGTCTGTGGATCAGAACCTACAATCTTTCATCGTGTTCAGTCGATCAAAATCATTCAAGGAGGAGCAAAACATGATAGATCAAAAACCCCAAACCTTGTAATAAAATATCCCGAATGTGATCCCAGTTACAAAACCTAATAGGCAGAAGAATACCTAAGCGATCCTTTTATCAAATACTCTCTACCCTTTACTATCTAATTGACCTTGATTGCTGGCCATGATAAAACTACACAACACACAGCCCTTCCTTAGAGAGCATGCGCAGTTCATTGAACATTAAGTCTTCATGATTTTAAAATCTCTTCAGTCAACAAAACCCGCATCCATAATACACACACGATTGGCCTCTGCATTATCCAGAGTGACTGTAGAGTGAAGAGAGGGAGCTGAAACTTCCAAACAAAACTGAAGCTTCAAAAACAGCTTACTGAACATCTACAAACTGTAATTTCCAGCACTTCGGGTCCAATTCAGCCTGACCAAAATTAGAAAAAAACAAACATTAAGTCCTATGGAAAATGAAATTAAACAGCTACACTCGACATTCTGAATGAAATAACAATTTGGTAGGGTCGGTTAGCTGGAATGATTTTGGAAACGAATGGAATGGTCATTCCTTTGCCTCCACTTTGGAAAAGAACCATTCCATTCCAACTTCATTCCAGTTAACCTAACATTGCCTTATTACTGCTCAAACCATAGGTTTTTGAATTCCCCTCACAAACAGTTACGACCAGCATTAGGTTCGAACAAAAACCCAAAAAGGAAAAAGAAAATAGTTGGGCATACCTGAAGCACCTTCTCTCTCCACTGAAAAACACACCCGCGGGCTTCTAGATGTTCAAAAAGGGGTTTCGGTAACAATGACTTAAAGGAGGCCTGGAGCTTCACTTTTGTAAGCGCACCACATGCCAATAGAGCAGCTGCCAATCCGCTCGGAGTCAACCTTTTCAAGTGCAATATATTCATGCTCTGCAAGCAGCTGATACTGGCAAGCGACAACAGCCCCACTTCTGTCACTGAGCTATATGACAAATTTATCTGTGCATATAATTGAGAAATATGTTAGCGTTAGATGCCAACGTCTTATCCCTATCTCGCAGAGAGAGAGAGAGAGAGAGAGAGAGAGAGAGAGAGCCTACTTGTCTGAGGTTTTGAGAGAAGTGAGCAAGTGGGATCATTCCGGTGTCATTGACATTGCAGCATTTCTTTATGTCGAGCTTGATGAGTTGCCTACATCCAGTAGCAATCGCCATTATACCTAATGACGTAATAAGGGAACACCCTCGACTTTCAAGTGTGTTCAGTTTAGAACATTTTGACAAGGATATCAAAGAGCTGTCAGTGATATCTTGACAATATGATGTATTAATCATCTCAAGGCCAGGACAACCACCAGCAACTGCCAGAATGCCAGAATCCGTTATTCCTGCTGACCTGAACAAAAAAGCAACATGCACATAATTATAAAGAGCTGCACAGGTGAAAAATAAGGGGAAAAAATATACAACTCAGACCTTAACCTACATGAATTAAAGTTCAAATCTATTACCTGTACAAATCAAGCTCCATAAGTTTTGAGCAGCACATGCCAATATGGGCAAGCCCTTTATCCGTTATGTTAAGGCAGATTCCGAGTTTTAAGCTGGAGAGTTTTGAACATCTTGAGATGGACTTCAAACCTGTATCCCCAATAGCATTAGTAACTGACAAATCTAACTGTGCAATCATAAGAACTCAAGTGGAGAAGTCCCAACCTTCATCGTCGATTTCATTATCTGTAAGGTCAAGCTCTTCAAGAAGAAGGCAACGCTGTCCAATTAGTACAAAAGCTTCTTTTGGTACCAGAGTACATGACTCCATTTTGAGGGATGTAAGAGAGGTGCATGAATTTGTAATGTGGGCAATTGAGACGTGAGTGATCTTGTGGCAGCATGTGATATCTAACTTCCTCAAGTCTTTGTGTTTTGTAACTAAGGAAGAAAGACCTTCGTCTGTCACTCCCAAGCATTTACTTAAGCCGATCTCTCTTAGTGATACGCACCAATTTCCAATAGCCTTCAGTCCGGAACATGTGACTGGACAACAATCTAGTTTGATTGATTGCAATGTGGAAAGGCTTTGCAACGTATGAGCAAGAGCAGGAGTGACCTGAGCCACCATTCAGTGAAAAATGAGCCCCAAGTTTGAAAGCAAAACGAAACAAGGGGTAACCCCAAGTATTCAGAGGCAAAGGAGTTAAAGGACTTACAGGAGAGCCATATGCTAATGTAAGTTGCCGTAGACATCCAGTACCACTTGTTAGTGAAGACAGGCCCACATGACTAACATTTTGACAACTTGACATATCAAGGGTCTGTTGAAAAAGAAATAAGTTCACGAATTAGTTATCAAATGACAGCTACTTCAGACAAATGTAAATTCAATTGCAATGGCAGAAATAACAACAGCATAAATCATGAAGTTGTCTTTTAAAAGATATCAAAAATGTACTTCATAAATCATAAGTTCTATTATCTATCCATTGATAGGTACCTCTAATGATTTGCACCCTTGTTTGAGGACTGCAAGGCTGTCATCATCAATACCAAAGCATCCCTCCAGAACCAGATTTTCAAGGTATTGTAGTTTCAAGATTGATGGTAGGCATTTATTGGTGATCTGCAAAAGAGGAAAATGAGATAAGGATCAAACCACGTTTATTATGAACGTACAAGCAGTAACACATGTTAGCCACATGCATGGACGTAAAAAGATGAACCACATATAGAAGAAGACCCACATAATTTCAGTCAAGAACACCTTGATAGATTCTGGAGGAGCATGGAGATTCAGAGTCTAAAAGCAAGAGTTTTACAATACTAAATATAAATCTTATATCTTAGTAATCAATTGAATCAGATTCATGAAGTTGGCCCCCTACAACACGAACATGCCAAAATGAATAGAATAGCACAGTTTGTTTTCATGTGAATATCCAGTTATGTGTTGAATAAAAGATCTAAGCATCACTTAACAATTGAATCATTGCAGAATTCAACTGTTTTGAGCTTGCCATGAGAAATGTTTGTTTATTTTACGCTCGATGACCAAGGGCCCGTTCCAAAAACTTTCTTAAAAAATAAACAGCTTATTTCACATTTTTTAACTCAAAAATAATATAAATGAAAAATAATTTTTTAATTTTTTTTTGCATCGTATGATTTTTCAAACAAGATCCATATTTCATATTTTTAGATTTCAATAAGCCCATAATTTTTTAGTTTCAAATTGCCTTCTTAAAAAATAAGGACTTTTTCTTCGTTCTGGAACGGACTCTAAGTCAATCAGCATACGATGGTTGTGAAAGGGCTAAAGAAGCTAACAGAATTGCAAAACAGGAAAATAAAATTACATATTGGTACTGAATGTTCACATCACAAGCCAAGGAAAATAACTTCAGATCTCATAATGCAAAGAGATGTAGCATGCTTAAGTATGTCGTGACAATATCACACATGCTGGAGCAAGGAAGATGCAGTTCACCAACTTATCATGAATATCCATCAACTTATAGTAGTTGGTAATGTGCATCCTACTTCTAGTTTATTTACCTCTACAACACAATAGAGGTCATAGACTCATAGCATGATATAACTAATCGAACAAATAAGAACTCCATCTTTGCAACTATAAATGCAAAATAATTTTAATAACGTATCGAGCTGCCAGATCAAATAAAACACTTTTTCAAATCATCAATTGCCCAATTAATAGAAAAAAAATCACAAAGCATGTAACATATGGCGAGTATTTCATAATAAATTGGCTATTATTTGTTACAGACAAAGGAAGCGATTAGACACACATCAGCCCCCGCTTTTTTGTTGTAGTGATGCAGTCATGAATGAGTGCATATATTCTAAGCAAAGATAACTATCGATCCGTAGGCATAACAATCTGTTTTCATCTCTACATATTCTCTATGTGTCTAGGCGTCACATTTACGCAACTACATGGTATCCAACATGAATACAGCCTTCCCGATAAACTACATGCTACGATAGAAAAGATTTAATTCATAAGGCAAGCACTCAATCAACTTTTCCTTTACATCATAAATTATGAAGCTATATTTGAAGGCACATATTCCTTGCAAGACCCACGTCATCGCATAAGCTTACAAAAATCCATTTTCAAAATCCTAGACAGATATGTGCACATCATCCTTCCATTTAGACGAATCTCGTTTATCAAATGTCCAACAAGAATAGATCTTTCCTGTAAACTAAACATGCTTTTATGGAAGAGATTTAATTCATAACGCATCAATCATGAAAGAACATTTTCAGATGCACTAATTAAATTCAAACTTCGAGGAAAAGCATTGGTCGACTCGTAAAAACTGCAAAAATCATACTAATGAAAAACCAACATAATACCAACACCCTGCTCAAATCAATTGAACAACATATACCCAAATAAAAGTACAGATCTCCAAACATAAGAGCCAGTCAAATCATCAACTTTGGGTCCAAAACTGTTTGATTGTAGTTTCCAGAACACTTTTTTTAACAAACCGAATTTGGAACTAAAAACTAAAACACTCATTAGTTTTATATGGTTCTACTTGAGTCAGATGCAGAAATCATACTAATGAAAAACCAACATAATACCAACACCCTGCTCAAATCAATTGAGCAACATATACCCAAATAAAAGTACAGATCTCCAAACAAAAGAGCCAGTCAAATCATCAACTTTGGGTCCAAAACTGTTTGATTGTAGTTTCCAGAACAGTTTTTTTAACAAACCGTGTTTGGAACTAAAAACTAAAAGACTCATTAGTTTTATATGGTTCTACTTGAGTCAGGTGTATTTTCCCTTCTAAAATGGGTTTCGTTTCCAAATCTTGTCCAAAAACCGACAACCAAACAAATCACGTTGAATGAAAAGAGAGGCCAATAAATCCATCAGAACCATAAATTCACTTCTTATTATTAAGACTACAAATAAAACCATAACACTAACAAACCACGTGCCAGGAGACAGGAGGTTCAATTGCTTCCCCCATATGTTGATCTAACTATTCTAATGACTTTGGTGGATTAAAAAAGAACAGTCTTAAACCATATCGAATAAAAAGAGTAATAGAAAAATTTAATTACCGGCAAGTAAGAGAGATCCAAGCTACGGATCTCGTTGCACTTAACAGCAATCAAACCCACACCCAAATCACCAACCCCCAAACACCACTTCAAGTTAATCGACCTCAACTTCCTACACCCAACGGCGATACACCCGATCCCCATATCCGTAATCCCCTTGCACCTTGCCAGGCACAACCGCTCCAGATTTTTGGCCTCCCCAATCGCGGCCGCGGCCGGATCCCTCAACTCCGTCGCGTTGGACAGGTCAATCTGGACCAAGTTCGAGCAATTCGTCACGAGACCCGACAGACCCACGTGGGTAAAGAACTTGGATCTCGAGAGGTCGACGGACCTCAGCATTCCGCGGCAGACGGAGGCGGCGGCGGAGAGGGAGGCGTCGGTGATGCGGGGGCAGAGAGAGAAATCGAGGTGGGTTACGAAAGGGTACCGGGTCAGGGTCTTTTTGAGGTGGTCGGAGCGGAGGGGCTTGAGGGTGGTGCGGTGGTGGGACTCGACGGAGTAGAAGGATTTGCAGACGAGGGAGAATGATTTCTTGTCGAGTGGGTTCGAGTCGAGGCGGTCGAGGATTGAGAGGATGAGTTCCTCGGAGAGGAGGTCGAAGTTGTTGCATGATGATTTTTGCCTTTTCATTGTGGTCATGGAATGGTATGGACGGAGAGGGAGATGATCAAAAATGGATTTGAAGGTTGAAGAAGATTTATGGATGGGGAGTTTTATCTTTTGTTTGTGGGAATCTTGTTTGGGTGGCGAGGCGAATGAAATTATGAGAGAGAGAGAGAGAGAGAGGAGAAATGAGAAGTAGTACTAGTCCGTAACTGTTGGAGTACCAGAAAAAGACTACACCTTCAGGGTTGGTTTAGGTGAGAACGGAGGGAGGAAGAAGGGTGTTCAAATTACACTACTATCCTTTGGCCTTTTACCGAAGTTTGGTATGGTGGGGTCTACCACTTTTTATGCGGACATAAATGACCTACCTATATATGAACAATACCGTACATGTTCCTCTCGGTTTATACAGTGTCAGAATAATTGAGGGGAAAGAGTTGACCTACTGTACTCGACTGTTCCAGTTGATCACTGTGATATATAATCCTTGAAAGAACAAGGAAAATGATTTCTATATTTCTTTTTTTAATTATAACACTTTTTTTTTGTCTTTTAATGAGAAAATATACACAAAAATTTTACTAAAAGATAAAAAAATGGGATGTCATAATCAAAAAAAGGAAATGTAGAAATAATTTTTCAAAAACAATGGGTTGTTTATGATATTTGATGGAGGTTTTAGGGTAATAAGGGGGAAATTTTTTTTATTGAAACTCACGATGTAAGAAAGAGGTTGGTTTTGGGAGCCAAAACCAAACGGAGTCCATAAAACTTTCATTTCGTCTAAGACTTTGGGGTAAAAATTTAAGCATGGGGGAGTTAACATTTGTGCGAAAGTTGATCCAATATTCAAAGTCACATGTGATTTGTTTGTCCTTAGCTTTAGGGATGGAGGTAGCCAAGATCCTGAGTAATCCAAAAATTTGTGTACTTTTAGTTTCAAACTTTTGTGTATTTAAATTGTTATGATAAAAAAATAGTCTCCTAAATAATATATTAATTAAATTTGATATTTAATACATTAAATGTACTTTGTCTTAAAATAATTCTTTTAACTATTTTCATAAAACATAAATGACAATAAGTATACAAGTGTTCTTCTCTCATTTCTCTCTATACTTGACTCCTAAGCTTAACTAGACATTCATAGTTTTTTATAGCCTATGGATTCCAGTGAATAATAGTGACAATAAATTTTTGGGACAATTCTAAGGTGGCGCTAAGGGATTTTTTTGTTTTTGTCCTTATTCAAAAAAATTGTGTTTGTTAGTTTTGCAATAAACTTTCGTGGATTATTGGTTCGTTTCGACTAGACGAATTGAAAAACCACAAAAGTTAAGGCTCAAAACTAACAAACGTGGATATTGTTTTAATAAGGACAAAAATCCCAAAAATCTAAGAGGAACGGCGGTGATTCTTGGTCTTTATACCTATAGCAAGCAACTCCGAGTCCCACGCCATCTTACCCAAACTTTCATTTAAATTCAAGTATCATGTGGTAGTAGGAAAAAAAATGTAGTGAGTCCTTATAGTCTCAAGGTAAGTAGCTAATACATGCACAACAAAATAGAATTTTGCGTCAACGTTACCCTACAATCCTTGCTACACCATGGAGCAAGAAAGCAAATTTTAATGTGAAAAATAGTATTATAAACTATGATCTAGTTATCTTGTAAAATTAATTTAAAGCAATTTCCTTGTTTTCAATTTGAAAGGAGTTAGCGTTGAATTAAATTAACAAAAATCTCATAGGAATGAATGAGAAATGAACCAATGGTGTATGCATCGACGCGCAATACCCAATCCTAATTCCCCTGAATTGAATAAAGCATTTGCAGTTATTCAATTGGGCTCCATTTTTTTATCGGTGTATTTTGGCCGGTACCAACAGTCTCGAATTTTCAAGCGTGATGATAAGGTACAATTAATAATGTGCTCCGTCTTAATTTGAAAACAATGGGGAGGGGTATTTCGGTCTTTGAAAGGCCCAATGATAGAAGCCGTACTAGAAAGGACAGAAAGGACGGAAGGCAGAAAGTAGGGGTAGTCTTGGGTATAGAAAAGTCAATCTAGACGCCTGTCTTGGGAGGTCATAAGCGAGACCAGTTGTATTCAGTGGAGAAAGTATGTGAGGAAGGACATATTCGAGTCCGGAACGGTACGAAAACATATCTATATCCTCCAACAAAACGTCACCACCTCCATAAAACATTAAACTGCACAGAACCCCCCGATATTCTATACAAATACCACTGTCGCCCCTATTCTTTTCTGAAATACTCACTCACTTTTTTCACAGTATGATTTTGAGTAACAAGAAGGTCAGTTGCAGTTGTTCTGAATACCGTACCATCTTTTTCTATCGATACGTACCGGTACTGACGGGTACCGACGAACGAAAGAAGGGTACCGGTACATCATCACAATTGACCCCATCTAGACTAACAAAAAGAATTACTCACACCTCTACTCACTTGATTTCATTTAACATACTTAATTAGCCGGTGTATGTGTCCGAGACCCGTTTAATCTTTATAATTCTTTTCAAAGATAAATACAGTAAAATTTTTTTTGCTGAGCAAAAGAAGAAGAAGAAGGGGATGACATGGATATTTCAGCAAAATATAGGGGATATCAGTGCAGTTTGCGCAAAACACAATACTACTAGTATAAACAAGCAGACAATTAGAAAAACAATTTTATTTGGTGGAGTGGAAATTAAAATAATTAATAGGGATTATTTTAATGGGGAAATAGAAATAAAGATATTCTCTCCCGTTTTGAGGAGGTGTTGCCGTACTTATGAGTGGACCAAGGAGTACGCACCTTACCCTGATAAGAACGGCTAGAGAGAAAAAAAAAAACATATAAAAACAAACCAAATAAAGTGGAGGATTATTCTAGAGTAGTTGGGAAGATTCTAATATACGAGTAATAAAAGTCAGAAACATTGTTCTGGAAAATAAGGAATCGATTGCACTTTTTTTTTTAATTTCTTCTTGTTGCAATAATTAATGGAGCATGGGGTCATTTTACGCCCAATGAGAATTAGTATGAATTTCGCAGTCACTATGATTACTCTTCTAGGTTGATATGTGATATTCTAAATAATACTCCCTCCGTCTCAAATTGGATGACAATTTTTATATCAAAAAATATATAATATGGATATTGTTTGCTAATTCTCGATTAATTTTCTATTATACAAAATTTTCAAACTCATGAAAAATATTATATATTGAAAGATATAAGCAATGGAAAATATCACAAATTTCAAAAATTATCTTCCTTTTTGGGACGGAGGGAGTAGTATACAACTTGCTACAGAGGATAGAGAGAATAGAGAAAATTGTAACATACAATACAAGTGAAAATTTTATGAGACAACTTAAGTTTTCTTAGTTTTTTGAAAGAAGTAAAAGACGATTTTATATGCAAGAGGGCTTTGTAAAAAAAAATTTACCTGTATTATAATCCACATATTTATTATTATTTTATTGCTTAATACAAATTTTCTTTTACAGTTTTTGATTTTTCATTAATTTTGACCGTTCTCCTACCAATCAAATGACTTAATTAGAATATAGTAATAATATTTTTGTTAATAGTATCAATCTTTCTCTTTTTTTTTGAACATATAATAGTATATCCCTTTAAACTGCTCAATAATAATAGTGTCTCATGTTGATGAATTGTTATCGTTGTCTCTTTTTAGTTTGATGGTCTGGATTGATTTTGTATTCGAAAGTTTATGTACATATATAAAGAATATTACTATACTAGTTTAACTATATCCTATCATATATGTCTGTCAATAATTGCAATACTGGTGATAAATAACGAGTAACGATTTTTGCACTCTCTCTTTTTGAAGAAGGCACTCCATTTACTTTCTTGGTGAAAAAATTAAACATAAATTTTGCTAAAAGACAAGAAATGAAGTTCATTAATTCATCAAAAAGGAAAGTATGAATTTTCCCGAAAAAACCCCGTAAAATTATAATAGCACTCTGGCCTCTTTATATATATTAAAACTGGACTAGTTTCCATTAATTATTTCTGTTGTGTTTAACATACATTTTTATGGAATAATGCATGCTCTTGTAGTATACGTAGTGTGTGTATATATGTGTGTGTGTGTGTATATATATATATATATCTTTATCGAAAATTTGCTTTAAGTGATTCCATATTGGTATAGCATCGTAAGAAAGTACAGATTTTGTTTTAGGAGGAGAGAGAAAGATAGGGACGTTGGTGCCTTGCGAAGCATATATACTACTCTCTCTCTCTCTCTCTCTCTCTCTCTCTCTCTCTCTCTCTGAGTTGGAGTCAAAAGTGGAGCAATCCCTTGCATCTTTTTTTCTGAGGAAGGTGGTGGGTGACTCACTCGTTCAGGCCCCAATTGCAACTAAAAGTACAACTCCGTGTTCATTCCGTGTGCACGTTCCCCCACTACTTTAGCATCAATATAATACTCCATAATTGTATGATCGCTGGCTGTGCCAAGCCAACACAAACGCGCGTATCATTGTCCATGATCAGTTGATGATAGTGATCATTTTCATTAGTTGAATGTCATACTAGTTTTTGTGTCTATCAACTAGCAACGATTATATATATATATATAGTCTCTTTCTTATAAGAACTATTTTATTTTAATAAAATGCGGACCTTCCTTTTCTGATAGAATTTCGATGATCTGAGCCGCTCAATGTGCTCAGAACGTGATTTTAAAAGTACTCGCAAGATATCAGCAAAAAAAACAGAGAAGGGCTTCATCCGAGCAATTTTTGTTTATTTTTATCTAACGGTTCAAATAAAAACTTCTCAAATCAAGCTTTACTTGGTCATTTTTTTTGCTGATTTCTCGCGGATACCTTTAAAATCACATTCTGAACACATTGAGCGGCTCAGATCATCTAAATCCGATCGGGAAAGGCGAGAAATGAGAGGTCCGCATATAAGGTCCTCATTTTAAGGTCCTTACCTAAAGATTTATATATATATATATATATATACATATACATACACACATACATACATACAGTCATTTTCAAATGAGAAGACCTCTCCATTTCTCCCATTTTCAGTTTGAATTTCGATAATCAGAACATGATTTTAAGAGTACTAGCGAGGAATCAGTAAAAAAAATGACCGGAAAAGACTTTATCCAAGCAGTTTTTATTTGAACAGTTCGATAAAAAAATAAACAAAAACTGCTTGGATCAAGCCTTTCCGTTCATTTTTTTTTGCTGATTTCTCGCGGGTACCCTAAAAACCATGTTCTGAACACATTGAGCGGTTTGGATTATTGAAATTCTATCAGAAAAGGGAGGTCCTTATTTTATTAAGTTAAGATGGTCCTTAGGAGAAGTGGACTATATATATATATATATATATATAACACTCATTTTCAAATGAGAAGGTCCTTATTTTAGTTAAAATAAAGACCTTTCCATTTCTCCCATTTTCTGTTGGAATTTCGATGCTCCAAGCCGCTTAATGTGTTTAGAACGTGATTTTAAGTGTATCCGGGAGGAATCAACAAAAAAAATGACCGGGAAGGGCTTCATCCGAGTAGTTTTTATTTGAATCGTTCGATAAAAAATAAACAAAAACTGCTCGGATGAAACCTTTCTGGTCATTTTTTTGCTGATTTCTCGCGTGTACCCTTAAAATCACGTTATGAACACATTGAGCGGCTTGGATCATTGAAATTCTGTCGGGAAAGGAAGGTACTTATTTTATTAAGTTAAAGTGGTCCTTAGGATAAGGGAATTATATATATATCCTATGCCCAGACAGAGTCCGCAAAACAACTATAGAACACAATTGAGTTCAGAGGCAGGCATTCGATTTAGGCGTAGATAGAACACAATTGAGTTCAGAGGCAGGCATTCGATGTAGGCGTATATATATATATATCCACTAGTTACCACATGAATATGATCAGTCTCTCAGAGCGCGCATCTCTATTTTAGTAAAAATTTGAGCAAACAATTCATTTGGTATGAAGCACTCCAATGGACAAACTCAAAATATAAGCACAAATTTGAATAAAAATTTCATTCATGACATGCAAATTGTGAAGAGCAAAACAAACTTACAAGTATATATATGAGGAAAAATTTCAATCTCCCTTCATTTGATAAAAAATTTGAGTAAAGCTCAATCAGATAAGAGTTTGACTCGAGGATTGAAATAAGTTTAGAGGGGTTTTGCTTAGAATTTGGTAAGGGCCCAATTAAAAGAGCAAGGCTTGGAGATACTCTTAGACAACTTGTGGGGAGATTCATGCTTAATAATCTTAATCTATTTTGGGGTTATTAATTTTTATTCTTTAGATTATTTTCGTTCAGACAAATCAATATTCGAAAAAAAAAGAAAAAGAAAAAGTGACGCATAACCAACAGATGCGCAAAAATTGGAATTAAAGAATAATTTATTAAGCCAAAATAGGCCTTATAGTCTTATGAAATATGGTCACATTTGTGCTCAAGTAATACTGGATAGTGTTATCTTATACTCTCTCTTTTTTGACAATTAACATAGGAGGTACCCTCGATCACACTTAAACGAGATGAAACTAATCCACCTAAGGCTAACCGCAGGAACCAATTTCCACATAAAGCAATGAGAAATAGCTAGGAGGGGAATCACTTACTATTGGTTGGGGAAAAAAACGTATCCATATTCCTAAAAGCCTGAATGTTATTAACTCAAACTCGCATATATTGCTGGTCCCATTTAAGCCCCTCTGAACTTCCTTTTTTTTTTTTTTGGTTAGGTGATAAACTGTTAGGCCCCATTCTATTTTTTCAAATAAGTACTTAAAAAATAAAGATCTATTAATTTTCAAGCTTAAAAATAATAGACTTACAAAAATAAAGTTTTTAATTTTTTTGCAGGGTTTGATAGATCTTATCGAAATCTAAGAAACAAGACCCATATTGCATATTTTTTTTAATTTCAATAAGCCTACTATTTTTATGCTTGAAAATAAGTACTTATTTTTTAAGGAGCAAAAACGGAACGAGCTCAGTACTATATATGTTAGTATTTGTTAGGTTATTATGAGCGCTAATCTCTTGTCCATAGAAATTGGATCTTAGACCTAACACTTCAAAGAAAAGCTACAGATCGACAACTGAGCCAAACCACAAGAAGGTCCTCTGCTCTTTTCTACCGAACGTACAAGTTGTGTACTTTAATTACCATGTTAGCTAACCAACTTAGAATCTTTTCTTTGTTAATAAAATAATTAATATAGGAGCTTAAGGCAAGAAATGGGATATGTGCATGGACATGCATGCCTTTAAATGGCATTAAAAGCAATGTCTAGGGAGTAGGAAGATAGATCACCAGCTCCGGTTTAAACTAACTAATTACTTTTGTGAATCCAATACTGTACTCCATATATCTCAGCTCCGGTACGTTTAATTTACTTTTGTGAATCCAATAGTACTCCATATATCTCCGCATAACACGAGCTTTCTTAATTTTTAATCAGGAGAGATAGCAACTGACGAGCCAATAAAATAGGGAATCGTACAGCAAAATACCGAATTCGTACCAGTACAAACATTATCCGGACCGGTATTCCTATCTCCTATAGTACAAAATAATGAAGTTGGACTATCGAGTTTAGTTTTTCAAATAGGGAGAGAAGAGCGTAAATTAAGGGTTAAGCTAGATAATGCCACTAGCTACACCACTTGGCTCATCGATCACGAGATTAAACTATTATTCAACTGAAAACGCAGTCAAGATGGCATTCCACCATGTGATTGAAACACCAGTATAATCTACGTACGGATTCACCTAAACCAACATATTTATTGCTGGACAGAAATTTTGAAAATTGTACGGTAATGACACCGATCGATCAAGTTCTTATTTGTAGATTCTATCTTATTATATATATTATTCTGAAAATGAATTTGTCTACCTGGGGCGCTTTGAATTATTAATTAATGTTTGTAATGATGCGCTAGTATTAAAATAGTAGTTATTGTTGTCTACTTCTTTTGTGTATGTTCAAGTTTTTGATGCTAGAAAACTAGTAGTTAAAATATTGGGAAAATTTTAAAATGGCACCTGAACTTTCACTTCAATGTCATCAAAACACCTGAACTTCACTTTATTTCAATTAAACACCTGGACTTTCAAAATCCCCAAATTGAGACACCTGCCGTTAGCCTCCATCCATTTCTTTCACAAATCGGCTGATGTGGCCCATTTTTGGACTTAAAGGGCCCCACTAGAGATGTTAGAAAGTGAACTCAATGCACACAATCACAACCCATAGCTGTGTTGTGAACGAGAGGCTTGGATCATCATGTGGAGGTGCCCCGTGGGCATTGAATACTTTTTTGACAAAGCAGTCTTAAAACAATGTACAATAATGACCAAGAGTGTAAACAGTTCGATTTGGTCCGGTTGGGGCATTTGTTCAAATCAAACCGGATATTTTGGCTTGGACATTTTACAAACCAAACCACGTATTAATAGTCGGTTTGGTTCGGTTTGACTGGTTTATTCTTGTCTTCGGTTTGTTACTCATGCCGCATTGTCACAATTTAAAAAAAAAAAAAAGTAACTGAAATTTTTTTTTTGAAGAGCTAAAAGAATTGAAATTTAGATCACATGCAACTATCAATAAACATTTTCCCTATTAAAATCTATCCACCGCCTACAAAACAACTAAATTTGGGTCACATGCAAACTTTTTTTGAAGAGGAAAAAAAAAGAATTTTATTAATGTTTAAAAACAAATTACAAAGATTCAAAGGACCTAAAGCGAGAAATGGATGTATGAACACCAGAATTTGTCCCACCCTTTATTTCACCAATTCCCTCAACATGCTAACGTGGTTGATCCCAAAGAAGAGTGCGAAGCTTCCAAATAGGTACAAAATGATGTTAAATAAACCAGCTTTTCTCACGAATAGTCAAATGATCATTTAATATGGTAAGTATCTTAAAACATCTACATGTGCATAACCTAGCGGTGAGGCATGACATTTCTAGACTAGAATAGTCCCCTAGCCTCTCCGGCCAATGGACAGGAAGTGAGTCCCAGTAACCCTAATCTGGGCCGAAAAACCAACATATACTTTTTTATTGCTAAGTAAAAAGATTTTATTAATCTTTATAAACAATTACAAAGATTAAACGGAACAAAACTAACATATACTTCAAAACATCTAAATCACTATCGACACCGTTAGATGTGCTTATTTCATCATTTATAAGTGACATGACAAGTTTCGTCACAATCCGAGGACGTTTCACCATTGAATTGTCACCGGACTTTTACCTGCTACTGGTAAAATACCTGATTAATCTCCAAAAATCTTGATCAAGCCTAATCTTCTTGAGACCTCACCAAACATTGTACTCAGTGATATAAAGTATTCTAAGGTGTCTAGACAAGTTTCGTGCGAAATAGAGCTCGTTGGATATTTTTGCGCGCACTGCAATTTTTGAAACCGACAGTACTTTATTCTCGTACTTTGTGAATGAGATTTTTCAATCCAGCCATACAACAGCTCATTCTTATGATCACGGAGCTCCCCGTAAAGTTCCAAGTCATTTGGATTTTGTTTGGCCTTCCAATCGCATGTTTTGGCAAGTTTTTGGGATATTTTGTGATATTTGATGAGAGAGAATCCCATGTCTATGTAAGGCTCTCTCTCTCACATAATTATCTCTCACCTACCTAGCTTTAAGTCTTTCACTTTCCTAGCAAAAACTCCATTCATGCTTTCCAAGCTTTTTAGCTAATTTCTTCAAAAACTCAAGTAAGTCTTTATTGTTTGTTATTTTTCCGTTTATTAAAGTTGTAGCTACTGGCTAGATTCTTATTAATATTAAGTTTATTTCCGTATTTATCGGTTAAATCTAATGTCTCAATTCCTAGCATGCTTTACTCTTGCTTAATGGTTGAGTAGTCACTTAGGCTTGGACATGGCCTGGGGTGATATCTTCCCTATGGCTTAGTTGTTTTAATGATTTTTCTATGACTTGATCAATGCCTTAGTAAGGAGAAGGCTTAATCTCTAATTTTCGGCCAAACCAAAGGGCTAATACCTTCTTTGATCGTGTGTTGCCTAGAGTTTTAATCTTCGGCTTGCACACGGGGCTTGGGGCTTTTAGTGCTCCTGACATTTGAGTAAAATGTATTCTAAACGAGATTAAATCATTTCCGAGTTAATGCCATGATTATGCTCGGCTTTTAACGTTGAGTGCTTTGGGTTAAGATTGTCTACGTCTTGGCTTAGAGTTGTTAGAAAGAAACAGTTAAATCAACTAAGTCATCGGACATTTTGATCCCCTAGACCTTGCCGCTTGTTTTAACTAAGTTTAAACCTCTTATCTAGTCTTTTTACTATAGTCTTCCACTTTTTAAAGCAAAACCAAGTTAGCCGTCTTTAACGCCGAAATCCATCCTATAAAACTTACAATCCAATTAAGCTATCTATGATTCCCTATGGTACGATCTCGGTCTTACCGGTTTATTATGCCATCGACGATCTAACCCTACGCTTGGGATTTTCCAACCTTATTTTCGAAGGCGAGGTTGAGGCGTAAGCAGTTTTGGATAAAGAATTTTGGTTCTGAGAATTTCTTTGAATGTTTAAAGTAAGTTAGATGCTTTGGTGTATAACGTCTTCTGTTTGCATCTTCGGTGGTTATGATTGGGTTTGATTGATTTTGCTTCTGCGTGATTTCTTAGTGCGAATGGTTTGGGCGTTTGTTAATTGGGTTCGATTGATTTTGTTTTGGTGTATTGTTTTTGTTCTTACTAAAATGTGATGGAATTGTTCATCGTAAAGTTATAAAAAGCAAGCATTGTTAATTGGTTCTCTGAAGTTCCATAGTTGGTTATAGCCGTGTAGATGCTCCATGATATATCTTGTGGGTTTTGTTGTCACCTTGGTTATTCATATACTACTTTACAATGATCTTTCCTTTTCTTTTTTTTTTTGGACAAATAATTAATTATTATTGAGAAGAAGGCATTAAAGGGCTACTTCACCATGATCTGAGGAGACTACTTGTGTAGAGACTCTGAGGTTATCGAACAACTCTTCAATATCTGTTATATAGGTTCCTATTTATTAATTTCTCAGAATCAGGGTTATCGTTTTCGGTACATAGAACACCAGCACTCTATGGGAATCCACTTTGTGCTGTGTCTCTATATGTCTCGTGCATCTTTTTTAAACCATGTCGACTAAGGATTACGGGCTGGCCTAACTGAACTAAAGGTTCATTTATATAGCTTTGGTTTTGTATTTGTTTTCTTTCAGAGAAAAAAAGTCAGGTTCATTGGATGTTTAGTAATGGTTGGTGCACTGATTATCGCTTCCTATGTTTTCAGGTGCCCCCAATGTGTGGAATTGAAGCTTCCTTGGGAAGGAGTTGCTTTCTGGTTTGTAACCACTATCGGGATTCTGTGAATGTAGTTTTGGTTGCTGCTAACTACCACAAAAGCAATAGCCCAAGGGAAAATGTGCAGGTATAGATGTAGTGAGATAGGCTTTTTGAGTTTGATGGGTTAACTGAATATTTAGTATTATTTATTTTTTTTGGATTTTCCGACTTGTATGTGTATTTTCCAGCTGCTTTTCATCTTCAGAGAATTTGTATTTATAAAGTGCTATTTCTTACCAGCACCCACAACTGTTTCAAGTCATATTGGAGCACTCATAGGTCAATTCATTTGAAGGAAAAGTTATTTGCACTTGAGCTTGGTGCTCCTGGTGAACAAAATTCAGCCTCACCAAATGATGGCTGGTTATATTGCTTAAAGAAAGGACTGGCTCGAACACTTAAACTTCCCCATTTTGACTGGACGGGGTAATTTATTGTTTAAATTTTTATTTTTCTATATAATGTATTTCATGGTCGATTTGTCAGATGGGGAAACTTTTCGTTGGTATTTATTTGTTCTTTTGGTGGTTGTATGGGAAGGAAACATTGATTACCATTTTTGTGGACTTGGTCACACATGGTAGTACAATGTGCACGATATCGTTAGAATTTGAAGATGGGTAATTGTTTTTTTTGTTGTTGTTGTTGCTTTACAGTTCATTGCTCTGGCATGTAAATAAAATTAGTTTTTCTCCTAGGAATATCCAATTCGTGATACTATTCTGCAGGTCGCTAAGGCCATATCCTATATCAAGGAGGCATGCGGTACATATCCTAAATAAAATTAGTGGAAGAAGCTCGAAGAATTGCTACCCGGACAAATTCATCCGTTGTCCACATCTATCGGCAAGCCAACCAAACTGCCGATTGCCTGGCCAGACTTGGATCGCAGCAGGATCAAAATTTAGTAGTCTCTAGCTCCATTCCTTTTGCAGCTAGGGAATTCGCTCTGGCCGATGCCATGGGTGTTGGTCATCTTAGGATTTAGTCTACGACTCTTGTAGTCTTTTTGTAACTTTATGTATGCCATCTATCTGGCTTGTTGACCTTGTTCGTCTAAGTTAATGCATAATTTTCCGCTTGACCAAAAAAAAAAGGAGGCATGCGGTACTTGCTCACATCGATCAACCTGACTGGGCAATTGTAATGAGTAAATTTGGCTTCTTTTTGATGTCAAGCCTTCGCTTCATACCCATTCTCTTTCTCTCTTTGTTTCTTATTTGCCATTGTATTGCATATTTTTCAGGTGAATACTTGCCAAAAGATATTTTGATGAGATGATATTTCAGCAATTTGATGGATTCATTATTTGTCTTTGGGATGTGAGCATATTTATCACTCTATAAACTTAGCTTCTACATTCCACATTCTCCTATAGTTCAGACTTTCATTTTATCTTGATGTGTTCATGATTTTTCTGACACTACTGCTTCCATTTTATTCTTGTCATGTGCCCCTCCAACATTTTCACAAACAGTCAATTGCTTTTGTTTTAACCACCGTGGGTATGTCTTTGATGCTTGTAGTTGTATATTTGTTTTCAAGTGAGGAAAATAAATCTCCTCTCATGTTAATAGAGAAAATGAAACTCTGGGTTTACTTTGTGTAGCCTGTTTGTTAGGAATTAAATAAACATGTCTTGTTGTTTCCTTGTATTATTCGAGTTGCTCTTAGCTGGTCACTTTATATGTTTGGTTTTTGATTTCTTGTAGGCGTTGGCTGTTACTGGTACTTAACGCATTTGGGAGCTTGATTTACATGCCTCAATGGTTTGGTTTTTATATTTGTTGTACTTAATCTTTTAGTTTAGCTACAGTTTAATTTCATCACTTGCTCTTCATGGTATTTCTTGTGTTACGTAGTTATTACTAGTTGGATGTCGGCATCATTTCCAACTTATGGGCGCAATCATTTGGATTTTAGTTAGGCATGGATCAAGAGCTAGCTTGGCGTATCCAAGTTGTGGATGATGTGTTGCAAGATGGTTCGGATAATTTCTATGTAACCATAGTCTTCAGTAAAACTGTAAACTAATTCTTTCGTGTGAGCGTCGATGACTTTTTAATGATGTTCTCATCATTGAGAATGATATAAAGATTTGGTATGATTGGACATTACTATTCCATCCAAATTGGGAAGAACTCCACCCCCACATGGTAAGTAAAATTAGTGTTTTTTTATTCCATTAAGCACCAGTGTATTTAATAACTTTGTTTCTTGCTAGAAAACCAGCGCACTGCCTTGCTACCATCAACACTTGAAGATGACTTCGCTCGCATTAAATCTGGATGGTGTGTGCCAAGTATTCATCATGGGTAAAGATCAATATCGGTGTATGTCTATTTCGGACATTGCCATTGATATATATATATAGACACTTATTATTAGTATCAAAATAAAAATCACTTTACATGTCAACTGTCAATCGCTATAATACACAACAATCGATATTAATAAAAGGAAATTGATTTTAGCACTCCAAAAATTGATAGAGGGGCTCTAAAACGACGTCGTTTTGTATATCAACACAGTTCAATTTTGGAGCTCCTTTATCAAATTTTGGAGTGCCAAAATCACAATCCTAATTAAAACCTTGATTTGACCCATTAGTATCTTCCACTTCAAAGTTCTCTCTGTTCTATTTTGGTCATCCCCACCCTGAAGATATGTGAAAAACGAAATAAAAAAGAAAATCATAATAGAGATTCAAAGGAGTTCAAATTGAAAAAAAAATATAAGTAATGCAACTATAACTATGACGTACCCTTTGTCGACTTTTTGTGGTTTTAAAAGACATTATCATGGAAAACCTTACGAAGAAGCAGAGATGATGTAGGAGCAAAACTTTTCAGGTAAATAACACAATAATGAGAATTGCTTATCAGGAAAAAAAAACACACAATAATGAGAATATATTTGCTATTTGACTATGAGTACTATTAATTAATGTAATTGAAATAGCGGCAGAGAAACTTGGGAATAACTTATTACTACAAATTAATGGTTGTTGTGTCTAGCTATCTCACAACGTGTAGCTGTGTCATTTTTACCATTCGTCTCGGCAATTAATGGTCTAGAGAAGAGTAATTTTATAACCAATTATAGAATACTATTAGCGGTAATAAATAGCAGGACCATCCAAAACACTTTTGGACGGTAAGGATGACATAACTGCACGCTGTTGTGAGATGGGCATAGTAGCCCGCTTTTGAGAAAACCCTTCACTAGATGAGTTTTGAGTTTGTATTCTTTTTTTCGGTTTGCGAAATAGTGGATATTTAGAAACAAATTGGTGCCATCTACTAGTGGTATCTCGGTTTCATTCCTCAAATCGGCCTGTCTACTTGTTTTTCATGGTTCTTGAGGTCTTGCCGGTTTGAAAAGCTTTTCATTCATAAATACATTATTTACAGATGGATTTGGCTTATTTGATTGAAGTACGGATAGAGCAGTCCGCGCAATCTCGGCCACCCATATCTTTATTTATGAGAAATTTACTAAAACATTCTTTTTACTAGTGTGAGTCACAACCGGGAAAATTTTCGCTATTAAAAATTAATAACGAATTTGAATTTCAGATGAGCGATCCATATTGGTGGCTGAGATACGATTGCCCCCTCCCACCAGTTCACAAAGGAGGCCTTTGTCGACCAACTTAATCAACTATGTCGCTTCATCAGAATTTAAGTGATGAAACCAAATCAATGACCAAAATTTGATACTCCAAACCTTAGTAGGTTAAATCCATCTGGGTTAGGTACTTTTCCTTTAGGTCTATGTCAGATAAATGCTAGTAGTACAATAGAATAGCCAACTACGTACTATCATTCTAATCAAGGAACTCATCGTTAATCTAATAAATTGCATAATCTTGGGAGTTTAGAGTTTTTTTTTTTTTTAAAAACAAAAACAGAAGGTATTATAAATCACAAACCAAATACATCATGAGGAATCTCCATCCCTAGACAAGGGATCAAGAATCCAACCAGGAGAGGATTCAGTCCAAAGATTAAAATCCAACCCACCTAAACCTTTACTAGCCGAAGTATGCGCAACCGAGTTAGAAGATCGACGAGCAAACAAAAACATACAACCTTAAAAATCATTGCTCAAAACCTTAACATCATGGATGATAGAATTCATGCTTTGGCTGACTACTGTATGCTCATTTATCATGTCAATGACTGCCTTAGAATCACTTTTCACCATAACTGCATTTAGCCCTAGTTGAAGCCCCATTTGGACTCCACGACGAACCGCCATAGCCTCTGCGATTTCTGGGCTTCTACACCGGCCAAGGCAAGCATCTAGATGCAACAGCCATGAACATTCCATTTGCATATCTGATAACCACACTGTATACACCTTTCCCAGAAAACTTTGCCCCATCCTCCATCCATATTAATTTTATCAAAATCAGTACTCGGCCTTTGCTTAGAATCCTCCTCCCTAGTACCCCAAGTTTCTCCCACTAATTGGTTTGCTGCTAAGTATTCATCCAAGAACCTGCTGCCCTAGAACTAAGGTAGCAAAATTTTTTGTTCAAACACAGCACCATTCCGATTTTTCCAAATATACCACATCACAACTGCTATAAGAGAACAACGCCAGTTCTTATTTGAAACATTTTGCCAACGAGCCTCGTAAGCATTTCACAAATCAACAAATGAATTGTAACTAGCATCAACCAAGCCCGTATTAAAAGGAAACAAAGACCAGACCTGTTGTGGTAAAGGGCATGTGGAGAACAGGTGCAGAATAGAACAGGTGCAGAATTGTTTCCACTAGTAAGTTTAAAGATTGAACTCCCCTAGTTAATACTAATGCGGATAACACCGTCATTGGTTTACGTGTTTCTTCTTGTAATCTCATTTGGGACGAAACTTCTTGAGTAATGAGCATCTAGTACCAATCTGTACTTCTTACTTATTTATTCAAGCTTTTTGTCCACTTCTTATGTCTCATGTAGGCATTAGCTGTTAAAGTAATTAATGTTTTCTTTGATGGTACCTTTTTTTTTGAACTGTTTTTCTTTGTTCGTATTTGAAAACAGAAATTCTAAATGCACATTTGTTAAGAAAAAACAAAAAAACCTCCACACTTGAGTTTGTGTTTGAAGAGTTGATTTGAGAAACTTTATTACGCTCAGAATAGAAAATGTGGTCTTCCTTTATGGAGTACTAGTATTTGTCCGTGCCTACGGTACTATCCACCATTTGATGGCATTTTGTAATATATTTGTAAGAGTGTGAGTGTTTTCTTAAAAGAGTTGGATAGCACACATCAGCCCTTGGATCAAATGAATCTCAACCATTTCTTCAACTTGTGTTTGTGTGGTTCCTACACCCTTGTGTTTTATTAAATAGAGATAACGTTGTTGAACAAAGTTCTAGGAACTTGAGCTACTGATATTAGCCAGAGCAGATTGAGCTCCCATCCAATAACATCTAGTCCCGTCCAATTTTGATAATGGGTGGACATCGTGAGCCTAAAACAATGATTCTAAACAGTTGATCTCGAGATCTCTCTCAGAATAACAATCTCACCCGAAATCAGCAATTTTTTTGAACAGATATAGGAAAATGACAAACCACCTACTTTTGTATGTTTAGAACTAGAGAATCGATATGACTTTAAACCTTAACAGTTAATAACTTTTTCAACAATTCTATTTTGTTCATTCAGTTATCGATTCTTGATCAAAGTGACGTTTTACCCGATTGATGTTCCAAGGGAATTTTCAAAATCAACGGTTAGGATCATTGTTTTGAGCATAAGATGAGCTCACAAATCATCAAAAGATAACTGGATTGGATGTGAATAAACTGGACGAGAGTTGAGTTCATATTATTAGACTATTTCAATTATAATCCGTTCTTGAATCGATTTATTTGTACTCTAATTTTTAATCAGCCGGAGAATACAATTACATAGTATTGAACAGCAAGACATCCACTATATCGAATTGGTACGTACAGCTGGTACAAAATTTATCTAGACCGGCATATTCCTTCCTTTATAGTAAAAAGTGGGGTTATTAGTGGTTTTAACTTTTACTAAATGGGGGGGAATAAAGAGAGGGTCAAAGATAAGTCCACATCATGTGGCCCATCACCAGAATAAAGTTAAGAATAACAAGATTAAGATAATACTCTACCATATGACTAAAACACCAGTACAATCCAAGTACGATTTATTAGACCAAACCCAATTACATTGTACGGCAATGAGACTTTCCTTTTGCTTAATAAGTCTGCCTTTGATTTTATTATTAAAAAAAAAAAGATATCATTGGGCTGTTTTTATCTCTGACTTTTTGATACATTGTTACTATTAAAATATTTTATTCATTGCATAGGAATGCATGCAAAAGCGAGAGTGTTGGAGCGTGAACCAGTGCACATAGAGCTTGGAAATCAAGTTAACCCTTATTTAACCAGTCTTTGATTTATGAGTTTTCAATTGTTCCGATTCCAAACATAATGACAAAGTAGAGATAATGTAGCAGTAGAACTTTAGAATTAGTACATGAAAAAATAATGATGATTTGGTATCGTCATGAGTAGATAGCCGATAGATTGAGGTGGTGGACCGGGGGGGTGGTCAGCGTTGGCCATAGTCCATAGATGGTCTTTCAATGTGGTGCTCGATCAGAGATGAGTATGGTTGGAGGTGGTGAGAGAATGAAAATTTATTCTGAAAGTACCACTTGGTTATGTTGCAACAAAATTTGAAAATTTCTAGATTAGTACCTTTTCCTGGAACCAAAACGGTTACCAAACATGTTTTGATTATAGCTTTCAGATTTCCAAATAACAAAACCGAAATTGGAATACAAAAACTTACCAAACACCACCTTAGCTTTACAGGAACCAAACTTGACAAGTAGGAGTATTTTTTTCCCTGGTCTACTGCATTACGGGTCAATTTTATGAAAGTTCAAAACCAGACCCCTAGTAAGTTCATTACAGTCAATAGTCCTGATCAATGGCTGCCTGCAGGACAAGGAAAAACAGAATAAGATCAATTTTATGTGGGCTGCCAAAGGTACCATCACCATCACAGAACCATATATCTAAACTACTAAAGAACAACAGCAAATAAAGAGACAAACCAACAGCTTTGAACCCAGAAGAACCTTCACTAGATGACTAGCTGGGCTCTCTTTTTGGCTAACCAGTTATTAGTTTAGCTTTGTTAATATTTTTTTTCTTTCTGGGTGATGAGTCTAATAAGAGGGCCTGGATAGGGTCAAGAAGTCAAAGCATTAGTCTTGAAACAAAGTAAATGTTCCTGCTTTCTATCAACCAGTTGGTTCGGTGCTAGACTATGTTACCTAGCACTTTGTCCATAAAGGAAAGTTCAGAATCATGTTTGGTTTATCCTCCCAACCATACACAGGTCCCACCATAACATTTAGGTGCCATGTTGCTTGTTCAAAGAAAAACATGCAAATCATAGAAGAAACCAAAAGAATTCAAAAATGTATTGATGTGTTTGTATGTATTTCTATGTATATGTATGAAGATTTGAAGTAAGTGTACAGATAATAGAATGTTGCACTGGCAGCTCTGTATCCATAGGGAATGTGTCAAATGCTTGCAAATGCAGAACTTTGGAACTGCGTTCTTGGCAATATTTTGCAGATTTTTCTTTGGAATTAAATAGCATTGTGAATCATAGGTCATACAGGTTCAAGGAAAGTGAAAAAAAAGAAGCATTGTCATTTGAAAAAATGAGCATGATGATGAGATGAGACTTGAGATGCAAAAGCTGCAGCTGAGGAAGACCCTAAATCCAATACTCTTTGCACCGAATCTTGTCTTAAAAGAACATCCTGATAAAAAAGGAGACCACAATTTCAACATGGATATCAACACCCTATCAAAACTCACAATATCATGTCCAAGAGAATAAGAAAAACTTCACCCCTGTTCCTCTAAACTAAATCTTTATCATAATTCTGGAAACCACGGTAGCAACAAAAACAAGTTACAGACTATAGACTCCTGCTGCCAGGGTCACCAACAGAAAGGATACCACTACAAATTTCCTGAAATCCAGATCAGCAACAGAGAGTGGGATACCGAGTTAGTTTCAACTTTCAAGCATCAATTTCCCCAAGAAAGCTAATTGTGATTCTATCCAAGAATGATTGGTTCAGGTCAGCAAAACTTATCTAAAATAGGCCAAATTGTATTGTTTTTCTCAATATAAATCCTTGATTCTTATAAGCTAAATGCGATTCCGTTATGAGGATATGGATGGTTGATCATGTTGGGATACAAACTAATGCCATTAAATACACAACTAACTGGCATTTTCTTTCTTTTCTTTTTCCAACAGCTTTTCCCACATAGCAAAAAACCCAACAAACACCCCCTTTTTGCTCATGTGAA
The DNA here is from genome assembly GCA_014282245.1 of Rhododendron simsii. NCBI lineage: Eukaryota > Viridiplantae > Streptophyta > Magnoliopsida > Ericales > Ericaceae > Rhododendron > Rhododendron simsii. The sequence goes on along the minus strand of CM024956.1, from coordinate 18,980,840 downwards.
AATGCACCCCCTCACTGGGTGTCTATTGTGACTTCATCTCTCGTAGTCAAACTCAACTGAGAGATCCACACCTAGCTCCCAAGGTATCTACGCCACCATGAATCTGAACCGGAGCATTCACGTGAACGTGTAGTCATCCGCGACTTACCTATTCACCTGCACACTCTTAGGGCCAGCACCACTTCCAATGCCACCACCATGCATTCACAGTGCCGGTGTCATTCCCTTGAATGTCCTTTCTGTGCTCGATAGCAGCGGCTCATTTGTTTTGCGCCTCCCACCTGAGCGCTCCTGCGTGCCCATTTTATCCTTGCCGGTAAAATCTGCCACACCTCACCTCTGAGGTTCCTGCAACTTTTTCCTTTGCCACCTTCCTAAACTTGGCAAACCAAATCACAACCCAAAAAACAAGCACAGTAGCCCCATTTTGTTCCACTTTTTTTTTCTCGTGTACGTATGTCATCACATGCTTTCACAGTACCAACGCTAACCACAATCCGGATCGGCAACCGTTGACTTCTCCCAAGATTGCTAACCGTTAGCTCTAATACCACTTGTTAGGATTATTTTCAAATCCCACCCGCAAGGGAAGCGTAACAAGAAAAACAATCACGTGCACAAGAAAATACGTGGGTCTCTAAACTCAAGTACATCCACGGGTGGGAGAGATATTCCACTATACGAAAAATAGACGATTACAATTGTGAGATGAAAAATCCTATCTTGAACTCCTAATGCTTGGCTCACACTATGTTTTTCACTCACCCCATGGCCAACATCTCTCTTTTTTCTCACATTACTCTCCTCCCACCTCCGGCCGGCGTAGCGGGTAGCCCAAAGGGACTGCCCTCTCCTTTTAACTCACACAGCACACACCCTTACCACACATGCACCTCTTTAAATACACATAGCATTGGCACTAGCACAAGAAACTCTTCCACTGCCGAGAACTCTCTAGAGCCAAGCTCAACAATGCTTTATGAGACTTAGAGAATTGCACCACCTAAAGCCAATTAACTCCATCGAACCATCCACACTCTCAAAGCAAACTAATTCCATTAAATACACAACTAACCAGCATTTTCTTTCTTTTCTTTTTCCAACAGCTTTTTCCACATAGCAAAAAAACCCAACAGATCGGCTTGATTTTTTGAATTAGTGATCTTCTCAATGCCACTGTTGAGAAAAAATACAAAGTAATTGGCAAATCCAGAGAACAATTCCATTATGTACAAACTCAAAGATATAGATTACATGTACGAACCGTGTATAAACAGTAAATGAAATGACGATACAAAATCGATCCAAAAATGCAAACCTAAACCTGTGTTGCACACAATATCCTAAAAATAGATTCGCCGAATACTGAAGGGTGAAAAGGTTGAACCGGCGTCTATCTCCCAAGATTTATCTGGCTAAGACCACTTCCCACAAAACCACTGTAAGCAGCCTTGAAGTTGCTTCTCTCTCTCTCTCTCTCTCTCTCTCTCTCTCTCTCTCTCTCTCTCACACACACACACACAAAGATCGAAACTTGAAACTTTGGTGTATGGAATAAGAAATTGGTGTAGAACTCTGAAACATGATTGACCAATTTATAGCCAAATAGAGACACTTAGTTGATGCTAGGAATCAATACACTTGAGATCGCTGGAATGAATTATGTGCCATAATTCTCACATCATGGAGGGTATTCATTCATAACCGCTGGCTATGTAGTACGTGTTGGAATTAGAATCAATTAGGATCCTGAGATTTATCAATCACGGATCATGAGGATATATTTTGTGTTATTTCGGCCCACTTGTTTTGGCCTTCTATTCCGTATTTCCTTATTCTGTAACCTATGTTGATAGTATAAATACATATGGCTAATCCTACTCTAGGGTAAGTCAATTATACGGAAAACCTAAAATTCTTTTTGGTATCAAAGCCTCCCTCCTCCTCCTCCCTCATCTACACGTGACCTATCAATAATCAAAAGTAGTTTGGGCAGTCAAATCTACTGCCCCCCCGTCAAGGGGGTTCCCCAACCCTTTCGAGGCTGCCGCAGCTTCTGTTCTAAGCCCTCTGCCTCTGCAATTGGCTCTCTACTCGCTCAACCCTCTTCTGTTTCTCTCTCCTGATCTGATCTTCTTTCTCGGTAGTTCTCCGGTCTGTTGATGTGGTAAGCAATTTTTTGTGTTAACTTTATCAGTTTTGGCTACCGGTGTGTTCGGTAGCATTATTTGTGGTTCGACCGAGTCTCCGGCCGTCGTGTTTATCGATCTCTCTTTGTTTGTGTTTTATTACACAATATGACTGAAGCAAGTAACAAAGGTGCAACTACGGTACCCAAATCAGATTTTTCTCTCTCTCAACATACGCCTGCTCATCGTGTTACTAGTGTACTGTTGAATGGGAAAAATTTTGCCGCGTGGAGTCGATCTTTCCAGCTATATGTTGGGGGAAAAGGAAAATCTAACTGGCTTCTCGGAACTGAAAAACAACCACCAACAGATGACCCCAAGCGTGCTCAGTGGGATATGGAAAATTGCACTATCTTGGGTTGGTTTTTCAATTCTATGGAGGAAAGTATCTATAATATGTTTATGTATTATGATACTGCTCCTACTTTATGGAATGCTCTCACACAGATGTATGCCCATGCTCATAATGATGCCCGTATTTTTGAGTTATATCAGGATATCTCTCATGCTTCTCAGGAAACCTTGGGATTGTCTGTTGCAGAATATTTTGGCTATTTACAGTCTCGGTGGGCTGAGTTGGCTCAATATGAACCTTTGAGTGAGTTTCCTATTGCGGTAGCCTCTATTGTGGTTAAACGACAATCGCGGCAGCATACATATCAATTTTTGATGGGCTTGAAATCTGAATTTGATCCTCTTCGTATTCATATTTTGAATACTTCACCCATGCCTTCCTTATATGAAGCCTTTGCTACTATTGACGGTGAGGAACGACGTCGTCGCCTGGTTCTACATTCTGTTCCATCCATCTCTGAGTCTCCTTCCATGACTGATCAGATGGCTCTTGCGGCTAGTTCTGGCCCTCGTCCACCGCCTGGAAAAATTGTTTGTTATCATTGTAATGAAACTGGGCATACCAAGGCCCGCTGCTTCAAGCTCCATCCTGAGTTGAAGCAACACTTTGTTAGGAACCGCCCTTCTGGTTCCAATTCCTCACGCACTGCTACAATTGCAGAGCATGTTGGAAGTTCTAGAGCTTATGCACCATCTGACTTTACCCGTCTCCAATCTCAGATTGGTCAGCTTCAAGAGCAGCTTGGCTCTCTCACTACACGTGCTCAGGGCATATTGCCCACGCCTACCGCCACCCTTGCTACAGGTACTCCTACTGCCTTTCACGTTCGATCTGAAAAACCTACTTGGGTTCTGGATTCTGGAGCTAATGATCATATGACCGGTGAGTTGTCTTTTTTCTCTTCCTCCCATGCCCTTACTCATAATGAAACAGTTTGTCTTGCTGATGGGTCCACCTCCACTATCCACCATAAGGGTGATGTTTTGCTATCTCCTGATATTTCCTTATCCTCTGTTCTTCATGTACCTAATTTTGCATTTAACCTTTTATCTGTTAGTCGCCTAGCAAAAAATCTTCATTGTGCTGTCATTTTCTTACCCACTCATTGTCTTTTACAGGACCTGAGTTCGAAGAGGATTTTTGGCAGGGGATATGAGCGCGATGGGCTGTACTACTTTGGGGAGCCTCCGTCATCACCTTCTCCTATATCTAGCCTTCAAGCTTCTGTTTTGCCCGAGTCCAGTTCTTATGTGTTTTCCCTCAAAACTTTGAGTCTGTGGCATGCTCGTTTAGGACATGCGAATTTTCAGTATTTGTGTTTGTTATTTCCAGCATTAATAAAAGCTTGTAAGGATCATAAGTTTCAATGTGTGGTATGCGAACTTTCTAAACATACCCGCACCAGTTATATTCCTCGAATGCATCGTGCTCCTAGTTGTTTTGATCTTATTCACACTAATGTGTGGGGCCCTTCTCCTGTTACTGCTTTCTCTGGACATCGTTATTATGTGACTTTTATTGATGATCATACTAGATGTACTTGGGTCTACTTGTTAAAACGCAAGTCTGATGTGTCAACTCTTCTAACCCAATTTCTCAAAATGATCAAAACTCAATATACCACTATTGTTCGCAATATACGATCGGATAATGGTGGTGAGTACATTTGTAATGGCTTTCGTTCCCAACTTAATCAGCAAGGTATCCTGCAACAACTCACTTGCCCTTACACTTACGAACAGAATGGTGTAGCAGAACGTAAGAACCGCCATATAATGTCAGTTGTTCGGTGCCTCCTTTGCGGCATGCATGTCCCCAAGTCCTATTGGCATATGGCTGTCCTTACTACGGTTTACCTCATCAATCGTACTCCTAGTCGAATTTTGAAGGGAACAGCTCCTCTTCAGGCTCTCCAGCCCGATCACATTCTTTTTCCTCTTCTGCCAAGGGTCTTTGGGTGTACATGCTTTGTCCAAGATCGTCGCCCCACTCGTACTAAACTAGATGACAAGTCTATCAGATGTATTTTTTTGGGGTATTCAGCTATGTCCAAAGGTTATCGATGTTATGATCCTGTGTCTCGTCACATGCATCACTCTCTTGATGTCACTTTTCATGAGGATGTTCCTTTTTATGGCACTAACTCTGTCTTGCAGAATTCTGTTCCGCGTCCTTCGGTGGTAGAGTCCTCACCAAGTGCTCGTCCAATTCCTATTTTTGACTT